>JAULJL010000020.1:18837876-20120376 GCA_030761205.1 Fremontodendron californicum | reverse complement strand
GTTGAATGATATACAGGTTTGGTCCTGCTGGTCGCACCGTAACTTCCCCTGCCTTTCCCCAAAGTAAGCTTGCAAGTCTTTGGAATAGGCTAAGATTTGGTGCTTTCCCAATAAATTGTGCCACAATCGAGTTCTGCCATTGTTGAGCCCCCTCATCGAAAACCTCTGCAGGTGGTTTCACAGTAAACCGTCCATCAAGTCTGTTTGGGGGAAAGAATTGAAGTGTTTGATCAGTCGAAGCTGAGAATAAATTCCTCCAATCATGAGAAGCCCCATCAGCAGAGTTAGTTATAACTAACTCCTCCCCAACTGACATCGATGCTTTTCCCCTCTTCTTCTCCCGTGATTGGAGAGGAGGAAAATCACCATTGCTGAGCTCCTTTGATCCTTCTTGCTGAAACTCAGAACCTCTAACTGTCTTTACTGAGCTTGAGTAGTTTGCACTTATTTCCATGGCGGTTAGAAACCCGGTGATAAGTACAAAGAAAATCTTTTGAACCAGAGAATGACTTGACTTTCAATTCCAAAGAAAAATGGTGGTTCAGATAACTAAGATAAACGAATGATGAAAATTGATGAGAAATCCGAAAGTAAGATCAGCACCCAAAAACAATAGCTTCAAACACCAATCTGGTGCACCAGCGGTCAGAGTCGGTCACTGGCAGCCAAGATCTGAAGCGCCAGGGACCAGATCTGGTACTGCCAGTGCCGATCTGGTGTACTAGCGACCAGTTTCTTAAAGCTTACAATTTATATCAGAAAAAGCAAGTAGGCTGTGCAAAAGAGGTCCATGAAATTAGCAGTACCCAAATGCTAAAACAGAAGATAAACAAAATTCTAACCTCAAAATCAACTGCTTCACCTCGGTTAATGCAAGAAACGAAAACCCGGCGGTGAGATATGACGCTGAAATCGATTTAGAGTAAGGAACTCACCGCCGCAACGGGAGTGACGTCAGCGCCGACGAGGCTAGCGTCTGCTTCTCGGACGCCGATGAGGGTTCTTGCTACTCTCAGTCAAAAAAAGAAACCTCTTTTTCTAGATCTGCACTCCTCAAAAGCTTCTACTTCCAAGTTCACTACTTGGCTTAGATGAACTTTTAAAAACTCTGCCTTTTTCACTCACCAACCACCAGAGAGGCGAGAATGAGAAAGCAAAGATCGAGAGGTTTTTCCTTCGTTTTCCCTCACTTCTGGCTTACCAAATGTTGAAGATGACACGCTCCATAGTGGTCTATTTTCACCAGCATGCTTTTCACCCTTTTTTCGAAAATACTTTTGATGATTGATCTGAGAACATAGGTTATTAAATTTGACATTGGGGACAATGTCATATTTTAGTAGGGGGTAAGGGACATATTTTGCTAATTTAATAAAAAAAAAAAAAAAAAAATTTAAGAAGTATTCATTATGAACAAGGTCTGAGTAAGGGAGACTTGAGACATACCTTGTCAGTTTGATTTCTTCTTTTCAAAAAAAAAAAAAAAAAAAAAAAAAAAAAAAAAAAAAGAGTTTGTTGTGTTTTAAGCAATTTAGAAGTATTCATTCTGAACAAGGTCTGAGTAAGGGAGACTTGAGACATACCTTGTCAGTTTGATTTTAATCTTTTTATGTTTACTTGTTAATTTTTGTTTAGTATTTTAGGATTATTTAGGTTGCATGAGTTTGTTTTGTTTTGAGTCTTAGTTGTTCCTATTCTTATGTTATTAGTTCTTTTCTCTTACACATGATTCTTTCATTTGAGTTAATAGACTTACATTGAGGACAATGTAAGAATTAAGTGTGGGGGGGAATGATTAAGGATTTCTTTTTTTTTGTCTACTATTTTTCTTTTCTTTATTATTATTATTATTTTTTTTTGTGAGTTTTAGTTCCTTTTTAATACAATGATGAGATATGAATTGCATAAGTCTAAAACAGATTTATTAGTAAGAAGATTTTCATGAGAATTGAGCTTGATGTCAACCTTTTTATGAGCCAATGTTAATATAATATGTTGATTGAGAAAGAAGCATGTTTAGACTTAATCTGACTTGTATAATCATTGATAACTCGTATAATTATATAGTTTTTAGTTATGTTTTATTATTGTTTTGTGTCAAATACGAGTTATTATTGTTTAGTCTAATTGTGTTTATGATCTTCTATATTTTTATGTATTTTGGTGTTTTTCACAAGTTTCTTTGAGTGATTTCAGATTACTAGAATTAAGGGCAAATCCAGTTCAGTTCCAGTTCCGACACCTCTTTCCATATCAGCTATATCTCGAGTTTCACTGAAGCAATAAGGCTGAACTTTGTGGCCATGCAAAGCTAAGAGGCATATCTATCTTTTTCATGTTTTACACTTCTTGAAACGGAGTCGTTTTCCCTAGCGAAATCGACCATCAAGTTGGCTGATGTGCAATGACGTCTGTGCTGACATGTTTTCGTATTATGCCCATATCTTCTTATCCACATCAGCAAATGAGCTGATTCTAACGGCTGTGGATCCGTAACTGATAGGGTAACATTTGTCTAGAAGACCATGTGATCAGATAAGGCCTCCAAAATTGACAAAATCGACCATCAAGTTGGCTGATCAAAATCGTCATACATGACGAAAATTGTTAGAAAATGCACCCACCTATTATACCTACCTTTGAAATTTGTAAAGCTTGTCTCTTGTCATTTAGCCCTCCAAAAGGTGTATAAATAGAGGGCCTTGGATGATTGTAAGGGATCATATTGGAGATTGGTAGGATATTAGCCATTTTAACAAAATTCTCTAAGTTTTCTTCTTCTTTCTTTTCTCTAGTTTTCTTTTTCTTTAGAAAGAGCAAGAGGTTGGATAATTAATATTCTTCTTCTTCTTCTTTCTTTCTTTTATTTCCTTCTTAGATTCTCTTTAATTTTATGTTTATGTTTATGATGCCTATGCTAGGCTAAACTTCTATTTGGTTAAGGGTGATTTCAAAGCCCTAGACACGTTTTGTGATTGATTTTCAGATTCTATCTATCATTAATTTTCTATCAAAGTTGCTTATGTTCTTCTACAAGAATTGTTCATGATGTTGTCTTGATTTATTTAGGTGTACAACTAGATAGATCTTGATAATTATCTATTGCTAGTTTAGGAGTCTTGATCCGTGTAATTGTCTTGATTTCCTATTCATAAGTGGCAATTTGTGATTAATGATTATGGTCAAGTTTTCAATAATTGCAAAGTGGAACATAACCTAAGTTGAACAATCCGAGCTTATGTGTTTGTTGCTTAGATCAACCTATCTTTCTCATCATAAAGCTGCCATTAAATTGAATTTAGAGAGCTTATTCTAGGTTGTGTAATGGTTAGAGATTAAATAGAGAGCTTGTTCTATTTAACGACAAATTAAGGAAAGATTGGGATAACAGAGCTTGTTGTTATCTACGGTTGTTAACTTTGATAGTTGGTTGATATTGATAGATCTGAAATTGATTCTTAATGATGTCTAGTGGTGGAGAATGAAACCTTAACCATATTTTTCATATTTGATTCTTCTTACTTACTTGTTTTCTTACTTTTCTAGTTTGCTTATTTTTTATATTTATTTTTATTGGCTGGTTATACCGCCTAATTTGTATATTAACTTTGTTTTATTTTTATTGGCTGGTTATACCGCCTAATTTAGTATATATATTTTTATTGGCTGGTTATACCGCCTTGCATCTTATTCTTATTATTTACTTTAGTTTAAATCTGGCTTCAAAAACCCCTTTTCTTTTATTGTTTTCTTTGAACGTAAGTTATAAACTAATAACTCATAGATTAAAACCCAATCCCTGAGGACTCGACCCTTGCTAATCATTATACTTACAATTGATCTTTTTAGTGCAAGGTTAAATAAGATACACTCTTTTGGGTGCATCAAATTTTTGGCGCCGTTGCCGGGGATTGCTTTCTTTAGTTTATTAGTTTATTGGTTTATTCTTATTTTCTGTTCTAATTATTTACTTTCTTATTTTTTTTTTATTAGTGAATGTTCCAAGCTCCCGAAGAAGACTTACGACTTAGGAAAATTCGGAAATTTATAACTTCTCACCAACAACCAATCGAGGAGTTGATCCAAAACATCCAAGAGAAGCAAGGAGAGATGGCAGCAGCTGACAACCGAACTCTCAAGGAGCTAGCCGCTCCGGACTTGGGTCAACAACCATTATGCATTGAATATGCTAATCTTGAGGTAGCTTTTGAATTAAAATCTGGTTTGATTCATCTTCTCCCAACTTTTCATGGTTTTGCTGGAGAGGATCCAAATAAGCACCTCAAGGAATTCCATGTAGTTTGCTCAAGCATGAGACCAACAGGGGTCACGGAAGAGCAAGTTAAGTTGAGAGCCTTCCCATTCTCTCTAGCTGATTCAGCAAAGGAATGGCTCTACTATCTACCATCCGGGACCATCACTACATGGAATGATTTGAAGAAAGCATTCTTGGAAAGGTATTTCCCAGCATCTAAGGCTGCCAACATTAGGAAAGAGATATGTGGGATTCGGCAATACAACGGAGAGTCCTTATATGAATATTGGGAGAGGTTCAAGAAACTTTGTGCATCATGTCCACATCATCAGATAAGTGAACAACTTCTCATCCAATACTTCTATGAAGGTCTCATGCCCATGGATAGAAGTATGATAGATGCCGCTAGTGGGGGAGCTCTAGTTGATAAGACTCCCAGGGCTGCTAGAACATTAATCTCCAACATGGCAGCCAATTCTCAACAGTTCTCAATGAGACAAGATCCACCACCACAACCCAAGAGAGTTAATGAGGTAAGTATATCATCCCTTGAACAAAAATTTGATAAACTGACTTCTCTTGTTCAACAATTGGCTGTAGGTAAAATACAACAAATAAAGGCTTGTGGCATATGTTCAAACATAGGGCACCAAACTGATATGTGTCCAACACTTCAAGAGGATACCAATGAACATGTGAATGCCATGGGTGGATTTCAGAACCAATCAAGGAAATATGATCCCTACTCAAACACTTACAATCCAGGATGGAGGGATCATCCAAACTTCAATTATGGAGGGAACCAATCACAAACTATTCCTCCACCATTTGACCACAGGCCACCGGGTTTTCAGCAAAGAGTGCAACAACCATACCAAACCCGACAACAACTACCACCCACCCAAAATTCAGGTACTTCTCTTGAAGATCTTGTTAAAGCTCTTTCTACTAATACAATTCAATTTCAACAGGAAACAAAGACAAGTATTCGAAATTTGGAGACTCAAATAGGGCAATTGGCAACAACCATGAGTCAAATGCAAGCAAGGGATTCTGGGAAATTACCTTCCCAAACCATAGTGAATCCAAGAGAGAATGCCAATGCTATAAATTTAAGAAGTGGGAAACAGCTAGAGACACCACAAAATGATAGTGCTCAAGGGGAGAACAATACCATGGCATCCTCTTCACATCCCAACGAGCCACTAAAAAAGGTAATTCCTAAACCATCCTTTCCTTCTTATATAACTCCTCCACCTTTTCCTAGCAGGTTAGCAAAGTCCAAGAAGGAGGAGCAAGAGAAGGAAATTTTGGAAACCTTCCGGAAAGTAGAGGTGAACATTCCTTTACTAGATGCTATCAAGCAAGTGCCAAGATATGCCAAGTTCCTAAAAGAGTTGTGCACATCTAAACGGAAGTTGAAATGGAATGAAAAGGTAAGTGTGGGGGAGAATGTGTCAGCTGTTCTTCAAAAGAAACTCCCACCTAAATGCAAGGATCCAGGTATGTTTACCATTCCTTGTAAGATAGGCAACACCAGGTTTGAGCGTGCTATGCTAGATCTAGGGGCATCTATTAATGTCATGCCATATTCAATTTATGCTTCATTGAATCTAGGACCATTAGAGGAAATCGGTGTTATAATACAACTTGCTGACCGTTCTAACACTTATCCAAGAGGAGTTGTAGAAGACGTTCTTGTACAGGTTAATGAATTGGTTTTTCCCGCTGACTTTTATGTTATTGAGATGGAAGATGAGATGTCTTCTAATCCCGCACCTATTCTATTAGGGAGACCATTCTTGAAAACAGCAAGAACTAAAATAGATGTACATGATGGCACTTTAACTATGGAATTTGATGGTGAAATAATTCGCTTTAACATTTTTGAGGCCATGAGATATCCTAGTGATGTGCATTCTGTTTTTAATATTGATATAATTGACTCACTAGTGCAGCAAGCTTATGAGCTAGATGGTGAAGATAGTGTAGAAATAGTCCTTAGCAACCATCTCGGAATGGGGAATGCTAAACTAGCCTTGAGTGACCAGGTGGAAGGGGCACTAGAATCTTTACACTCGCTGCAACCTAAAGATGCAAGGTTTGATGTTTCATTTATTGATTTGCCTTTATCTAATGAGAAACTTCTACCTTCCATTTTGCAGGCACCAACTTTAGAGTTGAAACCACTACCGAACCACTTGAAATATTTGTTCTTAGGGGAAAAGGACACACTACCTGTCATCATTGCCAAAGAGCTCACACCTTTGCAAGAAGAGCGACTTATCCGGGTGCTTAGAGAGCATAAAACAGCAATTGGTTGGACAATTGCTGATATCAAGGGAATAAGCCCATCGATGTGCATGCACCGGATTTTGTTAGAGGAAGGGTCTAAACCAACAAGAGAAGCACAAAGAAGATTGAACCCTCCTATGATGGAGGTTGTGAAAAAGGAGATACTGAAGCTCCTAGATGTTGGAGTGATCTATCCTATCTCGGATAGCAAATGGGTGAGCCCAGTCCAAGTGGTTCCAAAGAAATCAGGTGTAACGGTGGTAACAAATAATGAGAATGAACTTGTTCCTACTAGGATTCAAACAGGATGGCGAGTTTGTATTGATTATCGTAAACTTAATTCCACAACTCGCAAAGACCACTTTCCTTTACCTTTTATTGATCAAATGCTTGAAAGGTTAGCTGGCCATTCTCATTATTGTTTTCTTGATGGTTTTTCAGGTTATAATCAGATAGCCATTGCTCCGGAGGACCAAGAGAAAACAACATTCACATGTCCATTTGGTACTTTTGCATACCGGCGTATGCCATTTGGTCTTTGTAATGCACCAGCTACATTCCAAAGGTGTATGGTTAGCATATTTTCAGATTATGTAGAGAACATCATAGAAGTGTTTATGGATGATTTTAGTGTCTATGGTGATTCTTTTGATAGATGTCTAGAGAACCTTACACTTGTACTTGAAAGATGCATGGAAACTAACCTTGTTTTGAATTGGGAAAAATGCCACTTTATGGTAGAACAAGGAATAGTTTTGGGCCATGTTATTTCTTCTAGAGGGATAGAGGTTGATAAGTCTAAAATAGATATTATGCATTCTTTACCACCTCCCACAAATGTGAGAGAGGTTCGTTCTTTTCTTGGACATGCAGGTTTCTATAGGAGATTTATCAAAGACTTCTCAAAGATCACATTACCTCTTTGCAAGCTACTACAAAAAGATGTGGTTTTCCACTTTGATGATAAATGCAAAGAGGCGTTTGAAACATTGAAGGGACTCTTGACATCAGCTCCTATCATCCAACCACCAGATTGGAATGTACCTTTTGAAATCATGTGTGATGCTAGTGACTATGCCATTGGAGCTGTTTTGGGCCAACGGGTTGGCAAAGCCTCACATGCCATTTATTATGCCTCCCGAACTCTTAATGATGCTCAATTGAACTATTCCACTACTGAAAAAGAACTTTTGGCTGTTGTATTTGCTTTAGAAAAATTTCGATCTTATTTAATTGGTACTAAAGTAATTGTATATTCTGACCATGCAGCCCTTAAGTACTTGCTCACTAAAAAGGAGGCCAAACCAAGGTTGATTAGATGGATACTTCTCTTACAAGAGTTTGATTTGGAGATAAAAGATAAGAGAGGTAGTGACAACCTGGTTGCGGACCATCTTAGCCGTTTAGTTCATGAAGAGGATGCACTACCCTTGAATGAGAACTTTCCGGATGAGCAACTTCTTTTTATAAGTACAACAACTCCTTGGTATGCTGATATTGTTAATTACTTAGTTACCAAGAAGTTGCCACAAGAGTTGACACAAGCTCAAAGAAATAAGATCAAGAGTGATGCCAAATACTACATATGGGATGATCCTTACCTTTGGAAGCATTGCTCCGATCAGATTATAAGAAGGTGTGTACTTGAAACTGAATTTCAATCTATTCTCACCTTTTGTCACTCTTATGCATGTGGAGGACACTTTGGATCCAAAAGAACAGCCATGAAAGTTCTTGATTCTGGATTTTATTGGCCTACCATACTCAAAGATGCATACCTCTTTTGCAAGTCATGTGATCGTTGCCAAAGAACAGGTAACTTAGGTCCTAGAAATCAAATGCCTCAAACTCCAATACTTATTGTTGAAATTTTTGATGTATGGGGCATGGATTTCATGGGACCTTTTCCTCCTTCTTTTGGTAATCTTTATATTTTACTTGCCGTTGATTATGTTTCAAAGTGGGTGGAAGCAAAATCCACTAGGACTAATGACTCTAAAGTTGTTTCAGATTTTGTCAAGACTAACATCTTGGCTAGGTTTGGAACGCCAAAGGCCATAATCAGCGATAGAGGTACTCACTTTTGCAATAGGACTATGGAAGCACTTTTGAGGAAGTATAACATCACACACAAGGTCTCCACCTCATATCATCCTCAAACTAGTGGGCAAGCTGAAGTGTCAAACCGAGAAGTTAAGTCCATCCTTGAAAAGACAGTTAATCCAAATAGAAAGGATTGGAGTTCACGACTTGATGAAGCACTTTGGGCTTATAGGACAGCATATAAGACACCCATTGGTATGTCTCCTTATCGACTTGTTTATGGTAAGCCTTGTCATCTTCCGGTTGAATTGGAACATAAATCATATTGGGCTATCAAACAATGCAACATGGAGATGGATGAGATTGGAAAGAAAAGGAAACTTGACCTACAAGAATTAGAGGAGATAAGGAATGATGCCTATCAGAATTCTAGGATTTACAAGGAAAAGACTAAGGCATTCCATGACAAGATGATATCAAGAAAAGAATTTGTTGTTGGACAAAAAGTTCTTCTCTTCCATTCACGCCTTAAGTTATATCCAAGTAAGTTACGTTCTCGTTGGGTTGGACCTTTTGTTATTACTAATGTATTTACTCATGGTGCAGTTGAAATCCAAAGCCCGAAAACAGATAAGGCATTCAAAGTGAATGGTCATAGATTGAAGCCTTACTATGAGAACTTTCCAATACAAGATGTGGAGGAGTTTCCACTTTTTGAGCCAAAGTATGTTGAATAATAATGGCATGGGTCTAAGTCAAGCTGAGGACAATAAACCAAGCGCTTCTTGGAGAGGCAACCCAAAAGGATGGAGAGCATCTATTATATCAGATTTGCATATTCCTTACTCTCCATCATTCTATCTTTTATTGTTTTTCTTTTCTTTTGTTTAATAGTTCTTTTCTCTTACATATAATTCTTGCATTGGGGGATAATAGCATTACATTGAGGACAATGTAAAAATTATGTGTGGGGGGAAGAATTTAGGATTTTATTTAGAGTGTTTTGTTTTTGAGTCTTTTTATGTTGTTTTTCTTTCTGATCCTTGTTTTGAAAATAACTAGATGTAAATATAAATTTTTTTTAACCCCGGTTAAATGGCGGATAACGGTACTCCGTGATTATTTAAATCGGTTCCATCAGCTACCCACAAAACTGATATTGTATATAAATTTCTCTTCCAATTTCTCTTTCAATTTTTTTTTTTTCATTCTTTTTTTCAGGATGGATGATATTCTCACAAGATTGCAGAAACGATTTCCTCCTTTTCCTCGAAATATTTTACTGAAGCTTTACCAAGTTCGACTTGAAAGATTAAGAATGCTTATGCACAAAGGGATTCCTGACGACATACGTTGGAAAATTGAAGCCAAGGTACGTGAAGATGAATATCTTCCTGTTTTGCATTTACCAGGTACAGGTAGAAGCACTTTTGCAAAGAAGCGACGAGCAAAGCGCATGAGTTCAAATTGCCACAAATGTGCACGATGGACGTGTAACGGTAAATGTCGTTCTATTGGGATTCCGTCCTCTAATCGAGATGATAAAATTGAATTCATTAAGGATGGACTGAGTAAGGAGAATTTGGGTAATATCCAACTTTCTCTTGAGACGCATCCTAGTGGAGACGTACAAAGAGAAATTCTTGATTTATGGCCGCAATTCCAAAGGGAATGGCAACATCTTGGGAATCTGATGTTAAAAGACCCTGTTTGCCAGCTTGTAAGAAAACTGGATGGGAAGCATATCCTCGACTCATAGAAGGCGTTTAAGCCGTTTCTGGACGTAAAACCAGAGGAAGATGTGAGCCACAATCACAACTACAATAAATGACTTCTCAGCTTTTGGTTTGATTTGCAATAACTTTATTTTGGTTTAATTTACGTGTTGTTCGATTTGTGTAACTATTCTCGTTTTTTTTTTATTTGTCTTTTACGGTTGATTTTTTCTTCTCTTTTTGATTTTCTTCCTGAAATCACGCAAAAATCTTTTGTTAGGTTAACATTTTCTTCTGACAGGTCAGATACACTTTCGGCGACATTATTACTCTTGTCTGATTCACTACTGAGTCCTCTATATATTACACCATGTACTCATTCTCTTTCAGGCACTCGAAAAAAAAAAAAATGGAAAGTACTTCATCCCAGCGCATTAAAAAAATTTGTGTCTTTGGAGGTGCTTATCCAGGAAAAAATAACATATTCGCTGATGAAGCCATAAGAGTTGGAGTAATACTTGCCCAACAAAAGATCCACTTGATTTATGGAGGCGGTAGTACGGGTTTAATGGGAGCAGTCGCTACAGCAGCACACGCCGGAGGAAGTCCAGTTCTAGGAATCGTGCCAAAACTATTCACAAGTTTTTGTGGACCTACCGTGGGTAAGGAAATACAAGTCTGGAGTGTCCCTGAACGGATAACAATCATGTACCATTCTGCCGATGCATTCATTGCTTTACCTGGAGGTCTGGGTACATTGGAAGAAATAGCTTGCGTGGCTTCTTGGTCATCTTTGGTCACAAATAAGAAACCCATTGGTTTGCTTAATATTAATGGTTATTTTAGTAATTTGCTTTTATATTTAGATAATGCTGTGGATAATGGATTCATGTTTTCAGAGGCAAGGAGAACCATAATTTCTGCTACAACCATTGAAGATTTACTTAAAAAGCTCCAAGCTTATGAGTGTTTATCTGCTACGGTTGTTTCGCAAACGCTCGGAAAAAGAAAAAGAGATATGGACGAGCAAGGAGTGGATTGCACTTTGTCTTTGTGACATTATCTAACATTTTGCTTGTTGTGTCTCAGTTATAATAAGTGGTTAGCAACCTCTGCAGGTAATATCTCCTAAATTCTACCTTTAAAATTTGACATTGGGGACAATGCCATATTTTAGTAGGGGGTAAGGGACATATTTTGCTAATTTAAAAAAATAAAAAAAATAAAAAAAAAATAAAATTAAGAAGTATTCATTCTGAACAAGGTCTGAGTAAGGGAGACTTGAGACATACCTTGTCAGTTTGATTTCTTCTTTAAAAAAAAAAAAAAAAAAAAGAGTTTGTTGTGTTTTAAGCAATTTAGAAGTATTCATTCTGAACAAGGTCTGAGTAAGGGAGACTTGAGACATACCTTGTCAGTTTGATTTTAATCTTTTTATGTTTACTTGTTAATTTTTGTTTAGTATTTTAGGATTATTTAGGTTGCATGGTTTTGTTTTGTTTTGAGTCTTAGTTGTTCCTATTCTTATGTTATTAGTTCTTTTCTCTTACACATGATTCTTTCATTTGAGTTAATAGACTTACATTGAGGACAATGTAAGAATTAAGTGTGGGGGGGGGAATGATTTAGGATTTCTTTTATTTTTGTCTACTATTTTTTTTTTCTTCTTTATTATTATTATTATTATTTTTTTTTTGTGAGTTTTAATTCCTTTTTAATACAATGATGAGATATGAATTGCATAAGTCTAAAACAGATTTATTAGTGAGAAGATTTTCATGAGAATTGAGCTTGATGTCAACCTTTTTATGAGCCAATGTTAATATAATATGTTGATTGAGAAAGAAGCATGTTTAGACTTAATCTGACTTGTATAATCATCCTTGTGAGTTTTTGAGCCTATAATGATTGATGCATTATACAAATCAATCTAATTTCTTTCTTGAGTGCTCTTATGATTACATGATTCTCTAGAACTTGCTTTAAACCGTTTGAGACTATATTGATACATGTGACAACATGAATATGATAGAGGCATTAGGATTTTTAGCCAGGGCCAAACAGCCATCCCTTATTGATGTTCCAAGAGAACACACCCTTAGTGAACCAATTTGAGCCTACATTGAATAAGCTATCTCTTTGGTAACCATAACTTGTCCCTAACCTAAATATACTTATAACTTTACCTTTGTTCCAAAGATGAATTAGCATGTTTTGAGACAAGTTGCAAAGACAAGGGATATTTTTAGTTAAAAATTTGGGTTAGAAACAAGAAATAAGTGTGGGGGGAAAAGAAAAGAAAAGTCAAGAGAAAAAGAAATGGAATACTGGCAAATACATTCCTATGTAAAAAAAAAAAAAAAAAATATATATGAATCATCTCTTGAATTTGTGGAAAAAGAAAAAGATGTTACAAAGTCGTTTAGAATGAAGAAAAGGCCCAACATGAATATCCGGCCTAGGTGACTATGTACTTGTAAAGAGTTTTGAGAAGTTTCTTTGTATGATCTTTTTATGTCTCTAAACTTTATGAACTCTTTGGAACCTTTGTGATATCTTTATCCTTTTGTTCTTCAACCACATTACAAAACCCTTGGCCCCATTACAACCTTGATTAAAGACCTCTTGATTCATGAAGTTGTATGATCTAAATAGTGGAGAATAGGTGGACAAGCAAGAATATGGTAGAACTGTTTTCATGAGATTGATTGAGTGTAAACACTTCACCACTACTTTAAAGAGTGAAAATCATGAGGGTATCCCATGTGAGAAGTTGAGATTAAATTTGAACATGCAATATTTTGATTGAGATATGTTATGCTAATATTGGCTTAACTCAAACAATTTACATTCAAGCATGATTTTTTGTGAAATTCTTTAAGCTATTGATTAGTTTATAAGACTTGTTCAAATATTGTCTCTAATTTGTATTGAAAAGATTAGGAGTAAATATTTTTAGTATATGCAGTTTATTTATATTTTAGTTTTTCAATGTTTGTGGGTATCGTTCTAGTAAACCCTCACGAGACTAAACTCGTCCACTAGGGACACCTAGGGGTTTAAAGGCTTGTGTCACATGCTAAGTGCCACCGTGATTTCCTACGAAAATGGATTAGATTAGATTTTCTTATTTTATTTTTATTGAGTCGTTGCTAGGGACTAGCAACAATCTAAGTGTGGGGGTGTGATAACTCGTATAATTATATAGTTTTTAGTTATGTTTTATTATTGTTTTGTGTCAAATACGAGTTATTATTGTTTAGTCTAATTGTGTTTATGATCTTTTATATTTTTATGTATTTTGGTGTTTTTCACAAGTTTCTTTGAGTGATTTCAGATTACTAGAATTAAGGGCAAATCCAGTTCAGTTCCAGTTCCGACACCTTTTGCCATATCAGCTATATCTCGAGTTTCACTGAAGCAATAAGGCTGAAATTTGTGGCCATGCAAAGCTAAGAGGCATATCTATCTTTTTCATGTTTTACACTTCTTGAAACGGAGTCGTTTTCCCTAGCGAAATCGACCATCAAGTTGGCTGATGTGCAATGACGTCTGTGCTGACATGTTTTCGTATTATGCCTATATCTTCTTATCCACATCAGCAAATGAGCTGATTCTAACGGCTGTGGATCCGTAACTGATAGGGTAACATTTGTCTAGAAGACCATGTGATCAGATAAGGCCACCAAAATTGACAAAATCGACCATCAAGTTGGCTGATCAAAATCGTCATACATGACGAAAATTGTTAGAAAATGCACCCACCTATTATACCTACCTTTGAAATTTGTAAAGCTTGTCTCTTGTCATTTAGCCCTCCAAAATGTGTATAAATAGAGGGCCTTGGATGATTGTAAGGGATCATATTGGAGATTGGTAGGATATTAGCCATTTTAACAAAATTCTCTAAGTTTTCTTCTTCTTTCTTTTCTCTAGTTTTCTTTTTCTTTAGAAAGAGCAAGAGGTTGGATAATTAATATTCTTCTTCTTCTTCTTTCTTTCTTTTATTTCCTTCTTAGATTCTCTTTAATTTTATGTTTATGTTTATGATGCCTATGCTAGGCTAAACTTCTATTTGGTTAAGGGTGATTTCAAAGCCCTAGACACGTTTTGTGATTGATTTTCAGATTCTATCTATCATTAATTTTCTATCAAAGTTGCTTATGTTCTTCTACAAGAATTGTTCATGATGTTGTCTTGATTTATTTAGGTGTACAACTAGATAGATCTTGATAATTATCTATTGCTAGTTTAGGAGTCTTGATCCGTGTAATTGTCTTGATTTCCTATTCATAAGTGGCAATTTGTGATTAATGATTATGGTCAAGTTTTCAATAATTGCAAAGTGGAACATAACCTAAGTTGAACAATCCGAGCTTATGTGTTTGTTGCTTAGATCAACCTATCTTTCTCATCATAAAGCTGCCATTAAATTGAATTTAGAGAGCTTATTCTAGGTTGTTTAATGGTTAGAGATTAAATAGAGAGCTTGTTCTATTTAACGACAAATTAAGGAAAGATTGGGATAACAGAGCTTGTTGTTATCTACGGTTGTTAACTTTGATAGTTGGTTGATATTGATAGATCTGAAATTGATTCTTAATGATGTCTAGTGGTGGAGAATGAAACCTTAACCATATTTTTCATATTTGATTCTTCTTACTTTCTTGTTTTCTTACTTTTCTAGTTTGCTTATTTTTTATATTTATTTTTATTGGCTGGTTATACCGCCTAATTTGTATATTAACTTTGTTTTATTTTTATTGGCTGGTTATACCGCCTAATTTAGTATATATATTTTTATTGGCTGGTTATACCGCCTTGCATCTTATTTTTATTATTTACTTTAGTTTAAATCTGGCTTCAAAAACCCCTTTTCTTTTATTGTTTTCTTTGAACGTAAGTTATAAACTAATAACTCATAGATTAAAACCCAATCCCTGAGGACTCGACCCTTGCTAATCATTATACTTACAATTGATCTTTTTAGTGCAAGGTTAAATAAGATACACTCTTTTGGGTGCATCAATCATCCTTGTGAGTTTTTGAGCCTATAATGATTGATGCATTATACAAATCAATCTAATTTCTTTCTTGAGTGCTCTTATGATTACATGATTCTCTAGAACTTGCTTTAAACCGTTTGAGACTATATTGATACATGTGACAACATGAATATGATAGAGGCATTAGGATTTTTAGCCAGGGCCAAACAGCCATCCCTTATTGATGTTCCAAGAGAACACACCCTTAGTGAACCAATTTGAGCCTACATTGAATAAGCTATCTCTTTGGTAACCATAACTTGTCCCTAACCTAAATATACTTATATCTTTACCTTTGTTCCAAAGATGAATTAGCATGTTTTGAGACAAGTTGCAAAGACAAGGGATATTTTTAGTTAAAAATTTGGGTTAGAAACAAGAAATAAGTGTGGGGGGAAAAGAAAAGAAAAGTCAAGAGAAAAAGAAATGGAATACTAGCAAATACATTCCTATGTAAAAAAAAAAAAAAAAAAAAAAATATGAATCATCTCTTGAATTTGTGGAAAAAGAAAAAGATGTTACAAAGTCGTTTAGAATGAAGAAAAGGCCCAACATGAATATCCGGCCTAGGTGACTATGTACATGTAAAGAGTTTTGAGAAGTTTCTTTGTATGATCTTTTTATATCTCTAAACTTTATGAACTCTTTGGAACCTTTGTGATATCTTTATCCTTTTGTTCTTCAACCACATTACAAACCCCTTGGCCCCATTACAACCTTGATTAAAGACCTCTTGATTCATGAAGTTGTATGATCTAAATAGTGGAGAATAGGTGGACAAGCAAGAATATGGTAGAACTGTTTTCATGAGATTGATTGAGTGTAAACACTTCACCACTACTTTAAAGAGTGAAAATCATGAGGGTATCCCATGTGAGAAGTTGAGATTAAATTTGAACATGCAATATTTTGATTGAGATATGTTATGCTAATATTGGCTTAACTCAAACAATTTACATTCAAGCATGATTTTTTGTGAAATTCTTTAAGCTATTGATTAGTTTATAAGACTTGTTCAAATATTGTCTCTAATTTGTATTCAAAGGATTAGGAGTAAATATTTTTAGTATATGCAGTTTATTTATATTTTAGTTTTTCAATGTTTGTGGGTATCGTTCTAGTAAACCCTCACGAGACTAAACTCGTCCACTAGGGACACCTAGGGGTTTAAAGGCTTGTGTCACATGCTAAGTGCCACCGTGATTTCCTACGAAAATGGATTAGATTAGATTTTCTTATTTTATTTTTATTGAGTCGTTGCTAGGGACTAGCAACAATCTAAGTGTGGGGGTGTGATAACTCGTATAATTATATAGCTTTTAGTTATGTTTTATTAATGTTTTGTGTCAAATACGAGTTATTATTGTTTAGTCTAATTGTGTTTATGATCTTTTATATTTTTATGTATTTTGGTGTTTTTCACAAGTTTCTTTGAGTGATTTCAGATTACTAGAATTAAGGGCAAATCCAGTTCAGTTTCAGTTCCGACACCTTTTGCCATATCAGCTATATCTCGAGTTTCACTGAAGCAATAAGGCTGAAATTTGTAGCCATGCAAAGCTAAGAGGCATATCTATCTTTTTCATGTTTTACACTTCTTAAAACGGAGTCGTTTTCCCTAGCGAAATCGACCATCAAGTTGGCTGATGTGCAATGACGTCTGTGCTGACATGTTTTCGTATTATGCCCATATCGTCTTATCCACATCAGCAAATGAGCTGATTCCAAAGGCTATGGTTCCGTAACTGATAGGGGAACCTTTGTCTAGAAGACCATGTGATCAGATCAGGCCTCCAATATTGAAGAAATCGACCATCAAGGTGGCTGATGTGCAATGACGTCTGTGCTGACATGTTTTCGTATTTTGCCCATATCTGCTTAACCACATCAGCAAATGAGCTGATTCCAACGGCTATGGTTTCGTAACTGATAGGGGAACCTTTTTCTAGAAGACCATGTGATCAGATCAGGCCTCCAATACTGACGAAATCGACCAACAAGTTGGCTGATCAAAATCGTCATATACCTACCTTTGAAATTTGTAAAGCTTGTCTCTTGTCATTTAGCCCTCCAAAATGTGTATAAATAGAGGGCCTTGGATGATTGTAAGGGATCATATTGGAGATTGGTAGGATATTAGCCATTTTAACAAAATTCTCTAAGTTTTCTTCTTCTTTCTTTTCTCTAGTTTTCTTTTTCTTTAGAAAGAGCAAGAGGTTGGATAATTAATATTCTTCTTCTTCTTCTTTCTTTCTTTTATTTTCTTCTTAGATTCTATTTAATTTTATGTTTATAATGCCTATGCTAGGCTAAACTTCTATTTGGTTAAGGTTGATTTCAAAGCCCTAGACACGTTTTGTGATTGATTTTCAGATTCTATCTATCATTAATTTTCTATCAAAGTTGCTTATGTTGTTCTACAAGAATTGTTCATGATGTTGTCTTGATTTATTTAGGTGTACAACTAGATAGATCTTGATAATTATCTATTGCTAGTTTAGGAGTCTTGATCCGTGTAATTGTCTTGATTTCCTATTCATAAGTGGCAATTTGTGATTAATGATTATGGTCAAGTTTTCAATAATTGCAAAGTGGAACATAACCTAAGTTGAACAATCCGAGCTTATGTGTTTGTTGCTTAGATCAACCTATCTTTCTCATCATAAAGCTGCCATTAAATTGAATTTAGAGAGCTTATTCTAAGTTGTTTAATGGTTAGAGATTAAATAGAGAGCTTGTTCTATTTAACGACAAACTAAGGAAAGATTGGGGTAACAGAGCTTGTTGTTATCTACGGTTGTTAACTTTGATAGTTGGTTGATATTGATAGATTTGAAATTGATTCTTAATGATGTCTAGTGGTGGAGAATGAAACCTTAACCATATTTTTCATATTTGATTCTTCTTACTTATTTGTTTTCTTACTTTTAATTTGCTTATTTTTTATATTTATTATTATTGGCTGGTTATACCGCCTAATTTGTATATTAACTTTGTTTTATTTTTATTGGCTGGTTATACCGCCTAATTTAGTATATATATTTTTATTGGCTGGTTATACCGCCTAATTTAGTATATATATTTTTATTGGCTGGTTATACCGCCTTGCATCTTATTCTTATTATTTACTTTAGTTTAAATCTGGCTTCAAAAACCCCTTTTCTTTTATTGTTCTTGAATTTAAGTTTTAAACTATTAACTTATAGACTAAAACCCAATCGCTGAGGACTCGACCCTTGCTAACTACTATACTTACAATTTATCTTTTTAGTGCAAGGTTAAATAAGATACACTCTTTTGGGTGCATCAGTCGTTAAATAGAACAAGCTCTCTATTTAATCTCTAACTATCAAACAACCTAGAATAAGCTCTCTAAGTTCAATTTAATAGCAGCTTTATGATGAGAAAGACAGGTTGATCTAAGCAACAAACACATAAGCTCGGATTGTTCAACTTAGGCTATGTTCCACTTTGCAATTACTGAAAACTTGACCATAATCATTAATCACAAATTGCTACTTATGAATAGGAAATCAAGACAATTACACGGATCAAGACTCCTAAACTAGCATTAGACAATTATCAAGATTTATTTAGTTGGCCACCTAAACAAATCAAAACATCATCATGAACAATTTTAATGGAATAACATAAGCAACTTTGATAGAAAATTAATGATAGATAGAATCTGAAAATCAATTACAAAACATGTCTAGGGCTTTGAAATCACCCTTAACCAAATAAAAGTTTAGCCTAGCATTGGCATAGATAATATATACATAAAACTAAAAAGAAAAATAAAAATAAAAGAATGGAGAAGAAGAAGAAGAAGAAGAATAATGATAATCCTTGAGTCTCCTCAAAAGATGTCTAGTTTGTGGCTCAAAAGATGGTATTTATAAAGCTTTAAAACCCTGAGAATAAGTCCTTGCCGCACAAGTAAGCCTCGAGGTGCAAAAATCACGTTTTTGTCTTTTTTTTTTTTTTTTTTTTCAGATTTGCGGTTAGGGTTTTTCTGGCCGCAGGGTTCTTTAGGGAGATCTTCTAGCGCCATTTTGAATGCACATTTCTTATCTGATTTGGGCTCATAATATATCGTTGGAAAGATGATCAAGTAAAATTCAAAAGTCAAGAAGAAAGCTTCTTCAAATAAAGATTCTAACATCATGTTTTCCTTACAACAAGCTCCGGAGGTCAAATCTGCCTGATTGCTTTTCAACTAGAAATTGATATTTTTGACTCCCAAGTCTTCTTCCATCTTGTGATTATGATTTTGTAAGCTCTTTACCATCATTATTGGCATATTTTGACTTCATTCTCCTTATTGTACCTAAAATTCAAAAACATAATATAAGTAAACAAGATAAAGATCGAAAACATAACAAAAACTAAAGGTAGAAAGGCATAAAATGTATATTTTATGAGCTTATCAAATACCCCCACACTTAGCTTTTTGCTAGTCCTCGAGCAAAACAAAATAAAAATAAAATAAGAAAATCTAATCTAATCCACTTTCGTAGGAAATCACAGTGGCACTTAGCATGTGACACAAGCCTTTAAACCCCTAGGTGTCCCTAGTGGACGAGTTTAGTCTCGTGAGGGTTTACTAGGATGATACCCACAAACATTGAAGACATAAGAAAAACTAATAATAATAATAATAATAATTAAAACTAATCCTTCCAATATAAATTAGATATAATCATTGGACAAGTCTTATAAACTAATTAATAGCTTAAAGAAATTCACAAAAAATCTTGCTTGAATGTAAATAGTTTGAGTTAAGCCAATATTAACATAACATATTTCAATCAAAATAGTGCATATTCAAACTTAATCTCATCTTCTCACTAGGATACTCTCATGATTTTCACTCTTTAAAGTAGTGGTAAAGTGTTTACACGCAATCAATCTCATGAAAACAGTTATACCATATGCTTGCTTGTCCACCTATTATCCACTATTTAGATCATTCAACTTCATAAACCAAAAGGTGTTTATTCAAGGTTGTAATGGGGCCAAGGGGTTATAATGTGGTTAAAGAATAAAAGATAAAAGATATTACAAAGGTTCCAAAGACTTCATAGAATTTAGAGACAAAATAAGATTTTGCAAATAAAACTTTCTCAATATTCCTTGGAAGTACATAATCACATAGGCTGAATATTTTATGTTGAGCCTTTGCTTCATTCTAACCAACCTTGTAACATTCTTTTTCTTTTCTTTAACTAGAAGTTCAAGAGATGATTCAATTTTTTTTTTTCATGGGAATGTATTTTTACAATGTTCTCTTTTCTTTTTCTCTTGACTTTTAACTTTCTCCTCCCCCAAACTTATCTTTTGTTCTAACCCAAATTTTCAAAAAGTATCCCTTGTTTTTTGCAATATGTCTCAAAATATATATAATCCATCTTTAGAACAAGGGTAAGGATATAAGTATATTTAGGCTAGGTGTAAGTTGTGGTTACCAATAAAATAGCATATTTAATGTAGGCTCAAATTGGTTCACTGGTGGGGATGTTCTCTTGGAACATTAATAATGGATGGCTGTTTGGCCCTGGTTATAATCCTAATGCCTCTATCATATTCATGTTGTTACATGCATCAATATAGTCTCAAAAATGTTTAAAGCAAGTTCTAGAGAAACATGTAATCATAAGAGCACTCAAGAAAGAAATTAGATTGATATGTATAATGCATCAATCATATAGGATCGAAACTCACAAGGATAATTATACAAGTCAATTTTAAGTCTAAACATGCTTCTTTCTCAATCAATATATATTAACATTGGCTCATCAAAAATAGTGATATCAATCAAGCTTAATTCTCATGAAAATCTTACCACTAATGATCAGTTTCAGCCCTATCCAATTCATATCTCATCATAGTATAGAAAAGAATTAAAACACACTAAAAATTTTAATAATAATAATAATATTAAAGACTCATAAAAAAAAATAATAGCCAAAAATAAAATAAATCGTAAATCCTTCCCCCACACTTAATTCTTACATTGTCCTCAATGTAATGCTATTAACCCAAATGAAAGAATCATGTGTAAGAGAAAAGAACTAATAACATAAGAATAGAAATAACTAAGACTCCAAACAAAAAAAATTCATGCAACCTAAATAATCCTAAAATACTAAACAAATAATTAACAAATAAACATAAAAATAAATAAATAAAAACAATAATAATAAAAGGAAAAGGAAAAGAAAGCAAATCTGAGTATGGCAGGTTGGTAATTTCTTCATTAATTGGGCTGCCTTCCCAATTAGTACTTGATTTAAGTTTTCCAACCTAACCAACACCCCTTCTTGGCTTTTTAGGCTTGTTAGGCTCATACATGAAACATTCCAAATTTGAGCGTTTGATAGGAAGCTTTCTTTGCACAAAAGTGGATGTATTCTCCATTACAAGTATTATTCCATCATCCTTTGTGGTGCATATCTCATCGAGGAATGGAGCATATTTTGATACTTGTTGAATGGCATCCACAAACAAGTTGTTTAAGGTTTCCGGCATGTGTTGTTCATGTTCCTCCTCCTTGATCTTTGTGAATCTACTAGGAAAAGGTGGAGAAGAAACATTAGTAAAAATTGGAATCTTAAACGTTACCTCAGGTGCCGAAATACTCTTATTTGGATATGTGGCTTCATTATCCTCAAGAATAGAATCCATCTCTAATTTTGTCTTATCCTCATCTTGTTCCTCATTCCTCAAGGTCACAATAGTAGCATTCTCCTTTGGGTTAATCATCGTTTGGGCAGGGAGTTCTTTAGATCTTTGTGCTACCCATCCCACCATACTACTAGCCAATTGGCTCATTTGCTTTTCCAAACTCTGGATGCTTGCCCTTGTTTCCTGTTGAAATTGCAAAGTATCAGTAACAAGAGAATAGACAAGATCTTCTAAAGAAGTACCTGAGTTTTGAGTCATATGTGATGGCTGAAAAATATGTGGTTCTTGAGACCATGATTGATTGAAGCTAGATGGATGAGTGTAATTGGCATAAGGATCTACTTCATGGAAATTTTTTGAGCAGCCATAATTAGTATGATCCCACCATCCCTCATGGTAAGTGTTTGAGTAATGATCATGCGGTCGGTCTTGGAACCCTTGATGGCCTTGACATCCTCCCATGGCCAATTGTTGAACTGGGGAGGTGAGATTGGCTTGTTGACTCTCCATGTTCATGTATGCCACCAACTCTTCAAGTGTTAGATTGCTCAATTCCATCGTTTTTTTTTCAAAATTTGAAAAGAAAAACCTGTATGTACAAGAAGATAAAACTAATTAGAACTAAAAATAAGAATAAACCAAGTACCAAATAAACTAAAGAAAGCAATCCCCGGCAACGGCGCCAAAAACTTGATGCACCCAAAAGAGTATATCTTTATTTAACCTTGCACTAAAAAGAATCAATTGTAGAGAATAGTGGTTAGCAAGGGTCGAGTCCTCAGGGATTGGGTTTTAGTTTATAAGTTAATAGTTTAAAACTTAAAAACAAGTAAACAAAAGTAAAGGGGATTTTGAAATCAAATTTAAACTAAAGTTAAGAATAAGAATGAGAAAACATGTAATTAAGAAGAATAAAATATGAAAAATATGGTTAAGGTTTCATTCTCCACCACTAGACATCATTAAGAATCAATTTCATATCTATCAACATTAATTAGCTATGAAAGTTAACAACCGTAGATAACAACAAGCTCTGTTACCCCAATCTTTCCTTAGTTCGTCGTTAAATAGAACAAGCTCTCTATTTAATCTCTAACTATCAAACAACCTAGAATAAGCTCTCTAAGTTCAATTTAATAACAGCTTTATGATGAGAAAGATAGGTTGATCTAAGCAACAAATACATAAGCTCGGATTGTTCAACTTAGGTTATGTTCCACTTTGGAATTACTAAAAACTTGACCATAATCATTAATCACAAATTGCTACTTATGAATAGGAAATCAAGACAATTACACGGATCAAGACTCCTAAACTAGCATTAGACAATTATCAAGATTTATCTAGTTGGCCACCTAAACAAATCAAAACATCATCATGAACAATTTTAATGGAAGAACATAAGCAACTTTGATAGAAAATTAATGATAGATAGAATCTGAAAATCAATTACAAAACATGTCTAGGGCTTTGAAATCACCATTAACCAAATAAAAGTTTAGCCTAGCATAGGCATAGATAATATATACATAAAATTAAAAAGAAAAATAAAAATAAAAGAATGGAGAAGAAGAAGAAGAAGAAGAATGATGATCCTTGAGTCTCCTCAAAAGATGTCTAGTTTGTGGCTCAAAAGATGGTATTTATAAAGCTTTAAAACCCTAAGAATAATTCCTTGCCGCACAAGTAAGCCTGGAGGTGCAAAAATCACGTTTGTCTTCTTTTTTTTTTTCAGATTTGCGATTAGGGTTTTTCTGGTCGCAGGGTTCTTTAGGGAGATCTTCTAGCGCCATTTGGAATGCACATTTCTTATCTTATTTGGGCTCATAATATATCGTTGGAAAGATAAGCAAGTCAACTTCAAAAGTTAAGAAGGAAGTTGCTTCAAATAAAGACTCTAACATCATGTTTTCCTTACAACAAGCTCTGGAGGTCAAATCTGCCTGATTGCTTTTCAACTAGAAATTGATATTTTTGACTCCTAAGTCTTCTTCCATCTTGTGATTATGATTTTGTAAGCTCTTTACCATCATTATTGACATCTTTTGACTTCATTCTCCTTATTGTACCTAAAATTCAAAAACATAATATAAGTAAACAAGATAAAGATCGAAAACATAACAAAAACTAAAGGTAGAAAGGCATAAAATGTATATTTTATGAGCTTATCAATGATCTAAATAGTGGAGAATAGGTAACAAGCAAGCATATGGTAGAATTGTTTTCATGCGATCGATTGAGTGTAACACTTTACCATTACTATAAAAGTATGAAAATCATGAGAGTATCCCATGTGAGAAGTTGAGATTAAGTTTGAACATGCATTATTTTGATTGAGATATGTTATGTTAATATTGGCTTAACTTAAATTTTTACACTCAGGCATGATTCTTTATGAACTCTTTAAGCTATTGATTAGTTTATAAGACTTGTCCAATGATTGTCTCTAATTGTTATTGAAAGTGAACTAGATTCGGTTTTTTTACTTTTTCTCTATTAGATTTTGCTCGAGGACTAGCAAAAAACTAAGTATTGGGGAATATGATAAGTGTTTAAATTCATATATTTTCATATATCAATTCTTTATATTTTATGCTTAGTTTTTTAAAATTCTTGATAGTTACTATGGTTTTGTTTTTTGGAAGATAAGGATTGTTATGGAGTTGAAAAGAGTGAATTTGGACAAGAAATGAAGCTTCAAGCACAATGGAAAGCTAACTGCTCATCAAGGAACACTATGTGGATAAACCTAACCTAAACCTTTCATAATAAACTAGTGGCTGATCATACACCCATTTATCCCTAAAAACCATAGTTGGAAAACCCACTCCCATGGCCGAATAAGCCCTAACGGGTAAAGTTTTTAGACCTACAAAAAGTGTAGCCGCCACCCTTTTATTTAAACAATGTGGCTGCCATAATTTGTCCTATGATTAATACCCTAGCTGACATTTATGTTTATCCTTATCAAAGTAGGATTAGTGGCTGTCAGCTTTGTAATCTTGCATTAATTGCACTGATTGCAAGAATTTTTCCTTAAAGCGAATCCTTGTCAAAGTTTAAATCAGTTTTGACTTTCCTTATTTCTACATGCTTTGGCTGCAAGAAAAGCATCTTTCTTTCCTTAGGTAATTAAACCTTGGCTGACAAGTATTATTTCTTTCCTTAAAAACCTTAAGTCAGCTACCACCTTTCCTTGCATGGAGAGAAAGCCCCGAGTCAACATTAATTAAAGGGAGTCAACCACAAGTCACCTATGGGATGCCCTAAAGTTTGCCTACAAATAGAGAACAAAAGGGAGCTGATGTTTATGTTTACAATGCCTATGCAAGACAAAACTTTTCTTTGGTTAAGGGTGATTTTAAAGCCCTAAACATGTTATATAATTGATAACTCGTATAATTATATAGTTTTTAGTTATGTTTTATTATTGTTTTGTGTCAAATACGAGTTATTATTGTTTAGTCCAATTGTGTTTATGATCTTTTATATTTTTATGTAATTTGGTGTTTTTCACAAGTTTCTTTGAGTGATTTCAGATTACTAGAATTAAGGGCAAATCCAGTTCAGTTCCAGTTCCGACACATTTTTCCATATCAGCTATATCTGGAGTTTCACTGAAGCAATAAGGCTGAAATTTGTAGCCGTGCAAATCTAAGAGGCATATCTATCTTTTTCATGTTTTATACTTCTTGAAACGGAGTCGTTTTCCCTAGCGAAATCGACCATCAAGTTGGCTGATGTGCAATGACGTCTGTGCTGACCTGTTTTCGTATTTTGCCCATATCTGCTTATCCACATCAGCAAATGAGCTGATTTCAATGGCTATGGATCCGTAACTGATACGGGCACCTTTGTCTAGAAGACCATATGATCAGATCAGGCCTCTAATATTGACGAAATCGACCATCAAGTTGGCTGATGTGCAATGACGTCTGTGCTGACATGTTTTCGTATTTTGCCCATATCTGCTTATCCACATCAGCAAATGAGCTGATTCCAATGGCTATGGATCCGTAACTGATAGGGGAACCTTTTTCTAGAAGACCATGTGATCAGATCAGGCCTCCAACATTGACAAAATCGACCATCAAGTTGGCTGATCAAAATTGTCATACAATATGACGAAAATTGTTAGAAAAATTCACCCACCTATTATACCTACCTTTGAAATTTGTAAAGCTTGTCTCTTGTCATTTAGCCTTCCAAAATGTGTATAAATAGAGGGCCTTGGATGATTGTAGAGGATCATATTGTACATAGGTAGGATATTAGCCATTGTAATAAAATTCTCTAAGTTTTCTTCTTCTTTCTTTTCTCTAGTTTTGTTTTTCTTTAGAAAGAGCAAGAGGTTGGATAATTAATATTCTTCTTCTTCTTCTTTCTTTATTTTATTTTCTTCTTAGATTCTATTTAATTTTATGTTTATAATGCCTATGCTAGGCTAAACTTCTATTTGGTTAAGGGTGATTTCAAAGCCCTAGACATGTTTTGTGATTGATTTTCAGATTCTATCTATCATTAATTTTCTATCAAAGTTGCTTATGTTCTTCTACAAGAATTGTTCATGATGTTGTCTTGATTTATTTAGGTGTACAACTAGATAGATCTTGATAATTATCTATTGCTAGTTTAGGAGTCTTGATCCGTGTAATTGTCTTGATTTCCTATTCATAAGTGGCAATTTGTGATTAATGATTATGGTCAAGTTTTCAATAATTGCAAAGTGGAACATAACCTAAGTTGAACAATCCGAGCTTATGTGTTTGTTGCTTAGATCAACCTATCTTTCTCATCATAAAGCTGCCATTAAATTGAATTTAGAGAGCTTATTCTAGGTTGTTTAATGGTTAGAGATTAAATAGAGAGCTTGTTCTATTTAACGACAAACTAAGGAAAGATTGGGGTAACAGAGCTTGTTGTTATCTACGGTTGTTAACTTTGATAGTTGGTTGATATTGATAGATCTGAAATTGATTCTTAATGATGTCTAGTGGTGGAGAATGAAACCTTAACCATATTTTTCATATTTAATTCTTCTTACTTACTTGTTTTCTTACTTTTAGTTTGCTTATTTTTTATATTTATTTTTATTGGCTGGTTATACCGCCTAATTTAGTATATATATTTTTATTGGCTGGTTATACCGCCTAATTTAGTATATATATTTTTATTGGCTGGTTATACCGCCTTGCATCTTATTCTTATTATTTACTTAGTTTAAATCTGGCTTCAAAAACCCCTTTTCTTTTATTGTTTTCTTTGAACGTAAGTTATAAACTAATAACTCATAAATTAAAACCCAATCCCTGAGGACTCGACCCTTGCTAATCATTATACTTACAATTGATCTTTTTAGTGCAAGGTTAAATAAGATACACTCTTTTGGGTGCATCAATAATTAATTTTCAGAATCTATCTATCATTAGTTTTCTATCAAAGTTGTTTATGTTCTTCTACATGAATTGTTTATAATTTTTGTCTTGACTTGTTTAGCATGCATACTAGATAGATCTTGATAATTATCTAATGCTAGTTTAGGAATCTTGATACGTAGCTTGTCTTGATTTCTATTCAATAGTGGCAAAAATTGTGATTAATAATTATGTCAAAGTTTTTGCTAATTGCAAAGTGGAACATAGCCTAAATTAAACAATTCATGTTCAAGCTTTTGTTGCTTAGATCAACCTATCTTTCTCATCTTAAAGCTGCTATTAAATTAAATTTAGAGATGTTTAACCTAGATTGCTTGATAGTTAGAATAACTAGTGGCGTTTGTCCTGCTTAACGACGAATTAAGGAAGGATTGGGGTAACACGAGAGGTTGTTATCTATGGTTGTTAACTTTGATAGATAATTAATATTGATAGGTCTGAATCTGATTCATAATGATGTCTAGTCACCAAAATGAGCCTTTATCCATATTTCATATATCTAATTACTTCTTATTTACTAGCTTTCTTACTTTAATTATTTGATTTAGTTTAAATTGATTCCAAAACCCCTTTTACCTTTTTTTTTTATGATGTGAACCCTAGGGTTAAACCCTTTGAACCCACTAACAAATTGAAATACCTAACCCAGAAAAGCCAAGATTCAGGCAAAGAAAACTTAAACCTTTAAAAACCTGTTTCAAAGAACCTAGATTAAGCATGTAAGCTAGACCCTAAGAACTCTCGTTTCAAGAACCTAAGTTTGATAGGTTGAACGCCACAAAGAAAGAATTCTTTGATAAGTTCCTAAGTTCTTTCAAGAACTAAAAGAGAAAACTCTCACTGAATAAAATCAGACTTAATTGATCAAAAGATAATTGAAGTAGGTGGCTAAGACATATATTTATAGCCTCTCTACAATAACCCTAAATCTACTAAGCAATAATATACAATAACCCTAAATCTACTAAGCAATAATATGTAAAATATGTGCTGAACAAGCTCAAGCCCAAACCTAAATAATTAAAAGATGTCCATGTTACATAATATAGGCCCAAATGCCTAAGTAATTATAAGAATTAAAATAAGCCCAAATAAGCCCTCTTAATGTGCCACCTTGTGTTCTTGAATCACATGGACTAAACTTGGATGCAAGCCCATCTTGCATGTTGAAGCTTTTCTTGAATAACTTGCAACATGGCCCAAGTGAATTCCACCCATTCTTGTCAT
The DNA here is from genome assembly GCA_030761205.1 of Fremontodendron californicum. Taxonomy (NCBI): domain Eukaryota; kingdom Viridiplantae; phylum Streptophyta; class Magnoliopsida; order Malvales; family Malvaceae; genus Fremontodendron; species Fremontodendron californicum. The sequence goes on along the minus strand of JAULJL010000020.1, from coordinate 20,091,674 downwards.
GTTTCCTAGATCTTCTTGGATCTTGGCCCATATAGATATTTCCATGGAATTGGGCCATCTTGGATCCTATCATTCCCCCTTTCCTCGAAAAGATTCGCCCTCGAATCTTAACCTTGTGTGTGAGAATAACGGCGCTAGTTACTAAATCAAGGTGATGCACAATGCTGCTTATGGGTGACAACCCATCCTGCAGCTCCTCCGAAAATAAATCCTCACAATCCTTCAACAAAGAAACAGGAAAAATAGGAAGAGATTGGTTAGGAGCATCAAGAATAAAAACCTCACTCTCATTTGCATCAGTAAAATTCTCAAATTCTTTGTTTTCCTCGGCAGGAATTGTCTCCTTTTCCACTAGTGACTCTTCTCTTACTTTTTAATTTCAGCCACGTTTATTTCTTTTTCTTTTTTTCTTCTCTCTTATTTTTCTCTCTTTTTTGTTCTCCATCTTTCTTCTTCTTGTTGCACAAACCTCCCAAACAATGAGGTGAGATTTTTCATCTCTTGTAGAGCTTGCTTTACTTCGTCGCATAAAGTGAGAGACATCTTAAAGTCACTGCAAAACAACTTTGATTAATAAAAAAAAAATGAATGTCGATTCTTTCCACTTCTTTTCAATGTTTTTCGAATCTTTTTTTTTTTTTCTTGCTATACGAACACTTTTCTTTCTTTCTTTTTTTTTTCAAGAACGAGACTTCTTGATTTTCTTGAAATCTCGGATGAACTTCTTTTTTTTTTCTTGGGACTGTTCGAATGCCCCTCTAAATTCTTGATTTTTTTTTTCAAGATTCGGATAAAGAATCAATAAGAAGAAATTTTAATTGATCAAGAATTCAAGAAACGAAATCTTGATTTAAACCACTTTTCAAGACTGAAACCCCAAACTTAGACTGCCTAAAAACTATAACCCTAGAAAAAATGCCTAAAGCTATAACCCCATGACAAGAATGCTAAAACCCCAAAATCTTGTTAGATTGATTTGATTCAATTACAAGAAACGAAACCCCAAAGCAAGACTGCCTAAAAACTATAACCCAAAGCAAGACTGCCTAAAAACTATAACCCAAAGCAAGACTGCCTAAAGCTATAACCCTAAGACAAGAAGGCCTAAAACCCCAAAATCTTGTTATTGATTTTGCTGTGATAGTATCTGAAACCCCAAAAAAAATAACAAACAACAAATCAAAGCGATAACTATAAAAACCTGATTGGAAGCCTAAGCTCTGATACCAACTGATGTGAACCCTAGGGGTTAAACCCTTTGAACCCACTAACAAATTGAAATACCTAACCCAGAAAAGCCAAGATTCAGGCAAAGAAAACTTAAACCCTTAAAAGCCTGCTTCAAAGAACCTAGATTAAGCATGTAAGCTAGACCCTAAGAACTCTCGTTTCAAGAACCTAAGTTTGATAGGTTGAACGCCACAAAGAAAGAATTCTTTGATAAGTTCCTAAGTTCTTTCAAGAACTAAAAGAGAAAACTCTCACTGAATAAAATCAGACTTAATTGATCAAAAGATAATTGAAGTAGGTGGCTAAGACATATATTTATAGCCTCTCTACTGATAAGCTCATAAAATATACATTTTATGCCTTTCTACCTTTAGTTTTTGTTATGTTTTCGATCTTTATCTTGTTTACTTATATTATATTTTTGAATTTTAGGTACAATAAGGAGAATGAAGTCAAAAGATGTCAATAATGATGGTAAAAAGCTTACAAAATCATAATCACAAGATGGAAGAAGACTTGGGAGTCAAAAATATCAAATTCTAGTTGAAAAGCAATCAGGCAGATTTGACCTCCGGAGCTTGTTGTAAGGAAAACATGATGTTAAATTCTTTATTTGAAGAAACTTCCTCTTGACTTTTGAAGTTGACTTGATTATCTTTCCAACGATATATTATGGGCCCAAATCGGATAAGAAATGGGCAACCAAATTGGCGCTAGACGATCTCCCTAAAGAACCCTGCGGCCAGAAAAACCCTAATCGTAAATCTGAAAAAAAAAGGCAAAAACGTGATTTTTGCACCTCTAGGCTTACTTGTGCGGCAAGAACTTATTCTCAGGGTTTTAAAGCTCTATAAATACCATCTTTTGAGCCACAAACTAGACATCTTTTGAGGAGACTCAAAGATCATCATTCTTCTTCTTCTTCTTCTTCTCCATTCTTTTATTTTCTTTTTAGTCTTATGTATATATTGTCTATGCCTATGCTAGGCTAAACTTTTATTTGGTTAAGGGTGATTTCAAAGCCCTAGACATGTTATGTAATTAATTTTCAGAATCTATCTATCATTGTTTTCTATCAACGTTGCTTATGTTTTTCCATTAAAATTGTTCATGATGATGTTTTGATTTGTTTAGGTGGCCAACTAGATAAATCTTGATAATTGTCTAATGCTAGTTTAGGAGTCTTGATCCGTGTAATTGTCTTGATTTCCTATTCATAAGTGGCAATTTGTGATTAATGATTATGGTCAAGTTTTCAATAATTGCAAAGTGGAACATAACCTAAGTTGAACAATCCGAGCTTATGTGTTTGTTGCTTAGATCAACCTATCTTTCTCATCATAAAGCTGCTATTAAATTGAACTTAGAGAGCTTATTCTAGGTTGTTTGATAGTTAGAGATTAAATAGAGAGCTTGTGCTATTTAACAACGAACTAAGGAAAGATTGGGGTAACATTGCTTGTTGTTATCTACGGTTGTTAACTTTGATAGCTAATTAATGTTGATAGATATGAAAGTGATTCTTAATGATGTCTAGTGGTGGAGAATGAAACCTTAACCATATTTTTCATATTTGATTCTTCTTAATTACTTGTTTTCTCATTCTTATTGTTAACTTTAGTTTAAATCTGATTTCAAAATCCCCTTTACTTTTGTTTACTTGTTTTTAAGTTTTAAACTATTAACTTATAAACTAAAACCCAATCCCTGAGGACTCGACCCTTGCTAATCACTATACTTTACAATTGATTCTTTTTAAGTGCAAGGTTAAATAAGATACACTCTTTTGGGTGCATCAAGTTTTTGGCGCCGTTTCCGGGGATTGCTTTCTTTAGTTTATTAGTTTATTGGTTTATTCATATTTTCAGTTCTAATTATTTACTTTCTTATTATTTTTATTTTTATTTTTTTTATTAGTGAATGTTCCAAGCTCCTAAAGAAGACTTAAGACTTAGGAGAATTCGTGAATTTATAACTTCTCACCAACAACCAATCGAGGAGTTGATCCAATACATCCAAGAGGAGCAAGGAGAGATGGCAGTAGCTGACAACCGAACTCTCAAGGAGCTAGCCGCTCCGGACTTGGATCAACAACCATTATGCATTGAATATGCTAATCTTGAGGTAGCTTTTGAATTAAAATCTGGTTTGATTCATCTTCTCCCAACTTTTCATGGTTTTGCAGGAGAGGATCCAAATAAGCACCTCAACGAATTCCATGTAGTTTGCTCAAGCATGAGACCAACAGGAGTCACGGAAGAGCAAGTTAAGTTGAGAGCCTTCCCATTCTCTCTAGCTGATTCAGCAAAGGAATGACTCTACTATCTACCATCCGGGACCATCACTACATGGAATGATATGAAGAAAGCATTCTTGGAAAGGTATTTCCCAGTATCTAAGGCTGCCAACATTAGAAAAGAGATATGTGGGATTCGGCAATACAATGGAGAGTCCTTATATGAATATTGGGAGAGGTTCAAGAAACTTTGTGCATCATGTCCACACCATCAGATAAGTGAACAACTTCTCATCCAATACTTCTATGAAGGTCTCATGCCCATGGAGAGAAGTATGATAGATGCCGCTAGTGGGGGAGCTCTAGTTGATAAGACTCCCGGGGCTGCTAGAACTCTAATCTCCAACATGGCAGCCAATGCTCAACAATTCTCAATGAGACAAGATCCACCACCACAACCCAAGAGAGTTAATGAGGTAAGTATATCATCCCTTGAACAAAAATTTGATAAACTGACTTCTCTTGTTCAACAATTGGCTGTAGGTAATATACAGCAAATAAAGGCTTGTGGCATATGTTCAAACATGGGGCACCAAACTGATATGTGTCCAACATTTCAAGAGGACACCGATGAACATGTGAATGCCATGGGTGGATTTCAGAACCAATCAAGGAAATATGATCCCTACTCAAACACTTACAATCCAGGATGGAGGGATCATCCAAACTTCAATTATGGAGGGAACCAATCACAAACTATTCCTCCACCATTTGACAACAGGCCACCGGGTTTTCAGCAAAGAGTGCAACAACCATACCAAACTCGACAACAACTGCCACCCACCCAAAATTCAGGTACTTCTCTTGAAGATCTTGTTAAAGCTCTTTCTATTGATACAATTCAATTTCAACAGGAAACAAAGACATGTATTCGAAATTTGGAGACTCAAATTGGGCAATTGGAAACAACCATGAGTCAAATGCAAGCAAGGGATTCTAGGAAATTACCTTCCCAAACCATAGTGAATCCAAGAGAGAATGCCAATGCTATAACTTTAAGAAATGGGAAACAGCTAGAGACACCACAAAATGATAGTGCTCAAGGGGAAAACAACACCAAGGCATCCTCTTGACATCCCAACGAGCCACTAAAAAAGGTAATTCCTAAACCATCCTTTCCTTCTTATATAACTCCTCCACCTTTTCCTAGCAGGTTAGCAAAGTCCAAGAAGGAGGAGCAAGAGAAGGAAATTTTGGAAACCTTCCAGAAAGTAGAGGTGAACATTCCTTTACTAGATGCTATCAAGCAAGTGCCAAGATATGCCAAGTTCCTAAAAGAGTTGTGCACATCTAAACGAGAGTTGAAATGGAATGAAAAGGTAAGTGTAGGGGAGAATGTGTCAGCTGTTCTTCAAAAGAAACTCCGACCTAAATGCAAGGATCCAGGTATGTTTACCATTCCTTGTAAGATAGGCAACACCAGGTTTGAGCGTGCTATGCTAGATCTAGGGGCATCTATTAATGTCATGCCATATTCAATTTATGCTTCATTGAATCTAGGACCATTAGAGGAAACCGGTGTTATAATACAACTTGCTGACCGTTCTAACACTTACCCAAGAGGAGTTGTAGAAGACATTCTTGTACAGGTTAATGAATTGGTTTTTCCCGCTGACTTTTATGTTATTGAGATGGAAGATGAGATGTCTTCTAATCCCACACCTATTCTATTAGGGAGACCATTCTTGAAAACAGCAAGAACTAAAATAGATGTACATGATGGCACTTTAACTATGGAATTTGATGGTGAAATAATTCGTTTTAACATTTTTGAGGCCATGAGATATCCTACTGATGTGCATTCTGTTTTTAATATTGATATAATTGACTCACTAGTGCAGCAAGCTTATGAGCTAGATGGTGAAGATAGTGTGGAAATAGTCCTTAGCAAACATCTCGGAATGGGGAATGCTAAAGGGGAACTAGCCTTGAGTGACCATGTGGAAGGGGCATTAGAATCTTTACACTCGCTGCCACCTAAAGATGCAATGTTTAATGTTTCATTTATTGATTTGCCTTTATCTAATGAGAAACTTCTACCTTCCATTTTGCAGGCACCAACTTTAGAGTTGAAACCACTACCGAACCACTTGAAATATGTGTTATTAGGTGAAAAGGACACACTACCGGTCATCATTGCCAAAGAGCTCACACCTTTGCAAGAAGAGCGACTTATCCGGGTGCTTAGAGAGCATGAAACAGCAATTGGTTGGACAATTGCCGATATCAAGGGAAGAAGCCCATCTATGTGCATGCACCGAATTTTGTTAGAGGAAGCGTCCAAACCAACAAGAGAAGCACAAAGAAGATTGAACCCTCCTATGATGGAGGTTGTGAAAAAGGAGATACTGAAGCTCCTAGATGTTGGAGTGGTCTATCCTATCTCGGATGGCAAATGGGTGAGCCCGGTCCAAGTGGTTCCAAAGAAATCAGGTGTAACGGTGGTAACAAATAATGAGAATGAACTTGTTCCTACTAGGATTCAAACAGGGTGGCGAGTTTGTATTGATTATCGAAAACTTAATTCCACAACTCGCAAAGACCACTTTCCTTTACCTTTTATTGATCAAATGCTTGAAAGGTTAGCTGGCCATTCTCATTATTATTTTCTTGATGGTTTTTCAGGTTATAATCAGATTGCCATTGCTCCGGAGGACCAAGAGAAAACAACATCCACATGTCCATTTGGTACTTTTGCATACCGGCGTATGCCATTTGGTCTTTGTAATGCACCAGCTACATTCCAAAAGTGTATGGTTAGCATATTTTTGGATTATGTAGAGAACATCATAGAAGTGTTTATGGATGATTTTAGTGTCTATGGTGATTCTTTTGATAGATGTCTAGAGAACCTTACACTTTTACATGAAAGATGCATGGAAACTAACCTTGTTTTGAATTGGGAAAAATGTCACTTTATGGTAGAACAAGGAATAGTTTTGGGCCATGTTATTTCTTCTAGAGGGATAGAGGTTGATAAATCTAAAATAGATATTATGTATTCTTTACCACCTCCCACAAATGTGAGAGAGGTTCGTTCTTTTCTTGGACATGTAGGTTTCTATAGGAGATTTATCAAAGACTTCTCAAAGATCACATTACCTCTTTGCAAGCTACTACAAAAAGATGTGGTTTTCCACTTTGATGACAAATGCAAAGAGGCGTTTGAAACATTGAAGGGACTCTTGACATCAGCTCCTATCATGCAACCACTAGATTGGAATGTACCTTTTGAAATCACGTGTGATGCTAGTGACTATGCCATTGGAGCTGTTTTGGGCCAACGGGTTGGCAAAGCCTCACATGCTATTTATTATGCCTCCCGAACTCTTAATGATGCTCAATTGAACTATTCCACTACTGAAAAAGAACTTTTGGCTGTTGTATTTGCTTTAGAAAAATTTCGATCTTATTTAATTGGTACTAAAGTAATTGTATATTCTGACCATGCAGCCCATAGGTACTTACTCACTAAGAAGGATGCCAAACCAAGGTTGATTAGATGGATACTTCTCTTACAAGAGTTTGATTTGGAGATAAAAGATAAGAGAGGTAGTGACAACCTGGTTGCGGACCATCTTAGCCGTTTAGTTCATGAAGAGGATGCACTACCCTTGAATGAGAACTTTTCGGATGAGCAACTTCTTTTTATAAGTACAACAACTCCTTGGTATGCCGATATTGTAAATTACTTAGTTACCAAGAAGTTGCCACAAGATTTGACACAAGCTCAAAGAAATAAGATCAAGAGTGATGCCAAATACTACATATGGGATGATCCTTACCTTTGGAAGCATTGCTCCGATCAGATTATAAGAAGGTGTGTACTCGAATCTAAATTTCAATCTATTCTCACCTTTTGTCACTCTTATGCATGTGGAGGACACTTTGGATCCAAAAGAACAGCCATGTCATCTAATGCCATGTCACATGCCATGTCATTTTTATGCCATCCATATGCCATGTCATCTTGCTTGTCATGTCGATTTCATTCACATGTCATGTCATCTTATGCCATGTCATCTTGCTTGCCATGTCGATTTCATTCATATGCCTTGTCATCTTATGCCATGTCACATGCCATGTCATTTTTATGCCATCCATATGCCATGTCATCTTGCTTGTCATGTCGATTTCATTCACATGTCATGTCATTTTATGCCATGTCACATGCCATGTCATTTGGGCATTAGGTCATCTTTTATTCCATGCGTATTTTCTATATCATTTAGGTATTAGGTCATGCATTTCATGCATTTAATTTGGTTTATTCATGCATTTCATGTCCATACCACTTGACTACTGACTTAGGCCAATTAATGGTTTAAAGTCATGCTCTCTTGAGCACACTTGTGGAAAATTAAATTTTGCCAAATTGATTATTCTACCTTTGTGATTTTTTTTACTTAGCCAATTTTTATCTAACTTTCAAAAAGTCCTAGCTACTATTTTTGAGTCATTTTGTGAGTCTTAAATATTTTTACTTTGATTTTTAAATGATTTTATCAAAGGCAAAAATGTATTTTGGCAAAACAGTTCTTTCACCCAGTACTCATACTTTTCCGATTTTTCTGGGAGTTCATCTTCAATCAAAAAATTAAGCCAATTTTTTTCCGTGTAGTTTTACATGTCCTAAGTCTCCACTATTTTTTTTAGATGTTTTTGAATTTTGAAAAATAGGGTAAAAAATCGTGGATTAAAACTGGACAGTGGAGTCAGAATTGAATTTAAAGAAAAATCATTTTTCTGTTTTGGTTAAGTTACTTAGAGGGGGCTGATTAGGAAGGTTAGCTACTGACTTAGGGTAGTTTCTAAGCCTTTTTAAACTCTAAAAATGATTTTTTAACTCTCGGGTTAAGTGTGGTCAAGTCCGTGATTTTAAACTTAGGAAATTAGAGCCATTTAAAAAAGGGTTTAACCCAGTTTTTATTTTTAATCTAAGCTTTTCAAAATTATTTTCAAACAATCACAAAGTATTTTGGTTTTGGAATATTTAATTTGACATATTTTCCTAAGGTAGCCAGATATCTTTTGTAGATAAACGGATTTCCTTAATTAATGGAAACAATACATTTCATGCATTGCATTTTCCATATTCATGCATTTTATATAATATGTGATTTTTGCTATGATAATTCCTATGGTATTGTTATTATTTTGATTTATATTTTTTGATGTTATATGGTTTATTCTATGGTTTTGAATATTTCATGATATCCTATGCTTTTTATTTAGTTATTTTTATATTATTTAGCATATGTTATGTTCATGCATTATTATTATTATTTTTATTTTCATGCATATTATATGATAGTATTATTTTATATTCCATGTCATTTAAATTATATGCCATATCATTTATATTTGTCATGTCATCTAGAATATTTTATTTCATTTAGATTATATCATATGACTTAGGTCATTTCATTTCATGTAGAATATATTATATTACCTAGGTCATTTCATTTCATTTAGGATATATTATGTCATCTAGAATATTTTATTTCATTTAGATTATATCATATGACTTAGGATATTGCATTTCATATAGAATGTATTATGTTACATAGGTCATTTAATTTCATTTAGAATATATCATATAACTTAGGATATTTCTTTTAATTTAGAATATGCTAGGGCATTCAAATCATGTCATATCATTTAGGTTGCATCATATTATTTAGATTTTGCTATGTCATTTTATTTATGTCATGCATATACATTTCTTTTAAATGTTTTCGAAAAAGGATAATGATTTTCAATAAAATAAAGATATTCTCGAGTTAAAATAATTCATGAGTTCTCTGCCGGGTTTGCTGGGGAGGATATCACCAATTATTATTAATAACGGAATATCTTCTTTAAAAGGGGAATGATTTGGAAAGTTTTTCAAAACTAATAAAAATTTCTATATTTTGCCACGTTTGTTGGGGAATATAGAAAAATTTTGAATTTATAAATTCCGGATCATTTTCAATTAAAAAATGGAATTATTTTTCTTTAAATTGGGAATTAACTTGAAATACTAAATTTAAAACCAATTTTTACCGAGACTTGAGATAACACACGATTAATAAGATACCGATTTATACGGGCGTTGTGGGGGTGCTAATCCTTCCCTACAAGTAACCGACTCCCGAACCCGCTTCTTTGATTTCTCTGGTTTAAAACGCAGACTTGAAATTGGTTGTTAAAATGTTTTAATTAATTTTTAAAATATTTTATAAAATCGATTTTAATAGGTGGCTGATCACACCTAGCTAAAAAAGATTGGTGGCGAATCCATGTTTTTTTTTTTTTTTTAAGGTCATTTCAAAACCTTCATTTTTTTAGAGGAATTAAGTCGACTTTTCCTCGATTTTTTTTAATGTCACGCTTAACGAATAATAAAGTCTTGCGATGAGACTCGTTATTTTTTAGGTTGCGACATCTTGGCGACTCCACTGGGGAAAATTAGAGAGTCAGGCCTAGAATTAGTCGTGTGTTATCAAAGTCTCGGTTTTGTTGGTTTAATTGGTATTTAATTTTAATTCCCATATTTTTAAAAATAAAAGAGAATTTTGAAAATAAAAAAAATGTTTTAATATGTCCATATTCATGTGCATTCATATTATTATTTGTTCTTTGGTTATTTTGTTGCGTATATTTATATGCTTGCTTAACTGTTGCCTTACATTGTGTGATTTAGTGGGGTATTTAGAATAAGGGTTGTAGAATAGGTGGTGATGCACCCAAAAGAGTGTATCTTATTTAACCTTGCACTAAAAAGATCAATTGTAAGTATAGTAGTTAGCAAGGGTCGAGTCCTCAGGGATTGGGTTTTAGTTTATAAGTTGATAGTTTAAAACTTAAATTCAAGAACAATAAAAGAAAAGGGGTTTTTGAAATCAGATTTAAACTAAAGTAAATAACAAGAATAAGATGCAAGGCGGTATAACCAGCCAATAAAAATATATATACTAAATTAGGCGGTATAACCAGCCAATAAAAATATATATACTAAATTAGGCGGTATAACCAGCCAATAAAAATAAAACAAAGTTAATATACAAATTAGGCGGTATAACCAGCCAATAAAAATAAATATACTTTTAAAAATAAGCAAACTAGAAAAGTAAGAAAACAAGTAAGTAAGAAGAATCAAATATGAAAAATATGGTTAAGGTTTCATTCTCCACCACTAGACATCATTAAGAATCAATTTCAGATCTATCAATATCAACCAACTATCAAAGTTAACAACCGTAGATAACAACAAGCTCTGTTACCCCTAATCTTTCCTTAGTTTGTCGTTAAATAGAACAAGCTCTCTATTTAATCTCTAACCATTAAACAACCTAGAATAAGCTCTCTAAATTCAATTTAATGGCAGCTTTATGATGAGAAAGATAGGTTGATCTAAGCAACAAACACATAAGCTCGGATTGTTCAACTTAGGTTATGTTCCACTTTGCAATTATTGAAAACTTGACCATAATCATTAATCACAAATTGCCACTTATGAATAGGAAATCAAGACAATTACACGGATCAAGACTCCTAAACTAGCAATAGATAATTATCAAGATCTATCTAGTTGTACACCTAAATAAATCAAGACAACATCATGAACAATTCTTGTAGAAGAACATAAGCAACTTTGATAGAAAATTAATGATAGATAGAATCTGAAAATCAATCACAAAACATGTCTAGGGCTTTGAAATCACCCTTAACCAAATAGAAGTTTAGCCTAGCATAGGCATTATAAACATAAAATTAAATAGAATCTAAGAAGAAAATAAAAGAAAGAAAGAAGTAGAAGAAGAATATTAATTATCCAACCTCTTGCTCTTTCTAAAGAAAAAGAAAACTAGAGAAAAGAAAGAAGAAGAAAACTTAGAGAATTTTATTACAATGGCTAATATCCTACCTATGTACAATATGATCCTCTACAATCATCCAAGGCCCTCTATTTATACACATTTTGGAAGGCTAAATGACAAGAGACAAGCTTTACAAATTTCAAAGGTAGGTATAATAGGTGGGTGAATTTTTCTAACAATTTTCGTCATATTGTATGACAATTTTGATCAGCCAACTTGATGGTCGATTTCGTCAATGTTGGAGGCCTGATCTGATCACATGGTCTTCTAGACAAAGGTTCCCGTATCAGTTACGGATCCATAGCCATTGGAATCAGCTCATTTGCTGATGTGGATAAGCAGATATGGGCAAAATACGAAAACAGGTCAGCACAGACGTCATTGCACATCAGCCAACTTGATGGTCGATTTCGCTAGGGAAAACGACTCCGTTTCAAGAAGTATAAAACATGAAAAAGATAGATATGCCTCTTAGCTTTGCACGGCTACAAATTTCAGCCTTATTGCTTCAGTGAAACTCCAGATATAGCTGATATGGCAAAATGTGTCGGAACTGGAACTGAACTGGATTTGCCCTTAATTCTAGTAATCTGAAATCACTCAAAGAAACTTGTGAAAAACACCAAATTACATAAAAATATAAAAGATCATAAACACAATTAGACTAAACAATAATAACTCGTATTTGACACAAAACAATAATAAAACATAACTAAAAACTATATAATTATACGAGTTATCACACCCCCACACTTAGATTGTTGCTAGTCCCTAGCAACGACTCAATAAAAATAAAATAAGAAAATCTAATCTAATCCACTTTCGTAGGAAATCACGGTGGCACTTAGCATGTGACACAAGCCTTTAAACCCCTAGGTGTCCCTAGTGGACGAGTTTAGTCTCGTGAGGGTTTACTAGGACGATACCCACAAACATTGAAAACATAAGAAAAACTAAAAATAATAATTATAACTAATCCTTCCAATATAAATTTGAGATAATCATTGGACAAGTCTTAAAAACTAATCAATAGCTTAAAGAAATTCACAAAAAATCTTGCTTGAATGTAAATAGTTTGAGTTAAGCCAATATTAACATAACATATTTCAATCAAAATAGTGCATATTCAAACTTAATCTCAACTTCTCACATGGGATACTCTCTTGATTTTCACTCTTTAAAGTAGTGGTAAAGTGTTTACACTCAATCAATCTCATGAAAACACTTCTACCATATGCTTGCTTGTCCACCTATTCTCCACTAAAAGATCATGCAACTTCATAAATCAAGAGGTCTTTAATCAAGGTTGTAATGGGGCCAAGGGGTTTGTAATGTGGTTGAAGAACAAAAGGATAAAGATATCACAAAGGTTCCAAAGAGTTCATAAAGTTTAGAGACATAAAAAAAATTATACAAAGAAACTTCTCAAAACTCTTTACAAGCACATAGTCACCTAGGCCGGATATTCATATTGGGCCTTTTCTTCATTCTAAACAACTTTGTAACATCTTTTTCTTTTTCCACAAATTCAAGAGATGATTCATATATATATATATTTTTACATAGGAATGTATTTTCCAGTATTCCATTTCTTTTTCTCTTGACTTTTCTTTTCTTTTCCCCCCACCCAAATTTTTAACTAAAAATATCCCTTATTTTTTTTTGCAATATGTCTCAAAATATATAATCCATCTTTAGAACAAGGGTAAGGATATAAGTATATTTAGGCTAGGTGTAAGTTGTGGTTACCAATAAAACATCATATTTAATGTAGGCTCAAATTGGCTCACTAGTGGGGATGTTCTCTTAGAACATTAATAATGGATGGCTGTTTGGCTCTGGTTATAATCCTAATGCCTCTATCATATTCATGTTGTCACATGTATCAATATAGTCTCAAACGGTTTAAAGCAAGTTCTAGAGAATCATGTAATCATAAGAGCACTCAAGAAAGAAATTAGATTGATTTGTATAATGCATCAATCATTTTAGGCTCAAAAACTCACAATGATGATTATACAAGTCAGTTTTAAGTCTAAACATGCTTCTTTCTCAATCAACATATCATATTAACATTGGCTCATAAAAATTAGTATCAAGCTTAATTCTCATGAAAATCTTCTCACTAATAAATCTGTTTTAGACTTATGCAATTCATATCTCATCATTGTATTAAAAAGGAACTAAAACTCAAAAATAATAATAATAATAATAATAATAAAGACTCATAAAAAAAAAATAGTAGACAAAATAAAAGAAATCCTAAATCATTCCCCCCACACTTAATTCTTACATTGTCCTCAATGTAAGTCTATTAACTCAAATGAAAGAATCATGTGTAAGAGAAAAGAACTAATAACATAAGAATAGGAAAAGCTAAGACTCAAAACAAAACAAACTCATGCAACCTGAATAATCCTAAAATACTAAACAAAAATTAACAAGTAAACATAAAAAGATTAAAATCAAACTGACAAGGTATGTCTCAAGTCTCCCTTACTCAGACCTTGTTCAGAATGAATACTTCTAAATTGCTTAAAACACAACAAACTTTTTTTTTTTTTTTTTGAAAAGAAGAAATCAAACTGACAAGGTATGTCTCAAGTCTCCCTTACTCAGACCTTGTTTAGAATGAATACTTCTAAATGGCTTAAAACACAACAATTTTTTTTTTTTTTTAAATTAGCAAAATATGTCCCTTACCCCCTACTAAAATATGACATTGTCCCCAATGTCAAATTTTAAAGGTAGAATTTAGGAGATATTACCTGCAGAGGTTGCTAACCACTTATTATAACTGAGACACAACATGCAAAATGTTAGATAATGTCACAAAGACAAAGTGCAATCCACTCCTTGCTCGTCCATATCTCTTTTTCTTTTTCCGAGCGTTTACGAAACAACCGTAGCAGATAAACACTCATAAGCTTGGAGCTTTTTGAGTAAATCTTCAATGGTTGTAGCAGAAATTATGGTTCTCCTTGCCTCTGAAAACATGAATCCATTTTCCACAGCATTATCTAAATATGAAAGCAAATTACTAAAATAACCATTAATATTAAGCAAACCAATGGGTTTCTTATTTGTGACCAAAGATGACCAAGAAGCCACGCAAGCTATTTCTTCCAATGTACCCAGACCTCCTGGTAAAGCAATGAATGCATCGGCAGAATGGTACATGATTGTCATCCGTTCAGGGATACTCCAGACTTGTATTTCCTTACCCAAGGTAGGTCCACAAAAATCTGTGAATAGTTTTGGCACGATTCCTAGAACTGGACTTCCTCCGGCGTGTGCTGCTGTAGCGACTGCTCCCATTAAACCCGTACTACCGCCTCCATAAATCAAGTGGATCTTTTGTTGTGCAAGTATTACTCCAACTCTTATGGCTTCATCAGCGAATATGTTATTTTTCCCTGGATAAGCACCTCCAAAGACACAAATTTTTTTAATGCGCTGGGATGAAGTACTTTCCATTTTTTTTTCGAGTGCCTGAAAGAGAATGAGTACATGGTGTAATATATAGAGGACTGAGTAGTGAATCAGACAAGAGTAATAATGTCGCCGAAAGTGTATCTGACCTGTCAGAAGAAAATGTTAACCTAACAAAAGATTTTTGCGTGATTTCAGGAAGAAAATCAAAAAGAGAAGAAAAATCAACCGTAAAAGTCAAGAGTAATAATGTCGCCGAAAGTGTATTTGACCTGTCAGAAGAAAATGTTAACCTAACAAAAGATTTTTACGTGATTTCAGGAAGAAAATCAAAAAGAGAAGAAAAATCAACCGTAAAAGACGAATAAAAAAAAAAAAAAAAGAGAATAATTACACAAATCGAACAACACGTAAATTAAACCAAAATAAAGTTATTGCAAATCAAACCAAAAGCTGAGAAGTCATTTATTGTAGTTGTGATTGTGGCTCACATCTTCCTCTGGTTTTACGTCCAGAAACGGCTTAAACGCCTTCTATGAGTCGAGGATATGCTTCCCATCCAGTTTTCTTACAAGCTGGCAAACAGGGTCTTTTAACATCAGATTCCCAAGATGTTGCCATTCCCTTTGGAATTGCGGCCATAAATCAAGAATTTCTCTTTGTACGTCTCCACTAGGATGCGTCTCAAGAGAAAGTTGGATATTACCCAAATTCTCCTTACTCAGTCCATCCTTAATGAATTCAATTTTATCATCTCGATTAGAGGACGGAATCCCAATAGAACGACATTTACCGTTACACGTCCATCGTGCACATTTGTGGCAATTTGAACTCATGCGCTTTGCTCGTCGCTTCTTTGCAAAAGTGCTTCTACCTGTACCTGGTAAATGCAAAACAGGAAGATATTCATCTTCACGTACCTTGGCTTCAATTATCCAACGTATGTCTCCAGGAATCCCTTTCTGCATAAGCATTCTTAATCTTTCGAAACGAACTTGGTAAAGCTTCAGTAAAATATTTCGAGGAAAAGGAGGAAATCGTTTCTGCAATCTTGTGAGAATATCATCCATCCTGAAAAGAAAAAAATTGAAAGAGAAATTGGAAGAGAAATTTATATACAATATCAGTTTTGTGGGTAGCTGATGGAACCGATTTAAATAATCACGGAGTACCGTTATCCGCCATTTAACCGGGGTTAAAAAAAATAAAAATAAAAATTATATTTATATCTAGTTATTTTCAAAACAAGGATCAGAAAGAAAAACAACATAAAAAGACTCAAAAATGAAACACTCTAAATAAAATCCTAAATTCTTCCCCCCACACATAATTCTTACATTGTCATTAATGTAATGCTATAATCCCAATGCAAGAATTATATGTAAGAGAAAAGAACTATTAAACAAAAGAAACTTATGCAGCCTAAATGAACTTAAAAACAGTAAACACAATTAGCAAAAAAAAAACATAAGAAAAAGATAAAGAAAAAGAGAGCAAATCTGAGGATGGCAGTTTGGCAATGCTTTCACTAATTAGGCTGCCTCCCCCAATTAGCACTTGATTGATTGTTTTGAACCTAACCAACACCCCTTCTTGGCATTTTAGGCTTGTCAGGCTCATACATGAAATTTCCCAAATTTATGCGTTTGAGAGGAAGCTTTCTTTGCACAACAGTGGATGCATTCTCCATTACAAGTATTATTCCATCATCCTTTGTGGTGCATATGTCATCGAGGAATGGAGCATATTTTGATACTTGTTGAATGACCTCCACAAACAAGTTGTTTAACGTTTCCGGCATGTGTTGTTCATGTTCTTCCTCCTTGAACTTTGCAAATCTACTAGGAAAAGGTGGAGAAGAAACATTAGTAAAAAGTGAAACCTTAAACGTTACCTCAGGTGCCGAAATACTCTTATTTGGATCTTTGGCTTCATTATCCTCAAGAATAGAATCCATCTCTAATTTTGTTTCATCCTCATCTTGTTCCTCATTCTTCAAGGTCATAATAGTAGCATTCTCCTTTGGGTTAACCATCGTTTGGGCTGGGAGTTCTTCAGATCTTTGTGCTACCCATCCCACCATACTACTAGCCAATTGGCTCATTTGCTTTTCCAAACTCTGGATGCTTGCCCTTGTTTCCTGTTGAAATTGCAAAGAATCAGTAACAAGAGAATAGACAAGATCTTCTAAAGAAGTACCTGAGTTTTGAGTCATATGTGGTGGTTGAAAAAGATCTGGTTCTTGAGACCATGATTGATTGAAGCTAGATGGATGAGTGTAATTGGCATAAGGATCTACTTCTTGGTAATTTTTCGAGTAGCCATAATTAGTATGATCCCACCATCCCTCATGGTAAGTGTTTGAGTAATGATCATACTGTTGGTCTTGGAACACTTGATGGCCTTGACATCCTCCCATGGCCAATTGTTGAACTGGGGAGGTGAGATTGGCTTGTTGATTCTCCATGTTCATGTATGCCACCAACTCTTCAAGTGTTAGATTGCTCAAATCCATTGTTTTTTTTTTTTTTTTTTTTTTTTTTCAAAATTTGATCAGAAAAACCCGTATGTACAAGAAAATAAAACTCATTAGAACTGAAAATAAGAATAAACCAAGTAACAAATAAACTAAAAAAAACAATCCCCGGCAACGGCGCCAAAAATTTGATGCACCCAAAAGAGTGTATCTTATTTAACCTTGCACTAAAAAGATCAATTGTAAGTATAGTAGTTAGCAAGGGTCGAGTCCTCAGGGATTGGGTTTTAGTTTATAAGTTGATAGTTTAAAACTTAAATTCAAGAACAATAAAAGAAAAGGGGTTTTTGAAATCAGATTTAAACTAAAGTAAATAACAAGAATAAGATGCAAGGCGGTATAACCAGCCAATAAAAATATATATACTAAATTAGGCGGTATAACCAGCCAATAAAAATATATATACTAAATTAGGCGGTATAACCAGCCAATAAAAATAAAACAAAGTTAATATACAAATTAGGCGGTATAACCAGCCAATAAAAATAAATATACTTTTAAAAATAAGCAAACTAGAAAAGTAAGAAAACAAGTAAGTAAGAAGAATCAAATATGAAAAATATGGTTAAGGTTTCATTCTCCACCACTAGACATCATTAAGAATCAATTTCAGATCTATCAATATCAACCAACTATCAAAGTTAACAACCGTAGATAACAACAAGCTCTGTTACCCCTAATCTTTCCTTAGTTTGTCGTTAAATAGAACAAGCTCTCTATTTAATCTCTAACCATTAAACAACCTAGAATAAGCTCTCTAAATTCAATTTAATGGCAGCTTTATGATGAGAAAGATAGGTTGATCTAAGCAACAAACACATAAGCTCGGATTGTTCAACTTAGGTTATGTTCCACTTTGCAATTATTGAAAACTTGACCATAATCATTAATCACAAATTGCCACTTATGAATAGGAAATCAAGACAATTACACGGATCAAGACTCCTAAACTAGCAATAGATAATTATCAAGATCTATCTAGTTGTACACCTAAATAAATCAAGACAACATCATGAACAATTCTTGTAGAAGAACATAAGCAACTTTGATAGAAAATTAATGATAGATAGAATCTGAAAATCAATCACAAAACATGTCTAGGGCTTTGAAATCACCCTTAACCAAATAGAAGTTTAGCCTAGCATAGGCATTATAAACATAAAATTAAATAGAATCTAAGAAGAAAATAAAAGAAAGAAAGAAGTAGAAGAAGAATATTAATTATCCAACCTCTTGCTCTTTCTAAAGAAAAAGAAAACTAGAGAAAAGAAAGAAGAAGAAAACTTAGAGAATTTTATTACAATGGCTAATATCCTACCTATGTACAATATGATCCTCTACAATCATCCAAGGCCCTCTATTTATACACATTTTGGAAGGCTAAATGACAAGAGACAAGCTTTACAAATTTCAAAGGTAGGTATAATAGGTGGGTGAATTTTTCTAACAATTTTCGTCATATTGTATGACAATTTTGATCAGCCAACTTGATGGTCGATTTCGTCAATGTTGGAGGCCTGATCTGATCACATGGTCTTCTAGACAAAGGTTCCCGTATCAGTTACGGATCCATAGCCATTGGAATCAGCTCATTTGCTGATGTGGATAAGCAGATATGGGCAAAATACGAAAACAGGTCAGCACAGACGTCATTGCACATCAGCCAACTTGATGGTCGATTTCGCTAGGGAAAACGACTCCGTTTCAAGAAGTATAAAACATGAAAAAGATAGATATGCCTCTTAGCTTTGCACGGCTACAAATTTCAGCCTTATTGCTTCAGTGAAACTCCAGATATAGCTGATATGGCAAAATGTGTCGGAACTGGAACTGAACTGGATTTGCCCTTAATTCTAGTAATCTGAAATCACTCAAAGAAACTTGTGAAAAACACCAAATTACATAAAAATATAAAAGATCATAAACACAATTAGACTAAACAATAATAACTCGTATTTGACACAAAACAATAATAAAACATAACTAAAAACTATATAATTATACGAGTTATCAGGTGGTGACAGGTTTGTTTTGTTCCTCCGCACACACTTATTTGCATTTGCATAACATGAATCCTCTACTCGGGTTTCGTCCTTTTAAGCGGGAGTAAAGTAACTAAGCCTTCGTGATTGATCCTCCGTATGGGCTAGTGAAACACTTTCGGAGTATAAAGTACCTAATGCCTTCGTGATAATCCTCCGTATGGGCATAGAAAAATATACTCTAACGAATTGAACCCGCTTTTATCGGGGTGCCTTACTAGCCTTCACCGGCGACAGTAAGGAACAATTCATGGACTTAGAATCGATCCACCTTCATATAATAAACCTAGGCGAAGCCATGCTGGATTTCCGTTAGATATACCTAAAATAGGAACACATGGAGGGACATTTCTAAACCTTTTGTTACCTATTTTACACTCTGAATAAGTTTTGTAGGTCAAGCAACGATGTACATACATCGCCCGTAATAAATGTGTTAATCTGTCCCAAAGGCACTGTGATACCTATATAAGTAGATATTTGTCGGGGCAAAATATTCATTAATTTTTTTAAAAAATAAAAATCCTTTTTCAAACATTTTTGCATTTTGCACATTTCATTCATGTGTGAATAGAGCATGTACATTTTTGGTTGTGTTATTGATCTCATTCTTTGCAATATATAGTTGGTAATTTCATTTGATGATTTCATAAAATAGGTAGTGTCACATGAACATTTGCATATTGTACCATAGTAGGATCCACCCTGAAATTCTTTTGAAAAATAATGTGATTGGTTTTTCATAGAAAAAAAAAACATGTTTCAAAAAATCATAAATTTGGAGGCAAATCTTACATAATGAGATTTTTGAATAATCAAGATTTAGGTCCCACTAGTTTCGTGTAATCATTGATTTCTTTGTATATACCTTTGTGTGAATTCATTTATTTTTTGCATGTATCATTTTGACATCATGTTATAGTCCTAATATGCATGGTTATTCATTGTAAAATACATTTGTGATATAGATGGTCATTCTTTGTATATACCCTGGTGTAAATTTATGAATTCTTTACATGTATCATTTTGACATCATGTTACAGTCATAGCATGCATGGTCATTCATTGTAGAATATGGTTATGACATGCATGGTCATTATTTGTATATACTTATGTATCAATTTATTCTTTCTTTACATGCATCATGTTGGCATCAAGTTGCATTCATGCATTCATAGTCAGCATGATTTTTCTGTATATATCCATATATCAATTTATTCTTTCTCTATATGCATCATGTTAGCATCAAGTTTCATTCATGCATTCATAGTCAGAAATGATTTTCCTATATATATCCATGCATTAATTTACTTATTCTTTGCATTGATTTGTTTATACAAATAATGTTGACATCGGGTTGCATTCATGGCATACATAGTCATCATGATATGCTCATGCATTAATCTGTCATATTAATATCAGGATGCATTCATGACACACATTATCATCATGATTTTCTTTGTATATACTCTGTGTCAATCATTTATTCTTTACATGCATCATAATTGACATTGTGTGGCATTCATAGTGTATATGATCATTCATTGGGAAATGCATTTGGAACATACATGGTCATTCATTGTATATATCCATGCATTAGTTTGCTTATTCTTTACATGCATCATGTTGGCATCAGGTTGCATTCATGGCATACGTAGTCATCATGTTATGCTCATGCATTAATTTGTCATATTGGCATCAGGTTGCATTTGTGACATACACGGTCAGCATGATTTTCTTTGTATATACTCTGTGTCAATCATTTATTCTTCACATGCATCATAATTGACATTGTGTGGCATTGATAGTGTATATGATCATTCATTGAGAAATGCATTTGGAACATACATGGTCATTCATTGCATATATCCATGCATTGATTTTTCTTATTCTTTAAATGCATCATGTTGGCATCGTGTTGCATTTATAACTTACATGATCAACATGTTTCCACTATATATGACCATACATCACTTTGTTTATTCTTCACATGTATCAAAATGCATTCATGACATTCATAGCTCATTCATCATGAAACACATTAATAAGATGAAATAGAAATTGGCATAGCTTTAAAGAGTTTTCTTCGTCAGCTAAAAGCTATGACCCGAACAGCAAGTGTGAGTATCATATTGGGGTAATTGGGCATTCGAATAAAAAATGCAGACAATTGAAGGAAAGAATTGAAGGTCTTGTCCACGACAGCATTTTGATTCCAGAGTTTATCGAACATTGGCAATTTGTTTTACCATAGATTGATTTCCTCTTGAAGAATTTTGAGGAAAAGAATTGTTATCTTTGAAAGCATGTCAATAGGAGCATTCTGATGCATATATTTCTATACACTTTGATGATGAAAGCGCTTGTCTCATGATGACATCTACATGAAATAAATAAACTTTGAATTTAAATGTTTTGTGTTCATTTTATTTTAGCAATAAATTTGAATTTGCAAAAACAAATGAAACTTTGAGAAAATTTGTGGTAAACAATAAATAAGTGGTTTTCACATGAAATAATGAACAATCTTGAGAATATTGATGATCATTGTTAGAAATGACCCAATACTTTCCCTTTCTCTTTTGGGTTTTCCTACACTTAAATCCCTTGAATCAAGACCACTTGAAAGACCTAAAGCTTCAAGGAATATGAATAAATTAAACTTCATAAACCATTGTCATTACAGAATAAGCAAAGATGTAGATCCTAATCTAGACTATTGATAACTCGTATAATTATATAGTTTTTAGTTATGTTTTATTATTGTTTTGTGTCAAATACGAGTTATTATTGTTTAGTCTAATTGTGTTTATGATCTTTTATATTTTTATGTAATTTGGTGTTTTTCACAAGTTTATTTGAGTGATTTCAGATTACTAGAATTAAGGGCAAATCCAGTTCAGTTCCAGTTCCGACACCGTTTGCCATATCAGCTATATCTGGAGTTTCACTGAAGCAATAAGGCTGAAATTTTAACCGTGCAAAGTTAAGAGGCATATCTATCTTTTTCATGTTTTACACTTCTTGAAAGGGAGTCGTTTTCCCTAGCGAAATCGACCATCAAGTTGGCTGATGTGCAATGACGTCTGTGCTGACCAGTTTTGGTATTTTGACCATATCTTCTGATCCACATCAGACAATGAGCTGATTCCAACGGCTATGGATCACTAACTGATAGGGGAACATTTGTCTAGAAGACCATGTGATCAGACCAAGCCTCCAACATTGACAAAATCGACCATCAAATTGGCTGATCAAAATTGTCATACAATATGACGAAAATTGTTAGAAAAATGCACCCACCTATTATACCTACCTTTGAAATTTGTAAAGCTTGTCTCTTGTCATTTAGCCCTCCAAAATGTGTATAAATAGAGGGCCTTGGATGATTGTAAGGGATATTGTACATTGGTAGGATATTAGCCATTGTAATAAAATTCTCTAAGTTTTCTTCTTCTTTCTTTTCTCTAGTTTTCTTTTTCTTTATTTTCTTCTTCTTCTTTCTTTCTTTTATTTCCTTCTTAGATTCTCTTTAATTTTATGTTTATGTTTACAATGCCTATGCTAGGCTAAACTTCTATTTGTTTAAGGGTGATTTCAAAGCCCTAGACATGTTTTGTGATTGATTTTCAGATTCTATCTATCATTAATTTTCTATCAAAGTTGCTTATGTTCTTCTACAAGAATTGTTCATGATGTTGTCTTGATTTATTTAGGTGTACAACTAGATAGATCTTGATAATTATCTATTGCTAGTCTAGGAGTCTTGATCCGTGTAATTGTCTTGATTTCCTATTCATAAGTGGCAATTTGTGATTAATGATTATGGTCAAGTTTTCAATAATTGCAAAGTGGAACATAACCTAAGTTGAACAATCCGAGCTTATATGTTTGTTGCTTAGATCAACCTATCTTTCTCATCATAAAGCTGCCATTAAATTGAATTTAGAGAGCTTATTCTAGGTTGTTTAATGGTTAGAGATTAAATAGAGAGCTTGTTCTATTTAACGACAAACTAAGGAAAGATTGGGATAACAGAGCTTGTTGTTATCTACGGTTGTTAACTTTGATAGTTGGTTGATACTGATAGATCTGAAATTGATTCTTAATGATGTCTAGTGGTGGAGAATGAAACCTTAACCATATTTTTCATATTTGATTCTTCTTACTTACTTGTTTTCTTACTTTTCTAGTTTGCTTATTTTTAAAAGTATATTTATTTTTATTGGCTGGTTATACCGCCTAATTTGTATATTAACTTTGTTTTATTTTTATTGGCTGGTTATACCGCCTAATTTAGTATATATATTTTTATTGGCTGGTTATACCGCCTAATTTAGTATATATTTTTTTATTGGCTCGTTATACCACCTTGCATCTTATTCTTATTATTTACTTTAGTTTAAATCTGGCTTCAAAAACCCCTTTTCTTTTATTGTTTTATTTGAACGTAAGTTATAAACTAATAACTCATAGATTAAAACCCAATCCCTGAGGACTCGACCCTTGCTAATCATTATACTTACAATTGATCTTTTTAATGCAAGGTTAAATAAGATACACTCTTTTGGGTGCATCAAATTTTTGGCGCCGTTGCCGGGGATTGTTTTCTTTAGTTTATTTGTTACTTGGTTTATTCTTATTTTCAGTTCTAATTAGTATTATTTTCTTGTACATACATGTTTTTCTTTTCAAATTTTGAAAAAAAAAAAAAAAACAATGGAATTGAGCAATCTAACACTTGAAGAGTTGGTGGCATACATGAACATGGAGAATCAACAAGCCAATCTCACCTCCCCAGTTCAACAATTGGCCATGGGAGGATGTCAAGGCCATCAAGTGTTCCAAGACCAACAGTATGATCATTACTCAAACACTTACCATGAGGGATGGTGGGATCATACTAATTATGGCTACTCGAAAAATTACCAAGAAGTAGATCCTTATGCCAATTACACTCATCCATCTAGCTTCAATCAATCATGGTCTCAAGAACTAGATCTTTTTCAACCACCACATATGACTCAAAACTCAGGTACTTCTTTAGAAGATCTTGTCTATTCTCTTGTTACTGATTCTTTGCAATTTCAACTGGAAACAAGGGCAAGCATCCAGAGTTTGGAAAAGCAAATGAGCCAATTGGCTAGTAGTATGGTGGGATGGGTAGCACAAAGATCTGAAGAACTCCCAGCCCAAACGATGGTTAACCCAAAGGAGAATGCTAATATTGTGACCTTGAAGAATGAGGAACAAGATGAGGATGAAACAAAATTAGAGATGGATTCTATTCTTGAGGATAATGAAGCCAAAGATCCAAATAAGAGTATTTCGGCACCTGAGGCAACGTTTAAGGTTTCACTTTTTACTAATGTTTCTTCTCCACCTTTTCCTAGTAGATTTGCAAAGTTCAAGGTGGAAGAACATGAACAACACATGCCGGAAACCTTAAACAACTTGTTTGTGGAGGTCATTTGATAACTCGTATAATTATATAGTTTTTAGTTATGTTTTATTATTGTTTTGTGTCAAATACGAGTTATTATTGTTTAGTCTAATTGTGTTTATGATCTTTTATATTTTTATGTAATTTGGTGTTTTTCACAAGTTTCTTTAGTGATTTCAGATTACTAGAATTAAGGGCAAATCCAGTTCAGTTCCAGTTCCGACACCTTTTGCCATATCAGCTATATCTGGAGTTTCACTGAAGCAATAAGGCTGAAATTTGTAGCCGTGCAAAGCTAAGAGGCATATCTATCTTTTTCATGTTTTACACTTCTTGAAACGGAGTCGTTTTCCCTAGCGAAATCGACCATCAAGTTGGCTGATGTGCAATGACGTCTGTGCTGACCTGTTTTCGTATTTTGCCCATATCTGCTTATCCACATCAGCAAATGAGCTGATTCCAATGGCTATGGATGCGTAACTGATAGGGGAACCTTTTTCTAGAAGACCATGTGATCAGATCAGGCCTCCAACATTGACGAAATCGACCATCAAGTTGGCTGATCAAAATTGTCATACAATATGACGAAAATTGTTAGAAAAATTCACCCACCTATTATACCTACCTTTGAAATTTGTAAAGCTTGTCTCTTGTCATTTAGCCCTCCAAAATGTGTATAAATAGAGGGCCTTGGATGATTGTAGAGGATCATATTGTACATAGGTAGGATATTAGCCATTTTAATAAAATTCTCTAAGTTTTCTTCTTCTTTCTTTTCTCTAGTTTTCTTTCTTTTCTCTAGTTTTCTTTTTCTTTAGAGAGAGCAAGAGGTTGGATAATTAATATTCTTCCTCTTCTTCTTTCTTTCTTTTATTTTCTTCTTAGATTTTCTTTAATTTTATGTTATGTTTATAATGCCTATGCTAGGCTAAAACTTCTATTTGGTTAAGGGTGATTTCAAAGCCCTAGACATGTTTTGTGATTGATTTTCAGATTCTATCTATCATTAATTTTCTATCAAAGTTGCTTATGTTCTTCTACAAGAATTGTTCATGATGTTGTCTAGATTTATTTAGGTGTACAACTAGATAGATCTTGATAATTATCTATTGCTAGTTTAGGAGTCTTGATCCGTGTAATTGTCTTGATTTCCTATTCATAAGTGGCAATTTGTGATTAATGATTATGGTCAAGTTTTCAATAATTGCAAAGTGGAACATAACCTAAGTTGAACAATCCGAGCTTATGTGTTTGTTGCTTAGATCAACCTATCTTTCTCATCATAAAGCTGCCATTAAATTGAATTTAGAGAGCTTATTCTAGGTTGTTTAATGGTTAGAGATTAAATAGAGAGCTTGTTCTATTTAACGACAAACTAAGGAAAGATTGGGGTAACAGAGCTTGTTGTTATCTACGGTTGTTAACTTTGATAGTTGGTTGATATTGATAGATCTGAAATTGATTCTTAATGATGTCTAGTGGTGGAGAATGAAACCTTAACCATATTTTTCATATTTGATTCTTCTTACTTATTTGTTTTCTTACTTTTAGTTTGCTTATTTTTTATATTTATTTTTATTGGCTGGTTATACCGCCTAATTTGTATATTAACTTTGTTTTATTTTTATTGGCTGGTTATACCGCCTAATTTAGTATATATATTTTTATTGGCTGGTTATACCGCCTAATTTAGTATATATATTTTTATTGGCTGGTTATACCGCCTTGCATCTTATTCTTATTATTTACTTTAGTTTAAATATGGCTTCAAAAACCCCTTTTCTTTTATTGTTCTTGAATTTAAGTTTTAAACTATTAACTTATAAACTAAAACCCAATCCCTGAGGACTCGACCCTTGCTAACTACTATACTTACAATTTATCTTTTTAGTGCAAGGTTAAATAAGATACACTCTTTTGGGTGCATCAAATTTTTGGCGCCGTTGCCGGGGATTGTTTTCTTTAGTTTATTTGTTACTTGGTTTATTCTTATTTTCAGTTCTAATTAGTTCTATTTTCTTGTACATACAAGTTTTTCTTATCAAATTTTCAAAAATAAAAAAAAAAAAAAAAAACGATGGAATTGAGCAATCTAACACTTGAAGAGTTGGTGGAATACATGAACATGGAGAATCAACAAGCCAATCTCACTTCCTCAGTTCAACAATTGGCCATGGGAGGATGTCAAGGCCATCAATGGTTCCAAGACCAACCGCATGATCATTACTCCAACACTTACCATGAGGGATGGTGGGATCATACTAATTATGGCTACTCAGAAAATTACCAAGAAGTAGATCCTTATGCCAATTACACTCATCCATCTAGCTTCAATCAATCATGGTCTCAAGAACCAGATCTTCTTCAACCACCACATATGACTCAAAACTCAGGTACTTCTTTAGAAGATCTTGTTGATAACTCGTATAATTATATAGTTTTTAGTTATGTTTTATTATTGTTTTGTGTCAAATACGAGTTATTATTGTTTAGTCTAATTGTGTTTATGATCTTTATGTATTTTGGTGTTTTTCACAAGTTTCTTTGAGTGATTTCAGATTACTAGAATTAAGGGTAAATCCAGTTCAGTTCCAGTTCCGACACCTTTTGCCATATCAGCTATATCTCGAGTTTCACTGAAGCAATAAGGCTGCAATTTGTAGCCGTGCAAAGCTAAGAGGCATATCTATCTTTTTCATGTTTTACACTTCTTGAAACGGAGTCGTTTTCCCTAGCGAAATCGACCATCAAGTTGGCTGATGTGCAATGACGTCTGTGCTGACCTGTTTTCGTATTTTGCCCATATCTACTTATCCACATCAGCAAATGAGCTGATTCCAACGGCTATGGATCAGTAACTGATAGGGTAACATTTGTCTAGAAGCCCATGTGATCAGATAAGGCCTCCAAAATTGACAAAATCGACCATCAAGTTGGCTGATCAAAATCGTCATGTATGACGAAAATTGTTAGAAACTGCACCCACCTATTATACCTACCTTTGAAATTTGTAAAGCTTGTCTCTTGTCATTTAGCCCTCCAAAATGTGTATAAATAGAGGGCCTTGGATGATTGTAAGGGATCATATTGTACATAGGTAGGATATTAGCCATTTTAATAAAATTCTCTAAGTTTTCTTCTTCTTTCTTTTCTCTAGTTTTCTTTCTTTTCTCTAGTTTTCTTTTTCTTTAGAGAGAGAAAGAGGTTGGATAATTAATATTTTTCCTCTTCTTATTTCTTTCTTTTATTTTCTTCTTAGATTTTCTTTAATTTTATGTTTATGTTTACAATGCCTATGCTAGGCTAAACTTCTATTTGGTTAAGGGTGATTTCAAAGCCCTAGACATGTTTTATAATTGATTTTCAGTTTCTATCTATCATTAATTTTCTATCAAAGTTGCTTATGTTCTTCTACAAGAATTGTTCATGATGTTGTCTTGATTTGTTTAGGTGTACAACTAGATAGATCTTGATAATTATCTATTGCTAGTTTAGGAGTCTTGATCCGTGTAATTGTCTTGATTTCCTATTCATAAGTGGCAATTTGTGATTAATGATTATGGTCAAGTTTTCAATAATTGCAAAGTGGAACATAACCTAAGTTGAACAATCCGAGCTTATGTGTTTGTTGCTTAGATCAACCTATCTTTCTCATCATAAAGCTGCCATTAAATTGAATCTAGAGAGCTTATTCTAGGTTGTTTGATGGTTAGAGATTAAATAGAGAGCTTGTTCTATTTAACGACAAACTAAGGAAAGATTGGGATAACAGAGCTTGTTGTTATCTACGGTTGTTAACTTTGATAGTTGGTTGATATTGATAGATCTGAAATTGATTCTTAATGATGTCTAGTGGTGGAGAATGAAACCTTAACCATATTTTTCATATTTGATTCTTCTTACTTATTTGTTTTCTTACTTTTAGTTTGCTTATTTTTTTATATTTATTTTTATTGGCTGGTTATACCGCCTAATTTGTATATTAACTTTGTTTTATTTTTATTGGCTGGTTATACCGCCTAATTTAGTATATATATTTTTATTGGCTGGTTATACCGCCTAATTTAGTATATATATTTTTATTGGCTGGTTATACCGCCTTGCATCTTATTCTTATTATTTACTTTAGTTTAAATTTGGCTTCAAAAACCCCTTTTCTTTTATTGTTCTTGAATTAAGTTTTAAACTATTAACTTATAAACTAAAACCCAATCCCTGAGGACTCGACCCTTGCTAACTACTATACTTACAATTTATCTTTTTAGTGCAAGGTTAAATAAGATACACTCTTTTGGGTGCATCAAATTTTTGGCGCCGTTGCCGGGGATTGTTTTTTTTAGTTTATTTGTTACTTGGTTTATTCTTATTTTCAGTTCTAATGAGTTTTATTTTCTTGTACATACGGGTTTTTCTGATCAAATTTTGAAAAAAAAAAAAAAAAAAAAAACGATGGAATTGAGCAATCTAACACTTGAAGAGTTGGTGGCATACATGAACATGGAGAATCAACAAGCCAATCTCACCTTCCCAGTTCAACAATTGGCCATGGGAGGATGTCAAGGCCATCAAGTGTTCCAAGACCAACAGTATGATCATTACTCAAACACTTACCATGAGGGATGGTGGGATCATACTAATTATGGCTACTCGAAAAATTACCAAGAAGTAGATCCTTATGCCAATTACACTCATCCATCTAGCTTCAATCAATCATGGTCCCAAGAACCAGATCTTTTTCAACCACCACATATGACTCAAAACTCAGGTACTTCTTTAGAAGATCTTGTCTATTCTCTTGTTACTGATACATTGCAATTTCAACAGGAAACAAGGGCAAGCATCCAGAGTTTGGAAAAGCAAATGATCCAATTGACTAGTAGTATGGTGGGATAGGTAGCACAAAGATCTGAAGAACTCCCTGCCCAAACAATGATTAGCCCAAAGGAGAATACTACTATTGTGACCTTGAGGAATGAGGAACAAGATGAGGATGAGACAAAATTAGAGATGAATTCTATTCTTGAGGATAATGAAGCCAATGATCCAAATAAGAGTATTTCGGCACCTGAGGTAACGTTTGAGATTCCAATTTTTACTAATGTTTCTTCTCCACCTTTTCCTAGTAGATTCGCAAAGTTCAAGGAGGATGAACATGAACAAGACACGCTGGAAACCTTAAACAGTTTGTTTGTGGATGTCATTCAACAAGTACCAAAAGATGCACCATTCCTCGATGAGATATGCACCACCAAGGATGATGGAATAATACTTGTAATTGAGAATGCATCCACTGTTGTGCAAAGAAAGCTTCCTCTCAAACGCATAAATTTGGGAAATTTCATGCATGAGCATGACAAGCCTAAAAAGCCAAGAAGGGGTGTTGGTTAGATTCAAAACACTAACTCAAGTGTTAATTAGGAAGGCAGCCCAATTAAAGATGAAATTGCCAACCTTCCATATTCAGATTTGCTTTCTCTTTCTCTTTCTTTTCCTTTTTCTTTTATTATTTTTATTGTTTTTATTTTTGATTTCTTATGTTTCTTTGTTAATTGTGTTTACTGTTTTTAAGTTCATTTAGGCTGCATAAGTTTCTTTTGTTTAATAGTTCTTTTCTCTTACATATAATTCTTGCATTGGGGGATAATAGCATTACATTAATGACAATGTAAGAATTATGAGTGGGGGAAAGAATTTAGGATTTTATTTAGAGTGTTTTGTTTTTGAGTCTTTTTATGTTGTTTTTCTTTCTGATCCTTGTTTTGAAAAACACTAGATGTAAATATAATTTTTTTTAACCACGGTTAAATGGCGGATAACGGTACTCCGTGATTATTTAAATCGGTTCCATCAGCTACCCACAAAACTGATATTGTATATAAATTTCTCTTTCAATTTCTCTTTCATTTTTTTTCAGGATGGATGATATTCTCACAAGATTGCAGAAACGATTTCCTCCTTTTCCTCGAAATATTTTACTGAAGCTTTACCAAGTTCGATTTGAAAGATTAAGAATGCTTATGCACAAAGGGATTCCTGAAGACATACGTTGGATAATTGAAGCCAAGGTACGTGAAGATGAATATCTTTCTGTTTTGCATTTACCAGGTACAGGTAGAAGCACTTTTGCAAAGAAGCGACGAGCAAAGCGCATGAGTTCAAACTGTCACAAATGTGCACGATGGACGTGTAACGGTAAATGTCGTTCTATTGGGATTCCGTCCTCTAATCGAGATGATAAAATTGAATTCATTAAGGATGGACTGAGTAAGGAGAATTTGGGTAATATCCAACTTTCTCTTGAGACGCATCCTAGTGGAGACGTACAAAGAGAAATTCTTGATTTATGGCCGCAATTCCAAAGGGAATGGCAACATCTTGGGAATCTGATGTTAAAAGACCCTGTTTGCCAGCTTGTAAGAAAACTGGATGGGAAGCATATCCTCGACTCATAGAAGGCGTTTAAGCCGTTTCTGGACGTAAAAACAGAGGAAGATGCACTCGAAAAAAAAAATGGAAAGTACTTCGTCCCAACGCATTAAAAAAATTTGTGTCTTTGGAGGTGCTTATCCAGGGAAAAATAACATATTCGCTGATGAAGCCATAAGAGTTGGAGTAATACTTGCCCAACAAAAGATCCAGTTGATTTATGGAGGCGGTAGTACGGGTTTAATGGGAGCAGTCGCTACAGCAGCACACGCCGGAGGAAGTCCAGTTCTAGGAGTCGTGCCAAAACTATTCACAGGTTTTTGTGGACCTACCGTGGGTAAGGAAATACAAGTCTGGAGTATCCCTGAACGGATGACAATCATGTACCATTCTGCCGATGCATTCATTGCTCTACCAGGAGGTCTGGGTACATTGGAAGAAATAGCTTGCGTGGCTTCTTGGTCATCTTTGGTCACAAATAAGAAACCCATTGGTTTGCTTAATATTAATGGTTATTTTAGTAATTTGCTTTCATATTTAGATAATGCTGTGGATAATGGATTCATGTTTTCAGAGGCAAGGAGAACCATAATTTCTGCTACAACCATTGAAGATTTACTCAAAAAGCTCCAAGCTTATGAGTGTTTATCTGCTACGGTTGTTTCGCAAACGCTCGGAAAAAGAAAAAGAGATATGGACGAGCAAGGAGTGGATTGCACTTTGTCTTTGTGACATTATCTAACATTTTGTTTGTTGTGTCTCAGTTATAATAAGTGGTTAGCAACCTCTGCAGGTAATATCTCCTAAATTCTACCTTTAAAATTTGACATTGGGGACAATGTCATATTTTAGTAGGGGGTAAGGGACATATTTTGCTAATTTAAAAAAAAAAAAAAAATTTGTTGTGTTTTAAGCCATTTAGAAGTATTCATTCTGAACAAGGTCTGAGTAAGAGAGACTTGAGACATATCTTGTCAGTTTGATTTCTTCTTTTCAAAAAAAAAAAGTTTGTTGTGTTTTAAGCAATTTAGAAGTATTCATTCTGGACAAGGTCTGAGTAAGGGAGACTTGAGACACACCTTGTCAGTTTGATTTTAATCTTTTTATGTTTACTTGTTAATTTTTGTTTAGTATTTTAAGATTATTCAGGTTGCATGAGTTTGTTTTGTTTTGAGTCTTAGCTTTTCCTATTCTTATGTTATTAGTTCTTTTCTCTTACACATGATTCTTTCATTTGAGTTAATAGACTTACATTGAGGACAATGTAAGAATTAAGTGTGGGGGGAATGATTTAGGATTTCTTTTATTTTTGTCTACTATTTTTTTTATGAGTCTTTATTATTATTATTATTATTATTTTAGTGTGTTTTAGTTCCTTTTTAATACAATGATGAGATATGAAAAGTCTAAAACAGATTTATTAGTGAGAAGATTTTCATGAGAATTGAGCTTGATGTCAACCTTTTTATGAGCCAATGTTAATATGATATGTTGATTGAGAAAGAAGCATGTTTAGACTTAATCTGACTTGTATAATCATCCTTGTGAGTTTTTGAGCCTATATGATTCATGCATTATACAAATCAATCTAATTTCTTTCTTGAGTGTTCTTATGATTACATGATTCTCTAGAACTTGCTTTAAACCGTTTGAGACTATATTGATACATGTGACAACATGAATATGATAGAGGCATTAGGATTATAACCAGAGCCAAACAGCCATCCATTATTAATGTTCCAAGAGAACACACCCTTAGTGAACCAATTTGAGCCTACATTGAATAAGCTATCTCTTTGGTAACCATAACTTGTCCCTAACCTAAATATACTTATATCTTTACCTTTGTTCCAAAGATGAATTAACATGTTTTGAGACAAGTTGCAAAGACAAGGAAGATTTATTGAAAATTTGGGTTAGAAACAAGAAATAAGTGTGGGAGGAAAAGAAAGAAAAAAGTCAAGAGAAAAAGAAAGGGATCATTGTCAAATACATTCCCATATTAAAAAAAAAAAAAAAGATGTTACAAAGTTGGTTAGAATGATGCAAAGGCTCAACATGAATATTTAGCCTATGTTATTATGTGCTTTATAAAAGTTTTGAGAAGTTTTATTTGTATGATCTTTTTATGTCTCTAAACTTTATGAACTCTTTGGAACCTTTGTGATATCTTTATCCTTTTGTTCTTCAACCACATTACAAACCCCTTGGCCCCATTACAACCTTGATTAAAGACCTCTTGATTCATGAAGGTGTATGATCTAAATAGTGGAGAATAGGTGGACAAGCAAGAATATGGTAGAACTGTTTTCATGAGATTGATTGAGTGTAAACACTTCACCACTACTTTAAAGAGTGAAAATCATGAGGGTATCCCATGTGAGTAGTTGAGATTAAGTTTGAATATGCACTATTTTGATTGAAATATGTTATGTTAATATTGGCTTAACTCAAACAATTTACATTCAAGCATGATTTTTTGTGAAATTCTTTAAGCTATTGATTAGTTTATAAGACTTGTTCAAAGATTGTCTCTAATTTGTATTGAAAGGATTAGGAATAAATATTTTTAGTATATGTAGTTTATTTATATTTTAGTTTTTCAATGTTTGTGGGTATCGTTCTAGTAAACCCTCACGAGACTAAACTCGTCCACTAGGGACACCTAGGGGTTTAAAGGCTTGTGTCACATGCTAAGTGCCACCGTGATTTCCTACGAAAGTGATTTACATTAGATTTTCTTATTTTATTTTTATTGAGTCATTGCTAGGGACTAGCAACAATCTAAGTGTGGGGGTGTGATAACTCGTATAATTATATAGTTTTTAGTTATGTTTTATTATTGTTTTGTGTCAAATACGAGTTATTATTGTTTAGTCTAATTGTGTTTATGATCTTTATGTATTTTGGTGTTTTTCACAAGTTTCTTTGAGTGATTTCAGATTACTAGAATTAAGGGTAAATCCAGTTCAGTTCCAGTTCCGACACTTTTTGCCATATCAGCTATATCTCGAGTTTCACTGAAGCAATAAGGCTGCAATTTGTAGCCGTGCAAAGCTAAGAGGCATATCTATCTTTTTCCTGTTTTACACTTCTTGAAACGGAGTCGTTTTCCCTAGCGAAATCGACCATCAAGTTGGCTGATGTGCAATGACGTCTGTGCTGACCTGTTTTCGTATTTTGCCCATATCTACTTATCCACATCAGCAAATGAGCTGATTCCAACGGCTATGGATCAGTAACTGATAGGGTAACATTTTTCTAGAAGACCATGTGATCAGATAAGGCATCCAAAATTGACAAAATCGACCATCAAGTTGGCTGATCAAAATCGTCATGTATGACGAAAATTATTAGAAAATGCACCCACCTATTATACCTACCTTTGAAATTTGTAAAGCTTGTCTCTTGTCATTTAGCCCTCCAAAATGTGTATAAATAGAGGGCCTTGGATGATTGTAAGGGATCATATTGTACATAGGTAGGATATTAGCCATTTTAATAAAATTCTCTAAGTTTTCTTCTTCTTTCTTTTCTCTAGTTTTCTTTCTTTTCTCTAGTTTTCTTTTTCTTTAGAGAGAGAAAGAGGTTGGATAATTAATATTCTTCCTCTTCTTATTTCTTTCTTTTATTTTCTTCTTAGATTTTCTTTAATTTTATGTTTATGTTTACAATGCCTATGCTAGGCTAAACTTCTATTTGGTTAAGGGTGATTTCAAAGCCCTAGACATGTTTTATAATTGATTTTCAGTTTCTATCTATCATTAATTTTCTATCAAAGTTGCTTATGTTCTTCTACAAGAATTGTTCATGATGTTGTCTTGATTTGTTTAGGTGTACAACTAGATAGATCTTGATAATTATCTATTGCTAGTTTAGGAGTCTTGATCCGTGTAATTGTCTTGATTTCCTATTCATAAGTGGCAATTTGTGATTAATGATTATGGTCAAGTTTTCAATAATTGCAAAGTGGAACATAACCTAAGTTGAACAATCCGAGCTTATGTGTTTGTTGCTTAGATCAACCTATCTTTCTCATCATAAAGCTGCCATTAAATTGAATCTAGAGAGCTTATTCTAGGTTGTTTGATGGTTAGAGATTAAATAGAGAGCTTGTTCTATTTAACGACAAACTAAGGAAAGATTGGGATAACAGAGCTTGTTGTTATCTACGGTTGTTAACTTTGATAGTTGGTTGATATTGATAGATCTGAAATTGATTCTTAATGATGTCTAGTGGTGGAGAATGAAACCTTAACCATATTTTTCATATTTGATTCTTCTTACTTATTTGTTTTCTTACTTTTAGTTTGCTTATTTTTTTATATTTATTTTTATTGGCTGGTTATACCGCCTAATTTGTATATTAACTTTGTTTTATTTTTATTGGCTGGTTATACCGCCTAATTTAGTATATATATTTTTATTGGCTGGTTATACCGCCTAATTTAGTATATATATTTTTATTGGCTGGTTATACCGCCTTGCATCTTATTCTTATTATTTACTTTAGTTTAAATTTGGCTTCAAAAACCCCTTTTCTTTTATTGTTCTTGAATTAAGTTTTAAACTATTAACTTATAAACTAAAACCCAATCCCTGAGGACTCGACCCTTGCTAACTACTATACTTACAATTTATCTTTTTAGTGCAAGGTTAAATAAGATACACTCTTTTGGGTGCATCACTTGTCTATTCTCTTGTTACTGATTCTTTGCAATTTCAACAGGAAACAAGGGCAAGCATCCAGAGTTTGGAAAAGCAAATGAGCCAATTGGCTAGTAGTATGGTGGGATGGGTAGCACAAAGATCTGAAGAACTCCCAGCCCAAACGATGGTTAACCCAAAAGAGAATGCTACTATTGTGACCTTGAAGAATGAGGAACAAGATGAGGATGAAACAAAATTAGAGATGGATTCTATTCTTGAGGATAATGAAGCCAAAGATCCAAATAAGAGTATTTCGGCACCTGAGGTAACGTTTAAGGTTTCACTTTTTACTAATGTTTCTTCTCCACCTTTTCCTAGTAGATTTGCTAAGTTCAAGGAGGAAGAACATGAACAACACATGCCGGAAACCTTAAACAACTTGTTTGTGGAGGTCATTCAACAAGTATCAAAATATGCTCCATTCCTCGATGACATATGCACCACAAAGGATGATGGAATAATACTTGTAATGGAGAATGCATCCACTGTTGTGCAAAGAAAGCTTCCTCTCAAACGCATAAATTTGGGAAATTTCATGTATGAGCATGACAAGCCTAAAATGCCAAGAAGGGGTGTTGGTTAGGTTCAAAACACTAAATCAAGTGCTAATTGGGGGAGGCAGCCTAATTAGTGAAAGCATTGCCAAACTGCCATCCTCAGATTTGCTCTCTTTTTCTTTATCTTTTTCTTATGTTTCTTTGTTAATTGTGTTTAGTGTTTCTAAGTTCATTTAGGCTGCATAAGTTTATTTTGTTTATTAGTTCTTTTCACTTACACATGATTCTTTCATTTGGGATTAATAGCATTACATTAATGACAATGTAAAAATTATGTGTGGGGGGAAGAATTTAGGATTTTATTTAGAGTGTTTTGTTTTTGAGTCTTTTTATGTTGTTTTTCTTTCTGATCCTTGTTTTGAAAATAACTAGATGTAAATATAATTTTTTTTTTAACCACGGTTAAATGGCGGATAACGGTACTCCGTGATTATTTAAATCGGTTCCATCAGCTACCCACAAAACTGATATTGTATATAAATTTCTCTTCCAATTTCCCTTTCAATTTTTTTTTTCATTTTTTTTTAAGGTGGATGATATTCTCACAAGATTGCAGAAACGATTTCCTCCTTTTCCTCGAAATATTTTACTGAAGCTTTACCAAGTTCGATTTGAAAGATTAAGAATGCTTATGCACAAAGGGATTCCTAAAGACATACGTTGGATAATTGAAGCCAAGGTACGTGAAGATGAATATCTTCCTGTTTTGCATTTACCAGGTACAGGTAGAAGCACTTTTGCAAAGAAGCGACGAGCAAAGCGCATGAGTTCAAACTGCCACAAATGTGCACGATGGACGTGTAACGGTAAATGTCGTTCTATTGGGATTCCGTCCTCTAATCGAGATGATAAAATTGAATTCATTAAGGATGGACTGAGTAAGGAGAATTTGGGTAATATCCAACTTTCTCTTGAGACGCATCCTAGTCCGTACAAAGAGAAATTCTTGATTTATGGCCGCAATTCCAAAGGGAATGGCAACATCTTGGGAATCTGATGTTAAAAGACACTGTTTGCCAGCTTGTAAGAAAACTGGATGGGAAGCATATCCTCGACTCATAGAAGGCGTTTAAGCCGTTTCTGGACGTAAAACCAGAGGAAGATGTGAGCCACAATCACAACTACAATAAATGACTTCTCAGCTTTTGGTTTGATTTGCAATAACTTCATTTTGGTTTAATTTACGTGTTGTTCGATTTGTGTAATTATTCTCTTTTTTTTTTATTTGTCTTTTACGGTTGATTTTTCTTCTCTTTTTGATTTTCTTCCTGAAATCACGCAAAAATCTTTTGTTAGGTTAACATTTTCTTCTGATAGGTCAAATACACTTTCGGCGACATTATTACTCTTGACTTTTACGGTTGATTTTTCTTCTCTTTTTGATTTTCTTCCTGAAATCACGCAAAAATCTTTTGTTAGGTTAACATTTTCTTCTGACAGGTCAGATACACTTTCGGCGACATTATTACTCTTGTCTGATTCACTACTCAGTCCTCTATATATTACACCATGTACTCATTCTCTTTCAGGCACTCGAAAAAAAAAAATGGAAAGTACTTCGTCCCAGCGCATTAAAGAAATTTGTGTCTTTGGAGGTGCTTATCCAGGGAAAAATAACATATTCGCTGATGAAGCCATAAGAGTTGGAGTAATACTTGCCCAACAAAAGATCCAGTTGATTTATGGAGGTGGTAATACGGGTTTAATGGGAGCAGTCGCTACAGCAGCACACGCCGGAGGAAGTCCAGTTCTAGGAATCGTGCCAAAACTATTCACAGGTTTTTGTGGACCTACCTTGGGTAAGGAAATACAAGTCTGGAGTATCCCTGAACGGATAACAATCATGTACCATTCTGCCGATGCATTCATTGCTTTACCAGGAGGTCTGGGTACATTGGAAGAAATAGCTTGCGTGGCTTCTTGGTCATCTTTGGTCACAAATAAGAAACCCATTGGTTTGCTTAATATTAATGGTTATTTTACTAATTTGCTTTCATATTTAGATAATGTTGTGGATAATGGATTCATGTTTTCAGAGGCAAGGAGAACCATAATTTCTGCTACAACCATTGAAGATTTACTCAAAAAGCTCCAAGCTTATGAGTATTTATCTGCTACGGTTGTTTCGCAAACGCTCGGAAAAAGAAAAAGAGATATGGACGAGCAAGGAGTGGATTGCACTTTGTCTTTGTGACATTATCTAACATTTTGTTTGTTGTGTCTCAGTTATAATAAGTGGTTAGCAACCTCTACAGGTAATATCTCCTAAATTTTACCTTCTTAAAAAAAAAAAAAGTTTGTTGTGTTTTAAGCAATTTAGAAGTATTCATTCTGAACAAGGTCTGAGTAAGGGAGACTTGAGACATACCTTGTCAGTTTGATTTCTTCTTTTCAAAAAAAAAAAAAAAAAGTTTGTTGTGTTTTAAGCAATTTAGAAGTATTCATTCTGAACAAGGTCTGAGTAAGGGAGACTTGAGACATACCTTGTCAGTTTGATTTTAATCTTTTTATGTTTACTTGTTAATTTTTGTTTAGTATTTTAGGATTATTTAGGTTGCATAGTTTTGTTTTGTTTTGAGTCTTAGTTGTTCCTATTCTTATGTTATTAGTTCTTTTCTCTTACACATGATTCTTTCATTTGAGTTAATAGACTTACATTGAGGACAATGTAAGAATTAAGTGTGGGGGGAATGATTTAGGATTTCTTTTATTTTTGTCTACTATTTTTTTTCTTTATTATTATTATTATTATTATTTTTTAGTGTGTTTTAGTTCCTTTTTAATACAATGATGAGATATGAATTGCATAAGTCTAAAACAGATTTATTAGTGAGAAGATTTTCATGAGAATTGAGCTTGATATCAACCTTTTTATGAGCCAATGTTAATATGATATATTGATTGAGAAAGAAGCATGTTTAGACTTAATCTGACTTGTATAATCATCCTTGTGAGTTTTTGAGCCTATAATGATTGATGCATTATACAAATCAATCTAATTTCTTTCTTGAGTGCTCTTATGATTACATGATTCTCTAGAACTTGCTTTAAACCGTTTGAGACTATATTGATACATGTGACAACATGAATATGATAGAGGCATTAGGATTATAACCAGAGCCAAACAGCCATCCATTATTAATGTTCTAAGAGAACATCCCCACTAGTGAGCCAATTTGAGCCTACATTAAATATGATGTTTTATTGGTAACCACAACTTACACCTAGCCTAAATATACTTATATCCTTACCCTTGTTCTAAAGATGGATTATATATTTTGAGACATATTGCAAAAAAAAAAAACAAGGGATATTTTTAGTTAAAAATTTGGGTTAGAAACAAGAAATAAGTGTGGGGGGAAAAGAAAAGAAAAGTCAAGAGAAAAAGAAATTAAATACTGGCAAATACATTCCTATGTAAAAAAAAATATATATATGAATCATCTCTTGAATTTGTGGAAAAAGAAAAAGATGTTACAAAGTTGTTTAGAATGAAGAAAAGGCCCAACATGAATATCCGGCCTAGGTGACTATGTACTTGTAAAGAGTTTTGATAAGTTTCTTTGTATGATCTTATTATGTCTCTAAACTTTATGAACTCTTTGGAACCTTTGTGATATCGTTATCCTTTTGTTCTTCAACCACATTACAAACCCCTTGGCCCCATTACAACCTTGATTAAAGACCTCTTGATTCATGAAGTTGTATGATCTAAATGGTGGAGAATAGGTGGACAAGCAAGAATATGGTAGAACTGTTTTCATGAGATTGATTGAGTGTAAACACTTCACCACTACTTTAAAGAGTGAAAATCATGAGGGTATCCCATGTGAGAAGTTGAGATTAAATTTGAACATGCACTATTTTGATTGAGATATGTTATGTTAATATTGGCTTAACTCAAACAATTTACATTCAAGCATGATTTTTTGTGAAATTCTTTAAGCTATTGATTAGTTTATAAGACTTATTCAAAGATTGTCTCTAATTTGTATTGAAAGGATTAGGAATAAATGTTTTTAGTATATGTATTTTATTTATATTTTAGTTTTTCAATGTTTGTGGGTATCGTTCTAGTAAACCCTCACGAGACTAAACTCGTCCACTAGGGACACCTAGGGGTTTAAAGGCTTGTGTCACATGCTAAGTGCCATCGTGATTTCCTACGAAAGTGGATTAGATTAGATTTTCTTATTTTATTTTTATTTGATTTTGCTCGAGGACTAGCAAAAAGCTAAGTGTGGGGGTGTGATAACTCGTATAATTATATAGTTTTTAGTTATGTTTTATTATTGTTTTGTGTCAAATACGAGTTATTATTGTTTAGTCTAATTGTGTTTATGATCTTTTATATTTTTATGTAATTTGGTGTTTTTCACAAGTTTCTTTAGTGATTTCAGATTACTAGAATTAAGGGCAAATCCAGTTCAGTTCCAGTTCCGACACCTTTTGCCATATCAGCTATATCTGGAGTTTCACTGAAGCAATAAGGCTGAAATTTGTAGCCGTGCAAAGCTAAGAGGCATATCTATCTTTTTCATGTTTTACACTTCTTGAAACGGAGTCGTTTTCCCTAGCTAAATCGACCATCAAGTTGGCTGATGTGCAATGACGTCTGTGCTGACCTGTTTTCGTATTTTGCCCATATCTGCTTATCCACATCAGCAAATGAGCTGATTCCAATGGCTATGGATCCGTAACTGATAGGGGAACCTTTTTCTAGAAGACCATGTGATCAGATCAGGCCTCCAACATTGACGAAATCGACCATCAAGTTGGCTGATCAAAATTGTCATACAATATGACGAAAATTGTTAGAAAAATTCACCCACCTATTATACCTACCTTTGAAATTTGTAAAGCTTGTCTCTTGTCATTTAGCCCTCCAAAATGTGTATAAATAGAGGGCCTTGGATGATTGTAGAGGATCATATTGTACATAGGTAGGATATTAGCCATTTTAATAAAATTCTCTAAGTTTTCTTCTTCTTTCTTTTCTCTAGTTTTCTTTCTTTTCTCTAGTTTTCTTTTTCTTTAGAGAGAGCAAGAGGTTGGATAATTAATATTCTTCCTCTTCTTCTTTCTTTCTTTTATTTTCTTCTTAGATTTTCTTTAATTTTATGTTTATGTTTATAATGCCTATGCTAGGCTAAAACTTCTATTTGGTTAAGGGTGATTTCAAAGCCCTAGACATGTTTTGTGATTGATTTTCAGATTCTATCTATCATTAATTTTCTATCAAAGTTGCTTATGTTCTTCTACAAGAATTGTTCATGATGTTGTCTAGATTTATTTAGGTGTACAACTAGATAGATCTTGATAATTATCTATTGCTAGTTTAGGAGTCTTGATCCGTGTAATTGTCTTGATTTCCTATTCATAAGTGGCAATTTGTGATTAATGATTATGGTCAAGTTTTCAATAATTGCAAAGTGGAACATAACCTAAGTTGAACAATCCGAGCTTATGTGTTT
Source organism: Fremontodendron californicum (assembly GCA_030761205.1). Taxonomy (NCBI): domain Eukaryota; kingdom Viridiplantae; phylum Streptophyta; class Magnoliopsida; order Malvales; family Malvaceae; genus Fremontodendron; species Fremontodendron californicum. The sequence continues at coordinate 20,049,663 of JAULJL010000020.1, read as the reverse complement.
GTTGCTTAGATCAACCTATCTTTCTCATCATAAAGCTGCCATTAAATTGAATTTAGAGAGCTTATTCTAGGTTGTTTAATGGTTAGAGATTAAATAGAGAGCTTGTTCTATTTAACGACAAACTAAGGAAAGATTGGGGTAACAGAGCTTGTTGTTATCTACGGTTGTTAACTTTGATAGTTGGTTGATATTGATAGATCTGAAATTGATTCTTAATGATGTCTAGTGGTGGAGAATGAAACCTTAACCATATTTTTCATATTTGATTCTTCTTACTTATTTGTTTTCTTACTTTTAGTTTGCTTATTTTTTATATTTATTTTTATTGGCTGGTTATACCGCCTAATTTGTATATTAACTTTGTTTTATTTTTATTGGCTGGTTATACCGCCTAATTTAGTATATATATTTTTATTGGCTGGTTATACCGCCTAATTTAGTATATATATTTTTATTGGCTGGTTATACCGCCTTGCATCTTATTCTTATTATTTATTTTAGTTTAAATATGACTTCAAAAACCCCTTTTCTTTTATTGTTCTTGAATTTAAGTTTTAAACTATTAACTTATAAACTAAAACCCAATCCCTGAGGACTCGACCCTTGCTAACTACTATACTTACAATTTATCTTTTTAGTGCAAGGTTAAATAAGATACACTCTTTTGGGTGCATCATCATTCAACAAGTATCAAAATATGCTCTATTCCTCGATGACATATGCACCACAAAGGATGATGGAATAATACTTGTAATGGAGAATGCATCCATTGTTGTGCAAAGAAAGCTTCCTCTCAAACGCATAAATTTGGGAAATTTCATGTATGAGCCTGACAAGCCTAAAATGCCAAGAAGGGGTGTTGGTTAGGTTCAAAACACTAAATCATGTGCTAATTGGGGGAGGCAGCCTAATAGTGAAAGCATTGCCAAACTGCCATCCTCAGATTTGCTCTCTTTTTCTTTATCTTTTTCTTATGTTTCTTTGCTAATTGTGTTTAGTGTTTCTAAGTTCATTTAGGCTGCATAAGTTTATTTTGTTTATTAGTTCTTTTCACTTACACATGATTCTTTCATTTGGGATTAATAGCATTACATTAATGACAATGTAAAAATTATGTGTGGGGGGAAGAATTTAGGATTTTACTTAGAGTGTTTTGTTTTTGAGTCTTTTTATGTTGTTTTTCTTTCTGATCCTTGTTTTGAAAATAACTAGATGTAAATATAATTTTTTTTAACCCCGGTTAAATGGCGGATAACGGTACTCCGTGATTATTTAAGTCGGTTCCATCAGCTACCCACAAAACTGATATTGTATATAAATTTCTCTTCCAATTTCCCTTTCAATTTTTTTAATTTTTTTTTTTAGGATGGATGATATTCTCACAAGATTGCAGAAACGATTTCCTCCTTTTCCTCGAAATATTTTACTGAAGCTTTACCAAGTTCGATTTGAAAGATTAAGAATGCTTATGCACAAAGGGATTCCTGAAGACATACGTTGGATAATTGAAGCCAAGGTACGTGAAGATGAATATCTTCCTGTTTTGCATTTACCAGGTACAGGTAGAAGTACTTTTGCAAAGAAGCGACGAGCAAAGCGCATGAGTTCTAATTGCCACAAATGTGCACGATGGACGTGTAACGGTAAATGTCGTTCTATTGGGATTCCGTCCTCTAATCGAGATGATAAAATTGAATTCATTAAGGATGGACTGAGTAAGGAGAATTTGGGTAATATCCAACTTTCTCTTGAGACGCATCCTAGTGGAGACGTACAAAGAGATATTCTTGATTTATGGCCGCAATTCCAAAGAGAATGGCAACATCTTGGGAATCTCATGTTAAAAGACCCTGTTTGCCAGCTTGTAAGAAAACTGGATGGGAAGCATATCCTCGACTCATAGAAGGCGTTTAAGCCGTTTCTGGACGTAAAACCAGAGGAAGATGTGAGCCACAATCACAACTACAATAAATAACTTCTCAGCTTTTGGTTTGATTTGCAATAACTTCATTTCGGTTTAATTTACGTGTTGTTCGATTTGTGTAATTATTCTCGTTTTTTTTTTATTGGTCTTTTACGGTTGATTTTTCTTCTCTTTTTGATTTTCTTCCTGAAATCATGCAAAAATCTTTTGTTAGGTTAACATGTTCTTCTGACAGGTCAAATACACTTTCGGCGACATTATTACTCTTGTCTGATTCACTACTCAATCCTCTATATATTACACCATGTACTCATTCTCTTTCAGGCACTCGAAAAAAAAAATGGAAAGTACTTCGTCCCAGCGCATTAAAAAAATTTGTGTCTTCGGAGGTGCTTATCCAGGGAAAAATAACATATTTGCTGATGCAGCCATAAGAGTTGGAGTAATACTTGCCCAACAAAAGATCCAGTTGATTTATGGACGCGGTAGTACGGGTTTATTGGGAGCAGTCGCTACAGCAGCACACACCGGAGGAAGTCCAGTTCTAGGAATAGTTCCAAAACTATTCACAGGTTTTTGTGGACCTACCGTGGGTAAGGAAATACAAGTCTGGAGTATCCCTGAACGGATAACAATCATGTACCATTCTGCCGATGCATTCATTGCTTTACCAGGAGGTCTGGGTACATTGGAAGAAATAGCTTGCGTGGCTTCTTGGTCATCTTTGGTCACAAAAAAGAAACCCATTGGTTTGCTTAATATTAATGGTTATTTTAGTAATTTGCTTTCATATTTAGATAATGCTGTGGATAATGGATTCATGTTTTCAGAAGCAAGGAGAACCATAATTTCTGCTACAACCATTGAAGATTTACTCAAAAAGCTCCAAGCTTATGAGTGTTTATCTGCTACGGTTGTTTCGCAAACGCTCGGAAAAAGAAAAAGAGATATGGACGAGCAAGGAGTGGATTGCACTTTGTCTTTGTGACATTATCTAACATTTTGTTTGTTGCGTCTCAGTTATAATAAGTGATTAGCAACCTCTGCAGGTAATATCTCCTAAATTCTACCTTTAAAATTTGACATTGGGGACAATGCCATATTTTAGTAGGGGGTAAGGGACATATTTTGCTAATTTAAAAAAAAAAAAAAATTTGTTGTGTTTTAAGCCATTTAGAAGTATTCATTCTGAACAAGGTCTGAGTAAGGGAGACTTGAGACATACCTTGTCAGTTTGATTTTAATCTTTTTATGTTTACTTGTTAATTTTTGTTTAGTATTTTAGGATTATTTAGGTTGCATGAGTTTGTTTTGTTTTGAGTCTTACTTGTTCCTATTCTTATGTTATTAGTTCTTTTCTCTTACACATGATTCTTTCATTTGGGTTAATAGACTTACATTGAGGACAATGTAAGAATTAAGTGTGGGGGGAATGATTTAGGATTTCTTTTATTTTTGTCTACTATTTTTTTTTTATGAGTCTTTATTATTATTTTTAGTGTGTTTTAGTTCATTTTCAATACTATGATGAATATGAATTGCATAAGTCTAAAACAGATTTATTAGTGAGAAGATTTTCATGAGAATTGAGCTTGATGTCAACCTTTTTATGAGCCAATGTTAATATGATATGTTGATTGATAAAGAAGCATGTTTAGACTTAATCTGACTTGTATAATCATCCTTGTGAGTTTTTGAGCCTATAATGATTGATGCATTATACAAATCAATCTAATTTCTTTCTTGAGTGCTCTTATGATTACATGATTCTCTAGAACTTGCTTTAAACCGTTTGAGACTATATTGATACATGTGACAACATGAATATGATAGAGGCATTATGATTATAACCAGAGCCAAACAGCCATCCATTATTAATGTTCCAAGAGAACACACCCTTAGTGAACCAATTTGAGCCTACATTGAATAAGCTATCTCTTTGGTAACCATAACTTGTCCCTAACCTAAATATACTTATATCTTTACCTTTGTTCCAAAGACGAATTAGCATGTTTTGAGACATGTTGCAAAGACAAAGAAGATTTATTGAAAATTTGGGTTAGAAACAAGAAATAAGTGTGGGGGGAAAAGAAAGAAAAAAGTCAAGAGAAAAAGAAAGGGATCATTGTCAAATACATTCCCATATTAAAAAAAAAAATCTTCTCTTGAACTTCTAGTTAAAGTAAAGAAAAAGATGTTACAAAGTTGGTTAGAATGATGCAAAGGCTCAACATGAATATTTAGCCTATGTTATTATGTGCTTTATAAGAGTTTTGAGAAGTTTTATTTGTATGATATTTTTATGTCCCTAAACTTTATGAACTCTTTGGAACCTTTGTGATATCTTTATCCTTTTGTTCTTCAACCACATTACAAACCCCTTGGCCCCATTACAACCTTGATTAAAGACCTTTTGATTATTGAAGTTGTATGATCTAAATAGTGGAGAATAGGTGGACAAGCAAGAATATGGTAGAACTGTTTTCATGAGATTGATTGAGTGTAAACACTTCACCACTACTTTAAAGAGTGAAAATCATGAGGGTATCCCATGTGAGTAGTTGAGATTAAGTTTGAATATGCACTATTTTGATTGAAATATGTTATGTTAATATTGGCTTAACTCAAACAATTTACATTCAAGCATGATTTTTTGTGAAATTCTTTGAGCTATTGATTAGTTTATAAGACTTGTTCAAAGATTTCTCTAATTTGTATTGAAAGGACTAGGAATAAATATTTTTAGTATATGTAGTTTATTTATATTTTAGTTTTTCAATGTTTGTGGGTATCGTTCTAGTAAACCCTCACGAGACTAAACTCGTTGATGCACCCAAAAGAGTGTATCTTATTTAACCTTGCACTAAAAAGATAAATTGTAAGTATAGTAGTTAGCAAGGGTCGAGTCCTCAGGGATTGGGTTTTAGTTTATAAGTTAATAGTTTAAAACTTAAATTCAAGAACAATAAAAGAAAAGGGGTTTTTGAAGCCAGATTTAAACTAAAGTAAATAATAAGAAGAAGATGCAAGGCGGTATAACCAGCCAATAAAAATATATATACTAAATTAGGCGGTATAACCAGCCAATAAAAATATATATACTAAATTAGGCGGTATAACCAGCCAATAAAAGTAAAACAAAGTTAATATACAAATTAGGCGGTATAACCAGCCAATAAAAATAAATAAACTTTTAAAAATAAGCAAACTAGAAAAGTAAGAAAACAAGTAAGTAAGAAGAATCAAATATGAAAAATATGGTTAAGGTTTCATTCTCCACCACTAGACATCATTAAGAATCAATTTCAGATCTATCAATATCAACCAACTATCAAAGTTAACAACCGTAGATAACAACAAGCTCTGTTATCCCAATCTTTCCTTAGTTTGTCGTTAAATAGAACAAGCTCTCTATTTAATCTCTAACCATTAAACAACCTAGAATAAGCTCTCTAAATTCAATTTAATGGCAGCTTTATGATGAGAAAGATAGGTTGATCTAAGCAACAAACACATAAGCTCGGATTGTTCAACATAGGTTATGTTCCACTTTGCAATTATTGAAAACTTGACCATAATCATTAATCACAAATTGCCACTTATGAATAGGAAATCAAGACAATTACACGGATCAAGACTCCTAAACTAGCAATAGATAATTATCAAGATCTATCTAGTTGTACACCTAAACAAATCAAGACAACATCATGAACAATTCTTGTAGAAGAACATAAGCAACTTTGATAGAAAATTAATGATAGATAGAATCTGAAAATCAATCATAAAACATGTCTAGGGCTTTGAAATCACCCTTAACCAAATAGAAGTTTAGCCTAGCATAGGCATTATAAACATAAACATAAAATTAAAGAAAATCTAAGAAGAAAATAAAAGAAAGAAAGAAGAAGAGGAAGAATATTAATTATCCAACCTCTTGCTCTCTCTAAAGAAAAAGAAAACTAGAGAAAAGAAAGAAAACTAGAGAAAAGAAAGAAGAAGAAAACTTAGAGAATTTTATTAAAATGGCTAATATCCTACCTATGTACAATATGATCCTCTACAATCATCCAAGGCCCTCTATTTATACACATTTTGGAGGGCTAAATGACAAGAGACAAGCTTTACAAATTTCAAAGGTAGGTATAATAGGTGGGTGCATTTTTCTAACAATTTTCGTCATATTGTATGACCATTTTGATCAGCCAACTTGATGGTCGATTTTGTCAATCTTGGAGGCCTGATCTGATCACATGGTCTTCTAGAAAAATGTTCCCCTATGAGTTACTGATTCATAGCCGTTGGAATCAGCTCATTTGCTGATGTGTATCGGACGATATGGTCAAAATGCGAAAACTGCTCAGGACAGACGTCATTGCACATCAGCCAACTTGATGGTTGAATTCGCTAGGGAAAACGACTCCGTTTCAAGAAGTGTAAAACATGAAAAAGATAGATATGCCTCTTAACTTTGCACGGTTAAAATTTCAGCCTTATTTCTTCAGTGAAACTCCAGATATAGCTGATATGGCAAAAGGTGTCGGAACTGGAACTGAACTGGATTTGCCCTTAATTCTAGTAATCTGAAATCACTCAAAGAAACTTGTGAAAAACACCAAATTACATAAAAATATAAAAGATTATAAACACAATTAGACTAAACAATAATAACTCGTATTTGACACAAAACAATAATAAAACATAACTAAAAAGTATATAATTATACGAGTTATCACACCCCCACACTTAGATTGTTGCTAGTCCCTAGCAACGACTCAATAAAAATAAAATAAGAAAATCTAATCTAATCCATTTTCGTAGGAAATCACGGTGGCACTTAGCATGTGACACAAGCCTTTAAACCCCTAGGTGTCCCTAGTGGACGAGTTTAGTCTCGTGAGGGTTTACTAGGACGATACCCACAAACATTGAAAACATAAGAAAAACTAAAAATAATAATTATAACTAATCCTTCCAATATAAATTTGAGATAATCATTGGACAAGTCTTAAAAACTAATCAATAGCTTAAAGAAATTCACAAAAAATCTTGCTTGAATGTAAATAGTTTGAGTTAAGCCAATATTAACATAACATATTTCAATCAAAATAGTGCATATTCAAACTTAATCTCAACTTCTCACATGGGATACTCTCTTGATTTTCACTCTTTAAAGTAGTGGTAAAGTGTTTACACTCAATCAATCTCATGAAAACACTTCTACCATATGCTTGCTTGTCCACCTATTCTTCACTAAAAGATCATGTAACTTCATAAATCAAGAGGTATTTAATCAAGGTTGTAATGGGGCCAAGGGGTTTGTAATGTGGTTGAAGAACAAAAGGATAAATATATCACAAAGGTTCCAAAGAGTTCATAAAGTTTAGAGACATAATAAGATCATACAAAGAAACTTCTCAAAACTCTTTACAAGTACATAGTCACCTAGGCCGAATATTCATGTTGGTCCTTTTCTTCATTCTAAACAAATTTGTAATATCTTTTTCTTTTTCCACAAATTCAAGAGATGATTCATATTTTTTTACATAGGAATGTATTTGCCAGTATTCCATTTCTTTTTCTCTTGATTTCTCTTTTCTTTTCCCCCCACACTTATTTCTTGTTTCTAACCCAAATTTTCAATAGATCTTCCTTGTCTTTGCAACTTGTCTCAAAACATGCTAATTCATCTTTGGAACAAAGGTAAAGATATAAGTATATTTAGGTTAGGGACAAGTTATGGTTACCAAAGATATAGCTTATTCAATGTAGGCTCAAATTGGTTCACTAAGGGTGTGTTCTCTTGGAACATTAATAATGGATGGCTGTTTGGCTCTGGTTATAATCCTAATGCCTCTATCATATTCATGTTGTCACATGTATCAATATAGTCTCAAACGGTTTAAAGCAAGTTCTAGAGAATCATGTAATCATAAGAGCACTCAAGAAAGAAATTAGATTGATTTGTATAATGCATCAATCATTTTAGGCTCAAAAACTCACAATGATGATTTTACAAGTCAGTTTTAAGTCTAAACATGCTTCTTTCTCAATCAACATATCATATTAACATTGGCTCATAAAAATTAGTATCAAGCTTAATTCTCATGAAAATCTTCTTACTAGTAACCAGTTTAGACCTATGCAATTCATATCTCATCATTGTATTAAAAAGGAACTAAAACACACTAAAAATAATAATAATAAAGACTCATAAAAAAAAAAAATAGTAGACGAAAATAAAAGAAATCCTAAATCATTCCCCCCACACTTAATTCTTACATTGTCCTCAATGTAAGTCTATTAACCCAAATGAAAGAATCATGTGTAAGAGAAAAGAACTAATAACATAAGAATAGGAACAACTAGACTCAAAACAAAACAAAACAAACTCATGGAACCTAAATAATCCTAAAATACTAAAGAAAAATTAACAAGTAAACATAAAAAGATTAAAATCAAACTGACAAGGTATGTCTCAAGTCTCCCTTACTCAGACCTTGTTCAGAATGAATACTTCTAAATGGCTTAAAACACAACAAATTTTTTTTTTTTTTTTTTTAAATTAGCAAAATATGTCCCTTACCCCATACTAAAATATGACATTGTCCCCAATGTCAAATTTTAAAGGTAGGATTTAGGAGATATTACCTGCAGAGGTTGCTAACCACTTATTATAACTGAGACACAACAAACAAAATGTTAGATAATGTCACAAAGACAAAGTGCAATCCACTCCTTGCTCGTCCATATCTCTTTTTCTTTTTCCGAGCGTTTGCGAAACAACCGTAGCAGATAAATACTCATAAGCTTGGAGCTTTTTGAGTAAATCTTCAATGGTTGTAGCAGAAATTATGGTTCTCCTTGCCTCTGAAAACATGAATTCATTATCCACAGCATTATCTAAATATGAAAGCAAATTACTAAAATAACCATTAATATTAAGCAAACCAATGGGTTTCTTATTTGTGACCAAAGATGACCAAGAAGCCACGCAAGCTATTTCTTCCAATGTACCCAGACCTCCTGGTAAAGCAATGAATGCATCGGCAGAATGGTACATGATTGTTATCCGTTCAGGGATACTCCAGACTTGTATTTCCTTACCCACAGTAGGTCCACAAAAACTTGTGAATAGTTTCGGCACGATTCCTAGAACTGGACTTCCTCCTGCGTGTGCTGCTGTAGCGACTGCTCCCATTAAACCCGTACTACCGCCTCCATAAATCAACTGGATCTTTTGTTGGGCAAGTATTACTCCAACTCTTATGGCTTCATCAGCGAATATGTTATTTTTCCCTGGATAAGCACCTCCAAAGACACAAATTTTTTTAATGCGCTGGATGAAGTACTTTCCATTTTTTTTTTCGAGTGCCTGAAAGAGAATGAGTACATGGTGTAATATATAGAGGACTGAGTAGTGAATCAGACAAGAGTAATAATGTCGCCGAAAGTGTATCTGACCTGTCAGAAGAAAATGTTAACCTAACAAAAGATTTTTGCGTGATTTCAGGAAGAAAATCAAAAAGAGAAGAAAAAATCAACCGTAAAAGACAAATAAAAAAAACGAGAATAATTACACAAATCGAACAACACGTAAATTAAAACAAAATAAAGTTATTGCAAATCAAACCAAAAGCTGAGAAGTCATTTATTGTAGTTGTGATTATGGCTCACATCTTCCTCTGGTTTTACGTCCAGAAACGGCTTAAACGCCATCTATGAGTCGAGGATATGCTTCCCATCCAGTTTTCTTACAAGCTGGCAAACAGGGTCTTTTAACATCAGATTCCCAAGATGTTGCCATTCCCTTTGGAATTGCGGCCATAAATCAAGAATTTCTCTTTGTACGTCTCCACTAGGATGCGTCTCAAGAGAAAGTTGGATATTACCCAAATTCTCCTTACTCAGTCCATCCTTAATCAATTCAATTTTATCATCTCGATTAGAGGACGGAATCCCAATAGAACGACATTTACCGTTACACGTCCATCGTGCACATTTGTGGCAATTTGAACTCATGCGCTTTGCTCGTCGCTTCTTTGCAAAAGTGCTTCTACCTGTACCTGGTAAATGCAAAACAGGAAGATATTCATCTTCACGTACCTTGGCTTCAATTATCCAACGTATGTCTGCAGGAATCCCTTTGTGCATAAGCATTCTTAATCTTTCAAATCGAACTTGGTAAAGCTTCAGTAAAATATTTCGAGGAAAATGAGGAAATCGTTTCTGCAATCTTGTGAGAATATCATCCATCCTGAAAAAAAAATGAAAAAAAATTGAAAGAGAAATTGGAAGAGAAATTTATATACAATATCAGTTTTGTGGGTAGCTGATGGAACCGATTTAAATAATCACGGAGTACCGTTATCCGCCATTTAACCGGGGTTAAAAATAAAAATAAAAATTATATTTACATCTATTTATTTTCAAAACAAGGATCAGAAAGAAAAACAACATAAAAAGACTCAAAAAAAAAAGAAATCCTAAATTCTTCCCCCCACACATAATTCTTACATTGTCATTAATGTAATGCTATTAATCTCAAATGAAAGAATCATGTGTAAGTGAAAAGAACTAATAAACAAAATAAACTTATGCAGCCTAAATGAACTTAAAAACAGTAAACACAATTAACAAAGAAACATAAGAAATAAAAATAAAAACAATAAAAATAACAAAAGAAAAAGGAAAAGGAAAAGAAAGAGAAAGAGAAAGCAAATCTGAATATGGAAGGTTGGCAATTTCATCTTTAACTGGGCTGCCTTCCCAATTAACACTTGAGTTAGTGTTTTGAATCTAACCAACACCCCTTCTTGGCTTTTTAGGCTTGTCAGGCTCATACATGAAATTTCCCAAATTTATGCGTTTGAGAGGAAACTTTCTTTGCACAACAGTGGATGCATTCTCCATTACAAGTATTATTCCATCATCCTTGGTGGTGCATATCTCATCGAGGAATGGTGTATCTTTTGGTACTTGTTGAATGACATCCACAAACAAACTGTTTAAGGTTTCCAGCGTGTCTTGTTCATGTTCATCCTCCTTGAACTTTGCGAATCTGCTAGGAAAAGGTGGAGAAGAAACATTAGTAAAAATTGGAATCTCAAACGTTACCTCAGGTGCCGAAATACTCTTATTTGGATCATTGGCTTCATTATCCTCAAGAATAGAATTCATCTCTAATTTTGTCTCATCCTCATCTTGTTCCTCATTCCTCAAGGTCACAATAGTAGCATTCTCCTTTAGGTTAATCATCGTTTGGGCAGGGAGTTCTTCAGATCTTTGTGCTACCCATCCCACCATACTACTAGCCAATTGGCTCATTTGCTTTTCCAAACTCTGGATGCTTTCCCTTGTTTCCTGTTGGAATTGCAAAGTATCAGTAACAAGAGAATAGACAATATCTTCTAAAGAAGTACCTGAGTTTTGAGTCATATGTGGTGGTTGAAAAAGATCTGGTTCTTGGGACCATGATTGATTGAAGCTAGATTGATGAGTGTAATTGGCATAAGGATCTACTTCTTGGTAATTTTTCGAGTAGCCATAATTAGTATGATCCCACCATCCCTCATGGTAAGTGTTTGAGTAATGATCATACTGTTGGTCTTGAAACACTTGATGGCCTTGACATCCTCCCATGACAAATTGTTGAACAGGGAAGGTGAGATTGGCTTGTTGATTCTCCATGTTCATGTATGCCACCAACTCTTCAAGTGTTAGACTGCTCAATTCCATCATTTTTTTTATTTTTTATTTTTATTTTTTTTTTCAAAATTTGATAAGAAAAACTCGTATGTACAAGAAAATAAAACTCATTAGAACTGAAAATAAGAATAAACCAAGTAACAAATAAACTAAAGAAAACAATCCCCGGCAACGGCGCCAAAAATTTGATGCACCCAAAAGAGTGTATCTTATTTAACCTTGCACTAAAAAGATAAATTGTAAGTATAGTAGTTAGCAAGGGTCGAGTCCTCAGGGATTGGGTTTTAGTTTATAAGTTAATAGTTTAAAACTTAAATTCAAGAACAATAAAAGAAAAGGGGTTTTTGAAGCCAGATTTAAACTAAAGTAAATAATAAGAAGAAGATGCAAGGCGGTATAACCAGCCAATAAAAATATATATACTAAATTAGGCGGTATAACCAGCCAATAAAAATATATATACTAAATTAGGCGGTATAACCAGCCAATAAAAGTAAAACAAAGTTAATATACAAATTAGGCGGTATAACCAGCCAATAAAAATAAATATACCTTTAAAAATAAGCAAACTAGAAAAGTAAGAAAACAAGTAAGTAAGAAGAATCAAATATGAAAAATATGGTTAAGGTTTCATTCTCCACCACTAGACATCATTAAGAATCAATTTCAGATCTATCAATATCAACCAACTATCAAAGTTAACAACCGTAGATAACAACAAGCTCTGTTATCCCAATCTTTCCTTAGTTTGTCGTTAAATAGAACAAGCTCTCTATTTAATCTCTAACCATTAAACAACCTAGAATAAGCTCTCTAAATTCAATTTAATGGCAGCTTTATGATGAGAAAGATAGGTTGATCTAAGCAACAAACACATAAGCTCGGATTGTTCAACATAGGTTATGTTCCACTTTGCAATTATTGAAAACTTGACCATAATCATTAATCACAAATTGCCACTTATGAATAGGAAATCAAGACAATTACACGGATCAAGACTCCTAAACTAGCAATAGATAATTATCAAGATCTATCTAGTTGTACACCTAAACAAATCAAGACAACATCATGAACAATTCTTGTAGAAGAACATAAGCAACTTTGATAGAAAATTAATGATAGATAGAATCTGAAAATCAATCATAAAACATGTCTAGGGCTTTGAAATCACCCTTAACCAAATAGAAGTTTAGCCTAGCATAGGCATTATAAACATAAACATAAAATTAAAGAAAATCTAAGAAGAAAATAAAAGAAAGAAAGAAGAAGAGGAAGAATATTAATTATCCAACCTCTTGCTCTCTCTAAAGAAAAAGAAAACTAGAGAAAAGAAAGAAAACTAGAGAAAAGAAAGAAGAAGAAAACTTAGAGAATTTTATTAAAATGGCTAATATCCTACCTATGTACAATATGATCCTCTACAATCATCCAAGGCCCTCTATTTATACACATTTTGGAGGGCTAAATGACAAGAGACAAGCTTTACAAATTTCAAAGGTAGGTATAATAGGTGGGTGCATTTTTCTAACAATTTTCGTCATATTGTATGACCATTTTGATCAGCCAACTTGATGGTCGATTTTGTCAATCTTGGAGGCCTGATCTGATCACATGGTCTTCTAGAAAAATGTTCCCCTATGAGTTACTGATTCATAGCCGTTGGAATCAGCTCATTTGCTGATGTGGAGAAGAAGATATGGGCAAAATACGAAAACAGGTCAGCACAGACGTCATTGCACATCAGCCAACTTGATGGTCGATTTCTTCAATATTGGAGGCTTTATCTGATCACATGGTCTTCTAGACAAATGTTTCCCTATCAGTTATTGATCCATAGCCGTTGGAATCAGCTCTTTTGCTGATGTGTATCGGACGATATGGTCAAAATGCGAAAACTGCTCAGGATAGACGTCATTGCACATCAGCCAACTTGATGGTTGAATTCGCTAGGGAAAACGACTCCGTTTCAAGAAGTGTAAAACATGAAAAAGATAGATATGCCTCTTAAATTTGCACGGTTAAAATTTCAGCCTTATTGCTTCAGTGAAAATCCAGATATAGCTGATATGGAAAAAGGTGTCGGAACTGGAACTGAACTGGATTTGCCCTTAATTCTAGTAATCTCAAAATCACTCAAAGAAACTTGTGAAAAACACCAAATTACATAAAAATATAAAAGATTATAAACACAATTAGACTAAACAATAATAACTCGTATTTGAAACAAAACAATAATAAAACATAACTAAAAAGTATATAATTATACGAGTTATCACTCGTCCACTAGGGACACCTAGGGATTTAAAGGCTTGTGTCACATGCTAAGTGCCACCGTGATTTCCTACGAAAGTGGATTAGATTAGATTTTCTTATTTTATTTTTATTGAGTCGTTGCTAGGGACTAGCAACAATCTAAGTGTGGGGGTGTGATAACTCGTATAATTATATAGTTTTTAGTTATGTTTTATTATTGTTTTGTGTCAAATACGAGTTATTATTGTTTAGTCTAATTGTGTTTATGATCTTTTATATTTTTATGTAATTTGTTGTTTTTCACAAGTTTATTTGAGTGATTTCAGATTACTAGAATTAAGGGCAAATCCAGTTCAGTTCCAGTTCCGACACCTTTTTCCATATCAGCTATATCTGGAGTTTCACTGAAGCAATATGGCTGAAATTTTAACCGTGCAAAGTTAAGAGGCATATCTATCTTTTTCATGTTTTACACTTCTTGAAACGGAGTCGTTTTCCCTAGCGAAATCGACCATCAAGTTGGCTGATGTGCAATGACGTCTGTGCTGACCAGTTTTGGTATTTTGACCATATCTTCTGATCCACATCAGCAAATGAGCTGATTCCAACGGCTATGGATCACTAACGGATAGGGGAACATTTGTCTAGAAGACCATGTGATCAGATCAAGCCTCCAATATTGACAAAATCGACCATCAAGTTGGCTGATCAAAATTGTCATACAATATGACGAAAATTGTTAGAAAAATGCACCCACCTATTATACCTACCTTTGAAATTTGTAAAGCTTGTCTCTTGTCCTTTAGCCCTCCAAAATGTGTATAAATAGAGGGCCTTGGATGATTGTAAGGGATATTGTACATTGGTAGGATATTAGCCATTGTAATAAAATTCTCTAAGTTTTCTTCTTCTTTCTTTTCTCTAGTTTTCTTTTTCTTTATTTTCTTCTTCTTCTTTCTTTCTTTTATTTCCTTCTTAGATTCTCTTTAATTTTATGTTTATGTTTACAATGCCTATGCTAGGCTAAACTTCTATTTGGTTAAGGGTGATTTCAAAGCCCTAGACATGTTTTGTGATTGATTTTCAGATTCTATCTATCATTCATTTTCTATCAAAGTTGCTTATGTTCTTCTACAAGAATTGTTCATGATGTTGTCTTGATTTATTTAGGTGTACAACTAGATAGATCTTGATAATTATCTATTGCTAGTCTAGGAGTCTTGATCCGTGTAATTGTCTTGATTTCCTATTCATAAGTGGCAATTTGTGGTTAATGATTATGGTCAAGTTTTCAATAATTGCAAAGTGGAACATAACCTAAGTTGAACAATCCGAGCTTATGTGTTTGTTGCTTAGATCAACCTATCTTTCTCATCATAAAGCTGCCATTAAATTGAATTTAGAGAGCTTATTCTAGGTTGTTTAATGGTTAGAGATTAAATAGAGAGCTTGTTCTATTTAACGACAAACTAAGGAAAGATTGGGATAACAGAGTTTGTTGTTATCTACGGTTGTTAACTTTGATAGTTGGTTGATACTGATAGATCTGAAATTGATTCTTAATGATGTCTAGTGGTGGAGAATGAAACCTTAACCATATTTTTCATATTTGATTCTTCTTACTTACTTGTTTTCTTACTTTTCTAGTTTGCTTATTTTTAAAAGTATATTTATTTTTATTGGCTGGTTATACCGCCTAATTTGTATATTAACTTTGTTTTATTTTTATTGGCTGGTTATACCGCCTAATTTAGTATATATATTTTTATTGGCTGGTTATACCGCCTAATTTAGTATATATATTTTTATTGGCTGGTTATACCGCCTTGCATCTTATTCTTATTATTTACTTTAGTTTAAATCTGGCTTCAAAAACCCCTTTTCTTTTATTGTTTTCTTTGAACGTAAGTTATAAACTAATAACTCATAGATTAAAACCCAATCCCTGAGGACTCGACCCTTGCTAATCATTATACTTACAATTGATCTTTTTAATGCAAGGTTAAAAAAGATACACTCTTTTGGGTGCATCAACTATGAACAAAGGAACAAACTTTTTGAAAATTTTTCGAATTCCTTGAAATTAAACAAATGAGACGTTCTTTCAAGAATCTAGATCATGGTAATTTGATGTGTGTCAAGGTTGCGTCAAAACCATTCACTTCTTTTCCAATAACCACAAAACACCAATTGCCCAAACATCACTTCATGATTGATACCTCGGGAAGCCATGACCAAACAAGATTAGCTCATGTCCTAGAGAAAACCTGTCTTTAGGGAAATATTTTCCTAGGCACTTCAAACAAACCCAAGATTGAAACTCAGCATTTTCAGTGTAAACCTAGACTTGTGACGTTCCTCGCAATGATACAATTCCTCATGGTTGATGAAATTAGGGCATCATATGTGGAAATAATGGATACATGATGAAAAAGGATGGAGCTAATGCCTAAATCATTAGGGGCATGCGAAAAAAAGAGAAAAGAAAAAAATTTGTGATATCATGCATATGAGAATTCAGATAATTCCAAAGTGCAAAATGAAATTTTGATTATCTATTTCCCCTGGGGATTGCTTTTCAATGAGAATATTTGTGCTTGATATAAGAAATGGCCATCTTTCATATCCCTTTCACAAAAAGAAATTATCCATAGTTGCCCTTTTTTGAGCCAAAAGAATTCTTTCTCCTTTGAACCCTGATCAAGGATCACCCTATACACTGGGGGGCAAATGCGATGAAAGACCTTCTCAAAGATCATTGAGAAATGAGTCCTAACTCAAAGACATATACAAAGCAAATTGAGTTCCCAAATGAATACGGGCTTATTCTGTCAAAGAAAAAAGGAAAAGATGGCGAAATGAAAGCCAAGAAAAACAAAAGAAAAAAAGAGGAAAAAAAAAGTGTGAAAAAGTGGTGGCAAATGAAAGCCAAAAGCAAGGAAGAAAAAAAGCAAAGTCAAAAGGAATGAAAAGTTCAAAAAGGGATAAATGCTTCACAGAGAATTCTCCTCAAGAAATGATCTTTGATTTGATTACCCTCAAACACATATTTTGGGCCTATTTATCCTTTCTTTTTGAACCCCGAACCATGGCCTAATTACGTGCTTTAAAAGTCCATTTTGATCAAGCATGAATATTTAATTTGAAGGGTTTTTCCTCGGATTTTATCTCATCTCATCGAATTATCATTTCACTAAGGAAGAATTTAGAATTCTCAAGTGCATGTTAAAACAATGAAAAAGAAAAAAGAGAAAAATGGAAAGAATGAGACTCTAGGGCGAAAACCCAAAAATGGCGGTCTAGAGTAAGATGGGAATTTTCAATGCCATCTATGATAGTGTCGATACCACAAAAGAGAAGATCAACATAAAGAAGTGGTCATCGAGGAACATCTAGGAATTCCTGAACCTCCCAAAGTGTCAACTCTCATTCGGATGATTGATTTCAAAAACTGAAACTTTTTTCCTCCAAAATCAACTTTCTAGTTTAAACATCCCAGCCAATCTTGACGCTTGTCAAAATACCTTGATATTGGAAACTAAAAGAATGTTGAATTTGTTTGGTTCTCAATGAATTCATGATTTATAAAATCTATTCCATTTGTGAGCCTAGAAGGAACATACATTTTTATTGTGAAGTTTTCCTGGAAAAATTAAAATCTTGTTGTACCAAGCCTTGTCAATTCAAATTGAAAAACCCAAATTGATACTTAGGGAAATTTCTAACAGTGATCATCAGTCATTAAAAGATTTGTACATCATACACTGTGGAGTTAAAAATTTTGGCTCAAAAGTTTTCCTTAAATAAGCAAAATTATTTTTCAAAAAGGGAAAATTAAAATATTTTTGAAATACCCATTTTTGATGTTGACATGAGACGAGGGTTTTTCTAATCCAAAGATGTGGAATTACTAGGGATAACCTTGACTTCCAAATAGAAGAAGTAGAAATAAAACTCAGCAAGCAGATCTCTATTGATGAGAGTTTGAAAACTGGTGGGGCAAAGAGAATAGCCAAAGATTGAAAAAAAAAGGAGTTGAAGATGTACTCTTATTTGAAGAGGAAAAATGAATGGGAAAGGCTAAGCCAAAGTCTAGAAAATATGATTAGGGGCATTTGCATCACTCATGAGCAATCATCTCTTTTTTGGGCCTTGCATCTGCACAGTGTCAGCAAGCATTTGCATCATTCATGAGTATTTGCATTGGCACTATTCCATGAACATTGGCATTTTACCTTTATATTTACATCTTTCATCCATATTTGCATTTGCGTCATCTTAAGCAATTGCATCTTTTTAGAATCATTGCATTTTTATTATTGTGTGGCAACTACAGTTACAACATTCATAGACACTTACGTGAACATGATTAGTAGGGGTATCTGCATCATTCCATGAAGTAGTTGCGTCAGCGCCAATTTTTGCATTTACATCATTTAGAAGCATTTACATCATTTATAGGCATTTACATCATTTAGAAGCATTTGCACATTGTTAATCTTATTCTACATCATTCCATGAAGTAATTGCGTTATCTGAGAATCTTTGCATTTGCATCATTTAGAAGCATTTGCATCAACCTAAGTTATTTGCATTTGCACAATGAAGCATTCGAAGCATGTGCATCAATCCAAGGCATCTGCATCTTATTCAACATCTGCACCATGAAGCATTCGAAGCATGTGCATCAATCCAAGGCATTTGCATCTTATTTTGCATCATTTCATGAAGTAGTTGCATCAATCGAAGACATTTGCATTTGTATTGAAACATTTGCATCTTATTTTGCATCTGCATTAAGAAGCATTTGTATCAATCAAAGACATTTACATTTCCATCATGAATCATTTGCATCTTATTCAATATATGCATCTGCATCAAGAAGCATTTGCATGAATCCAAGCGTTTGCGTCCTCTCTCGAATCCTCCAGGTTAATTTCCAAAATATTTTTCAATCTCTGGTTTCATCCAGATCTTTCTCAACTTTCTGGTTTCACTCATATTAGTTCAATCTCGGGTTTCATTTAGATTTCTCTCAAATCCTCTAGGTTAATCACCCATGTTATTTCAATCTCTCGGTTTCATCCAGCTCTTTTTCAATTTTCTTGTTTCAACCATGTCATAATAATCTATGGTTTAATCCAATCTTTCTCAATTTTCTGGTTTCACTCAAGTCATTTCAATCTCTGGCTTCATCCAGATCTTCCTCAATTTTCGGTTTCACCCACGCCAGTAAGGTTAGCACAAGACAGGATAAGACCCCGAGACCATCGTCGAGGTATTTTCTATTGTTTTAAATCGAATTCATTCTGTTTTATCAAATGAGTCGAGCCTTGAGACCACCGTCGAGGTATTTCTTTTTATTTTAAATCGAATTCATTCTGTTTTATCAAATGAGTCAAGCCTTGAGACCACCGTCGAGGTATTTCCTTTTGTTTTAAATCGAATTCATTCTGTTTTATCAAATGAGTCGAGCCTTGAGACTATCGTCGAGGTATTTCCTTTTATTTTAAATCGAAGTCATTCTGTTCCCTCAAATGAGTCGAGCCTTGAGACCACCGTAGAGGTATTTCTTTTTGTTTTAAATCGAATTCATTCTGTTTTATCAAATGAGTCGAGCCTTGAGACCACCGTCGAGGTATTTCCTTTTGTTTTAAATCGAATTCATTCTGTTTTATCAAATGAGTCGAGCCTTGAGACTATCATCGAGGTATTTTGATAACTCGTATAATTATATAGTTTTTAGTTATGTTTTATTATTATTTTGTGTCAAATACGAGTTATTATTGCTTAGTCTAATTGTGTTTATGATTTTTTATATTTTTATGTAATTTGGTGTTTTTCACTAGTTTCTTTGAGTGATTTCAGATTACTAGGTTAAATAAAGAATTAAGGGCAAATCCAGTTCAGTTCCAGTTCCGACACCGTTTGCTATATCAGCTATATCTCGAGTTTCACTGAAGCAATAAGGCTAAAATTTGTAGCCATGCAAAGCTAAGAGGCATATCTATCTTTTTCATGTTTTACACTTCTTGAAACGGAGTCGTTTTCCCTAGCGAAATCGACCATCAAGTTGGCTGATGTGCAATGACGTCTGTGCTGACCTGTTTTGGTATTTTGACCATATCTTCCGATCCACATGAGCAAATGATCTGATTCCAACGGCTATAGATCCGTAACTGATAGGGGTATATTTGTCTAGAAGACCATTTTATCAGATCGAGCCTCCAACATTGACAAAATCGACCATCAAGCTGGCTGATCAGAATTGTCATACAATATGACGAAAATTGTTAGAAAAATGCACTCACCTATTATACCTACCTTTGATATTTGTAAAGCTTGTCTCTTGTCATTTAGCCCTCCAAAATGTGTATAAATAGAGGGCTTTGGATTAGTATTGGGATACATGGATACATTGGTAGGATATTAGCCATTGTAATCAAATTCTCTAAGTTTTCTTCTTTTTTCCTTTCTCTAGTTTTCTTTTTCTTTATTTACTTATGCTTCTTACATTTCTTTTCATTTTTAGTATGTGTTGCTAATCATATTGTTGAGGTGATGAGGTGAAGCTCTTGGTAAATGCTAAGGTTAGTCTCTTAAACATGAGCTAAAATGAATCATCATTTATAAACACTAGTATAGATAATATTTTCTTTTGGTTTAAAATCATACTTGCAAAGTAGAGATCTTGATTCATTATTGACAATGAAAATGGCACAGTAAATGCTTGGTTTCATAACCTTGATTTGTTGTAGACATATACCTTGGCATAAGGAATGCTTGGACTCTTTTTATGAGTTTTGAGGACACCAAATGAACATAATATCATATGCTATGGACGTTGGACAATTTGGACTGAATCGCTAAACCTTCCGATTGGAACCTCCCTTATGTGTGGATTTCAATTGTGTAATAAAACAAGATTAATCTTAGCATAACACCAAGAGTGGATTCTCTAACCTCAACATCTTTTCTTATTGTTTTTATATCTTGTTTAATTTCTTTTATATTTTGTTTATTTTGTTCTCTAATATCTTGTTTATCTTATTTTGTTATTGATTCCCTAATATCTTGTTTATTTTCTTTTTCTTATATATTTATAAACTTATACTTACTAATACGCTTCCCTGTGGTTCGACCTCGGACACCCGAGAATTTATTACTTGAACATAACCTGCACTTGGGTTTACGACTCTTAATTGAGTCTCCATCAAGTTTTTGGCGCCGTTGCCGGGGAGGCAATACTAAGTATATAAGTTTATAAGTATATTTATTTTTATTGGCTGGTTATACCGCCTAATTTGTATATATTTATTTTTATTGGCTGGTTATACCGCCTAATTTTGTATATTAACTTTGTTTTATGCTTGTTTGGCGACGTGATTTTAGATCTCGTCGTTTAGTTAGATTTTATTGTGAAACTTTTTCAGGTAATCTTTCTAATACAACTCCTACCATGGCTGACAATGAAAGTGTTCATGCTGAAGATGAGAACAGAAAAGTACGCACCATGCGTGACTACTTGCAACCAACTCGAAGCTCATCACCCTATTGTTTTATTTTTCCTCTCAATGCAAACAACTTTCGTTTTAAACCAGGTATGATAGCTTTGCTTCCAAATTTTCATGGGTTAGAATCGGAAAGTGCTTACTCGTTTCTAAAAGACTTCGAAGATGTATGTGTCACCTTTAATAACCAACAATGCACAAATGAAATTGTCAAGCTAAAATTATTTCCTTTTTCTTTAAAAGATAAAGCAAAAATTTGGCTTCATAATTTAAAACCAAGGTCAATTGGCACATGGCAAGAATTACAAACTGAGTTTCTAAAGAAATTTTTCCCAGCACATAAAACTACTGCTTTGAAAAGACAGATTCAAAATTTCAATCAAAATCAAAATGAAGCATTTTTTCAGTGCTGGGAGCGTTTTAAAGATTTGTTAAGTTCTTGTCCACATCAGGGTTTTGAAAAATGGCGTCTTATTAGTTTCTTTTATGAAAGTTTAACTCCCGAAACTAAACAATTTGTTGAAACAATGTGTAACGGTGAGTTTCTAGAAAAAGAACCTGAAGAAGCCTTTGACTACCTAGACCATTTAGCAGATAACTCTCAAGCCTGGCACACAGATAATTCCTCTGAAAGTTCCAATAGATCTAATCTTGTTTCTAACAGAGGAAAATATCATTTTAGTCAAGAAGATGAGATAAAAGCTAAAGTAACTAATTTGGCTAGAAAGATTGAAGCCATGGAACTTAGAGAAGTAAAAGAAGTCAAAACGGTTAAAAATGAAAAAAGTTGTGGAATTTGTGAAATCATGGGACACCCCACTTCTGAATGTCCAAACATTCCCATTCTTAAAGAAGCGTTGCATGATCAAGTAAATTCCATAAACACATTTAAAAAGCCTTTTCCTTCTCCTTACTCTGAAACGTATAACCCTGAATGGAGAAATCATCCCAACTTCAGTTGGCGGAATAATAATCATGTTCAGGTACCACAATCTCAAAAGCCGGGCAACACTTTTTCCTATCAACCTTCACGTGTACAAACCTTGGAAGAGACATTGCAAGCATTCATGCAAACACAAGCAAATGTGAATAACCAAACTTCACAGGACATCAATGAGATCAAAAACACCTTGTCCACATTGACAGCTTCATTACGCACTCAAGAAAAAGGTAAGTTTCCTGCTCAACCTCAGCCTAACCCTTCTACTCAATGTCTTGTTTCTTGCTCCAATGAAACTCAACAGGAAAATGCCAGTTCTATCACAACTCTTCGAAGTGGAAAGCCAATTGATGCACCCAAAAGAGTGTATCTTATTTAACCTTGCACTAAAAAGATAAATTGTAAGTATAGTAGTTAGCAAGGGTCGAGTCCTCAGGGATTGGGTTTTAGTTTATAAGTTAATAGTTTAAAACTTAAATTCAAGAACAATAAAAGAAAAGGGGTTTTTGAAGCCAGATTTAAACTAAAGTAAATAATAAGAATAAGATGCAAGGCGGTATAACCAGCCAATAAAAATATATATACTAAATTAGGCGGTATAACCAGCCAATAAAAATATATATACTAAATTAGGCGGTATAACCAGCCAATAAAAATAAAACAAAGTTAATATACAAATTAGGCGGTATAACCAGCCAATAAAAATAAATATAAAAAATAAGCAAACTAAAAGTAAGAAAACAAATAAGTAAGAAGAATCAAATATGAAAAATATGGTTAAGGTTTCATTCTCCACCACTAGACATCATTAAGAATCAATTTCAGATCTATCAATATCAACCAACTATCAAAGTTAACAACCGTAGATAACAACAAGCTCTGTTACCCCAATCTTTCCTTAGTTTGTCGTTAAATAGAACAAGCTCTCTATTTAATCTCTAACCATTAAACAACCTAGAATAAGCTCTCTAGATTCAATTTAATGGCAGCTTTATGATGAGAAAGATAGGTTGATCTAAGCAACAAACACATAAGCTCGGATTGTTCAACTTAGGTTATGTTCCACTTTGCAATTATTGAAAACTTGACCATAATCATTAATCACAAATTGCCACTTATGAATAGGAAATCAAGACAATTACACGGATCAAGACTCCTAAACTAGCAATAGATAATTATCAAGATCTATCTAGTTGTACACCTAAACAAATCAAGACAACATCATGAACAATTCTTGTAGAAGAACATAAGCAACTTTGATAGAAAATTAATGATAGATAGAATCTGAAAATCAATCACAAAACATGTCTAGGGCTTTGAAATCACCCTTAACCAAATAGAAGTTTAGCCTAGCATAGGCATTATAAACATAAACATAAAATTAAAGAAAATCTAAGAAGAAAATAAAAGAAAGAAAGAAGAAGAGGAAGAATATTAATTATCCAACCTCTTGCTCTCTCTAAAGAAAAAGAAAACTAGAGAAAAGAAAGAAGAAGAAAACTTAGAGAATTTTATTAAAATGGCTAATATCCTACCTATGTACAATATGATCCCTTACAATCATCCAAGGCCCTCTATTTATACACATTTTGGAGGGCTAAATGACAAGAGACAAGCTTTACAAATTTCAAAGGTAGGTATAATAGGTGGGTGCATTTTCTAACAATTTTCGTCATACATGACGATTTTGATCAGCCAACTTGATGGTCGATTTTGTCAATTTTGCAGGCCTTATCTGATCACATGGTCTTCTAGAAAAATGTTCCCCTATGAGTTACTGATTCATAGCCGTTGGAATCAGCTCATTTGCTGATGTGGAGAAGACGATATGGGCAAAATACGAAAACAGGTCAGCACAGATGTCATTGCACATCAGCCAACTTGATGGTCGATTTCTTCAATATTGGAGGCTTTATCTGATCACATGGTCTTCTATACAAATGTTCCCCTATCCGTTAGTGATCCATAGCCGTTGGAATCAGCTCATTTGCTGATGTGTATCGGACGATATGGTCAAAATGCGAAAACTGCTCAGGACAGACGTCATTGCACATCAGCCAACTTGATGGTTGATTTCGCTAGGGAAAACGACTCCGTTTCAAGAAGTATAAAACATGAAAAAGATAGATATGCCTCTTAAATTTGCACGGTTAAAGTTTCAGCCTTATTGCTTTAGTGAAACTCCAGATATAGCTGATATGGAAAAAGGTGTCGGAACTGGAACTGAACTGGATTTGCCCTTAATTCTAGTAATCTGAAATCACTCAAAGAAACTTGTGAAAAACACCAAATTACATAAAAATATAAAAGATCATAAACACAATTAGACTAAACAATAATAACTCGTATTTGACACAAAACAATAATAAAACATAACTAAAAACTATATAATTATACGAGTTATCACACCCCCACACTTAGATTGTTGCTAGTCCCTAGCAACGACTCAATAAAAATAAAATAAGAAAATCTAATCTAATCCACTTTCGTAGAAAATCACGGTGGCACTTAGCATGTGACACAAGCCTTTAAACCCCTAGGTGTCCCTAGTGGACGAGTTTAGTCTCGTGAGGGTTTACTAGGACGATACCCACAAACATTGAAAACATAAGAAAAACTAAAAATAATAATTATAACTAATCCTTCCAATATAAATTTGAAATAATCATTGGGCAAGTCTTAAAAACTAATCAATAGCTTAAAGAAATTCACAAAAAATCTTGCTTGAATGTAAATAGTTTGAGTTAAGCCAATATTAACATAACATATTTCAATCAAAATAATGCATATTCAAACTTAATCTCAACTTCTCACATGGGATACTCTCTTGATTTTCACTCTTTAAAGTAGTGGTAAAGTGTTTACACTCAATCAATCTCATGAAAACACTTCTACCATATGCTTGCTTGTCCACCTATTCTCCACTAAAAGATCATGCAACTTCATAAATCAAGAGGTCTTTAATCAAGGTTGTAATGGGGCCAAGGGGTTTGTAATGTGGTTGAAGAACAAAAGGATAAAGATATCACAAAGGTTCCAAAGAGTTCATAAAGTTTAGAGACATAAAAAAAATTATACAAAGAAACTTCTCAAAACTCTTTACAAGTACATAGTCACCTAGGCCGGATATTCATGTTGGGCCTTTTCTTCATTCTAAACAACTTTGTAACATCTTTTTCTTTTTCCACAAATTCAAGAGATGATTCATATATATATATTTTTTACATAGGAATGTATTTTCCAGTATTCCATTTCTTTTTCTCTTGACTTTTCTTTTCTTTTCCCCCCACACTTATTTCTTGTTTCTAACCAAAAAAATATCCCTTGTCTTTGCAACTGGTCTCAAATCATGCTAATTCATCTTTGGAACAAAGGTAAAGATATAAGTATATTTAGGTTAGGGACAAGTTATGGTTACCAAAGAGATAGCTTATTCAATGTAGGCTCAAACTGGTTCACTAAGGGTGTGTTCTCTTGGAACATCAATAAGGGATGGCTGTTTGGCTCTGGTTATAATCCTAATGCCTCTATCATATTCATGTTGTCACATGTATCAATATAGTCTCAAACGGTTTAAAGCAAGTTCTAGAGAATCATGTAATCATAAGAGCACTCAAGAAAGAAATTAGATTGATTTGTATAATGCATCAATCATTATAGGCTCAAAAACTCACAAGGATGATTATACAAGTCAGATTAAGTCTAAACATGCTTCTTTCTCAATCAACATATCATATTAACATTGGCTCATAAAAAGGTTGACATCAAGCTCAATTCTCATGAAAATCTTCTCACTAATAAATCTGTTTTAGACTTATGCAATTCATATCTCATCATTGTATTAAAAAGGAACTAAAACACACTAAAAAAATAATAATAATAATAATAATAAAGACTCATAAAAAAAAATAGTAGAGAAAAATAAAAGAAATCCTAAATCATTCCCCCCACACTTAATTCTTACATTGTCCTCAATGTAAGTCTATTAACCCAAATGAAAGAATCATGTGTAAGTGAAAAGAACTAATAAACAAAATAAACTTATGTAGCCTAAATGAACTTAGAAACACTAAACACAATTAGCAATGAAACATAAGAAAAAGATAAAGAAAAAGAGAGCAAATCTGAGGATGGCAGTTTGGCAATGCTTTCACTAATTAGGCTGCCTCCCCCAATTAGCACTTGATTTAGTGTTTTGAACCTAACCAACACCCCTTCTTGGCATTTTAGGCTTGTCAGGCTCATACATGAAATTTCCCAAATTTATGCGTTTGAGAGGAAGCTTTCTTTGCACAACAGTGGATGCATTCTCCATTACAATTATTATTCCATCATCCTTTGTGGTGCATATGTCATCGAGGAATGGAGCATATTTTGATACTTGTTGAATGACCTCCACAAACAAGTTGTTTAAGGTTTCCGGCATGTGTTGTTCATGTTCTTCCTCCTTGAACTTTGCAAATCTACTAGGAAAAGGTGGAGAAGAAACATTAGTAAAAAGTGAAACTTTAAACGTTAACTCAGGTGCCGAAATACTCTTATTTGGATCTTTGGCTTCATTATCCTCAAGAATAGAATCCATCTCTAATTTTGTTTCATCCTCATCTTGTTCCTCATTCTTCAAGGTCACAATAGTAGCATTCTCTTTTGGGTTAACCATCGTTTGGGCTGGGAGTTCTTCAAATCTTTGTGCTACCCATCCCACCATACTACTAGCCAATTGGCTCATTTGCTTTTCCAAACTCTGGATGCTTGCCCTTGTTTCCTGTTGAAATTGCAAAGAATCAGTAACAAGAGAATAGACAAGATCTTCTAAAGAAGTACCTGAGTTTTGATTCATATGTGGTGGTTGAAAAAGATCTGGTTCTTGAGACCATGATTGATTGAAGCTAGATGGATTAGTGTAATTGGCATAAGGATCTACTTCTCGGTAATTTTTCGAGTAGCCATAATTAGTATGATCCCACCATCCCTCATGGTAAGTGTTTGAGTAATGATCATACTGTTGGTCTTGGAACACATGATTGCCTTGACATCCTCCCATGGCCAATTGTTGAACTGAGGAGGTGAGATTGGCTTGTTGATTCTCCATGTTCATGTATGCCACCAACTCTTCAAGTGTTAGATTGCTCAATTCCATTGTTTTTTTTTTTTTTTTTTAAATTTGAAAAGAAAAACTTGTATGTACAAGAAAATAAAACTAATTAGAACTGAAAATAAGAATAAACCAAGTAACAAATAAACTAAAGAAAGCAATCCCCGGCAACGGCGCCAAAAATTTGATGCACCCAAAAGAGTGTATCTTATTTAACCTTGCACTAAAAAGATAAATTGTAAATATAGTAGTTAGCAAGGGTCGAGTCCTCAGGGATTGGGTTTTAGTTTATAAGTTAATAGTTTAAAACTTAAATTCAAGAACAATAAAAGAAAAGGGGTTTTTGAAGCCAGATTTAAACTAAAGTAAATAATAAGAATAAGATGCAAGGCGGTATAACCAGCCAATAAAAATAAATATACTAAATTAGGCGGTATAACCAGCCAATAAAAATATATATACTAAATTAGGCGGTATAACCAGCCAATAAAAATAAAACAAAGTTAATATACAAATTAGGCGGTATAACCAGCCAATAAAAATAAATATAAAAAATAAGCAAACTAAAAGTAAGAAAACAAATAAGTAAGAAGAATCAAATATGAAAAATATGGTTAAGGTTTCATTCTCCACCACTAGACATCATTAAGAATCAATTTCAGATCTATCAATATCAACCAACTATCAAAGTTAACAACCGTAGATAACAACAAGCTCTGTTACCCCAATCTTTCCTTAGTTTGTCGTTAAATAGAACAAGCTCTCTATTTAATCTCTAACCATTAAACAACCTAGAATAAGCTCTCTAGATTCAATTTAATGGCAGCTTTATGATGAGAAAGATAGGTTGATCTAAGCAACAAACACATAAGCTCGGATTGTTCAACTTAGGTTATGTTCCACTTTGCAATTATTGAAAACTTGACCATAATCATTAATCACAAATTGCCACTTATGAATAGGAAATCAAGACAATTACACGGATCAAGACTCCTAAACTAGCAATAGATAATTATCAAGATCTATCTAGTTGTACACCTAAACAAATCAAGACAACATCATGAACAATTCTTGTAGAAGAACATAAGCAACTTTGATAGAAAATTAATGATAGATAGAATCTGAAAATCAATCACAAAACATGTCTAGGGCTTTGAAATCACCCTTAACCAAATAGAAGTTTAGCCTAGCATAGGCATTATAAACATAAACATAAAATTAAAGAAAATCTAAGAAGAAAATAAAAGAAAGAAAGAAGAAGAGGAAGAATATTAATTATCCAACCTCTTGCTCTCTCTAAAGAAAAAGAAAACTAGAGAAAAGAAAGAAGAAGAAAACTTAGAGAATTTTATTAAAATGGCTAATATCCTACCTATGTACAATATGATCCCTTACAATCATCCAAGGCCCTCTATTTATACACATTTTGGAGGGCTAAATGACAAGAGACAAGCTTTACAAATTTCAAAGGTAGGTATAATAGGTGGGTGCATTTTCTAACAATTTTCGTCATACATGACGATTTTGATCAGCCAACTTGATGGTCGATTTTGTCAATTTTGCAGGCCTTATCTGATCACATGGTCTTCTAGAAAAATGTTCCCCTATGAGTTACTGATTCATAGCCGTTGGAATCAGCTCATTTTCTGATGTGGAGAAGACGATATGGGCAAAATACGAAAACAGGTCAGCACAGATGTCATTGCACATCAGCCAACTTGATGGTCGATTTCTTCAATATTGGAGGCTTTATCTGATCACATGGTCTTCTATACAAATGTTCCCCTATCCGTTAGTGATCCATAGCCGTTGGAATCAGCTCATTTGCTGATGTGTATCGGACGATATGGTCAAAATGCGAAAACTGCTCAGGACAGACGTCATTGCACATCAGCCAACTTGATGGTTGATTTCGCTAGGGAAAACGACTCCGTTTCAAGAAGTATAAAACATGAAAAAGATAGATATGCCTCTTAACTTTGCACGGTTAAAGTTTCAGCCTTATTGCTTCAGTGAAACTCCAGATATAGCTGATATGGAAAAAGGTGTCGGAACTGGAACTGAACTGGATTTGCCCTTAATTCTAGTAATCTGAAATCACTCAAAGAAACTTGTGAAAAACACCAAATTACATAAAAATATAAAAGATCATAAACACAATTAGACTAAACAATAATAACTCGTATTTGACACAAAACAATAATAAAACATAACTAAAAACTATATAATTATACGAGTTATCAGCAATTGACAAAAACATTCCATCAAAAGACCAAGATCCTCCTTCCCCTCCGAAAAGTAATGGTAAAGATGATGGTAAGTCTGAACTTCTTGAAAATTTGGACAAAGAAAAAGGTATGCATCCTGCTCCTTTTCCTCAAAGGTTGCAAACAATAAAGAATTTGAATCAAAATGCAGAAATTTATGAACTTTTCAAACAAGTTAAGATTAACATTCCTTTATTGGATGCAATCAAACAAGTTCCATCTTATGCTAAATTTTTGAAGGACATGTGCACAGTTAAAAGGAAACATAATGTACAAAAAAAAGCATTTCTGACGGAAAGTGTGAGCTCAATCATTCAGCACCTTATTCCACCAAAATTCAAAGATCCTGGATGTCCAACAATCTCATGCATCATTGGAAATACTAGAATAGAACGTGCATTGCTTGATCTTGGTGCTAGTGTTAATCTTTTGCCTTTTTCTGTTTATCAACAGTTAGGTTTAGGTGAACTCAAGGAAACACCTGTTACACTTCAACTAGCTGATCATTCTGTAAAAATTCCTCGAGGGATAGTTGAAGATGTTTTGGTTCAAATTGATAATTTTTACTTCCCTGTTGATTTTATTGTTTTGGACACACATCCTGTTTCAAATCCAAATGTTCAAATTCCTGTTATATTAGGCCGTCCATTTCTTGCAACTTCTAATGCTCTGATAAATTGCAGGAATGGTATTTTGAACATTTCTTTTGGAAATATGACTTTAGAATTAAATGTGTTCAACATTTGCAAGCAACCTGGTGATGATTCAGAAGTACATGAAGTGGATTTCATTGAAGAACTTGTTCATGAACATCTCACCACTACCACATTCCATGATCCTTTAGAAGCTTATTTAATTGAATGTGAGTTTGATAATGCTTCAGAAATTTCAAACACTGATTCTTTGTTAAATTCTTTTCAGGATAAGCATCGTTGGAAACAAAAGTTTGAGGAACTTCCATCACTCACAAATGTCACTGTACCATCAACTATTGAACCACCCAAGCTGGATTTAAAACCATTGCCATCCGAGCTAAAATATTCATTTTTGGGTGAGAATGAAACTTTTCCAGTCATAAATGAACTTGAGGAACTCAGAAATGATGCATATGAGAATTCTAAAATTCATAAAGAAAGAACTAAAGCCTTTCATGACAAGTTAATTTCAAGAAAAACATTTGATGTTGGGCAAAAAGTTCTACTTTATAATTCTAGACTTCACATATTTCCTGGTAAGTTGAGATCAAGATGGATTGGCCCATTTGTGGTTAAGCATGTGTATCATCATGGAGCAGTTGACATTGAGAATCCTCAAAATGGTAACGTATTCAAGGTAAATGGACAAAGACTCAAACTCTTTTTGGAAAATCATGTTACTCAAGAAGAGGTTGTTTTTCTTTCTGATCCTTGTTTTCAGAATAACTAGATGTAAATATAATTTTTTTTAACCCCGGTTAAATGGCGGATAACGGTACTCCGTGATTATTTAAGTCGGTTCCATCAGCTACCCACAAAACTGATATTGTATATAAATTTCTCTTTCAATTTCTCTTTCATTTTTTTTTATTTTTTTTTTCAGGATGGATGATATTCTCAAAAGATTGCAGAAACGATTCCCTCCTTTTCCTCGAAATATTTTACTGAAGCTTTACCAAGTTCGATTTGAAAGATTAAGAATGCTTATGCACAAAGGGATTCCTGAAGACATACGTTGGATAATTGAAGCCAAGGTACGTGAAGATGAATATCTTCCTGTTTTGCATTTACCAGGTACAGGTAGAAGCACTTTTGCAAAGAAGCGACGAGCAAAGCGCATGAGTTCAAATTGCCACAAATGTGCACGATGGACGTGTAACGGTAAATGTCGTTCTATTGGGATTCCGTCCTCTAATCGAGATGATAAAATTGAATTCATTAAGGATGGACTGAGTAAGGAGAATTTGGGTAATATCCAACTTTCTCTTGAGACGCATCCTAGTGGAGACGTACAAAGAGAAATTCTTAATTTATGGCCGCAATTCCAAAGGGAATGGCAACATCTTGGGAATCTGATGTTAAAAGACCCTGTTTGCCAGCTTGTAAGAAAACTGGATGGGAAGCATATCCTCGACTCATAGAAGGCGTTTAAGCCGTTTCTAGACGTAAAACCAGAGAAAGATGTGAGCCACAATCACAACTACAATAAATGACTTCTCAGCTTTTGGTTTGATTTGCAATAACTTCATTTCGGTTTAATTTACGTGTTGTTCGATTTGTGTAATTATTTTCGTTTTTTTTGCATTGGTCTTTTACGGTTGATTTTTCTTCTCTTTTTGATTTTCTTCCTGAAATCTCGCAAAAATCTTTTGTTAGGTTAACATTTTCTTCTGACAGGTCAAATACACTTTCGGCGACATTATTACTCTTGTCTGATTCACTACTCAGTCCTCTATATATTACACCATGTACTCATTCTCTTTCAGGCACTCGAAAAAAAATGGAAAGTACTTCGTCCCAGCGCATTAAAAAAATTTGTGTCTTTGGAGGTGCTTATCCAGGGAAAAATAACATATTCGCTGATGAAGCCATAAGAGTTGGAGTAATACTTGCCCAACAAAAGATCCAGTTGATTTATGGAGGCGGTAGTACGGGTTTAATGGGAGCAGTCGCTACAGCAGCACACGCCGGAGGAAGTCCAGTTCTAGGAATCGTGCCAAAACTATTCACAGATTTTTGTGGACCTACCGTGGGTAAGGAAATACAAGTCTGGAGTATCCCTGAACGGATGACAATCATGTACCATTCTGCCGATGCATTCATTGCTTTACCAGGAGGTCTGGGTACATTGGAAGAAATAGCTTGCGTGGCTTCTTGGTCATCTTTGGTCACAAATAAGAAACCCATTGGTTTTGCTTAATATTAATGGTTATTTTAGTAATTTGCTTTCATATTTAGATAATGCTGTGGATAATGGATTCATGTTTTCAGAGGCAAGGAGAACCATAATTTCTGCTACAACCATTGAAGATTTACTCAAAAAGCTCCAAGCTTATGAGTATTTATCTGCTACGGTTGTTTCGCAAACGCTCGGAAAAAGAAAAAGAGATATGGACGAGCAAGGAGTGGATTGCACTCTGTCTTTGTGACATTATCTAACATTTTGTTTGTTGTGTCTCAGTTATAATAAGTGGTTAGCAACCTCTGCAGGTAATATCTCCTAAATTCTACCTTTAGTAGGGGGTAAGAGACATATTTTGCTAATTTAAAAAAAAAAAAAATTGATGTGTTTTAAGCCATTTAGAAGTATTCATTCTGAACAAGGTTTGAGTAAGGGAGACTTGAGACATACCTTGTCAGTTTGATTTTAATCTTTTTATGTTTACTTGTTAATTTTTGTTTAGTATTTTAGGATTAATTAGGTTGCATGAGTTTGTTTTGTTTTGAGTCTTAGTTATTCCTATTCTTATGTTATTAGTTCTTTTCTCTTACACATGATTCTTTCATTTGGGTTAATAGACTTACATTGAGGACAATGTAAGAATTAAGTGTGGGGGGAACGATTTAGGATTTCTTTTATTTTTGTCTACTATTTTTTTTATGAGTCTTTATTATTATTATTATTATTATTATTTTTTAGTGTGTTTTAGTTCCTTTTAATACAATGATGAGATATGAATTGCATAAGTCTAAAACAGATTTATTAGTGAGAAGATTTTCATGAGAATTGAGCTTGATGTCAACCTTTTTATGAGCCAATGTGAATATGATATGTTGATTGAGAAAGAAGCATGTTTAGATTTAATCTGACTTGTATAATCATCCTTGTGAGTTTTTGAGCCTATAATGATTGATGCATTATACAAATCAATCTAATTTCTTTCTTGAGTGCTCTTATGATTACATGATTCTCTAGAACTTGCTTTAAACTGTTTGAGACTATATTGATACATGTGACAACATGAATATGATAGAGGCATTAGGATTATAACCAGAGCCAAACAGCCATCCATTATTAATGTTCTAAGAGAACATCCCCACTAGTGAGCCAATTTGAGCCTACATTAAATATGCTATTTTATTGGTAACCAGAACTTACACCTAGCCTAAATATACTTATATCCTTACCCTTGTTCTAAAGATGGATTATATATTTTGAGACATATTGCAAAAACAAGGGATACTTTTTGAAAATTTGGGTTAGAACGAAAGATAAGTGTGGGGGAGGAGAGAGGCAAAAGTCAAGAGAAAAAGAAAGGGATCATTGTCAAATACATTCCCATATTAAAAATAAAAAAATAAAAAAAAAATCTTCTCTTGAACTTCTAGTTAAAGTAAAGAAAAAGATGTTACAAAGTTGGTTAGAATGAAGCAAAGGCTCAACATGAATATTTAGCCTATGTTATTATGTGCTTTATAAGAGTTTTGAGAAGTTTTATTCGTATGATCTTATTATGTCTCTAAACTCTATGAACTCTTTGGAACCTTTGTGATATCTTTATCCTTTTGTTCTTTAACCACATTATAACCCTTTGGCCCCATTACAACCTTGAAAAAAGACCTCTTGATTTATGAAGTTGTATGATCTAAATAGTGGAGAATAGGTGGACAAGCAAACACTTTACCACTACTTTAAAGAGTGAAAATCATGAGAGTATAGTGAGAAGTTGAGATTAAGTTGAATATGCACTATTTTGATTGAAATATGTTATGTTAATATTGGCTTAACTCATTTATTTACATTCAAGCATGAATTTTTGTGAAATTCTTTGAGCTATTGATTAGTTTATAAGACTTGTTCAAAGATTGTCTCTAATTTATATTGAAAGGATTAGGAGTAAATATTTTTAGTGTATGTAGTTTACTTATATTTTAGTTTTTCAATGTTTGTGGGTATCGTTCTAGCAAACCCTCACGAGACTAAACTCGTCCACTAGGGACACCTAGGGGTTTAAAGGCTTGTGTCACATGCTAAGTGCCACCGTGATTTCCTACGAAAATGGATTAGATTAGATTTTCTTATTTTATTTTTATTGAGTCGTTGCTAGGGACTAGCAACAATCTAAGTGTGGGGGTGTGATAACTCGTATAATTATATAGTTTTTAGTTATGTTTTATTATTATTTTGTGTCAAATACGAGTTATTATTGCTTAGTCTAATTGTGTTTATGATTTTTTATATTTTTATGTAATTTGGTGTTTTTCACTAGTTTCTTTGAGTGATTTCAGATTACTAGGTTAAATAAAGAATTAAGGGCAAATCCAGTTCAGTTCCAGTTCCGACACCGTTTGCCATATCAGCTATATCTCGAGTTTCACTGAAGAAATAAGGCTAAAATTTGTAGCCATGCAAAGCTAAGAGGCATATCTATCTTTTTCATGTTTTACACTTCTTGAAACAGAGTCGTTTTCCGTAGCGAAATCGACCATCAAGTTGGCTGATGTGCAATGACGTCTGTGCTGACCTGTTTTGGTATTTTGACCATATCTTCCGATCCACATGAGCAAATGATCTGATTCCAACGGCTATAGATCCGTAACTGATAGGGGTATATTTTTCTAGAAGACCATTTTATCAGATCGAGCCTCCAACATTGACAAAATCGACCATCAATCTGGCTGATCAGAATTGTCATACAATATGACGAAAATTGTTAGAAAAATGCACTCACCTATTATACCTACCTTTGAAATTTGTAAAGCTTGTCTCTTGCCATTTAGCCCTCCAAAATGTGTATAAATAGAGGGCTTTGGATGAGTATTGGGATACATGGATACATTGGTAGGATATTAGCCATTGTAATCAAATTCTCTAAGTTTTCTTCTTTTTTCCTTTCTCTAGTTTTCTTTTTCTTTATTTACTTATGCTTCTTACATTTCTTTTCATTTTTAGTATGTGTTGCTAATCATATTGTTGAGGTGATGAGGTGAAGCTCTTGGTAAATGCTAAGGTTAGTCTCTTAAACATGAGCTAAAATGAATCATCATTTATAAACACTAGTATAGATAATATTTTCTTTTGGTTTAAAATCATACTTGCAAAGTAGAGATCTTGATTCATTATTGACAATGAAAATGGCACAGTAAATGCTTGGTTTCATAACCTTGATTTGTTGTAGACATATACCTTGGCATAAGGAATGCTTGGACTCTTTTTATGAGTTTTGAGGACACCAAATGAACATAATATCATATGCTATGGACGTTGGACAATTTGGACTGAATCGCTAAACCTTCCGATTGGAACCTCCCTTATGTGTGGATTTCAATTGTGTAATAAAACAAGATTAATCTTAGCATAACACCAAGAGTGGATTCTCTAACCTCAACATCTTTTCTTATTGTTTTTATATCTTGTTTAATTTCTTTTATATTTTGTTTATTTTGTTCTCTAATATCTTGTTTATCTTATTTTGTTATTGATTCCCTAATATCTTGTTTATTTTCTTTTTCTTATATATTTATAAACTTATACTTACTAATACGCTTCCCTGTGGTTCGACCTCGGACACCCGAGAATTTATTACTTGAACATAACCTGCACTTGGGTTTACGACTCTTAATTGAGTCTCCATCATATTTCCTTTTATTTTAAATCGAATTCATTCTGTTCCATCAAATGAGTCGAGCCTTGCGACCATCGTCGAGGTATTTCCTTTTGTTTTAAATTGAATTCATTCTGTTTTATCAAATGAGTCGAGCCTTAAGACCACCGACGAGGTATTTCTTTTTGTTTTAAATCGAATTCATTCTGTTTTATCAAATGAGTCGAGCCTTGAGACCACCGTCGAGGTATTTCCTTTTGTTTTAAATCGAATTCATTGTGTTTTATCAAATGAGTCGAGCCTTGAGACTATCGTCGAGGTATTTCCTTTTATTTTAAATCAAATTCATTCTATTCCATCAAATGAGTCGAGCCTTGAGACCACCGTCGAGGTATTTCCTTTTATTTTAAATCGAATTCATTCTGTTTTATCAAATGAGTCGAGCCTTGAGACCACCGTCGAGGTATTTCTTTTTGTTTTAAATCGAATTCATTCTGTTTTATCAAATGAGTCGAGCCTTGAGACTATCGTCAAGGTATTTCCTTTTGTTTTAAATCGAATTCATTCTGTTCCGTCAAATAAGTCGAGCCTTGAGACCACCGTCGAGGTATTTCCTTTTGTTTTAAATCGAACTTATTCTGTTTTATCAAATGAGTCGAGCCTTGAGACTATCGTCGAGGTATTTCCTTTTGTTTTAAATCGAATTCATTTTGTTCCACCAAATGAGTCGAGCCTTGAGACTATCGTCAAGGTATTTCCTTTTGTTTTAAAGACCTTCGGGCACCAATTTTAAAGACCTTCGGGCACCAGTTTTAAAGACCTTCGGGCACCAGTTTTAAAGACCTTCGGGCACCAATTTTAAAGACCTTCGGGCACCAGTTTTAAAGAACTCCGGGCACCTGTTTTTTAAGACCTCCGGGCACCATTTTAAAGACCTTCGGGCACCAGTTTTTTTAAGAACTTCAGACACTAGTCTTAGGACCTTCGGGCATAATTTTTTCTTTTGAAAATCGAATCCGTTTCCTTAAGAGGGGTCGAGCCTTGATTAGTTAGGGAATTCAATTTAAGGACAAATATTCAATTTACTGCTTTCAAAAAAAAGAAAAAATATATGAAAAATGGAAAAATGATAGAAAAAAGAAAAAACCCCTTTTCCATCTCTCCACATGTGATTTCACTGACCGGGCAAAATTGTTGTCTATTTTATCTTTGCCTGATTCCTGATTCTCAGCAATAGCCAAAGAGGGGCAGCCGTAGACACCTAATTTTGCCCAGGCTTTTTTAAAATCAATTTCGATTTGTTTTCCTCTCGGGTTTAATATTTTTGTAAAAATCATGGTCGCGATTTTAGATTTTTTAATATATATATATATTCTAAATTATATCATTTTTTAGCTTTAATTAGTCAAATAAAATCGGACCGTAAAATTACCAATTTTAAAATTCAATTTAAACCCGAGGTGAAAATGTTTAATCTTGAGTTTAATTAGATTTTTAAAATAATTTTTTTTAATTGAAAATATTTGAAAAATAATAAAAGACTTGAAAAAATAAAGGAGGGGGTAATTTAGACATTACACATTTTTAGGTTAGGAATTGGTTTATAAACGGGGGCCGATTATTGAAAGAAAGAGGGGGAGATTGGCGGCTAAAGAAAAAAAAAAGGAAAGCTTTAGGGTTTTTTGGGATGAAGGCTGGTATTTTTGGAAGGGAGCTGGCGGCTGGATATAAAAAAAAAAGGAGAATAAAAAAAGAAAAGGAGGCTCACAAAAAAAAAAAAGAAAGAAGAAAAAGAAAATGTGAAACTTCTTGCAATCGAAGCTATGGGT
The DNA here is from genome assembly GCA_030761205.1 of Fremontodendron californicum. NCBI lineage: Eukaryota > Viridiplantae > Streptophyta > Magnoliopsida > Malvales > Malvaceae > Fremontodendron > Fremontodendron californicum. The sequence goes on along the minus strand of JAULJL010000020.1, from coordinate 20,011,619 downwards.
CGTGAAAATTTTGTAGTTCCAGCACCAACGGCGGCGGCATCGAAGATGGGTGATTCAGCGACGGGATTAGCACCTGGGTTTAGATTTCAGCCAGCAGATGAAGAGTTGGTTAGCTATTATTTGAGAATGAAGGTTTCAAACAAGCCTGTCAGGTTTAATGCTATTGGTGAAGTTGATATTTACAAACATGAACCTTGGCACCTTGCAGACAAGTCAAGATTGAAAACCAGAGACAAGGTGTGGTATTTCTTTAGTTTATTGGATAAAAAGCATGGGAATGGAGGAAAAATGAATAGGGCCATAAACCAAGAATACTGGAAGGCCATAGGGAAGGACCGAGAGGTCCTTCACAAGGCTCAGCTTATTGGGATGAAAAAGACGCTAGTCTTTCATAGTGGGAGAGTTCCGTCTAGGTTGCGAACCAATTGGATATGCATGAGTACCGGCTTGCTGAAGAGGAAAGGAAAAAGATGGTTAGAGAAGGAAAGACAGCTAGCAGCGTCAAGGAGGAAGCTACATACAAAAAAAAAAAGAGAAGGAAAATGGAGAAATCTCATATCTGTAGCATCAATTGCTTGCAGAACATTAAAATCCAGCTTGGTGGATGCTGCAGGTTTTGTTGACCAGCCATGATTTGTGATCATTGAAGATTAATTTGGTTGGACTAATTGTATGTGGTTGCAAATATGCAACATCTGTGGGGGCTAGGAAGAACTGATTGGATATGCTTTGTCATAGAAAACCAGACAAATTATTAACCCTACAATGGTCAAATCTATGCTACTGCATGCTAGTCATGGAAGTAAGGGTATGATATGATCCAAGCAATAATAAGCAGAGCTAGTTGGTAAAACCATGCAAATTTCAGCCCCCACCATCGAGGTTTCTCAAAATGATCTCATTTGATTTTGGTAATCGAGGCATGTAGAGTCGGTCTATCACGATTGGATGAGAGATGGATTATTCACCATAGGCAATAGGAGTTCGATAATCTGGGCTAGCTAGTTTGAGAAAGAGAAACCTTCTAGTTTGAAATGGATTTTGTTTTTTGTACAAAGAATTCAGTTTACTGTTACTAAAAGGATTCACATGATTCATGATCATTTACAGTTGTTATACACTGTTTTACTTATAAATGATCTACTAATCGAAGAAAAACTTCGACAAGGAAGTTGGTCACGATAGAGGAGCTCTCGTCGAGTTCTATGCTCCTTGGTGTGAACACTTAAGAAGCTAGCTCCCGAGTATGAACAGCTTAGGGCTAGTTTCAAGAAGGCTAAATCTATCTAGATGGGAAAGGTTGATAGTGATGAGCATAAGAGTGTATGCAGCAAATATTGGTGTTCAAGGCTACCCAACTATCAGTGGTTTCCTAAAGGCTTTTTGGAACCTAAAAAACATGAAGGACCACGCATCGCAGAGGCCCTTACTGAGTTTGTGAAAACTGAAGGAAGGACCGATGTGAAGATAGCTATTGTGCCATCCAATGTTGCAGTGCTAAATGCTGATAATTTAATGAGGTTGTCTTTGACGAGACCAAAGATGTGTTGACTGAGCTTTATGCTCCTTGGTGTGACCTTGCAAAACCTTGCTCCTATCTATGAAAAGGGCAACAAAGTTAGTGAAGACTATAATGATGGCAGGGATTTGGATGACTTTGTTACTTTCATCAATGAGAAGTGTTGCATCATTCGTGGTGCAAAAGGGTAGCTAACTTCAAAGAATGGTATTTTGTGAAGTTTGGATGCGTTGGTGAAGGAGTTTGTGGTTGCTAGCAGTGATGATAAGAAAATAGTTTTTCTAAGATTGAAGTGGAAGTTGAGAAGTTTAAGGTTCCACTGTGAGGTATGGAAAGATATACTTGGAAGCTGCTAAAAGCTATTTGGAGAAAGGTGCTGATTCTCCCAAGAAGGAAATTGAGTAGCTGCAGCACATTCTTGACGAGGTCTTCAAAATTGGCATCAGCAACTGGGAGAGAAGATGGTCGTTTCAAGTTGTCTGAAAACTAGTAAACTTGTAATCAACAAAGGTGACATTACTTAGTGGTTTGTTGGTGGCTCCTCCGATGCTATTGTCAATCCTGCAAATCAGATTATACTTGGAGATGGTGGCGCAGATGGAGCCGTACATAGGGCTGCTAGTCTAGAACTTCGACTTGCATGCTATAAGGTCCCAGAACTGGTATAAGCAATTTTGGTAGCTTTTGGAAACCAAACAAAAAAGAGAATCTTGAATGGAAAATAGGAAATGGTTTTTGCGAAGGGGACAAGCACAAGGTAATATTCTTTTATTTTATTTTATTTTATTTTTATTTTTATTTTTTATGTTTATTGTGCTTGCTTTGGATAGAGTATATTATGGTATATATTTGGTGTTTGATAATTTACTCTTATACGGCTAACGTTGCTTGCCTTGAACATGGTCTATTGTGGTGCATGCCTTAATGTCATTTTGCATATTGATAACATTTTAATAAATAAGGCAATATTCCAGAGTTCAATAATTGATGGTTTTTTCTACTGGGTCTGCCGGAGAGATTATCATTAATTATTAACAAAAGACTAGCCTTTTCTAAAATAAGATGAGTCAGAAAATTTTGAAACAAATAAAACTTTCTCTGTTTTGCTGGGTCTGCTGGGGAACATGAAAAGATTTTGGTATTAATAAACTCTGAGTCATTCTTAAGTCATTTCACATGGCATGTCATTTTCCATGTCATCTTATGTCATCCATATGCCATGTTATCTTGCTTGCCATGTCGATTTCATTCATATGCCATGTCATCTTATGCCATGTCACATGCCATGTCATTTTTATGCCATCCATATGCCATGTCATCTTATGTCATCCATATGCCATGTCATCTTGCTTGCCATGTCGATTTCATTCATATGCCATGTCATCTTATGCCATGTCACATGCCATGTCATTTTTATGCCATCCATATGCCATGTCATCTTGCTTGTCATGTCGATTTCATTCACATGTCATGTCATCTTATGCCATGTCGATTTCATTCATATGCCTTGTCATCTTATGCCATGTCACATGCCATGTCATTTTTATGCCATCCATGTCGATTTCATTCACATGTCATATCATCTTATGCCATGTCACATGCCATGTCATTTGGGCATTAGGTCATCTTTTATTCCATGCGTATTTTCTATATCATTTAGGTATTAGGTCATGCATTTCATGCATTTAATTTGGTTTATTCATGCATTTCATGTCCATACCACTTGACTAATGACTTAGGCCAATTAATGGTTTAAAGTCATGCTCTCTTGAGCACACTTGTGGAAAATTAAATTTTGTCAAATTGATTATTCTACCTTTGTGATTTTTTTTTACTTAGCCAATTTTTATCTAACTTTCAAAAAGTCTTAGCTACTATTTGTGAGTCTTAAATATTTTTACTTTGATTTTTAAATCATTTTATCAAAGGCAAAAATGTATTTTGGCAAAACAGTTCTTTCACCCAATACTCATACTTTTTCCGATTTTTCTGGGAGTTCATATTTAATCAGAAAATTAATCCAATTTTTTCCCGTGTAGTTTTACATGTCCTAAGTCTCCAGTATTTTTTTTAGATATTTTTGAATTTTTAAAAATAGGCTAAAAAATCGTGGATTAAAACTGGACAGTGGAGTCAGAATTGAATTTAAAGAAAAATCATTTTTCTGTTTTGGTTAAGTTACTTAGAGGGGGCTGATTAGGAAGGTTAGCTACTGACTTAGGGTAGTTTCCAAGCCTTTTTAAACTCTAAAAATGATTTTTTAACTCTCGGGTTAAGGGTGGTCAAGTCCGGGATTTTAAACTTAGGAAATTAGAGCCATTTAAAAAAGGGTTTAACCTAGTTTTTATTTTTAATCTAAGCTTTTCAAAATTGTTTTCAAACAATCACAAAGTATTTTGGTTTTGGAGTATTTAATTTGACATATTTTCCTAAGCTAGCCGGATATCTTTTGTAGATAAACGGATTTCCTTAATTAAAGGAAAAAATACATTTCATGCATTGCATTTTCCATATTCATGCATTTTATATAATATGTGATTTTTTCTATGGTATTGTTATTATTTTGATTTATATTTTTTTATGTTATGTGGTTTATTCTATGGTTTTGAATATTTCATGATATCCTATGCTTTTTATTTAGTTATTTTTATATTATTTAGCATATGTTATGTTTATGCATTATTATTTTTATTTTTATTTTCATGCATATTATATGATAGTATTATTTTATATTCCATGTCATTTAAATTATATGCCATATCATTCATATTTGTCATGTCATCTGGAATATTTTATTTCATTTAGATTATATCATATGACTTAGGTCATTTCATTTCATGTAGAATATATTATATTACCTAGGTCATTTCATTTCATTTAGGATATATTATGTTATCTAGAATATTTTATTTCATTTAGATTATATCATATGACTTAGGATATTGCATTTCATATTGAATGTATTATGTTACATAGGTCATTTAATTTCATTTAGAATATATCATATAACTTAGGATATTTCTTTTACTTTAGAATATGCTAGGGCATTCAAATCATGTCATATCATTTAGGTTGCATTATATTATTTAGATTTTGCTATGTCATTTTATTTATGTCATGCATATACATTTCTTTCAAATGTTTTCAAAAAAGGATAATGATTTTCAATAAAATAAAGATATTCTCGAGTTAAAATAATTCATGAGTTCTCTGCCGGGTTTGTTGGGGAGGATATCACCAATTATTATTAATAACGGAATATCTTCTTTAAAAGGGAAATGATTCGGAAAGTTTTTCAAAACTAATAAAAATTTCTATATTTTGCCACGTTTGTTTGGGAATATAGGAAAATTTTGAATTTATAAATTCCGGATCATTTTCAATAAAAAAATGGAATTATTTTTCTTTAAATTGGGAATTAACTTGAAATACTAAATTTAAAACCAATTTTTACCGAGACTTCAGATAACACACGATTAATAAGGTACCGATTTATACGGGCGTTGTGGGGTTTTGCTAATCCTTCCCCACACGTAACCGACTCTCGAACCTGCTTCTTTGATTTCTCTAGTTTAAAATGCAGACTTGAAATTGGTTGTTAAAATGTTTTAATTAATTTTTTAAATATTTTATAAAACCGGTTTTAATAGGTGGCCGATCACACCTAGCTAAAAAAGATTGGTGGCGACTCCATGTTTTTTTTTTTTAAGGTCATTTTCATAACCTTCATTTTTTTAGAGGAATTAAGTCGACTTTTCCTCGATTTTTTTTAATGTCACGCTTGACGAATAATAATGTATTGCGATGAGACTCGTTATTTTTTAGGTTGCAACAGGTACATGAGAGAAAGCATGAGTCTATGTGTTGTTCCAATTCTTCTAGTGCCAAAGAATGATGGCTCTTGGAGGATGTGTGTTGATTGTAGAGCAGTCAATAATATCATGATAAAGTATCGTCATCCCATTCCTAGATTAGATGATATGCTAGATGAATTGTGTGGATCTTGTGTTTTTAGTAAGATAGATATTAAAAGTGGTTACCATCAGATTAGAATGAAAGAATGTGATGAATGGAAAACAACTTTTAAGACTAAGTATGGGTAATATGAATTGTTAGTCATGCCATTTGGACTTACTAATGCACCTAGTACTTTCATGAGATTAATGAATCATGTTTTGCGTGAGTTTCTAGGTAAACTTTTAGTAATCTACTTTGTTGACATTTTAGTGTACAACAAAAGCTTAGATGAGCATGTTGAACATTTGCGGTTTGTGTTTAATGTGTTGAAAACTGAAAAGTTGTATGCTAATTTTAAGAAATGTACCTTTTGCATGGATAGAGTTATATTTCTTGGATATGTTGTTAGCTCAAAAGGTATTGAGATGGATGAAGAGAAAGTCAAGGCCATCAAGGACTGGCCGACGCCTAAAGGGGTAAGTGAGGTAAGAAGCTTTCATGGTTTAGCTAGTTTTTATAGGCGTTTTATTAAAGACTTTAACACTAGTTGGTTTTTCATTGGGGCAATGAACAAGAGAAAGCATTTGTTAATCTTAAAGATAGGTTATGTTCAGCACATGTTTTAACATTACCTAACTTTGACAAAGCTTTCAAGATTGAATGTGATGCCTCACAAATAGGAATTGGAGCTATTTTAATTCAGGAAAAGCGTCCAATTGCATTCTTCAGTGAGAAGCTTAGTGGAGCGGCCTTGAACTATCTAACTTATGACAAGGAGCTCTATGTGCTTGTTAGAGACTTGGAGACATGGCAGCATTACCTGTGGCCTAAGGAGTTCGTGATACATACTGATCATGAATGATTGAAACATCTCAAGTGTCAAGGTAAGTTGAATAAGAGACATGCTAGGTGGATGGAATACATAGAGACCTTTCCATATGTCATTAGATACAAGCAAGGTAAGGAAAAGATTGTGGCTGATGCTTTATCTAGGAGGTATGTGTTTCTCACATCTATAAATGCTAAGATGCTTGGATTTGAATATATAAAGTATGAATATGCCAATGATGCTGATTTTAATGATGTATACATAGCATGTGATAAGACAACATTTGGTAAATATTATAAGCATGATGACTTTTTGTTTAGAGAAGATAAACTATGTGTGCCTAATTGTTCTATGAGAGAGTTATTAGTACGTGAGGCTCATAGAGGTGGTTTAATGGGACACTTTGGTGTCAAGAAAACCTTAGAAATATTGCATGAACATTTCTTTTGGCCTAAAATGAATAGGGATGTTATTCGAATATATGATAGATGCATTACATGTAGAAAGGCCAAATCTAAGGTTTTACCTCATGGGTTGTATACACCCTTACCAGTTCCTAGTGAACCATGGGTAGACATATCTATGGACTTTGTATTGGGTTTACCTAGGACAAAAAGGGGTAGAGATTCAATTTATGTGGTAGTGGATAGGTTTAGCAAGATGGCACATTTTATTCCATGCCATAAAACTGATGATGCAACTAACATTGCTGAATTGTTCTTTAGGGAGATAGTGCGCTTACATGGTGTTCCTAGAAGCATTATGTCTGATAGAGATGTTAAGTTCCTTAGTTACTTTTGGAAGGTTTTGTGGGGAAAATTGGGTACTACACTTTTGTTTTCTACTACTTGTCATCCACAAACTGATGGGCAAACTGAAATAGTTAATAGGACGTTAACACAACTTTTGTGAACTGTTATACAAAAGAACTTGAAAACTTGGGAAGACTGTTTGGCATTCATAGAGTTTGCATATAATAGGACTATGCATTCTACTACTTCTTATTTTCCATTTGAGATTGTTTATGGTTTTAATCCATTAACTCTTTTAGATTTAATGCCTTTACCTGTTGATGCAAGGAATAGTTTGAATGGGGAGTAAGAAAGCTGAATTAGTGAAGTCTCTTCATGAGAAAGTAAAGCTTCAAATTGAGAAAAAGAATGCAAAAATTGCTTAACAAGCAAACAAAGGGAGGAGACACGTTACTTTCAAACCAGGTGATTGGGTCTAGGTTCATATGCTCAAGGAAAGATTTCCAGCCCATAGGAGAACGAAATTGCATCCTCGAGGAGATGGGCCTTTCCAAATCCTTGAGAAAATTAATGACAATGCTTTAAAAGTGGACTTGCCAGGTGAGTATAATTTTTTTGCATCATTTAATGTTTGTGATCTTTCCCTTTATGATGTAGGTGATAATTCTAGGTCGAATCCTTTTGAGGAAAGGGAGAATAATGAGAACCAAGCTGGTATTGGACTTCAAGATCCATTGCATGTTCCAATTGAGCCTATTACAAGGTCAAGATCCAAGAAACTCAAGGAAGCTTTGCAAGGATTAGTGCCATTCAAGTTCTTTAAGTAATGTTAAGCCATTCAAGTTCTTTAAGTTCTTTAAGGACTTGGGAAGAATTTACAAGTTCTTTAAGTAATGTCAAGCCATTCAAGTTGGGCTGCTTGAATGAGAAAGACCAAGAGTTGGTCTATGGGATCCAAGCTTCACATGATGGGCCATAGAGGAATTCAAGGGGCCGGCAATATTAATGAATTAGTGGGCCTGTTTTTAGTTCATTATTTAATATGAAGTGGGGACCAATTCGTTAATGATGTGGCGCCTAAATTAGAAGTTTTAGTTGGGTCCTATAATTACTTAGGCTTTTGGGCCTGATTTATGTATTTTGTCCATTAGGCTTGTAGGGGTTTATCTTCATTAAACTTGTTGGACATCTTTTTTATTTAATTAGGTTTGGGCTTGAGCATGTTCAGCCCATATTTAGGGAGTTTTATTATTATTATTTAGGTCTGGCCGAATTCATCATGTAACTACCAATTAGGGTTAGGTTAATAGGGAGGCTATAAATACATGTTCTAGCCTCCTATTCATTTTAACAATTCTGAATTTAGTGAGTTTGAATTTATTCAAAGCTAGTGTTTCACTCTTTTTAGTTCATGACAGAACTAGTGAACTTATCAAAGAAATCATTTCTTTGTGGCGTTATTCGTATCAAACTTAGGTTATAGGAACAAGTGTTCTTGGGGTTTTAGTTAGCTTAGCTAATCTAGGTTCTTTGATCCAAGATTTCTATGGGTCTAAGTTCCATTGCCTGAATCTTGGCTTTCCTAGTATTTCAAATTGTTAGTGGGTTCAATGGGTTTAACCCCTAGGGTTCACATCACAAGTAGAAGGTATTGATTATAATGACACCTTCTCTCCTGTTGTGAGATTCAACTTCATCAGGTTTATACTAGCTATTGTAGCTAATCTTTACTTGCAATTACATCAAATGGATGTTAAGACTGCCTTTCTCAATGGTTGCACTACTGGTTGTGTTACCAAAAGGGTAACCTATGGTTGCAAGGATACGCGAATGTCGATTGGGGTGGTGATAGAGATGAATACAAGTCTACATGAAAATATATTTTTCTACTTAATAATGAGAAGCAGACTTGCACGGATTTGTTGCCAAATTAGTTGCTGTGCAAGAAGCCTTATGGCTCAGTCATTTCCTTGGTCACTTAGGTGTTTTAGCACCTAATGATAAGCCAAACACTATCTTTTGTGATAGCATGGCTACTTTGGCTTATATTAAGGATCCAAAATATCCTGGAAAGACCAAGCATATAGGGATTAAGTATAACTTTATGTGAGATTCAATTGAAGGGAAAGAAGTTCAAATGGAATACATCTCTACAGATGAGATAGTGTTAGGGCAATGGGTCTCCGTAAATTATAATACGTTTGTGATAGGATTCAAGATGGCCCAATCCCATGGCAAATTCTATATGGGCCAAGATCCAAGAAGATCTAGGAAACATGGCAAGAATGGGTGGAATTCACTTGGGCCATGTTGCAAGTTATTCAAGAAAGGCTTCAACATGTAAGATGGGCTTGCATCCAAGTTTAGTCCATGTGATTTAAGAACACAAGGTGGCGGTATTAGAGGGCTTGCAAGTGGCGGCATCATGTTTAAAGAAGTGGGCCTATCCTTTAATTCATCAATTGACATGGCAATTGTAGGGACCAATTCATTTAATGATGTGGCACCTAAGAGAGGGCTTATTTGTGCTTATTTTAAGTCTTATAATTACTTAGGCATTTTGACTTATATTATGTAACATGGACATATTTTAATTATTTAGGTTTGGGCTTGAGCATGTTCAGCTCATATTTTACTTATTATTAGGTTAGATGATTATGGTTATTGTAGGGAGGCTATAAATATATGTCTTAGCCGCCTACTTCAATTATCTTTTGATCAATTAAGACTGATTTTATTCAGTGAGAGTTTTGTCTTTTAGTTCTTAGGTTCAACACTTTTAAACTTAGGTTCTTGAAATAAACGTTCTTGGAGTCTAGCTAACTTAGCTTATCTAGGTTCTTTGAAATAGGATTTCACTTGGTTTTAGTTTTCATTGCCTGAATCTTGGCTTTTTTGGGTTTGGTATCCTAAATTGTTAGTGGGTTCAAAGGGTTCAACCCTAAGGGTTCACATCATTTGGTATTCAGAGCTCAGGTTCCAATCAGGCTTTTTGTTTGGATTGTCACTGACAAGATTTTGGGGTTTCAAAAATACTTATCTTGGGGTTATAGCTTTAGGCATTTTTCCTAGGGTTATAGTTTTTAGGCAGTTTAGTTTTGGGGTTTCAGTCTTGAAAAGTAATTTTTCAAGCAGGGTTTCTCTCTAAACTATCACTGACAAGGTTTTAGGGTTTCAAACAAACTTGTCTTGGGGTTATAGCTTTAGGTATTTTTCCAAGGGTTATAGTTTTTAGGTAGTCAAAGTTTAGAGTTTCAGTCTTGAAAAGTGGTTTAGATCAAGATTTCGTTTTCTTGAATTCTTGATCTATTAAAATTTCTTCTTGTAGATTCTTAATCCGAATCTTGAAAAAAAAATCAAGAATTCAGAGGGACATTCGAACAGTCCCAAGAAAGAAAAAAGAAGGTCATCCGAGATTTCAAGAAAATCAAGAAGTCTCGTTCTGAAAAAAAAAATGTTCGAACAGCAAGAAAAAGAAAAAAAAAAGATTCGAAAAAGATCAAAAGGAAGAGGAAAGAATCGACATTCATTTTTTTTATGAACCAACGATGTTTTGCAGCAACTTTAAAGATGTCTCTCACATTATGCGACGAAGTAAAGCAGGCTTTACAAGAGATGAAAGAGATCACCTTATTGTATGGGAGGTTTGTGCAACAAGAGGAAGAAAGATACAGAACAAAAGAGGCAGAAAAAAAAGAAAAAGAAAGTGAGGTGGCTGCAAATAAACAAAAACAAGAGGAAACAGAGAGTAAAAAAGAAAGTAAAAAAGAAATAAGGGTGGCTGAAAATAAAGACACAAGAGAGGAGCCACTAGTGGAAAAAGAGATAATTACTGCCGAGGAAAACAAAGACTTTGAGACTTTTTCTTTATGGAAAGGAGAGTGAGGTTCTTATTCTTGATGCTCCTAACCAATCTCTTCCTATTGTACCTGTTTCTTTTTTGAAGGATTGTGAGGAATTATTTTTGGAGGAGTTGCAGGATGGGTTGCCACCAATAAGCGGCATTGTGCACCACCTTGATTTAGTACCTGGCGCCGTCAATCTCACACACAAGGCTAAGATTCGAGGGCGAATCTTGTCGAGAAAAAATGGAATAATAGGATCCAAGATGGCCCAATCCCGTGGCAAATTCTATATGGGCCAAGATCCAAGAATATCTAAGAAACATGGCAAGAATGAGTGGAATTCACTTGGGCCATGTTGCAAGTTATTCAAGAAAGCCTTCAACATGCAAGATGAACTTGCATCCAAGTTGAGTCCATGTGATTCAAGAACACAAGGTGGCGGTATTAGAGGGCTTACAAGTGGCGGCATCATGTTTAAAGAAGTGGGCCTATCCTTTTATTCATTAATTGACCTGGCAATTGTGGGGACCAATTCATTTAATGATATGGCGCCTAAGAAAGGGCTTATTTGGGCTTATTTTAAGTCTTATAATTACTTAGGCATTTTGACTTATATTATGTAACGTGGACATCTTTTAATGATTTAGGTTTGGGCTTGAGCATGTTCAGCCCATATTTTACTTATTATTAGGTTAGATGATTATGGTTAATGTAGGGATGCTATAAATATATGTCTTAGCCGTCTACTTCAATTATCATTTGATCAATTAAGTCTGATTTTATTCAGTGAGAGTTTTCTCTTTTAGTTCTTGAAAGAACTTATAACTTATCAAAGTATTCTTCTTTCTGGCGCTCAACACCTTCAAACTTAGGTTCTTGAAACAAACGTTCTTGGGGTCTAGCTAGCTTAGCTTATCTAGGTTTTTTGAAATAAGTTTTCATTGTTTAAATCTTGGCTTTTTTTAGGTTTGGTATCCTAAATTGTTAGTGGGTTGAAAGGGTTCAACCCTAAGGATTCACATCTGTTTGGATGAACTTCTTGATGTCAAATACTTGTACCTTATTATGATTGGATGAATGAATTGTGTTTTATGAGTTTAATACAATTCTATGCATATTCTATATGTTTCACAACGAATAAAAATTATATGTAAAACATAGGTGGAGGATTGGTTCGCTCACACGAAAAATCTGCCTCTATTCTTTGTGTAAAAATAGAGATGATATTGCTCAAGTGAATAAGCAATAGACATTTGTTGTCTTAAGGTTTAGACATTGGTTGTCTAATGGACATATGTTGTTCTTAAATGAGAGTATACTTATTCTAGTGGGAGTCACATCTTCCAAACATGTGACAACTTGAGCATATTGGTCACCTTGATTAAGAGAATCAAGATGAGGTGATGTGTGATTTACCAAACATGTATGACCACACGCACATGAATGAAACCTATGTAGCCAGGTGTGAATGTACAAGTCGTGAATATTCAGGTTAATCAATGTGTTTGATTAATTAAGAACTGTACGGTATTTGAGTATTATTGAATTGGCATATGCTCCTAATGGCTGAAAATTTCATATGGGAATTACATAGACTTGTTTATCAAAGTGGGAGTCCATTGAGGGGATGTCCATGATTAAATGATTTAAGTGGGAGTTGACAAACCCATGTTGTGAAGTAAATCATTTAAGTGGAGATAATACTGTAGAACATGCGCGTATCATATGTGTATAAGATGACCAAAAAGAAACAAGGAGTGATCCTATCTCCTTGTGGTGTGAGTTTCTTTGATCGAAATAAGTTTTGAACAGATTGGATGCTGCTAGTGACTATTGACTAACAGTTGCTGATTTGAAAGTATTATGTTTACTCTGAAGGGATCTCCTATGACTATAGTAAATTCGGTCTGTTGGAACCTTATTGGGTAAATGAATAGTTTCAGATTACTAGATAGTTAGTGCAAAAGAAAAGACATTGTTGAGATACATATGGCATTTATACTTCAGAGACGCGCGTGATAAGCTCATAAAATAGACATTTTATGCCTTTCTACCTTTAGTTTTTGTTATGTTTTCGATCTTTATCTTGTTCACTTATATTATGTTTTTGAATTTTAGATACAATAAGGATAATGAAGTCAGAAGATGTCAATAATGATGGTAAAGAGCTTACAAAATCATAATCACAAGATGGAAGAAGACTTAGGAGTCAAAAAGATCAAATTCTTAGTGCTAAGTGATCAGGCAGATCTGACCTCCGGAGCTTGTTGCAAGGAAAACATGATGTTAGCTTCTTTATTTGAAGAAACTTACTGTTTAACTTTTGAAGTTTACTTGATTATCTTTCCAACGATATATTATGGGCCCAAATCGGTGATGCACCCGAAAGAGTGTATCTTATTTAACCTTGCACTAAAAAGATAAATTGTAAGTATAGTAGTTAGCAAGGGTCGAGTCCTCAGGGATTGGGTTTTAGTTTATAAGTTAATAGTTTAAAACTTAAATTCAAGAACAATAAAAGAAAATGGGTTTTTGAAGCCAGATTTAAACTAAAGTAAATAATAAGAAGAAGATGCAAGGCGGTATAACCAGCCAATAAAAATATATATACTAAATTAGGCGGTATAACCAGCCAATAAAAATATATATACTAAATTAGGCGGTATAACCAGCCAATAAAAGTAAAACAAAGTTAATATACAAATTAGGCGGTATAGCCAGCCAATAAAAATAAATATACTTTTAAAAATAAGCAAACTAGAAAGGTAAGAAAACAAGTAAGTAAGAAGAATCAAATATGAAAAATATGGTTAAGGTTTCATTCTCCACCACTAGACATCATTAAGAATCAATTTCATATCTATCAACATTAACCAACTATCAAAGTTAACAACCGTAGATAACAACAAGCTCTGTTACCCCAATCTTTCCTTAGTTTGTCGTTAAATAGAACAAGCTCTCTATTTAATCTCTAACCATTAAACAACCTAGAATAAGCTCTCTAAATTCAATTTAATGGCAGCTTTATGATGAGAAAGATAGGTTGATCTAAGCAACAAACACATAAGCTCGGATTGTTCAACTTAGGTTATGTTCCACTTTGCAATTATTGAAAACTTGACCATAATCATTAATCACAAATTGCCACTTATGAATAGGAAATCAAGACAATTACACGGATCAAGACTCCTAAACTAGCAATAGATAATTATCAAGATCTATCTAGTTGTACACCTAAATAAATCAAGACAACATCATGAACAATTCTTGTAGAAGAACATAAGCAACTTTGATAGAAAATTAATGATAGATAGAATCTGAAAATCAATCACAAAACATGTCTAGGGCTTTGAAATCACCCTTAACCAAATAGAAGTTTAGCCTAGCATAGGCATTATAAACATAAAATTAAATAGAATCTAAGAAGAAATTAAAAGAAAGAAAGAAGAAGAAGAAGAATATTAATTATCCAACCTCTTGCTCTTTCTAAAGAAAAAGAAAACTAGAGAAAAGAAAGAAGAAGAAAACTTAGAGAATTTTATTACAATGGCTAATATCCTACCTATGTACAATCTGATCCTCTACAATCATCCAAGGCCCTCTATTTATACACATTTTGGAGGGCTAAATGACAAGAGACAAGCTTTACAAATTTCAAAGGTAGGTATAATAGGTGGGTGCATTTTTCTAACAATTTTCGTCATATTGTATGACCATTTTGATCAGCCAACTTGATGGTCGAATTTGTCAATCTTGGAGGCCTGATCTGATCACATGGTCTTCTAGGAAAATGTTCCCCTATGAGTTACTGATTCATAGCCGTTGGAATCAGCTCATTTGCTGATGTGGAGAAGACGATATGGGCAAAATACGAAAACAGGTCAGCACAGACGTCATTGCACATCAGCCAACTTTATGGTCGATTTCTTCAATATTGGAGGATTTATCTGATCACATGGTCTTCTAGACAAATGTTCCCCTATCAGTTAGTGATCCATAGCCGTTGGAATCAGCTCATTTTATGATGTGTAACCGACGATATGGTCAAAATGCGAAAACTGCTCAGGACAGACGTCATTGCACATCAGCCAACTTGATGGTTGATTTCGCTAGGGAAAACGACTCCGTTTCAAGAAGTGTAAAACATGAAAAAGATAGATATGCCTCTTAACTTTGCACGGTTAAAATTACAGCCTTATTGCTGCAGTGAAACTCCAGATATAGCTGATATGGAAAAAGGTGTCGGAACTGGAACTGAACTGGATTTGCCCTTAATTCTAGTAATCTGAAATCACTCAAAGAAACTTGTGAAAAACACCAAATTACATAAAAATATAAAAGATCATAAACACAATTAGACTAAACAATAATAACTCGTATTTGACACAAAACAATAATAAAACATAACTAAAAACTATATAATTATACGAGTTATCACACCCCCACACTTAGATTGTTGCTAGTCCCTAGCAACGACTCAATAAAAATAAAATAAGAAAATCTAATCTAATCCATTTTCGTAGGAAATCACGGTGGCACTTAGCATGTGACACAAGCCTTTAAACCCCTAGGTGTCCCTAGTGGACGAGTTTAGTCTCGTGAGGGTTTACTAGAACGATACCCACAAACATTGAAAAACTAAAATATAAATAAACTACATATACTAAAAATATTTACTCCTAATCCTTTCAATACAAATTAGAGACAATCTTTGAACAAGTCTTATAAACTAATCAATAGCTTAAAAAAAATTCACAAAAAATCATGCTTGAATGTAAATTGTTTGAGTTAAGCCAATATTAGCATAACATATCTCAATCAAAATAGTGCATGTTCAAATTTAATCTCAAGTTCTCACATGGGATACTCTCATGATTTTCATTCTTTAAAGTAGTGGTAAAGTGTTTACACTCAATCAATCTCATGAAAACAGTTCTACCATATTCTTGCTTGTCCACCTATTCTCCACTATTTAGATCATACAACTTCATGAATCAAGAGGTCCTTAATCAAGGTTACAATGGGGCCAAGGGGTTTGTAATGTGGTTGAAGAACAAAAGGATAAAGATATCACAAAGGTTCCAAAGAGTTCATAAAGTTTAGAGACATAAAAAGATCATACAAATAAAACTTCTCAAAACTCTTATAAAGCACATAATAACATAGGCTAAATATTCATGTTGAGCCTTTGCATCATTCTAACGAACTTTGTAACATCTTTTTCTTTACTTTAACTAGAAGTTCAAGAGAAGTTTTTTTTTTTTTTTAATATGGGAATGTATTTGACAATGATCCCTTTATTTTTCTCTTGACTTTTTTCTTTCTTTTCCCCCCACACTTATTTCTTGTTTCTAACCCAAATTTTCAATAAATCTTCCTTGTCTTTGCAACTTGTCCCAAAACATGCTAATTCATCTTTGGAACAAAGGTAAAGATATAAGTATATTTAGGTTAGGGACAAGTTATGGTTACCAAAGAGATAGCTTATTCAATGTAGGCTCAAATTGGCTCACTAGGGGTGTG
Source organism: Fremontodendron californicum (assembly GCA_030761205.1). NCBI lineage: Eukaryota > Viridiplantae > Streptophyta > Magnoliopsida > Malvales > Malvaceae > Fremontodendron > Fremontodendron californicum. Next base: position 19,995,194 of record JAULJL010000020.1, on the reverse strand, counting down.
TTCTCTTGGAACATCAATAAGGGATGGCTGTTTGGCCCTGGCTAAAAATCCTAATGCCTCTATCATATTCATGTTGTCACATGCATCAATATTGTCTCAACAAGGTCTAAAGCAAGTTCTAGAGAATCATGTAATCATAAGAGCACTCAAGAAAGAAATTAGATTGATTTATATAATGCATCAATCATTATAGGCTCAAAAACTCACAAGGATGATTATACAAGTCAGATTAAGTCTAAACATGCTTCTTTCTCAATCAACATATCATATTAACATTGGCTCATAAAAATTAGTATCAAGCTTAATTCTCATGAAAATTTTCTCACTAATAAATCTGTTTTAGACTTTTGCAATTCATATCTCATCATTGTATTAAAAAGGAACTAAAACTCACAAAAATAAAATAATAATAATAATAAAGACTCATAAAAAAAAATAGTAGACAAAAATAAAAGAAATCCTAAATCATTCCCCCCACACTTAATTCTTACATTGTCCTCAATGTAAGTCTATTAACTCAAATGAAAGAATCATGTGTAAGAGAAAAGAACTAATAAACAAAATAAACTTATGCAGCCTAAATGAACTTAGAAACACTAAACACAATTAGCAAAAAAAACATAAGAAAAAGATAAAAAAAAAAGAGAGCAAATCTGAGGATGGCAGTTTGGCAATGCTTTCACTAATTAGGCTGCCTCCCCCAATTAGCACTTGATTGATTGTTTTCAGCCTAGCCAATTCCCCTTCTTGGCTTTTTAGGCTTGTCAGGCTCATACATGAAATTTCCCAAATTTATGCGTTTGAGAGGAAGCTTTCTTTGCACAACAGTGGATGCATTCTCCATTACAAGTATTATTCCATCATCCTTTGTGGTGCATATGTCATCGAGGAATGGAGCATATTTTGATACTTGTTGAATGACCTCCACAAACAAGTTGTTTAAGGTTTCCGGCATGTGTTGTTCATGTTCTTCCTCCTTGAACTTTGCAAATCTACTAGGAAAATGTGGAGAAGAAACATTAGTAAAAAGTGAAACCTTAAACGTTACCTCAGGTGCCGAAATACTCTTATTTGGATCTTTGGCTTCATTATCCTCAAGAATAGAATCCATCTCTAATTTTGTTTCATCCTCATCTTGTTCCTCATTCTTCAAGGTCACAATAGTAGCATTCTCCTTTGGGTTAACCATCGTTTGGGCTGGGAGTTCTTCAGATCTTTGTGCTACCCATCCCACCATACTACTAGCCAATTGGCTCATTTGCTTTTCCAAACTCTGGATGCTTGCCCTTGTTTCCTGTTGAAATTGCAAAGAATCAGTAACAAGAGAATAGACAAGATCTTCTAAAGAAGTACCTGAGTTTTGAGTCATATGTGGTGGTTGAAAAAGATCTGGTTCTTGAGACCATGATTGATTGAAGCTAGATGGATGAGTGTAATTGGCATAAGGATCTACTTCTTGGTAATTTTTCGAGTAGCCATAATTAGTATGATCCCACCATCCCTCATGGTAAGTGTTTGAGTAATGATCATACTGTTGGTCTTGGAACACTTGATGGCCTTGACATCCTCCCATGGCCAATTGCTGAACTGGGGAGGTGAGATTGGCTTGTTGATTCTCCATGTTCATGTATGCCACCAACTCTTCAAGTGTTAGATTGCTCAATTCCATTGCTTTTTTTTTTTTTAAATTTGAAAAGAAAAACTTGTATGTACAAGAAAATAAAACTAATTAGAACTGAAAATAAGAATAAACCAAGTAACAAATAAACTAAAGAAAGCAATCCCCGGCAACGGCGCCAAAAATTTGATGCACCCGAAAGAGTGTATCTTATTTAACCTTGCACTAAAAAGATAAATTGTAAGTATAGTAGTTAGCAAGGGTCGAGTCCTCAGGGATTGGGTTTTAGTTTATAAGTTAATAGTTTAAAACTTAAATTCAAGAACAATAAAAGAAAATGGGTTTTTGAAGCCAGATTTAAACTAAAGTAAATAATAAGAAGAAGATGCAAGGCGGTATAACCAGCCAATAAAAATATATATACTAAATTAGGCGGTATAACCAGCCAATAAAAATATATATACTAAATTAGGCGGTATAACCAGCCAATAAAAGTAAAACAAAGTTAATATACAAATTAGGCGGTATAACCAGCCAATAAAAATAAATATACTTTTAAAAATAAGCAAACTAGAAAGGTAAGAAAACAAGTAAGTAAGAAGAATCAAATATGAAAAATATGTTTAAGGTTTCATTCTCCACCACTAGACATCATTAAGAATCAATTTCATATCTATCAACATTAACCAACTATCAAAGTTAACAACCGTAGATAACAACAAGCTCTGTTACCCCAATCTTTCCTTAGTTTGTCGTTAAATAGAACAAGCTCTCTATTTAATCTCTAACCATTAAACAACCTAGAATAAGCTCTCTAAATTCAATTTAATGGCAGCTTTATGATGAGAAAGATAGGTTGATCTAAGCAACAAACACATAAGCTCGGATTGTTCAACTTAGGTTATGTTCCACTTTGCAATTATTGAAAACTTGACCATAATCATTAATCACAAATTGCCACTTATGAATAGGAAATCAAGACAATTACACGGATCAAGACTCCTAAACTAGCAATAGATAATTATCAAGATCTATCTAGTTGTACACCTAAATAAATCAAGACAACATCATGAACAATTCTTGTAGAAGAACATAAGCAACTTTGATAGAAAATTAATGATAGATAGAATCTGAAAATCAATCACAAAACATGTCTAGGGCTTTGAAATCACCCTTAACCAAATAGAAGTTTAGCCTAGCATAGGCATTATAAACATAAAATTAAATAGAATCTAAGAAGAAATTAAAAGAAAGAAAGAAGAAGAAGAAGAATATTAATTATCCAACCTCTTGCTCTTTCTAAAGAAAAAGAAAACTAGAGAAAAGAAAGAAGAAGAAAACTTAGAGAATTTTATTACAATGGCTAATATCCTACCTATGTACAATCTGATCCTCTACAATCATCCAAGGCCCTCTATTTATACACATTTTGGAGGGCTAAATGACAAGAGACAAGCTTTACAAATTTCAAAGGTAGGTATAATAGGTGGGTGCATTTTTCTAACAATTTTTGTCATATTGTATGACCATTTTGATCAGCCAACTTGATGGTCGAATTTGTCAATCTTGGAGACCTGATCTGATCACATGGTCTTCTAGGAAACTGTTCCCCTATGAGTTACTGATTCATAGCCGTTGGAATCAGCTCATTTGCTGATGTGGAGAAGAAGATATGGGCAAAATACGAAAACAGGTCAGCACAGACGTCATTGCACATCAGCCAACTTTATGGTCGATTTCTTCAATATTGGAGGATTTATCTGATCACATGGTCTTCTAGACAAATGTTCCCCTATCAGTTAGTGATCCATAGCCGTTGGAATCAGCTCATTTGATGATGTGTAACCGACGATATGGTCAAAATGCGAAAACTGCTCAGGACAGACGTCATTGCACATCAGCCAACTTGATGGTTGATTTCGCTAGGGAAAACGACTCCGTTTCAAGAAGTGTAAAACATGAAAAAGATAGATATGCCTCTTAACTTTGCACGGTTAAAATTACAGCCTTATTGCTGCAGTGAAACTCCAGATATAGCTGATATGGAAAAAGGTGTCGGAACTGGAACTGAACTGGATTTGCCCTTAATTCTAGTAATCTGAAATCACTCAAAGAAACTTGTGAAAAACACCAAATTACATAAAAATATAAAAGATCATAAACACAATTAGACTAAACAATAATAACTCGTATTTGACACAAAACAATAATAAAACATAACTAAAAACTATATAATTATACGAGTTATCAATCGGATATGCAATGGGCACCCAAATTGGCACCATAAGATCTCTCTAAAGAACCCTACGGCCAGAAAAACCCTAATCGCAAATCTGAAAAAAAAAAGGCAAAATTGTGATTTTACTGCCTCCAGACTTACTTGTGCGGCAAAGACTTATTCTCAGGGTTTTAAAGCTCTATAAATACCATCTTTTGAGCCACAAACTAGACATCTTTTCAGGAGACTCAAAGATCATCATTATTCTTCTTCTCCATTCTTTTATTTTCTTTTTAGTTTTATGTATATATTATCTATGCCTATGCTAGGCTAAACTTCTATTTGGTTAAGGGTGATTTCAAAGCCCTAGACATGTTTTGTAATTGATATTCAGATTCTATCTATCATTAATTTTCTATCAAAGTTGCTTATGTTCTTCTATAAGAATTGTTTATGATGTTGTCTTGATTTATTTAGGTGTACAACTAGATAGATCTTGATAATTATCTATTGCTAGTTTAGGAGTCTTGATCCATGTAATTGTCTTGATTTCCTATTCATAAGTTGCAATTTGTGATTAATGATTATGGTCAAGTTTTCAATAATTGCAAAGTTGAACATAACATAAGTTGAACAATCCGAGCTTATGTGTTTGTTGCTTAGATCAACCTATCTTTCTCATCATAAAGCTGCTGCTATTAAATTGAACTTAGAGAGCTTATTCTAGGTTGTTTGATAGTTAGAGATTAAATAGAGAGCTTGTTCTATTTAATGACAAACTAAGGAAAGATTGGGTTAACAGAGCTTGTTGTTATCTATAGTTGTTAACTTTGATAGCTAATTAATGTTGATAGATATGAAATTGATTCTTAATGATGTCTAGTGGTGGAGAATGAAACCTTAACCATATTTTTCTCATATTTGATTACTTCTTATTTACTTGCTTTCTTCTTTGATTATAAGTCTTTAGTTTAAATTGATTTTAAAAACCTCCCCTTTTATTTTGTTTTCTTTGAATTTAGGTTTTAGACTAATAATTCTTAAACTAAAACCCAATCCCTGAGGACTCGACCCTTGCTAACTACTATACTTACAATTGATTTTTTTAGTGCAAGGTTAAATAAAGATATACTCTTTTGGGTGCATCAAATTTTTGTGCATATTACTTTGTGTGATATAAATGAGTTCAAGTATAAGAATGTCTTGCAAAAACAAGTGCACTTGGTGTTTGGTACGTTTCATGATTTAGAAATGTGTTTTCAACTCACATGAAAGGGATTGAAAGTAGCCAAACTATATATCAACAAGTCTTAGAGCACATGAGGCATGGTTAATGATATATGGATCATTAACATAAATAACTTAAGAGTTATTTTGATTTTACATCTATCATAACTTATGGATGTGTTATATGGATTGAGTAAGATCTCTTATGTCTAACTTAACAGTTGCATATTGAGATGAATTCCATTGAATGCCTAGGGTCACACGACCTACTTGCATATGTTATTCGAATGTGAATGTTTTGCCTTGATTATGTCTTTGGTCTGAATATGTTTGGATGATAGCATCAAGTTCATAATGTACGAGTGGGAGTTATTGGAAGTATTTGGACATAAGTGAACAAATACACCAAGTACGCATAAGATTAACTTGATATGAATGATATATGATGATGGTAAACTAACAAGGAGATAAGATAAGCTTATGGAAGCTCATAAGGAGCTCAAAGTGAAAGCTTACTCGCTCAAGGTAGCTGGACACCAGCTCACTCAGTTACATGTAGCTGAAGGGTAGCTAGGTGAGTGACACTCTATGAGGTGGAGTGACACTAGCTAGTGATAGCTAGGTGGCCTAGATAATGTGGCACATAGGTATGACACATCAGCACCATCGTGTACAAGTATCAGCAATGAGATTATGACATGTGACATTATTCATCATGTGGCTGCCACATGTGACCGAAACATCATGTTATTTTGGGTAAGAGAGGTTCCCTCTTAATAGGCGAATGGCTGTGTTCATTTTGAAGGGAATGATTCTGTTGATCAAACCATTGTGTCCAAATGAAGGGTGCTATTCTAGAAAGGGTTGAATCCTTTAACCATTTCATGAAGTAACCCTTGAGAGGCTATAGGAGAGGGATTCGGCCAAGATAAAACACGCCAATTATCAGGCAATTGTGTAAGACACAATTGAGAGACAGGTTGCTAAATGCAATTGCTAGTGAGTGAGGAGTTCTTGATAGGTTATAAGTTAACCTTGCACTTAAAAAGAATCAATTGTAAAGTATAGTGATTAGCAAGGGTCGAGTCCTCAGGGATTGGGTTTTAGTTTATAAGTTAATATTTAAAACATAAAAACAAGTAAACAAAAGTAAAGGGGATTTTGAAATCAGATTTAAGCTAAAGTTAACAATAAGAATGAGAAAACAAGTAATTAAGAAGAATCAAATATGAAAAATATGGTTAAGGTTTCATTCTCCACCACTAGACATCATTAAGAATCAATTTTATATCTATCAACATTAATTAGCTATCAAAGTTAACAACCGTAGATAACAACAAGCTCTGTTACCCCAATCTTTCCTTAGTTCGTCGTTAAATAGAACAAGCTCTCTATTTAATCTCTAACTATCAAACAACCTAGAATAAGCTCTCTAAGTTCAATTTAATAGCAGCTTTATGATGAGAAATATAGGTTGATCTAAGCAACAAACACATAAGCTCGGATTGTTCAACTTAGGTTATGTTCCACTTTGCAATTATTGAAAACTTGACCATAATCATTAATCACAAATTGCTACTTATGAATAGGAAATCAAGACAATTACACGGATCAAGACTCCTAAACTGGCATTAGACAATTATCAAGATTCATCTAGTTGGCCACCTAAACAAATCAAAACATCATCATGAACAATTTTAATGGAAGAACATAAGCAACTTTGATCGAAAACAATGATAGATAGATTCTAAAAATTAATTACATAACATGTCAAGGGCTTTGAAATCACCCTTAACCAAATAAAAGTTTAGCCTAGCATAGGCATAGATAATATATACATAAAACTAAAAAGAAAAATAAAAATAAAAGAATGGAGAAGAAGAAGAAGAATAATGATGATCCTTGAGTCTCCTCAAAAGATGTCTAGTTTTAGGCTCAAAAGATGGTATTTATAGAGCTTTCAAACCCTGACAATAAGTCCTTGCCGCACAAGTAAGCCTGGAGGTGCAAAAATCACGTTTTTGTCTCTTTTTTTTTCAGATTTGCGATTAGGGTTTTTCTGGCCGCAGGGTTCTTTAGGGAGATCTTCTAGCGCCATTTTGAATGCCCATTTCTTATCCGATTTGGGCCCATAATATATCGTTGGAAAGATAATCAAGTCAAATTCAAAAGTCAAGAAGGAAGTTGCTTCAAATAAAGAGCCTAGCATCATGTTTTCCTTATAACAAGCTCTGGAGGTCAAATATGCCTGATTGCTTTTCAACCGAAAATTGATATTTTTGACTCCCAAGTCTTCTTCGATCTTGTGATTATTATTTTGTAAGCTCTTTACCATCATTATTGAAATCTTTTGACTTCATTCTCCTTATTGTACCTAAAATTCAAAAATATAATATAAGTAAACAAGATAAAGATCGAAAACATAACAAAAACTAAAGGTAGAAAGGCATAAAATGTATATTTTATGAGCTTATCACACCTATCACATGACTTGAAAAAAAGGTATGCATCTTTGAATATGGTAGGCCAATAAAATCCACTATCAAGCACTTTCATGGCTGTTCTTTTGGGTCCAAAGTGCCCCCCAAATTCATAAGAGTGTAAAAGGTCAGAATAGAATGAAATTCAGATTCAAATACGCACCTTCATATAATCTTATCAGAGCAATGCTTCCAAAGGTAAGGATCATCCCAAATGTAGTATTTGGCATCATTCTTGATCTTATTTCTTTGCACTATGGTCAACTCTTGTGGCAACTACTTGGTGACTAAGTAATTAACAATATCAGCATACCAAGGAGTTGTTGTGCTCATAGAAAAGAGTTACTCATTCGAAAAGTCTCATTCAATAGTAGTGCATTCTCTTTATGAACTAAACGGCTAAGATGGTCCGCAACCAGGTTGTCACTACCTCTCTTATCTCTTATCTCAAATCAAACTCTTGTAAAAGAAGTATCCATCTAATCAACCTTGGTTTGGCCTCCTTCTTAGTGAGTACTAACCTAAAAGCTGCAAGGTCAGAAAATACAATTACTTTAGTACCAAATAAATAAGATCAAAATTTCTTTAAAGAAAATACAACATCCAAAAGTTCTTTTTCAGTAGTGGAATAGTTTAATTGAGCATCATTAAGAGTTCGAGAGGCATAATAAATGGCATGTGAGGCTTTGCCAACCCGTTGGCCCAAAACAGCTCCAATGGCATAGTCACTAGCATCACACATGATTTCAAAAGGTACATTCCAATATGGTGGTTGCATGATAGGAGCTGATGTCAAGAGTCCCTTCAATGTTTCAAAAACCTCTTTGCATTTATCATCAAAGTGGAAATCCACATCTTTTTGTAATAGCTTGCAAAGAGGTAGTGTTATCTTTGAGAAGTCTTTGATAAATCTCCTATAGAAACTTGCATGTCCAAGAAAAGAACGAACCTCTCTCACATTTGTGGGAGGTGGTAAAGAATGCATAATATCTATTTTAGATTTATTGACCTCTATCCCTCTACAAGGTTAGTTTCCACGTATCTTTTAAGTACAAGGGTAATGTTCTCTAAGCATCTATCAAAAGAATCACCATAGACACTAAAATCATCCATAAAAACCTTTATGATGTTCTCTACATATTCTGAAAATATGCTAACCATACATCTTTGGAATGTAGCTGGTGCATTACAAAGACCAAATGGCATATGCATATATGCAATGGTGCCAAATGGACATGTAAAGGTGGTATTCTCTTAGTCCTCTGGAGCAATTGCAATCTGATTGTAACCTGAAAATCCATCAAGAAAACAATAATGAAAATGGCCAGCTAACCTGTTTGATCAATAAAAAGTAAAGGAAAGTGGTCTTTGCGGTTGTTGAATTAAGTTTGCGATAGTCAGTACAAACTCGCCATCCTGTTTGAATTCTAGTAGGAATAAGTTCATTCTCATTATTTTTTACAACAGTTACACTGGACTTTTTAGGAACTACTTGGACCGGGCTCACCCATTTGCTATCCGAGATTGGATAGATCACTCCAACATCTAGGAGCTTCAGTATCTCCTTTTTAACCACCTCCATCATAGGAGGATTCAATCTTCGTTGTGTTTCTCTTGTTGGTTTGGATCCTTCTTCTAACAAAATCTGGTGCATGCACATAGATGGGCTTATTCCCTTGATATCGGTAATTGTCCACCCAATTTCTATCTTATACTCTCTAAGCACCCGGATAAGTCTCTCTTCTTGCGAAGGTGTCACGCTCTTTGGCAATGATAACTGGTAGTGTGTCATTTTCACCTAAGAACACATATTTCAAGTGTTGCGATAATGGTTTCAATTTCAAAGTTGGTGACTGTAAAATAGAAGGTAGGAGTTTCTCATTAGATGAAGGCAAATCAATAAATCAAACACTTGGAGAGATGCTAATGCCTCTTTCACATGTTCACTCAACATTAAGCCCTCTTTACATTCTAAATTTTCCATGCCGAGGTGCGCAAATGGCTGTTTCCAAACTATTTTCACCATCTAACTCATAAGCCTGTTGCACTAAAGAATCAATAATATTAATAGAAAAACAGAGTGTACATCACTAGGGTACCTCATGGCCTCAAAAATATTAAAGCGAATTATCTCGCTATCAAATTCCATAGTAAGGGTGCCATCATGCACATCTATTTTAGTCCTAGCTATTTTTAAGAATGGTCTCCCTAATAGTATGGGTGTTGGATTAGAAGACATCTCATCTTCCATGTCAATAACATAGAAATCAGCGGGAAAGACCAACTCATTAACTTGCACAAGGACATCTTCTATAACTCCTCTAGGATAAGTGTTAGCTTTAAGGAAAGATTCTTGCAATTAATGCAAGTTGACAGCCACTTATCTTACTTTGATAAGAAAATACATATATTTCAGTTAGGGTATTTATCAAAGGCTAAATTAAAGCATCCCATGCATGGTTAAATGAAGGTGGCGGTTGACATTCTTCATGGTGGAATAAAAGTTGCCGCTAGCCCTCCATTAGGTGTGGGAATGGTTTTTCCAACTAGGGTTTTTATGGACAATGAGTATATGATACACCACTAGTTTATTTATGGAAGGTTTAGGTTAGGTTTAGCCATATAGTGTCTCCTTGATGGGCAGTTAGCTTTCCTTTGTGCTTGAAACTTTATTTTTTGTCCAAATTCATTCTTTTCAACTCCATAGCAATCCTTATCTTCCAAAACACCTACAAAACACAAAACAATAATAAACTATCAAGGATTTCAAGGAACTAAGCATAAAATATAAGGAATTGATATATGAAAATACATGAATTTAAGCACTTATCAACTACTCCCTCCATCGAGAAGTTGAGCGTGTTTACTCAAGTTTCATCTTCTTATTCGAAGTGGTTGAATGGCGCATCTTGACTTTTTCTAAGGATATCCAACAAATTTTTTTTTATGGCTTCGGACTTAGTCATGCAAGAATGGTGACTACATCATTTTATGGAGGTGAGTTTCACTTCTTCCTCTTGACATGATTGAATTTCGGCCATGTTTGGATGGACTTGATTGGCTCGACCTCAATTTTGTGGAGGTAAGTACCACATCTTCCTTCGAGTTTGTTCATGTTGCCGTTGTGTTTGGAATGTCTTTCCAATGATGGTGGATGTTAGTGGTAGCTACATCTTCTTCCCTTTCGCACTATACCTTAGGTGGGACTTGGGGCCTGATGTGGGTTGTATCCACTTGCTTCTACACCTCCTTTCGGCTTAGGAACTAGTGGTAGCCGTGTCTATTGCTTCTTTTGGCCCTGTGGTATGTCCTCTTCCTCAGTGGGAGGCGTCGTTTGCTACCTCAGAGCTTGTATTAGCTTCTTCGACTTAGGGGCCAATATCCAACTCTTCAAGCTTGCCTTTAGCTTCTTCAACTTAGAGGCTGATGTACAAATGTCCGTATGGACCTTGCTCCCTTCTTCAAGATTGAGCAAAAAGTCTTTTCTCAAGTTATGTTCATCCTCTACCTTGTTCGATTGTGGCAAATTGGAGGTGGAGCTCATGATTTTGTTGCTCTACACAACTTCGGGAGGACGACTATGTTCATAATTTGCTCTACTTTCTTTCTTCTTACTTGGCAATGTCATTGGCGATTCTTATTGTCACATAGAGGGTCTTACTTCCTCTTTCAAGACTTTGGATGAAGTTGTGAATACTTCGTCCGAGTCTATTTGTCGTGAATGTAGCTCACTACTTAGTCATTTCTTCAGACTTCCATTCTTTTTGGACTTTTGCTTTTTCTCCAACTAGTATTGATGTGAGGTCCGACAGTTTTGATCTCTTATGTTATTTTTCCTTTGTGATTTCTTTTGTTCGAGGTACTTGTATGTTTATTGATGCACCCTAAAGAGTGTATCTTATTTAACCTTGCACTAAAAAGATCAATTGTAAGTATAGTAGTTAGCAAGGGTCGAGTCCTCAGGGATTGGGTTTTAGTTTATAAGTTAATAGTTTAAAACTTAAATTCAAGAACAATAAAAGAAAAGGGGTTTTTGAAGCCAGATTTAAACTAAAGTAAATAATAAAAATAAGATGCAAGGCGGTATAACCAGCCAATAAAAATATATATACTAAATTAGGCGGTATAACCAGCTAATAAAAATATATATACTAAATTAGGCGGTATAACCAGCCAATAAAAATAAAACAAACTTAATATACAAATTAGGCGGTATAACCAGCCAATAAAAATAAATATACTTTTAAAAATAAGCAAACTAGAAAAGTAAGAAAACAAATAAGTAAGAAGAATCAAATATGAAAAATATGGTTAAGGTTTCATTCTCCACCACTAGACATCATTAAGAATCAATTTCAGATCTATCAATATCAACCAACTATCAAAGTTAACAACCGTAGATAACAACAAGCTCTGTTATCCCAATCTTTCCTTAGTTTGTCGTTAAATAGAACAAGCTCTCTATTTAATCTCTAACCATTAAACAACCTAGAATAAGCTCTCTAAATTCAATTTAATGGCAGCTTTATGATGAGAAAGATAGGTTGATCTAAGCAACAAACACATAAGCTCGGATTGTTCAACTTAGGTTATGTTCCACTTTGCAATTATTGAAAACTTGACCATAATCATTAATCACAAATTGCCACTTATGAATAGGAAATCAAGACAATTACACGGATCAAGACTCCTAAACTAGCAATAGATAATTATCAAGATCTATCTAGTTGTACACCTAAATAAATCAAGACAACATCATGAACAATTCTTGTAGAAGAACATAAGCAACTTTGATAGAAAATTAATGATAGATAGAATCTGAAAATCAATCACAAAACATGTCTAGGGCTTTGAAATCACCCTTAACCAAATAGAAGTTTACCCTAGCATAGGCATTATAAACATAAACATAAAATTAAAGAAAATCTAAGAAGAAAATAAAAGAAAGAATGAAGAAGAGGAAGAATATTTGATGCACCCAAAAGAGTGTATCTTATTTCACCTTGCACTAAAAAGATAAATTGTAAGTATAGTAGTTAGCAAGGGTCGAGTCCTCAGGGATTGGGTTTTAGTTTATAAGTTAATAGTTTAAAACTTAAATTCAAGAACAATAAAAGAAAAGGGGTTTTTGAAGCCAGATTTAAACTAAAGTAAATAATAAGAATAAGATGCAAGGCGGTATAACCAGCCAATAAAAATATATATACTAAATTAGGCGGTATAACCAGCCAATAAAAATATATATACTAAATTAGGCGGTATAACCAGCCAATAAAAATAAAACAAAGTTAATATACAAATTAGGCGGTATAACCAGCCAATAAAAATAAATATAAAAAATAAGCAAACTAAAAGTAAGAAAACAAATAAGTAAGAAGAATCAAATATGAAAAATATGGTTAAGGTTTCATTCTCCACCACTAGACATCATTAAGAATCAATTTCAGATCTATCAATATCAACCAACTATCAAAGTTAACAACCGTAGATAACAACAAGCTCTGTTATCCCAATCTTTCCTTAGTTTGTCGTTAAATAGAACAAGCTCTCTATTTAATCTCTAACCATCAAACAACCTAGAATAAGCTCTCTAGATTCAATTTAATGGCAGCTTTATGATGAGAAAGATAGGTTGATCTAAGCAACAAACACATAAGCTCGGATTGTTCAACTTAGGTTATGTTCCACTTTGCAATTATTGAAAACTTGACCATAATCATTAATCACAAATTGCCACTTATGAATAGGAAATCAAGACAATTACACAGATCAAGACTCCTAAACTAGCAATAGATAATTATCAAGATTTATCTAGTTGTACACCTAAACAAATCAAGACAACATCATGAACAATTCTTGTAGAAGAACATAAGCAACTTTGATAGAAAATTAATGATAGATAGAATCTGAAAATCAATTATAAAACATGTCTAGGGCTTTGAAATCACCCTTAACCAAATAGAAGTTTAGCCTAGCATAGGCATTGTAAACATAAACATAAAATTAAAGAAAATCTAAGAAGAAAATAAAAGAAAGAAAGAAGAAGAGGAAGAATATTAATTATCCAACCTCTTGCTCTCTCTAAAGAAAAAGAAAACTAGAGAAAAGAAAGAAAACTAGAGAAAAGAAAGAAGAAGAAAACTTAGAGAATTTTATTAAAATGGCTAATATCCTACCTATGTACAATATGATCCCTTACAATCATCCAAGGCCCTCTATTTATACACATTTTGGAGGGCTAAATGACAAGAGACAAGCTTTACAAATTTCAAAGGTAGGTATATGACGATTTTGATCAGCCAACTTGATGGTCGATTTCGTCAATATTGGAAGCCTGATCTGATCACATGGTCTTCTAGAAAAAGGTTCCCCTATCAGTTACGGAACCATAGCCGTTGGAATCAGCTCATTTGCTGATGTGGTTAAGCAGATATGGGCAAAATACGAAAACATGTCAGCACAGACGTCATTGCACATCAGCCACCTTGATGGTCGATTTCTTCAATATTGGAGGCCTGATCTGATCACATGGTCTTCTAGACAAAGGTTCCCCTATCAGTTACGGAACCATAGCCGTTGGAATCAGCTCATTTGCTGATGTGGTTAAGCAGATATGGGCATAATACGAAAACATGTCAGCACAGACGTCATTGCACATCAGCCAACTTGATGGTCGATTTCGCTAGGGAAAACGACTCCGTTTTAAGAAGTGTAAAACATGAAAACGATAGATATGCCTCTTAGATTTGCATGGCTACAAATTTCAGCCTTATTGCTTCATTGAAACTCGAGATATAGCTGATATGGCAAAAGGTGTCAGAACTGGAACTGAACTGGATTTGCCCTAAATTCTAGTAATCTGAAATCACTCAAAGAAACTTGTGAAAAACACCAAATTACATAAAAATATAAAAGATCATAAACACAATTAGACTAAACAATAATAACTCGTATTTGACACAAAACATTAATAAAACATAACTAAAAACTATATAATTATACGAGTTATCACACCCCCACACTTAGATTGTTGCTAGTCCCTAGCAACGACTCAATAAAAATAAAATAAGAAAATCTAATCTAATCCATTTTCGTAGGAAATCACGGTGGCACTTAGCATGTGACACAAGCCTTTAAACCCCTAGGTGTCCCTAGTGGACGAGTTTAGTCTCGTGAGGGTTTACTAGAACGATACCCACAAACATTGAAAAACTAAAATATAAATAAACTGCATATACTAAAAATATTTACTCCTAATCCTTTCAATACAAATTAGATACAATATTTGAACAAGTCTTATAAACTAATCAATAGCTTAAAGAATTTCACAAAAAATCATGCTTGAATGTAAATTGTTTGAGTTAAGCCAATATTAGCATAACATATCTCAATCAAAATATTGCATGTTTAAATTTAATCTCAACTTCTCACATGGGATACCCTCATGATTTTCACTCTTTAAAGTAGTGGTGAAGTGTTTACACTCAATCAATCTCATGAAAACAGTTCTACCATATTCTTGCTTGTCCACCTATTCTCCACTATTTAGATCATACAACTTCATGAATCAAGAGGTCTTTAATCAAGGTTGTAATGGGGCCAAGGGGTTTGTAATGTGGTTGAAGAACAAAAGGATAAAGATATCACAAAGGTTCCAAAGAGTTCATAAAGTTTAGAGACATAAAAAGATCATACAAAGAAACTTCTCAAAACTCTTTACAAGTACATAGTCACCTAGGCTAAATATTCATGTTGAGCCTTTGCATCATTCTAACCAACTTTGTAACATCTTTTTTTTTTTTTTACTTTAACTAGAAGTTCAAGAGAAGTTTTTTTTTTTTTTTTTAATATGGGAATGTATTTGACAATGATCCCTTTCTTTTTCTCTTGACTTTTTTCTTTCTTTTCCCCCCACACTTATTTCTTGTTTCTAACCCAAATTTTCAATAAATCTTCCTTGTCTTTGCAACTTGTCTCAAAACATGCTAATTCATCTTTGGAACAAAGGTAAAGATATAAGTATATTTAGGTTAGGGACAAGTTATGGTTACCAAAGAGATAGCTTATTCAATGTAGGCTCAAATTGGTTCACTAAGGGTGTGTTCTCTTGGAACATTAATAATGGATGGCTGTTTGGCTCTGGTTATAATCCTAATGCCTCTATCATATTCATGTTGTCACATGTATCAATATAGTCTCAAACGGTTTAAAGCAAGTTCTAGAGAATCATGTAATCATAAGAGCACTCAAGAAAGAAATTAGATTGATTTGTATAATGCATCAATCATTATAGGCTCAAAAACTCACAAGGATGATTATACAAGTCAGATTAAGTCTAAACATGCTTCTTTCTCAATCAACATATCATATTAACATTGGCTCATAAAAAGGTTGACATCAAGCTCAATTCTCATGAAAATCTTCTCACTAATAAATCTGTTTTAGGCTTATACAATTCATATCTCATCATTGTATTAAAAAGGAACTAAAACTCAAAAAAAAAAAATTAATAATAATAATAAAGACTCATAAAAAAAAATAGTAGACAAAATAAAAGAAATCCTAAATCATTCCCCCCACACTTAATTCTTACATTGTCCTCAATGTAAGTCTATTAACCCAAATGAAAGAATCATGTGTAAGAGAAAAGAACTAATAACATAAGAATAGGAACAACTAAGACTCAAAACAAAACAAAACCATGCAACCTAAATAATCCTAAAATACTAAACAAAAATTAACAAGTAAACATAAAAAGATTAAAATCAAACTGACAAGGTATGTCTCAAGTCTCCCTTACTCAGACCTTGTTCAGAATGAATACTTCTAAATTGCTTAAAACACAACAAACTCTTTTTTTTTTTTCTTTTTTTTTTAAAAGAAGAAATCAAACTGACAAGGTATGTCTCAAGTCTCCCTTACTCAGACCTTGTTCAGAATGAATACTTCTTAATTTTTTTTTTTTTTTTTTTTTTTTTTTTAAATTAGCAAAATATGTCCCTTACCCCCTACTAAAATATGGCATTGTCCCCAATGTCAAATTTTAAAGGTAGAATTTAGGAGATATTACCTGCAGAGGTTGCTAACCACTTATTATAACTGAGACACAACAAGCAAAATGTTAGATAATGTCACAAAGACAAAGTGCAATCCACTCCTTGCTCGTCCATATCTCTTTTTCTTTTTCCGAGCGTTTGCGAAACAACCGTAGCAGATAAACACTCATAAGCTTGGAGCTTTTTAAGTAAATCTTCAATGGTTGTAGCAGAAATTATGGTTCTCCTTGCCTCTGAAAACATGAATCCATTATCCACAGCATTATCTAAATATAAAAGCAAATTACTAAAATAACCATTAATATTAAGCAAACCAATGGGTTTCTTATTTGTGACCAAAGATGACCAAGAAGCCACGCAAGCTATTTCTTCCAATGTACCCAGACCTCCTGGTAAAGCAATGAATGCATCGGCAGAATGGTACATGATTGTTATCCGTTCAGGGACACTCCAGACTTGTATTTCCTTACCCACGGTAGGTCCACAAAAACTTGTGAATAGTTTTGGCACGATTCCTAGAACTGGACTTCCTCCGGCGTGTGCTGCTCTAGCGACTGCTCCCATTAAACCCGTACTACCTCCTCCATAAATCAAGTGGATCTTTTGTTGGGCAAGTATTACTCCAACTCTTATGGCTTCATCAGCGAATATGTTATTTTTTCCTGGATAAGCACCTCCAAAGAAACAAATTTTTTTAATGCGCTGGGATGAAGTACTTTCCATTTTTTTTCTTCGAGTGCCTGAAAGAGAATGAGTACATGGTGTAATATATAGAGGACTCAGTAGTGAATCAGACAAGAGTAATAATGTCGCCGAAAGTGTATCTGACCTGTCAGAAGAAAATGTTAACCTAACAAAAGATTTTTGCGTGATTTCAGGAAGAAAATCAAAAAGAGAAAAAAAAATCAACCGTAAAAGACAAATAAAAAAAAAACGAGAATAGTTACACAAATCGAACAACACGTAAATTAAACCAAAATAAAGTTATTGTAAATCAAACCAAAAGCTGAGAAGTCATTTATTGTAGTTGTGATTGTGGCTCACATCTTCCTCTGGTTTTACGTCCAGAAACGGCTTAAACGCCTTCTATGAGTCGAGGATATGCTTCCCATCCAGTTTTCTTACAAGCTGGCAAACAGGGTCTTTTAACATCAGATTCCCAAGATGTTGCCATTCCCTTTGGAATTGCGGCCATAAATCAAGAATTTCTCTTTGTACGTCTCCACTAGGATGCGTCTCAAGAGAAAGTTGGATATTACCCAAATTCTCCTTACTCAGTCCATCCTTAATGAATTCAATTTTATCATCTCGATTAGAGGACGGAATCCCAATAGAACGACATTTACCGTTACACGTCCATCGTGCACATTTGTGGCAATTTGAACTCATGCGCTTTGCTCGTCGCTTCTTTGCAAAAGTGCTTCTACCTGTACCTGGTAAATGCAAAACAGGAAGATATTCATCTTCACGTACCTTGGCTTCAATTATCCAACGTATGTCGTCAGGAATCCCTTTGTGCATAAGCATTCTTAATCTTTCAAGTCGAACTTGGTAAAGCTTCAGTAAAATATTTCGAGGAAAAGGAGGAAATCGTTTCTGCAATCTTGTGAGAATATCATCCATCCTGAAAAAAATGAAAAAAATTGAAAGAGAAATTGGAAGAGAAATTTATATACAATATCAGTTTTGTGGGTAGCTGATGGAACCGATTTAAATAATCACGGAGTACCGTTATCCGCCATTTAACCGGGGTAAAAAAAAAATAAAAATTATATTTACATCTAGTTATTTTCAAAACAAGGATCAGAAAGAAAAACAACATAAAAAAGACACAAAAACAAAACACTCTAAATAAAATCCTAAATTCTTCCCCCCACACATAATTCTTACATTGTCATTAATGTAATGCTATTAATCCCCCAATGCAAGAATTATATGTAAGAGAAAAGAACTATTAAACAAAAGAAACTTATGCAGCCTAAATGAACTTAAAAACAGTAAACACAATTAACAAAGAAACATAAGAAATAAAAATAAAAACAATAAAAATAATAAAAGAAAAAGGAAAAGAAAGAGAAAGCAAATCTGAATATGGAAGGTTGGCAATTTCATCTTTAATTGGGCTGCCTTCCCAATTAACACTTGAGTTAGTGTTTTGAATCTAACCAACACCCCTTCTTGGCTTTTTAGGCTTGTCAGGCTCATACATGAAATTTCCCAAATTTATGCGTTTGAGAGGAAGCTTTCTTTGCACAACAGTGGATGCATTCTCCATTACAAGTATTATTCCATCATCCTTGGTGGTGCATATCTCATCGAGGAATGGTGCATCTTTTGGTACTTGTTGAATGACATCCACAAACAAACTGTTTAAGGTTTCCAGCGTGTCTTGTTCATGTTCATCCTCCTTGAACTTTGCGAATCTACTAGGAAAAGGTGGAGAAGAAACATTAGTAAAAATTGGAATCTCAAACGTTACCTCAGGTGCCGAAATATTCTTATTTGGATCATTGGCTTCATTATCCTCAAGAATAGAATTCATCTCTAATTTTGTCTCATCCTCATCTTGTTCCTCATTCCTCAAGGTCACAATAGTAGCATTCTCCTTTAGGTTAATCATCGTTTGGGCAGGGAGTTCTTCAGATCTTTGTGCTACCCATCCCACCATACTACTAGTCAATTGGATCATTTGCTTTTCCAAACTCTGGATGCTTGCCCTTGTTTCCTGTTGAAATTGCAAAGTATCAGTAACAAGAGAATAGACAAGATCTTCTAAAGAAGTACCTGAGTTTTGAGTTATATGTGGTGGTTGAAAAAGATCTGGTTCTTGGGACCATGATTGATTGAAGCTAGATGGATGAGTGTAATTGGCATAAGGATCTACTTCTTGGTAATTTTTCGAATAGCCATAATTAGTATGATCCCACCATCCCTCATGGTAAGTGTTTGAGTAATGATCATACTGTTGGTCTTGGAACACTTGATGGCCTTGACATCCTCCCATGGCCAATTGTTGAACTGGGGAGGTGAGATTGGCTTGTTGATTCTCCATGTTCATGTATGCCACCAACTCTTCAAGTGTTAGATTGCTCAATTCCATTGTGCTTTTTTTTTTTTTTTTTTAAATTTGAAAAGAAAAACTTGTATGTACAAGAAAATAAAACTAATTAGAACTGAAAATAAGAATAAACCAAGTAACAAATAAACTAAAGAAAACAATCCCCGGCAACGGCGCCAAAAATTTGATGCACCCAAAAGAGTGTATCTTATTTCACCTTGCACTAAAAAGATAAATTGTAAGTATAGTAGTTAGCAAGGGTCGAGTCCTCAGGGATTGGGTTTTAGTTTATAAGTTAATAGTTTAAAACTTAAATTCAAGAACAATAAAAGAAAAGGGGTTTTTGAAGCCAGATTTAAACTAAAGTAAATAATAAGAATAAGATGCAAGGCGGTATAACCAGCCAATAAAAATATATATACTAAATTAGGCGGTATAACCAGCCAATAAAAATATATATACTAAATTAGGCGGTATAACCAGCCAATAAAAATAAAACAAAGTTAATATACAAATTAGGCGGTATAACCAGCCAATAAAAATAAATATAAAAAATAAGCAAACTAAAAGTAAGAAAACAAATAAGTAAGAAGAATCAAATATGAAAAATATGGTTAAGGTTTCATTCTCCACCACTAGACATCATTAAGAATCAATTTCAGATCTATCAATATCAACCAACTATCAAAGTTAACAACCGTAGATAACAACAAGCTCTGTTATCCCAATCTTTCCTTAGTTTGTCGTTAAATAGAACAAGCTCTCTATTTAATCTCCAACCATCAAACAACCTAGAATAAGCTCTCTAGATTCAATTTAATGGCAGCTTTATGATGAGAAAGATAGGTTGATCTAAGCAACAAACACATAAGCTCGGATTGTTCAACTTAGGTTATGTTCCACTTTGCAATTATTGAAAACTTGACCATAATCATTAATCACAAATTGCCACTTATGAATAGGAAATCAAGACAATTACACGGATCAAGACTCCTAAACTAGCAATAGATAATTATCAAGATCTATCTAGTTGTACACCTAAACAAATCAAGACAACATCATGAACAATTCTTGTAGAAGAACATAAGCAACTTTGATAGAAAATTAATGATAGATAGAATCTGAAAATCAATTATAAAACATGTCTAGGGCTTTGAAATCACCCTTAACCAAATAGAAGTTTAGCCTAGCATAGGCATTGTAAACATAAACATAAAATTAAAGAAAATCTAAGAAGAAAATAAAAGAAAGAAAGAAGAAGAGGAAGAATATTAATTATCCAACCTCTTGCTCTCTCTAAAGAAAAAGAAAACTAGAGAAAAGAAAGAAAACTAGAGAAAAGAAAGAAGAAGAAAACTTAGAGAATTTTATTAAAATGGCTAATATCCTACCTATGTACAATATGATCCCTTACAATCATCCAAGGCCCTCTATTTATACACATTTTGGAGGGCTAAATGACAAGAGACAAGCTTTACAAATTTCAAAGGTAGGTATATGACGATTTTGATCAGCCAACTTGATGGTCGATTTCGTCAATATTGGAGGCCTGATCTGATCACATGGTCTTCTAGAAAAAGGTTCCCCTATCCGTTACGGAACCATATCCGTTGGAATCAGCTCATTTGCTGATGTGGTTAAGCAGATATGGGCAAAATACGAAAACATGTCAGCACAGACGTCATTGCACATCAGCCACCTTGATGGTCGATTTCTTCAATATTGGAGGCCTGATCTGATCACATGGTCTTCTAGACAAAGGTTCCCCTATCAGTTACGGAACCATAGCCGTTGGAATCAGCTCATTTGCGGATGTGGTTAAGCAGATATGGGCATAATACGAAAACATGTCAGCACAGACGTCATTGCACATCAGCCAACTTGATGGTCGATTTCGCTAGGGAAAACGACTCCGTTTTAAGAAGTGTAAAACATGAAAACGATAGATATGCCTCTTAGCTTTGCATGGCTACAAATTTCAGCCTTATTGCTTCAATGAAACTCGAGATATAGCTGATATGGCAAAAGGTGTCAGAACTGGAACTGAACTGGATTTGCCCTAAATTCTAGTAATCTGAAATCACTCAAAGAAACTTGTGAAAAACACCAAATTACATAAAAATATAAAAGATCATAAACACAATTAGACTAAACAATAATAACTCGTATTTGACACAAAACATTAATAAAACATAACTAAAAACTATATAATTATACGAGTTATCAATATTAATTATCCAACCTCTTGCTCTCTCTAAAGAAAAAGAAAACTAGAGAAAAGAAAGAAAACTAGAGAAAAGAAAGAAGAAGAAAACTTAGAGAATTTTATTAAAATGGCTAATATCCTACCTATGTACAATATGATCCCTTACAATCACCCAAGGCCCTCTATTTATACACATTTTGGAGGGCTAAATGACAAGAGACAAGCTTTACAAATTTCAAAGGTAGGTATAATAGGTGGGTGCATTTTCTAACAATTTTCGTCATACATGACGATTTTGATCAGCCAACTTGATGGTCGATTTTGTCAATTTTGCAGGCCTTATCTGATCACATGGTCTTCTAGAAAAATGTTACCCTATCAGTTACGGATCCATAGCCATTGGAATCAGCTCATTTTCTGATGTGGATAAGCAGATATGGGCAAAATACGAAAACAGGTTAGCACAGACGTCATTGCACATCAGCCAACTTGATGGTCAATTTCGCTAGGGAAAACGACTCCGTTTCAAGAAGTGTAAAACATGAAAAAGATAGATATGCCTCTTAGCATTGCACAGCTACAAATTTCAGCCTTATTGCTTCAGTGAAACTCGAGATATAGCTGATATGGAAAAATGTGTCAAAACTGGAACTGAACTGGATTTGCCCTTAATTCTAGTAATCTGAAATCACTCAAAGAAACTTGTGAAAAACACCAAAATACATAAAGATCATAAACACAATTAGACTAAACAATAACAACTCGTATTTGACACAAAACAATAATAAAACATAACTAAAAACTATATAATTATACGAGTTATCACACCCCCACACTTAGATTGTTGCTAGTCCCTAGCAACGACTCAATAAAAATAAAATAAGAAAATATAATCTAATCCACTTTCGTAGGAAATCACGGTGGCACTTAGCATGTGACACAAGCCTTTAAACCCCTAGGTGTCCCTAGTGGACGAGTTTAGTCTCGTGAGGGTTTACTAGAACGATACCCACAAACATTGAAAAACTAAAATATAAATAAACTACATATACTAAAAATATTTACTCATAATCCTTTCAATAAAAATTAGAGACAATATTTGAACAAGTCTTATAAACTAATCAATAGCTTAAAAAATTTCACAAAAAATCATGCTTGAATGTAAATTGTTTGAGTTAAGCCAATATTAGCATAACATATCTCAATCAAAATAGTGCATGTTCAAATTTAATCTCAACTTCTCACATGGGATACTCTCTTGATTTTCACTCTTTAAAGTAGTGGTAAAGTGTTTACACTCAATCAATCTCATGAAAACAGTTCTACCATATTCTTGCTTGTCCACCTATTCTCCACTATTTAGATCATACAACTTCATGAATCAAGAGGTCTTTAATCAAGGTTGTAATGGGGCCAAGGGGTTTGTAATGTGGTTGAATAACAAAA
Source organism: Fremontodendron californicum (assembly GCA_030761205.1). Lineage (NCBI taxonomy): Eukaryota > Viridiplantae > Streptophyta > Magnoliopsida > Malvales > Malvaceae > Fremontodendron > Fremontodendron californicum. The sequence goes on along the minus strand of JAULJL010000020.1, from coordinate 19,971,885 downwards.
GGATAAAGATATCACAAAGGCTCCAAAGAGTTCATAAAGTTTAGAGACATAATAAGATCATACAAAGAAACTTCACAAAACTCTTTACAAGTACATAGTCACCTAGGCTAAATATTCATGTTGAGCCTTTGCATCATTCTAACCAACTTTGTAACATCTTTTTCTTTACTTTAACTAGAAGTTCAAGAGAAGATTTTTTTTTTTTATATGAGAATGTATTTGACAATGATCCCTTTCTTTTTCTCTTGACTTTTTTCTTTCTTTTCCCCCCACACTTATTTCTTGTTTCTAACCCAAATTTTCAATAAATCTTCTTTGTCTTTGCAACTTGTCTCAAAACATGCTAATTCATCTTTTGGAACAAAGGTAAAGATATAAGTATATTTAGGTTAGGGACAAGTTATGGTTACCAAAGATATAGCTTATTCAATGTAGGCTCAAATTGGTTCACTAAGGGTGTGTTCTCTTGGAACATTAATAATGGATGGCTGTTTGGCTCTGGTTATAATCCTAATGCCTCTATCATATTCATGTTGTCACATGTATCAATATAGTCTCAAACGGTTTAAAGCAAGTTCTAGAGAATCATGTAATCATAAGAGCACTCAAGAAAGAAATTAGATTGATTTGTATAATGCATCAATCATTATAGGCTCAAAAACTCACAAGGATGATTATACAAGTCAGATTAAGTCTAAACATGCTTCTTTCTCAATCAACATATCATATTAACATTGGCTCATAAAAATTAGTATCAAGCTTAATTCTCATGAAAATTTTTAGAAGATTAAATCAAACTGACAAGGTATGTCTCAAGTCTCCCTTACTCAGACCTTGTTCAGAATGAATACTTCTAAATTGCTTAAAACATAACATTTTTTTTTTTTTTGAAAAGAAGAAATCAAACTGACAAGGTATGTCTCAAGTCTCCCTTACTCAGACCTTGTTCAGAATGAATACTTCTAAATGGTTTAAAACACAAAATTTTTTTTTTTTTTTAATTAGCAAAATATGTCCCTTACCCCCTACTAAAATATGACATTGTCCCCAATGTCAAATTTTAAAGGTAGAATTTAGGAGATATTACCTGCAGAGGTTGCTAACCACTTATTATAACTGAGACACAACAAGCAAAATGTTAGATAATGTCACAAAGACAAAGTGCAATCCACTCCTTGCTCATCCATATCTCTTTTTCTTTTTCCGAGCGTTTGCGAAACAACCGTAGCAGATAAACACTCATAAGCTTGGAGCTTTTTGAGTAAATCTTCAATGGTTGTAGCAGAAATTATGGTTCTCCTTGCCTCTGAAAACATGAATCCATTTTCCACAGCATTATCTAAATATGAAAGCAAATTACTAAAATAACCATTAATATTAAGCAAACCAATGGGTTTCTTATTTGTGACCAAAGATGACCAAGAAGCCACGCAAGCTATTTCTTCCAATGTACCCAAACCTCCTGGTAAAGCAATGAATGCATCGGCAGAATGGTACATGATTGTCATCCGTTCAGGGATACTCCAGACTTGTATTTCCTTACCCACGGTAGGTCCACAAAAACTTGTGAATAGTTTTGGCACGATTCCTAGACTGGACTTCCTCCGGCGTGTGCTGCTGTAGCGACTGCTCCCATTAAACCCGTACTACCGCCTCCATAAATCAAGTGGATCTTTTGTTGGGCAAGTATTACTCCAACTCTTATGGCTTCATCAGCGAATATGTTATTTTTCCCTGGATAAGCACCTCCAAAGACACAAATTTTTTTAATGCGCTGGGACGAAGTACTTTCCATTTTTTTTTTCGAGTGCCTGAAAGAGAATGAGTACATGGTGTAATATATAGAGGACTGAGTAGTGAATCAGACAAGAGTAATAATGTCGCCGAAAGTGTATCTGACCTGTCAGAAGAAAATGTTAACCTAACAAAAGATTTTTGCGTGATTTCAGGAAGAAAATCAAAAAGAGAAGAAAAAATCAACCGTAAAAGACAAATAAAAAAAATGAGAATAATTACACAAATCGAACAACACGTAAATTAAAACAAAATAAAGTTATTGCAAATCAAACCAAAAGCTGAGAAGTCATTTATTGTAGTTGTGATTGTGGCTCACATCTTCCTCTGGTTTTACGTCCAGAAACGGCTTAAACGCCTTCTATGAGTCGAGGATATGCTTCCCATCCAGTTTTCTTACAAGCTGACAAACAGGGTCTTTTAACATCAGATTCCCAAGATGTTGCCATTCCCTTTGGAATTGCGGCCATAAATCAAGAATTTCTCTTTGTACGTCTCCACTAGGATGCGTCTCAAGAGAAAGTTGGATATTACCCAAATTCTCCTTACTCAGTCCATCCTTAATGAATTCAATTTTATCATCTCGATTAGAGGACGGAATCCCAATAGAACGACATTTACCATTACACGTCCATCGTGCACATTTGTGGCAATTTGAACTCATGCGCTTTGCTCGTCGCTTCTTTGCAAAAGTGCTTCTACCTGTACCTGGTAAATGCAAAACAGGAAGATATTCATCTTCACGTACCTTGGCTTCAATTATCCAACGTATGTCTCCAGGAATCCCTTTGTGCATAAGCATTCTTAATCTTTCAAATCGAACTTGGTAAAGCTTCAGTAAAATATTTCGAGGAAAGGGAGGAAATCGTTTCTGCAATCTTGTGAGAATATCATCCATCCTGAAAAAAAAAATGAAAAAAAATTGAAAGAGAAATTGGAAGAGAAATTTATATACAATATCAGTTTTGTGGGTAGCTGATGGAACCGATTTAAATAATCACGGAGTACCGTTATCCGCCATTTAACCGGGGTTAAAAAAAATAAAAATTATATTTAATCTAGTTATTTTCAAAACAAGGATCAAAAAAAAAAAACAACATAAAAAGACTCAAAAATAAAACACTCTAAATAAAATCCTAAATTCTTCCCCCCACACATAATTCTTACATTGTCATTAATGTAATGCTATTATCCCCCAATGCAAGAATTATATGTAAGAGAAAAGAACTATTAAACAAAAGAAACTTATGCAGCCTAAATGAACTTAAAAACAGTAAACACAATTAACAAAGAAACATAAGAAATAAAAATAAAAACAATAAAAATAATAAAAGAAAAAGGAAAAGAAAGAGAAAGCAAATCTGAATATGGAAGGTTGGCAATTTCATCTTTAATTGGGCTGCCTTCCCAATTAACACTTGAGTTAGTGTTTTGAATCTAACCAAACATGAAATTTCCATTACAAGTATTATCCATCATCCTTGGTGGTGCATATCTCATCGAGGAATGATGCATCTTTTGGTACTTGTTGAATGACATCCACAAACAAACTGTTTAAGGTTTCCAGCGTGTCTTGTTCATGTTCATCCTCCTTGAACTTTGCGAATCTACTAGGAAAAGGTGGAGAAGAAACATTAGTAAAAATTGGAATCTCAAACGTTACCTCAGGTGCTGAAATACTCTTATTTGGATCATTGGCTTCATTATCCTCAAGAATAGAATTCATCTCTAATTTTGTCTCATCCTCATCTTGTTCCTCATTCCTCAAGGTCACAATAGTAGCATTCTCCTTTGGGTTAATCATCGTTTGGGCAGAGAGTTCTTCAGATCTTTGTGCTACCCATACCACCATACTACTAGCCAATAGGCTCATTTGCCTTTCCAAACTCTGGATACTTGCCCTTGTTTCCTGTTGAAATTGCAAAGTATTAGTAACAAGAGAATCGACAAGATCTTCTAAAGAAGTACCTGAGTTTTGAGTCATATGTAGTGGCTGAAAAAGATCTGGTTCTTGAGACCATGATTGATTAAATCTAGATGGATGAGTGTAATTGGCATAAGGATCTACTTCTTGGTAATTTTTCGAGTAGCCATAATTAGTATGATCCCACCATCCCTCATGGTAAGTGTTTGAGTAATGATCATACTGTTGGTCTTGGAACACTTGATGGCCTTGACATCCTCCCATGGCCAATTGTTGAACTGGGGAGGTGAGATTGGCTTGTTGATTCTCCATGTTCATGTATGCCACCAACTCTTCAAGTGTTAGATTGCTCAATTCCATCGTTTTCTTTTTCTTTTCTTTTTTTTTTTTTCAAAATTTGATAAGAAAAATTTGTATGTACAAGAAAATAGAACTAATTAGAACTGAAAATAAGAATAAACCAAGTAACAAATAAACTAAAGAAAACAATCCCCGGCAACGGCGCCAAAAATTTGATGCACCCTAAAGAGTGTATCTTATTTAACCTTGCACTAAAAAGATCAATTGTAAGTATAGTAGTTAGCAAGGGTCGAGTCCTCAGGGATTGGGTTTTAGTTTATAAGTTAATAGTTTAAAACTTAAATTCAAGAACAATAAAAGAAAAGGGGTTTTTGAAGCCAGATTTAAACTAAAGTAAATAATAAAAATAAGATGCAAGGCGGTATAACCAGCCAATAAAAATATATATACTAAATTAGGCGGTATAACCAGCTAATAAAAATATATATACTAAATTAGGCGGTATAACCAGCCAATAAAAATAAAACAAAGTTAATATACAAATTAGGCGGTATAACCAGCCAATAAAAATAAATATACTTTTAAAAATAAGCAAACTAGAAAAGTAAGAAAACAAATAAGTAAGAAGAATCAAATATGAAAAATATGGTTAAGGTTTCATTCTCCACCACTAGACATCATTAAGAATCAATTTCAGATCTATCAATATCAACCAACTATCAAAGTTAACAACCGTAGATAACAACAAGCTCTGTTATCCCAATCTTTCCTTAGTTTGTCGTTAAATAGAACAAGCTCTCTATTTAATCTCTAACCATTAAACAACCTAGAATAAGCTCTCTAAATTCAATTTAATGGCAGCTTTATGATGAGAAAGGTAGGTTGATCTAAGCAACAAACACATAAGCTCGGATTGTTCAACTTAGGTTATGTTCCACTTTGCAATTATTGAAAACTTGACCATAATCATTAATCACAAATTGCCACTTATGAATAGGAAATCAAGACAATTACACGGATCAAGACTCCTAAACTAGCAATAGATAATTATCAAGATCTATCTAGTTGTACACCTAAATAAATCAAGACAACATCATGAACAATTCTTGTAGAAGAACATAAGCAACTTTGATAGAAAATTAATGATAGATAGAATCTGAAAATCAATCACAAAACATGTCTAGGGCTTTGAAATCACCCTTAACCAAATAGAAGTTTACCCTAGCATAGGCATTATAAACATAAACATAAAATTAAAGAAAATCTAAGAAGAAAATAAAATAAAGAAAGAAGAAGAGGAAGAATATTAATTATCCAACCTCTTGCTCTCTCTAAAGAAAAAGAAAACTAGAGAAAAGAAAGAAAACTAGAGAAAAGAAAGAAGAAGAAAACTTAGAGAATTTTATTAAAATGGCTAATATCCTACCTATGTACAATATGATCCCTTACAATCACCCAAGGCCCTCTATTTATACACATTTTGGAGGGCTAAATGACAAGAGACAAGCTTTACAAATTTCAAAGGTAGGTATAATAGGTGGGTGCATTTTCTAACAATTTTCGTCATACATGACGATTTTGATCAGCCAACTTGATGGTCGATTTTGTCAATTTTGCAGGCCTTATCTGATCACATGGTCTTCTATAAAAATGTTACCCTATCAGTTACGGATCCATAGCCGTTGGAATCAGCTCATTTGCTGATGTGGATAAGTAGATATAGGCAAAATACGAAAACAGGTCAGCACAGACGTCATTGCACATCAGCCAACTTGATGGTCAATTTCGCTAGGGAAAACGACTCCGTTTCAAGAAGTGTAAAACATGAAAAAGATAGATATGCCTCTTAGCTTTGCACAGCTACAAATTTCAGCCTTATTGCTTCAGTGAAACTCGAGATATAGCTGATATGGAAAAATGTGTCGAAACTGGAACTGAACTGGATTTGCCCTTAATTTTAGTAATCTGAAATCACTCAAAGAAACTTGTGAAAAACACCAAAATACATAAAGATCATAAACACAATTAGACTAAACAATAATAACTCGTATTTGACACAAAACAATAATAAAACATAACTAAAAACTATATAATTATACGAGTTATCATTTATGCTTGTTATTCCCTTGTCACTCCCTTTTTTCCTTAGTGCGAGTTGTGGAACTCATGCGTGTCTCATGGAGGTGAGTATTCATGTAAGTTCTTATGTGCGAACAAAGTTGTTCTGGTGTTGCTTCAACTTGTCACGTAGAGCCATTTTGCTGAGGACGTTTGTGCTTGTTTGCGCGAGGGACAACGAGTTGCCTTTTGCTGTGCTCTTGGTGGTACAACTTAGTTCTTGTGCACGTACATGCTTGTCGAGGCGCGAACATCTTTGAGGTCTCTTCAAGGATGCTCTTTGTGATTTTTCATTCGTCTGAAGCTTTTTTTTTGTTCTCTTTCTCTTTCGGTGTGGATTTTTCATGTCTTCTCTAGTATGAGGCCATATGGATGGCCGACCATGTATCTATGCTTAGCGCTACTTCTTTCATTTCCCAAGTATTTTTGGAGCATGTGGAGTCTACTTGCATTTATTTCTCAACTAGGGGACATATCTCAACTGAGGTGACTTAAAGCTTATTTTCTTGTCTCCTTTTGACTTTGGCCTTTGGATCTTTCCCCCCATTTGTTAGACCACTTCAAATTTTCCCCCTCTTTCTCCCACACATGTCTCTATAAAAGTGGGTTGTTGTCTTCTCCTCCTCAATCGTAAGCTTTGAGGTAAGAGTAGAGAGAAGTTAGCGAGAGGGACTTTTATCGTTCACTTGAGTTTTTTGCTTGAGTTTTTCGGACATCTCTTTTTTGGACTTCAAAGATGACTTTTCATATAGGGAGAAGGTTGGTGTGCGTATCGAGTTACCAAGTAAGTAATTTCTTCTCGTTCTCTTGTGTTTGCTATTTGGTCTCCCCAAGTGTTTTGTTGTTTTTAACATGCTTTCCTAAGTATTTTGACTTCTTCACATTCTTTCCCAAGTGTTTTGGGCTTTCGAAAATGTCTCTCCAACTGTTCGGACTTGTGTCCAAGCTTTCCCAAGTGTTTTGACTTCTTCACATGCTTTCCCAAGTGTTTTGGGCTTTCGGACATGTCTCCCCAAGTGTTCAGACTTGTGTCCAAGCTTTCCCAAGTGTTTTGACTTCTTCACATGCTTTCCCAAGTATTTTGGGCTTTTGGACATGTCTCCCCAAGTGTTCGAACTTGTGTCTAAGCTTTCCCAAGTGTTTTGACTTATTCACATGGCCCAATCCCATGCCAATTTCTATATGGGCCAAGATCCAAGAAGATCTATGAAACATGGCACGAATAGGTGGAATTCACTTGGGTCATGTTGCAAGTTATTCAAGAAAGGCTTCAACATGCAAGATGGGCTTGCATCCAAGTTTGGTCCATGTGATTCAAGAACACAAGGTGTCACATTAAGAGGGCTTACAAGTGGCGGCATCATGTTTAAAGAAGTGGGCCTATTCTTTCATTCATTAATTGACATGGCAATTGTGGGGACCAATTCATTTAATGATGTGGCGCCTAAGAGAGGGCTTGTTTTAAGTCTTATAATTACTTAGGCATTTGGGCCAAGATTATGTAACATAGACGTCTTTTAATTGTTTAGGTTTGGGCTTGAGCATGTTCAGCCCATAATTTACATATTATTGCTTAGTAGATTAGGGCTAGCCGACCAAGGCATTTCTAAGGGGATTGGGAATGCTTGGCCAAATACTCATTTAATTAGGAGAGGAGTTAGGTTAGCTGATTAGGGTTATGTTGGGAGGCTATAAATACCCTGTGTAGCCGCCTACAATTAATTATCTTTTGATCAATTAAGTTTGATTTTATTTAGTGAGATTTTCTCTTTTAGTTCTTGAAAGAACATAGAATTCATCAAAGAATTCTTCTTTGTGGTGCTCAACACCTTCAAACTTAGGTTCATGAAACAAGCATTCTTGGGGTCTAGCTAGCTTAGCTTATCAAGGTTTTTTGAAACAGGATTTCATTGGGTTTATGTTTTCATTGCCTGAATCTTGGCTTTTCTAAGTTAGGTATCCTAAATTGTTAGTGGGTTCAAAGGGTTGAACCCCACGGGTTCACATCAGTTGGTATAAGAGCTTAGGCTTCCAATCAGGTTTTTTATAGTTATCGCTTTGATTTGTTATTTGTTACTTCTTTTTGGGGTTTCAGATACTATCATAGAAAAATCAATAACAAGATTTTGGGGTTTCAAGTATTCTTATCTTGGGGTTATAGCTTTAGGCATTCTTGCCCTGGGTTATAGTTTTTAGGCAGTCTTGCTGTGGGGTTTCGTTTCTTGTAATTGAAGCAAATGAATCTAACAAGATTTTGGGGTTTCAAGCATTCTTGTCTTGGTGTTATAGCTTTAGGCATTCTTGCCCTAGGGTTATAGTTTTTAGGCAGTTTCGTCTGAAGTTTCATTTTTGGAAATTGGTTTAGATCAAGATTCTACTTCTTGAATTCTTGATCTACTAAATATTGTTCTTGACTGTTCTTGTTTCGTTCTTGAAAAAAAAAATCAAGAATTGAGAGGGGCATTCGAATAGTCTAAAGGAAAAAAAAGAAAGTCATCCGAGATTTCAAGAAAATCAAGAAAGTCTCGTAAAAAAAAAAGAAAAGAAAAGTGTTCGAATAGAAAAAAGAAGAAAAAAAGTTTCAAAAAAATTCGAAAAAGATTGAAAAGAAGAGGAAAGAATTGACATTCATATTTTTTTACTAACCAAAGTTGTTTTGCAGCAACTTTAAGATGTCTCTCACATGCGACGATGAAGTAAAGCAGGATCTGCAAGAGATGAAAGAGTTCACCTTATTGTTTGAGAAGTTTGTGCGACAAGAGGAAGAAAGAGAGAGAACAAAAAGGAGTGAAGACTAAAAAACAAGTGGACCCACAAGAGGAAAAGAGAGTAAAAAAGAAAGTGAAAAAGAAAAAGAAGTGGTGGCTGAAATTAAAGAAGTAAGAGATTAGCCATTAGTGGAAAAAGAGACAATTCCTACTGAGGAAAGCAATGATTTTGAGAATTTTTTCTAGATGCACAGGAGAGTGAGGTTTTTATTCTTGATACCCCTAACCAATCTCTTTCTATTTTGACTGCTTTTTTGTTGGAGGATGTTGAGGATTTTTGTTCGGAGAAGATACAGGATGGGTTGCCACCCATAAGAGGCATTGCACATCACCTTGATTCAGTACCTAGCGCCGTCATTCTCACACACAAGGCTAAGATTTGAGGGCGAATCTTTTCGAGGAAAGGGGGAATGATAGGATCCAAGATGGCCCAATCCCATGGCAATTTCTAGATGGGCCAAGATCTAAAAAGATTTAGGAAACATGGCAAGAATTGGAGGAATTCACTTGGGCCATGTTGCAAGTTATTCAAAAAAGGCTTCAACATGCAAGATGGGCTTGCATCCAAGTTTGGTCCATGTGATTCAAGAACACAAGGTGTCACGTTAAGAAGGCTTACAATTGGCGGCATCATGTTTAAAGAAGTGTTGGAAGTATTTGGACATAAGTGAACAAATACACCAAGTACGAACAAGATTAACTTGATATGAATGATGTATGATGATGGTAAACTAGCAAGGAGATGAGATAAGCTTATGGAAGCTCATAAGGAGCTCAAAGTGAAAGCTTACTCAGCTCAAGTTAGCTCAAGGTAGCTGGACACCAACTCACTCAACTAGATGTAGCTGAAGGGTAGCTAAGTGAGTGACACTCTATGAGATGGAGTAACACTAGCTAGTGGTAGCTAGGTGGCCTAGATGATGTGGCACATAGGTGTGACACATCAACACCATCATGTACAAGTATCACCAATCGAGTTGTGACATGTGACATCATACATCATGTGGCTGCCACATGGACTAAAACAACATGGTGTTACGGGTAAGAAAGGTTCCCTCCGAATAGCCGAATAGATGTGATCGTTTGGAAGAGAATGGTTCTGTTGGCCGAACCATTATGTCCCAAATGAAGGGTGCTATTCTAGAAGGGGTTGTGTCCTTTAACCCTTTCATGAAGCAACCCTTGAGTGGCTATAAATAGGAGAGGATTCAGCCAAGACATACACACCAATACACAAGTGTATAACACCCACTAATCAGAGGCAGTAAGCATTCTAGTTTGGACGAGCAAGATAGGTTATGGAAAGGTACTTGTAGTTGCCTTAACCGGTTGAGTACAAGAGTGCCTTAGGCATTCGGTTGAGTTCAATACTCATATCCACAACAAGCGAGCATTGCATAGGCATACAAGTAAGTGACTTGAACTCTTCCTCTATGTTCTCGAATTTTGATAAGTCAAAATCCAACAGTGGTATCAGAGCCTATAGGTTCTTTGCATGCTCTTTGGCTGAATAAACATGTAAATGCATGTTGAGTAGGGTTCTAAGCTTTTTCCCTATTCGGCTGTTTGTTTTGCATGATTAATGTTTTCTTGATTTTTCAGCCCTTTCTTGTTAGAATAATGTGTTATTCTACTTGTTTTTGACATGATTATAAACTGAATGCATGTCTTGGTAAAACTTGTAACCTTGTAAGGTATTTCAAAGCAAATTGAACAAGATAGTCACTCTTATGTCCAAATGAATTTGATTCCATTCTATAAGTTTGTTACAAGAGTGCCTTAGGCATTCGGTTGAGTTCATTACTCATATCCACAACAAGCGAGCATTACATAGGCAGACAAGTAAGTGATTTGAACTCTTCCTCTATGTTATTGGATTTTGATAAGTCGAAATCCAATAGTGGTATCAGAGCCTATAGGTTGTTTGATATGCATGCTCTTTGGCTGAATAAACATATAAATACATGTTGATTAGGGTTCTAAGCCTTTCCCTATTTGGCTGTTTGTTTTGGATGAATAATGTTTTTTTTTTTTCAGCCCTTGCTTGTTAGAACAATGTGTTATTCTATTTTTTTTTTTGACATGATTATAAACTGAATGCATGCCTTGGTAAAGCTTGTAACCTTGAAAGGTATTTCAAAGCAAATTGAACAAGATAGTCACTCTTCTGTCCAAATGAATTTGATTGCATTCTATAAGTTTGTTTTTGGTATGTTTTGGCATAATGATATTGTCTTATTTAGTTTGTGTTTGGAAATATCTTATTGTGATGAATATGCTAATATGGGTACATAATTGCATGATGTAGATGGCTAGTGCCACAATGGGCATAGTTGCCGAATTAAACAAAAACCTTAAGCTTGATGGTGATAATTACACCATATGGCAGCAAAAGGTTCAATTCATTCTCACCGAGCAAGACTTGGTAGATATAATATCAAAAGAAGTTGATGCATTTAGAAAGAAAGACATCATGGCTTGGATTACATTATTGTGTACAATGACAGATGACCTTATGGTGGACTTTTCCATGCTTGAAACTACCAAGGCCATATGGGACAATGCAAAATGCTTCAAACTACCAAGGCCATATGGGACAAGGCAAAGGATAAGTTTGGTTTTGTTTCCTTGGAGAAACAAAGGGCTTTAATTCTCAAATTTGAGAATTATGCTAAGAAATTTGATTATAACATGAGTAGACACTTGCGAGAAATGTCTCGCATGATCTCTTGTTTGAAATCAATTGGCCATACTTTCACGGATGAGCAACAAGTGCAATCCGTAATAAGATCCCTACCTGATGATGAGTTGCAATTGATGAAGGTCAATTTACGCCACAATTTTGAAATTAAGACCTTTGATGATATCACAAGACATTTGCTTCTCGAGGCAGAAGTTATGGATATCAAGAATCCATCCAAGGCATATGTTGTCGAGACTTCTTTTTTAATAGGGAGAAATAAGAAAAGATTCAAGAAAAAGGCATTCAACATAAAAGATGTTACCTCTAAGGGGAAATTCAAAAAAGTTTGGAAACCAAGGAACAGAAGCAAGGTTCGTGCTTCAATTGCAATAAAAAGGGGCATTTTTCAAAATAGTGCAAAGAGCCTAAGGTACATATCTCTTATTCTATTTCTTTTGTGCATGTTATATCATGTACACTTATGGCTGAATCTGACTCTTCGTGGGTTATTGATTCAGGTGCCACCGACCACATCATAAGGGATCGTGGCTTATTTGTCAATTATCGAAAGATACCTGCTCAGACTAAATGGATCTATGTTGGCGACAATTCAATACTTGAAGTAGAAGGCAAAGGAACTTCTGTAATACCTTTGAAGAGTGGACACAATCTAATTTTAGTTGATGTCTTATATGTACCTAATATTCGGAGAAATTTAGTCTTCATTACTTGTTTATTGTGTTTTGGATTCCAATTAATTTTTCATGACAATGTAGTTGATATTTATCTCAATAAAGTAAGAATAAGTTCTTGTATCCTAAATGGTGATTGCTTTATATTAGATACTGTTATAAGTAATAGTAGTTGTCTTATGGCCAATTCAAATGATGAGTTCATTTGGCATGCAAGATTGGGACATATAGGGCAAGAAAGGATGAAGAAGTTAGCTAAAAGTGGCTTACTTGGTTCTTTATCTAATGTATCCCTCCCAACTTGTGAGATATGTCTCACGGGCAAGGCAACAAGAAAATCATTTGGAAAGGCTCATAGAAGTGAATATCCATTGCAAATTATACATTATGATGTTTGTGGTCCCACGAATGTGACATCTAGAAAAGGTTTTATATACATTATCACATTCACGGATGACTATACTCGATTCACCCATGTCTATTTGATAAAGTACAAAAGTGAAGCCTTAAGGTGTTTCAAGACTTATGTGACTTTAGTTGAGACTCAAATAGAAAGGAAGATTAAGTCATTAAGGACTGATCGGGGTGGAGAGTATTTGTCAAATGAATTCCTGGGGTTATGTGATGAGAAAGGAATATCAAGCCAATTGACTATTCTTAGAACAACCCAACAGAATGGAGTTGCGGAGAGAAAGAATAGAAATCTCCTAGACATGGTGAGATGCATGATGGCTCAGGCCAACATGGACATATCATTTTGGGGAGGTGCATTACTCACGGCTGTCTATTTATTGAATAGAGTGCCATCCAAATATGTGTTGTCTACTCCTTATGAGTTATGGACTAAAAGAAAGCCAGATTTAAGTAATCTAAGGCCTTGGGGCTGTGCGGCCTATGTCTATAATCCAAATCATATTCTTGGTAAATTAGGATCAAGAAGGAAGAAAATGTGTTCTTCTCGGTTATTCTGAACACTCTAAAGGATATGTGTTCATGGATTTGGAATATAAAGATAGTCAAGTTGAATTCAAATCAAGGGATGCAACTTTCTTAGAAAATAAGTTTCCTAAGAAAGGGAATGTTGATAAGAATTATCCATTATATGAAATTGATGAATCTGGACTAACAAGCACAAATAATGTGTTAATATCACTTAATGAAAGTGATAGTGGTATTGGATCTAGTTGGAGCTTAGTGCCTCCACAAGCTGTTGGTCATAGTGGCAACAATGACCAAGATCAGCCTATAGAAGAAATAGGTGATCTAAATGATCAAAATGTTGATCAAGTGATGGTCCAACAAAATGAGGATGAGTTACCTCATGAAGAGCCTAATGAGGATGTGTTACCTCATGAAGAACTTAATGATAATGCAAATGTGCATAATCAAGAAGAACATAATGCTCCTACAGTTCTTAGATGTTCTTCACAAAAATTCTAACCTCCAAGTAAGTGGTAGATTTTGGATGAAAGTAAGGCTCATTTGGTGTCATCTATGGATGATGAACCAAAAAGTTTCAAAGAAGCTCTTGAAAGTCTAGATTGTGATAAATGGATAGTTGCAATGGAAAATGAATTAGAATCTATGCATGTGAATAAAGTATGGGACTTAGTTGATCTTCCTAAAGATAGAAAGGCCGTTGTGAATAAAAGGGTTCTCAAGATCAAGAGAAAAGTGGATGGTACCATTGAAACGTACAAGGCACGTGATAACTCGTATAATTATATAGTTTTTAGTTATGTTTTATTATTGTTTTGTGTCAAATACGAGTTATTATTGTTTAGTCTAATTGTGTTTATGATCTTTTATATTTTTATGTAATTTGGTGTTTTTCACAAGTTTCTTTGAGTGATTTCAGATTACTAGAATTAAGGGCAAATCCAGTTCAGTTCCAGTTCCGACACCTTTTGCCATATCAGCTATATCTGGAGTTTCACTGAAGCAATAAGGCTGAAATTTTAACCGTGCAAATTTAAGAGGCATATCTATCTTTTTCATGTTTTACACTTCTTGAAACGGAGTCGTTTTCCCTAGCGAAATCAACAATCAAGATGGCTGATGTGCAATGATGTCTGTCTTGAGCAGTTTTCGTATTTTGCCCATATCTTCTTCTCCACATCAGCAAATGAGCTGATTCCAACGGCTATGAATCAGTAACTCATAGGGGAACATTTTTCTAGAAGACCATGTGATCAGATCAGGCCTCCAAGATTGACAAAATCGACCATCAAGTTGGCTGATCAAAATGGTCATACAATATGACGAAAATTGTTAGAAAAATGCACCCACCTATTATACCTACCTTTGAAATTTGTAAAGCTTGTCTCTTGTCATTTAGCCCTCCAAAATGTGTATAAATAGAGGGCCTTGGATGATTGTAGAGGATCATATTGTACATAGGTAGGATATTAGCCATTTTAATAAAATTCTCTAAGTTTTCTTCTTCTTTCTTTTCTCTAGTTTTCTTTCTTTTCTCTAGTTTTCTTTTTCTTTAGAGAGAGCAAGAGGTTGGATAATTAATATTCTTCCTCTTCTTCTTTCTTTCTTTTATTTTCTTCTTAGATTTTCTTTAATTTTATGTTTATGTTTATAATGCCTATGCTAGGCTAAACTTCTATTTGGTTAAGGGTGATTTCAAAGCCCTAGACATGTTTTGTGATTGATTTTCAGATTCTATCTATCATTAATTTTCTATCAAAGTTGCTTATGTTCTTCTACAAGAATTGTTCATGATGTTGTCTAGATTTATTTAGGTGTACAACTAGATAGATCTTGATAATTATCTATTGCTAGTTTAGGAGTCTTGATCCGTGTAATTGTCTTGATTTCCTATTCATAAGTGGCAATTTGTGATTAATGATTATGGTCAAGTTTTCAATAATTGCAAAGTGGAACATAACCTAAGTTGAACAATCCGAGCTTATGTGTTTGTTGCTTAGATCAACCTATCTTTCTCATCATAAAGCTGCCATTAAATTGAATTTAGAGAGCTTATTCTAGGTTGTTTAATGGTTAGAGATTAAATAGAGAGCTTGTTCTATTTAACGACAAACTAAGGAAAGATTGGGGTAACAGAGCTTGTTGTTATCTACGGTTGTTAACTTTGATAGTTGGTTGATATTGATAGATCTGAAATTGATTCTTAATGATGTCTAGTGGTGGAGAATGAAACCTTAACCATATTTTTCATATTTGATTTTTCTTACTTATTTGTTTTCTTACTTTTAGTTTGCTTATTTTTTATATTTATTTTTATTGGCTGGTTATACCGCCTAATTTGTATATTAACTTTGTTTTTTTTTTATTGGCTGGTTATACCGCCTAATTTAGTATATATATTTTTATTGGCTGGTTATACCGCCTAATTTAGTATATATATTTTTATTGGCTGGTTATACCGCCTAATTTAGTATATATATTGTTATTGGCTGGTTATACCGCCTTGCATCTTATTCTTATTATTTACTTAGTTTAAATCTAGCTTCAAAAACCCCTTTTCTTTTATTGTTTTCTTTGAAGGTAAGTTATAAACTAATAACTCATAAATTAAAACCCAATCCCTGAGGACTCGACCCTTGCTAATCATTATACTTACAATTGATCTTTTTAGTGCAAGGTTAAATAAGATACACTCTTTTGGGTGCATCAAGTTTTTGGCGCCGTTGCCGGGGATTGTTTTCTTTAGTTTATTTGTTACTTGGTTTATTCTTATATTCAGTTCTAATTAGTTCTATTTTCTTGTACATACAAGTTTTTCTTATCAAATTTTGAAAAAAAAAAAAAAAAAAAAAAAAAACGATGGAATTGAGCAATCTAACACTTGAAGAGTTGGTGGCATACATGAACATGGAAAATCAACAAGCCAATCTCACCTACCCAGTTCAACAATTGGCCATGGGAGGATGTCAAGGCCATCAAGTGTTCCAAGACCAACAGTATGATCATTACTCAAACACTTACCATGAGGGATGGTGGGATCATACTAATTATGGCTACTCAGAAAATTACCAAGAAGTAGATCCTTATGCCAATTACACTCATCCATCTAGCTTCAATCAATCATGGTCTCAAGAACCAGATCTTCTTCAACCACCACATATGACTCAAAACTCAGGTACTTCTTTAGAAGATCTTGTCGATTCTCTTGTTACTAATACTTTGCAATTTCAACAGGAAACAAGGGCAAGTATCCAGAGTTTGGAAAGGCAAATGAGCCTATTGGCTAGTAGTATGGTGGTATGGGTAGCACAAAGATCTGAAGAATTCTCTGCCCAAACGATGATTAACCCAAAGGAGAATGCTACTATTGTGACCTTGAAGAATGATGAACAAGATGAGGATGAGACAAAATTAGATATGGATTCTATTCTTGAGGATAATGAAGCCACAAATCCAAATAAGAGTATTTCAGCACCTGAGGTAACGTTTAAGATTCCAATTTTTACTAATGTTTCTTCTCCACCTTTTCCTAGTAGATTTGCAAAGTTCAAGGAGGAAGAACATGAACAAAACATGCTGGAAACCTTAAACAGTTTGTTTGTGGATGCCATTCAACAAGTACCAACATATGCTCCATTCCTCGATGAGATATGCACCACAAAGGATGATGGAATAATACTTGTAATGGAGAATGCATCCAGTTTTGTGCAAAGAAAGCTTCCTATCAAACGTTCAAATTTGGGAAGTTTCATGTATGAGCCTAACAAGCCTAAAAAGCCAAGAAGGGGTGTTGGTTAGGTTGGACAACTTAAATCAGTACTAATTGGGAAGGCAGTTGATGCACCCAAAAGAGTGTATCTTATTTAACCTTGCACTAAAAAGATAAATTGTAAGTATAGTAGTTAGCAAGGGTCGAGTCCTCAGGGATTGGGTTTTAGTTTATAAGTTAATAGTTTAAAACTTAAATTCAAGAACAATAAAAGAAAAGGGGTTTTTGAAGCCAGATTTAAACTAAAGTAAATAATAAGAATAAGATGCAAGGCGGTATAACCAGCCAATAAAAATATATATACTAAATTAGGCGGTATAACCAGCCAATAAAAATAAATATACTTTTAAAAATAAGCAAACTAGAAAAGTAAGAAAACAAGTAAGTAAGAAGAATCAAATATGAAAAATATGGTTAAGGTTTCATTCTCCACCACTAGACATCATTAAGAATCAATTTCAGATCTATCAATATCAACCAACTATCAAAGTTAACAACCGTAGATAACAACAAGCTCTGTTATCCCAATCTTTCCTTAGTTTGTCGTTAAATAGAACAAGCTCTCTATTTAATCTCTAACCATCAAACAACCTAGAATAAGCTCTCTAGATTCAATTTAATGGCAGCTTTATGATGAGAAAGATAGGTTGATCTAAGCAACAAACACATAAGCTCGGATTGTTCAACTTAGGTTATGTTCCACTTTGCAATTATTGAAAACTTGACCATAATCATTAATCACAAATTGCCACTTATGAATAGGAAATCAAGACAATTACACGGATCAAGACTCCTAAACTAGCAATAGATAATTATCAAGATCTATCTAGTTGTACACCTAAACAAATCAAGACAACATCATGAACAATTCTTGTAGAAGAACATAAGCAACTTTGATAGAAAATTAATGATAGATAGAATCTGAAAATCAATTATAAAACATGTCTTGAGCTTTGAAATCACCCTTAACCAAATAGAAGTTTAGCCTAGCATAGGCATTGTAAACATAAACATAAAATTAAAGAAAATCTAAGAAGAAAATAAAAGAAAGAAAGAAGAAGAGGAAGAATATTAATTATCCAACCTCTTGCTCTCTCTAAAGAAAAAGAAAACTAGAGAAAAGAAAGAAAACTAGAGAAAAGAAAGAAGAAGAAAACTTAGAGAATTTTATTAAAATGGCTAATATCCTACCTATGTACAATATGATCCTCTACAATCATCCAAGGCCCTCTATTTATACACATTTTGGAAGGCTAAATGACAAGAGACAAGCTTTACAAATTTCAAAGGTAGGTATAATAGGTGGGTAAATTTTTCTAACAATTTTCGTCATATTGTATGACAATTTTGATCAGCCAACTTGATGGTCGATTTCGTCAATGTTGGAGTCCTGATCTGATCACATGGTCTTCTAGAAAAAGGTTCCCCTATCAGTTACGGATCCATAGCCGTTGGAATCAGCTCATTTGCTGATGTGGATAAGCAGATATGGGCAAAATACGAAAACATGTCAGCACAGACGTCATTGCACATCAGCCAATCTGATGGTCGATTTCGTCAATATTAGAGGCCTGATCTGATCATATGGTCTTCTAGACAAAGGTTCCCGTATCAGTTACGGATCCATAGCCATTGGAATCAGCTCATTTTCTGATGTGGATAAGCAGATATGGGCAAAATACGAAAACAGGTCAGCACAGACGTCATTGCACATCAGCCAACTTGATGGTCGATTTCGCTAGGGAAAACGACTCCGTTTCAAGAAGTATAAAACATGAAAAAGATAGATATGCCTCTTAGCTTTGCACGGCTACAAATTTCAGCCTTATTGCTTCAGTGAAACTCCAGATATAGCTGATATGGAAAAATGTGTCGGAACTGGAACTGAACTGGATTTGCCCTTAATTCTAGTAATCTGAAATCACTCAAAGAAACTTGTGAAAAACACCAAAATACATAAAAATATAAAAGATCATAAACACAATTAGACTAAACAATAATAACTCGTATTTGACACAAAACAATAATAAAACATAACTAAAAACTATATAATTATACGAGTTATCACACCCCCACACTTAGATTGTTGCTAGTCCCTAGCAACGACTCAATAAAAATAAAATAAGAAAATCTAATCTAATCCATTTTCGTAGGAATTCACGGTGGCACTTAGCATGTGACACAAGCCTTTAAACCCCTAGGTGTCCCTAGTGGACGAGTTTAGTCTCGTGAGGGTTTACTAGAACGATACCCACAAACATTGAAAAACTAAAATATAAATAAACTACATATACTAAAAATATTTACTCCTAATCCTTTCAATACAAATTAGAGACAATCTTTGAACAAGTCTTATAAACTAATCAATAGCTTAAAAAATTTCACAAAAAATCATGCTTGAATGTAAATTGTTTGAGTTAAGCCAATATTAACATAACATATCTCAATCAAAATAGTGCATGTTCAAATTTAATCTCAACTTCTCACATGGGATACCCTCATGATTTTCACTCTTTAAAGTAGTGGTGAAGTGTTTACACTCAATCAATCTCATGAAAATAGTTCTACCATATTCTTGCTTGTCCACCTATTCTCCACTATTTAGATCATACAACTTCATGAATCAAGAGGTCTTTAATCAAGGTTGTAATGGGGCCAAGAGGTTTGTAATGTGGTTGAAGAACAAAAGGATAAAGATATCACAAAGGTTCCAAAGAGTTCATAAAGTTTAGAGACATAAAAAGATCATACAAAGAAATTTCTCAAAACTCTTTACAAGTACATAGTCACCTAGGCCGGATATTCATGTTGGGCCTTTTCTTCATTCTAAACAACTTTGTAACATCTTTTTCTTTTTCCACAAATTCAAGAGATGATTCATATATATATATATATATATTTTTTTTTTACATAGGAATGTATTTTCTAGTATTCCATTTCTTTTTCTCTTGACTTTTCTTTTCTTTTCCCCCCACACTTATTTCTTGTTTCTAACCCAAATTTTCAATAGATCTTCCTTGTCTTTGCAACTTGTCTCAAAACATGCTAATTCATCTTTGGAACAAAGGTAAAGATATAAGTATATTTAGGTTAGGGACAAGTTATGGTTACCAAAGAGATAGCTTATTCAATGTAGGCTCAAATTGGTTCACTAAGGGTGTGTTCTCTTGGAACATCAATAAGGGATGGCTGTTTGGCCCTGGCTAAAAATCCTAATGCCTCTATCATATTCATGTTGTCACATGCATCAATATAGTCTCAAATGGTTTAAAGCAAGTTCTAGAGAATCATGTAATCATAAGAGCACTCAAGAAAGAAATTAGATTGATATGTATAATGCATCAATCATATAGGCTCAAAAACTCACAAGGATGATTATACAAGTCAATATCAAGTCTAAACATGCTTCTTTCTCAATCAACATATCATATTAACATTGGCTCATAAAAAAAAATGATGTCAAGCTCAATTCTCATGAAAATCTTCTCACTAATAAATCTGTTTTAGACTTATGCAATTCATATCTCATCATTGTATTAAAAAGGAACTAAAACACACTAAAAATAATAATAATAATAATAATAATAATAAAGACTCATAAAAAAAAAATAGTAGACAAAAATAAAAGAAATCCTAAATCATTCCCCCCACACTTAATTCTTACATTGTCCTCAATGTAAGTCTATTAACCCAAATGAAAGAATCATGTGTAGGAGAAAAGAACTAATAACATAAGAATAGGAACAACTAAGACTCAAAACAAAACAAACTTATGCAACCTAAATAATCCTAAAATACTAAACAAATATTAACAAGTAAACATAAAAAGATTAAAATCAAACTGACAAGGTATGTCTCAAGTCTCCCTTACTCAGACCTTGTTCAGAATGAATACTTCTAAATTGCTTAAAACACAACAAACTTTTTTTGTTTTTTTTTTTTGTTTTTTTTTTTTGAAAAAAAGAAATCAAGCTGACAAGGTATGTCTCAAGTCTCCCTTACTCAGACCTTGTTCAAAATGAATACTTCTAAATGGCTTAAAACACATCAATTTTTTTTTTTTTTTAGCAAAATATGTCCCTTACCCCCTACTAAAGGTAGAATTTAGGAGATATTACCTGCAGAGGTTGCTAACCACTTATTATAACTGAGACACAACAAACAAAATGTTAGATAATGTCACAAAGACAAAGTGCAATCCACTCCTTGCTCGTCCATATCTCTTTCTCTTTTTCCGAGCGTTTGCGAAACAACCGTAGCAGATAAACACTCATAAGCTTGGAGCTTTTTGAGTAAATCTTCAATGGTTGTAGCAGAAATTATGGTTCTCCTTGCCTCTGAAAACATGAATCCATTATCCACAGCATTATCTAAATATGAAAGCAAATTACTAAAATAACCATTAATATTAAGCAAACCAATGGGTTTCTTATTTGTGACCAAAGATGACCAAGAAGCCACGCAAGCTATTTCTTCCAATGTACCCAGACCTCCTGGTAAAGCAATGAATGCATCGACAGAATGGTACATGATTGTTATCCGTTCAGGGACACTCCAGACTTGTATTTCCTTACCCACGGTAGGTCCACAAAAACTTGTGAATAGTTTTGGCACGATTCCTAGAACTGGACTTCCTCCGGCGTGTGCTGCTGTAGCGACTGCTCCCATTAAACCCGTACTACCGCCTCCATAAATCAAGTGGATCTTTTGTTGGGCAAGTATTACTCCAACTCTTATGGCTTCATCAGCGAATATGTTATTTTTCCCTGGATAAGCACCTCCAAAGACACAAATTTTTTTAATGCGCTGGGACGACATACTTTCCATTTTTTTTTTTTCGAGTGCCTGAAAGAGAATGAGTACATGGTGTAATATATAGAGGACTGAGTAGTGAATCAGACAAGAGTAATAATGTCGCCGAAAGTGTATCTGACCTGTCAGAAGAAAATGTTAACCTAACAAAAGATTTTTGCGTGATTTCAGGAAGAAAATCAAAAAGTGAAGAAAAATCAACCGTAAAAAAACAAAAAAAAATGAGAATAATTACACAAATCGAACAACACGTAAATTAAACCAAAATAAAGTTATTGCAAATCAAACCAAAAGCTGAGAAGTCATTTATTGTAGTTGTGATTGTGGCTCACATCTTCCTCTGGTTTTACGTCCAGAAACGGCTTAAACGCCTTCTATGAGTCGAGGATATGCTTCCCATCCAGTTTTCTTACAAGCTGGCAAACAGGGTCTTTTAACATCAGATTCCCAAGATGTTGCCATTCCCTTTGGAATTGCGGCCATAAATCAAGAATTTCTCTTTGTACGTCTCCACTAGGATGCGTCTCAAGAGAAAGTTGGATATTACCCAAATTCTCCTTACTCAGTCCATCCTTAATGAATTCAATTTTATCATCTCGATTAGAGGACAGAATCCCAATAGAACGACATTTACCGTTACACGTCCATCGTGCACATTTGTGGCAATTTGAACTCATGCGCTTTGCTCGTCGCTTCTTTGCAAAAGTGCTTCTACCTGTACCTGGTAAATGCAAAATAGGAAGATATTCATCTTCACGTACCTTGGCTTCAATTATCCAACGTATGTCTCCAGGAATTCCTTTGTGCATAAGCATTCTTAATCTTTCAAATCGAACTTGGTAAAGCTTCAGTAAAATATTTCGAGGAAAAGGAGGAAATCGTTTCTGCAATCTTGTGAGAATATCATCCATCCTGAAAAAAAAATGAAAAAAATTGAAAGAGAAATTGGAAGAAAAATTTATATACAATATGAGTTTTGTGGGTAGCTGATGGAACCGATTTAAATAATCACGGAGTACCGTTATCCGCCATTTAACCGGGGTTAAAAAAAATTATATTTACATCTAGTGTTTTTCAAAACAAGGATCAGAAAGAAAAACAACATAAAAAGACTCAAAAACAAAACACTCTAAATAAAATCCTAAATTCTTCCCCCCACACATAATTCTTACATTGTCATTAATGTAATGCTATTATCCCCCAATGCAAGAATTATATGTAAGAGAAAAGAACTAGTAAACAAAAGAAACTTATGCAGCCTAAATGAACTTAAAAACAGTAAACACAATTAACAAAGAAACATAAGAAATAAAAATAAAAACAATAAAAATAATAAAAGAAAAAGGAAAAGAAAGAGAAAGCAAATCTGAATATGGAAGGTTGGCAATTTCATCTTTAATTGGGCTGCCTTCCCAATTAACACTTGAGTTAGTGTTTTGAATCTAACCAACACCCCTTCTTGGCTTTTTAGGCTTGTCAGGCTCATGCATGAAATTTCCCAAATTTATGCGTTTGAGAGGAAGCTTTCTTTGCACAACAGTGGATGCATTCTCCATTACAAGTATTATTCCATCATCCTTGGTGGTGCATATCTCATCGAGGAATGGTGCATCTTTTGGTACTTGTTGAATGACATCCACAAACAAACTGTTTAAGGTTTCCAGCGTGTCTTGTTCATGTTCATCCTCCTTGAACTTTGCGAATCTACTAGGAAAAGGTGGAGAAGAAACATTAGTAAAAATTGGAATCTCAAACGTTACCTCAGGTGCCGAAATACTCTTATTTGGATCATTGGCTTCATTATCCTCAAGAATAGAATTCATCTCTAATTTTGTCTCATCCTCATCTTGTTCCTCATTCCTCAAGGTCACAATAGTAGTATTCTCCTTTGGGTTAATCATTGTTTGGGCAGGGAGTTCTTCAGATCTTTGTGCTACCCATCCCACCATACTACTAGTCAATTGGATCATTTGCTTTTCCAAACTCTGGATGCTTGCCCTTGTTTCCTGTTGAAATTGCAATGTATCAGTAACAAGAGAATAGACAAGATCTTCTAAAGAAGTACCTGAGTTTTGAGTCATATGTGGTGGTTGAAAAAGATCTGGTTCTTGGGACCATGATTGATTGAAGCTAGATGGATGAGTGTAATTGGCATAAGGATCTACTTCTTGGTAATTTTTCGAGTAGCCATAATTAGTATGATCCCACCATCCCTCATGGTAAGTGTTTGAGTAATGATCATACTGTTGGTCTTGGAACACTTGATGGCCTTGAAATCCTCCCATGGCCAATTGTTGAACTGGGAAGGTGAGATTGGCTTGTTGATTCTCCATGTTCATGTATGCCACCAACTCTTCAAGTGTTAGATTGCTCAATTCCATTGTTTTTTTTTTTTTTTTTTTTCAAAATTTGATCAGAAAAACCCGTATGTACAAGAAAATAAAACTCATTAGAACTGAAAATAAGAATAAACCAAGTAACAAATAAACTAAAGAAAACAATCCTCGGCAACGGCGCCAAAAACTTGATGCACCCAAAAGAGTGTATCTTATTTAACCTTGCACTAAAAAGATAAATTGTAAGTATAGTAGTTAGCAAGGGTCGAGTCCTCAGGGATTGGGTTTTAGTTTATAAGTTAATAGTTTAAAACTTAAATTCAAGAACAATAAAAGAAAAGGAGTTTTTGAAGCCAGATTTAAACTAAAGTAAATAATAAGAATAAGATGCAAGGCGGTATAACCAGCCAATAAAAATATATATACTAAATTAGGCGGTATAACCAGCCAATAAAAATAAATATACTTTTAAAAATAAGCAAACTAGAAAAGTAAGAAAACAAGTAAGTAAGAAGAATCAAATATGAAAAATATGGTTAAGGTTTCATTCTCCACCACTAGACATCATTAAGAATCAATTTCAGATCTATCAATATCAACCAACTATCAAAGTTAACAACCGTAGATAACAACAAGCTCTGTTATCCCAATCTTTCCTTAGTTTGTCGTTAAATAGAACAAGCTCTCTATTTAATCTCTAACCATCAAACAACCTAGAATAAGCTCTCTAGATTCAATTTAATGGCAGCTTTATGATGAGAAAGATAGGTTGATCTAAGCAACAAACACATAAGCTCGGATTGTTCAACTTAGGTTATGTTCCACTTTGCAATTATTGAAAACTTGACCATAATCATTAATCACAAATTGCCACTTATGAATAGGAAATCAAGACAATTACACGGATCAAGACTCCTAAACTAGCAATAGATAATTATCAAGATCTATCTAGTTGTACACCTAAACAAATCAAGACAACATCATGAACAATTCTTGTAGAAGAACATAAGCAACTTTGATAGAAAATTAATGATAGATAGAATCTGAAAATCAATTATAAAACATGTCTAGAGCTTTGAAATCACCCTTAACCAAATAGAAGTTTAGCCTAGCATAGGCATTGTAAACATAAACATAAAATTAAAGAAAATCTAAGAAGAAAATAAAAGAAAGAAAGAAGAAGAGGAAGAATATTAATTATCCAACCTCTTGCTCTCTCTAAAGAAAAAGAAAACTAGAGAAAAGAAAGAAAACTAGAGAAAAGAAAGAAGAAGAAAACTTAGAGAATTTTATTAAAATGGCTAATATCCTACCTATGTACAATATGATCCTCTACAATCATCCAAGGCCCTCTATTTATACACATTTTGGAAGGCTAAATGACAAGAGACAAGCTTTACAAATTTCAAAGGTAGGTATAATAGGTGGGTAAATTTTTCTAACAATTTTCGTCATATTGTATGACAATTTTGATCAGCCAACTTGATGGTCGATTTCGTCAATGTTGGAGGCCTGATCTGATCACATGGTCTTCTAGAAAAAGGTTCCCCTATCAGTTACGGATCCATAGCCGTTGGAATCAGCTCATTTGCTGATGTGGATAAGCAGATATGGGCAAAATACGAAAACATGTCAGCACAGACGTCATTGCACATCAGCCAACCTGATGGTCGATTTCGTCAATATTAGAGGCCTGATCTGATCATATGGTCTTCTAGACAAAGGTTCCCGTATCAGTTACGGATCCATAGCCATTGGAATCAGCTCATTTTCTGATGTGGATAAGCAGATATGGGCAAAATACGAAAACAGGTCAGCACAGACGTCATTGCACATCAGCCAACTTGATGGTCGATTTCGCTAGGGAAAACGACTCCGTTTCAAGAAGTATAAAACATGAAAAAGATAGATATGCCTCTTAGCTTTGCACGGCTACAAATTTCAGCCTTATTGCTTCAGTGAAACTCCAGATATAGCTGATATGGAAAAATGTGTCGGAACTGGAACTGAACTGGATTTGCCCTTAATTCTAGTAATCTGAAATCACTCAAAGAAACTTGTGAAAAACACCAAAATACATAAAAATATAAAAGATCATAAACACAATTAGACTAAACAATAATAACTCGTATTTGACACAAAACAATAATAAAACATAACTAAAAACTATATAATTATACGAGTTATCAGCAGTCCAATTAATGAAGAAATTACCAACCTGCCATACTCAGATTTGCTTTCTTTTCCTTTTCCTTTTATTATTTTTTATTGTTTTTATTTATTTATTTTTATGTTTATTTGTTTAGTAATTTAGGATTTTATTTAGAGTTTTTTGTTTTTGAGTCTTTTTAGGTTGTTTTTCTTTCTGATCCTTGTTTTTAAAATAACTAGATGTAAATATAATTTTTATTTTATTTTTTTTAACCCCGGTTAAATGGCGGATAACGGTACTCCGTGATTATTTAAGTCGGTTCCATCAGCTACCCACAAAACTGATATTGTATATAAATTTCTCTTTCAATTTATCTTTTATTTTTTTTCTTTTTTTCAGGATGGATGATATTCTCACAAGATTGCAGAAACGATTTCCTCCCTTTCCTCGAAATATTTTACTGAAGCTTTACCAAGTTCGATTTGAAAGATTAAGAATGCTTATGCAGAAAGGGATTCCTGGAGACATACGTTGGATAATTGAAGCCAAGGTACGTGAAGATGAATATCTTCCTATTTTGCATTTACCAGGTACAGGTAGAAGCACTTTTGCAAAGAAGCGACGAGCAAAGCGCATGAGTTCAAATTGCCACAAATGTGCACGATGGACGTGTAATGGTAAATGTCGTTCTATTGGAATTCCGTCCTCTAATCGAGATGATAAAATTGAATTCATTAAGGATGGACTGAGTAAGGAGAATTTGGGTAATATCCAACTTTCTCTTGAGACGCATCCTAGTGGAGACGTACAAAGAGAAATTCTTGATTTATGGCCGCAATTCCAAAGGGAATGGCAACATCTTGGGAATCTGATGTTAAAAGACCCTGTTTGCCAGCTTGTAAGAAAACTGGATGGGAAGCATATCCTCGACTCATAGAAGGCGTTTAAGCCGTTTCTGGACGTAAAACCAGAGGAAGATGTGAGCCACAATCACAACTACAATAAATGACTTCTCAGTTTTTGGTTTGATTTGCAATAACTTTATTTTGGTTTAATTTACGTGTTGTTCGATTTGTGTAATTATTCTCATTTTTTTATTTGTCTTTTACGGTTGATTTTTTCTCTTTTTGATTTTCTTCCTGAAATCACGCAAAAATTTTTTGTTAGGTTAATATTTTCTTCTGACAGGTCAGATACACTTTCGGCGACATTATTACTCTTGTCTGATTCACTACTCAGTCCTTTATATATTACACCATGTACTCATTCTCTTTCAGGCACTCGAAAAAAAAAATGGAAAGTACTTCGTCCCAGCGCATTAAAAAAATTTGTGTCTTTGGAGGTGCTTATCCAGGGAAAAATAACATATTCGCTGATGAAGCCATAAGAGTTGGAGTAATACTTGCCCAACAAAAGATCCACTTGATTTATGGAGGCGGTAGTACGGGTTTAATGGGAGCAGTCGCTACAGCAGCACACGCCGGAGGAAGTCCAGTTCTAGGAATCGTGCCAAAACTATTCACAAGTTTTTGTGGACCTACCGTGGGTAAGGAAATACAAGTCTGGAGTATCCCTGAACGGATAACAATCATGTACCATTCTGCCGATGCATTCATTGCTTTACCAGGAGGTCTGGGTACATTGGAAGAAATAGCTTGCGTGGCTTCTTGGTCATCTTTGGTCACAAATAAGAAACCCATTGGTTTGCTTAATATTAATGGTTATTTTAGTAATTTGCTTTCATATTTAGATAATGCTGTGGATAATGGATTCATGTTTTCAGAGGCAAGGAGAACCATAATTTCTGCTACAACCATTGAAGATTTACTCAAAAAGCTCCAAGCTTATGAGTATTTATCTGCTACGGTTGTTTCGCAAACGCTCGGAAAAAGAAAAAGAGATATGGACGAGCAAGGAGTGGATTGCACTTTGTCTTTGTGACATTATCTAACATTTTGTTTGTTGTGTCTCAGTTATAATAAATGGTTAGCAACCTCTGCAGGTAATATCTCCTAAATCCTACCTTTAAAATTTGACATTGGGGACAATGTCATATTTTAGTATGGGGTAAGGGACATATTTTCCTAATTTAAAAAAAAAAAAAAAAATTTTGTTGTGTTTTAAGCCATTTAGAAGTATTCATTCTGAACAAGGTCTGAGTAAGGGAGACTTGAGACATACCTTGTCAGTTTGATTTCTTCTTTTCAAAAAAAAAAAAAAAAAAAAAAAGTTTGTTGTGTTTTAAGCAATCTAGAAGTATTCATTCTGAACAAGGTCTGAGTAAGGGAGACTTGAGACATACCTTGTCAGTTTGATTTTAATCTTTTTATGTTTACTTGTTAATTTTTGTTTAGTATTTTAGGATTATTTAGGTTGCATGAGTTTGTTTTGTTTTGAGTCTTAGTTGTTCCTATTCTTATGTTATTAGTTCTTTTCTCTTACACATGATTCTTTCATTTGGGTTAATAGACTTACATTGAGGACAATGTAAGAATTAAGTGTGGGGGGAATGATTTAGGATTTCTTTTATTTTTGTCTACTATTTTTTTTGTGAGTCTTTATTATTATTATTATTATTATTATTATTATTTTTAGTGTGTTTTAGTTACTTGCAATAATATGATGAGATATGAATTGCATAAGTCTAAAACAGTTTATTAGTGAGAAGATTTTCATGAGAATTGAGCTTGATGTCAACCTTTTTATGAGCCAATGTTAATATGATATGTTGATTGAGAAAGAAGCATGTTTAGACTTAATCTGACTTGTATAATCATCCTTGTGAGTTTTTGAGCCTATAATGATTGATGCATTATACAAATCAATCTAATTTCTTTCTTGAGTGCTCTTATGATTACATGATTCTCTAGAACTTGCTTTAAACCATTTGAGACTATATTGATGCATGTAACAACATGAATATGATAGAGGCATTAGGACTTTTTAACTAGGACCAAACAGCCATCCCTTATTGATGTTCCAAGAGAACATCCCTCTAGTGAACCAATTTGAGCCTACATTGAATAAGTTATTTATTTGGTAACCACATCTTACACCTAGCCTAAACACATTTATATCTTTACCCTTGTTCTAAAGATGGACTAGAATGTTTGAGACATATTGCAAAAACAAGGGATACTTTTTGAAAATTTGGGTTAGAACAAAAGATAAGTGTGGGAGAGGAGAAAGGCAAAAGTCAAGAGAAAAATAGAGGGAATATTGCCAAATACATTCCCATGTGAAAAAAAAAAAAAATTCTTTTTTTGAATAATCTCTTGAACTTCTAGTTAAAGAAAAGAAAAAGATGTTACAAAGTTGTTTAGAATAAAGAAAAGGCCCAACATGAATATCCGGCCTAGGTGACTATGTACTTGTAAAGAGTTTTGAGAAGTTTCTTTGTATAATTTTTTTATGTCTCTAAACTTTATGAACTCTTTGGAACCTTTGTGATATCTTTATCCTTTTGTTCTTCAACCACATTACAAACCCCTTGGCCCCATTACAACCTTGATTAAGACCTCTTGATTTATGAAATTGCATGATCTTTTAGTGGAGAATAGGTAGACAAGCAAGCATATGGTAGAACTATTTTCATGAGATTGATTGAGTGTAAACACTTTACCACTACTTTAAAGAGTGAAAATCAAGGGAGTATCCCATGTGAGAAGTTGAGATTAAGTTTGAATATGCACTATTTTGATTGAAATATGTTATGTTAATATTGGCTTAATTCAAACTATTTACATTCAAGCAAGAATTTTTGTGAATTTCTTTGAGCTATTGATTAGTTTTTAAGACTTGTCCTATGATTATCTCTAATTTATATTGGAAGGATTAGTTATAATTATAATTTTTAGTTTTTCTTATGTCTTCAATGTTTGTGGGTATCGTCCTAGTAAACCCTCACGAGACTAAACTCGTCCACTAGGGACACCTAGGGGTTTAAAGGCTTGTGTCACATGCTAAGTGCCACCGTGATTTCCTACGAAAATGGATTAGATTAGATTTTCTTATTTTATTTTTATTGAGTCGTTGCTAGGGACTAGCAACAATCTAAGTGTGGGGGTGTGATAACTCGTATAATTATATAGTTTTTAGTTATGTTTTATTATTGTTTTGTGTCAAATACGAGTTATTATTGTTTAGTCTAATTGTGTTTATGATCTTTTATATTTTTATGTAATTTGGTGTTTTTCACAAGTTTCTTTGAGTGATTTCAGATTACTAGAATTAAGGGCAAATCCAGTTCAGTTCCAGTTCCGACACCTTTTTCCATATCAGCTATATCTGGAGTTTCACTGAAGCAATAAGGCTGAAATTTTAACCGTGCAAATTTAAGAGGCATATCTATCTTTTTCATGTTTTACACTTCTTGAAACGGAGTCGTTTTCCCTAGCGAAATCAACAATCAAGATGGCTGATGTGCAATGATGTCTGTCCTGAGCAGTTTTCGTATTTTGCCCATATCTTCTTCTCCACATCAGCAAATGAGCTGATTCCAACGGCTATGAATCAGTAACTCATAGGGGAATATTTTTCTAGAATACCATGTGATCAGATCAGGCCTCCAAGATTGACAAAATCGACCATCAAGTTGGCTGATCAAAATGGTCATACAATATGACGAAAATTGTTAGAAAAATGCACCCACCTATTATACCTACCTTTGAAATTTGTAAAGCTTGTCTCTTGTCATTTAGCCCTCCAAAATGTGTATAAATAGAGGGCCTTGGATGATTGTAGAGGATCATATTGTACATAGGTAGGATATTAGCCATTTTAATAAAATTCTCTAAGTTTTCTTCTTCTTTCTTTTC
Source organism: Fremontodendron californicum (assembly GCA_030761205.1). Classification (NCBI taxonomy): domain Eukaryota; kingdom Viridiplantae; phylum Streptophyta; class Magnoliopsida; order Malvales; family Malvaceae; genus Fremontodendron; species Fremontodendron californicum. The sequence continues at coordinate 19,940,781 of JAULJL010000020.1, read as the reverse complement.
TCTAGTTTTCTTTCTTTTCTCTAGTTTTCTTTTTCTTTAGAGAGAGCAAGAGGTTGGATAATTAATATTCTTCCTCTTCTTCTTTCTTTCTTTTATTTTCTTCTTAGATTTTCTTTAATTTTATGTTTATGTTTATAATGCCTATGCTAGGCTAAACTTCTATTTGGTTAAGGGTGATTTCAAAGCCCTAGACATGTTTTGTGATTGATTTTCAGATTCTATCTATCATTAATTTTCTATCAAAGTTGCTTATGTTCTTCTACAAGAATTGTTCATGATGTTGTCTAGATTTATTTAGGTGTACAACTAGATAGATCTTGATAATTATCTATTGCTAGTTTAGGAGTCTTGATCCGTGTAATTGTCTTGATTTCCTATTCATAAGTGGCAATTTGTGATTAATGATTATGGTCAAGTTTTCAATAATTGCAAAGTGGAACATAACCTAAGTTGAACAATCCGAGCTTATGTGTTTGTTGCTTAGATCAACCTATCTTTCTCATCATAAAGCTGCCATTAAATTGAATTTAGAGAGCTTATTCTAGGTTGTTTAATGGTTAGAGATTAAATAGAGAGCTTGTTCTATTTAACGACAAACTAAGGAAAGATTGGGGTAACAGAGCTTGCTGTTATCTACGGTTGTTAACTTTGATAGTTGGTTGATATTGATAGATCTGAAATTGATTCTTAATGATGTCTAGTGGTGGAGAATCAAACCTTAACCATATTTTTCATATTTGATTTTTCTTACTTATTTGTTTTCTTACTTTTAGTTTGCTTATTTTTTATATTTATTTTTATTGGCTGGTTATACCGCCTAATTTGTATATTAACTTTGTTTTTTTTTTTATTGGCTGGTTATACCGCCTAATTTAGTATATATATTTTTATTGGCTGGTTATACCGCCTAATTTAGTATATATATTTTTATTGGCTGGTTATACCGCCTAATTTAGTATATATATTGTTATTGGCTGGTTATACCGCCTTGCATCTTATTCTTATTATTTACTTAGTTTAAATCTGGCTTCAAAAACCCCTTTTCTTTTATTGTTTTCTTTGAAGGTAAGTTATAAACTAATAACTCATAAATTAAAACCCAATCCCTGAGGACTCGACCCTTGCTAATCATTATACTTACAATTGATCTTTTTAGTGCAAGGTTAAATAAGATACACTCTTTTGGGTGCATCAGCACGTTTTGTTGCCAAGGGGTATACACAAGTAGAAGGTATTGATTATAAAGATACTTTGTCACCTGTTGTGAGATTCAACTCCATTAGGTTGATACTAGCTATTGTTGCTAATCTTGACTTGGAATTACATCAAATGGATGTTAAGACTGTCTTCCTCAATGGTGATTTGAGTGAAGAGATCTACATGAAACAACTAGAAGGTTTCATTGTAGAAGGTAAGGAACACAAGGTATGTCGACTAAAGAAGTCGATATATGGTCTTAATCAAGCTTCAAGATAATGGTATTTGAATTTCCATGAATCTGTCTTGAACTTGTGTTTCAAAATGATGGATGAAGACCAGTGTGTTTATGTCTTAAATTCCAAGAACAAGTTTATAATTATGTCATTATATATTGATGACATACTGTTAGCTAGTAATGATTTGATTTTTGTGTCAGCCATTAAGAAATGGTTGTCTTCCGCATTTGATATGAAGGATAAGGGAGAAGCGGCTTACGTTTTTGGAGTTAAGATTCTAAGAGATAGGTCCAAAAGGTTGTTAGCGTTGTCTCAAGAACCTTATATTAATAAGATTCTTAAACTCTTAAATATACACAACTCAAAGCCTATGAATACTCCCATTGCACACAATTGCAAAATGGTGAAGCAATGTGTCCAAAAGTCTTGAAAAAAAGGAAGACATGAAAAGAGTTCCATATCTGAATGCCATAGGAAGTCTAAATGTATGCCATCTTATGTACTAGGCCGGACATTAGCCAAGAGGTTGGTTTGTTAGCTAGGTATTCCTCTAACCCTAGTCAACAGCATAGGAAGTATGTCAAAAGAATATCTCGATACCTTAAGGATACGAAAGACTATTGTTTGTGTTACCAAAAGGGTAACATGAGGTTACATGGATACACGGATGCTGATTGAGGTGGTGATAGAGATGAATACAAGTCTACAACAGGTTATATTTTTCTGCTATCTAATGGTGCCATTACATGGAGTAGCAAGAAGCAGACTTACACGGCTTTATCAACCATGGAAGCTGTGTTTGTTGCTGAATCAGCTGCTGTGCATGAAGCCTTGTGGCTTGGTCATTTCCTTGGTCACTTAGGTGTTGTAGTACCTAATGATAAGCCAACCACTATATTTTTTGATAGAATGGCTGCTTTGGATTGTATTAAGGATCCGAAATATCATGGAACGACCAAGCATATAGGGATTAAGTATACCTTTATGAGAGATGCAATTGAAGGGAAAGAAGTTCAAATGGAATACATCTCTACGGATGACGGGCCCTTTATCTAAACCAATACCACCAATCTTGTTTGCCAAACATGTTAGGGCAATGGGTCTCTATAGATTATAATTCGTTTGGATGAACTTCTTGATGTCATGTACTTGTACCTTATTTTGATGGAATGAATGAATTGTGTTTTCTGAGTTTAATACAATTCTATGCATATTCTATATGTTTCACAATGAATAAAAATTATATGTCAAACATAGGTAGAGGATTGGTTTGCTCACACAAACAATCTGCCTCTATTCTTTGTGTAAGAATAGAGATGAGACTGCTCAAGTGAATAAGTAATAGACATTTATTGTCTTGAGGTTTAGACATTGGATGTCTAATGGACATATGTTGTTCTTAAAATGAGAGTATACTTATTCTAGTGGGAGACACATCTTCCAAACATGTGACAACTTGAGCATATTGGTCGCTTGATTAAGAGAATCAAGATGAGGTGATGTGTGATTTACCGAACATGTATGACCACATATACATGAATTAAACCTATGTAGCCAGGTGTGAATGTTCAAGATGTGAATATTCAGGATAATCAATGTGTATGATTAATTAAGACTTGTACAGTATTTGAGTATTATTGAATTGACATATACTTCTAATGGCTGATAATTCCATATGGGAATTACATAGACATGTTTATTCAAGTGGGAGTCCATTGAGGGGATGTCCACGATTAAATGATTTAAGTGGGAGCTGAAAAACCCATTTGTGAAGTAAATCATTTAAATGGAAATAATACCGTAGCACATGTGCATATCATGTATGTATAAGATGACAAAAAAGAAAACAAAGATTAATCCCTGTCTCCTGGTGGTGTGAGTTTCTTTGATCGAAATAAGTTTTGATCAGATTTGTTGCTCTTAGTGACTATTGACTAATATTTGATAATTCGAAAGTATTGTGTTTACTTTGATGGGATCTCCTATGACTACGGTAAATACGGTCTGTTGGAACCTTATTGGGTAAATACATAGTTTTAGATTGTTAGATAGTTAGAGAAAAAGGAAAGCCATTGTTAAGATACATATGGCATTTACACTTGAAAAACGCGCTCATATTACTTTGTGCAATATAAATGAGTTCAAGTATAAAAATGTCTTGGAAAAACAAGTGCACTTGGTGTTTGGTACATTTCATGAGTTTGAAATGTGTTTTCAACTCACATGAAAGGGATTGAAAGTAGCCAAACTATGTATCGACAAGTCTCAGAGCACATGAGGCATGGCTAATAATATATGGATCATTAACTTGAATGACTTAAGAGTTATTCTGATTTGACATCTATGATAAGTCATGGATGAGTTATGGATTGAGTAAAATCTCTTATGTCTAACTTAACAGGGTCTTATTGAGATGAATTCCATTGAATGCTAAGGGTCACACGACCTACTTGCATATGTTATTCCAATGTTTAAATGTTTTGCTTTGATTATGTCTTTGGTCTGAATATGTGTGGATGATAGCATCAAGTTCATAATGTGCGAGTGGGAGCTGTTGGAAGTATTTGGAAATAAGTGAACAAATACACCAAGTACACACAAGATTAACTAGATATGAATGATGTATGATGATGGTAAACTAGCAAGGAGATGAGATAAGCTTATGGAAGCTCATAAGGAGCTCAAAGTGAAAGCTTACTCAGCTCAAGGTAGCTGGACACCAGCTAGCTCAGCTCAAGGAGCTGGACACCAGCTCACTCAGCTAGATGTAGCTGAAGGGTAGATAGGTGAATGACACTCTATGAGCTGGAGTGACACTAGCTAGTGGTAGCTAGGTGGCCTAGATGATGTGGCACATAGGTGTGACACATCAGCACCATCATGTACAAGTGTCACCAATCGGTTTGTGACATATGACATCATACATCATGTGGCTGCCAAATGGATCGAAACAACATGGTTTTTCGAGTAAGAGAGGTTCCCTCCTTATAGCCGAATAGATGTGATCATTTGGAAGAGAATGGCTCTATTGACCGAACCATTATGTCCCAAATGAAAGGTGCTATTCTAGAAGGGGTTGTGTCCTTTAACCCTTTCATGAAGCAACCCTTGAGTGGCGATAAATAGGAGAGGATTCGGACAAGAGAATACACAAGATTGTAACACCAATAATCAGAGATAGATTGCTAAGTGCAATTGCTAAGTGAGTGAGGGGTTCTTGATTGCTTGAATTATTAAGAAGCAAGGCAGAAAGCATTCTGGTTTGGACGAGCAAGATAGGTTGTGGAAAGGTTCTTGTAGTTGCCTTAACCGGTTGATTACAAGAGTGCCTTAGGCATTCGGTTGAGTTCATTACTCATATCCACAACAAGCGAGCATTGCATAGGCAAACAAGTAAGTGACTTGAACTCTTCCTCTATGTTCTCGGATTTTGATAAGTCGAAATCCAACACATGGTGGGATGAAAGGGGTCCTTGCTCACTAAGAAGTTTAAAAGTTATATTTCTCGAATAGTAAAGGAGGGCTACTATGTTGATGAAATAGTGAGAACAATCATTTAAACTCTAAAACCTAGTTTTAATGACTGCTCTTTATGTCCGATGCCTTTCTACCTTGGAGCTTGAATGGGAGAGCTTTTTGAGGAGAGGAGTATGGGCAAAGACCCCTTTCATCCCACGATGTGTTGGATTTTAACTTATATAAATCTGAGAACATAGAGGAAGTGTTTAAGTCAGTTACTTGTCTGCCTATGCAATGCTCGCTTATTGTGGATATGAGTAATGAACTCAACTGAATGCCTAAGGCACTCTTGTAATCAACCGGTTAAGGCAACTACAAGAACCTTTCTGCAACCTATCTTGCTCGTCCAAGCCCGAATGCTTACTGCCTTGCTTCTTGATAATTCAAAAATTCAAGAACCCCTCACTCACTTAGCAATTGCACTTAGCAATCTGCCTCTGATTATTGGTGTTATACACGGCATTATCAACTATGGAAGCTGAGTTTATTGCCGGATCAGCTGCTGTACAAGAAGCCTTGTGGCTTGGTAGTTTCCTTGGTCACTTAGGTGTTGTAGCACCTAATGATAAGCCAACCACTATCCTTTGTAATAGCATGGCTGCTTTGGCTTATATTAAGGATCCGAAATATCATGGGAAGACCAAACATATAGGGATTAAGTATAACCTTATGAGAGATGCAATTGAAGGGAGAGAAGTTCAAATGGGATACATCTCTACAGATGAGATGGTGGCGGATCCTTTAACTAAACCAATACCACCAATCTTGTTTGCCAAACATGTTAGGGCAATGGGTCTCCGTAGATTATAATTCGTTTGGATGAACTTCCTGATGTCATGTACTTGTACCTTATTTTGATTGAATGAATGAATTGTGTTTTCTGAGTTTAATACAATTCTATGCAAATTCTATATGTTTCACTACGAATAAAAATTATATGTCAAACATAGGTAGAGGATTGGTTCGCTCACATGAACAATCTGCCTCTATTCTTTGTGTAAGAATAGAGATGAGACTGCTCAAGTGAATAAGTAATAGACATTTGTTGTCTTGAGGTTTAGACATTGGTTGTCTAACAGACATATGTTGTTCTTAAAATGAGGGTATACTTATTCTAGTGGGAGTCACATCTTTGAAACATGTGACAACTTCAGCATATTGGTCGCCTTGATTAAGAGAATCAAGATGAGGTGATGTGTGATTTACCAAACATGTATGACATACATGAATTAAACCTATGTAGCCAGGTGTGAATGTTCAAGATGTGAATATTCAGGTTAATCAATGTGTTTGATTAATTAAGATCTATACGATATTTGAGTATTACTGAATTGGCATATACTCCTAATGGCTGATAATTCCATATGGGAATTACATAGACTTGTTTATTCAAGTGGGAGTCCATTGAGGGGATGTCCACGATTAAATGATTTAAGTGGCAGTTGACAAACCCATGTCTTGAAGTAAATCATTTAAGTGGAGATAATACCATAGCACATGAGCATATCATGTGTGTATAAGATGACCAAAAAGAAAACAAGGAGTGATCCCTGTCTCCTTGTGGTGTGAGTTTCTTTGATCGAAATAAGTTTTGATCAGATTTGTTGCTCTTTGTGACTATTGACTAATATTTGATAATTCGAAAGTATTGTGTTTGCTTTCATGGGATCTCTTATGACTCTGGTAAATTCGGTCTGCTGGAACCTTATTGGGTAAATGCATAGTTTCAGATTGTTAGATAATTAGTGCAAAAGGAAAGACATTGTTAATATACATATGGCATTTATACTTGAAAGACGCGTGCATATTACTTTGTGTATTACAAATGAGTTCAACTATAAGAATGTCTTGGAAAAACAAGTGCACTTGGTGTTTGGTATGTTTCATGAGTTTGAATTGTGTTTTCATCTCAAATGAAAGGGATTGAAAGTAGACAAACTATGTATTGACAAGTCTTAGAGCACATGAGGCATGGTTAATGATATATGGATCATTAACTTGAATGACTTAAGAGTTATTCTGATTTGACATCTATGACATGTCATGGATGAGTTACATGGATTGAGTAAGATCTCTTATGTCTAACTTAACAGTTGCATATTGAGATGAATTCCATTGAATGCCTAGGGTCACACGACCTACTTGCATATGCGATTCCAATGTTTGAATGCTTTGCCTTGATTATTTGTCTTTTATCTGAATATGTGTGGATGATGGCATCAGGTTCATAATGTGCGAGTGGGAGTTGTTGGAAGTATTTGGACATAAGTGAACAAATACACCAAGTACGCATAAGACTAACTTGATATGAATGATGTATGATGATGGTAAACTAGCAAGGAGATGAGATAAGCTCATGGAAGCTCATAAGGAGCTAAAAGTGAAAGCTTACTCAGCTCAAGGTAGCTGGACACCAGCTAGCTCAGCTCAAGGAGCTGGACACCAGCTCACTCAGCTAGATGTAGCTGAAGGATAGCTAGACACTCTATGAGGTGGAGTTATACTAGCTAGTGGTAGCTAGGTGGCCTGATGATGTGGCACATAGGTGTGACAAATCAGCACCATCGTGCACAAGTGTCACCAATCCGTTTGTGACATGTGACATCATACATCTTGTGGCTGCCACATGGACGTAACAACATGGTGTTTCGGGTAAGAGAGGTTCCCTCCTAATAGCCGAATAGATATGATCATTTGAAAGAGAATGCTTCTGTTGACCGAACCATTATGTCCCAAATGAAGGGTGCTATTTTAGAATGGGTTGTGTCTTTTAACCCTTTCATGAAGCAACCCTTGAGTGGCTATAAATAGGAGAGGATTTGGCCAAGACAATACAGAAGGGTGTAACACCAATAATCAGAGGCAGATTGCTAAGTGCAATTGCTAAGTGAGTGAGGGGTTCTTGATTGCTTGAATTATCAAGAAGCAGGGCAGAAAACATTCTGGTTTGGACGAACAAGATAGGTTATGGAAAGGTTCTTGTAGTTGCCTTAACTAGTTGTTTACAAGAGTGACTTAGGCATTCGATTGAGTTCATTACTCATATCCACAACAAGCGAGCATTGCATAGGCAGACAAGTAAGTGACTTGAACTCTTCCTCTATATTCTCGGATTTGATAAGTCAAAATCCAACACATGGTGGGATGAAAGGGGTCCTTGCTCACTAAGAAGTTTAAAAGTTATATTTCTCGAATAGAGAGGAGGGCTACTATGTTGATAAAATAGTGAGAACAATCATTTAAACTGTAAAACCTAGTTTTAATGATTGTAATTTGCATAATGACTATTATATGCATTGGTTTATATGGGATATAAATCGTCATGGTAGGTTAACGAGTCACTTGATTGCATACTTGATGCAAACTATAAAGCCGATTTATATTAATCAATGGCACAATAAACATTGTGATGGATATGAAATGAATGACTTAGCAATGAAAAGTTCAACATCTCAAGAAATTGTTCCAATGAAAAATGTTAGAAAGATGCCTATGAGGCATCATGTGCTAATGGATGCACCAATAAGTTTGAGAAACTTGGTTGATTTATGGATCATAATCTAATTATAGACTTTGCAATTGTCTAAGAGTAATTTGCAAGTCGTGTTGTTTTATAACACGAACCGATAGGTGTTGCTAAATATGCTCACTAGACTAGAAGATCATCCACTTATTTACTTCCATCAAGGGAAGGTAACCGAAGAAACGTTCTTCAAAGTTAGGATGATGAGATGAAGAAAGAAATTGATATCGATCAAGGGGACATACCATCATTGTGGCAATGCAAGGCGTTGGAGTCTTAAATGCACGAAGTATATTTGATACTTGAAGGGAAGTGAAACTTGAGAAGTTTTACTTCATGATTATTATGAGTTTGTTTTCACTACCTTTAGGTATATGAAACCTATAATATTGGTTCAAAGATATGTATGACATATTGATGGAACTAGTAAGGACAAGTGAAAAGAATAAGACCAAGGATATGGCAACCTTAGTTGATACTTGATCAAGCTTGCAACTTGTTCATGATGAATGTTTTAGAAACATAATCCTTGATATTTCGGTTTTGCTAGCAATAGATGCTTGGCCATTCATTCTGGAATGGACCAAAATGTCAAATGAAATTTGTTCCATATCATGGTCTTATTACACTCATAATAAGCTAGAAACTTGCATAAAAGATAATCAAAGATTGTTCATGTCAAAAGTATAAGGTTAAAGTATATAGATATTAGTAGTTTTTTTGCTTATGAATCAAAGGAAATCTTATACAAAACTTGACAATTAAACGAGCTTTGGCTTAAGGAATTTCATAATGAGATTATGAAACTAATTAGTTAAAGAGCATTCTTATTAAGATATGATCTAAATGAAGAATGGCTTGAAACTAAATTGATTGATTACTAATAGAATTCATATCAGATGAATTGGATGGATGATAACTCGTATAATTATATAGTTTTTAGTTATGTTTTATTATTGTTTTGTGTCAAATACGAGTTATTATTGTTTAGTCTAATTGTGTTTATGATCTTTTATATTTTTATGTAATTTGGTGTTTTTCACAAGTTTCTTTGAGTGATTTCGGATTACTAGAATTAAGGGCAAATCCAGTTCAGTTCCAGTTCCGACACCTTTTGCCATATCAGCTATATCTGGAGTTTCACTGAAGCAATAAGGCTGAAACTTTAACCGTGCAAAGTTAAGAGGCATATCTATCTTTTTCATGTTTTACACTTCTTGAAACGGAGTCGTTTTCCCTAGCGAAATCAACCATCAAGTTGGCTGATGTGCAATGACGTCTGTCCTGAGCAGTTTTCGCATTTTGACCATATCGTCCGATACACATCCGCAAATGAGCTGATTCCAACGGCTATGGATCACTAACTGATAGGGGAACATTTTTCTAGAAGACCATGTGATCAGATAAAGCCTCCAATATTGAAGAAATCGACCATCAAGTTGGCTGATGTGCAATGACGTCTGTGCTGACCTGTTTTCGTATTTTGCCCATATCTTCTTCTCCACATCAGCAAATGAGCTGATTCCAACGGCTATGAATCAGTAACTCATAGGGGAACATTTTTCTAGAAGATCATGTGATCAGATCAGGCCTCCAAGATTGAAAAAATCGACCATCAAGTTGGCTGATCAAAATGGTCATACAATATGACGAAAATTGTTAGAAAAATGCACCCACCTATTATACCTACCTTTGAAATTTGTAAAGCTTGTCTCTTGTCATTTAGCCCTCCAAAATGTGTATAAATAGAGGGCCTTGGATGATTGTAGAGGATCATATTGTACATTGGTAGGATATTAGCCATTGTAATAAAATTCTCTAAGTTTTCTTCTTCTTTCTTTTCTCTAGTTTTCTTTTTCTTTAGAAAGAGCAAGAGGTTGGATAATTAATATTCTTCTTCTTCTTCTTTCTTTCTTTTATTTTCTTCTTAGATTCTATTTAATTTTATGTTTATAATGCCTATGCAAGGCTAAACTTCTATTTGGTTAAGGGTGATTTCAAAGCCCTAGACATGTTTTGTGATTGATTTTCAGATTCTATCTATCATTAATTTTCTATCAAAGTTGCTTATGTTCTTCTACAAGAATTGTTCATGATGATGTCTAGATTTATTTAGGTGTACAACTAGATAGATCTTGATAATTATCTATTGCTAGTTTAGGAGTCTTGATCCGTGTAATTGTCTTGATTTCCTATTCATAAGTGGCAATTTGTGATTAATGATTATGGTCAAGTTTTCAATAATTGCAAAGTGGAACATAACCTAAGTTGAACAATCCGAGCTTATGTGTTTGTTGCTTAGATCAACCTATCTTTCTCATCATAAAGCTGCCATTAAATTGAATTTAGAGAGCTTATTCTAGGTTGTTTAATGGTTAGAGATTAAATAGAGAGCTTGTTCTATTTAACGACAAACTAAGGAAAGATTGGGGTAACAGAGCTTGTTGTTATCTACGGTTGTTAACTTTGATAGTTGGTTGATATTGATAGATCTGAAATTGATTCTTAATGATGTCTAGTGGTGGAGAATGAAACCTTAACCATATTTTTCATATTTGATTCTTCTTACTTACTTGTTTTCTTACTTTTCTAGTTTGCTTATTTTTAAAAGTATATTTATTTTTATTGGCTGGTTATACCGCCTAATTTGTATATTAACTTTGTTTTATTTTTATTGGCTGGTTATACCGCCTAATTTAGTATATATATTTTTATTGGCTGGTTATACCGCCTAATTTAGTATATATATTTTTATTGGCTGGTTATACCGTCTTGCATCTTATTCTTATTATTTACTTTAGTTTAAATCTGATTTCAAAAACCCCTTTTCTTTTATTGTTCTTGAATTTAAGTTTTAAACTATCAACTTATAAACTAAAACCCAATCCCTGAGGACTCGACCCTTGCTAACTACTATACTTACAATTGATCTTTTTAGTGCAAGGTTAAATAAGATACACTCTTTTGGGTGCATCAAATTTTTGGCGCCGTTGCCGGGGATTGTTTTCTTTAGTTTATTCTTTACTTGATTTATTCTTATTTTAAGTTCTAATTAGTATTATTTTCTTGTACATACATGTTTTTCTTTTCAAATTTTGAAAAAAAAAAAAAACAATGGAATTGAGCAATCTAACACTTGAAGAGTTGGTGGCATACATGAACATGGAGAATCAACAAGCCAATCTCACCTCCCCAGTTCAACAATTGGCCATGGGAGGATGTCAAGGCCATCAAGTGTTCCAAGACCAACAGTATGATCATTACTCAAACACTTACCATGAGGGATGGTGGGATCATACTAATTATAGCTACTCGAAAAATTACCAAGAAGTAGATCCTTATGCCAATTACACTCATCCATCTAGCTTCAATCAATCATGGTCTCAAGAACCAGATCTTCTTCAACCACCACATATGACTCAAAACTCAGGTACTTCTTTAGAAGATCTTGTCGATTCTCTTGTTACTAATACTTTGCAATTTCAACAGGAAACAAGGGCAAGCATCCGGAGTTTGGAAAGGCAAATGAGCCTATTGGCTAGTAGTATGGTGGTATGGGTAGCACAAAGATCTGAAGAACTCTCTGCCCAAACAATGATTAACCCAAAGGAGAATACTACTATTGTGACCTTGAGGAATGAGGAACAAGATGAGGATGAGACAGAATTAGAGATGGATTCTATTCTTGAGGATAATGAAGCCACAAATACAAATAAGAGTATTTCGGCACTTGAGGTAACGTTTGAGATTCCAATTTTTACTAATGTTTCTTCTCCACCTTTTCCTAGTAGATTCGCAAAGTTCAAGGAGGATGAACATGAACAAGACACGCTGGATACCTTAAACAGTTTGTTTGTGGATGTCATTCAACAAGTACCAAAAAATGCACCATTCCTCGATGAGATATGCACCACCAAGGATGATGGAATAATACTTGTAATGGAGAATGCATCCACTGTTGTGCAAAGAAAGCTTCCTCTCAAACGCATAAATTTGGGAAATTTCATGTATGAGCCTGACAAGCCTAAAAAGCCAAGAAAGGGTGTTGGTTAGATTCAAAACACTAACTCAAGTGTTAATTGGGAAGGCAGCCCAATTAAAGATGAAATTGCCAACCTTCCATATTCAGATTTGCTTTCTCTTTCTTTTCCTTTTTCTTTTATTATTTTTATTGTTTTTATTTTATTTCTTATGTTTCTTTGTTAATTGTGTTTACTGCTTTTAAGTTCATTTAGGCTGCATAAGTTTCTTTTGTTTAATAGTTCTTTTCTCTTACATATAATTCTTGCATTGGGGGATAATAGCATTACATTAATGACAATGTAAGAGTTATGTGTGGGGGGAAGAATTTAGGATTTTATTTAGAGTGTTTTGTTTTTGAGTCTTTTTATGTTGTTTTTCTTTCTGATCCTGGTTTTGAAAATAACTAGATGTAAATATAATTTTTAATTTTTTACCCCGGTTAAATGGCGGATAACGGTACTCCGTGATTATTTAAATCGGTTCCATCAGCTACCCACAAAACTGATATTGTATATAAATTTCTCTTCCAATTTCTCTTTCATTTTTTTCATTTTTTTTCAGGATGGATGATATTCTCACAAGATTGCAGAAACGATTTCCTCCTTTTCCTCGAAATATTTTACTGAAGCTTTACCAAGTTCGATTTGAAAGATTAAGAATGCTTATGCACAAAGGGATTCCTGGAGACATACGTTGGATAATTGAAGCCAAGGTACGTGAAGATGAATATCTTCCTGTTTTGCATTTACCAGGTACAGGTAGAAGCACTTTTGCAAAGAAGCGACGAGCAAAGCGCATGAGTTCAAATTGCCACAAATGTGCACGATGGACGTGTAACGGTAAATGTCGTTCTATTGGGATTCCGTCCTCTAATCGAGATGATAAAATTGAATTCATTAAGGATGGACTGAGTAAGGAGAATTTGGGTAATATCCAACTTTCTCTTGAGACGCATCCTAGTGGAGACGTACAAAGAGAAATTCTTGATTTATGGCCGCAATTCCAAAGGGAATGGCAACATCTTGGGAATCTGATGTTAAAAGACCCTGTTTGCCAGCTTGTAAGAAAACTGGATGGGAAGCATATCCTCGACTCATAGAAGGCGTTTAAGCCGTTTCTGGACGTAAAACCAGAGGAAGATGTGAGCCACAATCACAACTACAATAAATGACTTCTCACCTTTTGGTTTGATTTGCAATAACTTCATTTTGGTTTAATTTACGTGTTGTTCGATTTGTGTAATTATTCTCGTTTTTTTTATTTGTCTTTTACGGTTGATTTTTTTCTTCTCTTTTTGATCTTCTTCCTGAAATCACGCAAAAATCTTTTGTTAGGTTAACATTTTCTTCTGACAGGTCAGATACACTTTCGGCGACATTATTACTCTTGTCTGATTCACTACTCAGTCCTCTATATATTACACCATGTACTCATTCTCTTTCAGGCACTCGAAAAAGAAAAAAAATGGAAAGTACTTCGTCTCAACGCATTAAAAAAATTTGTGTCTTTGGAGGTGCTTATCCAGGGAAAAATAACATATTTGCTGATGAAGCCATAAGAGTTGGAGTAATACTTGCCCAACAAAAGATCCAGTTGATTTATTGAGGCGGTAGTACGGGTTTAATGGGAGCAGTCGCTACAGCAGCACACGCCGGAGGAAGTCCAGTTCTAGGAGTCGTGCCAAAACTATTCACAAGTTTTTGTGGACCTACCGTGGGTAAGGAAATACAAGTCTGGAGTATCCCTGAACGGATAACAATCATGTACCATTCTGCCGATGCATTCATTGCTTTACCAGGAGGTCTGGGTACATTGGAAGAAATAGCTTGCGTGGCTTCTTGGTCATCTTTGGTCACAAATAAGAAACCCATTGGTTTGCTTAATATTAATGGTTATTTTAGTAATTTGCTTTCATATTTAGATAATGCTGTGGATAATGGATTCATGTTTTCAGAGGCAAGGAGAACCATAATTTCTGCTACAACCATTGAAGATTTACTCAAAAAGCTCAAAGCTTATGAGTGTTTATCTGCTACGGTTGTTTCGCAAACGCTCGGAAAAAGAAAAAGAGATATGGACGAGCAAGGAGTGGATTGTACTTTGTCTTTGTGACATTATCTAACATTTTGCTTGTTGTGTCTCGGTTATAATAAGTGGTTAGCAACCTCTGCAGGTAATATCTCCTAAATTCTACCTTTAAAATTTGACATTGGGGACAATGTCATATTTTAGTAGGGGGTAAGGGACATATTTTTCTAATTTAAAAAAAAAAAAAGTTTGTTGTGTTTTAAGCAATTTAGAAGTATTCATTCTGAACAAGGTCTGAGTAAGGGAGACTTGAGACATACCTTGTCAGTTTGATTTTAATCTTTTTATGTTTACTTGTTAATTTTTGTTTAGTATTTTAGGATTATTTAGGTTGCATGAGTTTGTTTTGTTTTGTTTTGAGTCTAGTTGTTCCTATTCTTATGTTATTAGTTCTTTTCTCTTACACATGATTATTTCATTTGGGTTAATAGACTTACATTGAGGACAATGTAAGAATTAAGTGTGGGGGGAATGATTTAGGATTTCTTTTATTTTCGTCTACTATTTTTTTTTATGAGTCTTTATTATTATTATTTTTAGTGTGTTTTAGTTCCTTTTTAATACAATGATGAGATATGAACTGCATAGGTCTAAACTGGTTACTAGTGAGAATATTTTCATGAGAATTAAGCTTGATACTAATTTTTATGAGCCAATGTTAATATGATATGTTGATTGAGAAAGAAGCATGTTTAGACTTAAAACTGACTTGTATAATCATCATTGTGAGTTTTTGAGCCTAAAATGATTGATGCATTATACAAATCAATCTAATTTCTTTCTTGAGTGCTCTTATGATTACATGATTCTCTAGAACTTGCTTTAAACCGTTTGAGACTATATTGATGCATGTGACAACATGAATATGATAGAGGCATTAGGATTTTTAGCCAGGGCCAAACAGCCATCTCTTATTGATGTTCCAAGAGAACACACCCTTAGTGAACCAATTTGAGCCTACATTGAATAAGCTATCTCTTTGGTAACCATAACTTGTCCCTAACCTAAATATACTTATATCCTTACCCTTGTTCTAAAGATGGATTATATATTTTGAGACATATTGCAAAAAACAAGGGATATTTTTAGTTGAAAATTTGGGTTAGAAACAAAAGATAAGTGTGGGGGAAGAAAAGAAAAGAAAAAGTCAAGAGAAAAAGAAAGGGATCATTGTTAAATACATTCCCATATTCAAAAAAAAAAAATCTTCTCTTGAACTTCTAGTTAAAGTAAAGAAAAAGATGTTACAAAGTTGGTTAGAATGAAGCAAAGGCTCAACATGAATATTTAGCCTATGTGACTATGTACTTGTAAAGAGTTTTGAGAAGTTTCTTTGTATGATCTTATTATGTCTCTAAACTTTATGAACTCTTTGGAACCTTTGTGATATCTTTATCCTTTTGTTCTTCAACCACATTACAAACCCCTTGGCCCCATTACAACCTTGATTAAAGACCTCTTGATTCATGAAGTTGTATGATCTAAATAGTGGAGAATAGGTGGACAAGCAAGAATATGGTAGAACTGTTTTCATGAGATTGATTGAGTGTAAACACTTCACCACTACTTTAAAGAGTGAAAATCATGAGGGTATCCCATGTGAGAAGTTGAGATTAAATTTGAACATGCACTATTTTGATTGAGATTTGTTATGTTAATATTGGCTTAACTCAAATAATTTACATTCAAGCATGATTTTTTGTGAAATTCTTTAAGCTATTGATTAGTTTATAAGACTTGTTCAAAGATTATCTCTAAGTTGTATTGAAAGGATTAGGAATAAATATTTTTAGTATATGTAGTTTATTTATAGTTTAGTTTTTCAATGTTTGTGGGTATCGTTCTAGCAAACCCTAACGAGACTAAACTCGTCCACTAGGGACACCTAGGGGTTTAAAGGCTTGTGTCACATGCTAAGTGCCACCGTGGTTTCCTACGAAAATGGATTAGATTAGATTTTCTTATTTTATTTTTATTGAGTCGTTGCTAGGGACTAGCAACAATCTAAGTGTGGGGGTGTGATAACTCGTATAATTATATAGTTTTTAGTTATGTTTTATTATTGTTTTGTGTCAAATACGAGTTATTATTGTTTATTCTAATTGTGTTTATGATCTTTTATATTTTTATGTAATTTGGTGTTTTTCACAAGTTTCTTTGAGTGATTTCAGATTACTAGAATTAAGGGCAAATCCAGTTCAGTTCCAGTTCCGACACCTTTTGCCATATCAGCTATATCTGGAGTTTCACTGAAGCAATAAGGCTGAAATTTTAACCGTGCAAAGATAAGAGGCATATCTATCTTTTTCATGTTTTACACTTCTTGAAACGGAGTCGTTTTCCCTAGCGAAATCAACCATCAAGTTGGCTGATGTGCAATGACGTCTGTCCTGAGCAGTTTTCGCATTTTGACCATATCGTCCGATACACATCCGCAAATGAGCTGATTTCAACGGCTATGGATCACTAACTGATAGGGGAACATTTTTCTAGAAGACCATGTGATCAGATAAAGTCTCCAATATTGAAGAAATCGACCATCAAGTTGGCTGATGTGCAATGACGTCTGTGCTGACCTGTTTTCGTATTTTGCCCATATCTTCTTCTCCACATCAGCAAATGAGCTGATTCTAACGGCTATGAATCATTAACTCATAGGGGAACATTTTTCTAGAAGATCATGTGATCAGATCAGGCCTCCAAGATTGAAAAAAGCGACCATCAAGTTGGCTGATCAAAATGGTCATACAATATGACGAAAATTGTTAGAAAAATGCACCCACCTATTATACCTACCTTTGAAATTTGTAAAGCTTGTCTCTTGTCATTTAGCCCTCCAAAATGTGTATAAATAGAGGGCCTTGGATGATTGTAGAGGATCATATTGTACATTGGTAGGATATTAGCCATTGTAATAAAATTCTCTAAGTTTTCTTCTTCTTTCTTTTCTCTAGTTTTCTTTTTCTTTAGAAAGAGCAAGAGGTTGGATAATTAATATTCTTCTTCTTCTTCTTTCTTTCTTTTATTTTCTTCTTAGATTCTATTTAATTTTATGTTTATAATGCCTATGCTAGGCTAAACTTCTATTTGGTTAAGGGTGATTTCAAAGCCCTAGACATGTTTTGTGATTGATTTTCAGATTCTATCTATCATTAATTTTCTATCAAAGTTGCTTATGTTCTTCTACAAGAATTGTTCATGATGATGTCTAGATTTATTTAGGTGTACAACTATATAGATCTTGATAATTATCTATTGCTAGTTTAGGAGTCTTGATCCGTGTAATTGTCTTGATTTCCTATTCATAAGTGGCAATTTGTGATTAATGATTATGGTCAAGTTTTCAATAATTGCAAAGTGGAACATAACCTAAGTTGAACAATCCGAGCTTATGTGTTTGTTGCTTAGATCAACCTATCTTTCTCATCATAAAGCTGCCATTAAATTGAATTTAGAGAGCTTATTCTAGGTTGTTTAATGGTTAGAGATTAAATAGAGAGCTTGTTCTATTTAACGACAAACTAAGGAAAGATTGGGGTAACAGAGCTTGTTGTTATCTACGGTTGTTAACTTTGATAGTTGGTTGATATTGATAGATCTGAAATTGATTCTTAATGATGTCTAGTGGTGGAGAATGAAACCTTAACCATATTTTTCATATTTGATTCTTCTTACTTACTTGTTTTCTTACTTTTCTAGTTTGCTTATTTTTAAAAGTATATTTATTTTTATTGGCTGGTTATACCGCCTAATTTGTATATTAACTTTGTTTTATTTTTATTGCCTGGTTATACCGCCTAATTTAGTATATATATTTTTATTGGCTGGTTATACCGCCTAATTTAGTATATATATTTTTATTGGCTGGTTATACCGCCTTGCATCTTATTCTTATTATTTACTTTAGTTTAAATCTGATTTCAAAAACCCCTTTTCTTTTATTGTTCTTGAATTTAAGTTTTAAACTATCAACTTATAAACTAAAACCCAATCCCTGAGGACTCGACCCTTGCTAACTACTATACTTACAATTGATCTTTTTAGTGCAAGGTTAAATAAGATACACTCTTTTGGGTGCATCAATGGACATTACTATATGATTACATAGAAAAGTCCATGATGCTCCAAATAGCCGAGATTGCCGAGACACTAATCTATAAAGGATTTCAAGTTGTAATGGTAAAAACATACATTCATATGTGGTATGAGATGTTTAGTTTTAAGATTACAAATATGCATTAAAAAGAGTTTTGAATCCACATCCCATAGGAAAGTAACATTTAAAAGTTAAAGGTCATAAGTAAAAAGATTTAGTATGATGCATTATGATGCATTACTCATACGTGATGAGTCTACTAAACATAAAGATTAAGTAGGATGCATTGTGATGCATAACTCATAAGAGATGAGTCTACTTAATAGAACATTGTTAGACAATGGATTGAGATATCCAGTTTTGATAATGACATTCAAGTGTTGAATTTATCAAAAGGATGAGATATCTTTTGTGCACACCTAAGGGTTAGTGGGAGTAATGAGAATTACTCATTGAACAACGTATGTCAAATACATTGATGATTAAAAGGTAAATCTATAGTAATGCTAAGATCTAACAGATTTAGCAACAAGCTATTAGGTTAAATGTTAAATGAGTGACTTAAGGCCATGATGTAAACAAATTCAGTCATGTGGAAACGTTCCAAAATTAGAGAGGACTGAATTATTTATATTTTAAGTCAGAATACAGACCTTTTATTTAAGGCTACAAGAAGGTGTATTTGGATCCATAGCTCCCTAAGCTAATTAAAAGATTCCTAGTTGTTAAGGTAACAAATGAGCCATAAGGAATCGAGTTTCAATTGTGATCCTTACATGTATTGTGACTTTGATGATAGAGATTGTCAAAAGTATATGACCGAAGCATATTCTCACAATAAAGTACTGAAGTTCTGTCCTAGTGGAGACACAATTGCTAATCGAAAGAGTTCGGCATTGGATGCGTTAGCGATTGGCTTAGTGCAAGTGGGAGATCGTTGGTATATGCCCTAGAGCCAATCGGTTTGGTCAGGCATAAACTACCAATAATGCAAACCCATCACTATATCTTAGTGATACAAGGTTTTCCTTCATGTTAGTATGATGATAAAGAGTTATTAAGTACTAATCGGATGAAGCCCATGGACGATAATGGCCTTGCAAAGGAATTATGTATAATTGTGAGAACTTTATGCATCAAAGCCATGTTCCTAAAACGGTTCCTAGTCATCGTATTGCTAAGACGGGGCATTGGCAATTCTCAAAGACTGGTACATGTTAAGCCTACTTACTTAGTAAGCAACTGATCTCACGTGTTGAAGTATAAGGGATACTTTAGGATAACATGTAGGTGCTTGTCTGTTGAACAAGTTCAGTAAACATGGCTTGCTGTGAGAAATCCATTTGGTATTGTCACTCAAGTGTCTATGGAAACATTCTCATGTGTCAGTCGTGTACGTAGTCCTCTGACTTGTGATACCAGGTCATCTTGTATGGGGAGTATCATACTTTGACTCCATCACAAACGGGTCCCAGTTAAGAGTGATGCTTATGGTAGGGTGGTTTTGGGTATGACATGAACCATACGAAGATGGACGAGTGATCTAGAGAGGATTCACCACTCCAAGTGACATTGGAGACATATCTCATCTGTTCTTGGCTTAAGTTAACTTGATGGAATCTCTTGCCAGAGTATGATGAATTTAGGAGACATAGTTTCTCTAAGTTCACAAAGTTAACCAATAGCTGCAAGGACTAATATGGATTGAACATGAGTAGACACTGCACCATGCTCATGGTCTTTTCGGGATATTTGGTGAAAGCACCGAATTACACTGATAGACTGAACACGACAGGTTATGTCAAGACTAAATTGACTCTCCAGTATTTGGGTGGTCATAATGGCTTGCTAGAGTTCACTCATGATCTATGAATGTAAATTAATTAGTTTAATTTATATTTATTGCCAACATATTGGAAGCCTAATGGGTTACATACATAAAGGTGAATTAAGAGATTAAAATGGAATGAGC
This sequence comes from Fremontodendron californicum, assembly GCA_030761205.1. Lineage (NCBI taxonomy): Eukaryota > Viridiplantae > Streptophyta > Magnoliopsida > Malvales > Malvaceae > Fremontodendron > Fremontodendron californicum. The sequence goes on along the minus strand of JAULJL010000020.1, from coordinate 19,920,124 downwards.
CTAATTGATTAGTTTTTGAATTTAATCCATATGGACTTAATTAAATAGTTTAATTAAGCGGAAGGACTTAAGGGCAAATAACATAAGAGTTATGTTATAACTCTAACCCTATGTCTAGGAGTGTTACCGCCCCCGTAAAAGAAACATGATGGCCACCGATTTCACAAGGGCTTGGGACAATTAGATATGCCTTGTGATTGGCATTTTCTTGATTTTTTTTCTTGCTTCTTGCCTCTTTATGGATTGCTAGAGAGAAAAGGTTTCTCTTAAGATAGCAAAGGCTTAGATCAAGAAGAAAGAAGATCAAGATCTTGCCTTTGGTTAATGCTCCAAACCCTGCGAAAAAGAAAGAAGATCAAGATCTTCATTCTTGGTTGATGCACCAAACCCTGTGAATGTAGAAAAGCATTTTCTTCATTCTTGATGCTTATGAAGCATTCGGCCATAGATGCTTAGATGGGGAGAGGTATTTAAAACCTAAACCACTAGCATGGTTTTTGGCAGGACTCCATTCCTACCTTATGAAGGTTCTCTTGATCATCATGTGTGGATCACCGTTAGAGGCCAGACACTTGTGTGGCCTAAAGTTTCGACGTTGCCTTCTTGGTGTTCAAGATTGAATGGGCTGTTTGGAACCTCAAGATTACTAGATCTTTGAGTTAAGGTATGAATCTTAATCAGATGTATGCTTTATAATTACGAGATTGCATTAAAATTCGACTATCTGGTTGTTTATTTTTTCCTTGCGTTCATGTTCTTCTTTAATTCGATTATTGTTTGAGCATGAGGTCGAATCCCAACATCTTGTACTTTATCAAATAGACATGAGTGAATCGAGTATAGTCATCTGTGAATGTGATTATGTATCTAAAACCTTTTCTAGATGTCACATTCAAGGGACCAAAAACATCAGAATGTATAATTTGCAATGGATATTCACTTCTATGAGCTTTTCCAAATGGTTTTCTTGTTGCCTTGCCCGCGAGACATATCTCACAAGTTGGGAGGGATACATTAGATAAAGAACCAAGTGAGCCACTTTTAGCTAACTTCTTCATCCTCTGTTGCCCTATATGTCCCAAACTTGTATGCCAAATGAACTCATCATTTGCATTGGCCATAAGACAACTACTATAACTTATAACAGTATCTAACACAAAGAAATCACCATTTAGGAAACAAGAACTTACTCATACTTTATTGAGATAAATATCAACTACATTGTCATGGAAATTTAATTAGAATCCAAAACACAATAAACTAGTAACGGAGACTAAATTTCTCCGAATACTTGGTACATATAAGACATCAATTAAAATCAGATTGTGTCCACTCTTCAAAGGTATTACACAAGTTCCTTTGCCTTCTACTTCCAGCCTTGAGTTTTCACCAACATAGACCCACTTAGTCCGAGCTGGTATCTTTCGATAATTGACAAACAAGCCACGATCCCATATGATGTGGTCGGTGGCACCTGAATCAATAACCCACGAAGAGTCAAATTTAGCCATAAGTGTACATGACATAACATGCACAAATGAAGTAGAAGAAGAGATATGTACCTTAGGCTCTTTGCACTATTTTGCAAAATGCCACTTCTTATTGCAATTGAAGCACTTAACCTTGCTTTTGTTCCTTGGTTTCCAAACTTTCTTGAATTTCCCTTTTGAGCTTACATCCCTTATGTTGAATGCCTTTTTCTTGAACCCTTTATTCTTTCTCCCTATGGAAAAGAAAGTCTAGGCAACATATGCCTTAGATGGATTCTTGATATCCATAACTTATGCCTCAAGAAGCAAATGTCTTGTGATATCATCAAAGGTCTTAATTTCAACATTATGGCGTAAATTAACCTTCGTCAACTGCCACACTTCATCAGGTTGGGATCTTATTATGGATTGCACTTGTTGCTCATCCATTAGAGTATGACCAGCTGATTTCAAACAAGAGATCATGCGAGACATTTCTCGTAAGTGTCTACTCATGTTATGATCAACCTTCTTTATATAATTCTCAAATTTGAGAATTAAAGCCCTTTGTTTCTCAAGAGAAACTGTACCAAACTTATCCTTTGCCTTGTCCAATATGGCCTTGGCGAAGCTTGGCAAAGCCCACCATAAGGTCATCGATCATTGTACTCAACAATGTAATCTAAGCCATGGAGTCTTTCTTTCTAAAGGCATCATACTCCCTTCTTACCTCTTGTGCAGATTCTGAAGTTGGCTCAACAACCTCTTTTGATATTATATCCAATAAATCTTGCTCGGTGAGAATGAATTGAACCTTTTGCTACCATATGGTGTAATTATCACCATCAAGCTTCAGGTTTTTGTTTAATTCGACTATTATGCCCTTTGTTGCACTAGCCATCTACATCATGCAATTGTGTACCCCAAATTAGCATATTCATCACAACAAGATATTTCCAAACACAAAATAAATAAGATAATATCATTGTGCCAAAATGTACCAAAAACAAACTTATAGAATGCGATCAAATTCATTCAGACATAAGAGTGACTATCATATTCAATTTGTTTTGAAATACCTTAAGAGGTTGCAAGTTTAATAAAAAATCATGCATTCGGTTTAAAAATCATGCATAGAATAACTTATTATTTTAACAAGCAAGGGCTGAAAAAAATAAAGAACATGAACATGCAATATCAAACAGCCGAATAGGGGAAAGGCTTAGAACCCTAATCAACATGCATTTATATGTTCATTCAGCCAAAGAGCACGCATATCAAACATCTATAGGCTCTAATACCAATGTTGGATTTTGACTTATCAAATCCGAGATCATTGAGGAAGAGTTTAGGTCACTTATTTGTCTTCTTATGCAACGCTCACTTGTTGAGGATATGAGTAATGAACTCTACCGGATAGCTAGGGCACTCTTGTAATCAACCGGTTAAGGCAACTTCAAGAACTGTTCCACAACCTATCTTTCTCATCCAAGCCAGAATGCTTTATGCCTTGCTTCTTGATAATAGAAGCAGTCAAGAACCCTTCACTCAATAGCAATTCCACTTAGCAATCTACCTTTCAATTGCGTCTTTCACAATTGCCTGATTATTCTCTTATTGGTGTATTCTGTCTTGGCCGAATTCCTCTCCTATTTATAGCCCCTCAAGGGTTGCTTCATGAAAGGGTTAAAGGACACAACCCCTTCTAGAATAGCACCCCTCATTTGGACACAATGGTTCGGTCAACAGAATCATTCCCTTCCAAATGATCACAACCATTCGGCTATTATAAGGGAAGCTCTCTTACCCAAAACAACATGATGTTTCAGTCACTTGTGGCAGCCACATGATGAATGATGTCACATGTCACAATCTCATTGGTGACACTTGTACATTATAGTGCAGATATGTCACACATATGTGCCACATCATCTAGGCCATCTAGCTACCACTAGCTAGTGTCACTCCACCTCATAGAGTGTCACTCACCTAGCTACCCTTCAGCTACATCTAGTTGAGTGAGCTGGTGTCCAGCTCCTTGAGCTGAGCTAGTTGGTGTCCAGCTCAAGATTAGCATATTCAATGCATAATGGTTGTTGACCCAAGTCCGGAGCGGCTAGCTCCTTGAGATTTTGGTTGTCAGAAGCCATCTCTCCTTGTTCCTCTTGGATGGTTTGGATCAAATCCTCGTTTGGTTGTTGGTGAGAAGTTATGAATTCCTGAATTCTCCTAAGTCTTAAGTCTTCTTCGAGAGCTTTGAACATTCACTGAAAAACAAAAAACAACAATTTAAAGAATTAGAACTGAAAGTAAGAATAAACCAAAAATCAAATAAAGTAAAAGAAGCAATCCCCGGCAACGGCACCAAAAACTGATGCACCCAAAAGAGTGTATCTTATTTTAACCTTACACTAAATCTGTTGTTAAGTATAATAGAAGCAAGGGTCGAGTCCTCAGGGATTGAGTTGTAGTTTATAAATAATTAGTTTATCACTTAGAAACAAATAGACAAAAGTATAGGGGTTTTTGAGATCAGATTTGAACTAAAGTGAAAAAAAAGCAAGTAAACAAGAAGTAATCAGATAGGAGAAATATGGCTAAAGGTTCATTCTCCACCACTAAACATCATTATGAAACCAATTCATACCTATCAATATCAATTATCTATCAAAGTTAACAACCGTAGATAACAACCTCCCGTGTTACCCCAATCCTTCCTTAGTTTGTAGTTAAATAGAACAAATGCCACTACTTAATCTCTAACTATCAAACAACCTAGGATAAACATCTCTAAATTTAATTTAATAGCAGCTTTAAAATGAGAATGATAGGTTGATCTAAGCAACAAAAGCATGAACATGAATTTTTTTAACTTAGGTTATGTTCCACTTTGCAATTAGCGAAAACTTTAACATAATCATTAATCAGAAATTGCCACTATTGAATAGAAATCAAGATAAACTACGTTTCAAAACTCCTAAACTAGCATTAGATTATTATCAAGATATATATAGTATGCATCCTAAACAAATCAAGATAAAAGTCATAAACAATTCTTGTGGAAGAACATAAACAACTTTGATAGAAAACTAATAGATGATAGAATCTGAAAATTAATTACATAACATGTCTAGGGCTTTGAAACCAAAGAAAAGTTTAGCCTTGCATAGGAATTGTCAACATAAACATAAAATTAAAAGAAAATAAGAAGAAAATTAAAGAAAGAAAGAAGAAGAATTATTCAGCCTCTTGCTCTCTCAAACTCTTTCAAACAAAGAAGAAAACCAAAACTAAAAGCTTGTTGAAGTGTGTATTTGGTAGCCCCCCTTGTTCTCTAGTTACAAGCAGCATGTAGGGCATCAATTAATGAAGTTGCGGCTCCTCCCTCTTACTTATGCTGACTTACGGCTATGGTTAGAGTATTAAAGAAATGTGGCTGACTTGTTTGATATGTTTAAGGAAAGATACAAGACTTGGCAACCAAGTTTGAGTAAAGTAGAAAGTATTGGCTGATTAGTTCTCCTACTTTGACTAGGTTTCTGTTTTAAAGAAAAGATGTTAAACTTGGCAGCCAAGGCATGTCATAGCTGATTTAAATCTCCTACTTTATCAAGGATTAGCTTTAAGGAAAGTTCTTGCAATTAATGCAAATAATGCAAGTTGAGAGCCACTAATCTTACTTTGAAAAAGAGAAGCATATATTTCAATTAGGTTATTCAACAAAGGATAATCAAAGGCAGCCCATGGTGTCTAGAAAGGGGTCGGCAGCTGACCTATTTTTAATCTAATTTATTTCTACCCATTGGTCCTTGTTTGACTAGGAGAACATGTAAGTCAGCTAGTGTTGGGATTCGGCTCTTGCTCAAACAGAGATAATGTATAATTTAATCTAATATTAAATATACAACGCAACAGAATTAAATAAAAACAAAGAGACACCGAATCACTCCATGGATCTGCCTATGAATTCAAAATGATCATGCTGTCAAGAAAAGATAACAATCAAAATCACATACGTCCATTTTGAAGATTCCCGAATCCTCAAGACAGATTCTTGATGTTCTTGTTCTTGCACACAAAGCTCGCTTGTCGAAAACCAAAGTCATCCAATTGTCCGACCTCTAACAGTAATCCACACAAGTGATTTGAAAGCCCTCACAAGGTTGAGATTATGTTTTGCCAAGACTATGCTAGTAGTCTAGGTTATGAGAAACCTCCCTCATTTATCTTAATTAGCCTAAAGAAAACGAAAGAATCATATTCTCACTTCTCAATAGGTGTTCGGTCGATTCTCACTTTTTAGGCGAGAGAGGAGCCAATTCTAATTCTCTTAAGGGGGGAGGCGGCAACAACATTAGGCTATTTATAAGTAGGTTTAGTGATTTAGTGTATGCCAGCCATTGGACTAACTGCACTAAATCCCTTATAAATATTATTAAATATTCACAATAAGCCCACAACACTTAATGAATATTTAATCTGCCCCTAACTCATTTTAATTTCATTAATCACCTTTTGTGTGTGACCCATTAGGCCCTTAACATGTTGGCAATAAATATAATAAATTCAATTAAGAATTTCCTCTTTATATTTATAGATCATGAGTGGCATCTAGCAATGCATCATTTCCACCCAAATGCCAAGAGAGTCATCAAGCTTCGACTAGCCTTTCGTGTACAATATGTATGTGTAATTCGATCCCTTCATCAAATATCTCGGGATAGGAAAGAGCATGGTTTAGTGTCTACTCTTAACCCATTCCATATTAGATCTGCAGCTTTAATATTAACTCCTTAAGTATTGCCTTGTCCAAGGACTTCCATAAGTTAATATAAGCCTGATACATGTGAGATATGTCCCCTTAATCACTTGGGGTGATGAATCCTCTCTGGACCACTCATTCATCTTCATATGCTTCATGTCATACCTAATAACACCGTACCATAAGCATCCTCGTGATTGGGACCCGTTCATGATGAAATCTAAGTATGACAGTTCACATACAAGATGACCTGGTGTCACAAGTCAAAGGATTATTTACACTATTGACACATGAGAGTATTTACCATAGACACTTGAGTGAAATACCAAATGGAACTCTCATAGCGGGTCATGTTCAGTGAACTTGTTCAACTAACAAGCACCCATATGTTATCCCCAAGTATCTCTATACTTTCAACCTATGAGATCAATTGCATGCATCAAGTGCATGAAGGCTTAACATATACCAGTCTTTGAGCATTATCAATGCCCTGTCTTGACAATACAATGACTAGGAACAGTTTAGAAACACGGCATTGATGCATAAGGATCCTCATAATTGTAACACCTTACAATTCCTTTGCAATGCCATTGTGTTTCATGGGCTTTATCTTCACAAGTCATTTATAACAATTATAATAATACTTATGGATAAAGAAATACCTCAATTATAATTAATAAACTATAATGTGCAATACATGAATATATAAATAGTGTTTTACAAGCCTAACTATATTGTCTTGTAGGGCTTAAACCAACAATCTCCCACTAGCACTAAAGCCAATCACCCATCTACTTAAGCCCATGTCCTTCCATGTGATGGTTGTGTTTCTGCTGGGGCAGAACCTTAGTGAAACGATCAGCTATATTATCCTCTGTGGGTACCTTTTCCATACTTATATCACCTCTTTGAATTATGTCTCTAATCAAGTGATATTACCGCAATACATGTTTCGATTTGTGATGAGACCGTGGTTTCTTAGATTGCGCTATGGCTCCATTGGTATCACAGTAAAGTGGTACTGGATCAACAATGCCTGGAACCAGACCAAGTTTAGTTATGAACTTTTTAATCCAAATAGCCTTCTTCGCTGCCTCACATGCGGAGATGTATTCAGCCTCTATTGTTGATTCTGTAGTTGTAGTCTGTTTGGAACTTTTCCAACTAACTGCAGCTCCATTTAAGGTAAATATGTAACCGCCCTGCAATTTATTGTCATCCCTATCAGTTTCGAATCCAGCATCTGTATAATCCCTTACTTGGAGTTCAACCCCTACATAGACCAAGAAAATATCCTTAGTTCTTCTCAAGTACTTGAGGATATTCTTCACAGCAATCCGGTGAATTTCACCAGGATTGCTTTGGTATGGTCTCGTGACACTTAGAGCGTATGATACATCTGGGCACAACATGGCGTACATGATAGATCCTATTGCCAAAGCATATGGGATCCTATCCATCCATATCCTTTCTTCATAAGTTTTAGGACACATCTCTTTCGATAGTTGTACACTATGTACCATAGGCAAGTTACCTCTTTTGGAGATATCCATGCTAAACCTCTTTAGCACCTTGTCTATGTAAACGATTGGGATAATCCAAGCAGCCTTTTCGATCTATCTCTATAGATCTTAATTCCCAGAATATATGCTGTTTCTCCCGAGTCCTTCATGGAGAACTGTTTGGATAGCCAGACCTTGATGGTCTGAAGCATAGGTACATCGTTTCCTATGAGCAATATGTCGTCGACATATAGCACTAAGAAAACAATTGCATGTCTGTTTACCTTCTTGTAAACACATGGTTCATTAGAATTCTTAATGAAACCAAATTCTTTGATTGTTTCATCAAACCTGATGTTTCAACTCCTAGATGCTTGCTTTAGTCCATAAATGGACTTTTCAAGCTTGCATACCTTATTTGATGTGGCCTTGGATGACAAACCTTCAGGTTGTGTCATATAAACTTTCTCTTGCAAATTCCCGTTAAGGAATGCAGTTTTTACATCCATCTGCCAAATCTCATAATCATGGTATGTAGCAATAGCAAGCATAATCCTAATGGACTTTACCATGGCAACTGGTGAAAAGGTTTCTTCAAAATCAATGCCTTCAACTTGATTATAACCTTTTGCAACCAATCTGGCTTTATACGTTTGTATGTTGCCATCCATGTCTGTCTTTATCTTGTAGACCCATTTACACCCTATGGGTTTTATCCCTTGAGGTGGATCAACTAAAGACCAAACTTGGTTAACTTCCATGGGATCCATTTCGAATTTCATGTCTTCTAGCCATTTCTTGGAATTGATGTCCGACATCGATTCCTTATAGGTAGCAGGTTCATTATTAATGGGCAAACCATCTTTTTCCAAAAGAAATCCATATCTTATTGGAGTTTGCCTCTCCCTACTAGACCTTCAGAGTACTTGTGTTTCTTGAGCATTAGTCTGTGCATCCAATGCCTCGACTAATGGCTCAGGTTCCGAGGGAATGTTAGGTTGTGGTTCTTGAACTTCTTCAAGATCTATTTTACTCCCATTAAATCCTTCTAGTAGAAACTCTTTCTCTAGAAAAGCAGTGTGTTTTGAAACAAACACCTTTTGTTCAGTAGGACTATAAAAGTGATATCCCATAGTCTCTTTAGGAAATCCCACAAACTTACATTTTTATGATCTAGCTCCCAGCTTATCAGAAGGTACTTGCTTCACATAAGCAATACATCCCCAAATCTTTAGATAAGATAAGTATGGCTTCTTGTCATTCTATATCTCATATGGTACCTTATCTACCGACTTGCTTGGAACCCTATTTAGAAGGTAAGTTGCAATTTCTAAGGCATATCCCTAAAAGGATATCGAAAGGTCAGCCTTAGACATCATGGACCGAACCATGTCCAACAAGGTTCGATTTCTCTTCTCGGATATTGCGTTATGTTGAGGAGTTCCAGGTGGAGTCCATTGCAACAGAATTCCATTATCTGTCAAATGATCCAAGAAATCATGAGTTAAATATTCTCCTCCTCGATCCGATCTAAGAGCTAGATGATGCACCCAAAAGAGTGTATCTTATTTAACCTTGCACTAAAAAGATAAATTGTAAGTATAGTAGTTAGCAAGGGTCGAGTCCTCAGGGATTGGGTTTTAGTTTATAAGTTAATAGTTTAAAACTTAAATTCAAGAACAATAAAAGAAAAGGGGTTTTTGAAGCCAGATTTAAACTAAAGTAAATAATAAGAATCAGATGCAAGGCGGTATAACCAGCCAATAAAAATATATATACTAAATTAGGCGGTATAACCAGCCAATAAAAATAAAACAAAGTTAATATACAAATTAGGCGGTATAACCAGCCAATAAAAATAAAACAAAGTTAATATACAAATTAGGCGGTATAACCAGCCAATAAAAATAAATATAGTCTTAAAAATAAGCAAACGAGAAAAGTAAGAAAACAAGTAAGTAAGACGAATCAAATATGAAAAATATGGTTAAGGTTTCATTCTCCACCACTAGACATCATTAAGAATCAATTTCATATCTATCAACATTAACCAACTATCAAAGTTAACAACCGTAGATAACAACAAGCTCTGTTATCCCAATCTTTCCTTAGTTTGTTGTTAAATAGAACAAGCTCTCTATTTAATCTCTAACCATCAAACAACCTAGAATAAGCTCTCTAAGTTCAATTTAATGGCAGCTTTATGATGAGAAAGATAGGTTGATCTAAGCAACAAACACATAAGCTCGGATTGTTCAACTTAGGTTATGTTCCACTTTGCAATTATTGAAAACTTGACCATAATCATTAATCACAAATTGCCACTTATGAATAGGAAATCAAGACAATTACACGGATCAAGACTCCTAAACTAGCAATAGATAATTATCAAGATCTATCTAGTTGTACACCTAAACAAATCAAGACAACATCATGAACAATTCTTGTAGAAGAACATAAGCAACTTTGATAGAAAATTAATGATAGATAGAATCTGAAAATCAATTATAAAACATGTCTAGGGCTTTGAAATCACCCTTAACCAAATAGAAGTTTAGCCTAGCATAGGCATTGTAAACATAAACATAAAATTAAAGAAAATCTAAGAAGAAAATAAAAGAAAGAAAGAAGAAGAGGAAGAATATTAATTATCCAACCTCTTGCTCTCTCTAAAGAAAAAGAAAACTAGAGAAAAGAAAGAAAACTAGAGAAAAGAAAGAAGAAGAAAACTTAGAGAATTTTATTAAAATGGCTAATATCCTACCTATGTACAATATGTTCCCTTACAATCATCCAAGGCCCTCTATTTATACACATTTTGGAGGGCTAAATGACAAGAGACAAGCTTTACAAATTTCAAAGGTAGGTATAATAGGTGGGTGCATTTTCTAACAATTTTCGTCATACATGACGATTTTGATCAGCCAACTTGATGGTCGATTTTGTCAATTTTGCAGGCCTTATCTGATCACATGGTCTTCTAGAAAAATGTTACCCTATCAGTTACTGATCCATAGCCGTTAGAATCAGCTCATTTGCTGATGTGGATAAGAAGATATGGGCAAAATACGAAAACAGGTCAGCACAGACGTCATTGCACATCAGCCAACTTGATGGTCGCTTTCTTCAATATTGGAGGCTTTATCTGATCACATCGTCTTCTAGACAAATGTTCCCCTATCAGTTAGTGATCCATATCCGTTGGAATCAGCTCATTTGCTGATGTGTAGCGGACGATATGGACAAAATGCGAAAACTGCTCAGGACAGACGTCATTGCACATCAGCCAACTTGATGGTTGATTTCGCTAGGGAAAACGACTCCGTTTCAAGAAGTGTAAAACATGAAAAAGATAGATATGCCTCTTAAATTTGCACGGTTAAAATTTCAGCCTTATTGCTTCAGTGAAACTCCAGATATAGCTGATATGGCAAAAGGTGTCGGAACTGGAACTGAACTGGATTTGCCCTTAATTCTAGTAATCTGAAATCACTAAAAGAAACTTGTGAAAAACACCAAATTACATAAAAATATAAAAGATCATAAACACAATTAGACTAAACAATAATAACTCGTATTTGACACAAAACAATAATAAAACATAACTAAAAACTATATAATTATACGAGTTATCACACCCCCACACTTAGATTGTTGCTAGTCCCTAGCAACGACTCAATAAAAATAAAATAAGAAAATCTAATCTAATCCATTTTCGTAGGAAATCACGGTGGCACTTAGCATGTGACACAAGCCTTTAAACCCCTAGGTGTCCCTAGTGGACGAGTTTAGTCTCGTGAGGGTTTACTAGAACGATACCCACAAACATTGAAAAACTAAAATATAAATAAACTACATATACTGAAAATATTTACTCCTATTCCTTTCAATATAAATTAGAGACAATCTTTGAACAAGTCTTATAAACTAATCAATAGCTTAAAGAATTTCACAAAAAATCATGCTTGAATGTAAATTGTTTGAGTTAAGCCAATATTAACATAACATATCTCAATCAAAATAGTTCATGTTCAAACTTAATCTCAACTTCTCACATGGGATACTCTCTTGATTTTCACTCTTTAAAGTAGTGGTTAAGTGTTTACACTCAATCAATCTCATGAAAACACTTCTACCATATGCTTGCTTGTCCACCTATTCTCCACTAAAAGATCATGCAACTTCATAAATCAAGAGGTCTTTAATCAAGGTTGTAATAGGGCCAAGGGGTTTGTAATGTGGTTGAAGAACAAAAGGATAAAGATATCACAAAGGTTCCAAAGAGTTCATAAAGTTTAGAGACATAAAAAGATTATACAAAGAAACTTCTCAAAACTCTTTACAAGTACATAGTCACCTAGGCCGGATATTCATGTTGGGCCTTTTCTTCATTCTAAACAACTTTGTAACATCTTTTTCTTTTTACACAAATTCAAGAGATGATTCATATTTTTTTTTTTTTTTTTACATAGAAATGTATTTGCCAGTATTCCATTTCTTTTTCTCTTGACTTTTCTTTTCTTTTCCCCCCACACTTATTTCTTGTTTCTAACCCAAATTTTTAACTAAAAATATCCCTTGTTTTTTTGCAATATGTCTCAAAATATATAATCCATCTTTAGAACAAGGGTAAGGATATAAGTATATTTAGGCTAGGTGTAAGTTGTGGTTACCAATAAAACATCATATTTAATGTAGGCTCAAATTGGCTCACTAGTGGGGATGTTCTCTTAGAACATTAATAATGGATGGCTGTTTGGCTCTGGTTATAATCCTAATGCCTCTATCATATTCATGTTGTCACATGTATCAATATAGTCTCAAACGGTTTAAAGCAAGTTCTAGAGAATCATGTAATCATAAGAGCACTCAAGAAAGAAATTAGATTGATTTGTATAATGCATCAATCATTTTAGGCTCAAAAACTCACAATGATGATTATACAAGTCAGTTTTAAGTCTAAACATGCTTCTTTCTCAATCAACATATCATATTAACATTGGCTCATAAAAATTAGTATCAAGCTTAATTCTCATGAAAATCTTCTCACTAGTAACCAGTTTAGACCTATGCAATTCATATCTCATCATTGTATTAAAAAGGAACTAAAACACACTAAAAATAATAATAAAGACTCATAAAAAAAAAAAAATTAGTAGACAAAAATAAAAGAAATCCTAAATCATTCCCCCCACACTTAATTCTTACATTGTCCTCAATGTAAGTCTTTTAACACAAATGAAAGAATCATGTGTAAGAGAAAAGAACTAATAACATAAGAATAGGAATAACTAAGACTCAAAACAAAACAAACTCATGCAACCTAAATAATCCTAAAATACTAAACAAAAATTAACAAGTAAACATAAAAAGATTAAAATCAAACTGACAAGGTATGTCTCAAGTCTCCCTTACTCAGACCTTGTTCAGAATGAATACTTCTAAATTGCTTAAAACACAACAAACTTCTTTTTTTTTTTTGAAAAGAAGAAATCAAACTGACAAGGTATGTCTCAAGTTTCCCTTACTCAGACCTTGTTCAGAATGAATACTTCTAAATTGCTTAAAACACAACAAACTTTTTTTTTTTTTTAAGAAGGTAAAATTTAGGAGATATTACCTGTAGAGGTTGCTAACCACTTATTATAACCGAGACACAACAAACAAAATGTTAGATAATGTCACAAAGACAAAGTGCAATCCACTCCTTGCTCGTCCATATCTCTTTTTCTTTTTCCGAGCGTTTGCGAAACAACCGTAGCAGATAAATACTCATAAGCTTGGAGCTTTTTAAGTAAATCTTCAATGGTTGTAGCAGAAATTATGGTTCTCCTTGCCTCTGAAAACATGAATCCATTATCCACAGCATTATCTAAATATGAAAGCAAATTACTAAAATAACCATTAATATTAAGCAAACCAATGGGTTTCTTATTTGTGACCAAAGATGACCAAGAAGCCACGCAAGCTATTTCTTCCAATGTACCCAGACCTCCTGGTAAAGCAATGAATGCATCGGCAGAATGGTACATGATTGTCATCCGTTCAGGGATACTCCAGACTTGTATTTCCTTACCCACGGTAGGTCCACAAAAACTTGTGAATAGTTTTGGCACGATTCCTAGAACTGGACTTCCTCCGGCGTGTGCTGCTGTAGCGACTGCTCCCATTAAACCCGTACTACCGCCTCCATAAATCAACTGGATCTTTTGTTGGGCAAGTATTACTCCAACTCTTATGGCTTCATCAGCGAATATGTTATTTTTCCCTGGATAAGCACCTCCAAAGACACAAATTTTTTTAATGCGCTGGGACGAAGTACTTTCCATTTTTTTTTTCTTCGAGTGCCTGAAAGAGAATGAGTACATGGTGTAATATATAAAGGACTGAGTAGTGAATCAGACAAGAGTAATAATGTCGCCGAAAGTGTATTTGACCTGTCAGAAGAAAATATTAACCTAACAAAAGATTTTTGCGTGATTTCAGGAAGAAAATCAAAAAGAGAAGAAAAAATCAACCGTAAAAGACAAATAAAAAAAACGAGAATAATTACACAAATCGAACAACACGTAAATTAAACCAAAATAAAGTTATTGCAAATCAAACCAAAAACTGAGAAGTCATTTATTGTAGTTGTGATTGTGGCTCACATCTTCCTCTGGTTTTACGTCTAGAAACGGCTTAAACGCCTTCTATGAGTCGAGGATATGCTTCCCATCCAGTTTTCTTACAAGCTGGCAAACAGGGTCTTTTAACATCAGATTCCCAAGATGTTGCCATTCCCTTTGGAATTGCGGCCATAAATCAAGAATTTCTCTTTGTACGTCTCCACTAGGATGCGTCTCAAGAGAAAGTTGGATATTACCCAAATTCTCCTTACTCAGTCCATCCTTAATGAATTCAATTTTATCATCTCGATTAGAGGACGGAATCCCAATAGAACGACATTTACCGTTACACGTCCATCGTGCACATTTGTGGCAATTTGAACTCATGCGCTTTGCTCGTCGCTTCTTTGCAAAAGTGCTTTTACCTGTACCTGGTAAATGCAAAACAGGAAGATATTCATCTTCACGTACCTTGGCTTCAATTATCCAACGTATGTCTCCAGGAATCCCTTTGTGCATAAGCATTCTTAATCTTTCAAATCGAACTTGGTAAAGCTTCAGTAAAATATTTCGAGGAAAGGGAGGAAATCGTTTCTGTAATCTTGTGAGAATATCATCCATCCTGAAAAAAAAAAATGAAAAAAAATTGAAAGAGAAATTGGAAGAGAAATTTATATACAATATCAGTTTTGTGGGTAGCTGATGGAACCGATTTAAATAATCACGGAGTACCGTTATCCGCCATTTAACAGGGGTTAAAAAAAATAAAAATTATATTTACATCTAGTTATTTTCAAAACAAGGATAAAAAAAAAAAAACAACATAAAAAGACTCAAAAATAAAACACTCTAAATAAAATCCTAAATTCTTCCCCCCACACATAATTCTTACATTGTCATTAATGTAATGCTATTATCCCCCAATGCAAGAATTATATGTAAGAGAAAAGAACTATTAAACAAAAGAAACTTATGCAGCCTAAATGAACTTAAAAACAGTAAACACAATTAACAAAGAAACATAAGAAATAAAAATAAAAACAATAAAAATAATAAAAGAAAAAGGAAAAGAAAGAGAAAGCAAATCTGAATATGGAAGGTTGGCAATTTCCTCTTTAATTGGGCTGCCTTCCCAATTAACACTTGAGTTAGTGTTTTGAATCTAACCAACACCCCTTCTTGGCTTTTTACGCTTGTCAGGCTCATACATGAAATTTTCCAAATTTATGCGTTTGAGAGGTAGCTTTCTTTGCACAACAGTGGATGTATTCTCCATTACAAGTATTATTCCATCATCCTTGGTGGTGCATATCTCATCGAGGAATGATGCATCTTTTGGTACTTGTTGAATGACATCCACAAACAAACTGTTTAAGGTTTCCATCGTGTCTTGTTCATGTTCATCCTCCTTGAACTTTGCGAATCTACTAGGAAAAGGTGGAGAAGAAACATTAGTAAAAATTGGAATCTCAAACGTTACCTCAGGTGCTGAAATACTCTTATTTGGATCATTGGCTTCATTATCCTCAAGAATAGAATTCATCTCTAATTTTGTCTCATCCTCATCTTGTTCCTCATTCCTCAAGGTCACAATAGTAGTATTCTCCTTTGGGTTAATCATTGTTTGGGCAGGGAGTTCTTCAGATCTTTGTGCTACCCATCCCACCATACTACTAGTCAATTGGATCATTTGCTTTTCCAAACTCTGGATGCTTGCCCTTGTTTCCTGTTGAAATTGCAATGTATCAGTAACAAGAGAATAGACAAGATCTTCTAAAGAAGTACCTGAGTTTTGAGTCATATGTGGTGGTTGAAAAAGATATGGTTCTTGGGACCATGATTGATTGAAGCTAGATGGATGAGTGTAATTGGCATAAGGATCTACTTCTTGGTAATTTTTCGAGTAGCCATAATTAGTATGATCCCACCATCCCTCATGGTAAGTGTTTGAGTAATGATCATACTGTTGGTCTTGGAACACTTGATGGCCTTGACATCCTCCCATGGCCAATTGTTGAACTGGGAAGGTGAGATTGGCTTGTTGATTCTCCATGTTCATGTATGCCACCAACTCTTCAAGTGTTAGATTGCTCAATTCCATCGTTTTTTTTTTTTTTTATATTTTTTTTTTCAAAATTTGATCAGAAAAACCCGTATGTACAAGAAAATAAAACTCATTAGAACTGAAAATAAGAATAAACCAAGTAACAAATAAACTAAAGAAAACAATCCCCGGCAACGGCGCCAAAAATTTGATGCACCCAAAAGAGTGTATCTTATTTAACCTTGCACTAAAAAGATAAATTGTAAGTATAGTAGTTAGCAAGGGTCGAGTCCTCAGGGATTGGGTTTTAGTTTATAAGTTAATAGTTTAAAACTTAAATTCAAGAACAATAAAAGAAAAGGGGTTTTTGAAGCCATATTTAAACTAAAGTAAATAATAAGAATCAGATGCAAGGCGGTATAACCAGCCAATAAAAATATATATACTAAATTAGGCGGTATAACCAGCCAATAAAAATAAAACAAAGTTAATATACAAATTAGGCGGTATAACCAGCCAATAAAAATAAAACAAAGTTAATATACAAATTAGGCGGTATAACCAGCCAATAAAAATAAATATAGTCTTAAAAATAAGCAAACGAGAAAAGTAAGAAAACAAGTAAGTAAGATGAATCAAATATGAAAAATATGGTTAAGGTTTCATTCTCCACCACTAGACATCATTAAGAATCAATTTCATATCTATCAACATTAACCAACTATCAAAGTTAACAACCGTAGATAACAACAAGCTCTGTTATCCCAATCTTTCCTTAGTTTGTTGTTAAATAGAACAAGCTCTCTATTTAATCTCTAACCATCAAACAACCTAGAATAAGCTCTCTAAGTTCAATTTAATGGCAGCTTTATGATGAGAAAGATAGGTTGATCTAAGCAACAAACACATAAGCTCGGATTGTTCAACTTAGGTTATGTTCCACTTTGCAATTATTGAAAACTTGACCATAATCATTAATCACAAATTGCCACTTATGAATAGGAAATCAAGACAATTACACGGATCAAGACTCCTAAACTAGCAATAGATAATTATCAAGATCTATCTAGTTGTACACCTAAACAAATCAAGACAACATCATGAACAATTCTTGTAGAAGAACATAAGCAACTTTGATAGAAAATTAATGATAGATAGAATCTGAAAATCAATTATAAAACATGTCTAGGGCTTTGAAATCACCCTTAACCAAATAGAAGTTTAGCCTAGCATAGGCATTGTAAACATAAACATAAAATTAAAGAAAATCTAAGAAGAAAATAAAAGAAAGAAAGAAGAAGAGGAAGAATATTAATTATCCAACCTCTTGCTCTCTCTAAAGAAAAAGAAAACTAGAGAAAAGAAAGAAAACTAGAGAAAAGAAAGAAGAAGAAAACTTAGAGAATTTTATTAAAATGGCTAATATCCTACCTATGTACAATATGTTCCCTTACAATCATCCAAGGCCCTCTATTTATACACATTTTGGAGGGCTAAATGACAAGAGACAAGCTTTACAAATTTCAAAGGTAGGTATAATAGGTGGGTGCATTTTCTAACAATTTTCGTCATACATGACGATTTTGATCAGCCAACTTGATGGTCGATTTTGTCAATTTTGCAGGCCTTATCTGATCACATGGTCTTCTAGAAAAATGTTACCCTATCAGTTACTGATCCATAGCCGTTAGAATCAGCTCATTTGCTGATGTGGATAAGAAGATATGGGCAAAATACGAAAACAGGTCAGCACAGACGTCATTGCACATCAGCCAACTTGATGGTCGCTTTCTTCAATATTGGAGGCTTTATCTGATCACATGGTCTTCTAGACAAATGTTCCCCTATCAGTTAGTGGTCCATATCCGTTGGAATCAGCTCATTTGCTGATGTGTAGCGGACGATATGGACAAAATGCGAAAACTGCTCAGGACAGACGTCATTGCACATCAGCCAACTTGATGGTTGATTTCGCTAGGGAAAACGACTCCGTTTCAAGAAGTGTAAAACATGAAAAAGATAGATATGCCTCTTAAATTTGCACGGTTAAAATTTCAGCCTTATTGCTTCAGTGAAACTCCAGATATAGCTGATATGGCAAAAGGTGTCGGAACTGGAACTGAACTGGATTTGCCCTTAATTCTAGTAATCTGAAATCACTAAAAGAAACTTGTGAAAAACACCAAATTACATAAAAATATAAAAGATCATAAACACAATTAGACTAAACAATAATAACTCGTATTTGACACAAAACA
Organism: Fremontodendron californicum; assembly: GCA_030761205.1. NCBI lineage: Eukaryota > Viridiplantae > Streptophyta > Magnoliopsida > Malvales > Malvaceae > Fremontodendron > Fremontodendron californicum. Next base: position 19,901,481 of record JAULJL010000020.1, on the reverse strand, counting down.
ATAATAAAACATAACTAAAAACTATATAATTATACGAGTTATCACTAGAATATTTTTCCAAGTCTGTTTCTCTACTTCAGCTCTGAACACTTTGAACTTTTCAAAAACTTCAAACTTCTATCTCATCAGATACACATAACCATATCTAGAATGATCATCGATAAAGGTTATGAAGTATGATAAATTACCTCTAGCAGCTGTGTTTAGTGGCCCACATACATCTGAATGTATTAAGCCCAATAAAACACCAGTCTTTAACCTTTTCCAGTAAAGGGAGTCTTGGTCATCTTACCAAGGAGACAACATTCACAAGTCCCATATGATTCATAATCAAAGGGTTCCAAATAACCATGTTTATGCAATTTGGAAATCCTTGTCTCATTGATATGACCAAGTCTACAGTGCCAGATGTAAGTCTTACTTGGATCATCTTTTCCTGCTTTCTTGACATTTATATTGAACACAGGCATCTCTGGATCCAGAACATATAATCCATTATGTAATGTTGTCGATCCATAGTGAATGTCTTTAAGAATGATGGAGCAATTATTGCCCTTCATTCTTATCTCAAAACCCTCATTAACAGAGAGGTACGAAACCAAAATGATGTTTCTAGACAATACTGGAACAAAGTAACAATCTTTTAGTTCTAATTTCATGCTAGACGGCAAAGATAAAGTACATGTTTCGACAGCCAATGTTGCAACTTTTGCACCATTGCCTACTTTTAGAACTACTTCATCCTTGCTCAACTTTCTACTTCCTTTCAACACCGCTATGTCATTACATAGATGTGAACCGCATCCTGAATCAATTATCCAGGAATTGGATTTAACAGTAGAAAGATTCAATTCAATCACAAACACAGTCAACCCATAAACTTCTATAAGTTCTTCTTGACTTGTCAAGTGAGCAACCTTCCTTTCATTGAGAATGCTTCTCAGTCTCATGTACCAATCTAAACATTTTGGACTAATGACATTCATAATGCTGCGCAGTACAGTTAAAGTATTAACCATTTTCAACAACCTAATATGGAAAAAGTATATATATATAAGTTATATTCATGCATTTATATCAATTCAAGATGAGGTATTAAATCTCTTATTGATTCTCCCACTAGTTTTTCAAGATAATAGCCCTCACTATTATTCGAAAATCTCATCAAGGTATTTCTAGTGGGTTGGGATCCCTTTCAACATGTTGCAACCTTGACTGCCTCAACAAATTACAACAAGCCTAGTTGGGTAGATAACATAGCTTATCAATTGCATCTCTATGCAACTCCCAGATCAGTTAGGTGACAACTCTTTGTCTAAGCAAATCATATGTACTTCGCCTAACTATGCCTCTAATACCATGCGGTCAAGTTTTGCGCATCCGGACAACATAGCATTAGTTGAGTAAGACCCAACTTCATAACTCAAACATATTCGTACAGTAGTTTGACTTTGAGTGACTCAATAAGCCTCCTACTGGAAGAACTCTGGTTATCTTATTGTGATGATGGAAGGCAACTTTATCATGCGAAACATGTGACTCAATATTGTAAAGAGGGATTTCCTTTTCTTTTAAGTCTCATCATAATAAACATTCATAGCATTTATAATATCACAAAAAATAAATCTATAACATGCTTTCTACTTGGATGATTATGGACTTTTCTAATCTAATTTTTTGAGCCATCAAAGGAAATTAGTTGGTCAAATTCCTATGTGATTATATACATAGTCTTCAAAGCTTGCTTGTAATCTCTTTATCTTCATGGCGCCTATCTTCATCTTCAAGTTAAAAAAATTATTCCTAACTAATCCTAATTTTACACTTTGATGTAACTAATTACATTTGTAATAAAGAAACCTCAAGTTACATTTAAGGGGATTTAGCTGAGGAAATAATTTTTACAACTCCAAAAAATGAGAGATAAGACAGGGCATGCAGTCCCTATTTAATTTAATAGAAAACCATAAAAATAAATTCAACCATCCACAATCATATTGGGTCTAAGTCCATAATCATCCCATACATTCACAAAAAATTTATGAACATATATAAATCATGCTTTAATCTCTAATTACCATCATTGATTATATTGATCCATAATTTAATTCAAAGAAAATAATAAACATTTATTCTAAATTTCTAATCTCATTAGAATAATTCCTGATGCACCCAAAACAGTATCTTATTTAACCTTGCACTAAAAAGATCAATTGTAGAGTATAGTGATTAGCAAGGGTCGAGTCCTCAGGGATTGGATTTTAGTTTATAACTTAGGTTCAAAGAAAACAAAAGAAAAAGGGGTTTTGAAATAGTTTTAAAAATAAGCAAACAAGAAAAGTAAGATGCAAGTAAGAAATAAGAAATCAAATATGAGAGAAATATGGTCAAGTTTAAATTCTCCACCACTAGACATCATTAAGAATCAATTTCAAATCTATCAATATCAACCAACTATCAAAGTTAACAACCGTAGATAACAACAAGCTCTGTTACCCCATTCTTTCCTTAGTTTGTCGTTAAATAGAACAAGCTCTCTATTTAATCTCTAACCATCAAACAACCTAGAATAGGCTCTCTAAATTCAATTTAATGGAAGCTTTATGATGAGAAAGATAGGTTGATCTAAGCAACAAACACATAAGCTCGGATTGTTCAACTTAGGTTATGTTCCACTTTGCAATTATCGAAAACTTGACTATAATCATTAATCACAAATTACCACTTATGAATAGGAAATCAAGACAATTACACGGATCAAGACTCATAAACTAGCAATAGATAATTATCAAGATCTATCTAGTTGTACACCTAAATAAATCAAGACAACATCAATTCTTGTAGAAGAACATAAGCAACTTTGATAGAAAATTAATGATAGATAGAATCTGAAAATCAATTAAAAAACATGTCTAGGGCTTTGAAATCAGCCTTAACCAAATAGAAGTTTAGCCTAGCATAGGCATAGATAATATATACATAAAACTAAAAAGAAAATAAAAGAATGGAGAAGAAGAAGAAGAAGAAGAAGAATGATGATCCCTTGAGTCTCCTCAAAAGATGTCTAGTTTATGGCTCAAAAGATGGTATTTATAGAGCTTTAAAACCCTGAGAATAATTCCTTGCCGCACAAGTAAGCCTGGAGGTGCAAAAATCATGTTTTTGCCTTTTTTTTTTAGATTTGTGATTAGGGTTTTTCTGGCCGCAGGGTTCTTTAGAGAGATCTTCTAGTGCCATTTTGAATGCCTATTTCTTATCCGATTTGGGCCCACAATATATCGTTGGAAAGATAATCAAGTCAGATTAAAAAGTCAAGTAGGAAGTTTCTTCAAATAAAATATCTAACATCATGTTTTCCTTACAACAAGCTACGAAAGTCAAATCTGCCTAATTGCTTTTCAACCAAAAATTGATATTTTTGACTCCCAAGTCTTCTTCCATCTTGTGATTATGATTTTGTAAGCTCTTTACCATCATTATTGACATCTTTTGACTTCATTCTCCTTATTGTACCTAAAATTCAAAAACATATTATAAGTAAACAAGATAAAGATCGAAAACATAACAAAAACTAAAGATAGAAAGGCATAAAATGTATATTTTATGAGCTTATCAATTCCTAATCCAATTAGGATTATTTCCTTCAATTAAATTATTATCCAATTAAATAATTTAATTGAATATTCATGTAAATTCTTATTTTTGGTGATTTAATTAATTTAACAATATTACCATAATTACTAATTTTAGTGTTGTATCTCAACTAGGACACTACAACATTAGTAACTTAATATTGCTAAAATTCATAAGCTGTGAGAATCTGATAGAAGTGAAAAGCCCTAGCAAGGGAGGCGCAGGCCATGGACATTAAGAGTTGTCGCCGCCCCCTCACCTCCCTAAGGCTATCTATTCGCTTTTCAAAGCTTCCAACTTTTCAATGCTAAATCAATTTTATGATTTTTCAGGCTTGCCAAGAATAATTCTAAGCAATTTTAAATACCAAAAATCATTAAAACATGCATTAAAAATCAGATAAGAAAAATCTACAAGTTTTTCTCACTAAAATCACCAAATTTGCGCAAAGTAGGCAAATACAGTTTTCAATTGCTATCAAACTTTTGCCAATTGCATTAATCAGTTTAAAATAATTTTAAACTAATTAGTCAACAAGAATTCACCATGATTAACTGTTGCCTTCACCGAAACATTACAAGTGCAAATTCTCACAAATTCGGTTAGTAATAATTGGAACAAAATAACTCAAAGAACAAAACAATTTTGTTAAAGGTAACAATCAAAGCATAGATCGTATGGGAGTAGCATAAGCGAGGCTTTGATACCACTGTTGGGATTCGGCTCATGCTCAAACAGAGATAATGTATAATTTAGTCTATAGTTAAAAATACAACGCAGCGGAATTAAATAAAAACAAAGAGACACCGAATCCTCTATGGATCTGTCTATGAATTCAAAACGATCAGGCTATCAATAACAGATAACAATCAAAATCACATACCTCTATTTTGAAGATTGCCGAATGCTCAAGACAGATTCTTGATGTTCTTGCACACAAAGCTCGCTTGTCGAAAACCAAAATCGTCAAATTGTCTAACCTCTAACAGTAATCCACACAGGTGATCTGAAAGCCTTCACAAGGTTGAGATTGTGTTTTGCCAAGACGATGCTAGAAGTCTAGGTTGTGAGAAACCTTCCTCCTTTATGTTAATTAGCCTAAAGAAAATGAAAGAATCGTATTCTCACTTCTCAATAGGTGTTCGGCCGATTCTCACTTTTTAGGGGAGAGAGGTGATGATTCTAATTCTCTTAGGGGAGGCGGCAACAGCATTAGGCTATTTATAAGTAGGTTTAGTGTATGCCAACCATTGGACTAACTGAATTAAATCCCTTATAAATATTATTAAATATTCACAATAAGCCCACAACACTTAATGAATATTTAATCTGCCCCTATCTCATTTTAATTTTATTAATCACCTTTTGTGTGTGACCCATTAGGCCGTTAACATGTTGGCAATAAATATAATAAATTCAATTAAGAATTTCCTCTTTATATTTATAGATCATGAGCGGCATCTAGCAATGCATCATGACGACCCAAATGCCAAGAGAATCATCAAGCTTTGACTAGCCTTTCATGTACAATATGTATGTGTAATTTGATCCCTTCATCAAATATCCCTGGATAGGAAAGAGCATGGTTCAGTGTCTGCTCTTAACCCATTCCGTATTAGATCTGCAGCTTTAATATTAACTCCTTAAGTATTGCCTTGGCCAAAGACTTCCATATGTTAATATAAGCCAGATACATGTAAGATATGTCCCCTTAATCACTTGGGGTGATGAATCCTCTCTAGACCACTCATTCATCTTCGTATACTTCATGTCATACTCAATAACACCCTACCATAAGCATCCTCATGATTGGGACCCGTTCATGATGAAATCTAAGTATGACAGTTCACATACAAGATGACCTGGTGTCACAAGTCAAATGATTATTTACACTATTGACACATGAGAGTATTTATCATATACACTTGAGTGAAATACCAAATGGAACTCTCATAGCGGGTCATGTTCAGTGAACTTGTTCAACTAACAAGCACCCATATGTTATCCTCAAGTATCTCTATACTTTCAACCTATGAGATCAGTTGCATGCATCAAGTGCATGAAGGCTTAACATAGCGTCTTTGAGCATTGTCAATGCTCTGTCCTGACAATACAATGATCAGGAACAGTTTAGAAACACGACATTGATGCATAAGGATCTTCATAATTGTAACACCTTACAATTCCTTTATGCCATTGTGTTTCATGGGCTTTATCTTCACAAGTCATTTATAACAATCATAACAATACTTATGGATAAAGAAATACCTTTATTATAATTAATAAACTATAATGTGCAATACATGAATATATATAAATAGTGTTTTACAAGCCTAACTAGATTGGCTTGTAGGGCTTACACCAACAGCTAGGGTATATTATAAAGGAATAATTAGGGCAACCCATGCATGTTTAAATGAAGGTGGCGGCTGGACTTCTTCAAGGTTCAAAAACTTTACCCGCTAGCCCTAATTTGGGTGTGAGAATGTGTTTTCCAACTAGGGTTTTTTATGGATAAAGAGTATATACTAAGCCACTAGTTTATTTAGGGAAAGTTTGGGTTAGGTTTAGCCACATGGTGTCTCCTTGATGGGCAAGTAGCTTTCTTTTGTGCTTGAAGCTACATTTCTTATACAAATTAACTCTTTTTAACTCCATAGCAATCCTTAGCTTCCAAAACACCGACAAAACACAACACTATAGTAAACTATCAAGTATTTCAAGGAGCTAAGTATAAAATATAAGGAATTGATATATGAAAAAACATGAATTTCAGCACTTATCAGTAATGAACTCAACCAAATGCCTAAGGCACTCTTGTAATCATCCGATTAAGGCAACTACAAGAACCGTTCCATAACCTATCTTGCTCATCCGAACCAGAATGCTTTCAATGCCTTGATTCTTGATAATCCAAGCAATCAAGAACTCTTCACTCACTAAGCTATTGCACTTAGCAATCTGCCTCTCAATTGTGTCTTATACAATTGCCTGATTATTGGTTCTCTTGTGTCTTACACATTGTATGTGTCTTGGCCGAATCCCTCTCCTATTTATAGCCTCTCAAGGGTTGCTTCATAAAAAGGTTAAAGGACACAACCCCTTCTAGAATAACACCCTTTATTTGGACACAATGGTTCAGTCAACAGAACCATACCCTTCCAAATGAACACAACCATTCGGCTAAAGAAGGGAACCTATCATCCAAAAACAACATGATGTTTCGGTCACATGTGGCAGCCACATGATGAATAATGTAATATGTCACAATCTCATTGGTGACACTTGTACACTATGGTGCTGATGTGTCACACATATGTGCCACATCATCTAGGCCACCTAGTTACCACTAGCTAGTGCCACTCCATCTCATAGAATGTCACTCACCTAGCTACCCTTCAGCTACATTACGTTGAGCGAGCTGGTGTCCAGCTCCTTGAGCTGAGCTAGTTGGTGTCCAGCTACCTTGAGCTGACTTGAGCTGAGTAAGCTTTCACTTTGAGCTCCTTATGAGCTTCCATAAGCTTATCTCATCTCCTTGCTAGTTTACCATCATCATATATCATTCATATAAGTTAATCTTATGCGTACATGGTGCATTTGTTCACTTATGTCCAAATACTTCCAACAATAACATCTTTTTAAACAAATTCATTTTAACCAACTTTGTAACATCTTTGTAACATCTTTTTCTTTAACCAAACGTTCAAGAGATGATTCAATTTTTTTTATGGGAATTTAATTGACAATGATCCCTTTCTTTTTCTCTTGACTTTTTTCTTTTCTTCCCCCACACTGATCTTTTGTTTCCAGCCCAAATTTTCAATAAGTATCCCTTGTTTTGCAATATGTCTCAAAATATGTAATCCATCTTTAGAACAAGGCTAAGGATATAAGTACATTTAGGTTAGGGAGAAGATGTGGTTACCAAAGAAATAGCTTATTCATTGTAGGCTCAAATTGGCTCACTAGTGGGGATGTTCTCTTGGAACATTAATAAGGGATGGCTGATTTGGCCTTGGTAATAATCCTATTGCCTCTATCATATTCATGTTGTCACATGTATCAATATAGTCTCAAAAAGGTTTAAAGCAAGTTCTAGAGAATCATGTAATCATAAAAGCATTCAAGAATGAAATTAGGTTGATATGTATAATGCATCAATTATATAGGCTCAAAAAACTCACAAGGATGATTATACAAGTCAGATTAAGTCTAAACATGCTTCTTTCTCAATCAACATATCATATTTACATTGGCTCATGAAAAATAGTATTCAAGCTTAATTCTGATGAAAATCTTTTCACTCATAAACCAGTTTTAGACCTATACAATTCATATTTCATCATTGTATGGAAAGGAACTAAAAACACACTAAAAATAATAATAATAATATTAAAGACTAAAAAAATAATAATAACAACCTAAAATAAAAGAAATCCTAAATCCTTCCCCTCACACTTAATTCTTACATTGTCGTCAATGTAATGCTATTGCCCACATGAAAGAATTATGTGTAAGAGAAAAGAACTAATAACATAAGAATAAAAATAAGTAAGACTAAAAAAAACAAACTCATGCAAACTAAATAATTCTAAAACACTAAACAAACAATTAACAAATAAACATAATAAAAAGAGAAAGGGAAAGGGAAAGAAAGCAAATCTGAGTATGGCAGGTTGGTCCTTCACCAATTGGGCTGCCTCCCAATTAGTACTTGGTTGATTGTCTTCAACCTAGCCTATATTGGCTTTTTTGGGATCGTTGGGCTTAGACATGAAATTTCCCAAATTTGTGCTTTTCGTAGGGTGGTTTCTTTGCACAATAATGGATGCATTCTCCATCACAATTATTATTTCATCATCCTTTGTGGTGCATAGCTCATTGATAAGTGCTTAATTTCATACTTTTTCCTATTTAATTTCCTTATACTTTGTGCTTTAATTCTTACTTCCTTGACATTTTACTAGGTTTTTATGGTTTATAGGTATTTTGGAGGAGATGAAGTCCAAACATGTCAATTAGGATGTTAAAGAGCTTACAAAATCACAATCACAAGATGGAAAAAGAGTTGGGAGTCAAAAAGATCAAATTCTTGGTGCAAAGCAAGAAGATAGATTTGACCTCCGGAGCTTGTTGTTAAGAAAACATGATGTTAGAATAATTATTCAAACAAACAACCTTCTTGACTTTTGAATCTAACTTGATTACCTTTCCAACGGTTGGTCATGGGCTGAAATCAGATAAGAAATGGTCATCAAAATTGGCATTGGAATATCTCTCTAAACAACCCTAGTGGCAGAAAAAACCCTAGCCGCAAATCAATTTTTTTTCCTAATACCCTAGCTGACATTTATGTTTATCCTTGTCAAAGAAGGATTAGTGGCTGTCAACTTGCATAAATTGCATTGATTGCAAGAATCTTTTCTTAAAACTAATCCTAGTCAAAGTAGGAGAATTAAATCAGCCAAGACTTTTCTTCCTTACACTTACTTTGGCTGCAAGTTTGTAATCTCTCCTCATTAAAGAGTACTTTGACTAAGACTTTCCTACTTTATTAAAACCTTGGCTACCAAATATTCCGTCTTTCCTTAAAACATAAATGTCAGCCACTTTTCCATAACTTTGGCCATAAGTCTGCATTTATTGAAGGGAGAGAACTAAAATTCACTTGTTGGATGCCCTAGCTATTGCCTATAAATAGAGAACAAGGGGGCAAACGAAAATAACTTCTCCAAGCATCAAAGTTCTGATTTCTTCTTTGTTTCTTGGTTTTTGAGAGAGCAAGAGGCTGGATAATTAATATTCTTCTTTTTCTTCTTTCTTTCTTTTATTTTCTTCTTAGATTCTCTTTAATTTTATGTTTATGTTTACAATGCCTATGCTAGGCTAAACTTTTATTTGGTTAAGGGTGATTTCAAAGCCCTAGACATGTTATGTAAATAATTTTCAGAATCTATCTATCATTGTTTTCTATCGTTGCATATGTTCTTCCATTAAAATTGTTCGTGATGATGTTTTGATTTGTTTAGGTGGCCAACTAGACAAATCTCGATAATTGTCTAATGCTAGTTTATGAGTCTTGATCCGTGTAATTGTCTTGATTTCCTATTCATAAGTGGCAATTTATGATTAATGATTATGGTCAAGTTTTCAATAACTGCAAAGTGGAACATAACCTATGTTGAACAATCCGAGCTTATGTGTTTGTTGCTTAGATCAACCTATCTTTCTCATCATAAAGCAACTATTAAATTGAACTTAGAGAGCTTATTCTAGGTTGTTTGATAGTTAGAGATTAAATAGAGAGCTTGTTCTATTTTACGACAAACTAAGGAAAGATTGGGGTAACAGAGCTTGTTGTTGTCTACGGTTGTTAACTTTGATAGCTAATTAATGTTGATAGATATGAAATTGGTTCTTAATGATGTCTAGTGGTGGAGAGTGAAACCTTAACCATATTTTTCACATTTGATTCTTCTTAATTACTTGTTTTCTCATTCTTATTGTTAACTTTAGTTTAAATATGACTTCAAAATCCCTTTTACTTTTGTTTACATGTTTTTTAAGTGATAAACTATTAACTTATAAACTAAAACCCAATCCCTGAGGTCTCGACCCTTGCTAATCACTATATTCTACAATTGATTCTTTTTAAGTGCAAGGTTAAATAAGATACACTCTTTTGAGTGCATCATGTTTTTGGCGCCATTGCCGGGGATTGCTTTCTTTAGTTTATTGGTTTATTCTTATTTTCTGTTCTAATTATTTACTTTCTTTTTTTTTGTTTATTAGTGAATGTTCCAAGATCCCGAAGAAGACTTAAGACTTAGGAGAATTCGGGAATTTATAACTTCTCACCAACATCCAATCGAGGAGTTGATCCAAAACATTCAAGAGGAGAAAGGAGAGATGGCAGCAGCTGACAACCGAACTCTAAAATAGCTAGTCGCTCCGGACTTGGGTCAACAACCATTATGCATTGAATATGCTAATCTTGAGGTAGCTTTTGAATTAAAATCTGGTTTGATTCATCTTCTCCCAACTTTTTATGGTTTTGCAGGAGGGGATCCAAATAAGCACCTCAAGGAATTCCATGTAGTTTGCTCAAGCATGAGACCAACAAGGGTCACGGAAGAGCAAGTTAAGTTGAGAGCCTTCCCATTCCCTCTAGCTGTTCAGCAAAGGAATGGCTCTACTATCTACCATCCAGGACCATCACTACATGGAATAATATGAAGAAAGCATTCTTGGAAAGGTATTTTCCAGCATCTAAGACTGCCAACATTAGAAAAGAGATATGTGGGATTCGGCAATACAACGGAGAGTCCTTATATGAATATTGGGAGAGGTTCAAGAAACTTTGTGCATCATGTCCACACCATCAGATAAGTGAACAAGTTCTCATCCAATACTTCTATGAAGGTCTCATGCCCATGGAGAGAAGTATGATAGATGCCGCTAGTGAGGGAGCTGTAGTTGATAAGACTCCTGGGACTGCTAGAACATTAATCTCCAACATGGCAGCCAATTCTCAACAATTCTCAATGAGACATGATCCACCACCACAACCCAAGAAAGTCAATGAGGTAAGTATATCATCCCTTGAACAAAAATTTGATAAACTGACTTCTCTTATTCAACAATTGGCTGTAGGTAATATACAGCAAATAAAGGCTTGTGGCATATTGATGCACCCAAAAGAGTGTATCTTATTTAACCTTGCACTAAAAAGATAAATTGTAAGTATAGTAGTTAGCAAGGGTCGAGTCCTCAGGGATTGGGTTTTAGTTTATAAGTTAATAGTTTAAAACTTAAATTCAAGAACAATAAAAGAAAAGGGGTTTTTGAAGCCAGATTTAAACTAAAGTAAATAATAAGAATAAGATGCAAGGCGGTATAACCAGCCAATAAAAATATATATACTAAATTAGGCGGTATAACCAGCCAATAAAAATAAATATACTTAATTAGGCGGTATAACCAGCCAATAAAAATAAAACAAAGTTAATATACAAATTAGGCGGTATAACCAGCCAATAAAAATAAATATAGTCTTAAAAATAAGCAAACGAGAAAAGTAAGAAAACAAGTAAGTAAGACGAATCAAATATGAAAAATATGGTTAAGGTTTCATTCTCCACCACTAGACATCATTAAGAATCAATTTCATATCTATCAACATTAACCAACTATCAAAGTTAACAACCGTAGATAACAACAAGCTCTGTTATCCCAATCTTTCCTTAGTTTGTTGTTAAATAGAACAAGCTCTCTATTTAATCTCTAACCATCAAACAACCTAGAATAAGCTCTCTAAGTTCAATTTAATGGCAGCTTTATGATGAGAAAGATAGGTTGATCTAAGCAACAAACACATAAGCTCGGATTGTTCAACTTAGGTTATGTTCCACTTTGCAATTATTGAAAACTTGACCATAATCATTAATCACAAATTGCCACTTATGAATAGGAAATCAAGACAATTACACGGATCAAGACTCCTAAACTAGCAATAGATAATTATCAAGATCTATCTAGTTGTACACCTAAACAAATCAAGACAACATCATGAACAATTCTTGTAGAAGAACATAAGCAACTTTGATAGAAAATTAATGATAGATAGAATCTGAAAATCAATTATAAAACATGTCTAGGGCTTTGAAATCACCCTTAACCAAATAGAAGTTTAGCCTAGCATAGGCATTGTAAACATAAACATAAAATTAAAGAAAATCTAAGAAGAAAATAAAAGAAAGAAAGAAGAAGAGGAAGAATATTAATTATCCAACCTCTTGCTCTCTCTAAAGAAAAAGAAAACTAGAGAAAAGAAAGAAAACTAGAGAAAAGAAAGAAGAAGAAAACTTAGAGAATTTTATTAAAATGGCTAATATCCTACCTATGTACAATATGTTCCCTTACAATCATCCAAGGCCCTCTATTTATACACATTTTGGAGGGCTAAATGACAAGAGACAAGCTTTACAAATTTCAAAGGTAGGTATAATAGGTGGGTGCATTTTCTAACAATTTTCGTCATACATGACGATTTTGATCAGCCAACTTGATGGTCGATTTTGTCAATTTTGCAGGCCTTATCTGATCACATGGTCTTCTAGAAAAATGTTACCCTATCAGTTACTGATCCATAGCCGTTAGAATCAGCTCATTTGCTGATGTGGATAAGAAGATATGGGCAAAATACGAAAACAGGTCAGCACAGACGTCATTGCACATCAGCCAACTTGATGGTCGCTTTCTTCAATATTGGAGGCTTTATCTGATCACATGGTCTTCTAGACAAATGTTCCCCTATCAGTTAGTGATCCATATCCGTTGGAATCAGCTCATTTTCTGATGTGTAGAGGACGATATGGACAAAATGCGAAAACTGCTCAGGACAGACGTCATTGCACATCAGCCAACTTGATGGTTGATTTCGCTAGGGAAAACGACTCCGTTTCAAGAAGTGTAAAACATGAAAAAGATAGATATGCCTCTTAAATTTGCACGGTTAAAATTTCAGCCTTATTGCTTCAGTGAAACTCCAGATATAGCTGATATGGCAAAAGGTGTCGGAACTGGAACTGAACTGGATTTGCCCTTAATTCTAGTAATCTGAAATCACTAAAAGAAACTTGTGAAAAACACCAAATTACATAAAAATATAAAAGATCATAAACACAATTAGACTAAACAATAATAACTCGTATTTGACACAAAACAATAATAAAACATAACTAAAAACTATATAATTATACGAGTTATCACACCCCCACACTTAGATTGTTGCTAGTCCCTAGCAACGACTCAATAAAAATAAAATAAGAAAATCTAATCTAATCCATTTTCGTAGGAAATCACGGTGGCACTTAGCATGTGACACAAGCCTTTAAACCCCTAGGTGTCCCTAGTGGACGAGTTTAGTCTCGTGAGGGTTTACTAGAACGATACCCACAAACATTGAAAAACTAAAATATAAATAAACTACATATACTGAAAATATTTACTCCTATTCCTTTCAATATAAATTAGAGACAATCTTTGAACAAGTCTTATAAACTAATCAATAGCTTAAAGAATTTCACAAAAAATCATGCTTGAATGTAAATTGTTTGAGTTAAGCCAATATTAACATAACATATTTTAATCAAAATAGTGCACATTCAAACTTAATCTCAACTTCTCACATGAGATACTTTCATGATTTTCACTCTTTAAAGTAGTGGTAAAGTGTTTACACTCAATCAATCTCATGAAAATAGTTCTACCATATGCTTGCTTGTCTACCTATTCTCCACTAAAAGATCATGCAACTTCATAAATGAAGAGGTCTTTAATCAAGGTTGTAATGGGGCCAAGAGGTAATAATGTGGTTAAAGAATAAAAAGGAAAAGATATCACAAACATTCCAAAGACTTCATAGAATTTAGAGACAAAATAAGATTTTGCAAATAAAACTTTCTCAATATTCTTTAGAAGTACATAATCACATAGGCTGAATATTTCATGTTGAGCCTTTACTTCATTCTAACCAACTTTCGAACATCTTTTTCTTTTCTTTAACTAAAAGTTCAAGAGATTATTCAAAAATTGTTTTTTTTTTTTCACATGGGAATGTATTTGGCAATATTGCCTCTATTTTTCTCTTGAGTTTTGCCTTTCTCCTCCCCCACACTTATCTTTTGTTCTAACCCAAATTTTCAAAAAGTATCCCTTGTTTTTGCAATATGTCTCAAACATTCTAGTCCATCTTTAGAACAAGGGTAAAGATATAAATGTGTTTAGGCTAGGTGTAAGATGTGGTTACCAAATAAATAGCTTATTCACTGTAGGCTCAAATTGGTTCACTAGAGGGATGTTCTCTTGGAACATCAATAAGGGATGGCTGTTTGGCCCTAGTTAAAAAGTCCTAATGCCTCTATCATATTCATGTTGTTACATGCATCAATATAGTCTCAAATGGTTTAAAGCAAGTTCTAGAGAATCATGTAATCATAAGAGCACTCAAGAAAGAAATTAGATTGATTTGTATAATGCATCAATCATTATAGGCTCAAAAACTCACAAGAATGATTATACAAGTCAGATTAAGTCTAAACATGCTTCTTTCTCAATCAACATATCATATTAACATTGGCTCATAAAAATTAGTATCAAGCTTAATTCTCATGAAAATCTTCTCACTAGTAACCAGTTTAGACCTATGCAATTCATATCTTATCATTGTATTAAAAAGGAACTAAAACACACTAAAAATAATAATAATAAAGACTCAAAAAACAATAGTAGACAAAAATAAAAGAAATCCTAAATCATTCCCCCCACACTTAATTCTTACATTGTCCTCAATGTAAGTCTATTAACCCAAATGAAAGAATCATGTCTAAGAGAAAAGAACTAATAACATAAGAATAGAAATAACTAAGACTCAAAACAAAAGAAACTCATGCAACCTAAATAATCCTAAAATACTAAACAAAAATTAACAAGTAAACATAAAAAATAAAAATAAAAACAATAAAAATAAAAATAAAAATAATAAAAGAAAAGAAAAGAAAAAGGAAAAGAAAGAGAAAGAGAAAGAGAAAGCAAATCTGAATATGGAAGGTTGGCAATTTCTTCTTTAATTGGGTTGCCTTCCCAATTAACACTTGAGTTAGTGTTTTGAACCTAACCAACACCCCTTCTTGGCTTTTTAGGCTTGTCAGGCTCATACATGAAATTTTCCAAATTTATGCGTTTGAGAGGAAGCTTTCTTTGCACAACAGTGGATGCATTCTCCATTACAAGTATTATTCCATCATCCTTTGTGGTGCATATCTCATCGAGGAATGGAGCATATTTTGGTACTTGTTGAATGACATCCACAAACAAACTGTTTAAGGTTTCCAGCGTCTCTTGTTCATGTTCATCCTCCTTGAACTTTGCGAATCTACTAGGAAAAGGTGGAGAAGAAACATTAGTAAAAATTGGAATCTCAAACGTTACCTCAGGTGCCGAAATACTCTTATTTGGATCATTGGTTTCATTATCCTCAAGAATAGAATTCATCTCTAATTTTGTCTCATCCTCATCTTGTTCCTCATTCCTCAAGGTCACAATAGTAGCATTCTCCTTTGGGTTAATCATCGTTTGGGTAGGGAGTTCTTCAGATCTTTGTGCTACCCATACCACCATACTACTAGCCAATAGACTCATTTGCCTTTCCAAACTCTGGATACTTGCCCTTGTTTCCTGTTGAAATTGCAAAGTATCAGTAACAAGAGAATAGACAAGATCTTCTAAAGAAGTACCTGAGTTTTGAGTCATATGTGGTGGTTGAAAAAGATCTGGTTCTTGGGACCATGATTGATTGAAGCTAGATGGATGAGTGTAATTGGCATAAGGATCTACTTCTTGGTAATTTTTCGAGTAGCCATAATTAGTATGATCCCACCATCCCTCATGGTAAGTGTTTGAGTAATGATCATACTGTTGGTCTTGGAACCCTTGATGGCCTTGACATCCTCCCATGGCCAATTGTTGAACTGGGGAGGTGAGATTGGCTTGTTGATTCTCCATGTTCATGTATGCCACCAACTCTTCAAGTGTTAGATTGCTCAATTCCATTGTTTTTTTTTTTTTTTTTTTTTTAAATTTGAAAAGAAAAACTTGTATGTACAAGAAAATAAAACTAATTAGAACTGAAAATAAGAATAAACCAAGTAACAAATAAACTAAAGAAAGCAATCCCCGGCAACGGCGCCAAAAATTTGATGCACCCAAAAGAGTGTATCTTATTTAACCTTGCACTAAAAAGATAAATTGTAAGTATAGTAGTTAGCAAGGGTCGAGTCCTCAGGGATTGGGTTTTAGTTTATAAGTTAATAGTTTAAAACTTAAATTCAAGAACAATAAAAGAAAAGGGGTTTTTGAAGCCAGATTTAAACTAAAGTAAATAATAAGAATAAGATGCAAGGCGGTATAACCAGCCAATAAAAATATATATACTAAATTAGGCGGTATAACCAGCCAATAAAAATAAATATACTTAATTAGGCGGTATAACCAGCCAATAAAAAT
Organism: Fremontodendron californicum; assembly: GCA_030761205.1. NCBI lineage: Eukaryota > Viridiplantae > Streptophyta > Magnoliopsida > Malvales > Malvaceae > Fremontodendron > Fremontodendron californicum. Next base: position 19,884,780 of record JAULJL010000020.1, on the reverse strand, counting down.
AAAACAAAGTTAATATACAAATTAGGCGGTATAACCAGCCAATAAAAATAAATATAAAAAATAAGCAAACTAAAAGTAAGAAAACAAATAAGTAAGAAGAATCAAATATGAAAAATATGGTTAAGGTTTCATTCTCCACCACTAGACATCATTGAGAATCAATTTCAGATCTATCAATATCAACCAACTATCAAAGTTAACAACCGTAGATAACAACAAGCTCTGTTACCCCAATCTTTCCTTAGTTTGTCGTTAAATAGAACAAGCTCTCTATTTAATCTCTAACCATTAAACAACCTAGAATAAGCTCTCTAAATTCAATTTAATGGCAGCTTTATGATGAGAAAGATAGGTTGATCTAAGCAACAAACACATAAGCTCGGATTGTTCAACTTAGGTTATGTTCCACTTTGCAATTATTGAAAACTTGACCATAATCATTAATCACAAATTGCCACTTATGAATAGGAAATCAAGACAATTACACGGATCAAGACTCCTAAACTAGCAATAGATAATTATCAAGATCTATCTAGTTGTACACCTAAATAAATCTAGACAACATCATGAACAATTCTTGTAGAAGAACATAAGCAACTTTGATAGAAAATTAATGATAGATAGAATCTGAAAATCAATCACAAAACATGTCTAGGGCTTTGAAATCACCCTTAACCAAATAGAAGTTTAGCCTAGCATAGGCATTATAAACATAAACATAAAATTAAAGAAAATCTAAGAAGAAAATAAAAGAAAGAAAGAAGAAGAGGAAGAATATTAATTATCCAACCTCTTGCTCTCTCTAAAGAAAAAGAAAACTAGAGAAAAGAAAGAAAACTAGAGAAAAGAAAGAAGAAGAAAACTTAGAGAATTTTATTAAAATGGCTAATATCCTACCTATGTACAATATGATCCTCTACAATCATCCAAGGCCCTCTATTTATACACATTTTGGAGGGCTAAATGACAAGAGACAAGCTTTACAAATTTCAAAGGTAGGTATAATAGGTGGGTGCATTTTTCTAACAATTTTCGTCATATTGTATGACCATTTTGATCAGCCAACTTGATGGTCGATTTTGTCAATCTTGGAGGCCTGATCTGATCACATGGTCTTCTAGAAAAATGTTCCCCTATGAGTTACTGATTCATAGCCGTTGGAATCAGCTCATTTGCTGATGTGGAGAAGAAGATATGGGCAAAATACGAAACCAGGTCAGCACAGACGTCATTGCACATCAGCCAACTTGATGGTCGATTTCTTCAATATTGGAGGCTTTATCTGATCACATGGTCTTCTAGACAAATGTTCCCCTATCAGTTAGTGATCCATATCCGTTGGAATCAGCTCATTTGCTGATGTGTATCGGACGATATGATCAAAATACGAAAACTGCTCAAGACAGACGTCATTGCACATCAGCCAACTTGATGGTTGATTTCGCTAGGGAAAACGACTCCGTTTCAAGAAGTGTAAAACATGAAAAAGATAGATATGCCTCTTAACTTTGCACGGTTAAAATTTCAGCCTTATTGCTTCAGTGAAACTCCAGATATAGCTGATATGGCAAAAGGTGTCGGAACTGGAACTGAACTGGATTTGCCCTTAATTCTAGTAATCTGAAATGACTCAAAGAAACTTGTGAAAAACACCAAATTACATAAAAATATAAAAGATCATAAACACAATTAGACTAAACAATAATAACTCGTATTTGACACAAAACAATAATAAAACATAACTAAAAACTATATAATTATACGAGTTATCACATATGTTCAAACATGGGGCACCAAACTGATATGTGTCCAACACTTCAAGAGGACACCAATGAACATGTGAATGCCATGGGTGGATTTCAGAACCAATCAAGGAAATATGATCCCTACTCAAACACTTACAATCCAGGATAGAGGGATCATCCAAACTTCAATTATGGAGGGAACCAATCACAAACTATTCCTCCACCATTTGACAACAGGCCACCGGGTTTTCACCAAAGAGTGCAACAACCATACCAAACCTGACAACAAGTGCCACCCACCCAAAAATTCAGGTACTTTTCTCGAAGATCTTGTTAAAGATCTTTCTACTAATATAATTCAATTTCAACAGGAAACAAAGACAAGTATCCGAAATTTGGAGACTCAAATTGGGCAATTGGCAACAACCATGAGTCAAATGCAAGCAAGCGATTCCAGGAAATTACCTTCCCAAACCATAGTGAATCCAAGAGAGAATGCCAATGCTATAACTCTAAGAAGTGACAAACAGCTTGAGACACCACAAAAGGATAGTGCTCAAGGGGAGGACAACACCATGGCATCATCTTCACATCCCAATGAGCCATTACAAAAGGTAGCTCCTAAACCATCTTTTCCTTCTTATAAAACTCCTCCACCTTTTCCTAGCAGGTTAGCAAAATCTAAGGAGGAACAAGATAAGGAAATTTTGGAAACCTTCTGGAAAGTAGAGGTAAACATCCCTTTACTAGATGCTATCAATAAACCAAGTGCTTCTTGGGAGGCAACCTAAAAGGATTGAGAGCATCCATTATAATCAGATTTGCATATTCCTACTCTCAATCATTCTATCTTTTATTGTTTTTCTTTAGTTTGTTTTGTTTAGTAGTTATTTTCTCTTACATATAATTCTTGCATTGGGGATAATAGCATTACATTGAGGACAATGTAAAAATTAAGTGTAGGGGGAAGAATTTAGGATTTTATTTAGTGTGTTTTGTTTTTGATTCTTTTTATGTTGTTTTTAGTGTGTTTTGGTTACTTTCAATACTATGATGAGATATGAATTGCATAAGTATAAAACTGATTTATTAGTGAGAAGATTTTCATGAGAATTGAGCTTGATATCATTTTTTTAGCCAATGTTAATATGATATGTTGATTGAGAAAGAAGCATGTTTAGACTTAAATCTAACTTGTATAATCATCCTTGTGAGTTTTTGAGCCTATATGATTGATGCATTATACATATCAATCTAATTTCTTTCTTGAGTGCTCTTATCATTACATGATTCTCTAGAACATGCTTTAAACCTTGTTGAGACTATATTGATGCATGTGACAACATGAATACGATAGATGCATTAGGATTTTTAACCAGGGCCAAACAGTCATCCCTTATTGATGTTCCAAGTGAACATCCCCCTTAGTGAGCCAATTTGAGCCTACAATGAATAAGCTATTTATTTGGTAACCATATCTTGTCCCTAACCTCAATATACTTATTTATATCCTTACCCTTGTTCTAAAGATGAATTAGCATGTTTTGAGACATATTGCAAAGACAAGGAAGATCTATTCAAATTTTGGGTTAGAAACAAGAAATAAGTGTGGGGGAGGAGAAAGGCAAAAGTCAAGAGAAAAATAGAGGGAATATTGCCAAATACATTCCCATGTGAATTTTCTTTTTTGAATAATCTCTTGAACTTCTAGTTAAAGAAATGAAAAATATGTTACAAAGTTGTTTGGAATGAAGAAGAGGCCCAACATGAATATTCGGCCTATGTATTATGTGCTTTGTAAAGAGTTTTGAGAAGTTTTCTTTGTGTGAATCTTATTATGTCTCTAAACTCTATGAAATCTTTGGAACCTTTGTAATATCCTTTTTCTTTTATTCTTTAACCTCATTTATTACCCCTTGGCCCCATTACAACCTTGAATAAAGACCTCTTGATTTATGAAGTTGCATGATCTAAATAGTGGATAATAGATGGACAAGCAAGCATATGATAGAACTGTTTTCATGAGATTGATTGAGTGTAAACACTTTACCACTACTTTAAAAAGTGAAAATCATGAGAGTATCCCATGTGAGAAGTTGAGATTAAGTTTAAACATGCACTATTTTGATTGAGATATGTTATGTTAACTTAACTCAAACCCTTTACTATCAAGCATGATTCTTTGTGAAACTCTTTAAGCTATTGATTAGTTTGTAAGACATGTTCAATTTTGCTCGAGGACTAGCAAAAGATTAAGTGTGGGGGAATTTGATAAGTGCTTAATTTCATACATTTTCCAATTTAATTTCCTTATACTTTGTGCTTTAATTCTTACTTCCTTGATATTTTACTAGGTTTTTATACTTTGTAGGTATTTTGGAGGAGATGAAGTCCAAACATGTCAATTAGGATGTTAAAGAGCTTACAAAATCACAATCACAAGAAAGAAAAATAGTTGGGAGTCAAAAAGATCAAATTCTTGGTGCAAAGCAAGAAGACAGATTTCACCTCCGGAGCTTGCTGTTAAGAAAACATGATGTTAGATTATTTATTCGAAGAAACTTCCTTCTAGACTTTTGAAGATAACTTGATTACCTTTCCAACAGTTGGTCATCGGCCTAAAACAAATAAGAAATGATCATCCAAATTAGTTACTTGAATATCTCCCTAAACAACCCTAGTGGTAGAAAAAACCCTAGCCGCAAATCATATTTTTTTCTTAATACCCTAGCTGACATTTATGTTTATCCTTGTCAAAGAAGGATTAGTGGCTGTCAACTTGCATTAATTGCAAGAATCTTTTCTTAAAACTAATCCTAGTCAAAGTAGGAGAATTAAATCAGCCAAGACTTTCCTTCTTTGCACTTACTTTGGCTGCAAGTTTGTAATCTCTCCTCATTAAAGAGTACTTCGACTAGAAATTTCCTAGTTTATTAAAACCTTGGCTACCAAGTATTCCTTCTTTCCTTAAAACATAAAAGTCAGCCACTTTTTCTTAACTTTAGCCACAAGTCCGCATTTATTGAAGGGAGAGAGCTGAAATTCACTTGTTGGATGCCCTAGCTATTGCCTATAAATAGAGAACAAGGAGACAAATGAAAATACACTTCTCCAAGCATCAAAGTTCTGATTTCTTCTTTGTTTCTTTGTTTTTGAGAGAGCAAGAGGCTGGATAATTAATATTCTTCTTCTTCTTCTTCTTTCTTTCTTTTATTTTCTTTTTGAATTCTCTTTAATTTTATGTTAATGTTTACAATGCCTATGCTAGGCTAAATTTTTATTTGGTTAAGGGTGATTTCAAAGCCCTAGACATGTTATGTAATTAATTTTCAGAATCTATCTATCATTGTTTTCTATCAAAGTTGCTTATGTTCTTCCCTTAAAATTGTTCATGATGATGTTTTGATTTGTTTAGGTGGCCAACTAGATAAATCTTGATAATTGTCTAATGCTAGTTTAGGAGTCTTGATCTGTGTAATTGTCTTGATTTCCTATTCATAAGTGGCAATTTCTGATTAATGATTATGGTCAAGTTTTCAATAATTGCAAAGTGGAACATAACCTAAGTTGAACAATCCGAGCTTATGTTTTTGTTGCTTAGATCAACCTATCTTTCTCATCATAAAGCTGCTATTAAATTGAACTTAAAGAGCTTATTCTAGGTTGTTTGATAGTTAGAGATTAAATACAGAGCTTGTTTTATTTAACGACAAATTAAGGAAAGATTGGGGTAACAGAGCTTGTTGTTATCTACGGTTGTTAACTTTGATAGCTAATTAATGTTGATAGATATGAAATTGATTCTTAATGATGTCTAGTGGTGGAGAATGAAACCTTAACCATATTTTTCATATTTGATTCTTCTTAATTACTTGTTTTCTGATTCTTATAGTTAGCTTTAGTTTAAATCTGATTTCAAAATCCCATTTACTTTTTTTTACTTTTTTTTAAGTGATAAACTATTAACTTGTAAACTAAAACCCAATCCCAGAGGAATCGACCCTTGCTAATCACTATACTCTACAATTGATTCTTTTTAAGTGCAAGGTTAAATAAGATACACTATTTTGAGTGCATCACTCATCAAGGAATGGTGCAAATTTTAGTACTTGTTGAATGGCATCCGCAAACTGTTGGGATTCGGCTCATGCTCAAATAGAGATAATGTATAATTTAATCAGCAGTTAACTATACAATAGAGCGGAATTAAAACAAAACAAAGAGACATCGAATCCCTCCATGGATCTGCCTATGAATTAAAATGATCAGGCTATCAAAAATAGATAAGAATCAAAATCTCATACCTCTATAATGGAGATTGCCGAAACCTCATCACAGATTCTTGATGTTCTTGCTCTTGTACACAATGCTCGCTTGTCGAAGACCAAAGTCATCCAATTGTCCGACCTCTAACAGTAATCTACACAGGTGATCTGAAAGCCTTCACAAGGTTGAGATTATGTTTAACCAAGACGATGCTAGTGGTCTAGGTTGTGAGAAACCTTCCTCCTCTTCCTTGGTTAGCCAAAATTAATTATAAGAATCAAATTCCTCTTAGTTATTTTTGCTATTCGGCCGAAACACTCTAAAAGAGAGTGGGGTGCCGATTTCAGGATTTTCTTAGGGGGGAGGCAGCAACAACATTAGGCTATTTATAAGTAGGTTTAATGTATGCCAATACTTGGACTAACTGCACTAAAGCCCTTATAAGTATTATTAAATATTCACAATAAGCTCACAACACTTAATGAATATTTAATCTGCCCCTATCTCATTTTAATTTCATTAATCACCTTTTGTGTGCGACCCTTTAGGCCCTTAACATGTTGGCAATAAATATAATTAATTCAATTAAGAATTTTCTTTTGTATTTATAGATCATGAACGGCATCTAGCAATGCATCATGACCACCCAAATGCCAAGAGAGTCATCAAGCTTCGACTGGCCTTTCGTGTATAATATGTCTGTGTAATTCGATCCCTTCATCAAATAATTCCGAGATAGGAAAAAGCATGGTTTAGTGTCTACTTTTAACCCATTCCATATTAGATATGCAGCTAGTATTAACTCCATAAGTATTGCCTTGGCCAAGGACTTCCATAAGTTAATATAAGCCTGATACATGTGAGATATGTCCCCTTAATCACTTGGGGTGATGAATCCTTTCTGGACCACTTATTCATCTTCGTATGCTTCATGTCTTACCCAATAACACCCTACTTTAAGCATCCTCATGATTGAGACCCGTTCATGATGAAATCTAAGTATGACAGTTCACATACAAGATGACCTGGTGTCTCAAGTGAAAAGACTAGTTACACTATTGACACATGAGAGTATTTACCATAGACACTTGAGTGAAATACCAAATGGAACTCTCATAGCGGGTCAAGTTTAGTGAACTTGTTCAACTAACAAGCACCCATATGTTATCCCCAAGTATCTCTATACTTTCAACCTATGAGACCGGTTGCATGCATCAAGTGTATACTATGCCAGTCTTTGAGCATTGTCAATGCCCTGTCTTGACAATACAATGACCAGGAACTGTTTTGAAACATGACATTGATGCATAAGGATCCTCATAATTGTAACACCTTACAATTCCTTTGCAATGCCATTGTGTCTCATGGGCTTTATCTTCACAAGTTATTTATAACAATACTTATGGATAAAGAAAAACCTCAATTATAATTAATAAACTATAATGTGCAATACATGAATATATAAATAGTGTTTTACAAGCTTAACTAGATTGGCTTGTAGGGCTTATACCAACACAAACAAGTTGTATAAGGTTTCCAGCATGAGTTGTTCATGTTCCTCCTCCTTGAACTTTGCGAATCTACTAGGAAAAGGTGGAGAAGAAACATTAGTAAAAATTGGAACCTTAAAAGTTACCTTAGGTGCCGAAGTACTCTAAATTTGAATGGTGGCTACATTATCCTCAAGAAGTGAATTCATCTTTGGTTTTGTCTCATCCTCATCTTGTTCCTCATTCCTCAAGGTCACAATAGTAGCATTCTCCTTTGGGTTAATCACTGTTTGGGCAAAGAGTTCTTTAGATCTTTGTGCTACCCATCTCACCATAGTACTCGCCAATTGGCTCATTTGTGTTTCCAAACTCTGGATACTTGCCTTTGTTTCCTCTGTTTCATGTTGAAGTTGCAAAGTATTAATAACAAGAGAATTGACAAGTTCTTCTAAAGAATTACGTAAGTTTTGAGGTGGTGGCTCAAAAAGATCTTGTTGTTGATCCCATTGTTGATTGAAGACAGATTGATGAGTGTAATTGGCATAAGGATCTGCTTCTTGATAATTTTTCGAGTAGCCATAATTAGTATGATCCCACCATCCTTCATTGTAAGTGTTTGAGTAAGGATCATACTGTTGTCCTTGGAACCCTTGATGGCCTTGACATCCTCTTAAATCGTAGGCTTGTTCAAAATTATCATCTCGGAAGTATGGGTACAAATTGGTTGGATGATCCATCATAAAGCATACTCCACACTTCCTTGATTGTTGAACATTACCCATGGCCAGTTGTTGAACTATGGAAGTGAGATTGGCTAGTTGGTTTTGAATGTTTGATGTAGCCCATGCCATCTCTCTTTGATTGGGGAGAAAAGAAAACCAATATATACAAAAAGAAAATTAATTAGAACTGAAAATAAGAATAAACCAACTGATGCACCCAAAAGAGTGTATCTTATTTAACCTTGCACTAAAAAGATAAATTGTAAGTATAGTAGTTAGCAAGGGTCGAGTCCTCAGGGATTGGGTTTTAGTTTATAAGTTAATAGTTTAAAACTTAAATTCAAGAACAATAAAAGAAAAGGGGTTTTTGAAGCCAGATTTAAACTAAAGTAAATAATAAGAATAAGATGAAAGGCGGTAAAACCAGCCAATAAAAATATATATACTAAATTAGGCGGTATAACCAGCCAATAATATATATACTAAATTAGGCGGTATAACCAGCCAATAAAAATAAAACAAAGTTAATATACAAATTAGGCGGTATAACCAGCCAATAAAAATAAATATACTTTTAAAAATAAGCAAACTAGAAAAGTAAGAAAACAAGTAAGTAAGAAGAATCAAATATGAAAAATATGGTTAAGGTTTCATTCTCCACCACTAGACATCATTAAGAATCAATTTCAAATCTATCAATATCAACCAACTATCAAAGTTAACAACCGTAGATAACAACAAGCTCTGTTACCCCAATCTTTCCTTAGTTTGTCGTTAAATAGAACAAGCTCTCTATTTAATCTCTAACCATTAAACAACTTAGAATAAGCTCTCTAAATTCAATTTAATGGCAGCTTTATGATGAGAAAGATAGGTTGATCTAAGCAACAAACACATAAGCTCGGATTGTTCAACTTAGGTTATGTTCCACTTTGCAATTATTGAAAACTTGACCATAATCATTAATCACAAATTGCCACTTATGAATAGGAAATCAAGACAATTACACGGATCAAGACTCCTAAACTAGCAATAGATAATTATCAAGATCTATCTAGTTGTACACCTAAATAAATCAAGACAACATCATGAACAATTCTTGTAGAAGAACATAAGCAACTTTGATAGAAAATTAATGATAGATAGAATCTGAAAATCAATCACAAAACATGTCTAGGGCTTTGAAATCAACCTTAACCAAATAGAAGTTTAGCCTAGCATAGGCATTATAAACATAAAATTAAATAGAATCTAAGAAGAAAATAAAAGAAAGAAAGAAGAAGAAGAAGAATATTAATTATCCAACCTCTTGCTCTTTCTAAAGAAAAAGAAAACTAGAGAAAAGAAAGAAGAAGAAAACTTAGAGAATTTTGTTAAAATGGCTAATATCCTACCAATCTCCAATATGATCCCTTACAATCATCCAAGGCCCTCTATTTATACACATTTTGGAGGGCTAAATGACAAGAGACAAGCTTTACAAATTTCAAAGGTAGGTATATGACGATTTTGATCAGCCAACTTGATGGTCGATTTCGTCAATATTGGAGGCCTGATCGGATCACATGGTCTTCTAGACAAAGGTTCCCCTATCAGTTACGGAACCATAGCCGTTGGAATCAGCTCATTTGCTGATGTGGTTAAGCAGATATGGGCAAAATACGAAAACATGTCAGCACAGACGTCATTGCACATCAGCCACCTTGATGGTCGATTTCTTCAATATTGGAGGCCTGATCTGATCACATGGTCTTCTAGACAAAGGTTCCCCTATCAGTTACGGAACCATAGCCGTTGGAATCAGCTCATTTTCTGATGTGGATAAGAAGATATGGGCATAATACGAAAACATGTCAGCACAGACGTCATTGCACATCAGCCAACTTGATGGTCGATTTTGCTAGGGAAAACGACTCCGTTTTAAGAAGTGTAAAACATGAAAAAGATAGATATGCCTCTTAGATTTGCATGGATACAAATTTCAGCCTTATTGCTTCAATGAAACTCGAGATATAGCTGATATGGCAAAAGGTGTCGGAACTGAAACTGAACTGGATTTGCCCTTAATTCTAGTAATCTGAAATCACTCAAAGAAACTTGTGAAAAACACCAAAATACATAAAAATATAAAAGATCATAAACACAATTAGACTAAACAATAATAACTCGTATTTGACACAAAACAATAATAAAACATAACTAAAAACTATATAATTATACGAGTTATCACACCCCCACACTTAGATTGTTGCTAGTCCCTAGCAACGACTCAATAAAAATAAAATAAGAAAATCTAATCTAATCCATTTTCGTAGGAAATCACGGTGGCACTTAGCATGTGACACAAGCCTTTAAACCCCTAGGTGTCCCTAGTGGACGAGTTTAGTCTCGTGAGGGTTTACTAGAACGATACCCACAAACATTGAAAAATTAAAATATAAATAAACTTCATATAAATAAACTACATATACTAAAAATATTTACTCCTAATCCTTTCAATACAAATTAGAGACAATATTTGAACAAGTCTTATAAACTAATCAATAGCTTAAAAAATTTCACAAAAAATCATGCTTGAATGTAAATTGTTTGAGTTAAGCCAATATTAGCATAACATATCTCAATCAAAATAGTGCATGTTCAAGTTTAATCTCAACTTCTCACATGGGATACTCTCTTGATTTTCACTCTTTAAAGTAGTGGTAAAGTGTTTACACTCAATCAATCTCATGAAAACACTTCTACGATATGCTTGCTTGTCTACCTATTCTCCACTAAAAGATCATGCAACTTCATAAATCAAGAGGTCTTTAATCAAGGTTGTAATGGGGCCAAGGGGTTTGTAATGTGGTTGAAGAACAAAAGGATAAAGATATCACAAAGGTTCCAAAGAGTTCATAAAGTTTAGAGACATAAAAAGATTATACAAAGAAACTTCTCAAAACTCTTTACAAGTACATAGTCACCTAGGTCGGATATTCATGTTGGGCCTTTTCTTCATTCTAAACGACTTTGTAACATCTTTTTCTTTTTCCACAAATTCAAGAGATGATTCATATATATATATATATATTTTTTTTTACATAGGAATGTATTTTCCAGTATTTCATTTCTTTTTCTCTTGACTTTTCTTTTCTTTCCCCCCCACACTTATTTCTTGTTTCTAACCCAAATTTTTAACTAAAAATATCCCTTGTCTTTGCAACTTGTCTCAAAACATGCTAATTCATCTTTGGAACAAAGGTAAAGATATAAGTATTTTTAGGTTAGGGACAAGTTATGGTTACCAAAGAGATAGCTTATTCAATGTAGGCTCAAATTGGTTCACTAAGGGTGTGTTCTCTTGGAACATCAATAAGGGATGGCTGTTTGGCTCTGGCTAAAAATCCTAATGCCTCTATCATATTCATGTTGTCACATGCATCAATATAGTTTCAACAAGGTCTAAAGCAAGTTCTAGAGAATCATGTAATCATAAGAGCACTCAAGAAAGAAATTAGATTGATTTATATAATGCATCAATCATTATAGGCTCAAAAACTCACAAGGATGATTATACAAGTCAGATTAAGTCTAAACATGCTTCTTTCTCAATCAACATATCATATTAACATTGGCTCATAAAAATTAGTATCAAGCTTAATTCTCATGAAAATCTTCTCACTAATAAATCTGTTTTAGACTTATGCAATTCATATCTCATCATAGTATTGAAAAGGAACTAAAACACACTAAAAATAATAATAAAGACTCATAAAAAAAAAAATAGTAGACAAAAATAAAAGAAATCCTAAATCCTTCCCCCCACACTTAATTCTTACATTGTCCTCAATGTAAGTCTATTAACCCAACTGAAAGAATCATGTGTAAGAGAAAAGAACTAATAACATAAGAATAGGAACAACTAAGACTCAAAACAAAACAAACTCACGCAACCTAAATAATCCTAAAATACTAAACAAAAATTAACAAGTAAACATAAAAAGATTAAAGTCAAACTGACAAGGTATGTCTCAAGTCTCCCTTACTCAGACCTTGTTCAGAATGAATACTTCTAAATTGCTTAAAACACAACAAACTTTTTTTTTTTTTTTTTGAAAAGAAGAAATCAAATTGACAAGGTATGTCTCAAGTCTCCCTTACTCAGACCTTGTTCAGAATGAATACTTCTAAATGGCTTAAAACACAACAAATTTTTTTTTTATTTTTAAATTAGCAAAATATGTCCCTTACCCCCTACTAAAATATGACATTGTCCCCAATGTCAAATTTTAAAGGTAGAATTTAGGAGATATTACCTGCAGAGGTTGCTAACCACTTATTATAACTGAGACAAAACAAACAAAATGTTAGATAATGTCACAAAGACAAAGTGCAATCCACTCCTTGCTCGTCCATATCTCTTTTTCTTTTTCCGAGCGTTTGCGAAACAACCGTAGCAGATAAACACTCATAAGCTTGGAGCTTTTTGAGTAAATCTTCAATGGTTGTAGCAGAAATTATGGTTCTCCTTGCCTCTGAAAACATGAATCCATTTTCCACAGCACTATCTAAATATGAAAGAAAATTACTAAAATAACCATTAATATTAAGCAAACCAATGGGTTTCTTATTTGTGACCAAAGATGACCAAGAAGCCACGCAAGCTATTTCTTCCAATGTACCCAGACCTCCTGGTAAAGCAATGAATGCATCGGCAGAATGGTACATGATTGTTATCCGTTCAGGGACACTCCAGACTTGTATTTCCTTACCCACGGTAGGTCCACAAAAACTTGTGAATAGTTTTGGCACGATTCCTAGAACTGGACTTCCTCCGGCGTGTGCTGCTGTAGCGACTGCTCCCATTAAACCCGTACTACCGCCTCCATAAATCAAGTGGATCTTTTGTTGGGCAAGTATTACTCCAACTCTTATGGCTTCATCAGCGAATATGTTATTTTTCCCTGGATAAGCACCTCCAAAGACACAAATTTTTTTAATGCGTTGGGATGAAGTACTTTCCATTTTTTTTTTTTTTTTTTTCGAGTGCCTGAAAGAGAATGAGTACATGGTGTAATATATAGAGGACTGAGTAGTGAATCAGACAAGAGTAATAATGTCGCCGAAAGTGTATCTGACCTGTCAGAAGAAAATGTTAACCTAACAAAAGATTTTTGCGTGATTTCAGGAAGAAAATCAAAAAGAGAAGAAAAAATCAACCGTAAAAGACAAATAAAAAAAACGAGAATAATTACACAAATCGAACAACACGTAAATTAAACCAAAATAAAGTTATTGCAAATCAAACCAAAAGCTGAGAAGTCGTTTATTGTAGTTGTGATTGTGGCTCACATCTTCCTCTGGTTTTACGTCCAGAAACGGCTTAAACGCCTTCTATGAGTCGAGGATATGCTTCCCATCCAGTTTTCTTACAAGCTGGCAAACAGGGTCTTTTAACATCAGATTCCCAAGATGTTGCCATTCCCTTTGGAATTGCGGCCATAAATCAAGAATTTCTCTTTGTACGTCTCCACTAGGATGCGTCTCAAGAGAAAGTTGGATATTACCCAAATTCTCCTTACTCAGTCCATCCTTAATGAATTCAATTTTATCATCTCGATTAGAGGACGGAATCCCAATAGAACGACATTTACCGTTACACGTCCATCGTGCACATTTGTGGCAATTTGAACTCATGCGCTTTGCTCGTCGCTTCTTTGCAAAAGTGCTTCTACCTGTACCTGGTAAATGCAAAACAGGAAGATATTCATCTTCACGTACCTTGGCTTCAATTATCCAACGTATGTCGTCAGGAATCCCTTTGTGCATAAGCATTCTTAATCTTTCAAGTCGAACTTGGTAAAGCTTCAGTAAAATATTTCGAGGAAAAGGAGGAAATCGTTTCTGCAATCTTGTGAGAATATCATCCATCCTGAAAAAAAAATGAAAAAAATGAAAGAGAAATTGGAAGAGAAATTTATATACAATATCAGTTTTGTGGGTAGCTGATGGAACCGATTTAAATAATCACGGAGTACCGTTATCCGCCATTTAACCGGGGTTAAAAAAAATAAATTAAAAATTATATTTACATCTTGTAAGAGAAAAGAACTATTAAACAAAAGAAAAGAAAAACAATAAAGGATAGAATGATGGAGAGTAAGGAATATGCAAATCTGATATAATAGATGCTCTCCATCCTTTTGGGTTGCCTCCCAAGAAGCGCTTGGTTTATTGTCCTCAGCCTAACTTAGACCCATGCCATTATTATTCAACATACTTTGGCTCAAAAAGTGGAAACTCCTCCACATCTTGTATTGGAAAGTTCTCATAGTAAGGCTTCAATCTATGACCATTCACTTTGAATGCCTTATCTGTTTTTGGGCTTTGGATTTCAACTGCACCATGAGTAAATACATTAGTAATAACAAAAGGTCCAACCCAACGAGAACGTAACTTACCTGGATATAACTTAAGGCGTGAATGGAAGAGAAGAACTTTTTGTCCAACAACAAATTCTTTTCTTGATATCATCTTGTCATGGAATGCCTTAGTCTTTTCCTTGTAAATCCTAGAATTCTGATAGGCATCATTCCTTATCTCCTCTAATTCTTGTAGGTCAAGTTTTCTTTTCTTTCCTATCTCATCCATCTCCAAGTTGCATTGTTTGATAGCCCAATATGATTTATGTTCCAATTCAACCGGAAGATGACAAGGCTTACCATAAACAAGTCGATAAGGAGACATACCAATGGGTGTCTTATATGCTGTCCTATAAGCCCAAAGTGCATCATCAAGTCGTGAACTCCAATCCTTCCTATTTGGATTAACTGTCTTTTCAAGGATGGACTTAACTTCTCGGTTTGACACTTCAGCTTGCCCACTAGTTTGAGGATGATATGAGGTGGAGACCTTGTGTGTGATGTTATACTTCCTCAAAAGTGCTTCTATAGTCCTATTGCAAAAGTGAGTACCTCTATCGCTGATTATGGCCTTTGGCGTTCCAAACCTAGCAAAGATGTTAGTCTTGACAAAATCTGAAACAACTTTAGAGTCATTAGTCCTAGTGGATTTTGCTTCCACCCACTTTGAAACATAATCAACGGCAAGTAAAATATAAAGATTACCAAAAGAAGGAGGAAAAGGTCCCATGAAATCCATGCCCCATACATCAAAAATTTCAACAATAAGTATTGGAGTTTGAGGCATTTGATTTCTAGCACCTAAGTTACCTGTTCTTTGGCAACGATCACATGACTTGCAAAAGAGGTATGCATCTTTGAATATGGTAGGCCAATAAAATCCAGAATCAAGAACTTTCATGGCTGTTCTTTTGGATCCAAAGTATCCTCCACATGCATAAGAGTGACAAAAGGTGAGAATAGATTGAAATTCAGTTTCGAGTACACACCTTCTTATAATCTGATCGGAGCAATGCTTCCAAAGGTAAGGATCATCCCATATGTAGTATTTGGCATCACTCTTGATCTTATTTCTTTGAGCTTGTGTCAACTCTTGTGGCAACTTCTTGGTAACTAAGTAATTAACAATATCAGCATACCAAGGAGTTGTTGTTCTTATAAAAAGAAGTTGCTCATCCGGAAAGTTCTCATTCAAGGGTAGTGCATCATCTTCATGAACTAAACGGCTAAGATGGTCCGCAACCAGGTTGTCACTACCTCTCTTATCTTTTATCTCCAAATCAAACTCTTGTAAGAGAAGTATCCATCTAATCAACCTTGGTTTGGCCTCCTTTTTAGTGAGTAAGTACTTAAGGGCTGCATGGTCAGAAAATACAATTACTTTAGTACCAATTAAATAAGATCGAAATTTTTCTAAAGCAAATACAACAGCCAAAAGTTCTTTTTCAGTAGTGGAATAGTTCAATTGAGCATCATTAAGAGTTCTTGAGGCATAATAAATGGCATGTGAGGCTTTGCCAACCCGTTGGCCCAAAACAGCTCCAATGGCATAGTCACTAGCATCACACATGATTTCAAAAGGTACATTCCAATCTGGTGGTTGGATGATAGGAGCTGATGTCAAGAGTCCCTTCAATGTTTCAAACGCCTCTTTGCATTTATCATCAAAGTGGAAAACCACATCTTTTTGTAGTAGCTTGCAAAGAGGTAATGTGATCTTTGAGAAGTCTTTGATAAATCTCCTATAGAAACCTGCATGTCCAAGAAAAGAACGAACCTCTCTCACATTTGTGGGAGGTGGTAAAGAATGCATAATATCTATTTTAGACTTATCAACCTCTATCCCTCTAGAAGAAATAACATGGCCCAAAACTATTCCTTGTTCTACCATAAAGTGACATTTTTCCCAATTCAAAACAAGGTTAGTTTCCATGCATCTTTCAAGTACAAGTGTAAGGTTCTCTAGACATCTATCAAAAGAATCACCATAGACACTAAAATCATCCATAAACACTTCTATGATGTTCTCTACATAATCTGAAAATATGCTAACCATACACCTTTGGAATGTAGCTGGTGCATTACAAAGACCAAATGGCATACGCCGGTATGCAAAAGTACCAAATGGACATGTGAATGTTGTTTTCTCTTGGTCCTCCGGAGCAATGGCTATCTGATTATAACCTGAAAAACCATCAAGAAAACAATAATGAGAATGGCCAGCTAACCTTTCAAGCATTTGATCAATAAAAGGTAAAGGAAAGTGGTCTTTGCGAGTTGTGGAATTAAGTTTACGATAATCAATACAAACTCGCCATCCTGTTTGAATCCTAGTAGGAACAAGTTCATTCTCATTATTTGTTACCACCGTTACACCTGATTTCTTTGGAACCACTTGGACTGGGCTCACCCATTTGCTATCCGAGATAGGATAGATCACTCCAACATCTAGGAGCTTCAGTATCTCCTTTTTCACAACCTCCATCATAGGAGGGTTCAATCTTCTTTGTGCTTCTCTTGTTGGTTTGGACCCCTCCTCTAACAAAATCCGGTGCATGCACATGGATGGGCTTATTCCCTTGATATCGACAATTGTCCAACCAATTGCTGTTTTATGCTCTCTAAGCACCCGGATAAGTCGCTCTTCTTGCAAAGGTGTGAGCTCTTTGGCAATGATGACAGGTAGTGTGTCCTTTTCCCCTAAGAACAAATATTTCAAGTGGTTCGGTAGTGGTTTCAACTCTAAAGTTGGTGCCTGCAAAATGGAAGGTAGAAGTTTCTCATTAGATAAAGGCAAATCAATAAATGAAACATCAAACCTTGCATCTTTAGGTTGCAGCGAGTGTAAAGATTCTAGTGCCCCTTCCACCTGGTCACTCAAGGCTAGTTTAGCATTCCCCATTCTGAGATGGTTGCTAAGGACTATTTCTACACTATCTTCACCATCTAGCTCATAAGCTTGCTGCACTAGTGAGTCAATTATATCAATATTAAAAACAGAATGCACATCACTAGGATATCTCATGGCCTCAAAAATGTTAAAGCGAATTATTTCACCATCAAATTCCATAGTTAAAGTGCCATCATGTACATCTATTTTAGTTCTTGCTGTTTTCAAGAATGGTCTCCCTAATAGAATAGGTGTGGGATTAGAAGACATCTCATCTTCCATCTCAATAACATAAAAGTCAGCGGGAAAAACCAATTCATTAACCTGTACAAGAACGTCTTCTACAACTCCTCTTGGATAAGTGTTAGAACGGTCAGCAAGTTGTATTATAACACCGGTTTCCTCTAATGGTCCTAGATTTAATGAAGCATAAATTGAATATGGCATGACATTAATAGATGCCCCTAGATCTAGCATAGCACGCTCAAACCTGGTGTTGCCTATCTTACAAGGAATGGTAAACATACCTGGATCCTTGCATTTAGGTGGGAGTTTCTTTTGAAGAACAGCTGACACATTCTCCCCCACACTTACCTTTTCATTCCATTTCAACTTCCGTTTAGATGTGCATAACTCTTTTAGGAACTTGGCATATCTTGGCACTTGCTTGATAGCATCTAGTAAAGGAATGTTCACCTCTACTTTCCGGAAAGTTTCCAAAATTTCCTTCTCTTGCTCCTCCTTCTTGGACTTTGCTAACCTGCCAGGAAAAGGTGGAGGAGTTATATAAGAAGGAAAGGATGGTTTAGGAATTACCTTTTTTAATGGCTCGTTGGGATGTGAAGAGGATGCCATGGTATTGTTCTCCCCTTGAGCACTATCATTTTGTGGTGTCTCTAGCTGTTTCCCACTTCTTAAATTTATAGCATTGGCATTCTCTCTTGGATTCACTATGGTTTGGGAAGGTAATTTCCCAGAATCCCTTGCTTGCATTTGACTCATGGTTGTTGCCAATTGCCCTATTTGAGTCTCCAAATTTCGAATACTTGTCTTTGTTTCCTGTTGAAATTGAATTGTATTAGTAGAAAGAGCTTTAACAAGATCTTCAAGAGAAGTACCTGAATTTTGGGTGGGTGGTAGTTGTTGTCGGGTTTGGTATGGTTGTTGCACTCTTTGCTGAAAACCCGGTGGCCTGTGGTCAAATGGTGGAGGAATAGTTTGTGATTGGTTCCCTCCATAATTGAAGTTTGGATGATCCCTCCATCCTGGATTGTATGTGTTTGAGTAGGGATCATATTTCCTTGATTGGTTCTGAAATCCACCCATGGCATTCACATGTTCATTGGTATCCTCTTGAAGTGTTGGACACATATCAGTTTGGTGCCCTATGTTTGAACATATGCCACAAGCCTTTATTTGTTGTATTTTACCTACAGCCAATTGTTGAACAAGAGAAGTCAGTTTATCAAATTTTTGTTCAAGGGATGATATACTTACCTCATTAACTGTCTTGGGTTGTGGTGGTGGATCTTGTCTCATTGAGAACTGTTGAGAATTGGCTGCCATGTTGGAGATTAATGTTCTAGCAGCCCTGGGAGTCTTATCAACTAGAGCTCCCCCACTAGCGGCATCTATCATACTTCTCTCCATGGGCATGAGACCTTCATAGAAGTATTGGATGAGAAGTTGTTCACTTATTTGATGGTGTGGACATGATGCACAAAGTTTCTTGAACCTCTCCCAATATTCATATAAGGACTCTCCGTTGTATTGCCGAATCCCACATATCTCTTTCCTAATGTTGGCAGCCTTAGATGCTGGGAAATACCTTTCCAAGAATGCTTTCTTCAAATCATTCCATGTAGTGATGGTCCCGGATGGTAGATAGTAGAGCCATTCCTTTGCTGTATCAGCTAGAGAGAATGGGAAGGCTCTCAACTTAACTTGCTCTTCCGTGACCCCTGTTGGTCTCATGCTTGAGCAAACTACATGGAATTCCTTGAGGTGCTTATTTGGATCCTCTCCTGCAAAACCATGAAAAGTTGGGAGAAGATGAATCAAACCAGATTTTAATTCAAAAGCTACCTCAAGATTAGCATATTCAATGCATAATGGTTGTTGACCCAAGTCCGGAGCGGCTAGCTCCTTGAGAGTTCGGTTGTCAGCTGCTGCCATCTCTCCTTGCTCCTCTTGGATGTTTTGGATCAACTCCTCGATTGGTTGTTGGTGAGAAGTTATAAATTCCCGAATTTTCCTAAGTCGTAAGTCTTCTTCGGGAGCTTGGAACATTCACTAATAAAAAAAAATAAGAAAGTAAATAATTAGAACAGAAAATAAGAATAAACCAATAAACTAATAAACTAAAGAAAGCAATCCCCGGCAACGGCGCCAAAAATTTGATGCACCCAAAAGAGTGTATCTTATTTAACCTTGCACTAAAAAGATAAATTGTAAGTATAGTAGTTAGCAAGGGTCGAGTCCTCAGGGATTGGGTTTTAGTTTATAAGTTAATAGTTTAAAACTTAAATTCAAGAACAATAAAAGAAAAGGGGTTTTTGAAGCCAGATTTAAACTAAAGTAAATAATAAGAATAAGATGAAAGGCGGTAAAACCAGCCAATAAAAATATATATACTAAATTAGGCGGTATAACCAGCCAATAATATATATACTAAATTAGGCGGTATAACCAGCCAATAAAAATAAAACAAAGTTAATATACAAATTAGGCGGTATAACCAGCCAATAAAAATAAATATACTTTTAAAAATAAGCAAACTAGAAAAGTAAGAAAACAAGTAAGTAAGAAGAATCAAATATGAAAAATATGGTTAAGGTTTCATTCTCCACCACTAGAAATCATTAAGAATCAATTTCAAATCTATCAATATCAACCAACTATCAAAGTTAACAACCGTAGATAACAACAAGCTCTGTTACCCCAATCTTTCCTTAGTTTGTCGTTAAATAGAACAAGCTCTCTATTTAATCTCTAACCATTAAACAACTTAGAATAAGCTCTCTAAATTCAATTTAATGGCAGTTTTATGATGAGAAAGATAGGTTGATCTAAGCAACAAACACATAAGCTCGGATTGTTCAACTTAGGTTATGTTCCACTTTGCAATTATTGAAAACTTGACCATAATCATTAATCACAAATTGCCACTTATGAATAGGAAATCAAGACAATTACACGGATCAAGACTCCTAAACTAGCAATAGATAATTATCAAGATCTATCTAGTTGTACACCTAAATAAATCAAGACAACATCATGAACAATTCTTGTAGAAGAACATAAGCAACTTTGATAGAAAATTAATGATAGATAGAATCTGAAAATCAATCACAAAACATGTCTAGGGCTTTGAAATCAACCTTAACCAAATAGAAGTTTAGCCTAGCATAGGCATTATAAACATAAAATTAAATAGAATCTAAGAAGAAAATAAAAGAAAGAAAGAAGAAGAAGAAGAATATTAATTATCCAACCTCTTGCTCTTTCTAAAGAAAAAGAAAACTAGAGAAAAGAAAGAAGAAGAAAACTTAGAGAATTTTGTTAAAATGGCTAATATCCTACCAATATCCAATATGATCCCTTACAATCATCCAAGGCCCTCTATTTATACACATTTTGGAGGGCTAAATGACAAGAGACAAGCTTTACAAATTTCAAAGGTAGGTATATGACGATTTTGATCAGCCAACTTGATGGTCGATTTCGTCAATATTGGAGGCCTGATCTGATCACATGGTCTTCTAGACAAAGGTTCCCCTATCAGTTACGGAACCATAGCCGTTGGAATCAGCTCATTTGCTGATGTGGTTAAGCAGATATGGGCAAAATACGAAAACATGTCAGCACAGACGTCATTGCACATCAGCCACCTTGATGGTCGATTTCTTCAATATTGGAGGCCTGATCTGATCACATGGTCTTCTAGAAAAAGGTTCCCCTATCAGTTACGGAACCATAGCCGTTGGAATCAGCTCATTTGCCGATGTGGATAAGAAGATATGGGCATAATACGAAAACATGTCAGCACAGACGTCATTGCACATCAGCCAACTTGATGGTCGATTTTGCTAGGGAAAACGACTCCGTTTTAAGAAGTGTAAAACATGAAAAAGATAGATATGCCTCTTAGCTTTGCATGGATACAAATTTCAGCCTTATTGCTTCAATGAAACTCGAGATATAGCTGATATGGAAAAAGGTGTCGGAACTGAAACTGAACTGGATTTGCCCTTAATTCTAGTAATCTGAAATCACTCAAAGAAACTTGTGAAAAACACCAAAATACATAAAAATATAAAAGATCATAAACACAATTAGACTAAACAATAATAACTCGTATTTGACACAAAACAATAATAAAACATAACTAAAAACTATATAATTATACGAGTTATCACCAACTAACAAATAAACTAAAGGAAGCAATCCCCGGCAACGGCGCCAAAAACTTGATGCGCCCAAAAGAGTATTATTATTTAACCTTGCACTTAAAAAGAATCACTAGTTTAAAACTTAAATTCAAATAAAAAAAAAGTTAAAAGGGGGTTTTGAAATCAGTTTAGACTTAAACAAATAATAAAAATAAGAAAGCAATTTAATAAGGAGTAATCAGATATGAGAAATATGGCTAAAAGTTCATTCTCCATCACTAAACCTCATTAAGAATCAAATTCATACCTATAAATATCAATTATCTATCAAAGTTAACAACCGTAGATAACAACCTCCCGTGTTACCCCAATCCTTCCTTAGTTTGTAGTTAAATAGGACAACGCCACTACTTAATCTCTAGCTATCAAATAACCTAAGATAAACATCTATACATTCAAAGTGATAGCAGTCTTAAGATGAGAAAGATATGTTGATCTAAGAAATAAACACATAAACATGGATTTATTCAACTTAGGTTATGTTCCACTTCATAATTCCTAAAAACCCAACATAATCAAGAATTACAAATTGCTACTATTGAATAAGAAATCAAGAGAAGCTACATATCAAGTTTCTTAAACTAGCATTAGATAACTATCAAGATATTTCTAGCATGCATCCTTAAAAAATAAAGATAAAAACTTATAAACAATTCTTGTAGAAGAACATAAACAACTTTGATAGGAAACTAATATATAATAGAATCTGAAAATTAATTACATAACATGTCTAGGGCTTTGAAATCACCCTTAACCAAAGAAAAGTTTAGCCTTGTATAGGTATTGTTAACATAGACAGAAAAGAAACTAAGAAGAAAAACTAAAAAAAAAAACTAAGAGAATAGAGAAGAAGAAGAATAATGATGATCCTTGAGTCTCCTAAAAAGATGTCTAGTTTGTGGCTCAAAAGATGGTATTTATAGAGCTTTAAAACCTTGGGAACAAGTCCTTGTCACACAAGTAAGGTTAGGGGGCAAAATTTACGTTTTTTTTCTTCAGATTTGTGGTCTTTTCCTGAATCTCGGGCACCGCGGCGCTGAGCTTCTACCTTGTCTCTTCCGTTGCTGCATCTTCTCACACTTCTTTGGCTGATTTGGATGACCAGTTCTTGTCCGATTTGGGCGTGTAAACTACCGTTGGAAAGGTATTCAAGTCAAATTAAAAAGGCAGGAGGAAGTTTCTTCAAATAATGAGTTTAACATCTTGTTTTCCTTGCAACAAGCTCTAGAGGTCAAATCTGCCTTCTTGTTGTCCAACCAGAAATTGATCTTTTTGACTCCCAAGTCTTCTTCCATCTTGTGATTATGATTTTGTAAGTTCTTTACCATCATTATTGACATCTTTTCATTTCATTCTCTTAGATATAGCAGGAATTCAAAAATATAACGTAAGTAATCAAGATAAGGATCGAAAACATAACTAAAACTAAGAATAGAAAGGGCATAAAATGTGTATTTTATGAGCTTATCATAGGGGTTATAGCTTTAGGCATTCTTTGTCTAATAGTTATGTTTTTTATGGTAGTTTTCATTTAAGGTTTCGTTCTTGGAAGCTGATTTAGATCAAGATTCTACTTCTTGAATTCTTGATCTACTAAAAAATTTGTTCTTGATTATTCTTGATCCATTCTCTAAAAAAAAATCAAGAATTGAGAGGGGCATTCAAACAGTCCCAAGAAAGAAAAAAGAAAGTCATCCGAGATTTCAAGAAAATCAAGAATTCTCGTTCTTGAAAAAAAAAAGAAGAATAGTGTTCGAATAGGCATAAAAAGAAAGAAAGATTTGAAAAAGATTGACAAAAAGAGGAAAGAATCGACATTCATCTTTTTTTTACTAACCAAAGTTATTTTGCAGCAACTTTAAGATGCCTCTCACATGTGGCTACGAAATAAAGCAGGCTCTGTGAGAGATGAAAGAATTCACCTTATTGTTTGGGAGGTTTGTGTAACAAGAGGAAGAAAGATAGAGAACAAAAAAGAGAATAAAAGAAAGAAAAAGAAAGTGAGGTGGCTACAAATAAAGAAAAGCAAGAGGAAACGGGGAGTAAAAAAAAGTGAAAAAGAAATAGATTTGGCTGAAAATAAAGACACAAGAGATGAGCCACTAATGGAAAAGGAGACAATTCATGCCGAGGGAAATAAAGAATTTGAGAATTTTTCTGATACAAAGGAGAGTGGGTTCTTATTCTTGATCCTCCTAACCAATCTCTTCCTATTTTGCCTATTTCTTTGTTGAAGGATTGTTATGATTTATTTTTGGAGGAGTTGCAGGATGGGTTGCCACCCATAAGCGGCATTGGGCATCACCTTGAATTAGTACCTAGTGTCGTCATTCTCATACCAAGGCTAAGATTCGAGGGCGAATCTTTTCAAGGAAAGGGGGTCTTGATAGGATCCAAGATGGCCCAATCCCATGGCAATTTCTAGATGGGCCAAGATCCAAGAATTAGGAAACATGGCAAGAATGGGTAGAATTCAATTGGGCCATGATAACTCGTATAATTATATAGTTTTTAGTTATGTTTTATTATTGTTTTGTGTCAAATACGAGTTATTATTGTTTAGTCTAATTGTGTTTATGATCTTTTATATTTTTATGTAATTTGGTGTTTTTCACAAGTTTCTTTGAGTGATTTCAGATTACTAGAATTAAGGGCAAATCCAGTTCAGTTCCAGTTCCGACACATTTTTCCATATCAGCTATATCTGGAGTTTCACTGAAGCAATAAGGCTGAAATTTGTAGCCGTGCAAAGCTAAGAGGCATATCTATCGTTTTCATGTTTTATACTTCTTGAAACGGAGTCGTTTTCCCTAGCGAAATCGACCATCAAGTTGGCTGATGTGCAATGATGTCTGTGCTTACCTGTTTTCGTATTTTGCCCATATCTGCTTATCCACATCAGCAAATGAGCTGATTCCAATGGCTATGGATCCGTAACTGATACGGGAACCTTTGTCTAGAAGACCATATGATCAGATCAGGCATCTAATATTGACGAAATCGACCATCAAGTTGGCTGATGTGCAATGACGTCTGTGCTGACATGTTTTCGTATTTTGCCCATATCTGCTTATCCACATCAGCAAATGAGCTGATTCCAACGGCTATGGATCCGTAACGGATAGGGGAATCTTTTTCTAGAAGACCATGTGATCAGATCAGGCCTCCAACATTGACGAAATCGACCATCAAGTTGGCTGATCAAAATTGTCATACAATATGACGAAAATTGTTAGAAAAATTCACCCACCTATTATACCTACCTTTGAAATTTGTAAAGCTTGTCTCTTGTCATTTAGCCTTCCAAAATGTGTATAAATAGAGGGCCTTGGATGATTGTAGAGGATCATATTGTACATAGGTAGGATATTAGCCATTTTAATAAAATTCTCTAAAGTTTTCTTCTTCTTTCTTTTCTCTAGTTTTCTTTCTTTTCTCTAGTTTTCTTTTTCTTTAGAGAGAGCAAGAGGTTGGATAATTAATATTCTTCCTCTTCTTCTTTCTTTCTTTTATTTTCTTCTTAGATTTTCTTTAATTTTATGTTTATGTTTATAATGCCTATGCTAGGCTAAACTTCTATTTGGTTAAGGGTGATTTCAAAGCCCTAGACATGTTTTATGATTGATTTTCAGATTCTATCTATCATTAATTTTCTATCAAAGTTGCTTATGTTCTTCTACAAGAATTGTTCATGATGTTGTCTTGATTTGTTTAGGTGTACAACTAGATAGATCTTGATAATTATCTATTGCTAGTTTAGGAGTCTTGATCCGTGTAATTGTCTTGATTTCCTATTCATAAGTGGCAATTTGTGATTAATGATTATGGTCAAGTTTTCAATAATTGCAAAGTGGAACATAACCTAAGTTGAACAATCCAAGCTTATGTGTTTGTTGCTTAGATCAACCTATCTTTCTCATCATAAAGCTGCCATTAAATTGAATTTAGAGAGCTTATTCTAGGTTGTTTAATGGTTAGAGATTAAATAGAGAGCTTGTTCTATTTAACGACAAACTAAGGAAAGATTGGGATAACAGAGCTTGTTGTTATCTACGGTTGTTAACTTTGATAGTTGGTTGATATTGATAGATCTGAAATTGATTCTTAATGATGTCTAGTGGTGGAGAATGAAACCTTAACCATATTTTTCATATTTGATTCTTCTTACTTACTTGTTTTCTTACTTTTCTAGTTTGCTTATTTTTAAAAGTATATTTATTTTTATTGGCTGGTTATACCGCCTAATTTGTATATTAACTTTGTTTTACTTTTATTGGCTGGTTATACCTCCTAATTTAGTATATATATTTTTATTGGCTGGTTATACCGCCTAATTTAGTATATATATTTTTATTGGCTGGTTATACCGCCTTGCATCTTCTTCTTATTATTTACTTTAGTTTAAATCTGGCTTCAAAAACCCCTTTTCTTTTATTGTTCTTGAATTTAAGTTTTAAACTATTAACTTATAAACTAAAACCCAATCCCTGAGGACTCGACCCTTGCTAATCATTATACTTACAATTTATCTTTTTAGTGCAAGGTTAAATAAGATACACTCTTTTGGGTGCATCAAATTTTTGGCGCCGTTGCCGGGGATTGCTTTCTTTAGTTTATTAGTTCATTGGTTTATTCTTATTTTCAGTTGTAATTAATTTTATTTTTCTTGTACATACAAGTTTTTCTTATCAAATTTTGAAAAAAAAAAAAAAAAAAAAAACGATGGAATTGAGCAATCTAACACTTGAAGAGTTGGTGGCATACATGAACATGGAAAATCAACAAGCCAATCTCACCTACCCAGTTCAACAATTGGCCATGGGAGGATGTCAAGGCCATCAAGTGTTCCAAGACCAACAGTATGATCATTACTCAAACACTTACCATGAGGGATGGTGGGATCATACTAATTATGGCTACTCGAAAAATT
The DNA here is from genome assembly GCA_030761205.1 of Fremontodendron californicum. NCBI lineage: Eukaryota > Viridiplantae > Streptophyta > Magnoliopsida > Malvales > Malvaceae > Fremontodendron > Fremontodendron californicum. The sequence continues at coordinate 19,857,882 of JAULJL010000020.1, read as the reverse complement.
ACCAAGAAGTAGATCCTTATGCCAATTACACTCATCCATCTAGATTTAATCAATCATGGTCTCAAGAACCAGATCTTTTTCAGCCACTACATATGACTCAAAACTCAGGTACTTCTTTAGAAGATCTTGTCGATTCTCTTGTTACTAATACTTTGCAATTTCAACAGGAAACAAGGGCAAGTATCCAGAGTTTGGAAAGGCAAATGAGCCTATTGGCTAGTAGTATGGTGGTATGGGTAGCACAAAGATCTGAAGAACTCTTTGCCCAAACGATGATTAACCCAAAGGAGAATGCTACGATTGTGACCTTGAGGAATGAGGAACAAGATGAGGATGAGACAAAATTAGAGATGAATTCTATTCTTGAGGATAATGAAGCCAATGATCCAAATAAGAGTATTTCAGCACCTGAGGTAACGTTTGAGATTCCAATTTTTACTAATGTTTCTTCTCCACCTTTTCCTAGTAGATTCGCAAAGTTCAAGGAGGATGAACATGAACAAGACACGCTGGAAACCTTAAACAGTTTGTTTGTGGATGTCATTCAACAAGTACCAAAAGATGCATCATTCCTCGATGAGATATGCACCACCAAGGATGATGGAATAATACTTGTAATGGAGAATACATCCACTGTTGTGCAAAGAAAGCTACCTCTCAAACGCATAAATTTGGGAAATTTCATGTATGAGCCTGACAAGCGTAAAAAGCCAAGAAGGGGTGTTGGTTAGATTCAAAACACTAACTCAAGTGTTAATTGGGAAGGCAGCCCAATTAAAGATGAAATTGCCAACCTTCCATATTCAGATTTGCTTTCTCTTTCTTTTCCTTTTTCTTTTATTATTTTTATTGTTTTTATTTTTATTTCTTATGTTTCTTTGTTAATTGTGTTTACTGTTTTTAAGTTCATTTAGGCTGCATAAGTTTCTTTTGTTTAATAGTTCTTTTCTCTTACATATAATTCTTGCATTGGGGGATAATAGCATTACATTAATGACAATGTAAGAATTATGTGTGGGGGGAAGAATTTAGGATTTTATTTAGAGTGTTTTATTTTTGAGTCTTTTTATGTTGTTTTTTTTTTTTTTTTTTTTTTTTTTTTTATCCTTGTTTTGAAAATAACTAGATGTAAATATAATTTTTATTTTTTTTAACCCTGGTTAAATGGCAGATAACGGTACTCCGTGATTATTTAAATCGGTTCCATCAGCTACCCACAAAACTGATATTGTATATAAATTTCTCTTCCAATTTCTCTTTCAATTTTTTTCATTTTTTTTTTCAGGATGGATGATATTCTCACAAGATTGCAGAAACGATTTCCTCCTTTTCCTCGAAATATTTTACTGAAGCTTTACCAAGTTCGACTTGAAAGATTAAGAATGCTTATGCACAAAGGGATTCCTGCAGACATACGTTGGATAATTGAAGCCAAGGTACGTGAAGATGAATATCTTCCTGTTTTGCATTTACCAGGTACAGGTAGAAGCAGTTTTGCAAAGAAGCGACGAGCAAAGCGCATGAGTTCAAATTGCCACAAATGTGCACGATGGACGTGTAACGGTAAATGTCGTTCTATTGGGATTCCGTCCTCTAATCGAGATGATAAAATTGAATTCATTAAGGATGGACTGAGTAAGGAGAATTTGGGTAATATCCAACTTTCTCTTGAGACGCATCCTAGTGGAGACGTACAAAGAGAAATTCTTGATTTATAGCCGCAATTCCAAAGGGAATGGCAACATCTTGGGAATCTGATGTTAAAAGACCCTGTTTGCCAGCTTGTAAGAAAACTGGATGGGAAGCATATCCTCGACTCATAGAAGGCGTTTAAGCCGTTTCTGGACGTAAAACCAGAGGAAGATGTGAGCCACAATCACAACTACAATAAATGACTTCTCAGCTTTTGGTTTGATTTACAATAACTTTATTTCGGTTTAATTTACGTGTTATTCGATTTGTGTAATTATTCTCATTTTTTCTATTTGTCTTTTACGGTTGATTTTTCTTCTCTTTTTTATTTTCTTCCTGAAATCACGCAAAAATCTTTTGTTAGGTTAACATTTTCTTCTGACAGGTCAAATACACTTTCGGCGACATTATTACTCTTGACTTTTACGGTTGATTTTTCTTCTCTTTTTGATTTTCTTCCTGAAATCACGCAAAAATCTTTTGTTAAGTTAACATTTTCTTCTGACAGGTCAGATACACTTTCGACGACATTATTACTCTTGTCTGATTCACTACTCAGTCCTCTATATATTACACCATGTACTCATTCTCTTTCAGGCACTCGAAAAAAAGAAAAAAAAAGAAAAAAAAAAATGGAAAGTACTTCGTCCCAACGCATTAAAAAAATTTGTGTTTTTGGAGGTGCTTATCCAGGGAAAAATAACATATTCGCTGATGAATCCATAAGAGTTGGAGTAATACTTGCCCAACAAAAGATCCAGTTGATTTATGGAGGCGGTAGTACGGGTTTAATGGGAGCAGTCGCTACAGCAGCACACGTCGGAGGAAGTCCAGTTCTAGGAATCGTGCCAAAACTATTCACAGATTTTTGTGGACCTACCTTGGGTAAGGAAATACAAGTCTGGAGTATCCCTGAACGGATAACAATCATGTACCATTCTGCCGATGCATTCATTGCTTTACCAGGAGGTCTGGGTACATTGGAAGAAATAGCTTGCGTGGCTTCTTGGTCATCTTTGGTCACAAATAAGAAACCCATTGGTTTGCTTAATATTAATGGTTATTTTAGTAATTTGCTTTCATATTTAGATAATGCTGTGGATAATGGATTCATGTTTTCAGAGGCAAGGAGAACCATAATTTCTGCTACAACCATTGAAGATTTACTCAAAAAGCTCCAAGCTTATGAGTATTTATCTGCTACGGTTGTTTCGCAAACGCTTGGAAAAAGAAAAAGAGATATGGACGAGCAAGGAGTGGATTGCACTTTGTCTTTGTGACATTATCTAACATTTTGTTTGTTGTGTCTCAGTTATAATAAGTGGTTAGCAACCTCTACAGGTAATATCTCCTAAATTTTACCTTCTTAAAAAAAAAAAAAAAAAAAGTTTGTTGTGTTTTAAGCAATTTAGAAGTATTCATTCTGAACAAGGTCTGAGTAAGGGAGACTTGAGACATACCTTGTCAGTTTGATTTCTTCTTTTCAAAAAAAAAAAAAAAAAGAGTTTGTTGTGTTTTAAGCAATTTAGAAGTATTCATTCTGAACAAGGTCTGAGTAAGGGAGACTTGAGACATACCTTGTCAGTTTGATTTTAATCTTTTTATGTTTACTTGTTAATTTTTGTTTAGTATTTTAGGATTATTTAGGTTGCATGAGTTTGTTTTGTTTTGAGTCTTAGTTGTTCCTATTCTTATGTTATTAGTTCTTTTCTCTTACACATGATTCTTTCATTTGGGTTAATAGACTTACATTGAGGACAATGTAAGAATTAAGTGTGGGGGGAATGATTTAGGATTTATTTTATTTTTGTCTACTATATTTTTTTTTTAGAGTCTTTATTATTATTATTATTATTTTTTTTTTTTTAGTGTGTTTTAGTTCCTTTTTAATACAATGATGAGATATGAATTGCATAAGTCTAAAACAGATTTATTAGTGAGAAGATTTTCATGAGAATTGAGCTTGATGTCAACCTTTTTATGAGCCAATGTTAATATGATATGTTGATTGAGAAAGAAGCATGTTTAGACTTAATCTGACTTGTATAATCATCCTTGTGAGTTTTTGAGCCTAAAATGATTGATGCATTATACAAATCAATCTAATTTCTTTCTTGAGTGCTCTTATGATTACATGATTCTCTAGAACTTGCTTTAAACCGTTTGAGACTATATTGATGCATGTGACAACATGAATATGATAGAGGCATTAGGATTTTTAGCCAGGGCCAAACAACCATCCCTTATTGATGTTCCAAGAGAACACACCCTTAGTGAACCAATTTGAGCCTACATTGAATAAGCTATCTCTTTGGTAACCATAACTTGTCCCTAACCTAAATATACTTATATCTTTACCTTTGTTCCAAAGATGAATTAGCATGATTTGAGACAAGTTGCAAAGACAAGGGATATTTTTTGGTTAGAAACAAGAAATAAGTGTGGGGGGAAAAGAAAAGAAAAGTCAAGAGAAAAAGAAATGGAATACTGGCAAATACATTCCTATATAAAAAAAAAATGAATCATCTCTTGAATTTGTGGAAAAAGAAAAAGATGTTACAAAGTTGTTTAGAATGAAGAAAAGGCCCAACATGAATATCCGGCCTAGGTGACTATGTACTTGTAAAGAGTTTTGAGAAGTTTCTTTGTATAATCTTTTTATGTCTCTAAACTTTATGAACTCTTTGGAACCTTTGTGATATCTTTATCCTTTTGTTCTTCAACCACATTACAAACCCATTGGCCCCATTACAACCTTGATTAAAGACCTCTTGATTTATGAAGTTGCATGATCTTTTAGTGGAGAATAGGTGGACAAGCAAGCATATGGTAGAAGTGTTTTCATGAGATTGATTGAGTGTAAACACTTTACCACTACTTTAAAGAGTGAAAATCAAGAGAGTATCCCATGTGAGAAGTTGAGATTAAATTTGAACATGCACTATTTTGATTGAGATATGTTATGCTAATATTGGCTTAACTCAAACAATTTACATTCAAGCATGATTTTTTGTGAAATTTTTTAAGCTATTGATTAGTTTATAAGACTTGTTCAAATATTGTCTCTAATTTGTATTGAAAGGATTAGGAGTAAATATTTTTAGTATATGTAGTTTATTTATATGTAGTTTATTTATATTTTAATTTTTCAATGTTTGTGGGTATCGTTCTAGTAAACCCTCACGAGACTAAACTCGTCCACTAGGGACACCTAGGGGTTTAAAGGCTTGTGTCACATGCTAAGTGCCACCGTGATTTCCTACGAAAATGGATTAGATTAGATTTTCTTATTTTATTTTTATTGAGTCGTTGCTAGGGACTAGCAACAATCTAAGTGTGGGGGTGTGATAACTCGTATAATTATATAGTTTTTAGTTATGTTTTATTATTGTTTTGTGTCAAATACGAGTTATTATTGTTTAGTCTAATTGTGTTTATGATCTTTTATATTTTTATGTAATTTGGTGTTTTTCACAAGTTTCTTTGAGTGATTTCAGATTACTAGAATTAAGGGCAAATCCAGTTCAGTTCCAGTTCCGACACATTTTTCCATATCAGCTATATCTGGAGTTTCACTGAAGCAATAAGGCTGAAATTTGTAGCCGTGCAAAGCTAAGAGGCATATCTATCTTTTTCATGTTTTATACTTCTTGAAACGGAGTCGTTTTCCCTAGCGAAATCGACCATCAAGTTGGCTGATGTGCAATGATGTCTGTGCTGACCTGTTTTCGTATTTTGCCCATATCTGCTTATCCACATCAGCAAATGAGCTGATTCCAATGGCTATGGATCCGTAACTGATACGGGAACCTTTGTCTAGAAGACCATATGATCAGATCAGGCATCTAATATTGACGAAATCGACCATCAAGTTGGCTGATGTGCAATGACGTCTGTGCTGACATGTTTTCGTATTTTGCCCATATCTGCTTATCCACATCAGCAAATGAGCTGATTTCAACGGCTAGGGATCCGTAACTGATAGGGGAACCTTTTTCTAGAAGACCATGTGATCAGATCAGGCATCCAACATTGACGAAATCGACCATCAAGTTGGCTGATCAAAATTGTCATACAATATGACGAAAATTGTTAGAAAAATTCACCCACCTATTATACCTACCTTTGAAATTTGTAAAGCTTGTCTCTTGTCATTTAGCCTTCCAAAATGTGTATAAATAGAGGGCCTTGGATGATTGTAGAGGATCATATTGTACATAGGTAGGATATTAGCCATTTTAATAAAATTCTCTAAAGTTTTCTTCTTCTTTCTTTTCTCTAGTTTTCTTTCTTTTCTCTAGTTTTCTTTCTTTTCTCTAGTTTTCTTTTTCTTTAGAGAGAGCAAGAGGTTGGATAATTAATATTCTTCCTCTTCTTCTTTCTTTCTTTTATTTTCTTCTTAGATTTTCTTTAATTTTATGTTTATGTTTATAATGCCTATGCTAGGCTAAACTTCTATTTGGTTAAGGGTGATTTCAAAGCCCTAGACATGTTTTATGATTGATTTTCAGATTCTATCTATCATTAATTTTCTATCAAAGTTGCTTATGTTCTTCTACAAGAATTGTTCATGATGTTGTCTTGATTTGTTTAGGTGTACAACTAGATAGATCTTGATAATTATCTATTGCTAGTTTAGGAGTCTTGATCCGTGTAATTGTCTTGATTTCCTATTCATAAGTGGCAATTTGTGATTAATGATTATGGTCAAGTTTTCAATAATTGCAAAGTGGAACATAACCTAAGTTGAACAATCCGAGCTTATGTGTTTGTTGCTTAGATCAACCTATCTTTCTCATCATAAAGCTGCCATTAAATTGAATTTAGAGAGCTTATTCTAGGTTGTTTAATGGTTAGAGATTAAATAGAGAGCTTGTTCTATTTAACGACAAACTAAGGAAAGATTGGGATAACAGAGCTTGTTGTTATCTACGGTTGTTAACTTTGATAGTTGGTTGATATTGATAGATCTGAAATTGATTCTTAATGATGTCTAGTGGTGGAGAATGAAACCTTAACCATATTTTTCATATTTGATTCTTCTTACTTACTTGTTTTCTTACTTTTCTAGTTTGCTTATTTTTAAAAGTATATTTATTTTTATTGGCTGGTTATACCGCCTAATTTGTATATTAACTTTGTTTTACTTTTATTGGCTGGTTATACCGCCTAATTTAGTATATATATTTTTATTGGCTGGTTATACCGCCTAATTTAGTATATATATTTTTATTGGCTGGTTATACCGCCTTGCATCTTCTTCTTATTATTTACTTTAGTTTAAATCTGGCTTCAAAAACCCCTTTTCTTTTATTGTTCTTGAATTTAAGTTTTAAACTATTAACTTATAAACTAAAACCCAATCCCTGAGGACTCGACCCTTGCTAATCATTATACTTACAATTTATCTTTTTAGTGCAAGGTTAAATAAGATACACTCTTTTGGGTGCATCAGGCCATGTCGCAAGTTATTCAATAAAGGCTTCAACATGCAAGATGGGCTTGCATCCAAGTTTGGTCCATGTGATTCAAGAACACAAGGTAGCACATTAAGAGCGCTCATTTGAGCTTATTTTAAGTCTTGTAATTACTTAGGCATTTGGGCCTGACTTATGTAGCTTATGTAATATGTCCATTATGTTGGAAGTATTTGGACATAATTGAACAAATACGCCAAGTACACACAAGATTAACTTGATATGAATGATATATGATGATGGTAAACTAGCAAGGAAATGAGATAAGCTTATGGAAGCTCATAAGGAGCACAAAGTGAAAGCTTACTCAGCTCAAGTTAGCTCAAGGTAGGTGGACACCAACTAGCTCACCTCAAGGAGCTGGACACCAGCTCACTCAGCTATATGTAGCTGAAGGATAGCTAGGTGAGTGACACTCTATGAGGTGGAGTGACACTAACTAGTGGTAGCTAGGTGGCCTAGATGATGTGGCACAAATGGGTGACACATCAGCACCATCGTGTACAAGTGTCACCAATGAGATTGTGACATGTGACATTATTCATCATGTGGATGCCACATGTGACCGCAACATCATGTTGTTTCTGGTTGAGAGGTTCCCTCCTTTAGCCGAATGGTTGTGTTCATTTGGAAGGAATGGTTCTGTTGACCAAACCATTATGTCCAAATAAAGTGTGCTATTCTAGAAGGGGTTGTGTCCTTTAACCATTTCAAGAAGCAACCCTTGAGAGGCTATAAATAGGAGAGGGATTCGGCCAAGACGCACACAATGTGTAAGACACAAGAGAACCAATAATCAGGTAATTGTGTAAGACACAATAGAGAGGCAGATTGCTAACTGCAATCGCTTAGTGAGTGAGGAGTTCTTGATTGCTTGGATTATCAAGAGTCAAGGCGTTAAAAGCATTCTGGTTTGGATGAGCAAGATAGGTTGTGGAACAGTTCTTGTAGTTGCCTTAATCAGTTGATTAAAAGAGTGCCTTAGGCATTTGGTTGAGTTCATTACTCATATCCACAACAAGTGAGCATTGTATAGGAAGACAAGTAAGTGACCTGAACTCTTCCTTAATGTTCTCGGATTTGGTAAGTCGAAATCCAACAGTGGTATCAGAGCCTATAGGTTTTTTTATATGAATGCTCTTTGGCGAAATGAACATATAAATGCACGTTGATTAGGGTTCTAAGCCTTTCTTCTATTCAGCTGTTCGAAATGCATGTTTATGTTCTTTGTTTTTTCAGCCTTTGCTTGTTAGAATAATAAGTTATTCTATGAATGTTTATTAAACTGAATGCATGCTTTTGATTAAACTTGCAACCTCATAAGGTATTTCAAAACAAATGAATATGATAGTCACTCTTATATCCGAATGAATTTGATTGTATTCTATAAGTTTATTTTTGGTACATTTTGGCATAATGATATTATCTTATTTATTTTTATGTTTGGAAATTTCTTGTTGTGATGAATATGCTAATTTGGGTACACAATTGCATGATGTAGATGGCTAGTGCCACAAAAGGCATAATAGCCGAATTAAACAAAGACCTTAAGCTTGATGGTGATAATTACACCATATGGCAGCAAAAGGTTCAATTCATCCTCACCGAGCAAGATTTGTTGGATATAATATCCAAAGAGGTTGTTGAACCAACTCCAGAATCTACACAAGAGGTAAGAGGGGAGTATGATGCCTTTAGAAAGAAAGACACCATGGCTTGGATTACATTGTTAAGTACAATGACCGATGACCTTATGGTGGACAATGCCATGCTTGAAACTGCCAAGGCCATATGGGACAAGGCAAAGGATAAGTTTGGTACTGTTTCCTTGGAGAAACAAAGAGCTTTAATTCTCAAATTTGAGAATTACACAAAGAAGGTTGATCATAACATGAGTGTCTCATATGATCTCTTGTTTGAAATCAGTGGGTAATACTCTAACGGATAAGCAACAAGTGCAGTCCGTAATAAGATCCCTACCTGATGATGAGTGGCAATTGATGAAGGTCAATTTACGCCACAATGTTGAAATTAAGACCTTTGATGATTTCATAAGACATTTGCTTCTCGAGGCAAAAGTTATGGATATCAAGAATCCATCTAAGGCATATGTTGCTGAGACTTCCTTTTCCATAGAGAGAAAGAAGAAAAGGTTCAAGAAAAAAACATTTAACATAAGGGATGTAACCTCAAAGGGGAAATTCAAGAAAGTTTGGAAACCAAGGAACAAAAGCAAGGTTAAGTGCTTCAATTGCAATAAGAAGGGGCACTTTGCAAAAGAGTCCAAAGAGCCTAAGGTACATATCTCTTTTTCTACTTCATTTGTGCATGTTATGTCATGTACACTTTTGGCTGAATCTGACTCTTCGTGGGTTATTGATTCAGGTGCCACCGACCACATCATAAGGGATGGTGACTTGTTTGTCAATTATCGAAAGATACCAGCTCAGACTAAATGGGTCTATGTTGGCGACAACTCAAGGTTTGAAGTAGAAAGCAAAGGAACTTGTGTAATACCTTTGAAGAGTGGACACAATCTGATTTTAATTGATGTCTTATAAGTACCAGGTATTCGAAGAAATTTAGTCTCCATTACTAGTTTATTGCGTTTTGGATTCCAATTAAATTTCCATGACAATGTAGTTGATATTTATCTCGATAAAGAAAGAATAAGTTCTTGTTTCCTAAATGGTGATTTCTTTGTGTTAGATACTGTTATAAAAATTGTAGTTGTCTTATGGCCAATGCAAATGATGAGTTCATTTGGCATGCAAGATTGGGACATATAGGGCAAGAGAGGATGAAAAAGTTAGCTAAAAGTGGATTACTTAGTTTTTTATCTAATGTATCCCTCCCAACTTGTGAGATATGTCTCGTGGGCAAGGCAACAAGAAAACCATTTGGAAAGGCTCATAGAAGTGAATATCCATTGCAAATTATACATTCTGATGTTTGTGGTCCCTTGAATGTGACATTTAGAAAAAAGGTTCTAGATACATTATCACATTCACGGATGACTATACTCGATTCACCCATGTCTATTTGATAAAGTACAAAAGTGAAGCTTTAAGGTGTTTCAAGACTTATGTGACTTTAGTTGAGAATCAAATAGAAAGGAAGATTAAGTCATTAAGGACTGATCGGGGTAGAGAGTATTTGTCAAATGAATTCAAGGGTTATGTGTTAGTGGATTTGGATAGACAGGTTGAATTCGAGCCAAGGGACGCAACTTTCTTAGATAATGAGTTTCCTAAGAAAGGGAATAGTGATAAGAATTATCCTTTATATGAAATTGATGAATCTGGACTAACAAGCACAAATGACGTGCTAATTTCACATAATGAAAGTGATAGTGGTATTGGACCAAGTGGGAGCTTAGTGCCTCCACAAGTTGTTGGTCATAGTGGCAACAATGACCAAGATCAACCTATAGAAAAAATAGGTGATCAAAATTATCAAAATGTTGATCAAGTGATAGTCCAACAAAATGAGGACGAGTTACCTCATGAAGAGCCCCATGAGGATGTGTTACCTTATGAAGAGCCTAATGGGGATGTGTTACCTCATGAAGAACTTGAAGATAATGAAAATGTGCATCATTAAGAAGAACATAATGCTCCTTCTATTCTTAGACGTTCTTCAAGAAAATTCAAACCTCCAAGTAAGTGGTGGATTTTGGATTAAAGTGAGGCTCATTTGGTGTCATCTATGGATGATGAACCTTAAAGTTTGAAAGAAGCTCTTGAAAGTCCAGATTGTGATAAATGGATAGTTGCAATGGAAAATGAATTAGAATTTATGTATGTGAATAAAGTATGGGACTTAGTTGATTTCCTAAAGATAGAAAGGCCATTGGGAACAAATGGGTTTTTAAGATCAAGAGAAAAGTGGATTGTACCATTGAAAGGTACAAGGCTCGTTTGGTTGCCAAGGGGCATACACAGAAAGTAGGTATTGATTATAACGACACCTTCTCACCTGTTGTGAGATTCAACTCCATCAGGTTGATACTAGCTATTGTTGCTAATCTTGACTTGGAGTTACATCAAATGGATGTTAAGACTGCCTTCCTCAATGGTGATTTGAGTGAAGAGATCTACATGAAATAGCTAGAAAGTTTCATAGTAGAAGGTAAGGAACACAAGTTATGTCAACTAAAGAAGTCGATATATGGTCTTAAACAAGCTTCAAGACAATGGTATTTGAAGTTCCGTGAATCAGTCTTGAACTTTGGTTTCAAGATGATGGATGAAGACCATTGTGTTTATGTCTTAAATTCCAAGTACAAATTACTACTTATGTCATTATATGTTGATGATATACTGTTAGCTAGTAATGATTTGAGTTTTGTGCAAACCACTAAGAGATGGTTGTCTTCCACCTTTGATATGAAGGGATATGGGAGAAGCGACCTACATTCTAAGTTAAGATTCTAAGAGATAGGTCCAAAAGGTTGTTAGGGTTGTCTCAAGAGCCTTATATTAATAAGATTCTTGAATGCTTCAACATGCACAAATGAAAGCCTACGAATACTCCTATTGCTCACAATTGTAAAATTAGTGAAGCAATGTATCCACAAAGTCTTGATGAAAAAGAAGATATGAAAAGAGTTCCATATCTGAATGCCATTGGAAGTCTAATGTAAGCCCTAGTCAACAGCATTGGAAGTGTGTCAAAAGAATATTTCGATACCTTAAGGGTACGAAAGACTATTGGTTGTGTTACCAAAAAGGTAACCTAAGGTTGAAAGCATACACTAATGCTGATTGGGGTGGTGATAGAGATAAATACAAGTCTACATCAGGTTATATTTTTCTGCTTAATAGTGAGAAGATGATTTGCACGGATTTGTTGCTGTGCAAGAAGCCTTGTGGCTTGGTCATTTCCTTGGTCACTTAGGTGTTGTACCACCTAATGATAAGCCAACCACTATTTTTTGTGATAGCATGGCTACTTTGGCTTATATTAAGGATTCAAAATATCATGGAAAGACCAAGCATATAGGGATAAAGTATAACTTTTTGAGAGATGCAATTGAAGGAAAAGAAGTTCAAATGGAATACATCTCTACGGATGAGATGGTGGCAGATCCTTTAACTTAACTAATACCACCAATGTTGTTTGCCAAACATGTTAGGGCAATGGGTCTCCGTAGATTATAATTTATTTGGATGAACTTCTTGATGTCATGTACTTGTACCTTATTATGATTGAATGAATGAATTGTGTTTTATGAGTTTAATACAATTCTATGCATATTCTATATGTTTCACAATGAATGGAAATTATATGTCAAACATAGGTAGAGCATTGGTTCGCTCACACGATCAATCTGCCTTTATTCCTTGTGTAATAATAGAGATGAGACTGTTCAAGTGAGTAAGTAATAGACATTTGTTATCTTTAGGTTTAGACATTGGTTGTCTAATGAACATATGTTGTTCTTAAAATGAGAGTATACTTATTCTAGTGGGAGTCACATCTTCCAAACATGTGACAACTTGAGCATATTGGTCGCCTTGATTAAGAGAATCAAGATGAGGTGATGTGTACCGAACATGAACAACACATACATGAATTAAACCTATGTAGCCAAGTGTGAATGTTCAAGACTTGAATATTCAGGTTAATCCTTGTGTTTGATTAATTAAGACCTGTAGGGTATTTGAGTATTATTGAATTGATATATACTCTTAATGGCTGATAATTCCATATGGGAATTACATAGACTTGTTTATTCAAGTGGAGTCCATTGAGGGGATGTCCACAATTAAATGATTTAAGTGGGAGTTGACAAACCTATGTTGTGAAGTAAATTATTTAAGTGGAAATAATACCGTAGCACATGTGCATATCATGTGTGTATAAGATGACCAAAAAGAAAACAACCATTACTCAAGCAGCCCAACTTGAATGCCTTGACATTGCTTAAAAGACTTGTAGAATTAGCCCAAGTCCTTTGCACCAATCCTTGTATAGCTTGTTTGATCTTCTTGGATCTTGACCTTGTAATAGGCCTAATTGGTACATGCAATGGATTTTGAAGTCCAAGTCCACCTTGGTTCTCATCCTTCCCTTTTTCCTCAAAAGGATTCGACCTCGAATCATCACCTACATCATAAGGGGAAAGATCAAAAACGTTAAATGAAGCTGAAACGTTATACTCACCTTGAAGTTCCACTTTGTAAGCATTGTCATTAATTTTCTCAAGGATTTGGAAAGGCCCATCTCCTCGAGGATGCAGCTTGGTTCTCCTATGGGCTAGAAATCTCCCCTTGATGCACCCAAAGAGTGTATCTTATTTAGCCTTGCACTTAAAAGGAATCAATTGTAGAGTATAGTGATTAGCACCCAAATTGTTTCTTCTAGGAATCAATATTTGCCACCCATTCTGGATATTTTGCCACCCATTCTGGATATTTTGCTACCTCTAGGAATCCAGCATCAAATTGTTTCTTCACCTCATCTTTTATGTTTAATAGCATATCAGGCCTCATTCTTCTCAACTTTTGCTTAATTGGCTTGCATTCTGGCCTCAAAGGGAGCTTATGAACCACAATATCCGGATCTAACCCTGGCATATCTTGGTAAGACCATGCAAATACATCCACATACTCCTGGAGCAAAGCCATCAACTCACCTTTTATTGATGGCGACAATAAAGTTCCAATTTTGACTTGTTTTATCTCTTCACCATTTCCCAAATTTATTGTTTCCAATAATTCCTTATGAGGAAGTACTTGTTTCTCCTCTTGTTCTATTTTCCTCAATAGATCCGGAGGTAGACCATAATCCTCAGTATCTTCATTAGCCTCAAAATCACCCGTGCAAATGGGTCTTTCAAAATCAATTTCAGAAATACTGACAGGAAGGTCCTCATATTCCGCATCCGTACACCTGTAAATAGGTGGAGAAAAAACAATATAGGAAAATATATATAGAAAACAAAATGAATAACAAAAATGAAAGAATATGGACACAACAATATGGATAATGCATTGTGCTTGTTATTTATTGAATAAAAATGTTTAAAAAGCCCATTATAGAAAAAAAAACTCTTAATATCTCTGGGTAAAGATAATTAAGATTGCTTTTTAAAAGTATTACTTTGGAATAGACTTAAAGACTATGGGCAACTCAGTCGCACTCCAATTGGTTAGTCTATATCCTGGTGGACAAGGTCGCACCATCCAGCTAGCACTTTCTCTTTTAATTCTGTCTTTCTTAGTCATGCAGATCTCCACATCATTCATCTGCTCATCACTATTCACCTGGAATCTCTTGAAGGCTTTCTCTATCATACAAGCACATCATCAGAATTCTTTTCTCCAAACAGGGAACCGGCTGAGCGGAAGTTGTGAAGGATAGGTGGGAATGTCATAGGCTCCCACTCAATATCCATACCCGTAAGACGGGCCATCCTCCTTTGTCGATTCTTTTCAACTTGTCTTCTTTTCTCATGGGCCTTTGGAAGATATCCTAGGCCAAATCGGTCCTTCTTTCCTTTTACTTCTATGGCTCGAGCCATCCCCTAAAGATATTTCCCGAGACCCTTTCCAACTCTGCAGCCTTTTCCTACGGTGGTTCTTACCCCCAGCCTTGTGTTCTTGGACAGCCTCGGTTTCGGAATTTTCTGTCCTTCAGCGACGAAAACTGCATTTACAAATTCCAAAGACCGGAAAGAACACTCCACGGCCTCTTCATTCGGCTCCACATAATGAGATTCAATGGATACGAAGGCTATTATGTCTTCCTCCCCTGATACCGTGATCAACCGGCCCTCCATCACAAATTTTAGTTTCTGGTGAAGAGACGAGGGTACAGCCCCAGCTGAATGTATCCATGGTCTTCCCAACAAGCAGTTATAAGATGGATTGATATCCATAACCTGGAAATTCACTGTATATGTGCACGGGCCTATTTCTAGAGGAACTTCAATGGTTCCCATAACCTCCCTCCTGGTTCCGTCAAAAGCTCTGACCACCGTGCAACTTGGTATCATATAGGATAAATCCACTGGTAACTTGGATAAGGTTACTAAAGGCATCACATTTAATGAAGAACCATTATCCAAAAGGACCCTCGGTAATATGTGCCCCTTACAAGTGGTGGTTATATGGAGAGCTTTTGTTGATCCAATACCATTGGGCGGTATCTCCTCATAGCTGAAAAATATGAAGTCATCAGCTGCGATGTTTCCCACCAACCTATCCAGCTTTTCCACTGATATATTATTGGCCACGTACGCTTGATTTAATACTCTTAATAAAGCATTTCTGTGTGGTTCTGAATTTAAAAGCAAGGATAAGATTGAAATCCTAGCCGGTTGACGTTGCAATTTTCAACCACGCTATATTCACTATGCTTTATAAATTTCAAGAACTCACAAGCTTCTTTTTCACATACTGGCTCTTTGATTCTATTAACCAGGGCTGATCCCCTCTCTGTTTCTTCTGGCAAATCCATCTCAATATGGATTGGCTCGACAACCTTTTTCCCTTTGTCGATTCCTCTGTCTTTTCCTGCTACCCCTTGTTCAACGACCTCCGGAGCATAACACCTCCCACTTCGGATTAAATGCCCTACACCTGTAATATCCTGCTGGCCTGAAGACCCGGGCATAACCATGCTGCAGTCATACTACCATGGTGTAGCCTTGTTTTCCTTGTATGGAAAGGAAACAGATAAATCAATGATTAATTTGGGCGCATTTTCTTCCATGGCTGGCATAACTTTTTCCTCCTGTTCATCATAGTATATGATTAGGGGTCTTCCAATCCCATAGCCACCTGTATTTTCAATGACTTCTATTTCCCCTTCTATCTCCTCATAGAACTGGGCTACCCCATTATCCATCATATTTTGGACTTTAACCCGGAAATCCCCGCAGTTCTGTATGTCATGGCCTTCACTCTTATGGAACGGGCACCAATCATACACCCCTCTTGCAACCATTTTCAGATCTTCCGTACCTTCCACCAATTCTGCTTTAACCATTTCAGCCCATATTGTCATCATCGGAGTCTTAACCTCCCCAATATCCCTTTTTAATCTTCTGTCCCCTCCGGTTAATATTGCATTCACCTGATTCCCAACATGATTGGGCAATGGATTTCCAGCTACGTTCGGCCCATTTTTGATCCAAATTTCACTACCCCAGCATTAATCAGGCTTTGGACTTTCTTTTTGAAGGCCAGGCAATCTTCAATTGAATGTCCTTGGATTCCCGCATGGTATGCACAGTTGGTGTTTGCATTGTACCATCTTGGATATGGAGGTGTCAAAGGTTTTAGGTACACAGGTGCAACAAGTTGACCCTGTAACAGTTTTGGATATAGATCACCGTAAGTAGTGGGAATCGGATCAAATTGGGCTTTTTGATCGTTCCTTGGTGAACGTTGGTCATTACGCGCAGGCCCTTGTGTATTGGGAACAACATTTCTAGGAAGGGTGATTTGAGGGGATATGCCAGTTGGGAATGGCTGTTGTGGTATATTGGTGTAGGGGAACGGGTTTTGGGTAAGGTGGTTGATATTTGGGTAATAAGGATTATACCCCGGGTATGGCGTATATGGTGTAGGAGGTGTATAAGGTGTGGTAGGGGTATAAGGCCTCGGTGGTGTGTATGGTGTAGGAGGTGTATAAGGGTATTGGTTAAAGCTTACTGCATGGGTTTCCTCTTTTTTCTTTGTAGGAAAAGCTCTCTTTGGGGTAGCAGACTCACCCCCTTCCATCTTTCCACTCTTAATGGCTGACTCAATCATTTCTCCAGATATTACCATATCCGCAAAATCTTTGGTAGCATTTCCCACCAATCTGTCATAATAAGGTGCTTTCAATGTGTTGATGAAAAGCACCGTGGTTTCTTTGCTGGTTAAAGGGGGTTGCACTTGTGTTGCCAGATCCCTCCATCACTGTGAATATTCCTTGAAGGTCTCATTGGACCTCTTTTCCATGTTCTGTAATGACAGCCTATCTGGTACCATATCAGAAACGTGCTTATAATACTCCATAAAAGCCCTGGCCAAATCCGTCCATGAACGAATCTTGGTACGACTGAGTTGGTTGTACCATCGGGTGGCTGACCCTGTTAAGCTGTCCTGGAAGCAATGAATAAGCAATTTTTCATTATCCTCATGCCCTGTCATCCTTCTACAGTACATAGTCAGATGAGCCGATGGGTTGGTGGTCCCATTATACTTTTCAAAATCTGGTACTTTGAACTTCGATGGAATTATTAGATCATGTACCAGGCTCATCTCTTTGGCATCTAGACTGCCAAACAACTCTGCTCCTTCCACTGCTCTTAGCCTTTCTTCCAACAACTGGTATTTCTTCTCATATTCAGCAGTTTCGACCCTTTTCAATTCAGTCATTTTAGCCCTTTCCTTCTCTGCCATTTGTTCGAAGTCTGGAACCTCAACCTCAATCGGATCAACTCCGATGTTACCCCTTTTTGGACCGAAATTCTGTACTTCGGTCGCCGGCTGGATGTAGATGTAGGATGCTGCCCCAGTTGGGATTTCATTTCCCATGAGCTTTGTCATCTGTTTACTGCCCCCATTCCAGCAGCTGAATTCTCTCCGGGCCACTTCTGCTTCATCATATTGCTCATCATCTCCATGAGCTTTGTCATCTGTTCTCGGGTCTCCTCCTGAGACTTAGTCAACTGTTCTGGTAATTCTTTCTGGATTCTTTCCATTCTCTCAATTCTGGCAAGCTGATCGTTTTCCATGGCTTTTGTTTGAGACCGAGTATTGTAAGAGTGTTGGAAATCTGGTTCTTTCTGAGTGCGACCAATTGTACCTTTATTTTTTGAAAACCATGGATTATAAATTATTGACACATTTCTTATTTTATTTTATAAAAAAATGAATAAATGAATGAATGAATAAATGAATCAATGTTAATGCATGAACAACTAAGTAAATGACTAAGTGTATGAACTTAGATGACTAATTATGAATGAACAAATAAATAAATGGCTAAGTGTATGAACAATTTATAAAAAATAAATGAATAAATGATTATGAATATGAACAAATAAAATATATAAAAGAAAAAAAAAACTAGTGAATGATGAATGTATTTAAAGTAATGGCCCCGGGATAATTCCAACCAAACGGTCTTTCATTGATTTCCTGGAAATAAATACATCAAACAAAAGATCCCTGTTTAAGACAACTTGATAATCTGTCTCTCCTAAAAAAACTATTACAAGATACTACTCCTATAATAACTCCCTCGGATCCTGGACCTTTCTTCAATGTCCACCCTTAACTGCCTTGCTCTTCCATCTGATCCCTACTTGTTCGCGGCCCTTCGACGTGTTAGCAGAAGCATCGCCCTGTAAGCTCTCCCTAGCTTGTTTCTCAAGTTGATTTGCTCGGGCTTCCTCGTGTTTTGCCTTTTCTGCCCAATATTTCTTCTCCTTTTTGAGGTGTCTGACTTCTTGTTCCCATTCCCCGGAAGTCTTGAGAGTCCCCTCGAATTTGAGCTCGAAACGGTACCTCTTGTTCTCCAAGTGTAATTCCTGAAGATCGCTTTGAACCGTGTCCCGCTCTCTCTTGATCTTTTCCTTTTCTTTTTCTCGGGCTACCTCCCGATTTTTCATGTCCTCAAGCTCTTCTTGCAGTCAGGCAATCTCCTTGTTCATCCGAGCCTTTTCTTTTTCAAATTCCGCCCTTGCGATTTCTAACTCTGATGGCGCTTCCTTGGGAGGTGAGCTCAAATGCCGAACTTCTTCCCCATCCGATGTCAACAACCTATCATTAACCCTTGATTCTCTCCATGTCAAGTAGTCAGGTGTGACGATATCAGCATATCTAGCTACCTCAACCCGATGAGTTTCCTTCCATGCCAGCACAATCTCACAGACCTTACCCGAATATCCATCTTCTCCGTAAGCAAATTCCAAATTACCAAGATCATGGATCATTGGAGTAAACTGACGAGATTTTGATTGCCTCAGTACTAGCAGTGGTGCATAGCTCACTCCTGCCCATACTCCCAATAATGGAACAGAGGCTTTGTCTCCGTATTTATACAATGTCGGTATAGGAGCTATCGATGGAGCTCTCCAAACTATCTTCTCAGCCCTGATATTCTAAAATATATTGATCCATTGCTCCTTAGTCCTATTCTCAAGCCAATCCCATTTAAGAAATTCGCCAATTGGTGCAAAAGATTTCCAATACGAATGAAGAGGAAAATTCTCCTGTTTACAGAAATGGCTCTGAACCCATATGTAGAGGAGCTGTATACATCCTAGAAAACGACCTTTGCCTTCCCGTCTACAAAAATTCAGGGATCGGATTGTTTCTGCTATGATTGCCGGGGCTGGGATTATCCTTTGCACAAGCCTCTCGAAAACATCAAATATCGCCACATCCACATACCCTAATGTTTTCAGGAAGATAACTAAACCATAGATAGATAGCCAAAGCAAAAATATTCCTAACTGTCTCCTTACTTGAATGGCTATGGATTAAAGCTATTAAAATGCCCCATGATATGCAGTAGCTTTCTCCTTTTCGGACAACATGGCTTTCTACCCAATTTCTTTCCACTCCCAAAATCTTCGACATCTTTTTCTTGAAACCCGGTGTCTTTGTATCCTTCAAATAAATACGATCGGGAATAACATCCTCAATATGCAGCAAAGTCGAATACTCCTCTATGGTTGGAGTCGTATCCTCTCGGTTGAAAGTAAAACACCGATAAGCGGGATTCCAGAATTGTACCACAGCCCGGATCACCTCATCACTGACCTTAACCTGAGCTAGCAGAGCTATGTCCCCATATGTCTGAGTGAATGCTTCATTTTCCGATATATTCCACTGATTCCATATATCAATCAAATCCCGGAGATCATTTTGCTTGATAGTAAGATCAACCTCGGCTGGCAATGCTGACACATATCCCATCTTTAAACAATCCCCATTATCTTGTTGAAATTTCTCGGACTGTTTCCTAACCTCTAAATGTTTCTCGATCACTGAGACACTTTGACCCTCCATGAAAGCCCCTTTTGGTTGAATAATATCCCGAGACCAATAACCTTCAAATGTACAAAAATGATGGCAAGATGCAAAAGAAACACAAAAAAAAACAACAACAAAAAGAAAATGAATTAGTAACGGGAATAAATATGAATAATACAAAAACATATAATTCAAAGCAATAATTATCCCTAAGGATGCCAAAAAAATTTCAGCATTATAACCCCCCGGGGATGAAATATCAACATTTATTACGGACATTTTGATGTACGTTCATTATTGTCCGAAAAATAAATTATTCGGAAAGTAGAATAGAAGGTAAAAGGATTGGAAATATTTCTCCATGTGTTCTTAGCTTCGGGATATCTAATTGGAAATTCGTCATGGCTTCTCCTAGGTTCACTATATGAGGGTGAATCGGTTCTAAAGGCCCCGAATTGTTCCTCACTGTCGCCGGTGAAGGCTAGTAAGGCACCCCGATAAAAGCGGTTCAATTCGTTAGGGTCTATTTCCCTAGCCCATGCGGATTGTTAATCACGAAGGCTTAGGTAATTTAGTACTCCGGAAGTGTTTCACTAGCCCATGCGGATTGTTAATCACGAAGGCTTAGTTACTTTGCTCCCACTTAAAAGGACGGAACCCGGGTATAGGATTCATGATATGCAAATGCACGTGTAGTGTGTGAGGAGAAATAACAAACCTTTCACCACCTATTCTATATCCCTTATTCTAAATGCCCCAACAAAATTAAACAACATAAATCATCAATTAATCAATAAATAAATATATGTACCAAAATAACCAGAGAACAATTATAATATGTATGCACATGAATATGGACATATTTAAAAACATTTTAATATTTTTTGAAATTATTCTTATTTTTTTTAAATGTGGGAATTAAAATTAAATACCAATTAAACCAACAAAACCGAGACTTTGATAACACACGACTAATTCTAGGCCTGAATCTCTAATATGTCCCCAGTGGAGTCGCCAAGCTGTCGCAACCTAAAAAAAATAACGAGTCTCATCGCAAGACTTCATTATTCGTTAAGAGTGACATTAAAAAAAACCGAGGAAAAGTCGACTTAATTCCTCTAAAAAATGAAGGTTTTGAAAATGACCTTAAAAAAGACATGGAGTCGCCAGCAATCTTTTTTAGCTACGTGTGATCGGCCACCTATTAAAACCGGTTTTATAAAATATTTTAAAAATTAATTAAAACATTTTAAAAACCAATTTCAAGTCTGCGTTTTAAACCAGAGAAATCAAAGAAGCGGGTTCGGGAGTCGGTTACGTATGGGGAAGGATTAGCACCCCCACAACGCCCGTATAAATCGGTACCTTATTAATCGTGTGTTATCTCAAGTCTCGGTAAAAATTGGTTTTAAATTTAGTATTTCAAGTTAATTCCCAATTTAAAGAAAAATAATTCCTTTTTTTTATTGAAAATGATCCGAAATTTATAAATTCAAAATATAAAAATTTTTATTGATCTTGGAAAATTTTCCAAATCATTCTTTTTTAAATAATAATTGATCATATCCTCCCCAGCAAACCCGACAGAGAACTCATGAATTATTTTTACTCGGGAATATCTTTATTTTATTGAAAACCGTTATCTTTTTTGAAAATATTTAAAAGAAATGAATATGTATATGCATGACATAAATAAAATGACATAGTAAAATCTAAATAATATAATGCAACCTAAATGACATGATATGATTTGAATGCCTTAGCATATTCTAAATGAAATGAAATATCCTAAGTTATATGATATATTCTAAATGAAATTAAATGACCTATGTAACATAATACATTCTATATGAAATGCAATATCCTAAGTCATATGATATAATCTAAATGAAATAAAATAACCTAAGTAACATAACATATTCTATATGAAATGAAATAACCTAAGTAACATGATATTTTCTAAATGAAATAAAATATTCTAGATGACATAATATATCTTAAATGAAATGACCTAGGTAATATAATATATTCTACATGAAATGCAATATTCTAAGTCATATGATATCATCTAAATGAAATAAAATATTCTAGATGACATAATATATCATAAATGAAATGAAATGATTTAAATGACATGACAATATGAATGGTATGGCATATAATTTAAATGACATGGAATAGAATAATGCTATCATATAATATGCATGAAAATAAAAATAATAATGCATGAACATAGTATATGCTTAAATTAAAATAACTAGATAAGAGCATAGGATATCATGAAATATTCAAAACCATATAATAAACCATGTAACATCAAAAAATATAAATCAAAATAACAACAATATCATAGAAATTATTATAGCAAGAATCACATATTGCATGAATATAAAAATGCAATGCATGAAATGAATTTTTCCTTTAATTAAGGAAATCCGTATATCTAAAAAGATATCCGGCTACCTTAGGAAAATATGTCAAATTAAATATTCTAAAACCAAAATACATTGTGATTGTTTGAAAACAATTTTGAGAAGCTTGAATTAAAAATAAAAACTGGGCTAAATTTTTTAAATGGCTCTAATTTCCTAAGTTTAGAAAATCTGGACTTGACTACCCTTAACCCGGGACTTGAAAAACCATTTTTAGAGTTTAAAAAGGCTTAGAAACTACCCTAAGTCAGTAGCTAACCCTCCTAATCAGCCCACTCTAACTAACTTAACCAAAACAGAAAAATGATTTTTTTTTTTTTTTTAAATTTAATTATGACTCCACTATCCAGTTTTGAGCCATGATTTTTTACCCTATTTTTAAAAATTCAAAAAATTCAAAAAACAATACTGGAGTCTCAGGACATGTAAAACTACACGGAAAAAAATCGGCTTAATTTTCTGATTAAAGATGAATTCCCATAAAAATCAGAGATGTACGAGTTTTGGAAGAAAAAAAAAACTGCTTTGCCGACACATTTTTGCCTTTGATAAAATCATTTAAAAATCAAAGTAAAAATATTTGAAACTCCTAAAATGACTTACAAACAGTAGCTAGGACTTTTTGAAAGTTAGAAAAAAATTGGTTAAGTAAAAAAAATCACAAAGGTAGAATAATCAACTTGACAAACTTAATTTTCCACAAGTGTGCTCAAGAGAGCATGACTTTGAACCATTAATTGGCTCAAGTCATTATTCAAGTGGCATGAACATGAAATGAATGAAACAATACAGCAAACATAATGCATGAAATGCATGAGCTTAAATCTAAATGTCATGAAAAAATGCATGGCATTCATATAATGACCTAGACCTAAATGAACTTGCATGGCATTTAATGCAACCTAGACCTAAAATGCATGAACATGCATGGCAAATAAACCTAACTTAATAACTAAAATATGCATGGCATTTTCACAAACACAAAGCATGCTTAATCCAAAAACTCAATCAAATATCATGCAAATGCTAACCTATCAACTAACATGGCAAGAATGCACAAAAAATGCAAAAATTCCAAGAGGGCCGAATAGCATAATGTAACAAGCAAACATGACATTTTCACAAACACTTGGCATACTAGCATGCAAAACTAAATCAAATGACATGCAAATGCAAAAACCTACCAACTAACATGACAAAAATGCAATCACACAATGCAAAACACATGGAGTAGCCAAATGGCCTCAAGCTCCAACAAGCATGACATTTTCACAAACACTTGGTATACTAGCATGCTCAACTAAAATATAACACTTAAATCATGCAAAAACCACTCAAGCATTTTCAAAAACACTTAATATACTAAATCTAAAACATGCTCAACTAAGATATAAAACTCAAATCATGCAAAGACCACACAAGCATTTTCACAACCACTTGATATACTAAATCTAAAACATGCTCAAATTTAAACAACATGAAAACATAAAATTAAAAATGCAAGAACATGATATTTAAAACATAAATGGCAACAAACAAAGCAACCAAATTAAAATATAACTCAAGAATATGAAGTAACATAACATTTAAAACATCAAAATCAAAGAAATAACTTAAACAATATGGTAAAATAAATCAAAAAAGAAACTTAAAATAAATAATTTAGGCCATTTGGCCATGGTGAGTTTATTGTAAAAATAAAATGTAAAAAATATACTTAAGAAGGAGATGAAGGAAAACTTGAAAAGAACAATAAGAAACATTTATTTAAAAATGGAAACTCACCAAGTAGAAATCAAAATAGCAAAAACAAGAATAGAAAATAAAGAAAGTGCAAGAGTTGGTGCTCAAGAGCAACCTCAAGAAGCTAATATTTCAAGCTTTTCTCTTCTAACTTTCCTTTTTTTTCTAAACTTTTCTTTTTTGCTCTCAACCAAGAAGAGAAAAACTAGTAAAAACTCAAAGAACTCAGCCAAAATGAGAATGAAAAATGAAATTCTGACTTCCTTCCAAGGGCTAGCCGAATACCCCCCTATATTGGCTCAATGATGTTGTCATTTTTTTGTAACCAATTTTCCATCAAATGGCTAATAATTCAAGGTGAAAAATCATGAAATTACCACCTTTAGATTAGAATCTTAGCTCTCTCAAATTATAGCTGTCCAAGAATAATGTTGACATCTTTCTTAGCCTATGTGGCTTAATCACCATGGCTTGATGAAAGAGAATCTCTAACTAACTCTTGATTTTTAGCCATTTGATTGAAAAATCAGAAGCTTCCTCCTTCCTTTGGGCTTGGGCATGCCAGCACTTCTCTTTTTCAGCCCAAATCTGATTTTTTGAAAGGCCGAAAGAAGCCCTTTTCGGTTGCTTGGGTGAAATGACCGTTTTGCCCCCCGGATGCAAATAAATATCAAACGGACTCCAAATTTGATTTCTATTTTTTTAATACTTCCAAAATAATAAAATATTGAGTTCTGGAAGTTTTCAAAATTATCCGAGTCCGTTTGCTATTTATTTGGATTTTTTCTTCCCAAAATGCCCTTTTGTGCCCCTACATTTTACCATTTTTTAAACAAGCTCCAAATCAAGATTTTTCTTCACCAATCTCTTCAAAATAATTAAAAAGTGTGATCTGGAAGTTTTTATAATTTTTGGAGCTCATTTGGTATTTTTTCGGGATTTATCGGCGTGAATTACTACATAAGAGGCCCGGGATTTGGCCATTTTGCAAACGAACTCTGAATCAAGATTTTCTTTTGCCAATCTCTTCCAAATAATTTAAAAATGAGATTTGCAAAATTTCAAAATATTTGGAGCTCATTTGCTATTTTTTCAGGATTTTCCTTTTTGAATTACTGCATAGGAAGCCCGGGATTTGGCCATTTTGCAAACGAACTCCGAATCAAGATTTTTTTTCGCCAATCTCTTCCAAATAATTTAAAAATGAGATCTACAAAATTTCAAAAGATTTGGATCTCATTTGCTATTTTTCCGGGATTTTTCTTTTTGAATTACTACGTGAGAAGCCCGGGATTTGGCCATTTTGCAAACGAACTCCGAATCAAGATTTTATTTTACCAATCTATTTCAAATGATTTAAGAATGAGATTGACAAATTTTCAAAATTTTCGGAGTCCATTTGCTATTTTCCCCAAATTTTCCAATTTTGCCCTTTTACCTCCGAAACCCGGTTTTGCTCAAAACAAGTCCGATTTTCAGATTTTCTTCAATATGAGCCTTGGGCTATCTTTTTTAATCATTCTTCATCCATTGGGGGCCTTGGTCTTACCAAGTCGGGCCATTTCTGTGATTCTTCCGGATTTCACCGAAATCCACTAAAAACCCTAATTCTCGGTTTTCTCTCGGATTGACTTTTCTTTCGGTTTTCCTTGCAAGTGACTTCTCCATTACCCGTAGTCAGTGCTTATCTTTCATTTGGAACCTTGAATTTCGACCAATTTGATCGTTTAAGCACTTTTCCCTAAATTTCTCGGATTACGGTTTCCTTTTTACTGAATCTCCAAATCCCAACTTCCGAACTCCATATCTTTCAATGTAGACCTCGAATTATCAAAATTCTTTCGCCATTTTTCAATTGAACTTAAAATCTTGATTTTGAAAGTGGGTTGACTTTTTCAGTAGTTGACTTTTTGGGGTTGACTTTTTTTTGAGGTTGACTTTTTTCAAGTTTGACTTTATGTGCTCGCCCTCTTAAACTAAGTCTCGGAGTACCACCTGTATGATGAAAACAGTCTTTTTACACTCGAAAACATCAATATAGGAAGAAAACATACATGTTTAGTGGTCCGGACAAAATTAGGTGTCTACAATATCTATTATGCATCCTAAACAAATCAAGATAAAAATCATAAACAATTCTTGTAGAAGAACATAAACAACTTTGATAGAAAACTAATGTATGAGAGAATCTGAAAATTAATTACATAACATGTCTAGGACTTTAAAACACCCTTAACCAAAGAAAATTTTAGCCTTGCATTGGCATTGTAAACATAAACATAAAAGAAACTAAGAAGAAAAACTAAAAGAAAACTAAGAGAATGGAGAAGAAGAAGAAGAAGAAGAAGAAGAATAAGGGCTTGAGTCTAAAAAACTAAAAGAAGAGAATGATGATCCTTGAGTCTCCTCAAAAGATGTCTAGTTTGTGGCTCAAAAGATGGTATTTATAGAGCTTCAAAACTCTGAGAACAAGTCCTTGCCGCACAAGTAAGGTTAGGGGGCAAAATTTACGTTTTGTTTTTTTCTTCCAAATTTGTTGTCTTTTCTGACTCGTTTTCTTGCACTTCCTTGCTGATTTGAATGACCATTTCTTGTCCGATTTAGGCGTGTAAACTACCATTGGAAAGGTATTCAAGTCAGCTTCAAAATTCAAGAAGGAAATTTCTTCAAATAAGAAATTTAACATCATGTTTTCCATGCCACAAGATCTGGAGGTCAAATCTACCTTCTTTCTTTGCAACCAGAAATTAATATTTTTGACTCCCAAGTCTTCTTCCATCTTGTGATTATGATTTTGTAAGATCTTTACCATCATTATTGACATCTTTTCACTTTATTCTCTTAAATATGCCTATAATTAAAAAATATAACATAAGTAATCAAGATAAAGATCGAAAACATAACTAAAACTAAGAATAGAAAGGGCATAAAATGTGTATTTTATGAGCTTACCAAATACCCCCACACTTAGCTTTTTGCTAGTCCTCGAGCAAAACAAAATAAAAATAAAATAAGAAAATCTCATCTAATCCATTTTCGTAGAAAATCACGATGGAATTAGCATGTGACACAAGCCTTTAAACCTCTAGGTGTCCCTAGTGGACGAGTTTAGTCTCGTGAGGGTTTATTAGAATGATACCCACAAATATTGAAAAACTAAAATAAAAATAAACTAGCATACACTAAAAATAGTTACTCCTAATTCTTTAAATATAAATTAGAGACAATCTTTGAACAAGTCTTATAAACTAATCAATAGCTTAAAGAATTTCACAAAAAATCATGCTTGAATGTAAATAATTTCACAAAGAATTTCAATCCCATGAAAATAGTTCTACTATATGCTTGCTTGTCCACCTATTCTTCACTATTTAGATCATACAACTTCATAAATCAAGAGGTCTTTATTCAAGGTTGTAATGGGGCAAAGGGTTTGTAATGTGGTTAAAGAATAAAAGGATAATGATATCACAAAGGTTCCAAAGATTTCATAAAGTTTAAGAGATAATAAGATCATAGAAATAAAACTTCTCAAAACTCTTATAAAGTACATAATAACATAGGCTAAATATTCATGTTGAGCCTTTGCTTCATTCTAACCAACTTTGTAACATCTTTTTCTTTATCCAAAAGTTCAAGAGATGATTCAATTTTTTTTTCAATATAGGATTGTATTTGACAATGATCCCTTTCTTTTTCTCTTGATTTTTTTTCTTTCCCACACTTATCTTTTGTTTCCAACCCAAATTTTCAATAAGTATCCCTTGTTTTGCAATATGTCTCAAAATATGTAATCCATCTTTAGAACAAGGGTAAGTATATAAGTACATTTAGGCTAGGGAGAAGATGTGGTTACCAAAGTGTTGTGGGTGAAAATATCAGTGTCCGCAACTGTGAGAGTCTGCTGGAGTGGATGTGGCCATTGTAGTGGTAGAGACTACGGCTGGAAACTAACGGACACTAGAGTACTGATGTGTTGGGTGTGCTTTGTCCAAAGTAAGTGGCACTTAGATGGACATCGGACACATAGGGGCCGATGTCAATAGATGTGCGTGGCACTTGGGAATTCGAAGTGGTTAGTCTCTCGCCAAGCGTACAAGGCACTTAGGAACTGATGTGATCAACCTTCTGTTAGAGGCGCGTGGCACCTCGGATCATATCGGGGGATATTGAAACTCATTGGGATCGAAGTGATCATCACTAGTTGGATAGTTTCCTGCAAGGAAGCAACGAGGTGAGAGGGGCGTCGGAGGTTTACCTCTAGGGCACGCTCCGACGCTCAAGTCAGTATCACCTCAAGTGTTTGGCACATAAAGACATAGGATCACTTAGGATATCCAAAATTTAAAATATAGAGTGAGATGAGGAAAACTGATCAGGTTAGAGGATTTTCTCTCTCTAATTCGATTTTTAGGCCTATCATGGGATGTGTTGGAGTAGGCTAGGGGTAGCCTACTTATAGGTTGACGGACGATCCAAATTGCGCTACGTGTCAACATCTGAGCGAGGGTGCATGATAGGTGATGTAGCTGCATTGCACCCCATCCGAACCCATTTCTGTTGGGAAAGCTGAGTAGGAGCTGTTTCGGTGTTCCGATTTCACGTCTGGTTCGGACAGCTGGACAACAATGGGCTTGGTTCCTGGTCTTCCCTAAGATTTAGTCCCCCCTCAAGATCGAAAGTGTGTATCAGTTTCGGTCATTCGAGTAGGATTGGGTGCAATGATAACTGGTTTGAATAAGGTGCGTCTCTTAGGGCGATGAAGAGTCTGATTAACACCTTGCAACTTTGGGCGCGGGTGCGCAAGAGCTCTTCTTGTTTTGCATGCAAATTTTTTTAGGACATCACATCTAGAGCTTTGTTGTAAAGCTCGAACTTGGGTCATCCTTGGTGTGTATCCTCATCTGTTTTTCTCATCCGTAAAGGATGGTGTCATGCTTAGGAGACAAGCGTCCATTAGTTGCTAGTTTTTGCACGTTCGATTTTCAGCTTTGTGATCC
The DNA here is from genome assembly GCA_030761205.1 of Fremontodendron californicum. Taxonomy (NCBI): domain Eukaryota; kingdom Viridiplantae; phylum Streptophyta; class Magnoliopsida; order Malvales; family Malvaceae; genus Fremontodendron; species Fremontodendron californicum. The sequence goes on along the minus strand of JAULJL010000020.1, from coordinate 19,828,555 downwards.
TTTCATGTTCTTAGCAAGTTTAGCTTGTTTTTGATCATGTGGAGGAGTTGTCTTTGCACATTTAGAGGCCGACATTGTGGCTTTTCCTCGTGCGTTGGTCAGATGAGTTTTGCTATACCTTTTTCTGGAGGGCCTTTGTCCATTCAAGTGATTTATGGAAAGGTGGACATCTGGACTCATTTGTTTCACAGCGCATCATGATGTGAGTGTATCACTTTATGCTGTGCTAAAATGAGCCTTGATTTGTCACATGTTCTGGAGGTGTCCGATCATTTTGGAGATGAAATATGTTTGGTTGAGGCATGGAACACATATAGGAAATGTGTTTTAACATCTCTTTCTGTCCGTGTGTTCATGGTAAGCCTCTAAGTGATCTTTTTGAGGTGCGAGGCATGCTCAGACTTTCTTATGAAGAGGGGCTCGAATTGCTTCACACGTTTAGGAGGTCGAACTCCTGTTGGAAAGTGTTTACAATTGTCGTGGCCGTCTTTCTTCTTCTTCATCCTTTACATATTTGTGAAGGTGTTGTGTGTCTTTGACTTCATTTCTTGACATAGGGATGGATATCGAGGTTGTGTCTTATGGCTATACCATCTTTCTACTCCATCTTTTTGTTGGAAGTGAGCTATAGGTTCGGTGATTATCACCTACATCCTATTTCATTTTTCATAGGATGCCATGGACCTTTGGGATGTCTTGTGATGCCTTTAACATCTGCTAAGTCGTGCGCCATTTCTCCTGTCCGACCACCTTGTGGCGTGGGAGTGTCTTGGTTTATTCCAAGTTGTGCGTCACACTTGTAATTGTTGTGGAGTGGAGGCACTACTCCCTCATTGGAGAAGTTGAGCGTATTTGCTCAAGTTTCATCTTCTTGTCCGAAGTGGTTGAATGGTACGTCGAGTCTTGTTTAGAGGCATCCAAAATCTTCTATGGTTTCGGACTTCATTCTGAGAAAGTGATGACTATCACATTTTTTAGATGTGAGTTTGGCTTCTCTCTCTTATCGTGGTTTAAGTCCTAGCCATGTAGTGCGTTCTCCTCCTTAGTGGGAGGAGTTGTTGGCTATTTCAAAACTTGTGCTTCTTTCTTTGACTTAGGGGCCAACGTCCGAATCTTCAAGCTTGCTTTAGGTTCTTTGACTTAGGGGACCAACATCTGCATCTTTAAGCTTGAGTTAGCTTCTTCAACTTAGGGGTTGATGTGCAAATATCCGTATGTACTTTCTTTTTCAAGATTGAGTAGGAGGTCTTTGCTCAAGCTATGCTCATCCTCTGTCTTGTCCGATTGTGGCGAATTGGAGGTGGAGCTCATGATTTTATTACTCTACACCACTTCGGGAGGACGACGATGTTCGTAATTTGCTCTACTTTCTTTCTTCTTAAATGGTAATGTCATTGGTCACATAAGTTCACGTAGGTGGGCATTAGCGATTCTTATTATTACATAGAAGGTCTTACTCCCTCCTTCACGAGTTGTTATGAAGTTGTGAATACTTTGTCCAAGTCTATTTGTTGTGAAGGTAGCTCACTACTTAGTCATTTCTTTAGACTTCCATTCTTTTTGGACTTTTTCTCTTTCTCCAACTAGTCTTGATGTGAGGTCCAACCATTTTGACCCCTTCCTATTATTTTTCCTCTGCAATTTCTTTTGTCCGCGGTATTTGTGTATTTATGCTTGTTACTCTCTTTCCTCTTGAGCGCAAGTTGTGGAACTCGTGCGTGTTTCATGGAGGTCAATATTCACATAAGTTCTTATGTGCGAACAAAGTTGTTGGGGTGTTGCTTCAACATGTAAAGCTATTGTGCCTGAGGACGTTTATGCTTGTTTGCGTGAGGGACAACGAATTACAGTTGTTATGCTCTCGTTCATGCAACTTAGTTCTTGTGCACGGACGTTCTTGTCGAGGCACGGACGTCTTTAAGGTCTCTTCAAGGATGCTCTTTTTGATTTTTTATTTGTCCGAGGCTTTTTTCTCTTTCTCTTCCGATGTGGAATTTTTATGTCTTCCCAAGTTCGAGGCTACATGGGTGGCCTGCCATGTATCTCTGCTTGGCGTCACTTCTCTTCATTTCCCTAGTGTTTTTGGAGCATGTGGAGTCTACTTGCTTGATTTCTCAAGTGGGGGACATATCTCAACTGGTGTGACTTAAAGCTTATTTTCTTGTCTCCTTTTGACTTTGGCCTTTGGATTTTTCCCCATTTGCTAGACTACTTTAAATTTTTCCCCCTCTTTCTCCCACACATGCCTCTATAAAAAGTGGGTTGTTGTCTTCTTCTCCTCATTTGTGAGCTTTGAGGTAAGACTAGAGAGAAGTTGGTGAGAGAAGCTTTTATCGTTCAGTTGAGTTTTTTGCTTGAGTTTTTTCGGACATCTTTTTTTTTTTTTTTTTAACTTCGAGAATGAATTTTCACATCGGGAGGAGGTTGGTGTGCGCATCGAGTTACCAAGTAAGTGATTTCCTATTTCTTTCTTGTGTTTGTCGTTTGGTCTTCCCAAGTGTTTTGTTGTATTTAACATGCTTTCCTAAGTTTTTTGACTTCTTCACATGATTTCCCAAGTGTTTTGGGCTTTCGGACATGTCTCCCCAAGTGTTTGGACTCGTGTCCAAGGTTCTTTGGTTTTCAGACATGATTGCCAAAGTGTTTTGAGATTTTCGGCCAAGTTTTCCTAGGTGTTGTTGTTGTTGCCTAGTCCCTATTTTGGAATACTTAGGGCCACTTGGGGCACTTAGGATGCACCTTGGAATTCTGGCTTGGTCACTTGGGAATACTTGGGAACACTTGGGATCCACTTTAGAAATCCATCTTGACAACTTGGAGAACACTTGGGATCATTTGGGAACTCTTGGCATCACTTGAGATCACTTAAGATTCACCTTAGAAATCCATCTTGACCATCTTGGAAAACACTTGGGATCACTTATGATTCACCTTAGAAATCCATCTTGACCATCTTGGAGAACACTTGGGATCACTTGGGATCACTTACGATTCACCTTAGAAATCCGTCTTGACCACCTTGGAGAACACTTAGGATTCACCTTAGAAATCCGTTTTGACCACCTTGGAGAACACTTGGGATCACTTAGGATTCACCTTAGAAATCCTTCTTGATCACTTGGAGTGTACCTTGGAAGCTCGTTTATTATTTTTACACTCTCAACCCATGTCCGTGGCGTCTTTCTCATGCTTTTAACTTTGTTCTCCATGTGTTTTTTGGACAAGAGTATGTGGAGATGTGATGCACCCAAAAGAGTGTATCTTATTTAACCTTGCACTAAAAAGATCAACTGTAAGTATAATGATTAGCAAGGGTTGAGTCCTCAGGGATTGGGTTTTAATCTATGAGTTATTAGTTTATAACTTACATTCAAAGAAAACAATAAAAGAAAAGGGGTTTTTGAAGCCAGATTTAAACTAAAGTGAATAATAAGAATAAGATGCAAGGCGGTATAACCAGCCAATAAAAATATATATACTAAATTAGGCGGTATAACTAGCCAATAAAAATATATATACTAAATTAGGCGGTATAACCAGCCAATAAAAATAAAACAAAGTTAATATACAAATTAGGCGGTATAACCAGCCAATAAAAATAAATATACTTTTAAAAATAAACAAACTAGAAAAGTAAGAAAACAAGTAAGTAAGAAGAATCAAATATGAAAAATATGGTTAAGGTTTCATTCTCCACCACTAGACATCATTAAGAATCAATTTCAGATCTATCAATATCAACCAACTACCAAAGTTAACAACCGTAGATAACAACAAGCTCTGTTATCCCAATCTTTCCTTAGTTTGTCGTTAAATAGAACAAGCTCTCTATTTAATCTCTAACCATTAAACAACCTAGAATAAGCTCTCTAAATTCAATTTAATGGCAGCTTTATGATGAGAAAGATAGGTTGATCTAAGCAACAAACACATAAGCTCGGATTGTTCAACTTAGGTTATGTTCCACTTTGCAATTATTGAAAACTTGACCATAATCATTAATCACAAATTGCCACTTATGAATAGGAAATCAAGACAATTACACGAATCAAGACTCCTAAACTAGCAATAGATAATTATCAAGATCTATCTAGTTGTACACCTAAATAAATCAAGACAACATCATGAACAATTCTTGTAGAAGAACATAAGCAACTTTGATAGAAAATTAATGATAGATAGAATCTGAAAATCAATTACAAAACATGTCTAGGGCTTTGAAATCACCCTTAACCAAATAGAAGTTTAGCCTAGCATAGGCATTGTAAACATAAACATAAAATTAAAGAGAATCTAAGAAGGAAATAAAAGAAAGAAAGAAGAAGAAGAAAATAAAGAAAAAGAAAACTAGAGAAAAGAAAGAAGAAGAAAACTTAGAGAATTTTATTACAATGGCTAATTTCCTACCAATCTACAATATCTCTTACAATCATCCAAGGCCCTCTATTTATACACATTTTGGAGGGCTAAATGACAAGAGACAAGCTTTACAAATTTCAAAGGTAGGTATAATAGGTGGGTGCATTTTTCTAACAATTTTCGTCATATTGTATGACAATTTTGATCAGCCAACTTGATGGTCGATTTTGTCAATATTTGAGGCTTGATCTAATCACATGGTCTTCTATAAAAATGTTCCCCTACCGGTTAGTGATCCATACCCGTTGGAATCAGCTCATTTGCTGATGTAGATCAGAAGATATGGTCAAAATACCAAAACTGGTCAGCACAGACGTCATTGCACATCAGCCAACTTGATGGTCGATTTCGCTAGGGAAAACGACTCCGTTTCAAGAAGTGTAAAACATAAAAAAGATAGATATGCCTCTTAACTTTGCACGGTTAAAATTTCAGCCTTATTGCTTCAGTGAAACTCCATATATAGCTGATATGGAAAAAGGTGTCGAAACTGGAACTGAACTGGATTTGCCCTTAATTCTTGATTTAACCTAGTAATCTGAAATCACTCAAAGAAACTCGTGAAAAACACCAAATTACATAAAAATATAAAAAATCATAAACACAATTAGACTAAGCAATAATAACTCGTATTTGACACAAAACAATAATAAAACATAACTAAAAACTATATAATTATACGAGTTATCACACCCCCACACTTAGATTGTTGCTAGTCCCTAGCAACGACTCAATAAAATAAGAAAATTTAATCTAATCCATTTTTGTAGGAAATCACGGTGGCACTTAGCATGTGACACAAGCCTTTAAACCCCTAGGTGTCCCTAGTGGACGAGTTTAGTCTCGTGAGGGTTTACTAGAACGATACCCACAAACATTGAAGACATAAGAAAAACTAAAAATAATAATTATAACTAATCCTTCCAATATAAATTAGAGATAATCATTGGACAAGTCTTAAAAACTAATCAATAGCTTAAAGAAATTCACAAAAATTCTTGCTTGAATGTAAATAGTTTGAGTTAAGCCAATATTAACATAACATATTTCAATCAAAATAGTGCATATTCAAACTTAATCTCAACCTCTCACATGGGATACTCTCATGATTTTCACTCTTTAAAGTAGTGGTAAAGTGTTTACACTCAATCAATCTCATGAAAATAGTTCTACCATATGCTTGCTTGTCCACCTATTCTCCACTAAAAGATCATGCAACTTCATAAATCAAGAGGTCTTTATTCAAGGTTGTAATGGGGCCAAAGGGTTATAATATGGTTAAAGAACAAAAGGATAAAGATATCACAAAGGTTCCAAAGAGTTCATAAAGTTTAGAGACATAATAAGATCATACAAAGAAACTTCTCAAAACACTTTACAAGTACATAGTCACCTAGGCCGAATATTCATGTTGGGCCTTTTCTTCATTCTAAACAACTTTGTAACATCTTTTTCTTTTTCCACAAATTCAAGAGATGATTCATATTTTTTTTTTTTACATAGGAATATATTTGCCAGTATTCCATTTCTTTTTCTCTTGACTTTTCTCTTCTTTTCCCCCCACACTTATTTCTTGTTTCTAACCCAAATTTTTAACTAAAAATATCTTTTTTTTTTTTTGCAATATGTCTCAAAATATATAATCCATCTTTAGAACAAGGGTTATATTTAGGCTAGGTGTAAGTTGTGGTTACCAATAAAACAGCATATTTAATGTAGGCTCAAATTGGCTCACTAGTGGGGATGTTCTCTTAGAACATTAATAATGGATGGCTGTTTGGCTCTCGTTATAATCCTAATGCCTCTATCATATTCATGTTGCCACATGCATCAATATAGTCTCAACAAGGTCTAAAGCAAGTTCTAGAGAATCATGTAATCATAAGAGCACTCAAGAAAGAAATTAGATTGATTTGTATAATGCGTCAATCATTATAGGCTCAAAAACTCACAAGGATGATATACAAGTCAGATTAAGTCTAAACATGCTTATTTCTCCATCAACATATCATATCAACATTGGCTCATAAAAAGGTTGACATCAAGCTCAATTCTCATGAAAATCTTCTCACTAATATATCTGTTTTAGACTTATGCAATTCATATCTCATCATTGTATTAAAAAGGAACTAAAACACACTAAAAAAAAATTAATAATAATAATAAAGACTCATAAAAAAAATAGTAGACAAAAATAAAAGAAATCCTAAATCATTCCCCCCACACTTAATTCTTACATTGTCCTCAATGTAAGTCTATTAACCCAAATGAAAGAATCATGTGTAAGAGAAAAGAACTAATAACATAAGAATAGGAACAACTAAGACTCAAAACAAAACAAAACCATGCAACCTAAATAATCCTAAAATACTAAACAAAAATTAACAAGTAAACATAAAAAGATTAAAATCAAACTGACAAGGTATGTCTCAAGTCTCCCTTACTCAGACCTTGTTCAGAATGAATACTTTTAAATGGCTTAAAACACAAATTTTTTTTTTTTTTTAAAGGTAAAATCTAGGAGATATTACCTGTAGAGGTTGCTAACCACTTATTATAACTGAGACACAACAAACAAAATGTTAGATAATGTCACAAAGACAAAGTGCAATCCACTCCTTGCTCGTCCATATCTCTTTTTCTTTTTCCGAGCGTTTGCGACACAACCGTAGCAGATAAACACTCATAAGCTTGGAGCTTTTTGAGTAAATCTTCAATGGTTGTAGCAGAAATTATGGTTCTCCTTGCCTCTAAAAACATGAATCCATTATCCACAGCATTATCTAAATATGAAAGCAAATTACTAAAATAACCATTAATATTAAGCAAACCAATGGGTTTCTTATTTGTGACCAAAGATGACCAAGAAGCCACGCAAGCTATTTCTTCCAATGTACCCAGACCTCCTAGTAAAGCAATGAATGCATCGGCAGAATGGTACATGATTGTCATCCGTTCAGGGATACTCCAGACTTGTATTTCCTTACCCAAGGTAGGTCCACAATAATCTGTGAATAGTTTTGGCACGATTCCTAGAACTGGACTTCCTCCGGCGTGTGCTGCTGTAGCGACTGCTCCCATTAAACCCGTACTACCGCCTCCATAAATCAAGTGGATCTTTTGTTGGGCAAGTATTACTCCAACTCTTATGGCTTCATCAGCGAATATGTTATTTTTCCCTGGATAAGCACCTCCAAAGACACAAATTTTTTTAATGCGCTGGGACGAAGTACTTTCCATTTTTTTTTTCGAGTGCCTGAAAGAGAATGAGTACATGGTGTAATATATAGAGGACTGAGTAGTGAATCAGACAAGAGTAATAATGTCGCCGAAAGTGTATCTGACCTGTCAGCAGAAAATGTTAACCTAACAAAAGATTTTTGCGTGATTTAAGGAAGAAAATCAAAAAGAGAAGAAAAATCAACCGTAAAAGACCAATGCAAAAAAAAATGAGAATAATTACACAAATCGAACAACACGTAAATTAAACCGAAATGAAGTTATTGCAAATCAAACCAAAAGCTGAGAAGTCATTTATTGTAGTTGTGATTGTGGCTCACATCTTCCTTTGGTTTTACATCCAGAAACGGCTTAAACGCCTTCTATGAGTCGAGGATATGCTTCCCATCCAGTTTTCTTACAAGCTGGAAAACAGAGTCTTTTAACATCAGATTCCCAAGATGTTGCCATTCCCTTTGGAATTGCGGCCATAAATCAAGAATTTCTCTTTGTACGTCTCCACTAGGATGCGTCTCAAGAGAAAGTTGGATATTACCCAAATTCTCCTTACTCAGTCCATCCTTAATGAATTCAATTTTATCATCTCGATTAGAGGACGGAATCCCAATAGAACGACATTTACCGTTACACGTCCATCGTGCACATTTGTGGCAGTTTGAACTCATGCGCTTTGCTCGTCGCTTCTTTGCAAAAGTGCTTCTACCTGTACCTGGTAAATGCAAAACAGGAAGATATTCATCTTCACGTACCTTGGCTTCAATTATCCAACGTATGTCTTCAGGAATCCCTTTGTGCATAAGCATTCTTAATCTTTCAAATCGAACTTGGTAAAGCTTCAGTAAAATATTTCGAGGAAAAGGAGGAAATCGTTTCTGCAATCTTGTGAGAATATCATCCATCCTGAAAAAAAATGAAAAAAAATTGAAAGAGAAATTTATATACAATATCAGTTTTGTGGGTAGCTGATGGAACCGACTTAAATAATCACGGAGTACCGTTATCCGCCATTTAACCGGGGTTAAAAAATTATATTTACATCTAGTTATTTTCAAAACAATGATCAGAAAGAAAAACAACATAAAAAGACTCAAAAACAAAAGACTCTAAATAAAATCCTAAATTCTTCCCCCCACACATAATTCTTACATTGTCATTAATGTAATGCCATTAATCCCAAATGAAAGAATCATGTGTAAGTGAAAAGAACTAATAAACAAAATAAACTTATGCAGCCTAAATGAACTTAGAAACACTAAACACAATTAGCAAAGAAACATAAGAAAAAGATAAAGAAAAAGAGAGCAAATCTGAGGATGGCAGTTTGGCAATGCTTTCACTAATTAGGCTGCCGCCCCCAATTAGCACTTGATTTAGTGTTTTGAACCTAACCAACACCCCTTCTTGGCATTTTAGGCTTGTCAGGCTCATACATGAAATTTCCCAAATTTATGCGTTTGAGAGGAAGCTTTCTTTGCACAACAGTGGATGCATTCTCCATTACAAGTATTATTCCATCATCCTTTGTGGTGCATATGTCATCGAGGAATGGAGCATATTTTGATACTTGTTGAATGACCTCCACAAACAAGTTGTTTAAGGTTTCCGGCATGTGTTGTTCATGTTCTTCCTCCTTGAACTTTGCAAATCTACTAGGAAAAGGTGGAGAAGAAACATTAGTAAAAAGTGAAACCTTAAACGTTACCTCAGGTGCCGAAATACTCTTATTTGGATCTTTGGCTTCATTATCCTCAAGAATAGAATCCATCTCTAATTTTGTTTCATCCTCATCTTGTTCCTCATTCTTCAAGGTCACAATAGTAGCATTCTCCTTTGGGTTAACCATCGTTTGGGCTGGGAGTTCTTCAGATCTTTGTGCTACCCATCCCACCATACTACTAGCCAATTGGCTCATTTGCTTTTCCAAACTCTGGATACTTGCCCTTGTTTCCTGTTGAAATTGCAAAGAATCAGTAACAAGAGAATAGACAAGATCTTCTAAAGAAGTACCTGAGTTTTGAGTCATATGTGGTGGTTGAAAAAGATCTGGTTCTTGAGACCATGATTCATTGAAGCTAGATGGATGAGTGTAATTGGCATAATGATCTACTTCTTGGTAATTTTTCGAGTAGCCATAATTAGTATGATCCCACCATCCCTCATGGTAAGTTTTTGAGTAATGATCATACAGTTGGTCTTGGAACCCTTGATGGCCTTGACATCCTCCCATGGCCAATTGTTGAACTGGGGAGGTGAGATTGGCTTGTTGATTCTCCATGTTCATGTATGCCACCAACTCTTCAAGTGTTAGATTGCTCAATTCCATTGTTTTTTTTTTTTTTTTAAATTTGAAAAGAAAAACTTGTATGTACAAGAAAATAAAACTAATTAGAACTGAAAATAAGAATAAACCAAGTAACAAATAAACTAAAGAAAGCAATCCCCGGCAACGGCGCCAAAAATTTGACGCACCCAAAAGAGTGTATCTTATTTAACCTTGCACTAAAAAGATCAATTGTAAGTATAATGATTAGCAAGGGTCGAGTCCTCAGGGATTGGGTTTTAATCTATGAGTTATTAGTTTATAACTTATGTTCAAAGAAAACAATAAAAGAAAAGGGGTTTTTGAAGCCAGATTTAAACTAAAGTGAATAATAAGAATAAGATGCAAGGCGGTATAACCAGCCAATAAAAATATATATACTAAATTAGGCGGTATAACCAGCCAATAAAAATATATATACTAAATTAGGCGGTATAACCAGCCAATAAAAATAAAACAAAGTTAATATACAAATTAGGCGGTATAACCAGCCAATAAAAATAAATATACTTTTAAAAATAAACAAACTAGAAAAGTAAGAAAACAAGTAAGTAAGAAGAATCAAATATGAAAAATATGGTTAAGGTTTCATTCTCCACCACTAGACATCATTAAGAATCAATTTCAGATCTATCAATATCAACCAACTATCAAAGTTAACAACCGTAGATAACAACAAGCTCTGTTATCCCAATCTTTCCTTAGTTTGTCGTTAAATAGAACAAGCTCTCTATTTAATCTCTAACCATTAAACAACCTAGAATAAGCTCTCTAAATTCAATTTAATGGCAGCTTTATGATGAGAAAGATAGGTTGATCTAAGCAACAAACACATAAGCTCGGATTGTTCAACTTAGGTTATGTTCCACTTTGCAATTATTGAAAACTTGACCATAATCATTAATCACAAATTGCCACTTATGAATAGGAAATCAAGACAATTACACGGATCAAGACTCCTAAACTAGCAATAGATAATTATCAAGATCTATCTAGTTGTACACCTAAATAAATCAAGACAACATCATGAACAATTCTTGTAGAAGAACATAAGCAACTTTGATAGAAAATTAATGATAGATAGAATCTGAAAATCAATCACAAAACATGTCTAGGGCTTTGAAATCACCCTTAACCAAATAGAAGTTTAGCCTAGCATAGGCATTGTAAACATAAACATAAAATTAAAGAGAATCTAAGAAGGAAATAAAAGAAAGAAAGAAGAAGAAGAAAATAAAGAAAAAGAAAACTAGAGAAAAGAAAGAAGAAGAAAACTTAGAGAATTTTATTACAATGGCTAATTTCCTACCAATCTACAATATCTCTTACAATCATCCAAGGCCCTCTATTTATACACATTTTTGAGGGCTAAATGACAAGAGACAAGCTTTACAAATTTCAAAGGTAGGTATAATAGGTGGGTGTATTTTTCTAACAATTTTCGTCATATTGTATGACAATTTTGATCAGCCAACTTGATGGTCGATTTTGTCAATATTGGAGGCTAGATCTGATCACATGGTCTTCTAAAAAAATGTTCCCCTATCGGTTATTGATCCATAGCCGTTGAAATCAGCTCATTTGCTGATGTAGATCAGAAGATATGGTCAAAATACCAAAACTGGTCAGCACAGACGTCATTGCACATCAGCCAACTTGATGGTCGATTTCGCTAGGTAAAACGACTCCGTTTCAAGAAGTGTAAAACATGAAAAAGATAGATATGCCTCTTAAATTTGCACGGTTAAAATTTCAGCCTTATTGCTCCAGTGAAACTCCAGATATAGCTGATATGGAAAAAGGTGTCGGAACTAGAACTGAACTGGATTTGCCCTTAATTCTTGATTTAACCTAGTAATCTGAAATCACTCAAAGAAACTCGTGAAAAACTCCAAATTACATAAAAATATAAAAAATCATAAACACAATTAGACTAAGCAATAATAACTCGTATTTGACACAAAACAATAATAAAACATAACTAAAAACTATATAATTATACGAGTTATCAAGATGTTGTGGATTTCTTCCATTCTTCTTACTTAGTCCGGAACCCATGTCATCCTCTCTTATTTATTCTTGACAGGTTGTTGCTAGCTTCAACGTGCTTGCAGTGGCCATTTATGACGCTTTGTAGCGATACTTAGTGAGTTTCTCTCCTTTGATGATTTCGGACGTGCATCCCGTTGTGATGTGCCATTTAATTGATCTAACTTATCTTAACTTTTTGTTGTAGATTGGTTTGGTGGCTCCTTGCTTTCCATTCTCCAAATTGTTATTATCCAAGTTTGGTGAGTTCAATGCCTTCGTCAACTTCTCATAGTGATATTTCCTCGGACGACAGCTCTAATTCATCAAGTTACTCATTCTCCTCGTCGTCGGATAACGCCAATGTTGGTAAGGATATCATAGGTGGTGCCAACGACGATTCTAGGGAGGTAGAGGTTGAGATTCTTACTTCGGACAATAGTTATCCTTATGTGATAGCCCTTCCTGCCATGTCGGGTCGGTCCAGCGTGACCACTCAAAGTAATTCATCTAGATGGTGTAGTTCTAGTCGTCCGCCTCCAATAGAGGAAGTCCCCGTGGACTAGGTTTCGCCACCTTGAATGTAGAGTTTCTATCCCAACCTAGGATACCTTTTTCCGCTCTTCCCCGTGGTCGTCGATGATGGGGTGTCCTGGATGTCTGCCTTAGTTCGTTACCACCTAGGTGGTTACTGCGGATAAAGAAACTTTTCAATTTTCCTTCTTCTTATAGGCTTAGGAGTCCGGACGACACCAAGACAGTCTCACAAAGTCCCTATGAAGGTTATCTCTTTGTCTATGTTGACACTTTGAAGGCCAGACTTAGGTTCCCTCTTCATCTCTTTGTGATTGATCTCCTTAACTCTTATAGCCTTACCATTATTCAACTTCCTCCCAATTGGTGAAGGGTAGTTGTAGCCTTCCTAGTTTTTTGCAAGTTGAAGGAGGTAGAGCCGTCCGTGAATCTCTTTAAAGAGTTCTTCATGATTAAGGTAAATAGGGAGAGAGAGTATGTCACCTTCTATGCTCGTCCGAGCATGAAGTTGTTTGGGACTTCCAACACTTCGTGGAAGAAGTGGAAGCATTATTTTTTCGCCATTCCTCCCCCTGTCGACGTAGATGAGTGGCCAATTCAGACTACCTGGGGGGATTTTTAGAGCATAGATGCCTCACCCTTGTCTACTACAGAGATGAGGGATTTTGAAGTGCTTAATCTTTAGAGGGGATAGATGTAAAAAAACTCTTGTCCGAGAGTTTCGTAAGAGCTTTGACAGTTGATGAGGACTTAGGTAGTGCGATTTTACTTCTCCATATCCCTTTGCTTTGATGTTGTCCGATGCTCTTATATTACTAACCATTTTGTGTCTTTGATTTTAGATATGGCCTTATTCGATCCGGAACTTTATCTTAATGCTTTCATTGCTGGCGAGGGTTCGTCCGGGGGACCATCAAGTAAGACGGATCGAACGTCCATGTTGCCTCCTCCCGATGTTATTCCAGGCAAGAAGAGGAAGAAAGAGGTAACCAAGCCTCATTCTCCTGTCCGTGTGCCGACCTGTCCACGAACTGAAGGTAGTGTTTTCCATACTTAGTTTTCCACACTTAATTATTTAACTTGGATCTTCGAACATGTTTTCTGATGTTGTCTTGCTTTCTATTTCAAATCCTCCTCTTTCGAGTCTAGATGGAATAGGAGTCTAGAAAGAGGTTTCGGACTCTCAACTCAGCATCAACTTCCTTCTCCAACTGGAGAAGAGCGCGATTTCTAATTATCGTGCCGCTTGCTTATTATCCCAGGGGATGGGACTTCCCTCGGACCATGAGGAGATCCTTCGTTCGGTGAAGACCTTTTCGGAGCTGGCACACAATTTAGTTCATGATCATTACAGGGTATTCTCTTTTGAGACCCTCGTAAGCCAAAGATAGCTCGGGTCTCCTATAACATTCTGATGGCTCGGAACTACACATGTAAAAGCCACTAGGAAGGACGGGCTATCATGTGGTATACATGTTGTCTGATAGATTATAGAATTGGAGGTTAAATCGGGTGGTTAAGCGATTTGACCCTAAGGTAGTTTAAAATTTAGAGTAAAATCGGGAAGGGGAAAAGTCCATAAAATATGATAAATTGATTGGATATGATGATAATATACGATATAGAACCCATACCTATTATGAGAACAACAATCAGCATCAAATTCAAAAAAATATGCATTAGGGGTATTTTGGTCATTTTACATCTCTTTTCATTTTTTAGTCCGAGAAATGGTATAAATGGACTTTTTGACTATATAGTATGTTAATATGACATTTTGATCTAATATTTGGCATTAGAACAAAAAAAAAAAAAAACGAGACTAGAATCAGTAAAATTGGAAAATTGTGACGTCGTACTTTTTCGGAAAAACGTGGTTAAAAAATTATTTTTATCGATCCGAACACATGAATAGATGTTTTAACACCCAAGAAACATGAATATGTTGAGAAAAGTTGAAAAACAAAATCTCGAACATCACGTTCTGTTGGACATCTGCAAAAAGTCAAAATTAGTCAACTCTTTTGACCAAGCTTAGGCAAGATTAAGAACATGGGATAATTTCCCATAAGTTTTCAGCAAAAATAAGAAGACACCATGTCTTCTTTTTACTCTTTATGCCTTTAGGCATTTTCTCACAGAAAACTCCATTAAAGCTTACTGAAGCTTTCTCTCTCCTCCAAATTTCAGGGGAAATCACCAAATTTTGCAAGAATTTCACTAACCCATAGGTAATTTCATGTTCTAAGCTTGATTTTGATATTAGATTTTGAAGAATTTGCCTCTATCTATGAGAAATCATTTTGGCTGAAAATTGGTGGTGATGAACCACCATGTTGCCGCCATTTTTTTCGTTACGGGAGGTGTTCCTCCGCCTCTTTAAATCGTAAATTAGTATCAGATAGCTTTGAATCAAATTTAGAGGCTAAAACAAGCATGGCTAAAACCCTAGCTTACCCATGAGGTGGTGATGCCACCTTCCTTGGTTGTCCGAGGCCACCGTTAGCATCGTTGTTATTGTGTGAGCAACTTTCCAGTTGATTGTTGCTCTGAATTTTGACTCGAGCTAAGTGTAGGAATTTATTTGTAAAAATTCTTAAGTTGGAAAATTTTGAATAGCAGCTAACTAGAATAAATAGTTAGAATTTGAATGTCCCGTAGTTGAGAAATATTCACAGAATATCCTGGTGATGCCATAGGTACTCATATTGCAGAGTTTGCCTGGAATCGCGACAAAGCCACGAAAGTGCCGCTTTAACACTCGGACTAACACTGTGAGTATTTAGGTTAATCTAGGAGGTAGTTGTTGTTTTATATGCATTGTTGATTGATATGGATATTGAAACACGAAAGATTGCTCGGATTACGAAAATGGTAAGTTTCGAACCTTACGCGGATCAAAGGCGTAAGTGTGGATTTGAATAATAATGAATGATATTGTATAGGATGGTTGAGTATTTAAGGGTAGTTAGATATTGTAGATTAAAAGGTTATGCACATAAGTTGTTTGATAAAAAAAATCTAAGTGTAACTATAATGCTTTGAAAAACATAAGTAGAAATATGTTAGTGTAGAGATTGTTTCCTAGCATAGTATATATATATATATATATATATATATTACTCCATGATATAAGAGAAATAATATATCATGCTATTATTGTTCGGACAAGGTGATGTCCGAGATGCTATTATTGTACAGACAGGGTGAGTCCGGGATGATATTATTATACGGACAGGGTGATGTCCGGGATGCTATTATTGTACGAACAGGGTGATGTCCGGGATGCTATTATTGTACGGACAAGGTGATGTCCGAGATGCTATTATTGTACGAACAGGGTGACGTTCCGGGATGCTATTATTATACGAACAGGGTGATGTCCGGGATGCTAATATTGTATGGACAAGGTGGAGTCCGGGATGCTATTGCTGTATGGACAAGATAAGTCCAGGATGATATGGACAAGATAGTCCAGGATGACAAATATTATGGACTGGTATAAGTTCGGGATGTTTTGATGATATAGACATGAGAAATTCTTAATTAATAATTGTGGAGGTATACACGTAAAATCGATTGTTAAATATTTTTAGCTACCGATTTAGGCTGGCCAATGGCTTATTTATATTCAGCACTCAACATAGGAGATTTCATATGGGACAAATAATTTTTATAAGTCTCAGAACAATTTTTAAATATTACTTTTTGGTTAATTAGTCATACTTGATATGTCATGTTTATGCTTTAATGGTTAAGAAAGGAAGCACAAAATTTCCAAGTACTCTTCGTAGTTACCTTATGCTCACTAAGTTTTTAGACTCACTTCATTTATTTTCATTGTTTTCAGATTCTAATAGACCCAGCTCTTCCCAGATTCCGGATAGCTAGCTGCTCACATACTTGTGGTGAGCGGATTGACCTTGGACGTGGTAAGCAGTGGCGATGGTGGGGTACATTTTTGCAGTCACTAGGGTATCATGGGTCCTCTGCATTTTGTGTATGTTGTATATGTATTATATATTTTGTAAACGGATGTAATTAAGTGATGTGTGACGTATATCAGTCTTAGAGGCCTGGTATGAGATGGTGATGTTCTTTTTGTTATGATATAATATAAATGTATGTTTGTATATAAGATGTCATAAAGGTTGAGTCTGCTGCGGGGTATTTCAGTTACTCCCTATCGGAGGTGTCCAAACCGAGATGTCGCGTGTTGATGAATTATTACTTTGTGAATGTTGATGATTGAGTGGCAAACCCCAATGTAGGGCGAGATTATGCAAAAATTTGGTTTGATTTGGTTTAATAAGTATACCCAGGTTTCGGAGGCAGGGGCATACCTTGTCTCCGGCCGGTCACATGCCCTGAATTTGGGGTGTGAAAAAGGTGGTATCAGAGCATGGTCTAGAGGTCAGTGACTGCAAAAAGGGGGTAGGGTAGTAGTGCATTGCTTACAAGTAATCCTGGGATATCGGTAAGTAGTGTACTACCCCTACGGATGTGCATCGTCACATGCTGATACGTCCGGTGATTTTTAAGCTAGCTAGCACATATTGAACTGTATAAATAATATTATGGAGTTACTGACATATGTTTATTTTCTAGATACGATGCCTCCCCGAACAAGAACTCGTAAACCTAGAGATACATCAGGAGATCGAGAGCTTGAGGTCCCGGATCAGATTTCTACTGGCCCTGAGATTAGAGGCCAGAGTGGGGAGAGTAGTAGGGCTGCTACTAGGGATACTACAGAGACTGAGATGAGATTTGACAGGATGGATGCTAAAATGGATGAGGTATTACACCAGGTAGAGGCTCTGGCACAGGTTGTGGTAGAGCAACAGAGGAAACTAGATCAGGCCCAGCAGACACAGCCACAACCGGCAGCTGCACCGGTAGAGTCAGAGCAGGGCCGACTAGAGGGATACCTTTAGGTTTCGTTATCTGATTTTAAGAAGAATCAACCACCTTTGTTTACAGGGAAGGATGCTAATGCAGATCCCAATGACTTTTTGGACCAATGCAGTAGATTGTTCATATCATTGGGATGTCCTCTAGTTTGATCTGTGGAGTTAATTAGTTTCCAGCTTAGGAGTATAGCTGGGACGTGGTATACAACCTTGCTTAACAGACGACGAGCTACTGATCCTCCATTAGCGTGGCCAAAATTTTGTACTGAGTTTCTTCGTAGGTTCTTACCATAGAGTGTTCGCGAGGCTAGGGCTCGCGAATTCGAGCAGCTCAAGCAGACAAAGACCATGACTGATTATGATATTCGATTTTCTAATCTTTCTGTATATGCGCCACAGTTGGTATCCACCGAGTATGATAGAGCTAAGAGGTTTGTGGATGGTCTTCGGGAGTATTTGTTTAGGTCAGTTCTGTTGACAGAGACATCTACATATGCTGAGGTACTAAATTCTGCTCCGAGGTTCGAGCAGCGAGCCCGAGATAGGCAGAGTGATAGGGGCCCACAAAAGAGGCCCAGATTTGGTGGACAGGATTCTAGGACTATAAGGTTATCGGGGCCGGTTGCTGGTATCGTGTCTAGAGGAGAGGCATCTACTAGTGGTGTATAGAGGAATGGGGGTCATAACAGTCAGCATAGACCTGGTGGTCGCCCTTAGAGTACATCAGCTGCTACTACTACTGGGGGAGCTTCTACCCCATTATGTCAGATTTGTGGATGCCGACATAGAGGCATATGTTGGAGATCAGATTTATGTTTTAGATGTGGTAAATCGGGGCACATGAGGAGAGACTGCCCATTGTGTTCTGGCTCACTTCCATCAGTAGTAGCTCCACTCCTAGCTACAGCTGCACCAGGTTAGTCAGCAGGATCAGTCGCACAGCAGGCTGGTAGAGGTACTCAGGGTCGGGGACAGCAATCTGTCGGTAGGGGACAGACGTCAGGCGACAGGGGGCAGGCTCGAGTTTTTGCACTGACACCTAGGGATGCCCAGGCATCCAATGCAGTTGTGACAGGTATTATTATGGTTTGTTTACAGCCTGCACATGCTTTATTTGATCCAAGTGCTACCTATTCATTTATTTGCCCGCGGCTTATGGATATTTTGCTCAGAGATGTTAGTGAGTTAAATGAACCTTTGCTAGTTTCAACACCTGTCGGGGTAGAGTATGTAGTTAGTCGAGTTTTGAAAGGGTGTGATATTGAGATTGGCGGAGAGGTGTTCATAGCCGATCTAGTGATACTAGATATACTAGAATTTAATGTGAAACAAGGCATGGATTGGCTAGCTGCCAATTATGCTGTGTTAGATTGTTTCGAGAAGGTTATTACCTTCCAGATACCAGGGAATTTAGTTTTAAAATATCAGGGAGATCGGAGTATGAATACAACAAGAATTTTATCGGTCTCAAAAGCTGATAAGTTGTTAAACAGTGGCTATCAGGGCTATTTAGCCTATGCGTGCGATATTGAAGGCAAGGTTCCGGATTTGGATAAGATACCAGTAGTATCTGAGTTTCCAGATGTATTTCCAGAGGAGTTACCCGAACTTCCTCCTGAGCGAGAGATTGAGTTCTGTATTGATGTGTTGTCAGGAACCCAACCTATTTCAATTTCCCCTTACCGTATGGCTTTCCTTGAGCTGAGGGAATTGAAGGTACAACTTCAGGATTTATTGGACAAGGGATTCATACGCCCGAGTACTTCACCCTGGGGTGCTCCGATATTGTTTGTTAAGAAAAATGATGGATCCCTGCGGCTATATATTGACTATAGGCAACTTAATAAGGTGACTATTGATGGAGACTCAATTAAGAGTTGTAAACCCAAGTGCAGGTTATGTTCAAGTAATAAATTCTCGGGTGTCCGAGGTCGAACCACAGGGAAGCGTATTAGTAAGTATATGTTTATAAATATATAAGACAAAGAAAGTAAACAAGATATTAGGGAATCAACAACAAAATAAGATAAACAAGATATTAGAGAACAAAATAAACAAAATATAAAAGAAATTAAACAAGATATAAAAAACAATAAGAAAAGATGTTGAGGTTAGAGCATCCACTCTTGGTGTTATGCTAAGATTAATCTTGTTTTATTACACAATTGAAATCCACACATAAAGGAGGTTCCAATCGGAAGGTTTAGCAATTCAGTCCAACGTCCATAGCATATGATATTATGTTCATTTGGTGTCCTCAAAACTCATAAAAAGAGTCCAAGCATTCCTTATGCCAAGGTATATGTCTACAACAAATCAAGGTTATGAAACCAAGCATTTACTGTGCCATTTTCATTGTCAATAATGAATCAAGATCTCTACTTTGCAAGTATGATTTTAAACCAAAAGAAAATATTATCTATACTAGTGTTTATAAATGATGATTCATTTTAGCTCATGTTTAAGAGACTAACCTTAGCATTTACCAAGAGCTTCACCTCATCACCTCAACAATATGATTAGCAACACATACTAGATATGAATGAAATGAAAAGAAATGTAAGAAGCATAAGTAAAAAAAAAAAAAAAAACTAGAGAAAGGAAAGAAGAAGAAAACTTAGAGAATTTTATTACAATGGCTAATATCCTACCAATGTATCTTTAATGCTCATCCAAGGCCCTCTATTTATACACATTTTGGAGAGCTAAATGACAAGAGACAAGCTTTATAAATTTCAAAGGTAGGTATAATAGGTGGGTGCATTTTTCTAACAATTTTCGTCATATTGTATGGCAATTCTGATCAGCCAGCTTGATGGTCGATTTTGTCAATGTTGGAGGCCCGATCTGATCAAATGGGCTTCTAGAAAAATATAGCCCTATCAGTTAAGGATCCATAGCCGTTAAAATCAGATCATTTGCTCATGTGGATCGGAAGATATGGTCAAAATACCAAAACAGGTCAGCACAGACGTCATTGCACATCAGCCAACTTGATGGTCGATTTCGCTAGGGAAAACGACTCCGTTTCAAGAAGTGTAAAACATGAAAAAGATAGATATGCCTCTTAACTTTGCACTGTAAAGAATTCAGCCTTATTGCTTCAGTGAAACTCCAGATATAGCGGATTTGGAAAAAGGTGTCGGAACTGGAACTGAACTGGATTTGCCCTTAATTGTTGATTTAACCTAGTAATCTGAAATCACTCAAAGAAACTCGTGAAAAACACCAAATTACATAAAAATATAAAATATCATAAACACAATTAGACTAAGCAATAATAACTCGTATTTGACACAAAACAATAATAAAACATAACTAAGAACTATATAATTATACGAGTTATCACACCCCTACACTTAGATTGTTCGCCACTCCATTCTATTGGCGTGTTCTAGGAATAGTCAATTGCCTTGATATTCATTTCTCATCACATAACCCCTTGAATTCATTTGACAAATACTCTCCACCCCGATCAGCCCTTAATGACTTAATCTTTCTTTCTATTTGATTTTCTACTAAAGTCACATAAGTTTTGAAACACCTTAATGCTTCACTTTTGTACTTTATCAAATAGACATGGGTGAATAGAGTATAGTCATCCGTGAATGCGATAATGTATCTAAAACCTTTTCTAGATGTCACATTCAAAGGACCACAAACACCAGAGTGTATAATTTGCAATGGATATTCACTTCTTTGAGCCTTTCCAAATGGTTTTCTTGTTGCCTTACCCTCGAGACATATCTCACAAGTTGGGAGGGATACATTAGTGATGGTGACTCAATTAAGAGTTGTAAACCCAAGTGCAGGTTATGTTCAAGTAATAAATTCTCGGGTGTCCGAGGTCGAACCACAGGGAAGCGTATTAGTAAGTATAAGTTTATAAATATATAAGAAAATGAAAGTAAACAAGATATTAGGGAATCAACAACAAAACAAGATAAACAAAATAACATAAAAGAAATTAAACAAG
This sequence comes from Fremontodendron californicum, assembly GCA_030761205.1. NCBI lineage: Eukaryota > Viridiplantae > Streptophyta > Magnoliopsida > Malvales > Malvaceae > Fremontodendron > Fremontodendron californicum. Next base: position 19,807,125 of record JAULJL010000020.1, on the reverse strand, counting down.
ATATAAAAAACAATAATAAAAGATGTTGAGGTTAGAGAATCCACTCTTGGTGTTATGCTAAGATTAATCTTGTTTTATTACACAATTGAAATCCACACATAAAGGAGGTTCCAATCGGAAGGTTTAGCAATTCAGTCCAAATTGTCCAACGTCCATAGCATATGATATTATGTTCATTTGGTGTCCTCAAAACTCATAAAAAGAGTCCAAGCATTCCTTATGCCAAGGTATATGTCTACAACAAATCAAGGTTATGAAACCAAGCATTTACTGTGCCATTTTCCTTGTCAATAATGAATCAAGATCACTACTTTGCAAGTATGATTTTAAACCAAAAGAAAATATTATCTATACTAGTGTTTATAAATGATGATTCATTTTAGCTCATGTTTAAGAGACTAACCTTAGCGTTTACCAAAAGCTTCACCTCATCACCTCAACAATATGATTAGCAACACATACTAGATATGAATAAAATGAAAAGAAATGTAAGAAACATAAGTAAATAAAGAAAAAGAAAACTAGAGAAAGGAAAGAAGAAGAAAACTTAGAGAATTTTATTACAATGGCTAATATCCTACCAATCTATCAATGTCCTCTTACACTCATCCAAGGCCCTCTATTTATACACATTTTGGAGAGCTAAATGACAAGAGACAAGCTTTATAAATTTCAAAGGTAGGTATAATAGGTGGGTGCATTTTTCTAACAATTTTCGTCATATTGTATGACAATTCTGATCAGCCATCTTGATGGTCGATTTTGTCAATGTTGGAGGCTCGATCTGATCAAATTGTCTTCTAGAAAAATATACCCCTATCAGTTACGGATCCATAGCCGTTGGAATCAGATCATTTGCTCACGTGGATCGGAAGATATGGTCAAAATACCAAAACGGTGCAGAACAGACGTCATTGCACATCAGCCAACTTGATGGTTGATTTCGCTAGGGAAAACGACTTCGTTTCAAGAAGTGTAAAACATGAAAAAGATAGATATGCCTCTTAACTTTGCACTGTCATAAATTCAGCCTTATTGCGTCAGTGAAACTCCAGATATAGCTGATATGGCAAAAGGTGTCGGAACTGGAACTGAATTGGATTTGCCCTTAATTCTTGATTTAACCTAGTAATCTGAAATCACTCCAAGAAACTCATGAAAAACACCAAATTACATAAAAATATAAAAGATCATAAACACAAGTAGACTAAGCAATAATAACTCGTATTTGACACAAAACAATAATAAAACATAACTAAAAACTATATAATTATACGAGTTATCACACCCCCACACTTAGATTGTTGCTAGTCCCTAGCAACGACTCAATAAAAATAAAATAAGAAAATCTAATCTAATCCATTTTCGTAGGAAATCACGGTGGCACTTAGCATGTGACACAAGCCTTTAAACCCCCTAGGTGTCCCTAGTGGACGAGTTTAGTCTCGTGAGGGTTTGCTAGAATGATACCCACAAACATTGAAAAACTAAAATATAAGTAAACTACATACACTAAAAATATTTACTCCTAACCCTTTCAATATAAATTAGAGACAATCTTTGAACAAGTCTTATAAACTAATCAATAGCTCAAAGAATTTCACAAAAATTCATGCTTGAATGTAAATAAATGAGTTAAGCCAATATTAACATAACATATTTCAATCAAAATAGTGCATATTCAACTTAATCTCAACCTCTCACATGGGATACTCTCATGATTTTCACTCTTTAAAGTAGTGGTAAAGTGTTTACACTCAATCAATCTCATGAAAACACTTCTACCATATGCTTGCTTGTCCACCTATTCTCCACTATTTAGATCATACAACTTCATAAATCAAGAGGTCTTTATTCAAGGTTGTAATGGGGCCAAAGGGTTATAATGTGGTTAAAGAACAAAAGGATAAAGATATCACAAAGGTTCCAAAGAGTTCATAGAGTTTAGAGACATAATAAGATCATACAAATAAATTTCTCAAAACTCTTTACAAGTACATAGTCACATAGGCTAAATATTCATGTTGAGCCTTTGCTTCATTCTAACCAACTTTGTAACATCTTTTTCTTTACTTTAACTAGAAGTTCAAGAGAAGATTTTTTTTTTTTTTTTGAATATGGGAATGTATTTAACAATGATCCCTTTCTTTTTCTCTTGACTTTTTCTTTTCTTTTCTTCCCCTACACTTATCTTTTGTTTCTAACCCAAATTTTCAACTAAAAATATCCCTTGTTTTTTGCAATATGTCTCAAAATATATAATCCATCTTTAGAACAAGGGTAAGGATATAAGTATATTTAGGCTAGGTGTAAGTTGTGGTTACCAATAAAACAGCATATTTAATGTAGGCTCAAATTGGCTCACTAGTGGGGATGTTCTCTTAGAATATTAATAATGGATGGCTGTTTGGCTCTGGTTATAATCCTACTGCCTCTATCATATTCATGTTGTCACATGTATCAATACAGTCTCAAACGGTTTAAAGCAAGTTCTAGAGAATCATGTAATCATAAGAGCACTCAAGAAAGAAATTAGATTGATTTGTATAATGCATCAATCATTATAGGCTCAAAAACTCACAAGGATGATTATACAAGTCAGATTAAGTCTAAACATGCTTCTTTCTCAATCAACATATCATATTAACATTGGCTCATAAAAAGGTTGACATCAAGCTCAATTCTCATGAAAATCTTCTCATTAATAAATCTATTTTAGACTTATGCAATTCATATCTCATCATTATATTAAAAAGGAACTAGAACACATTAAAAAAATAATAATAATAATAAAGACTCATGAAAAAAAGATAGTAGACAAAAATAAAAGAAATCCTAAATCGTTCCCCCCACACTTAATTCTTATATTGTCCTCAATGTAAGTCTATTAACCCAAATGAAAGAATCATGTGTAAGAGAAAAGAACTAATAACATAAGAATAGGAATAACTAAGACTCAAAACAAAACAAACTCATGCAACCTAAATAATCCTAAAATACTAAACAAAAATTAACAAGTAAACATAAAAAGATTAAAATCAAACTGACAAGGTATGTCTCAAGTCTCCCTTACTCAGACCTTGTTCAGAATGAATACTTCTAAATTGCTTAAAACACAACAAACTTTTTTTTTTTTAAATTAGCAAAATATGTCCCTTACCCCCTACTAAAGGTAGAATTTAGGAGATATTACCTGCAGAGGTTGCTAACCACTTATTATAACTGAGACACAACAAACAAAATGTTAGATAATGTCACAAAGACAGAGTGCAATCCACTCCTTGCTCGTCCATATCTCTTTTTCTTTTTCCGAGCGTTTGCGAAACAACCGTAGCAGATAAATACTCATAAGCTTGGAGCGTTTTGAGTAAATCTTCAATGGTTGTAGCAGAAATTATGGTTCTCCTTGCCTCTGAAAACATGAATCCATTATCCACAGCATTATCTAAATATGAAAGCAAATTACTAAAATAACCATTAATATTAAGCAAACCAATGGGTATCTTATTTGTGACCAATGATGACCAAGAAGCCACGCAAGCTATTTCTTCCAATGTACCCAGACCTCCTGGTAAAGCAATGAATGCATCGGCATAATGGTACATGATTGTCATCCGTTCAGGGATACTCCAGACTTGTATTTCCTTACCCACGGTAGGTCCGTAAAAACCTGTGAATAGTTTTGGCACGATTCCTAGAACTGGACTTCCTCCGGCGTGTGCTGCTGTAGCGACTGCTCCCATTAAACCCGTACTACCGCCTCCATAAATCAAGTGGATCTTTTGTTGGGCAAGTATTACTCCAACTCTTATGGCTTCATCAGCGAATATGTTATTTTTCCCTGGATAAGCACCTCCAAAGACACAAATTTTTTTAATGCGCTGGGACGAAGTGCTTTCCATTTTTTTCTTTTTCGAGTGCCTGAAAGAGAATGAGTACATGGTGTAATATATAGAGGACTGAGTAGTGAATCAGACAAGAGTAATAATGTCACCGAAAGTGTATCTGACCTGTCAGAAGAAAATGTTAACCTAAGAAAAGATTTTTGCGTGATTTCAAGAAGAAAATCAGAAAGAGAAGAAAAATCAACCGTAAAAGACCAATGCAAAAAAAAAAAAAACGAGAATAATTACACAAATCGAACAACACGTAAATTAAACCGAAATGAAATTATTGGAAATCAAACCAAAAGCTGAGAAGTCATTTATTGTAATTGTGATTGTGGCTCACATCTTCCTCTGGTTTTACGTCCAGAAACGGCTTAAACGCCTTCTATGAGTCGAGGATATGCTTCCCATCCAGTTTTCTTACAAGCTGGCAAAAAAGGTCTTTTAACATCAGATTCCCAAGATGTTGCCATTCCCTTTGGAATTGCGGCCATAAATCAAGAATTTCTCTTTGTACGTCTCCACTAGGATGCGTCTCAAGAGAAAGTTGGATATTACCCAAATTCTCCTTACTCAGTCCATCCTTAATGAATTCAATTTTATCATCTCGATTAGAGGACGGAATCCCAATAGAACGACATTTACCGTTACACGTCCATCGTGCACATTTGTGGCAATTTGAACTCATGCGCTTTGCTCGTCGCTTCTTTGCAAAAGTGCTTCTACCTGTACCTGGTAAATGCAAAACAGGAAGATATTCATCTTCACGTACCTTGGCTTCAATTATCCAACGTATGTCTTCAGGAATCCCTTTGTGCATAAGCATTCTTAATCTTTCAAATTAAACTTGGTAAAGCTTCAGTAAAATATTTCGAGGAAAAGGAGGAAATCGTTTCTGCAATCTTGTGAGAATATCATCCATCTTGAAAAAAAATGAAAAAGAAATTGAAAGAGAAATTTATATACAATATCAGTTTTGTGGGTAGCTGATATAACCGACTTAAATAATCACGGAGTACCGTTATCCGCCATTTAACCCGGGTTAAAAAAAATGTAATTTTTTTTTTTTGTTGAAGATTAGTAAAAATTATATTTACATCTAGTAATTTTCAAAACAAGGATCAAAAAGAAAAACAACCTCTTCTTGAGTAACATGATTTTCCAAAAAGAGTTTGAGTCTTTGTCCATTTACCTTGAATACGTTACCATTTTGAGGATTCTCAAAGTCAACTGCTCCATAATGATACACATGCTTAACCACAAATGGGCCAGTCCATCTTGATCTCAACTTACCAGGAAATATGTAAAGTCTAGAATTATAAAGTAGAACTTTTTGCCCAACATCAAATGTTTTTCTTGAAATTAACTTGTCATGAAAGGCTTTAGTTCTTTCTTTATGAATTTTAGGATTCTCATATGCATCATTTCTGAGTTCCTCAAGTTTTTGTTTCCAACAATGCTTATCCTGAAAAGAATTTAACAAAGAATCAGTGTGTGAAATTTCTGAAGCATTATCAAACTCACATTCAATTAAATAAGCTTCTAAAGGATCATGGAATGTGGTAGTGGTGTTATGTTCAAGAACAAGTTCTTCAATGAAATCCACTTCATGTACTTCTGAATCATCACCAGGTTGCGTGCAAATGTTGAACACATTTAATTCTAAAGTCATATTTCCAAAAGAAATCTTCAAAATACCATTCCTGCAATTTATCAGAGCATTAGAAGTTGCAAGAAATGGACGGCCTAATATAACAGGAATTTGAACATTTGGATTTGAAACAGGATGTGTGTCCAAAACAATAAAATCAACAGGGAAGTAAAAATTTTCAATTTGAACCAAAACATCTTCAACTATCCCTCGAGGAATTTTTACAGAACGATCAGCTAATTGAAGTGTAATAGGTGTTTCCTTGAGTTCACCTAAACCTAACTGTTGATAAACAGAAAAAGGCAAAAGATTAACACTAGCACCAAGATCAAGCAATGCACGTTCTATTCTAGTGTTTCCAATGATGCATGAGATTGTTGGACATCCAGGATCTTTGAATTTTGGTGGAGTAAGGTGCTGAATGATTGAGCTCACACTTTCCGTCAGAAATGCTTTCTTTTGTACATTATGTTTCCTTTTAACTGTGCACATGTCCTTCAAAAATTTAGCATAAGATGGAACTTGTTTGATTGCATCCAATAAAGGAATGTTAATCTTAACTTGTTTGAAAAGTTCATAAATTTCTGCATTTTGATTCAAATTCTTTATTGTTTGCAACCTTTGAGGAAAAGGAGCAGGATGAATACCTTTTTCTTTGTCCAAATTTTCAAGAAGTTTAGACTTACCATCATCCTTACCAATACTTTTCGGAGGGGAAGGAGGATCTTGGTCTTTTGATGGAATCTTTTTGTCAATTTCCTTTCCACTTCGAAGAGTTGTGATAGAACTGGCATTTTCCTGTTGAGTTTCATTGGAGCAAGAAACAAAACATTGAGTAGAAGGGTTAGGCTGAGGTTGAGCAGGAAACTTACCTTTTTCTTGAGTGCGTAATGAAGCTGTCAATGTGGAGAAGGTGTTTTTGATCTCATTGATGTCCTGTGAAGTTTGGTTATTCACATTTGCTTGTGTTTGCATGAATGCTTGCAATGTCTCTTCCAAGGTTTGTACACGTGAAGGTTGATAGGAAAAAGTGTTGCCCGACTTTTGAGATTGTGGTACCTGAACATGATTATTATTCCGCCAACTGAAGTTGGGATGATTTCTCCATTCAGGGTTATACGTTTCAGAGTAAGGAGAAGGAAAAGGCTTTTTAAATGTGTTTATGGAATTTACTTGATCATGCAACGCTTCTTTAAGAATGGGAATGTTTGAACATTCAGAAGTGAGGTGTCCCATGATTTCACAAATTCCACAACTTTCTTCATTTTTAACCGTTTTGACTTCTTTTACTTCTCTAAGTTCCATGGCTTCAATCTTTCTAGCCAAATTAGCTACTTTAGCTTTTATCTCATCTTCTTGACTAAAATGATATTTACCTCTGTTAGAAACAAGATTAGATCTATTGGAACTTTCAGAGGAATTATCTGTGTGCGAGGCTTGAGAGTTATCTGCCAAATGGTCTAAGTAGTCAAAGGCTTCTTCAGATTCTTTTTCTAGAAACTCACCGTTACACATTGTTTCAACAAATTGTTTAGTTTCGGGAGTTAAACTTTCATAAAAGAAACTAATAAGACGCAATTTTTCAAAACCATGATGTGGACAAGAACTTAACAAATCTTTAAAACGCTCCCAGCACTGAAAAAATGCTTCATTTTGATTTTGATTGAAATTTTGGATCTGTCTTTTCAAAGCAGTAGTTTTATGTGCTGGGAAAAATTTCTTTAGAAACTCAGTTTGTAATTCTTGCCATGTGCCAATTGACCTTGGTTTTAAATTATGAAGCCAAATTTTTGCTTTATCTTTTAAAGAAAAAGGAAATAATTTTAGCTTGACAATTTCATTTGTACATTGTTGGTCATTAAAGGTGACACATACATCCTCGAAGTCTTTTAGAAACGAGTAAGCACTTTCCGATTCTAACCCATGGAAATTTGGAAGCAAAGCTATCATACCTGGTTTAAAACGAAAGTTGTTTGCATTGAGAGGAAAAATAAAACAAGAGGGTGATGAGCTTCGAGTTGGTTGCAAGTAGTCACGCATGGTGCGTACTTGTCTGTTCTCATCTTCAGCATGAACACTTTCATTGTCAGCCATGGTAGGAGTTGTATTAGAAAGATTACCTGAAAAAGTTTCACAATAAAATCTAACTAAACGACGAGATCTAAAATCACGTCGCCAAACAAGCATAAAACAAAGTTAATATACAGATTAGGCGGTATAACCAGCCAATAAAAATAAAACAAAGTTAATATACAATATAAATATAAATATATAGAAAATTAGGCGGTATAACCAGCCAATAAAAATAAATATAGGCGGTATAACCAGCCAATAAAAATAAATATACTTATATACTTAGTATTGCCTCCCCGGTAACGGCGCCAAAAACTTGATGGTGACTCAATTAAGAGTTGTAAACCCAAGTGCAGGTTATGTTCAAGTAATAAATTCTCGGGTGTCCGAGGTCGAACCACAGGGAAGAGTATTAGTAAGTATAAGTTTATAAATATATAAGAAAAAGAAAGTAAACAAGATATTAGGGAATCAACAACAAAACAAGATAAACAAAATAACATAAAAGAAATTAAACAATATATAAAAAACAATAATAAAAGATGTTGAGGTTAGAGAATCCAGTCTTGGTGTTATGCTAAGATTAATCTTGTTTTATTACACAATTGAAATCCACACATAAAGGAGGTTCCAATCGGAATGTTTAGCAATTCAGTCCAAATTGTCCAACGTCCATAGCATATGATATTATGTTCATTTGGTGTCCTCAAAACTCATAAAAAGAGTCCAAGCATTCCTTATGCCAAGGTATATGTCTACAACAAATCAAGGTTATGAAACCAAGCATTTACTGTGCCATTTTCCTTGTCAATAATGAATCAAGATCACTACTTTGCAAGTATGATTTTAAACCAAAAGAAAATATTATCTATACTAGTGTTTATAAATGATGATTCATTTTAGCTCATGTTTAAGAGACTAACCTTAGCATTTACCAAAAGCTTCACCTCATCACCTCAACAATATGATTAGCAACACATACTAGATATGAATAAAATGAAAAGAAATGTAAGAAACATAAGTAAATAAAGAAAAAGAAAACTAGAGAAAGGAAAGAAGAAGAAAACTTAGAGAATTTTATTACAATGGCTAATATCCTACCAATCTATCAATGTCCTCTTACACTCATCCAAGGCCCTCTATTTATACACATTTTGGAGAGCTAAATGACAAGAGACAAGCTTTATAAATTTCAAAGGTAGGTCTAATAGGTGGGTGCATTTTTCTAACAATTTTCGTCATATTGTATGACAATTTTGATCAGCCAGCTTAATGGTCGATTTTGTCAATGTTGGAGGCTCGATCTGATCAAATGGTCTTCTAGAAAAATATACCCCTATCAGTTACGGATCCATAGCCGTTAGAATCAGATCATTTGCTCATGTGGATCGGAAGATATGGTCAAAATACCAAAACGGTGCAGAACAGACGTCATTGCACATCAGCCAACTTGATGGTTGATTTCGCTAGGGAAAACGACTTCGTTTCAAGAAGTGCAAAACATGAAAAAGATAGATATGCCTCTTAACTTTGCACTGTCAAAAATTCAGCCTTATTTCGTCAGTGAAACTCCAGATATAGCTGATATGGCAAAAGGTGTCGGAACTGGAACTGAATTGGATTTGCCCTTAATTCTTGATTTAACCTAGTAATCTGAAATCACTCAAAGAAACTCATGAAAAACACCAAATTACATAAAAATATAAAAGATCATAAACACAAGTAGACTAAGCAATAATAACTCGTATTTGACACAAAACAATAATAAAACATAACTAAAAACTATATAATTATACGAGTTATCAATTAGATAAAGAACCAAGTAAGCCACTTTTAGCTAACTTCTTCATCCTTTCATGCCCTATATGTCTCAGACTTGCATGCCAAATGAACTCATCATTTGCATTGGCCATAAGACAACTACTATTACTCATAACAATATTTAACACAAATAAATCATCATTTAGGAAACAAGAACTTATTATTACTTTATTGAGATAAATATCTACTACATTGTCATGGAAATTCAATTGGAATCCAAAACGCAATAAAATAATAACGGATACTAAAATTCTCTGAATACTTGGTACATATAAGACATCAATTAAAATCAGATTATATCCACTCTTCAAAGGTACTACACAAGTTCCTTTGCCTTCTACTTCAAGTCTTGAGTTGTCACCAACATAGACCCATTTAGTCGAGCTGGTATTTTTCAATAATTGACAAACAAGCCACGATCCCTTATGATGTGGTCGGTGGCACCTGAATCAATAACCCACGTAGAGTCAGATTCAGCCATAAAAGTAATCTAAAGACTTGGGGCTATGCAGCCTATATCCATAATCCAAATCATATTCTTGGCAAATTAGGACCAAGAGGGAAGAAATGTGTTCTTCTCGGTTATTCTGAACATTCTAAAGGATATGTGTTAATGGATTTGGAATATAAGGATAGACAAGTTCGATTCGAATCAAGGGATGCAACTTTATTAGAAAATGAGTTTTCTAAGAAATGGAATGGTGATAAGAATTATTTATTATATGAATTTAATGAATATGGACTATCTAGCACTAGTGATGTGCATTAATATCACTTAATGAAAGTGATAGGGGTATTGGATCTAGTGGAAGCTTAGTGCCTCCACAAGTTATTGGTCATAGTGGCAACAATGACCAAAATCAACTTATAGAAGAAATAGGTAATCAAAATGATCAAAACGTTGATCAAGTGATGCTCCAACAAAATGAGGATGAGTTACTTCAAGAAGAGCATCATGTGGATGAGTTACCTCATGAAGAGCCTAATGAGGATGTGTTACCTCATGAAGAACTTAATAAGAATGCAAATATGCATGATCAAGAAGAACATGTTGCTTCTACTATTCTTAGACGTTCTTCTAGAAAATTGGTTAAGCAATGTGTCCATAAAGTGATGCAGGAGCATCTACTAGGATACTAATAACTAAGGCCCAAAATGAAGCATATGGAGCTGAGCATATTTTGGGCTTTAAAAGTCTAATGAACCACAATTTGAAGATCCAAATTAGTGTGGAAAATGGAAATACTTCTTCATTACAAGAATAAAAGAAGATATAAAGTCATGTCTGTCAGAATTAGAATTGTTGCATGGAAGTCAAATGGAAAATTGTACTGATTAGCTGGTAAAAAAGAATACAAATCATATTTGGTTGGAAAGCTTTGTAAGTCTAGTTTCTAATGCATTAAGCTGCGTGCTTTTTGAAGTTCTCTACAAAGAGTTATGGCCATTTTACTGAAGACTACTCAGGGAGATGAATCTGGACGAATTAATAAATGTCATCTTATCTTTAGTGTCTAGTGGGTTGTTTTATGTTTAATTTTCTTGGTAAAATGTGTAACCTATACTTGGAGGGATGTTCCAAGTAAAGTCTATTTAAAGTCTAAAGTTATCAATGAGAAGGCAGGTCAAAATTTTAATTGTTTCTTTAAAAACTTGCTTTCCAACAACTCTTCTTTGTTTTATTATTCTTGGTGGATTTCCAACAACAACCAAACACTCCAAACACATACCTTTCGTGAGAGCCACTTAAGAGTGGTGATATTTTGTATCTCTTCATACCAAATGTTGCGAGTGAAAAATCAGTATCTTCAACTATGAAAGTCTGCTGGAATGGATATGGTCGTTGTAGTAGTAGAGACTAAGACTGAACACTGATGGGCACTAGAGTACTGATGTGTTGGTTGTACTTGGGCCAAAGTAAGTGGCACTTGGGTGGACATCGGGCATATGGGGCCGAGGTCAACAGATGTGCGTGGCACTTGGGAACCGAAGTGGTTAGTCTCTCGCCGAGCGTACCAGGCACTTAGGAACTGACGTGATTAACCTTCTATTTAAGGTGCGTAGCACATCAGATCACATCGGGACTCATCAGGGTGAGAGGGGCACCAGAGGTTTACCTCTGGGGAGTGCTCCGACACTCAAGTCAGTATCACCTCAAGTCTTTGGCACATAAAGACATAGGATCACTTAGGAAATACAAAATTTGAAATGTAGAGTGAGATAGGGAGAATTGATCTGGTTAGAGGACTTTCTCTCTCTAGTCTAAAGTTTAAGGCTATGATGGGATGTGTTGGAGTAGGCTAGTAGTAGCCTATTTATAGGCTGATGAACGGTCTAGATTATGCCACGTGTTAGCATCTGAGTAAGGGTGCTTGATAGGTGATGTAGCTATATTGCACCCAATCTGAACGCATTTCTGTTGGGACAGTTGTGTAGGAGCTATTTCGATGTTTTGATCTTGCGTCTGGTTTGGACAACTGGATAGCAGTGGGCCTGGTTCTAGGTCCTCCCTAACATTCAGTCCCCCTCAAGACCGAAAGTGTGTATAGGTTTCAGTTACTCGAGGAGGATTGGGTGCAATGATGACAGGATTGAGCGGGTCACCTCTCTTGAGGCGATGAAGAGTCTGATGGGCGCCTTGCTACTCTAGGCGTGGGTGTGTTGCGTGCAAGTTTTAGTAGGACATCACATCTGGAGCTTAATTGTAAAGCTCGAACTTGGGTCATCTTTGGTGTGCATCGTCATCTATTTTTCTTGTCCGTGAGGAATGGTGCCATGCTTGGGAGAAAAGTGTCCCTTAGTTGCTAGTTTTTATGCATGTGTGGGAGCTGCCTTTGCACATTTGGAGGCCAACGTTGTGGCTTTTCCTTGTGCATTGGTCAGATGAGTTTTTCTACACGTTTGTTTGGAGGACCTTTGTTCGTTCAAGTGATTCGTGGAGAGGTGGAAGTCTGGCCTCATTTGTTTCACAGCACGTTATAATGTGATTGCATCACTTTTTGTTGTGCTAAAATGAACGTTGATTTGTCACATCTTCTAGAGGTGTCCAACCATTTTAGAGATGAAATATGTTCGGTTAAGGCATGGAACACTCCTAGGAGATGTGTTTTAACATCTTTCTTCATTCGTGTGTTCATAGCAAGCCTCTAAGTGATCTTTTTGAGGTGTGAGGCATACCTAGGAGGTGTGTTTAACATCTTCTCCTGTTTGCATTCTCGGACTTCCCTATGATCACCTTTGAAGAGGGGCTCGAATTACTTTACACATTTATGTGGTCAAATTCCTGTTGGAATATGTTTACAATTAATGTGGCCCCCTTCCTTCTTCTTCATCATTTGCATATTTGCGGAGGTGTTGTGTATCCTTGGCTTCATTTCTTGACATAGGGACGGATATCGAGGTTGTGCCTTATGGCTGTACCTTCTTTGGCTCCATCTTCTGTTAGAAGTAAATTTAGAGTTTGGCGATTGTCGCCTACTTGATTCTGTATGGAATGTCATGGTTCTTTTGGATGTCTTTTGATGTCATCTGTATCTACTAAGTCGTGCACAATTTTTCTTGTCTGACCATATTGTGGTGTGGGAGTTGCTTGACATCTGCTCAATTGTGCATTGCTTTGCATGTCACTCTTGCAAATTCCATGTAGCGAGGGTACTAGTTCCTTCTTCGAGAAGTTGAGCATGTTTGCTCAAGTTTTTTTCTTCTTGTCTGAAGTCGTTGAGTGGCGTGCTCTGAGTTATTTAGAGACATATAAGATCTTCTATGGTTTTGGACTTAATTCTGAAGGTCCTACAATCACATTTTTTAGAGGTGAGTTTTGCTTCTTCCTTTTGTCGTGGTTTAAGTCCTGACCATATAATGCGTTCTCCTCCTCAGTGGGAGGTGTCGTTGGCTATTTCAAAGCTTGTGCTTCCTTCTTTGGCTGAGGGGCCAACGTTCGCATCTTCAAGCTTGTGTTAGCTTATTCAACTTAGGGGCTGATGTGCAAATGTCTGTATGGACCTTGCTCCCTTCTTCAAGATTGAGCAAAAGGTCTTTGCTCAAGCTATTGCCAGGCTCATCCTTTGCCTGGTCTGATTGTGGCGAATTGGAGGTGGAGCTCATCCTCTGCCTTGTCCGATTATGGTGAATTGGAGGTGGAGCATGTGATCTGTTTTCCTTTTTGTTGTTCTACTTTCTTTCTTCTTAAGTGGTGACGTCATCGGTCACATAAGTTCACATAGGTGGGCGTTGGTGAATCTTTTTGTTTCATAGATGGTCTCACTCCTTCCTTCAAGACTTTGGATGAAGTTGTGAATACTTTGTCCGAGTCTATTTGTTTTGAAGGTAGCTCACTACTTAGTCATTTCTTTAGTCTTCAATTTTTCGGACTTTACTTTTTCTCCAACTAGTCTTGATGCGAGGTCCTGCCGTTTATAGCCTTTTCTATTGTTTTTCCTTTGCTTTTTCTTTTGTCTGCAGTACTTGTGTATTATGCTTGTCACTCTCTTCCTTCCTTAGTACGAGTTATGGAGCTTGTACGTGTTCATGGGGTGAGCATTCACATAAGCTATTATGTGCGAGCAAAGTTGTTTTAGCGTTGCTTCAGCTTGTCACGTAGAGCTATTGTGCTGCAGATGTTTATGCTCATTTGCACGTCTTTGCGCGAGGAGCAGCGAGTTGCATATTTTTGTACTTTTGGTCGTGCGAACTAGCCTTTGTGCGCGGACATGCTTGTTGAGGCGTAAATGTCTTTGAGGTCTCTTGAGCCAGAACCAAGGCATTCAAAGATGCTTTTTGTGATTTTTCATTCGTCCGAGGCTTTTTTCTCTTTCTCTCCCAATGTGGATTTCTCATGTCTCCCTGAGTCCGAGGCCACATGGGTGGTCGCCTATGTATCTGCGCTAGTGCCATTTTTCTTCACTTGTGAGCTTTTGAGGTAAGTGTAGAGAGAAGTTAGTGAGAGAGGTTTTGATCGTTCACTTAGGAAGTTCTTGTCTTGAGTTTTTCGTACCTATCTTTTTTTGGACTTTGGCAACGACTTTTTTCACATCGGGAGGAGGTTGGCGTGCGCATTGAGTTGCCAAGTAAGTGGTTTCCTTTTGTTCTCTTATGTTTGCCGTTTGGTCTCCCCAAGTGCCTTGTTTTTTTTAACATGCTTTCCTACGTGTTCCAACTTTCTAACATGCTTTCCCAAGTGTTTGGACTTATGCCCAGGCTTTCCCAAGTGTTTTGACTTTCGGACATGCTTCCCCAAGTTTTTGGACTCATGTCCAAGCTTTCCCAAGTGTTTTGACTTTCGGACATGCTTCCCCAAGTGTTTGGACTCATGTCCAAGCTTTCCCTAGTGTTTGAACTCATGTCCAAGCTTTCCCAAGTGTTTTGGCTTCAGACCTTGTCTTCCCAAGTGTTTGGACACTCGAACATGCTTTTCCAAGTGTTTTGACACTCGAGCATGGTTTTCCAAGTGTTTTGACTCTCGAGCATGTTTTCCCAAGTGTTTTGGCTCTCGAGCATGCTTTCCCAAGTGTTTTGGAGAACACTTGGGATCCTTAGGGGCACTTGGGAAGCACCTTGGAAATCTGACTTGATTACTTGGAGAACACTTGGGATCACTTAGGGGCACTTGGGATGCAACTTAGAAATCTGTCTTGATTACTTGGAGAACACTTGGGATCACTTAGGAACACTTGGGATACATCTTAGGAATTCATCTTGATTACTTGGAGAACACTTAGGATCTTGTTTATTGTTTTTTCATTCTCAAACCATGTCCGTGGTGCCTTTCTCATGCTTTTAACTTTGCATTCCATGTATTTTTCGGACAAGAGCATGTGAAGATGTCGTGGATTTCTTCCATTCTTCTTACTTGGTCCAGGACCCATATTATCATCTCTCACTTATTCTTGGCAGGTTGTTGCTAGCTTTAATGCGCTTGCGGTGGCCATTTATGATACTTTTCAGCGATACTTAGTGAGTTTTTCTTCTATAATAGTTTCGGACGTGCATCCTGTAGTGATATGCCACTTAGTTGATCTAACTTATCTTAACTTTACATTGTAGATTGGCGTGGTGGCTCGTTGCTTTCCATTCTCCAATTTGTTGTTATCCAAGTTTGACGAGTCCGATGTCTTCGTCGACTTCTTATAGTAATAGTTCCTCGGATGATAGTTTCAATTCGTTAAGCTACTCATCCTCCTCATCGTCGGATAATACCAATGTTGGTGAGGATGATGGAGAGGAAGCCCTGTCTAGGGATGTTACCGAGGGAGCTGATGTGTAGGCTTCCTTTGTTGATGTTTTGTATATTTTGAACACTTGACCATTTTTTGAAGGCGTTCAAGCTTTTGTTGTTGCTTGTGCCTTGATGTAATTATTCATCCGCGTCTAATATTGGCGCGGTGGACAGTTAACTTATTTTTTTGGGACGTTCAAGCTTTTGTTGTTGCTTGCGCCTTGATGTAGTTATCTTACTTTCATCACTTGTGAATAAGGGTCCTTTTTGGTATGTTGGAGTCCTTTCCTTAGTGATGCTTCGAAAATGATTAGAAATGTAGTAGAATGAAGTCCGTGCTCTTGCCTTGCAGAAAATGTTTCATTTTTTCTCTTTACTTTTCTCTTTTTCTATTCTCTTTGTCGCAACTTAAAAAATAACATAACATACCAACAAGGTCTCATCGCAAGACTTTATTATTTGTTAGGCGTGACATTAAAAAACCGAGGAAAAGTCGACTTAATTCCTCTTGAAATAAAAATGAGAATTTGAAAACAACCTCGAAAAAAGTTATGGAGTCGCCACCACTCTTTTTTGGCTAGGTGTGATCGGCCACCTATTAAAACCAGTTTTGTAAAATATTTTAAAATTAAGTAAAACATTTTTAAAGCCAATTTCAAATCTGCGTTTTAAACTAGAGAAAATCGAAGAATCGGGTTTGGGACTCGGTTACGTGATTAACACCCCGACAACGCCCGTATACAATGGTACCTTATTAATTGTGTGTTATCTCAAGTCTCGGTAAAAAGTTGGTTTTAAATATGGTGTTTTAAATTAATTCCCAATTTAAAGAAAAATAATTTCATTTTTAATTGAAAATGATCTGAAATTTATTAATTCAAAATTTTCCTATATTCCCCAACAAAATCGACAAAATATAGAATTTTTTTTTATTTATTTGGAAAACTTTCCGAATCATTCTCGTTTTTTGAAAGAAATATATTCCTTTGTTAATGATAATTGATGACATTCTCTCCAGCAAACCCGGTAGAGAACTCATTAATTATTTTAACTCGAGAATATCTTTATTTTATTTAAAATCATTACCCTTTTTTAAAAAAAAAAAAACATTTAAAAAATGAATATGAACATGTGTGACATAAATAAAATGACATAGCAAAGTCTAGATAATATAATGCAACCTAAATGATATGATATAATTCAAATGGCATAGCATATTCTAAATGAAAGGAGATATCCTAAATGAAATGAAATGTCCTAAATGACATAATATATTCTATATGAAAGGAAATAACCTAAGTAACATGGTATATTCTAAATGGAATAAAATGATTGAAATGACATGGCAAATGTAAATGATATGGCATATTTTGCATGACATGGCATATTCTAAATAATATAATCTAAATGACATGGCATATTCTAAATAATATAATCTAAATGACATGGAATATAATCTAAGTGACATGAAATGACATGAAACATAAAAAAACGCTATTATGAAATATGCATGAAAATAAAATAAAAATGCATGAACATAGTATATGCTAAATAATGTGACAAAAATAAATGACTAGATAAAAAGCATAGGATAGCATGAAATATTCAAAACCATATGGCAAACAATATAACATCATAAAATGTAAATGAAAATAATAATAATACCATAGAAAATATCATAGCAGAAATCACATATTAAATAAAATGCATGAACATGGAAAATGCAATGCATGAAAATGTATTTTTTCCTCTAAATAAAGAAATCCGTATATCTAAAAAGATATACGGCTACCTTAGGAGAATATGTCAAATTAGGTTTTCTAAAAACAAAACTTTTTGATTGTTTGAAAATAATTTTGAAGAAAAACTTGAATGAAGATTAAAACCCCTACTAAGCCCTTTAAAAATAGCTCTAATTTCCTAAGTTTAAAATCCCGGACTTGACCATCCTTAATCCGAGGTTTACAAAATCATTTTTAAAGTTTAAAAATCTTAGAAACTATCCTAAGACAGTAGCTAAAGCTTCTAACCAACCCCCTATAAATGCCTTAGCCAAATTCAACAGTTGTTTTTCTTTTGAATTCAAATCTGCCTCTACTATTTAGTTTTGCACACGATTTTTTAGCCTATTGTTAAAAATTCAAAAAATCTAAAAAATAAATACTAGAGACTCATAACATGTAAAACTACACGAAAAAATTGGGTTAATTTTTTTATTAAAGATAGCTGCCAAACAAATCTGGAAATTATGAGTACTAGATGAAAAACTGTTTTTCCAAAACACATTTTTTTGCCTTTGATAAACCATTTAAAAATCAAAGTAAAAATGTTAGAGACTCTCATAAAGACCCACAAACAGTAGCTAACCCTTTTAAAAAGGTAAACAAAAATTGCTAAGTAAAAAAATCACAAAGGTAGAATAATCAATTTGACAACCCTTTAATTTTCCACAAGTATGCTCAAGTAAGCATGACTTTGAGCCATTGATTGGCCTAAGTCATAAATCATGTGGCATGACATGGAATGCATGAAAATACAGCAAAATGAATGCATGAAATGCATGGTTTAAAGTCTAGTGCTATGGAAAATGGAGGGTGTAAATAACCTAAATGCCTAGCATGAGTTTGCATGACAATTAATGCTATCCTAACTTGATATGCATGACCTAGTGTCTAAATGACTTTGTATAATGAAAATGGCCTAGTGCCTAAATGACATGGGAAATGACATGGCATATGAAAATGGCCTAATGTCTAAATGTCATGGAAAAACAACATGGCATATGAAAATAGCCTAATGCTTAAATGACATGTAAAATGACATGAAATAATAAAAATGGCCTAAAGCTAAATGACATGTGAAATGACATGTCATACGAAAATGGCCTAATGTCTAAATGTCATGGAAAATTAACATGGCATATGAAAATTGCCTAATGCTTAAATGACATGGAATAATAAAAATGGCCTAAAGCTAAATGACATGTAAAATGACATGGTATATGAAAATGAACTAAAGCTAAATGACATGTAAAATGATATGGTATATGGAAATGGTCTAATTCTAAATGACATGTAAAATGACATAGAATAATAAAATGACCTAAACTTAAATGACATGGAATAATAAAAATGGGCTAAAGCTAAATGACATGTAAAATGACCTAGATGTCTAAATGAAATAGAAAATATCATGGCCTAGAAAAATGACCTAAAGCTTAGAGAAAATACATATGGCCGAATGGCCTAGGAACCAAAGTGTTGTGAGAAATATCATGTAAAATGACCTAACTAAATTTTATGGAAGATGATATGAAAAATGGAAATGGCCTAAACTATATGACAAAAGCCCCAAGATGCAAAAATATGACATAAGTCAAAAGAACAAGATAGTTAGCAAGAATATAAATATACATAAAGATAAACAATAATAAAAATAAGCAAGTTAAAGTAAGCAAATAAATAACAAAAAGATGAGCTCCATGGTTGGTACAGTGGACAAAGCCTCCCCTAATCATTATCTCTTTATTTTCATCAAGGTCATGAAGGCTTTTCAATCTCAAAATCATAAAAAATTAACTGAGGTAAAAAAAAAATGGAGATGAGCTCCATGGTTGGTATATTGGACAAAGCCCACCCTAACCATTATCACTTGATTTTCATCAAGATCATGAAGCCTAACCATTGTTTTATTTATTTTTTGAAAAGCAAGAACAACAAGAAAGATGTAAAAAAAATGGTAGGAAATCACATGGAAAACAAAAAATAAAGCATGAGGAAGAAGAAGAAAAAATGTAGTAGCAATGGTAGAATGGCTACCTTAACAAAAGCTTTCTTTCTTTTTTTAAAAACCTTTTCTTTTCTCCATTAGCTACTGACATCCAGCCTTCAAAACTTATCTAAAACTGATCACCCCCTCCCCTAATGACTTGGCTGAATGGCATGCCCACTATTGGATGATTTTTGCACTTTTTCTCCTCCAATTTTGTCCCTTAGATTAAGCTATTTTCATGACAACATAAAAATGTCATCTTGCCAATTGATAGAAACCCTTAAGATGTGTACTAATCCCTTGTAATAACCTTAGCCCTTAGATGAAAATGAGGACCAATCCCATGCACTCCTTTGCTTGGCCTAATGAGTGCCTACCCTTGGATGAGTTGTGCTCATCTTTCTTCCTCCATTTTTGGCCATTCGAATAGGATTATTTCATGAAAAATAAAAATGTCATCTTGGCATTTAATCCCAGCCCTTGAATGGTGTATTCAACTTTTCTACAAAGCACCTAAGCCATTGGATGAAGGGGGATCATTTGCAAGGTACTAGCGGAAGCATGCTGAGCTTGACAGTGACTAAGGAATTAAGTTGATCAAGCTTCCTTCTTCTCCTCTACGCTGGCTGACCAAGGGAGGAAAAATCCCAGCAGTTCCTTCTTCTTTCATATATTTTCTTAATTACAAATTTGCCCTTTTCGGCTCCTCCGGTAAAATGATCTTTTTGACCCCCGAACCTAAATAAATAGCAAATGGACTCCAAATTAAAATTTTCTTTTTTCAATACTTCTAAAATAATAAAAATTTGAATTCTGGAAGTTTTCAAAACTTTTCGAGTCCATTTGCTATTTATTTGGAGTTTTTTTCCCAAAATTGCCTTTTTGTGCATCTGAACTTTCACCATTTTTAAATGAGCTCCGAATCCAGATTTTTCTTCCCCAATCTCTTCCAAATAATTTAAAAGTGTTATCTGGAAGTTTTGGTAAAATTTGGAACTCATTTGCTATTTTTTCAAGTTTTATCTGCTTGAATTTCTGGATAGTGGGCCCGGGATTTGGCCATTTTGCAAAAGAACTCCGAATCAAGATTTTCTTTCGCCAATATCTTCCAAATAATTTAAGAATGAGATCTGTAAATTTTTAGAATTTTTGGAGCTCATTAACTATTTTTTCGGGATTTATCCTTTTGAATTTCTGCATAGTGGACCCGGGATTTGGCCATTTTGCAAACGAACTCCGAATCAAAATTTTCTTTTGCCAATCTTTTCAAAATGAATGAGATCTGCAAATTTTCAAAATTTTTGGAGTTCATTTGCTATTTTCCCTAAATTTTCCAATTTTCCCTTTTTGCCTCCAAAGCCCGGTTTTGCTCAAAACAAGTATGATCTTCAGATTTTCTTTTTTTGGGTCTTTGTCATATATTGAATTAGAGTTGGTCCAAAAACGCCCAATTTTTACGATCAAATTCCCTTCAGTTTTGATTTTTCCTCTTTTGAGTATCGGGAATCTCCTCGTTTTTTCGTTTTTCCTGCAATCGACTCTTTTCTCGGAATTACTTCCAACTGAGCCTTGGGCTATCCTTGGTTATTCACTCCTCATCAATTAGGGATTTATTTTTACCGAATCTGGCCATTTTCGCAATTTTCTCAATTTCACCAAAATCTGCCAAAAACCCTAATTCTCGGTTTTTTTTCGAATTGGCTTTTCCTTCAGTTTTTCTTCCAAGTAGCTTCTCCATTACCCGTAGTCAGTTCTTATGTTTCATTTGTAACCTTCAATTCCGACCAATTTGATCGTTTAAGCATTTTTCCCCAAATTTCCTCAATTAGGGTTTCCTTTCTACTGAATTCTCCGTGACCCAACTTTCGAACTCCATATCTTTCAATGTAGACCTCAGATTATCAAAATTCTTTCACAATTTTTCAATTGAACTTCAAATCTTCATTTTGAAAGTGGGTTAATTTTATCAGTAGTTGACTTTTTGGGGTTGACTTTTTTTCTTCTTTCTTAAACTAAGTCACGGAGTGCCACTTGCAGGATGAGAAAAGTTTCTTGCATTCTGAAACATCAATTTAGGAAGAAAACATACCTGTTTTAGTGGTCTGGACAAAATTAGGTGCCTATAGCTGTCCCTCTTTGGCTATTGCTGAGAATCAAGAATCAGGCAAAAATAAACAAACACTAATTTTGTCCGGTTAGTGAAATCACATGTGAAAAGAAAATGAATGGGGTTTTCATTCCTCATATTTTTAATTTTTTTCATTCATTTTTTTCATTTTCTTCAAAAAAAAAATTTGAAAGCTGCAAATTGAAGATTTTGTCCTTAAATTGAGTTCCCTGACTAATCAAGGCTCGACCCGTCTTAAGGAAACGAGTTCAATTTTAAAACAAAATATTTCTACGGTAAATCTCGGGATTCAACTCATTAGAAAAGAAGAACGAGTTCGATTTTAAAACAAAAGGAAAATACCTCGACTCATTTTGGGAAGGAGAACGAGTTCGATTTGCAAAGTGATAACTTAGGTGGAACCAATCTAAAATGCCAACTTCACTGGGCTTAATCATTTTGTGCCAGCTTCATCATGCTTAATCACATCTAACGTGCCAACTTTACTGGGCTTAATCATTTTATGCCAGTTATATTGGGCTTAATCAAATCTAAAATGCCAACTTTACTAGGCTTAACCATTTTTGTGCTAGCTACATTGGGCTTAATCACATCTAACATGCCAACTTTATTGGGCTTAATCACCTTTTATGCCAGCTACATTGGGCATAACCAAATCTAAAATGCCAACTTTACTGGGCTTAACCATTTTTGTGATAGCTACATCGGGCTTACTCACATCTAACGTGCCAACTTAACTGGGCTTAATCACCTTTTATGCTAGCTATATTGGGCTCAAACAAATCTAAAATGCCAACTTTACTGGGCTTAACCATTTTTGTGCCAGCTACATCGAGCTTACTCACATCTAATGTGCCAACTTCACTAGGCTTAATCACCTTTTATGCCAGCTATATTGGGCTCAACCACATCTAACGTGCCAACTTCAACTGGGCTTACACCTTTATTGTGCCAGCTTTGTCGTGCTTAAACACCTCTAACATGCCAACTTTACTGGGCTTAATTCCTTTTATGCCAGCTTTGTTGGGCTTAAACATCTCTAACATGCCAACTTTACTGGGCTTAATCACCTCTAACATGGCAACTTTACTAGGCTTAATTCCTTTTATGCCATGTTCGTCAGGCTTAAACATCTCTGACATGCCAACTTTACTGGGCTTAATCCCTTTTGTTGTGCCAGCTTACAATGGGTTTTACCAACTAAAATGCCAACTTGAACTGGGCTTACACCCTTTTTAGAAAACCTATCTTTTTTTTCCTCTGTGTCTTTTTAATGCTTGGTGAATGTAATGATCAAATGTATGGATGCAAAAACCAATGTAACTTGCAAAAATGCAGATGCACATGTTCATTACATGATGCATGAATGCTTATGACACCATTTCACATTAAGAGAATGTTAAGAAGATTGATCATCTCCCCTTTTTCCTCGTGTCTTGACGAGGTTTCCTATTGGAGGGAGTGATTCCTGCCCCTTGTTTATATTTTCCAATTCATCTTGTTGGAAGAAATCACATGGTTTCGTATTCCTGACTTGTCCTTGCCCCAGCCGATTCCTTCTTTTCATTTATCTGGTCAAAACCAAAACACAAAGTTAAACGTCATTCAAACTCAAAAGTTCATGCAGCTGAACAAAAAGAACTTTTTGCTAGAGCATATCCACACCTCAATTTTAGTTTGTTCTTCCAAAGTCATGTCAATTTTATTTCTTTCAAAACATGTGAAATTGAAGTCTTTCAGAATTTGGTGATCACCATTAAAGATATTTCTAAGCGAAATAGGAAATTAGCTTCAGTTTTTGAGTCATTTGAACGATTTAATGCAACAAGGTCAATGGGCTGATGTAATAAGGTCTAGGTTGTCTAGGAAGGCTTTTCATCTTGACAAAGAGGAGAAAGTGAATGTCCTTCTGTCTCGGCTCATGAGTAAGTTTTCTCAAAACATGAATTCCTTAAAACCAAACCTTTTTTTTTTTTGGAAAAAGTTTTAATTAGATCCCATCAATCCTCCAATCTCTAAATATGGCATTTTGATAAATGTTAACCTTAGCCATGATAGGTTCCATGTTGGAAGAAAAAAGGTTTAACTTTCAAAATCAATTCCAAAGAAAAGGCTCTCTTTTTGGTATGTTTAGGAGTTCCTTGATGCTATTTGTATTCCTCAAACTGATGGTTTTGGCAATATCAATATGTGGCATTAGAATTTCTTCTTATTCTGCTCTAGACTGCCTAGTTTTTGGGTTTTCACCCTAGAACTTCATTGTTTCCCTTTTTTCTTATTGTTTCACCATGTATCTGAGAATTCTAAATTCTTCCACAATGAAATGATAATTCGATGAGATGGGATAAAATCTGAGGAGAAACTTTTCAAGTTAAATATCCACACTTGATCAAAATGGACTTTTAAAACACGTAACTTAGGCCAAGGTTCGGGGTTCAAAAAGAAAGGATAAGTAGGTTCAAAATATGTGTTTGAGGGCAATTAGATCAAGGATCATTTCCTGAGGAGGATTCCCTTTGAAACATTTGTCCCTTCTGGACTTCTCTTTCCTTCTTTTGAGTTTTGCTTCTTTTTTTTTCTTTTTTTTTTTTTTGTTCTCAGCTCTCAATTTGCCATTATTTCACACATTTTTTTTTGTGTGTTTCTTTCCTGGCTTTCAATTCGCCATCTTCTTCTTTTTTTTTTCCCTTTTTTTTCTTGTATCTCCACTTTGACAGAGTGAGCCCGTACTTGTTTGGGAGCTCAATTTGCTTTGTTTCTTTCTTCCAGTCGGGACTTATTTCACATTTAATTTTTTAGAAAATCCTTCCCCGTATTTACTCCCCAATATGGAGAGTGATCCTTGATCAGGGTTCAAAGGAAAAAGAATTCCTTAAGCTCAAAAGGGGTGACTATGGATAATTTCTCTTTGCGAAAGAGATATGAAAGATGGCCATTTCTCATATCAAGTATGAATATTCTCCTTGAAAAGCAATCCTCAGGGGGAATAGGTAATCAGAATATCTTTTTGCATTTGAAATCATTCGAATTCTCACATTCATGATGTCACAATAATTTTTTTCTTGGTTTTTTTTTTTTTTTTTTTTTTTTTTTTGCTGCATGCCCCAAAAATTCATGCATGATTCATTTTCAGCCATAAATGATGCCTCATTTTGATTTACCATTGAAGTGAAGATCTTTTGGTTCACGAGAATCCTGCTGTAAAGGAACATCTCAGATTTTATCTTTGAGCTTCTCGTTAAATGAACTTGTTTGGGTTTCAATTTCTTCAAAGTGTTTCCAACACATGGGAGAGAAAAGAAAGGTGTTCTGGTTCATCCTTTGGTTCATGTGCTCATAAATAAGGGTCTGGGACAAGGCTTAGAGACTTGGCATTTGAATTCTTTCAAAGGGATTCGAAGGTTTTGAATCTTTGAGTTTTTGCTATGATTTGTAACATGGCATAACTTTAACACATATCAAACCGCCTAATCTAGATCTTTTGGAAGATTGTCATGTTTGCTTGACTTTCAAGAAATCCACGAAAGAATTTTTCAAATTTTCATTACTCATGGCCTTCATAAAAGGTTATTCTTTGTGGCTTTTGAATGGTATTTACTCAATGTATTTCCTAGGAATCCATCCCCCATGATGATTACCCATTCTTTCGAAAATCATTTCACTATTCAAAGGAATATCTTTTTATTTTCAAAACAGAAAATTATCCGTATGGACCTTTATTTTCAGCCTTTTTTGTTTTTTCTTTTTGAAATCATATAAACAAGACTTAAGAAGAATATTCAAAGCTTCAAATGAGATATGATGTATGATGCTTGCAATTTAAAGTTCATTCATTTCAAACAAATTGAAAGTAACTACAAAGCTTAAAACAAGGTTAAGGATTGCCCCTAACTGGCATGCTACCCTGAGAACACATGATCCCTAACCCCGTTGTCCTTGATGAGCACCCATGAGCTCTTTGAACTTTGTTAGGTTTACATCAATTACGACCTGAACTTTGTCTTTGAATGCAGTGCAGTTCTCCGTGGAATGCCCTTTAACCCCGCTGTGATACTCGCATGTGGTATTAAGATCATACCATTTCGGGTAAGGAGACTTCCTGGGCTTTGCAGGTACCACAAAGATCATTTGGCTTTGGACAAGCAATGGAAGAAGTTCTGTGTAGGTCATCGAAATTGAATGGTACACCTTTGCTTTCTTTTTCTTACTGCTCTGAGAACGGATTGAACTAAACTCCAAATCATTTGGCATGACGAAATTCTGAGGTGATGTGAAAGGCTTTGAAGCATGATGATGACCGTGCTGAATCCAATGGTCAACATAGGACCGGAGATGTAAATAACCACCAAAAGGATCATCTTGCATTGCACTGAACCCTCTTTTATTTCCGCCTTCAACATTTACGACTTGAACATGCCCCTTAGCAACATCATTTTTCTTTTCAAAAAACATTCCGGCATTAGTATCCATAAATTTCCCTTTCTTTATCCCATCCTCAATCCTATCCACTACGAACAATATATCTACAAATTCTGAAAAGACATTGCCGATCAACTTGTCATAGCATGGATGTGGAAGGGATCCACAAACAAAGCATTCATTTTTCTATTAGAAAGAGGTGGTTCAACTTGTAAGGCCACATCTTTCCATCTACGAGCATATTCTTTGTAGTTCTCATTGGGATTTTTTTTCATGTTCTAGAGTGTCAAACGATCTGGAGCCATTTCCAACATGTGCTCGTATTATTTCAGGAATGCCCGAGCTAAGTCTCTCCATGTATTCACCTGGCCTTTTTTCAACTGACAATACCAATTAGATGCCCCTTCTGTTAGGCTATATGGAAAAATATGGATAAGCAATTTCTCATCATGCGCATGCCCCACCATCCTACTATAATATGCAGACAAGTGGGTTTTGGGGTTTTTAAGTCCATCATACTTTTTGAATTCCGGAACCTTGAATTTTGGCAGGATAACCAGATCATAAATCAAAATAAGCTCTCCTACATTTACTTCATCTCCACCTTCAACAACTCAAATCCTTTCCTTTAACAGCTGATACTTCCTTTAGGAATCTGCCGACTCAGCCCCATTCGACTCAACCATTTCCAACTTTTCCTATTCAGCTAGATCATCTAAGTTCAAGATGTTGCTGGGATTAACTGTATTTTGGCCATCCAACATCATGAATTCAATTTGACCATTTTGTCCCTCTAACCCTTCTCTGGCGACTAAGTTTTCAGTGTATCCTTTTTCCATGATTAAGGACATCAGCTCCATCAGTTTAGCCATCTGATCTCTAGATTCTGCTTGAGATTTTGCAAACTATTCTTGCGATTCTTCTTGTTCCTTTTCTATTCTTTCCAATCGGGTAACTTGTTGATTCTCCATAGCACTAGCCTGTATTAAAAAAAAGTACCCAGTTCTTCTTATACCGCTGATTTGAAATGGAAATTCTTTCAAAGATTCTTAAAGACAAGCCAATTTTCCTTTTATTCTTCCAAATGTATGACATGATGAATGATCCAATGAATGTCATTTGATGCAAAAAAAATGATGCATGGACATATACAGTGGAAACATGCTGACCATGTATGTAATAAATGCAATGATGCCAGCATGATACAAGCAAAGAATAATAAATCAATGCATGGATATATGCCATAAATGACTATGTATGTTCCAGATGCATTTTCCAATGAATGACCCTATGAATGCAACACGATATCAATATGATGCATGTAAAGAATAGACAAATGAACATATACAGAAAAATCATGCTGACTATGTATGTCATAAATGCAACCTGATGTCACCAAAATGCCTGTATGAATGAAATGTATGGTATGACAAATAATTGATTGGATGCCAAAATGCAAAAGGGGAAGATATCACGGAGGAAATAAGAATCGAAGGAACTTAATCATCAATATCTCATAAATTTGAAACATAACCAATTCATTCCCATATCAATGTTCAAAAAGGTATAAACCATTTTTACAAATCTGAGCAGTGATTACAATTGTCTTTACAAGCACTTGTTTTTCCTAGCATCCTAAGGCTATAAGAGCCAACTACTAAAAAGAGTGAAATCCTATTACATCATATCTAACCGAAGTCCTCCTACATCATTTCCATAGATCTCCCAATCCTAATTACCCTTTCATAGTCCTCTATCAATCAGTGTCATTGGATCCAACCACCTGGCATCTATAAGGGATTGTACTTTGTTCTTGAGTGCATTCCAGTGCTCGATGCTATGCCCAACAGCTCCACAGTGATAATCACATCTTGCATTCGGATTGTACCACTTGGGGTATGGTGGTGACAGGGGTTTCAACGGCACATAGGAAACCAGGTGCTTTCAGACCAATATAGGAAAAAGCTCTTGATAGCTGATTGGAATGGGATCAAAATGCCTTTGGGTTTTATCTCGGCTCTGTTTCTTAGTCATACAGGGCCTAGGAATTAGGGCACTTGATTGTGGCACTAAGGTTTGAACCAGAGCGTTTACATGGGGAGGTGGAGGAATAACAAGGCAAGGGTATAGATTTTGACACGGGGCCTTTGGAGGTTGTACATAGCTCGAGGATCCTATCCTAAATGCTGGATAAGGTGATTGATGAGGGCAAAAATATGAACTGCCAATTGGTGGTGATGGAATGGGACCCAGAGATCTCGTGTTGGTCATCCCAGTGGACAATTGAGCCATAGTAGGGTGGGGATATTGGTTTGGACTTAGAGCGGTTTGCAGGTATGGTACAGGATTCGAGATTTCTGTTTTCGGTATCAGGCTCTCTGGTATAATCATTTTCACGATTTTGTCCATAATTTCATCAGGGTTGCAACCTTTGTAACTTTGACAAGCACAGGATCTAGCAAGGATTGTATGTTCTGGACCTGAAGGTTTTGGTTGATCCAAAAGTGATGAAGAACCCTAAGAAAATTCCCCCTTACTCTTACCCATATCCTCAAACATTTTCATCAATTTGGCGATTTGTTCTTTCACTTCCCGGATTTCATGTCCAAACTATTCTTCATTGCGTTCCAAAGCATCCAACCGTTCCTCCGATTCTTTCCTCATATCTCGAACCCCTTTCATGCAAATGAAGATGTCATTATTATGAGATCAAGAATAAAATTATGAATGTACATGCTCTATTCACATATGCATGAATGTGATGATGATTGATGCATGAAATGTACAAAATGCGAAGATGTTTGAGGGGATGAATTTTCATATTTACAACTGCTTGCATGTCATGCAAAAATGCAAATGAAAATATCAAGGAAAAGAAGATTCTAACATCACTTTTTTTTTCTTTTCTTCTTTCTATTTTTTTGAATTTTCTTGACAACTATTTTTTTTTTTACATTTTTCATTTTCTTAAAAGTCTAAAACTAAAAGGATATTTTTATTATCCTTACCTCATTGCTCCACTACAAAAGAATTTTTTCATCATTTTATCCTCATTTTTTATTTCCATTTTTTTTTTTACTTTTTAAAGAGGAAATATTTTTCTATCATCTTTTTTCTTTTTTTCAAATTCCTTGTAAAGCAATAAAAGAGTGGAATAATTAATGCAAAGTAAAAAAAATTAATGAACATGTGCCCCAACAGTATCTACTTGTTTAGGCATCACGGTGCCTTTGGGGCAGGGTATTAAGCTTATTACAGGCGATGTATGTTCATCGTTGCCTGACTTATAATGCTTATTCGGAATGTAGAAATAAATAGCAAAAGATCAGAAGCAGTCCTCCATGTGTTCCTAGCTTTGGTGCATCTAACGAAAATCTGGCATGGCTTCTCCTAGGTTCACAATATGAGGGTGAATCAGTTCTAAGGCCCCGAATTGTTCCTCATTGTCTCCGGTGAAGGCTAGTAAGCCACCCTAATAAAAACGGGTTCAATTCGTTAGAGTATATTTTCCTATGTCCATACGGAGGATCATCACGAAGGCATTAGGTACTTTATACTCCGAAAGTGTTTCACTAGCCTATACGGAGGATCATCACGAAGGCGTAGTTACTTTACTTCCACTTAAAAGGACGGAACCCGGGTAGAGAGCTCATGTTATGCAAAATGCACGTGTAGTGTGTGTGGAGGAACAACAAACCTTTAACCACCTATTCTACAATCCTTATTCTAAATATCCCAACAATTTTATAATAGTGTAACGCATTAACCAACAAGCAATTATAATATACAACCTCAAATAACTAGAGAACAATAAAATGCATGCACATGAGTATGAACATATTTAAAAAAAATTTATTATTTTCAAAATTATCCTTTATTTGAAACAAATGTGGGATTTAAATTTAAATACCGAATAAACCAACAAAAACCGAGACTATGATAACACACGACTAATTCTAGGCCTAACTCTCTAATTTCCCCAGTGGAGTCGCCAAGTTGTCGCAACGTAAAAAATAACATAACATAACAACAAGGTCTCATCGCAAGACTTTATTATTTGTTAGGCGTGACATTCAAAAACCAAGGAAAAGTCGACTTAATTCCTCTTGAAATAAAAATGAGGATTTGAAAACAACCTCGGAAAAAGTCATGGAGTCGCCACCAATCTTTTTGGCTAAGGTGTGATCGGCCACCTATTAAAACCGGTTTTATAAAACATTGTAAAATTAATTAATACATTTTTAAAGCCAATTTCAAGTCTGCGTTTTAAACAAGATAAAATTGAAGAATCGGGTTCCGGACTCGATTACGTGCGGGGAAGGATTAGCACCCCCACAACGCCCGTATAAAACGATACCTTATTAATCGTGTGTTATCTCAAGTCTTGGTAAAAAGTTGGTTTTAAATTTGGTGTTTTAAATTAATTCCCAATTTAAAGAAAAAAAATTCATTTTTAATTGAAAATTGTCCGGAATTTATTAATTCAAAATTTTCCTATATTCCCCGACAAAATCGACAAAATATAGAATTTTTTTATTTATTTGGAAAACTTTCCGAATCATTCTCATTTTTTGAAAGAAAGATATTCCTTTATTAATGATAATTGATGACATTCTCTCCAGCAAACCCGGTAGAGAACTCATGAATTATTTTAACTCGAGAATATCTTTATTTTATTTAAAATCATTATCCTTTTTTAAAAAAAAAAAAAACATTTAAAAAATGAATATGGACATGTGTGACATAAATAAAATGACATAGAAAAGTCTAGATAATATAATGCAACCTAAATGATATGACATAATTCAATTGCGATAGCATATTCTAAATGAAATAAAATGATTCTAAATGAAAAGAGATATCCTAAATGACATAATATATTCTATATGAAAAGAAATAACCTAAGTAACATGGTATAATCTAAATGGAATAAAATGATTCAAATGACATGACAAATGTAAATGATATGGCATATTTTGAATGACATGACATATTCTAAATAAGATAATCTAAATGACATGAAACATAAAAAAATGCTATCATGAAATATGCATGAAAATAAAAAAAAAATGCATGAACATAGTATATGCTAAATAATTTGACAAAAATAAATGACTAAATAAAAAGCATAGGATAGCATGAAATATTCGAAACCATATGGCAAACAATATAACATCATAAAATGTAAATCAAAATAATAATAATACCATGGAAAATATCATAGCAGAAATCACATATTAAATAAAATGCATGAACATGAAAAATGCAATGCATGAAAATGTATTTTTTCCTCTAAATAAAGAAATTCGTATATCTAAAAAGATATCCGGCAACCTTAGGAAAATATGTCAAATTAGGTTTTCTAAAAATAAAACTTTGTGATTGTTTGAAAACAATTTTGAACAAAAACTTGAATGAAGATTAAAACCCCTACCAAACCTTTTAAAAATGGCTCTATTTCCTAAGTTTAAAATCCCAGACTTGACCATCCTTAACCCGAGGTTTATAAATCATTTTTAAAGTTTAAAAAGGCTTAGAAACTTCCTAAGACAGTAGCTAAAGCTTTTAACCAACCCCCTCTAAATGCCTTAGCCAAAATCAACAATTGTTTTTCTTTTGAATTCAAATCTGCCTCTACTATCCGATTTTGACACACGATTTTTTAGTCAATTTTTAAAAATTCAAAAAACTCTAAAAAAAATATTGGAGACTTCAAACATGTAAAACTACACGAGTCAAAATTGTCTTAATTTTTTGATTTAAGATGACTGCCCAGAAAAATAGAGAAAGTATGAGTACTGGATGAAAAACTGTTTTTCCAAAACACATTTTTTTTGCCTTTGATAAAACCATTTAAAAATCAAAGTAAAAATGTTAGAGACTCTCTTTAAGACCCACAAATAGTAGCTAACCCTTTTTAAAAGTTAGACAAAAATTGGCTAAGTAAAAAAAATCACAAGGGTAGAATAATCAATTTGACAACCCTTTAATTTTCCACAAGTATGCTCAAGTGAGCATGACTTTGAGCCATTGATTGGCCTAAGTAATAAATCATGTGGCATGACATGGAATGAATTAAAATACAGCAAAGTGAATGCATGAAATGCATGGTTTAAAGTCTAGTGATATGGAAAATGCAGGGCATAAATAACCTAAATGCCTAGCATGAGTTTGCATGACAATAAATGCTATCCTAACTTGATATGCATGACCTAGTGTCTAAATGACATGGAATAATGAAAATGGCCTAGTGCCTAAATGACATGGGAAATGACATGGCATATGAAAATGGCCTAATTTCTAAATGTCATGGAAAAACAACATGGCATATGAAAATAGCCTAATGCTTAAATGACATGTAAAATGACATAGAATAATAAAAATGGCCTAAAGCTAAATGACATGTGAAAGACATGGCATACGAAAATGGCCTAATGTCTAAATGTCATGGAAAAATAACATGGCATATGAAAATCGCCTAATGCTTAAATGACATGTAAAATGACATGGAATAATAAAAATGGCCTAAAGCAAAATGACTTGTAAAATGACATGGTATATGAAAATGGCCTTAAGGTAAATGACATGTAAAATGAAATGGTATATGAAAATGGCCTAAAGCTAAATGACATGTAAAATGACATAGAATAATAAAATGACCTAAACTTAAATGACATGGAATAATAAAAATGGCCTAAAGCTAAATGACATGTAAAATGACCTAGATGTCTAAATGAAATAGCAAATATCATGGCCTTGAAAAATGACCTAAAGCTTAGAGAAAATACACATGGCCGAATGGCCTAGGAACCAAAGTGTTGTGAGAAATGTCATGTAAAATGACCTAACTAAATGCTATGGAAGATGATATGAAAAATGGAAATGGCCTAAACTATATGACAATAGCCCCAAGATGAAAAAATATGACATAAGACAAAAGAACAAGATGGTTAGCAAGAATATAAATATACATAAAGATAAACAATAATAAAAATAAGCAAGTTAAAGTAAGCATATAAATAACAAAGAGATGAGCTCCATGGTTGGTAGAATGTCGTAGCAATAGTAGAATGGCTACCTTAACAAAAGCTTTCTTTCTTTTTTTTCAAAAACCTTTTTTTTTCTCTATTAGCTACTAACTTCCAGCCTTCAAAACTTATCTAAAACTGATCAGCCCCCTGCCCTAATGACTTGGCTGAATGGCATGCCCACCAATGGATATTTTTGCACTTTTTCTCCTCCAGTTTTGGCCCTCAGATTAAGATATTTTAATGACAACATAAAAATGTCATCTTGCCAATTGATAGCAGCCCTTAAGATGTGTACTCAACCCTTGTAATAACCTCATCCCTTAGATGAAAATGAGGACCAATCCCATGCACTCCTTTGCTTTTGCTAATGAGTGCCTACCCTTGGATGAGTTGTGCTCATCTTTCTTCCTCCATTTTTTGCCATTGGATGAGCATTCTTTCATGACAAATAAAAATGTCATCTTGGCATTTATCCCAGCCCTTGAATGGTGTATTCAACTTTTCTACAAGGCCCCTAAGCCATTGGATGAAGGGGGACCATTTGCAAGGTACTAGTGGAAGCATGTTGAGCTTGATAGTGACTAAGGAATTAAATTGATCAAGCTTCCTTCTTCTCCTTTATGCTGGCTGACCAAGGGAGGAAAAATTCCAGCAATTCCTTCTTCTTTCATGTTTTTCTTAAATACAAATTTCCCCTTTTCGGCTCCTCCAATAAAATGACCTGTTTGACCCCCGAACATAAATAAATAGGAAACGAACTCTAAATTAAAATTTTCTTTCTTCAATACCTCTGAAATAATAAAAAATTGAATTCTGGAAGTTTTCAAAAGTTTTCGAGTCTATTTTGCTATTTATTTGGATTTTTTGTTTCAAAATTGCCCTTTTGTGCACCCGAACTTTCACCATTTTTAAATGAGCTCTGAATCCAAATTTTTCTTCACCAATCTCTTCCAAATAATTTAAAATATGATATGGAAGTTTTGGTAAATTTTGGAATTTCATTTGCTATTTTTTCGAGATTTATCTGCTTGAATTTCTACATAGTGGGCCTGGGATTTGGCCATTTTACAAACGAACTCCGAATCAATATTTTATTTCACCAAACTCTTCCAAATAATTTAAGAATGTGATCTACAAATTTTCAAAATTTTTGGAGCTCATTTACTATTTTTTCGGGATTTATCCTTTTTAATTTTTACAGAGTGGACTCGGGATTTGGCCATTTTGAAAACGAACTCCGAATCAAGATTTTCTTTCCTCAATATCTTGAAAATGATTTAAGAAAAAGATCTACAAATTTTTAGAATTTTTGGAGTTTATTTGCTATTTTCCCCAAATTTTCTAATTATGCCCTATTGCCTCCAAAGCCCGTTTTTCTCAAAACAAGTCCGATTGTCCGATTTTCTTTCTTTAGGCCTTTTTCATATATTGAATTGGAGTTGGTCCTAAAATGCCCAATTTTTACGATCAAATTCCCTTCCGTTTTGATTTTTCCTCTATTTAGTATCGAGAATCTCCTCGTTCTTCCGTTTTTCCTCCAATTGGCTCTTTTCTTGGAATTACTTCAAACTGAGCCTTGGGCTATGCTTGGTTATTCACTCCTCATAAATTAGGAAATTTTTGCAATTTTTGCAATTTTCCTCAATTTCACCAAAATCCACGAAAAAACCTAATACTCGATTTTTTTCTGAATTGGCTTTTCCTTCAGTTTTTCTTCCAAGTAGCTTCTCCATTAC
This sequence comes from Fremontodendron californicum, assembly GCA_030761205.1. Taxonomy (NCBI): domain Eukaryota; kingdom Viridiplantae; phylum Streptophyta; class Magnoliopsida; order Malvales; family Malvaceae; genus Fremontodendron; species Fremontodendron californicum. The sequence goes on along the minus strand of JAULJL010000020.1, from coordinate 19,772,394 downwards.
CCGTAGTCAGTGCTTATCTTTCATTTGGAACCTTCAATTCTGACCAATTTGATTGTTTAAGCACTTTTTCCTAAATTTCCTGAACTAGGGTTTTCTTTTTATTGAATTCTCCGTAACCCAACTTCTGAACTCCATATCTTTCAATGTAGACCTCGGATTATCAAAATTCTTTCACCATTTTTCAATTGAACTTCAAATCTTGATTTTGAAAGTGGGTTGAATTTTTTAGTAGTTGACATTTTGGGGTTGAGTTTTTCGAGGTTGACTTTTTCTGTCTGCTTTCTCAAACTAAGTCACGGAGTAGCAACTGCTGGATAAGAAAAGTCTTTTTACATTTTGAAACATCGATTTAGGAAGAAAACATACATGTTTTAGTGGCCTGGACAAAATTAGGTGTCTACACTCTTCTTTTCTTTTCTCTTTTTCTCTTCTTTCTTCTCTCTTTCCTTCCTCTCCTCTTGTCATTGTGGCGTGTGCCCCTTTATCCAACATTTGGTGTGTCCGTGTATGTTTGGATTGCTGATGGGATTTATCTAAGGTTCTCTACTCCCCCTTCGAAGACCAATCTCATATGAGGTTGGTTCGATGGTTTTCTTCCTTGGAGCTTGAATGGGAGAGCTTTTTTGAGGAGAGAAGTGTGGGCGTACATTTTTATGCCATGCCTGTTGCAATCCGCCCCTCTTGAGAGTTTGTGGGCTTGCTCGGACCTAGTTCGTTATTTGCTGGTGATTGGTCAAGCTTGTATTTCTTAGTGGAGTCGTTTTCTTTGAATTCCACTAATGTCAGCCGACGAGATTTGTAGAGATTGCTCTTTATGAATTGTGTTCTCATAAGGACCTTAGGTCGGACTTCATCTTTGCAACATTTTTTGTATTAAGGATACGATGTTTTGGACATTGGTCCCAATATGTTTTGCTCGTGTTTGTAGGGAGGCCAACGCTTCTTTACCCTCTTGGTGTGTTCTCTTCCTAAGTGTTTAGTCATAGGAAGATGTTTTATTGATGGTTTCTTGTCGGACAGCATCTCCAAATGTGCTTGTATTTTGGAGGGTAATCTGTTGATGGTTTCTCGATGGATCGTACCTCCGGATGTGTTTTTCCATCGGAGGGTTCCTTGTCCGAGCTTTGAGCTCATGCTCTTCAAGCTATATGTGGCGTGTAGTCTTTGAGTGTGAGCTTTATCCTTCTTCTTCCATACGAGGCCTGAAGCCTCTTTGTGTTGGATACTCTCGTTCGATTTGTTCTTTCTGAGAAAAATCAATAGATTTTACTGTAAATCTAATTGACAAAACTTACCTCGGACAAGCCATAGTATACTTCTTTTATCTTTTGATTCGCTTGCTCATGCCCTGCCTTCCGACATTATTTTTGACATCGGGTGTCGCTTACTATTGGTGAGCCTTCCCTCTTTGGCCGAAAACCCATTTAAGAGGTGTCGATACGTGATCCATCCGTTGCCGGGGGACCCATTCGAGTGAGATGGGGAAAACAACAAAGGAAAAGACGACTTAATTCCTCTTGAAATATAATGAGGAACTGTAAACAACCTCGAAAAAAAATGAAGTCGCCACCAATCTTTTTTGGCTAGGTGTGATCGGCCACCTATTAAAACTGGTTTTCTAAAACATTTTAAAATTAATTAAAACATTTTTAAAACCAATTTCAAAGTCTACGCTTTTAAACCAGAGAAATCAAAGAAGCGGGTTTGGGAATCGGTCATGTGCGAGGAATGATTAGCACCACCCAACACCCGTATAAAATGGTACCTTATTAATCATGTGTTGTCTCGAGTCTCGATGAAAATCGATTTTGAAATTGGCATTTTAAAATATTTCCCATTTTATTTCTAGTTGAAAATGATCTGGAATTTATTAACTTAAAATTTTCCTATATTACTCGGCAAACCCGACAAAACATAGAAATTTTTATTTATTTAGAAAATTTTCGAATCATTCTCATTTTTTGAAAGAAAGATATTCCATGGTTAATGATTATTGATGATATCCTCCCCGGCAAACCCGGCAGAGAACTCATGAATTATTTTAACTCGAGAATATTCTTTATTTGCGAAAACATCCTTTGCAAAAACATAGAAAATGACCATGATTACGCAAAAATGTTACTAAGATAACAATTAGATAATCATGCATGATATGATAAACATTTTATTATGATCTAATAAAAGAAATAATAACATGATAAATGATTGAAATAGCACACAAGATGACATGTGAATAAAACCGACATGACATCTGGATGGCATGGCATATAGATGACATAAGATGACATGGCATGTGACATGGCATAAGATGACATGGCATGTGAATGAAATCGACATGGCATATATAATGACATAAGATGACATGGCATGTGACATGGCATAAGATGTCATAGCATGTGAATAAAATCAACATGGCATATATAATGACATAAGATGACATGGCATGTGACATGGCATAGGATGACATGGCATGTGAATGAAATCGACATAACAAGCAAGATGACATGGCATACGTAATGGCATGGCATAAGGTGATGACATAAAATGACATGGCATAAAATGACATGGCATGTGAATGAAATCGACATGACAAGCAAGATGACATGGCACATGAAATGGCATAAGATGATGACATAAAATGACATGGCATGTGAATGAAATCGACATGACAAGCAAGATGACATGGAATAAGAAATGGCACATGATGAATTTATTTGAGAATGACTCGGAGTTTATTAATACCAAAATTTCTTTCATGTTTCCTGGCAAACTCGGCAAAACATAGAAAGTTTTATTTATTTTGAAATTTTTCGAATCATCTTTGTTTTAGAAAAGGGTATTCCTTCGTTAATATTGATGATATCCTCTCCAGCAGACCCAGCAGAGAAAATCATGAATTATTTAAACTTGGAAACATTGCCTTATTTATTAAAATGTTATGAATAGCATAGCATGATAATACATGTCATGTGAATGAAAATGACATAGCAAACCAAGGCTAGATAAAGCATAATGACATGGCAAACCAAGTGACATGGCATGAGATATGGATACGTCATGAAAATAGAATGACATGGAAGAAATGTCATGGTAGCCGAATGGTCATGGTAATGGCATGAATGGCGTGACATGCTTAATCATGGTATGAAATGGGCTCAGACACTAAATGACATGGCAAATGACATGCTATATGAGTGATATGGCATAAATGACATATATCCTAAATAAAATGTCATGGTGGCCGAATGACATGGTGATGGCATATGAATTGCTGAATACATGGTGATGGCATGTGGATGGCTGAATGGCATGGCATGAAAATGCACCTAAACTATAAATGACATGGCATGACATGTTATATGGATGATGTGGCATAGGTGACATGGTTTAAAATGACATGGCATAGTGAATGACATGGCAAATTCTTGATGACATGGTATGTGAATGACATGACATGTGAATGACATGGCAAATTGTTGATGACATGATATGTGAATGACATGGCATGTGAAATGACATGGCATATGAATGACATGTCATAATGAATGACATGGCACTGAATGACATGACATGTGAAAGACTTGACATATGAATGACATGGCATAATGAATGACATGGCATGCTTGACATGGCAAAATCACAAAATGATATCATCATTAAATATTCATAATCACAACATGATCACATGCACACAACATTACTTGGAAGGTATTATTCATGTGAGGAATCATATAAATAGCATATGTCGGAAAATATTACCGTGCTTCCCGGCAAAGCTTGGAAAATAATTCTTTCATATGATATTTACATGGTTCCGAGTAAAACGGAAACCATACGTTTCGATTCCATAAACATGTGCATTGAATAGTTCCCTAACCTCCCCGGCAAACCCAGCAAAGATCGGGAACTAATTCACGCCAAATGTTTAATAAACCGAAAAATACATTTTTATGACAAATTAAATAAAAACATTTTAAAAATACAATGCATGGAGATGTATTTTTTCCATAGAGTAAGGAAATCTGTATACCTAAAAAGGTATCCCACTACCTTAAGAAGAGACCTAAATCAGATTTTCAAAATCAAAAGACTTTGGGCTCGGATTTAAAAAAAGTGGAATTTTTGGATGAAAATAGCCTTTTAGCCGAGCCCCCATTTAAAAAGGCCTTATTTTCCTAATTTTGAAATCTGGGTTGACCTCCTTTGCCCGAATTTTACAAAATCAAATTTTATGATTAAAATGGCTTGGAAATTAACCTAAGACAGTAGCTAATGCCTCAAACCAGCCACCTTTTAACATCCTAACCAAAACAGAAAATTAGTATTTCTTAAAAAACAAAACTGACTCTCACTAGCAGTTTTGGAAACTGATTTTTTTGCCCTTTAAAAGAATTTCAAAAATTTCTAAAAAAAAGTATGGGAGACTTAGAACATGTCTACCTCTATGGGAAAAAATCAACTTAATTTTTGGAGAATGGATACTATGACCTATTTTTACACAAAATCAAGATAGTGAATTAAAAACTGTTTTACCAAAATCCATTTTTAAACCTTTGATAGAACAATCCAAAAATCATAACAAAAATACTAGAGTCTCCTTAAATGTTGTACAACCTATGGTTAAAAAATCTTTAAATTTGGACAAAGAGTGCATGGTGAGAAAAATCAGAAAATCCAATTTGCACTACATTTCATTTTTCCACAAGCATGCTCATGAGAGCTTGGTTTTGAGCCATTAGTTGGCTTAAGTCAAAAATCAAGTGGGGATGAGATTAATGCATGAACATGAAGCAGCAAATAGCTATTCTAGCATAACCAACCAAACAAGAGATATAAAGCAAGAACAAGCACAAAAATAGCCTTCAAGTTTCGGCCAAGACTAGATATGGGATAAACGAATTGCTAAACCTTGCTATTTGATGAAAAGAAGTAGAAATCTTTTGGAACTTGTTCTGAAAAACAATTTTATTTCATGAAAAAAAATAAAACAAAAATGAAAATAACAAAATCATATGAACAAAGCATAGAGGAGAGCATGAAAGAAAATAGCTACCTTGCTTTAGCTTTCCAAATCAAAGAGTAGTAAGAAAATGCTTTATTTTTTCTTTTCATTTCTTTTTCCCCTCTCTTTTTCTCTGAATAATCAAGTGCCTTGTAAAAAAATCTGAACCCCTTCCCCTTGAATGGTCGGTTGCCCCCCTTGGATATTAGAGTGTGTGTGTTTTGATCTTTTTCACCCTTCATGCTTCCCATGCTCCTCCAACATCCTTTGCCCTTGGATGATTTGTGCTCATCTTTTCTCCAACAATCTAAGCCATTAGGTCAAAGATATTTTCATGACAATAAAATAACATCTTTCAATTTGATTTTGGCCATTGAAGGATATACTAATATTTTTACAAAGCACCTAGGCCATTGGATGAACAAGGACACTTAAAAATGACATCTTGCTGCCATTTTTAGCCCTTTAATCCATGATGATCACACTCCCCCTTGATCATCTGCTAGCTAAAAATGGCCTGGAGATTTCCAGGCCATTCGTCTTTTTTTTTTTTATTCGCAAAAATGGGTTTTTACGGTTTCTTCGATAAAATTGCCCTTTTGGCCCTCCAACTTAATTTTAATGAAAACGGACCCCAAATATGGTTTTTCTTTCTCCAATACATTCAAATAAATATAATATTGAGATATGGAAGTTTTCATAATTTTCCGAGCTCGTTTTCTATTTTTCCCGAAATTTTCTCTTGGAATTTCGGGTTAGGGCACCCGAACTTTGCCATTTTTCAAATGAGCTCCTATTTTGGATTTTTCTTCACCAATCTCTTCCAAAAATTATTAAACTCAGATCTAGAAGTTTTCATAATTTTTGAAGCTCGTTTACTATTTTTCCCAGAATTATCTTCTGGAATTTCGGCTTAGTGCACCCGAACTTTTTCACTTTTTAAATGAGCTCTGATTTTGGATTTTTCTGCACCGATCTCTTCCAAAAATTATAAAACTCAGATCTAGAAGTTTTCATAATTTTTCGAGCTCGTTTGATATTTTTCCCGGAATTATCTTCTGGAGTTTCGGCTTAGTGAACCCGAACTTTGCCATTTTTCAAATGAGCTCCGATTCTGGATTTTTCTTCACCGATCTCTTCCAAAAATTATAAAACTCAGATCTAGAAGTTTTCATAATTTTTCGAGCTCGTTTGCTATTTTTCCCCAAATTATCTTTTGGAATTTCGGGTTGGTGCACCCGAACTTTTCCATTTTTCAAATGAGCTCCGATTCTGGATTTTTCTTCACCAATCTCTTCCAAAAATTATTAAACTCAGAATTGGAAGTTTTCATAATTTTTCGAGCTCCTTTGCTATTTTCTCTGAAATTTTCTTTAGGATTTTCCGAGATTGCCCTTCAACCTTCGAAACCTCGATTTACTCAAAAAAACCTCGATTTTACTCAAAACGGGTTCGATTTCTAGATTTTCTTTTTCAACTGCCTTTTTCATATATTGAATTTGAGTTGGTCCAAAAATGCCCTATTTTTACAATCAAATTCCCCTACGATTTTGTTTTCCCTTTTTCAAACTCGAGAATTTTCTTACTTTTTCGTTTTTGCCCTAAACGACTCTTCCTTCGGATTCACTTCAAACTGGGCTTTGGGCTATCCTTGTTTACTCATTCTTTATCAACTAGGGCTTCAATTTTACCGAATTGGGCCATCTTTGCAGTTTTTCCCAAATTTGCAAAATTCATATTTTTTTAACCAAAACCCTAGTTTTCGGTTTTCCTTCCAAATTAACTCTTCCTTTGGTTCTGCTTCCAGTTAGCCCTTCCAATACCTGTAGTCAATAATTATATTCCATTTAGAACCTCCAATTTTGACCAATTCGATCGTTTAAGCATTTTCCCCTAAATTTGCCGAATTAGGGCTTCCCTTACATTGAAATTTTCGCAATCCCTCTTCCGAACTCCATATCTTTCGTTGTAGATCTCGGATTATCAAAATTCTTTCTCCATTGTTCAATTCAACTTCAAATCTTGATTTTGAGTAAGGGTTGACTTTTTAATGGTTGACTTTTTAGGGTTGACTTTTCGGAGTTGACTTTTTATAGTTGACTTTTTTTGGATTGAATTTTCATGCTGAACTCCGAATCACAAGTCTTGGAGGACCATCTGCAAGATGAGAAGAGATTTTTTGCATTCTAAAAAAGTACAAGGAAGAATTTACTTTGTTTAGGGGGCCCAGACAAAATTAGGTGTCTACAATTGCCCCTCTTTGGCTATTGCTGAAAATCAAGAATCAGGAAAAGATAAATAGACAATAATTTTGCTTTATTCTTCATTTCCATTCATTTCATCATTTTCATTTTCAATTTTTTTCTTTTTTTTTCGAAAAAGGCTGTAAATAGAAGATTTTGTCCTTAAATTGAGTTCCCTAACTAATCAAGGCTCAACCCATCTTAAGGAAACGAGTTCGATTTGCAAGAGAAGAGAATATATCGACGGTGGTCTTGGGGCCTTATCTCGTCTTGGTGTCAGCTCTGTTAGGTTTAAACAGAAAATACCTCAACGGTGGACTCGGGGCTCGACTCATTTGGGAAGTAGAATGAGTTCAATTTAAAAACAAAAGGAATGCCTTAACGTCAATCCTGGGTTCGACTCATTTAGAAAACAAGTTCAATTTGAAAAGAAAAATACCTCGATGGTGGTCTCGGGGCTCGACTCATTTTTAAAAACAAGTTCGATTTAAACAAAAGAAAATACCTTGACGGTGGTCCCGAGGCTCGGCTCATTTGAGAAGCAGAACGAGTTCGATTTAAATACAAAAGGAATGCCTTAATGTCAATCCTGGGTTCGACTCATTTAGAAAACAAGTTCGATTTGAAAAGGAAAATACCTCGACGGTGGTCTTGGGGCTCGACTTATTTTTAAAAACAAGTTCGATTTAAACCAAAAAAAAAATACCTCGACCGTGGTCTCGGGGCTTAACTCATTTGAGAAGCAGAACAAGTTTGATTTAAAAACAAAATACCTCGACGGTAGTCTCGAGTTCGACTCATTTAAGAAGCAGAACGAGTTCGATTTATAAACAAAATACCTCGACGGTGGTCTCGGGGTTCGACTTATTTGAGAGGTAGAACGAGTTCGATTTTAAAACAAAATGCCTCGACAGTGGTTTCGGGGCTTTATCTTATCCTGGTGCAAAAATTGTTTAAAATTCTGGGTATCTCCTCCAGAACCTTCGACCATCACTACCAAAGCTTGGTTTCTTTCTTTTAATAAAATTCTGGGTATCTCCTCCAGAATCTTCAGCTATCACCACCATAAACTTTGCACATTTTATGCATGCGTGAATAGAGCATGTACATTCATGGTTGTATTTTTGATCTCGTTCTTTGCAATAAACAGTTGGTAATAATCTCATTTGATGATTTCATAAACCGGTAGTGTTACATGAACATTTGCATATTGTACCATAGTAGGATCCACTACCCCAAAATTCTTTCGAAAATAATATGTTTGGTTTTTCATAGAGAAAACATGTTTCAAAAAAATCATAGATTAAATTTGGAGGCAAATATTGCATAATGAGATTTTTGAATAATCAAGATTTAGGTCCCACCAATTTCGTGTAATCATTGGTTAATTTCTTTTGTTAATTCATTTATTCTTTACATGTATCATATGGACGTCATGTTACAGTCATAAGCATGCATGCTCATTCATTGTAGAATACATTCATGACCAGCATGATTTTTCTGTATATACCCATGTATCAATTTATTCATTCTTTACATGTATCATGTTGGCATCAGGTTGCATTCATGCATTCATAGTCAGTATGATTTTCGTATATATCCATGCATTAATTTGCTTATTCTTTACATGCATCATGTTGGCATCAGGTTGCATTCATGCATTCATAGTTAGCATGATTTTTCTGTATATATCCATGCATTAATTTGCTTATTCTTTACATGCACCATGTCAGCATCAGGTCGCATTCCTGACAAACATAGTCATCATAATTTCTCTGTATATGTTCATGCATTAATCTTCAGTGTATTCATGCACATAAGATTAGAGCATGTACCTTCATAATTGTATTCTTAATCTCATGACATTTTTATTTGCATGAAAGGGGTTCGATATATGAGGAAAGAATAAGAAGAACGATTGGGTGCTTTGGAACGAAATCAAGAGGAATTTGGACATGAGATCCGGGAGGTGAAGCAACAGCTCTCCAAAATGATGAAAATGTTTGAAGATATGAGTAAGAGTAAGGGGAATTTCTTAGGGCTCTGCATCGCCTTCGGATCAACCAAAACCATTAGGTCCATAGCATACAATCCTTGCTGGATCCTGCACTTGTCAATGCCATAAAGGTTGCAATCCTGATGAAATTGTGGACAAGATCGTGAAAATTATGAAACCCGAGAGCCTGATACCAAGGATAGAAACCTCAGATCCCAAACAGTCCCTGCAATTGGTCCTAGGTCCAAACCAGTATCCTCACCCTACTATGGCCCAATTGTCCACCGGAAAGATCACTACGAGACCTCTGAATCCCACTCCATCACCTCCAATTGGTAGTTCATACTATTTCCCTCATCAATCACCTTATCAAGCATCCAGGATCGGAACCTCGAATTATGTACAACCTCCAAGGGTCCCGAGTCCAAATCCATACCCTTGCCTTGTTATTCCGCCATCTCCCCATGTAAACACTCCGGTTAGAACCTTAGTGCCATCGTCAAGTGCCCCAACTCCTAGGCTCCGTGTGACTAAGAAACAACCCCAGGATAAGACCCAAAGGCATTTTGATCCCCTTCCAATCAGCTATTAAGAGCTTTTCCCAATGTTGGTCCGAAATCACCTGGTTGCCTATGTGCCGTTGAAAGCCCTATCACCACTATACCCCAAGTGGTATAATCCGAATGCAAGATGTGATTATCACTGTGGAACTGTTGGGCATAGCACTGCAATGCACTCAAGAACAAAGTACAATCCCTTATAGATGCAAAGTGGTTGGATCCAACGACACTGATTGATAGAGGACTAGGAAAGGGTAATTAGAATTGGGAGGTCTACGGCAATGATGTAGAAAGACTTCGGTCGGATATGATGGAGTAGGATTTCACTTTTTCAGTAACCCGCTCTTATAGCCTTAGGATGCTAGGAAGAATAAAGTTATTGTAAAGACAGTTTTAACCACTGCTCAAAATTTTGTAAACATGGTTTACACTATTGTGAACGTTGATATGGGAATGAATTGATTATGCTTCAAATTTATGAGATGTTGATGATTAAGTTCCTTCGATTCTTATTTCCTCTGTGATATCTTCCCCTTTGCATTTTGCATTCGATCAATTATTTGTCATACCATACATTCATTCATGAATCTTGGTAGCATCAGGTGGTATTCATGAAAAACATAGTCAGCATGATTTCTCTATATGTTCATGCACTAATTTTCTTATTACATACATCATGTTAGCATTAGGTCGCATTCATAACACACATGGTCAGCATGAATTTCTTGGTATATACTCGGTGTCAATCATTCATTGTTTACATGCATCATAATTGACATCGTGTTGTATTCATAGTGTATACGGTCATTGATTGGGAGATACGCTGAAATATACATGGTCATTCATTACATATATCCATGCATTAATTTGTTTATTCTTTGCTTGCAGTATGTTGGCATCATGATTGCATTTATTACATATATAGTCAGCATGTTTTTCATTGTACATGTCCATACATCATATTGTTTAAGCTTCACGTGCATCAAATTGCATTCATGGCTCATTCATCATGACACACATTTGGGGGATTAAAACAGAAGTTAGCTTGGCTTTAAGAGTCTTTGAAAGAATTTTCATTTCAAATCAGAGGTATAAGAAGTACTGAGTACTTTTCCAATACAGGCTAATGCTATGGAGAATGAACAAGTTGCCCGAATGGAAAAAATGTAAAGGGAATAGAAAGAATTGCGAAAAGTTGGAAAAGGCTCAAGTAGAATCTAAAGATCAAATGACTAAATTGATAGAGCTAATGTCCACCGTAATCAAAGGATACACAAAAAACTTGACCACCAGAGAAGGGTTAGAAGCACAAAAGGGTCAAAATAAGGCCGTAATGATGGATGCCCAGAACACAGTTAACCCCGTCAATGTCTTAAATTCAGATAATCCAGCTGAACAGGCAAAGTTGAAAATAGTGCAGTAAATGAGGTGGAGTTGATAGATTCCCATGGGAAATATCAGTTGCTAGATGAAAGGCTCCGAGCAGTAGAAAATACAGATGTATTCAGGACTGTGGATGCGAAAGAACGATGCTTGGTTCTCGATTTAGTCATTCCTCCTAAGTTCAAGATCCCTAACTTTGTGAAATATGATGGGACGACCGATCCATCAGCCCACATCACTATGTTCTGCCGAAAGATGACAAGTCATATAGATAATGATAAGCTTTTGATTCACTGCTTTCAGGATAGCCTCAGCGGGTTCGCAATTAGGTGGTATGGTCAGTTGAGCAAGGATCAGATTAACTCTTGGAACGACATGGCTAGGGCTTTTCTAAACTAGTACAAGCATATGACCGACATGACGCCTGACCATCTCACCTTGCAAAATATGAAGAAAAGAGCTACTGAGAGCTTCAAAGAATATGCGCAGCGATGGATGAGCCTGGTCGCCCAAGTACAACTGCCCTTAACTAAGAAGGAAACCACTGTCCTTTTTGTGAATACACTACAGGCCCCGTACTATGACATACTGGTCGGCATCACCACGAAGAATTTTTTGGACATGGAAATTTCATGAGAGATGATTGAGAATGCTATCAAGGATGGGAAAATTGAAGGAGAAAGAACATCCAATACCGAGAGAAATTGGACATCTAAAAAGAAAAATGAAGATACCCAAGTCGTGGAAGGCTTTGCCCCACCTCCCCAATTCTCCTTGTATTAGCCATTTTGCTCTACCCTGAACATTGTCTCTCAAGGTGCTTATCCTTACCAACCAATGCCTGCAACCGAGCCATCATTTACATCTGTCTATCAATCTAACACCCTTGGAAATAATCGAAGGGGGCATAAAAAGCGAAAAAGAAATCAGGTTGACCCGATTTCTGTGACATACAGTGAGCTACTACCTCAACTCATCCAGAATCACTTTGTGACACCCATGCAATTAGAGCCTCTAAAACCCCCTTATCCGAGCTGGTATGATGCTAATGAGTGTTGTGGTCATCATTCTGGCAATCAAGGTCACTCAACAGAGAACTGCCCTGCTTTGAAGTACAAGGTCAGGGATCTCATCAAGGCTGGTTCGATAAGTTTTGAAGATGGGAAAGCCAAGTGTCATAAGAAACATGGTGAATAATCATATTAGGATTTTTGATGCATGTAGTTCTCTACATTGTGATGATGAAAGCACTTGTCTCATGTTGACATCTACATGAAATAAATAAAATTTGAATTTAAATGTTTTGTGTTCATTATGTTTTAATAATAAATTGAATTTGCAAAAAAAATGAAACTTTGAGAAAAACTTTTTTGGTAAACAATAATAAGGGGTTTTCACGTGAAATAATTGACAGTCTCGAAAATATTGATGATCATTGTTAGAAATGACCTAACACTTTCCCTCTCTCTTTCAGGCTTTCCTATGCCTAAATACTTTGAATCAAAACTACTTGAAAGACCTAATGCTTCAAGGAATATGAATAATTAAACTTCATAAACCATTGTCATTGCAGAATAAGCAAAGATGTAAATCCTAGTCTAAACTATGAAAAAGGAACGAACTTTTTGAAATTTTTTCGAACTCCTCGAAATTCAAACAAATGAGACATTCTTTCAAGAATTTAGATCATGGCAATTTGGTGTGTGTCAAGGTTGTGCAAAAACCATTCATGCCTTTTCCAATAACCACAAAACACTAAATGCCCAAACATCACTTCATGATTGACACCCTGGGGCATAATGATTAAACTAGATTATCCCATATCCTAGAGAAAACCCGTTTTTGGGTCATATTTTCCTTGTCTGTTCAAAGAACTCAGATTTGAAACTCAGCCTTTTCAAAATAGACCTAGACTTGCTATGTTCCTCGTTGATACAAATTCTCATGGCTAATCAAATTGGGGCATCATAGGTGAAAATGATGGTTGTATGGTGAAAAAGGATAGGACTAACACATGAATCATTGGGGCATGCGATTTATAAAAAAAAAAATTAGGTTATCAAGCATATGAGAATTCTGATGATTCCAAAGTGCAAAATGAAATTTCGATTATCTATTTCCCTTGAGGATTGCTTTTCAATGAGAATATTTGTGCTTGATATGATGAATGGCCATATTTCATATCCCCTTCACTAAGAAGAAATTATCCCTAGTCACCCCTTTGAGCCTTAGGAATTATTTCTTTCTTTGAACCCTGATCAAGGATCACCCTCCACCCTGGGGGGCAATGCGAGGAAAGATCTTTTTAAAGATCATGGAGGAATGAGTCCTAGCTCAAAGGCAGATACAAAGCAAATGGAGCCCCGAATGAATATGGGCTCACTCTGTCAGAAGGAAAAGGAAAAGATGGCGAAATGGAAGCCAAGAACAAAACAAAAGAAAAACACAAAAAAAAAGTGTGTGAAAAAGTATGGCAAATGAAAGCCAAAAGCAAAGAAGAAAAATAACAAAAGTAAAAAGGAAGGAAACGTCCAAAAGGGACAAATACTTCAAAGGAAATCCTCCTCAAGAAATGATCCTTGATCTGATTACCCTAAAACACAGATTTTGGGCCTATTTATCCTTTCTTTCTGAACCCCGAGCCATGGCCTACATTACGTGCTTTAAAAGCCTATTTTGATCAAGCATGAATATTCAACTTGAAGGGTTTTTCCTCAGATTTTGTCCCATCTTATCGAATTCTCATTTCACTAAGGAAGAATTTAGAATTCTCAAGTGCATGGTAAAACCAAAAAAAAAAAAGAAAAAAAAAGAAAAATAAGAAAGAAGGGGACTCTAGGGCGAAAGCCCAAAAACGGGCGGTCTAGAGTAAAAGGGGAATTTCCGATGCCACCTATGATAGCTTCGATACCACAAACGAAAAGGTCACCTTGAAGAAGTGGTCATCGAGGAACATCTAGGAATTCCTGAACCTCCCAAATTGACAGCTCTCATTCGGAGGATTGCCTTCGAAAACTGAAACTTTTTTCCTCCAAGATTAGACTTTCCAGTTTAAACATCCCGGTCAATCTTGACGTTTGTCAAAATGCCTTGATATGGAAACTAAAAGAATGTTGAATTTTTTTTTGTTCTTAATGAATTCATGATTTATAAATCCTGTTCCATTTGTGAGCCTAGAAAGGGTATACATTTTTGTTATTAAGTTTTCCTGGCAAAGCCAGAATCTTGTTATACCAAGCCTTGCCAATCCTAATTGAAAAATCCAGATTGACATTTAGGGAAATTTCTAACATTGGTCATCAGTCTTCAAAAGATTGGTACACCACATACCGTGGGGTTAATATTTTTGGCTCAAAAGTTTTCATTAAATGAGCAAGATTGTTTTTCAAAAAAAAAAAGGGAAAACAAAAATGTTTTTGAAATACCAATTTTGATGCTGATACGAGATAAGGTTTCTCTAACCCTGAGGTGTGGAGCTACTAGGGTTAACCTTGACTTCCAAATATGGGAAGAAGAAATAGAACTAGGCAAGCAGACTCTTGTCAATAAGAGTTTGACTGTTGGGGCAAAGAAAATAGTGAAAGATTGAAAAATGAATTGAAGTTATATTCTGATTTGAAGAGGAAAAATGAATTGAAAAAGCCAAAGTTTAGAAAAAATGATTAGGGGCATTTGTATTTTCATCAAGCATTTGCATCATTATTGATCTTTGCATTAGCATCATTATTGATCTTTGCATTAGCATCATGTAGAAGCATTCTGCATGTTGTCAATCCTTGCATGTGCATCATTTAGAAGCATTTTGCACACTGCTAGTCTTTGCATTTGCATCATTCCGAAGCATTTGCACAATGTCAATCCTTGCATCTGCATCGCCACATGAAGTAGTTGCGTCAATGTTGATCTTTACATTTGCATCATTCATTAGCACTTGTATCTTATTTAGTATTTGTATTTGCATCAAGACGCATTTACATCAATCCATGCTATTTAAATTTGCACCATGAAGCATGAGCACCTTGTTAAAGACATGTGCATCTGCATCTCTTCTCAAAGCTTTTGGGTATAATTTTCAACACGATTTTTTTAATGAGCAAGTCTTCGGGGGTGATAGCCAAAGCCTCTATGAAGATATCCAGAGTTTTAAATTTTTTTGAAAGTCTTTGGTAGGGACAGCCGAAGCCTCTGTGGAGATGTCTAGAGTTTTTTTTTTTTTAAATTTTTTGAAAAAGGAAAGTATTTGGTAGTGACAACCAAAGCCTCTGTAGAGATATCCAGAGTTTTAAAATTTTTTGAAAAGGGAGAAAGTCTTTGGTAGTGATAGCCGAAGACTCGTAGAGATATCCAGAGTTTTAAAAATTTTTAAAAAGTGAACAAGTTTTTGGGGGTGATAGCTGAAGCTTCTGATGGAAATATCCAGGGTTTTATAATTTTCAAAAAAGAGAAATCTTCTTTTGGAGGAGTTATCCAGAGTTTTACAGTTTTAAAAATAAGCAAGTTTTTGGTGGTGATAGCCAAAGTTTTTGGAGGAGATACCTAGAATTTTATTTAACATTTGCACCTACATCCAGAAGCATTTGCATCAGTCTAAGTCATTTGAATCTGCATCAAGAAATTTTGCATCAAATCAAGTCATTTACATTTGCATCAAAGACATTTGCATCAATCTAAGTCATTTGCTTCTACATCAAGAAGCATTTGCATCAACTTAAGACATTTGCATTTGCATCATGAAGCATTTGCATCCTCTCTCAAAGCTTTTAGGTATAATCGAACTCGTTCTGCTTCTCAAAGGAGTCAAGTACCGAGACCACTGCCGAGATATTTTGTTTTAAATTCGAACTCGTTCTGCTTCTCAAATGAGTCGAGCCCGAAGACCACCGTCGAGGTATTTTCTTTTATTTTGAACCTGTCGAACCTAGAAATTTACTTTTTTAAAATGAACAAGTCTTTGGTAGTGATAGCTAAAGCCTCTCGAAGAATTTTTATAAATTTTAAACAATGAACAAGTCTTTGGTAATGATAGCTGAAGTTTCTAGAGGAGATACCCAGAATTTTACAAATTTTAAATAGTGAGAAAGTCTTCGGTGGTGATAACTGAAGCTTTTGGAGGAGATACCCAGAATTTTACAAATTTTAAACAGTGAGAAAGTCTTCGGTGGTGATAGCTGAAGCTTCTGAAGGAGATACCCAAAATTTTACAAATTTTAAACAATGGGAAAGTCTTCTGTAGTGATAGCCGAAGCCTCTGTGGAGAAATCTAGAGTTTTAAATTTTGTTTTAAGAAAAAATGAGCAAGTCTTTGGTGGTGATAGCCAAAGCTTCTGGAGGAGATGCCAAGAATTCTAAACACAGCTGAGAACAAGACAGGATAAGACCCCGAGACTATTGTCGAGGTCATTTATTCTCTTACAAATCAAACTCGTTTCCTTAAGATGGGTTGAGCCTTGATTAGTCAAGGAACTCAATTTAAGGATAAAATCTTCTATTTACAGCTTTTAAAAAAAAAATGAAAAAGAATGAAAAGATGAAAAAGAAAAAATAGAAAAAAGAAAACTCCCTTTACCTTCTCTTCAAATGTGATTTCACTAACCGGACAAAATTAGTGTTTGTTTATCTTTGCCTAATTCCCGATTCTCAGCAATTGCCAAAGAGGGGCAGCTGTAGACACTTAATTTTGTCCGGACCACTAAAACAGGTATGTTTTCTTCTTAAATTGATGTTTGAGAATGCAATAAGACTTTCCTCATCCTGCAAGTGGTACTCCGTGACTTGGTCTAAGAAAGCAGACATAAAAAGTTAAACTTGAAAAAATCAACCCCAAAAAAGTCAACCCCAAAAAGTCAACTACTAAAAAATTCAACCCACTTTCAAAGTCAAGATTTGAATTTCAATTGAAAGATGGTGAAAGAATTTTGATAATCCGAGGGTTACATTGAAAGATATAGAGGTCGAAAGTTGGGTTACGGAACCTCAATAGAAAGGAAATCCTATTTCGGGAAATTTGGGAAAAAGTGCTTGAACGAGCAAATTGGTCAAAATTCAAGATCCCAAATGAAAGATAAGCACTGAGTACGGGTAATGGAGAAGCTACTTGAAAGAAAAACTGGAAGAAAAGTCAATTCGGAAGAAAATCGAGAATTAGGGTTTTTGGTGGATTTCGGTGAAATTTGGAAGAATTACAGAAATGGCTTGATTCGGTAAGAATAAAGCCCCTAATTGATGAGTAGTGATTAAACAAGGATAGCTCAAAGCTCCGTTTGAAGAAAATGTAAAAATCGAACTTGTTTTGAGCAAAATCGGGTTTCGGAGGCAAAAGTGCAAAATTAGAAAACTTGGGAAAAATAGCAAATGAACTCCAAAAATTCTAAAAATTTGCAGATCTCATTTTTAAATAATTTGGAAAAAAAATATTGGTTCGGAGTTCGTTTGCAAAATGGCCAAATCCGAGGCCCATTATGTAGAAATTCAAAGGGATAAATCCCGAAAAAATAGTAAATGAGGAGATCTCATTCTTAAAATTTTTGAAAATTTGTTGATCTCATTCTTAAAATTTTTGGAAGAGATTGGTGAAATAAAATCTTGATTCGGAGTTCGTTTGCAAAATTACCAAATCCCAGGTCCACTATGCAGAAATTCAAGCAGATAAATTCCAAAAAAATAGCAAATGAGTTCCAAAAATTATGAAAACTTTCAGATCAAATTTTTAAATTATTTGGAAGATATTGGTGAAGAAAAATTTGGATATGAGCTCGTTTAAAATTGGTGAAGGTTCGGGTGCACAAAAGGGTAATTTTGGAAGAAAAATCCAAATAAATAGCAAATGGACTCAGAAAACTTTGAAAACTTCCAGAATTCATTTTTTTATTACTTTGGAAGTATTGAAAAAATAAAATTTGACTTTGGAGTCCGTTTGCTATTTATTTAGGTTCAGGGGTCAAAAAGGTCATTTTTTCGAAGAAACCGAAAAGGGCAAATTTGTAATTAAGAAAATATGAAAGAAGAAGGAATTGCTGGGATTTTACCTCCTTTGATGAGCCAGAATAGAGGAGAATAAGGAAGCTTGATCAATTTAAATTCTTAGTCACTATCAAGCTCACATGCTACCACTAGTACCTTGCAAATGGTCCCCCTTCATCCAATGGCTTAGGTGCCTTGTAGAAAAGTTGAATACACCTGATGCACCCAAAAGAGTGTATCTTATTTAACCTTGCACTAAAAAGATCAATTGTAAGTATAATGATTAGCAAGGGTCGAGTCCTCAGGGATTGGGTTTTAATCTATGAGTTATTAGTTTATAACTTACGTTCAAAGAAAACAATAAAAGAAAAGGGGTTTTTGAAGCCAGATTTAAACTAAAGTAAATAATAAGAATAAGATGCAAGGCGGTATAACCAGCCAATAAAAATATATATACTAAATTAGGCAGTATAACCAGCCAATAAAAATATATATACTAAATTAGGCGGTATAACCAGCCAATAAAAATAAAACAAAGTTAATATACAAATTAGGCGGTATAACCAGCCAATAAAAATAAATATACTTTTAAAAATAAGCAAACTAGAAAAGTAAGAAAACAAGTAAGTAAGAAGAATCAAATATGAAAAATATGGTTATGGTTTCATTCTCCACCACTAGACATCATTAAGAATCAATTTCAGATCTATCAATATCAACCAACTATCAAAGTTAACAACCGTAGATAACAACAAGCTCTGTTATCCCAATCTTTCCTTAGTTTGTCGTTAAATAGAACAAGCTCTCTATTTAATCTCTAACCATTAAACAACCTAGAATAAGCTCTCTAAATTCAATTTAATGGCAGCTTTATGATGAGAAAGATAGGTTGATCTAAGCAACAAACACATAAGCTCGGATTGTTCAACTTAGGTTATGTTCCACTTTGCAATTATTGAAAACTTGACCATAATCATTAATCACAAATTGCCACTTATGAATAGGAAATCAAGACAATTACACGGATCAAGACTCCTAAACTAGCAATAGATAATTATCAAGATCTATCTAGTTGTACACCTAAACAAATCAAGACAACATCATGAACAATTCTTGTAGAAGAACATAAGCAACTTTGATAGAAAATTAATGATAGATAGAATCTGAAAATCAATCACAAAACATGTCTAGGGCTTTGAAATCACCCTTAACCAAATAGAAGTTTAGCCTAGCATAGGCATTATAAACATAAAATTAAATAGAATCTAAGAAGAAAATAAAAGAAAGAAAGAAGAAGAGGAAGAATATTAATTATCCAACCTCTTGCTCTCTCTAAAGAAAAAGAAAACTAGAGAAAAGAAAGAAAACTAGAGAAAAGAAAGAAGAAGAAAACTTAGAGAATTTTATTAAAATGGCTAATATCCTACCTATGTACAATATGATCCCTTACAATCATCCAAGGCCCTCTATTTATACACATTTTGGAGGGCTAAATGACAAGAGACAAGCTTTACAAATTTCAAAGGTAGGTATAATAGGTGGGTGCATTTTTCTAACAATTTTCGTCATACATGACAATTTTGATCAGCCAACTTGATGGTCGATTTTGTCAATTTTGGAGGCCTTATCTGATCACATGGTCTTCTAGAAAAATGTTACCCTATCAGTTATAAATCCATAGCCGTTAAAATCAGCTCATTTTCTGATGTGGATAAGTAGATATGGGCAAAATACGAAAACAGGTCAGCACAGACATCATTGCACATCAGCCAACTTGATGGTCGATTTCGCTAGGGAAAACGACTCCGTTTCAAGAAGTGTAAAACATGAAAAAGATAGATATGCCTCTTAGCTTTGCACGGCTACAAATTTCAGCCTTATTGCTTCAGTGAAACTCGAGATATAGCTGATATGGCAAAAGGTGTCGGAACTGGAACTGAACTGGATTTGCCCTTAATTATAGTAATCTGAAATCACTCAAAGAAACTTGTGAAAAACACCAAAATACATAAAAATATAAAAGATCATAAACACAATTAGACTAAACAATAATAACTCGTATTTGACACAAAACAATAATAAAACATAACTAAAAACTATATAATTATACGAGTTATCACACCCCCACACTTAGATTGTTGCTAGTCCCTAGCAACGACTCAATAAAAATAAAATAAGAAAATCTAATCTAATCCATTTTTGTAGGAAATCACGGTGGCACTTAGCATGTGACACAAGCCTTTAAACCCCTAGGTGTCCCTAGTGGACGAGTTTAGTCTCGTGAGGGTTTACTAGAACGATACCCACAAACATTGAAAAACTAAAATATAAATAAACTACATATACTAAAAATATTTACTCCTAATCCTTTCAATACAAATTAGAGACAATCTTTGAACAAGTCTTATAAACTAATCAATAGCTTAAAAAATTTCACAAAAAATCATGCTTGAATGTAAATTGTTTGAGTTGAGCCAATATTAACATAACATATCTCAATCAAAATAGTGCATGTTCAAATTTAATCTCAACTTCTCACATGGGATACCCTCATGATTTTCACTCTTTAAAGTAGTGGTGAAGTGTTTACACTCAATCAATCTCATGAAAACAGTTCTACCATATTCTTGCTTGTCCACCTATTCTCCACTATTTAGATCATACAACTTCATGAATCAAGAGGTCTTTAATCAAGGTTGTAATGGGGCCAAGGGGTTTGTAATGTGGTTGAAGAACAAAAGGATAAAGATATCACAAAGGTTCCAAAGAGTTCATAAAGTTTAGAGACATAATAAGATCATACAAAGAAACTTCTCAAAACTCTTTACAAGTACATAGTCACCTAGGTCGGATATTCATGTTGGGCCGTTTCTTCATTCTAAACAACTTTGTAACATCTTTTTCTTTTTCCCCAAATTCAAGAGATGATTCATATTTTTATTTTTTTTACATAGGAATGTATTTGCCAGTATTCCATTTCTTTCTTTTTTTCTTGACTTTTCTTTTCTTTCCCCCCCCCACACTTATTTCTTGTTTCTAACCCAAATTTTCAATAAATCTTCCTTGTCTTTGCAACTTGTCTCAAAACATGCTAATTCATCTTTGGAACAAAGGTAAAGATATAAGTATATTTAGGTTAGGGACAAGTTATGGTTACCAAAGAGATAGCTTATTCAATGTAGGCTCAAATTGGTTCACTAAGGGTGTGTTCTCTTGGAACATTAATAATGGATGGCTGTTTGGCTCTGGTTATAATCCTAATGCCTCTATCATATTCATGTTGTCACATGTATCAATATAGTCTCAAACGGTTTAAAGCAAGTTCTAGAGAATCATGTAATCATAAGAGCACTCAAGAAAGAAATTAGATTGATTTGTATAATGCATCAATCATTATAGGCTCAAAAACTCACAAGGATGATTATACAAGTCAGATTAAGTCTAAACATGCTTCTTTCTCAATCAACATATTATATTAACATTGGCTCATAAAAAGGTTGACATCAAGCTCAATTCTCATGAAAATCTTCTCACTAATAAATCTGTTTTAGACTTATGCAATTCATATCTCATCATTGTATTAAAAAGGAACTAAAACTCACAAAAAAATAATAATAATAATAATAAAGACTCATAAAAAAAAATAGTAGACAAAATAAAAGAAATCCTAAATCATTCCCCCCACACTTAATTCTTACATTGTCCTCAATGTAAGTCTATTAACCCAAATGAAAGAATCATGTGTAAGAGAAAAGAACTAATAACATAAGAATAGGAACAACTAAGACTCAAAACAAAACAAACTCATGCAACCTAAATAATCCTAAAATACTAAACAAAAATTAACAAGTAAACATAAAAATATTAAAATCAAACTGACAAGGTATGTCTCAAGTCTCCCTTACTCAGACCTTGTTCAGAATGAATACTTCTAAATTGCTTAAAACATAACATTTTTTTCTTCATTTTTTTTTTTTTTGAAAAGAAGAAATCAAACTGACAAGGTATGTCTCAAGTCTCCCTTACTCAGACCTTGTTCAGAATGAATACTTCTAAATGGTTTAAAACACAAATTTTTTTTTTTTTTTAATTAGCAAAATATGTCCCTTATCCCCTACTAAAATATGACATTGTCCCCAATGTCAAATTTTAAAGGTAGGATTTAGGAGATATTACCTGCAGAGGTTGCTAACCACTTATTATAACTGAGACACAACAAACAAAATGTTAGATAATGTCACAAAGACAAAGTGCAATCCACTCCTTGCTCGTCCATATCTCTTTTTCTTTTTCCGAGCGTTTGCGAAACAACCGTAGCAGATAAATACTCATAAGCTTGGAGCTTTTTGAGTAAATCTTCAATGGTTGTAGCAGAAATTATGGTTCTCCTTGCCTCTGAAAACATGAATCCATTATCCACAGCATTATCTAAATATGAAAGCAAATTACTAAAATAACCATTAATATTAAGCAAACCAATGGGTTTCTTATTTGTGACCAAAGATGACCAAGAAGCCACGCAAGCTATTTCTTCCAATGTACCCAGACCTCCTGGTAAAGCAATGAATGCATCGGCAGAATGGTACATGATTGTTATCCGTTCAGGGATACTCCAGACTTGTATTTCCTTACCCACGGTAGGTCCACAAAAACTTGTGAATAGTTTTGGCACGATTCCTAGAACTGGACTTCCTCCGGCGTGTGCTGCTGTAGCGACTGCTCCCATTAAACCCGTACTACCGCCTCCATAAATCAAGTGGATCTTTTGTTGGGCAAGTATTACTCCAACTCTTATGGCTTCATCAGCGAATATGTTATTTTTCCCGGGATAAGCACCTCCAAAGACACAAATTTTTTTAATGCACTGGGACGAAGTACTTTCCATTTTTTTTTTTTTTTCGAGTGCCTGAAAGAGAATGAGTACATGGTGTAATATATAGAGGACTGAGTAGTGAATCAGACAAGAGTAATAATGTCGCCGAAAGTGTATCTGACCTGTCAGAAGAAAATGTTAACCTAACAAAAGATTTTTGCGTGATTTCAGGAAGAAAATCAAAAAGAGAAGAAAAAATCAACCGTAAAAGACAAATAAAAAAAACGAGAATAATTACACAAATCGAACAACATGTAAATTAAAACAAAATAAAGTTATTGCAAATCAAACCAAAAGCTGAGAAGTCATTTATTGTAGTTGTGATTGTGGCTCACATCTTCCTCTGGTTTTACGTCCAGAAATGGCTTAAACGCCTTCTATGAGTCGAGGATATGCTTCCCATCCAGTTTTCTTACAAGCTGGCAAACAGGGTCTTTTAACATCAGATTCCCAAGATGTTGCCATTCCCTTTGGAATTGCGGCCATAAATCAAGAATTTCTCTTTGTACGTCTCCACTAGGATGCGTCTCAAGAGAAAGTTGGATATTACCCAAATTCTCCTTACTCAGTCCATCCTTAATGAATTCAATTTTATCATCTCGATTAGAGGACGGAATCCCAATAGAACGACATTTACCATTACACGTCCATCGTGCACATTTGTAGCAATTTGAACTCATGCGCTTTGCTCGTCGCTTCTTTGCAAAAGTGCTTCTACCTGTACCTGGTAAATGCAAAACAGGAAGATATTCATCTTCACGTACCTTGGCTTCAATTATCCAACGTATGTCTCCAGGAATCCCTTTGTGCATAAGCATTCTTAATCTTTCAAATTGAACTTGGTAAAGCTTCAGTAAAATATTTCGAGGAAAGGGAGGAAATCGTTTCTGCAATCTTGTGAGAATATCATCCATCCTGAAAAAAAATGAAAAAAAAAATAAAAGAGAAATTGGAAGAGAAATTTATATACAATATCAGTTTTTTGGGTAGCTGATGGAACCGATTTAAATAATCACGGAGTACCGTTATCCGCCATTTAACCGGGGTTAAAAAAAATAAAAATAAAAATTATATTTACATCTAGTTATTTTAAAAACAAGGATCAGAAAGAAAAACAACCTAAAAAGACTCAAAAACAAAAAACTCTAAATAAAATCCTAAATTACTAAACAAATAAACATAAAAATAAATAAATAAAAACAATAAAAAATAATAAAAGGAAAAGGAAAAGAAAGCAAATCTGAGTATGGCAGGTTGGTAATTTCTTCATTAATTGGACTGCCTTCCCAATTAGTACTGATTTAAGTTGTCCAACCTAACCAACACCCCTTCTTGGCTTTTTAGGCTTGTTAGGCTCATACATGAAACTTCCCAAATTTGAACGTTTGATAGGAAGCTTTCTTTGCACAAAACTGGATGCATTCTCCATTACAAGTATTATTCCATCATCCTTTGTGGTGCATATCTCATCGAGGAATGGAGCATATGTTGATACTTGTTGAATGGCATCCACAAACAAGTTGTTTAAGGTTTCCGGCATGTGTTGTTCATGTTCTTCCTCCTTGAACTTTGTAAATCTACTAGGAAAAGGTGGAGAAGAAACATTAGTAAAAAGTAGAACTTTAAACGTTACCTCAGGTGCCGAAATACTCTTATTTGTATTTGTGGCTTCATTATCCTCAAGAATAGAATCCATCTCTAATTCTGTCTCATCCTCATCTTGTTCCTCATTCCTCAAGGTCACAATAGTAGTATTCTCCTTTGGGTTAATCATTGTTTGGGCAGAGAGTTCTTCAGATCTTTGTGCTACCCATACCACCATACTACTAGCCAATAGGCTCATTTGCCTTTCCAAACTCTGGATACTTGCCCTTGTTTCCTGTTGAAATTGCAAAGTATTAGTAACAAGAGAATCGACAAGATCTTCTAAAGAAGTACCTGAGTTTTGAGTCATATGTGGTGGTTGAAGAAGATCTGGTTCTTGAGACCATGATTGATTGAAGCTAGATGGATGAGTGTAATTGGCATAAGGATCTACTTCTTGGTAATTTTTCGAGTAGCCATAATTAGTATGATCCCACCATCCCTCATGGTAAGTGTTTGAGTAATGATCATACTGTTGGTCTTGGAACACTTGATGGCCTTGACATCCTCCCATGGCAAATTGTTGAACTGGGAAGGTGAGATTGGCTTGTTGATTTTCCATGTTCATGTATGCCACCAACTCTTCAAGTGTTAGATTGCTCAATTCCATCGTTTTTTTTTTTTTTTTTTTCAAAATTTGATAAGAAAAACTTGTATGTACAAGAAAATAGAACTAATTAGAACTGAAAATAAGAATAAACCAAGTAACAAATAAACCAAAGAAAACAATCCCCGGCAACGGCGCCAAAAATTTGATGCACCCAAAAGAGTGTATCTTATTTAACCTTGCACTAAAAAGATCAATTGTAAGTATAATGATTAGCAAGGGTCGAGTCCTCAGGGATTGGGTTTTAATCTATGAGTTATTAGTTTATAACTTACGTTCAAAGAAAACAATTAAAGAAAAGGGGTTTTTGAAGCCAGATTTAAACTAAAGTAAATAATAAGAATAAGATGCAAGGCGGTATAACCAGCCAATAAAAATATATATACTAAATTAGGCAGTATAACCAGCCAATAAAAATATATATACTAAATTAGGCGGTATAACCAGCCAATAAAAATAAAACAAAGTTAATATACAAATTAGGCGGTATAACCAGCCAATAAAAATAAATATACTTTTAAAAATAAGCAAACTAGAAAAGTAAGAAAACAAGTAGGTAAGAAGAATCAAATATGAAAAATATGGTTAAGGTTTCATTCTCCACCACTAGACATCATTAAGAATCAATTTCAGATCTATCAATATCAACCAACTATCAAAGTTAACAACCGTAGATAACAACAAGCTCTGTTATCCCAATCTTTCCTTAGTTTGTCGTTAAATAGAACAAGCTCTCTATTTAATCTCTAACCATTAAACAACCTAGAATAAGCTCTCTAAATTCAATTTAATGGCAGCTTTATGATGAGAAAGATAGGTTGATCTAAGCAACAAACACATAAGCTCGGATTGTTCAACTTAGGTTATGTTCCACTTTGCAATTATTGAAAACTTGACCATAATCATTAATCACAAATTGCCACTTATGAATAGGAAATCAAGACAATTACACGGATCAAGACTCCTAAACTAGCAATAGATAATTATCAAGATCTATCTAGTTGTACACCTAAACAAATCAAGACAACATCATGAACAATTCTTGTAGAAGAACATAAGCAACTTTGATAGAAAATTAATGATAGATAGAATCTGAAAATCAATCACAAAACATGTCTAGGGCTTTGAAATCACCCTTAACCAAATAGAAGTTTAGCCTAGCATAGGCATTATAAACATAAAATTAAATAGAATCTAAGAAGAAAATAAAAGAAAGAAAGAAGAAGAGGAAGAATATTAATTATCCAACCTCTTGCTCTCTCTAAAGAAAAAGAAAACTAGAGAAAAGAAAGAAAACTAGAGAAAAGAAAGAAGAAGAAAACTTAGAGAATTTTATCAAAATGGCTAATATCCTACCTATGTACAATATGATCCCTTACAATCATCCAAGGCCCTCTATTTATACACATTTTGGAGGGCTAAATGACAAGAGACAAGCTTTACAAATTTCAAAGGTAGGTATAATAGGTGGGTGCATTTTTCTAACAATTTTCGTCATACATGACAATTTTGATCAGCCAACTTGATGGTCGATTTTGTCAATTTTGGAGGCCTTATCTGATCACATGGTCTTCTAGAAAAATGTTACCCTATCAGTTACGGATCCATAGCCGTTGGAATCAGCTCATTTTATGATGTGGATAAGTAGATATGGGCAAAATACGAAAACAGGTCAGCACAGACGTCATTGCACATCAGCCAACTTGATGGTCGATTTCGCTAGGGAAAACGACTCCGTTTCAAGAAGTGTAAAACATGAAAAAGATAGATATGCCTCTTATCTTTGCACGGCTACAAATGTCAGCCTTATTGCTTCAGTGAAACTCGAGATATAGCTGATATGGCAAAAGGTGTCGGAACTGGAACTGAACTGGATTTGCCCTTAATTCTAGTAATCTGAAATCACTCAAAGAAACTTGTGAAAAACACCAAAATACATAAAAATATAAAAGATCATAAACACAATTAGACTAAACAATAATAACTCGTATTTGACACAAAACAATAATAAAACATAACTAAAAACTATATAATTATACGAGTTATCAACACCATTCAATGGCCAAGATTAAATGCCAAGATGACATTTGTCATGAAACAACCCTCATCTAATGGCCAAGATTGGAAAAGTACAACTCATCCAAAGGTGGATATCCATTCGGCCAAGCAAGGAAGTGCATGGGATTGTTCCTTTTCATCCAATGGCTTAGGCCATGAACAAGGTCTGAGTACACATGTAAAGGGCTGGATTAAATTCCAAGATGACATTTTTATGTTGTCATGAAAGAATCCTCATCCAATGGCCAAGAATAGGAGAGCACAACATATCCAAGGGTAGGCACTCAAAGGGCCAAGCAAGGGAGTGCATGGGATTGGTCCCTTTTTTTCATCTAAGGGCTGAGGTTATTACAAGGGCTGAGTACACATCTTAAGGGCTGCTATCAATTGGCAAGATGACATTTTTATGCTATCATGAAAATATCTTAATCTAAGGGCCAAAATTGGAGGAGAAAAAGTGCACAACCTATCCTATGGTTGAGGGGCCATTCGGCCTAGCATGAGAGAGGGGGGAAATGTTTTATTTTTCCTTAAGTGGCTGATCATTTGAGAGGAGAATTCAGTAGCTAATGGAGAAAAGAAAAATTTTTTGAAAGAAAGAAAGAAAGCTTTTGTTAAGGTAGCCATTCTACCATTGCTACTACATTTTTTCTTCTTCTTCCTCATGCTTTATTTCTTGTTTTCCATGTGATTTCCTAACATTTTTTTACATCTTTCTTGTTGTTCTTGCTTTTCAAAAAATAAATAAAACAATGGTTAGGCTTCATGATCTTGATGAAAATCAAGTGATAATGGTTAGGGTGGGCTTTTGTCCAAGATACCAACCATGGAGCTCATCTCCATATTTTTTTTTAACTTAGTTATTTTTTATGATTTTGAGATTGAAAAGGCTTCATGACCTTGATAAAAATTAAGAGATAATGGTTAGAGGGAGCTTTGTCCAATGTACCAACCATGGAGCTCATCTCTTTGTTATTTATTTGCTTACTTTAACTTGCTTATTTTTATTATTGTTTATCTTTATGTATATTTATATTCTTGCTAACCATCTTGTTCTTTTGACTTATGTCATATTTTTGCATCTTGGGGATATTGTCATATAGTTTAGGCCATTTCCATTTTTCATATCATCTTCCATAGCATTTAGTTAGGTCATTTTACATGACATTTTTCACACACTTTGGTTCCTAAGCCATTCGGCCATGTGTATTTTCTCTAAGCTTTAGGACATTTTTCTAGGCCATGATATTTGCTATTTCCTTTAGACATCTAGGTCATTTTACATGTCATTTAAACTTTAGGCCATTTTCATATGCCATGTCATTTTACATGTCATTTAAATTTTAGGCCGTTTTTATTATTCCATGTCATTTTACATGTCATTTAAGCATTAGGCCATTTTCATATGCCAAGTTATTTTTCCATGACATTTAGACATTAGGCCATTTTCATATGCCATTTCATTTCACATGTCATTTAGCTTTAGGCCATTTTTATTATTCCATGTCATTTTACATGTCATTTAAGCATTAGGCTATTTTCATATGCCATGTTGTTTTTCCATGACATTTAGACATTAGGCGATTTTCATATGCCATGTCATTTCCCCTGTCATTTAGGCACTAAGCCATTTTAATTATTCCATATCATTTGCCATGTCATTGTGACACTAGGTCATGCATATTAAGTTAGGATAGCATTTATTGTCATGCAAACTCAAGCTAGGCATTGAGGTTATTTATGCCATGCATTTTCCATATCACTAGACTTTAAACCATGCATTTCATGCATTCACTTAGCTGTATTTTCATGCATTCCATGTCATGCCACCTGATTTATGATTTAGGCCAATCAATGGTTCAACGTCATGCTCACTTGAGCATACTTATGGAAAATTAAAGAGTTGTCAAATTGATTATTCTACCTTTGTGATTTTTTTTACTTTGACAATTTTTGTCTAACTTTTTAAAGTGATAGCTACTATTTGAGGATCTTTAGGAGAGTCTCCAACATTTTTACTTTGATTTTCAAAGGTAAAAAATGTGT
Organism: Fremontodendron californicum; assembly: GCA_030761205.1. Taxonomy (NCBI): domain Eukaryota; kingdom Viridiplantae; phylum Streptophyta; class Magnoliopsida; order Malvales; family Malvaceae; genus Fremontodendron; species Fremontodendron californicum. Next base: position 19,743,022 of record JAULJL010000020.1, on the reverse strand, counting down.
TTTGGCAAAACAGTTTTTCACCCAGTACTCGTACTTTCCCGATTTTTCTGGGCAGTCGTCTTTAATCAGAAAATTAAGCCAATTTTTTATCATGTAGTTTTATAGGTTCTAAGTCTCCAGTATTTGTTTTAGAGTTTTTTGAATTTTTAAAAATAGGCTAAAAAATCATGTGTCAAAACTGGATAGTAGAGGCAGATTTGAATTCAAAAGAAAAACAATGGTTAAATTTGGCTAAGGCATTTAGAGGGGGTTGGTTAGAAGCTTTAGCTACTATTTTAGGCTGGTTTCTAAGCCTTTTTAAACTCTAAAAATGATTTTATAAACCTCGGGTTAAGGTTGGTCAAGTCCGGGATTTTAAACTTAGGAAATTAGAGCTATTTTAAAAGGGTTTGGCTAGGGTTTTAATCTTCATTCAAGCTTTTCAAAATTGTTTTCAAACAATCACGAAGTATTTTGGTTTTAGAATATTTAATTTGATATATTTTTCTAAGGTAGCCGGATATCTTTTTAGATATACGGATTTTTTTAATTAAAGGAAAAAATACATTTTCATGCATTGCATTTTCCATGTTCTGCTATATAATATGTGATTTTTGCTATGATAAATTTCTATGATATTGTTATTATTTTGATTTATTTTATGGTGTTATGTTGTTTGTTATATGGTTTTGAATATTACATGCTATCCTATGCGTTTTATTTAGCTATTCATTTTTGTCACATTATTTAGCATATACTATGTTCATGCATTATTATTTCCATTTTTATTTTCATGCATATTACATGATAGCATTATTTTATGTTTCATGTCATTTAGATTATATTCCATGTCATTTAGATTCTATTATTTAGAATTTGTCATGTCATTTAAAGTATCCCATGTCATTTAAATTTGCCATATCATTTAAATCTTATTCATTTCATTTAGAATATCATGATACTTAGGATATTTCATTTCATTTAGGATATGCTATGCCATTTGAATTATGTCATATCATTTAGGTTGCATTATATTATCTAGACTTTGCTATGTCATTTTAGTTATGGCACACATGTTCATATTCATTTTTTTAAATATTTACAAAAAGGGTAGTGATTTTAAATAAAATAAAGATATTCCCGAGTTAAAATAATTCATGAGTTCTCTACCGGGTTTGTTGGAGAAAATGTCATCAATTATCATTAATAAAAGAATATCTTTCTTTCAAAAAACGAGAATGATTCAGAAGATTTTTCAAATAAATAAAAATTTCTATATTTTGCCAATTTTGTTGGAGAATATAGGAAAATTTTGAATTAATAAATTCCGGATCATTTTCAATTAAAAATGGAATTATTTTTCTTAAAATTGGGAATTAATTTAAAACACCAAATCTAAAACCAATTTTTTACCAGAACTTGAGATAACACACGATTAATAAGGTACCATTTTATACGAGCGTTGTGGGGGTGCTAATCCTTCCCCACACGTAACCGAGTCCCGAACCCTGAATCTTCGATTCTCTCTGGTTTAAAACGAAGACTTGAAATTGGTTTTAAAAATGTTTTAATTAACTTTAAAATGTTTTACAAAATCGGTTTTAATAGGTGGCCGATCACACCTAGCCAAAAAAGATTGGTGTCGACTCCATGACTTTTTTCGAGGTTGTTTTCAAACCCTCATTTTATTTCAAGATGAATTAAGTCAACTTTTCCTCGGTTTTTTAATGTCACGCCTAACGAATAATAAAGTCTTGCGATGAGACTTGTTATGTTGTCATAATTTGTTTTAGGTTGCGACAGCTTGACGTCTCCACTGGGGAATATTAGAGAGTCAGGCCTAGAATTATTCGTGTGTTATCAAAGTCTCGGTTTTGTTGGTTTAATTGGTATTTAATTTTAATTCCCTTATTTTTTTAATAATAAGGAGAATTTTGAAAATAATAAAATGTTTTTAATATGTTCATTTGCATGCATGTTATTACTGCTCTCTGGTTGGTTAATGCGTTACACTATTCTTGATCTTTGTTTTAATAAATTGCTGGGGTATTTAGAATAAGGGGAGTAGAATAGGTGATGAAAGGTTTGTGGTTCCTCCTCACACACTTCACTTGCATTTGCATAACATGAACTCTCTACCAGGGTTTCATCCTTTTAAGTGGGAGTAAAGTAACTATGCCTTCGTGACGATCCTCCGTATGGGCTAGTGAAACACTTCTGGAGTATATAGTACCTAAAGCCTTCGTGATGATCCTCCGTATGGGCTTAGGAAAATATACTCTAAAGAATTGAACCCGCTTTTATCAGGGTGCCTTACTAGCCTTCACCGACGACAGTGAGGAGCAATTCGGGGCCTTTAGAACCGATTCACCCTCATATAGTGAACCTAGGCGAAGCCATGCCGAAATTTCGTTAGATACACCAAAGTTAGGAACACATGGAGGGACATTCCTAAGCTTTTATTACCAATTTTTACATCTCAAATAAGTTTTGTAAACCAGACAAAGATGAACGTACATTGCCCGCAATAAGTATGATAATCCGCCTCGAAGGCATAATGATGCCTAAGTGAGTTGATAATGTTGGGGCAAATTTTCATCAACTTTTTGAAATTGAAAATATCAAAACATTCTTTTTTTCAAACATTTTTGCATTTTGCACATTTTATGCATGCGTGAATAGAGCATGTACATTCATGGTTGTATTTTTGATCTCGTTCTTTGCAATAAACAGTTGGTAATAATCTCATTTGATGATTTCATAAACCGGTAGTGTTACATGAACATTTGCATATTGTACCATAGTAGGATCCACTACCCCAAAATTCTTTCGAAAATAATATGTTTGGTTTTTCATAGAGAAAACATGTTTCAAAAAAATCATAGATTAAATTTGGAGGCAAATATTGCATAATGAGATTTTTGAATAATCAAGATTTAGGTCCCACCAATTTCGTGTAATCATTGGTTAATTTCTTTTGTTAATTCATTTATTCTTTACATGTATCATATGGACGTCATGTTACAGTCATAAGCATGCATGCTCATTCATTGTAGAATACATTCATGACCAGCATGATTTTTCTGTATATACCCATGTATCAATTTATTCATTCTTTACATGTATCATGTTGGCATCAGGTTGCATTCATGCATTCATAGTCAGTATGATTTTCGTATATATCCATGCATTAATTTGCTTAGTCTTTACATGCATCATGTTGGCATCAGGTTGCATTCATGCATTCATAGTTAGCATGATTTTTCTGTATATATCCATGCATTAATTTGCTTATTCTTTACATGCACCATGTCAGCATCAGGTCGCATTCCTGACAAACATAGTCATCATAATTTCTCTGTATATGTTCATGCATTAATCTTCAGTGTATTCATGCACATAAGATTAGAGCATGTACCTTCATAATTGTATTCTTAATCTCATGACATTTTCATTTGCATGAAAGGGGTTCGAGATATAAGGAAAGAATAAGAAGAACGATTGGGTGCTTTGGAACGAAATCAAGAGGAATTTGGACATGAGATCCGGGAGGTGAAGCAACAGCTCTCCAAAATGATGAAAATGTTTGAAGATATGAGTAAGAGTAGGGGGAATTTCTTAGGGCTCTGCATCGCCTTCGGATCAACCAAAACCATTAGGTCCATAGCATACAATCCTTGCTGGATCCTGCACTTGTCAATGCCATAAAGGTTGCAATCCTGATGAAATTGTGGACAAGATCGTGAAAATTATGAAACCCGTGAGCTTGATACCAAGGATAGAAACCTCAGATCCCAAACAGTCCCTGCAATTGGTCCTAGGTCCAAACCAGTATCCTCACCCTACTATGGCCCAATTGTCCACTGTAAAGATCACTACGGGACCTCTGAATCCCACTCCATCACCTCCAATTGGTAGTTCATACTATTTCCCTCATCAATCACCTTATCAAGCATCCAGGATCGGAACCTCGAATTATGTACAACCTCCAAGGGTCCCGAGTCCAAATCCATACCCTTGCCTTGTTATTCCGCCATCTCCCCATGTAAACACTCCGGTTAGAACCTTAGTGCCATCGTCAAGTGCCCCAACTCGTAGGCTCCGTGTGACTAAGAAACAACCCCAGGATAGGACCCAAAGGCATTTTGATCCCCTTCCAATCAGCTATTAAGAGCTTTTCCCAATGTTGGTCCGAAATCACCTGGTTGCCTATGTGCCGTTGAAAGCCCTATCACCACATACCCCAAGTGGTATAATCCGAATGCAAGATGTGATTATCACTGTGGAACTGTTGGGCATAGCACTGCAATGCACTCAAGAACAAAGTACAATCCCTTATAGATGCAAAGTGGTTGGATCCAACGACACTGATTGATAGAGGACTAGGAAAGGGTAATTAGAATTGGGAGGTCTACGGCAATGATGTAGAAAGACTTCGGTCGGATATGATGGAGTAGGATTTCACTTTTTCAGTAACCCGCTCTTATAGCCTTAGGATGCTAGGAAGAATAAAGTTCTTGTAAAGACAGTTTTAACCACTGCTCAAAATTTTGTAAACATGGTTTACACTATTGTGAACGTTGATATGGGAATGAATTGATTATGCTTCAAATTTATGAGATGTTGATGATTAAGTTCCTTCGATTCTTATTTCCTCCGTGATATCTTCCCCTTTGCATTTTGCATTCGATCAATTATTTGTCATACCATACATTCATTCATGAATCTTGGTAGCATCAGGTGGTATTCATGAAAAACATAGTCAGCATGATTTCTCTATATGTTCATGCACTAATTTTCTTATTACATACATCATGTTAGCATTAGATCGTATTCATAACACACATGGTCAGCATGAATTTCTTGGTATATACTCGGTGTCAATCATTCATTGTTTACATGCATCATAATTGACATCGTGTTGCATTCATAGTGTATACGGTCATTGATTGGGAGATACGCTGAAATATACATGGTCATTCATTACATATATCCATGCATTAATTTGTTTATTCTTTGCTTGCAGTATGTTGGCATCATGATTGCATTTATTACATATATAGTCAGCATGTTTTTCATTGTACATGTCCATACATCATATTGTTTAAGCTTCACGTGCATCAAATTGCATTCATGGCTCATTCATCATGACACGCATTTGGGGGATTAAAACAGAAGTTAGCTTGGCTTTAAGAGTCTTTGAAAGAATTTCCATTTCAAATCAGAGGTATAAGAAGTACTGAGTACTTTTCCAATACAGGCTAATGCTATGGAGAATGAACAAGTTGCCCGAATGGAAAAAATGTAAAGGGAATAGAAAGAATTGCGAAAAGTTGGCAAAGGCTCAAGCAGAATCTAAAGATCAAATGACTAAATTGATAGAGCTAATGTCCACCGTAATCAAAGGATACACAGAAAACTTGACCACCAGAGAAGGGTTAGAAGCACAAAAGGGTCAAAATAAGGCCGTAATGATGGATGCCCAGAACACAGTTAACCCCGTCAATGTCTTAAATTCAGACAATCCAGCTGAACAGGCAAAGTTGAAAATGGTGCAGTAAATGAGGTGGAGTTGATAGATTCCCATGGGAAATATCAGTTGCTAGATGAAAGGCTCCGAGCAGTAGAAAATACAGATGTATTCAGGACTGTGGATGCGAAAGAACGATGCTTGGTTCTCGATTTAGTCATTCCTCCTAAGTTCAAGATCCCTAACTTTGTGAAATATGATGGGACGACCGATCCATCAGCCCATATCACTATGTTCTGCCGAAAGATGACAAGTCATATAGATAATGATAAGCTTTTGATTCACTGCTTTCAGGATAGCCTCAGCGGGTTCGCAATTAGGTGGTATGGTCAGTTGAGCAAGGATCAGATTAACTCTTGGAACGACATGGCTAGGGCTTTTCTAAACTAGTACAAGCATATGACCGACATGACGCCTGACCATCTCACCTTGCAAAATATGAAGAAAAGAGCTACTGAGAGCTTCAAAGAGTATGCGCAGCGATGGATGAGCCTGGTCGCCCAAGTACAACTGCCCTTAACTAAGAAGGAAACCATTGTCCTTTTTGTGAATACACTACAGGCCCCGTACTATGACATACTGGTCGGCATCACCACGAAGAATTTTTTGGACATGGAAATTTCATGAGAGATGATTGAGAATGCTATCAAGGATGGGAAAATTGAAGGAGAAAGAACATCCAATACCGAGAGAAATTGGACATCTAAAAAGAAAAAGGAAGATACCCAAGTCGTGGAAGGCTTTGCCCCACCTCCCCAATTCTTCTTGTATTAGCCATTTTGCTCTACCCTGAACATTGTCTCTCAAGGTGCTTATCCTTACCAACCAATGCCTGCAACCGAGCCAGCATTTACATCTGTCTATCAATCTAACACCCATGGAAATAATCGAAGGGGGCATAAAAAGCGAAAAAGAAATCAGGTTGACCCGATTTCTGTGACATACAGTGAGCTACTACCTCAACTCATCCAGAATCACTTTGTGACACCCATGCAATTAGAGCCTCTAAAACCCCCTTATCCGAGCTGGTATGATGCTAATGAGTGTTGTGGTCATCATTCTGGCAATCAAGGTCACTCAACAGAGAACTGCCCTGCTTTGAAGTACAAGGTCAGGGATCTCATCAAGGCTGGTTCGATAAGTTTTGAAGATGGGAAAGCCAAGTGTCATAAGAAACATGGTGCATAATCGTATTAGGATTTTTGATGCATGTAGTTCTTTACACTGTGATGATGAAAGCACTTGTCTCATGTTGACATCTACATGAAATAAATAAATTTTGAATTTAAATGTTTTGTGTTCATTATGTTTTAATAATAAATTGAATTTGCAAAAAAAATGAAACTTTGAGAAAAACTTTTTTGGTAAACAATAATAAGGGGTTTTCACGTGAAATAATTGACAGTCTCGAAAATATTGATGATCATTGTTAGAAATGACCTAACACTTTCCCTCTCTCTTTTAGGCTTTCCTATGCCTAAATCCTTTGAATCAAAACTACTTGAAAGACCTAATGCTTCAAGGAATATGAATAATTAAACTTCATAAACCATTGTCATTGCAGAATAAGCAAAGATGTAAATCCTAGTCTAAACTATGAAAAAGGAACGAACTTTTTGAAATTTTTTCGAACTCCTCGAAATTCAAACAAATGAGACATTCTTTCAAGAATTTAGATCATGGCAATTTGGTGTGTGTCAAGGTTGTGCAAAAACCATTCATGCCTTTTCCAATAACCACAAAACACTAAATGCCCAAACATCACTTCTTGATTGACACCCTGGGGCATAATGATTAAACTAGATTATCCCATATCCTAGAGAAAACCTGTTTTTGGGTCATATTTTCCTTGTCTGTTCAAAGAACTCAGATTTGAAACTCAGCCTTTTCAAAATAGACCTAGACTTGCTATGTTCCTCGTTGATACAAATTCTCATGGCTAATCAAATTGGGGCATCATAGGTGAAAATGATGGTTGTATGGTGAAAAAGGATAGGACTAACACATGAATCATTGGGGCATGCGATTTAAAAAAAAAAAATAGGTTATCAAGCATATGAGAATTCTGATGATTCCAAAGTGCAAAATGAAATTTCGATTATCTATTTCCCTTAAGGATTGCTTTTCAATGAGAATATTTGTGCTTGATATGATGAATGGCCATATTTCATATCCCCTTCACTAAGAAGAAATTATCCCTAGTCACCCCTTTGAGCCTTAGGAATTATTTCTTTCTTTGAACCCTGATCAAGGATCACCCTCCACCCTGGGGGGGCAATGCGAGGAAAGATCTTTTTAAAGATCATGGAGGAATGAGTCCTGGCTCAAAGACAGATACAAAGCAAATGGAGCCCCGAATGAATATGGGCTCACTCTGTCAGAAGGAAAAGGAAAAGATGGCGAAATGAAAGCCAAGAACAAAACAAAAGAAAAACACAAAAAAAAAGTGTGTGAAAAAGTATGGCAAATGAAAGCCAAAAGCAAAGAAGAAAAATAACAAAAGTAAAAAGGAAGGAAACGTCCAAAAGGGACAAATACTTCAAAGGAAATCCTCCTCAAGAAATGATCCTTGCTCTGATTACCCTAAAACACAGATTTTGGGCCTATTTATCCTTTCTTTCTGAACCCCGAGCCATGGCCTACATTACGTGCTTTAAAAGCCTATTTTGATCAAGCATGAATATTCAACTTGAAGGGTTTTTCCTCAGATTTTGTCCCATCTTATCGAATTCTCATTTCACTAAGGAAGAATTTAGAATTCTCAAGTGCATGGTAAAACCAAAAAAAAAAAAAGAAAAAAAAAAGAAAAATAAGAAAGAAGGGGACTCTAGGGCGAAAGCCCAAAAACGGGCGGTCTAGAGTAAAAGGGGAATTTCCGATGCCACCTATGATAGCTTCGATACCACAAACGAAAAGGTCACCTTGAAGAAGTGGTCATTGAGGAACATCTAGGAATTCCTGAACCTCCCAAATTGACAGCTCTCATTCGGAGGATTGCCTTCGAAAACTGAAACTTTTTTCCTCCAAGATTAGACTTTCCAGTTTAAACATCCCGGTCAATCTTGACGTTTTTCAAAATGACTTGATATGGAAACTAAAAGAATGTTGAATTTTTTTTGTTCTTAATGAATTCATGATTTATAAAACCTGTTCCATTTGTGAGCCTATAAAGGGTATACATTTTTGTTATTAAGTTTTCCTGGCAAAGCCAGAATCTTGTTATACCAAGCCTTGCCAATCCTAATTGAAAAATCCAGATTGACATTTAGGGAAATTTCTAACATTGGTCATCAGTCTTCAAAAGATTGGTACACCACATACCGTGGGGTTAATATTTTTGGCTCAAAAGTTTTCATTAAATGAGCAAGATTGTTTTTCAAAAAAAAAGGGAAAACAAAAATGTTTTTGAAATACCAATTTTGATGCTGATACGAGATAAGGTTTTTCTAACCCTGAGGTGTGGAGCTACTAGGGTTAACCTTGACTTCCAAATATGGGAAGAAGAAATAGAACTAGGCAAGCAGACTCTTGTCAATAAGAGTTTGACTGTTGGGGCAAAGAAAATAGTGAAAGATTGAAAAATGAATTGAAGTTATATTCTGATTTGAAGAGGAAAAATGAATTGAAAAAGCCAAAGTTTAGAAAAAATGATCAGGGGCATTTGTATTTTCATCAAGCATTTGCATCATTATTGATCTTTGCATTAGCATCATGTAGAAGCATTCTGCATGTTGTCAATCCTTGCATGTGCATCATTTAGAAGCATTTTGCACACTGCTAGTCTTTGCATTTGCATCATTCCGAAGCATTTGCACAATGTCAATCTTTGCATCTGCATCGCCACATGAAGTAGTTGCGTCAATGTTGATCTTTACATTTGCATCATTCATTAGCACTTGCATCTTATTCAGTATTTGCATTTGCATCAAGACGCATTTACATCAATCCATGCCATTTAAATTTGCACCATGAAGCATGAGCACCTTGTTAAAGACATATGCATCTGCATCTCTTCTCAAAGCTTTTGGGTATAATTTTCAACACGATTTTTTTAATGAGCAAGTCTTCGGGGGTGAGAGCCAAAGCCTCTATGGAGATATCCAGAGTTTTAAATTTTTTTGAAAGTCTTTGGTAGGGACAGCCGAAGCCTCTGAGGAGATGTCTAGAGTTTTTTTTTTTTTTTAATTTTTTGAAAAAGGAAAGTATTTGGTAGTGACAACCAAAGCCTCTGTAGAGATATCCAGAGTTTTAAAATTTTTTGAAAAGGGAGAAAGTCTTTGGTAGTGATAGCCGAAGACTCGTGGAGATATCCAGAGTTTTAAAATTTTTTAAAAAGTGAACAAGTTTTTGGTGGTGATAGCTGAAGCTTCTGATGGAAATATCCAGGGTTTTATAATTTTCAAAAAAGAGAAATCTTCTTTTGGAGGAGTTATCCAGAGTTTTATAGTTTTAAAAATAAGCAAGTCTTTGGTGGTGATAGCCAAAGTTTTTGGAGGAGATACCTAGAATTTTATTTAACATTTGCACCTACATCCAGAAGCATTTGCATCAGTCTAAGTCATTTGAATCTGCATCAAGAAATTTTGCATCAAATCAAGTCATTTACATTTGCATCAAAGACATTTGCATCAATCTAAGTCATTTGCTTCTACATCAAGAAGCATTTGCATCAACTTAAGACATTTGCATTTGCATCATGAAGCATTTGCATCCTCTCTCAAAGCTTTTAGGTATAATCGAACTCGTTCTGCTTCTCAAAGGAGTCAAGTACCGAGACCACTGCCGAGATATTTTGTTTTAAATTCGAACTCGTTCTGCTTCTCAAATGAGTCGAGCCCGAAGACCACCGTCGAGGTATTTTCTTTTATTTTGAACCTGTCGAACCTAGAAATTTACTTTTTTAAAATGAACAAGTCTTTGGTAGTGATAGCTAAAGCCTCTGGAAGAATTTTTATAAATTTTAAACAATGAACAAGTCTTTAGTAATGATAGCTGAAGTTTCTAGAGGAGATACCCAGAATTTTACAAATTTTAAATAGTGAGAAAGTCTTCGGTGGTGATAACTGAAGCTTTTGGAGGAGATACCCAGAATTTTACAAATTTTAAACAGTGAGAAAGTCTTCGGTGGTGATAGCTGAAGCTTCTGAAGGAGATACCCAAAATTTTACAAATTTTAAACAATGAGAAAGTCTTCTGTAGTGATAGCCGAAGCCTCTGTGGAGAAATCTAGAGTTTTAAATTTTGTTTTAAGAAAAAATGAGCAAGTCTTTGGTGGTGATAGCCAAAGCTTCTGGAGGAGATGCCAAGAATTCTAAACACAGCTGAGAACAAGACAGGATAAGACCCCGAGACTATTGTCGAGGTCATTTATTCTCTTACAAATCAAACTCGTTTCCTTAAGATGGGTTGAGCCTTGATTAGTCAAGGAACTCAATTTAAGGATAAAATCTTCTATTTACAGCTTTTAAAAAAAAATGAAAAAGAATGAAAAGATGAAAAATGATGAAAAAGAAAAAATAGAAAAAAGAAAACTCCCTTTACCTTCTCTTCAAATGTGATTTCACTAACCGGACAAAATTAGTGTTTGTTTATCTTTGCCTAATTCCCGATTCTCAGCAATTGCCAAAGAGGGGCAGCTGTAGACACTTAATTTTGTCCGGACCACTAAAACAGGTATGTTTTCTTCTTAAATTGATGTTTGAGAATGCAATAAGACTTTCCTCATCCTGCAAGTGGTACTCCGTGACTTGGTCTAAGAAAGCAGACATAAAAAGTTAAACTTGAAAAAATCAACCCCAAAAAAGTCAACCCCAAAAAGTCAACTACTAAAAAATTCAACCCACTTTCAAAGTCAAGATTTGAATTTCAATTGAAAGATGGTGAAAGAATTTTGATAATCCGAGGGTTACATTGAAAGATATAGAGGTCGAAAGTTGGGTTACGGAACCTCAATAGAAAGGAAATCCTATTTCGGGAAATTTGGGAAAAAGTGCTTGAACGAGCAAATTGGTCAAAATTCAAGATCCCAAATGAAAGATAAGCACTGAGTACGGGTAATGGAGAAGCTACTTGAAAGAAAAACTGGAAGAAAAGTCAATTCGGAAGAAAATCGAGAATTAGGGTTTTTGGTGGATTTCGGTGAAATTTGGAAGAATTACAGAAATGGCTTGATTCGGTAAGAATAAAGCCCCTAATTGATGAGTAGTGATTAAACAAGGATAGCTCAAAGCTCCGTTTGAAGAAAATGTAAAAATCGAACTTGTTTTGAGCAAAATCGGGTTTCGGAGGCAAAAGTGCAAAATTAGAAAACTTGGGAAAAATAGCAAATGAACTCCAAAAATTCTAAAAATTTGCAGATCTCATTTTTAAATAATTTGGAAAAAAAATATTGGTTCGGAGTTCGTTTGCAAAATGGCTAAATCCCAGGCCCATTATGTAGAAATTCAAAGGGATAAATCCCGAAAAAATAGTAAATGAGGAGATCTCATTCTTAAAATTTTTGAAAATTTGTTGATCTCATTCTTAAAATTTTTGGAAGAGATTGGTGAAATAAAATCTTGATTCGGAGTTCGTTTGCAAAATTACCAAATCCCAGGTCCACTATGCAGAAATTCAAGCAGATAAATTCCAAAAAAATAGCAAATGAGTTCTAAAAATTATGAAAACTTTCAGATCACATTTTTAAATTATTTGGAAGATATTGGTGAAGAAAAATTTGGATATGAGCTCGTTTAAAATTGGTGAAGGTTCGGGTGCACAAAAGGGTAATTTTGGAAGAAAAATCCAAATAAATAGCAAATGGACTCAGAAAACTTTGAAAACTTCCAGAATTCATTTTTTTATTACTTTGGAAGTATTGAAAAAATAAAATTTGACTTTGGAGTCCGTTTGCTATTTATTTAGGTTCAGGGGTCAAAAAGGTCATTTTTTCGAAGAAACCGAAAAGGGCAAATTTGTAATTAAGAAAATATGAAAGAAGAAGGAATTGCTGGGATTTTACCTCCTTTGATCAGCCAGAATAGAGGAGAATAAGGAAGCTTGATCAATTTAAATTCTTAGTCACTATCAAGCTCACATGCTACCACTAGTACCTTGCAAATGGTCCCCCTTCATCCAATGGCTTAGGTGCCTTGTAGAAAAGTTGAATACACCTGATGCACCCAAAAGAGTGTATCTTATTTAACCTTGCACTAAAAAGATCAATTGTAAGTATAATGATTAGCAAGGGTCGAGTCCTCAGGGATTGGGTTTTAATCTATGAGTTATTAGTTTATAACTTACGTTCAAAGAAAACAATAAAAGAAAAGGGGTTTTTGAAGCCAGATTTAAACTAAAGTAAATAATAAGAATAAGATGCAAGGCGGTATAACCAGCCAATAAAAATATATATACTAAATTAGGCGGTATAACCAGCCAATAAAAATATATATACTAAATTAGGCGGTATAACCAGCCAATAAAAATAAAACAAAGTTAATATACAAATTAGGCGGTATAACCAGCCAATAAAAATAAATATACTTTTAAAAATAAACAAACTAGAAAAGTAAGAAAACAAGTAAGTAAGAAGAATCAAATATGAAAAATATGGTTAAGGTTTCATTCTCCACCACTAGACATCATTAAGAATCAATTTCAGATCTATCAATATCAACCAACTATCAAAGTTAACAACCGTAGATAACAACAAGTTCTGTTATCCCAATCTTTCCTTAGTTTGTCGTTAAATAGAACAAGCTCTCTATTTAATCTCTAACCATTAAACAACCTAGAATAAGCTCTCTAAATTCAATTTAATGGCAGCTTTATGTTGAGAAAGATAGGTTGATCTAAGCAACAAACACATAAGCTCGGATTGTTCAACTTAGGTTATGTTCCACTTTGCAATTATTGAAAACTTGACCATAATCATTAATCACAAATTGCCACTTATGAATAGGAAATCAAGACAATTACACGGATCAAGACTCCTAAACTAGCAATAGATAATTATCAAGATCTATCTAGTTGTACACCTAAATAAATCAAGACAACATCATGAACAATTCTTGTAGAAGAACATAAGCAACTTTGATAGAAAATTAATGATAGATAGAATCTGAAAATCAATCACAAAACATGTCTAGGGCTTTGAAATCACCCTTAACCAAATAGAAGTTTAGCCTAGCATAGGCATTGTAAACATAAACATAAAATTAAAGAGAATCTAAGAAGGAAATAAAAGAAAGAAGAAGAAGAAAATAAAGAAAAAGAAAACTAGAGAAAAGAAAGAAGAAGAAAACTTAGAGAATTTTATTACAATGGATAATTTCCTACCAATCTACAATCTCTTACAATCATCCAAGGCCCTCTATTTATACACATTTTGGAAGGCTAAATGACAAGAGACAAGCTTTACAAATTTCAAAGGTAGGTATAATAGGTGGGTGCATTTTTCTAACAATTTTCGTCATATTGTATGACAATTTTGATCAGCCAACTTGATGGTCGATTTTGTCAATTTTGGAGGCCTGATCTGATCACATGGTCTTCTAGACAAATGTTTCCCTATCAGTTACTGATCCATAGCCGTTAAAATCAGCTCATTTGCTGATGTGGATAAGAAGATATGGGCAAAATACGAAAACAGGTCAGCACAGACGTCATTGCACATCAGCCAACTTGATGGTCGATTTCGCTAGGGAAAACGACTCCGTTTCAAGAAGTGTAAAACATGAAAAAGATAGATATGCGTCTTAACTTTGCATGGTTAAAATTTCAGCCTTATTGCTTCAGTGAAACTCGAGATATAGCTGATATGGCAAAAGGTGTCGGAACTGGAACTGAACTGGACTTGCCCTTAATTCTAGTAATCTGAAATCACTCAAAGAAACTTGTGAAAAACACCAAATTACATAAAAATATAAAAGATCATAAACACAATTAGACTAAACAATAGTAACTCATATTTGACACAAAACAATAATAAAACATAACTAAAAACTATATAATTATACGAGTTATCACACCCCCACACTTAGATTGTTGCTAGTCCCTAGCAACGACTCAATAAAATAAGAAAATCTAATCTAATCCATTTTCGTAGGAAATCACGGTGGCACTTAGCATGTGACACAAGCCTTTAAACCCCTAGGTGTCCCTAGTGGACGAGTTTAGTCTCGTGAGGGTTTACTAGAACGATACCCACAAACATTGAAGACATAAGAAAAACTAAAAATAATAATTATAACTAATCCTTCCAATATAAATTAGAGATAATCATTGGACAAGTCTTAAAAACTAATCAATAGCTTAAAGAAATTCTCAAAAATTCTTGCTTGAATGTAAATAGTTTGAGTTAAGCCAATATTAACATAACATATTTCAATCAAAATAGTGCATATTCAAACTTAATCTCAACCTCTCACATGGGATACTCTCATGATTTTCACTCTTTAAAGTAGTGGTAAAGTGTTTACACTCAATCAATCTCATGAAAATAGTTCTACCATATGCTTGCTTGTCCACCTATTCTCCACTAAAAGATCATGCAACTTCATAAATCAAGAGGTCTTTAATCAAGGTTGTAATGGGGCCAAGGGGTTTGTAATGTGGTTGAAGAACAAAAGGATAAAGATATCACAAAGGTTCCAAAGAGTTCATAAAGTTTAGAGACATAAAAAGATCATACAAAGAAACTTCTCAAAACTCTTTACAAGTACATAGTCACCTAGGCCGGATATTCATGTTGGGCCTTTTCTTCATTCTAAACAACTTTGTAACATCTTTTTCTTTTTCCACAAATTCAAGAGATGATTCATATTTTTTTTTTACATAGGAATATATTTGCCAGTATTCCATTTCTTTTTCTCTTGACTTTTCTTTTCTTTTCCCCCCACACTTATTTCTTGTTTCTAACCCAAATTTTTAACTAAAAATATCCCTTGTTTTTTTGCAATATGTCTCAAAATATATAATCCATCTTTAGAACAAGGGTAAGGATATAAGTATATTTAGGCTAGGTGTAAGTTGTGGTTACCAATAAAACAGCATATTTAATGTAGGCTCAAATTGGCTCACTAGTGGGGATGTTCTCTTAGAACATTAATAATGGATGGCTGTTTGGCTCTGGTTATAATCCTAATGCCTCTATCATATTCATGTTGTCACATGTATCAATATAGTCTCAAACGGTTTAAAGCAAGTTCTAGAGAATCATGTAATCATAAGAGCACTCAAGAAAGAAATTAGATTGATTTGTATAATGCATCAATCATTATAGGCTCAAAAACTCACAAGGATGATTATACAAGTCAGATTAAGTCTAAACATGCTTCTTTCTCAATCAACATATCATATTAACATTGGCTCATAAAAAGGTTGACATCAAGCTCAATTCTCATGAAAATCTTCTCACTAATAAATCTATTTTAGACTTATGCAATTCATATCTCATCATTGTATTAAAAAGGAACTAAAACACACTAAAAAAAAAAATTAAATAATAATAAAGACTCATAAAAAAAAAATAGTAGACAAAAATAAAAGAAATCCTAAATCATTCCCCCCACATTTAATTCTTACATTGTCCTCAATGTAAGTCTATTAACCCAAATGAAAGAATCATGTGTAAGAGAAAAGAACTAATAACATAAGAATAAGAACAACTAAGACTCAAAACAAAACAAAACCATGCAACCTAAATAATCCTAAAATACTAAACAAAAATTAACAAGTAAACATAAAAAGATTAAAATCAAACTGACAAGGTATGTCTCAAGTCTCCCTTACTCAGACCTTGTTCAGAATGAATACTTTTAAATGGCTTAAAACACAAATTTCTTTCTTTTTTTTTTTTTTTTTTTTGAAGGTAAAATTTAGGATATATTACCTGTAGAGGTTGCTAACCACTTATTATAACTGAGACACAACAAACAAAATGTTAGATAATGTCACAAAGACAAAGTGCAATCCACTCCTTGCTCGTCCATATCTCTTTTTCTTTTTCCGAGCGTTTGCGAAACAACCGTAGCAGATAAACACTCATAAGCTTGGAGCTTTTTGAGTAAATCTTCAATGGTTGTAGCAGAAATTATGGTTCTCCTTGCCTCTGAAAACATGAATCCATTATCCACAGCATTATCTAAATATGAAAGCAAATTACTAAAATAACCATTAATATTAAGCAAACCAATGGGTTTCTTATTTGTGACCAAAGATGACCAAGAAGCCACGCAAGCTATTTCTTCCAATGTACCCAGACCTCCTGGTAGAGCAATGAATGCATCGGCAGAATGGTACATGATTGTCATCCGTTCAGGGATACTCCAGACTTGTATTTCCTTACCCACGGTAGGTCCACAAAAACCTGTGAATAGTTTTGGCACGATTCCTAGAACTGGACTTCCTCCGGCGTGTGCTGCTGTAGCGACTGCTCCCATTAAACCCGTACTACCGCCTCCATAAATCAAGTGGATCTTTTGTTGGGCAAGTATTACTCCAACTCTTATGGCTTCATCAGCGAATATGTTATTTTTCCCTGGATAAGCACCTCCAAAGACACAAATTTTTTTAATGCGCTGGGACGAAGTACTTTCCATTTTTTTTTAATTGTCGAGTGCCTGAAAGAGAATGAGTACATGGTGTAATATATAGAGGACTGAGTAGTGAATCAGACAAGAGTAATAATGTCGCCGAAAGTGTATCTGACCTGTCAGAAGAAAATGTTAACCTAACAAAAGATTTTTGCGTGATTTCAGGAAGAAAAAATCAACCGTAAAAGACAAATAAAAAAAAACGAGAATAATTACACAAATCGAACAACCCGTAAATTAAACCAAAATAAAGTTATTACAAATCAAACCAAAAGCTGAGAAGTCATTTATTGTAGTTGTGATTGTGGCTCACATCTTCCTCTGGTTTTACGTCCAGAAACGGTTTAAACGCCTTCTATGAGTTGAGGATATGCTTCCCATCCAGTTTTCTTACAAGCTGGCAAACAGGGTCTTTTAACATCAGATTCGCAAGATGTTGCCATTCCCTTTGGAATTGCGGCCATAAATCAAGAATTTCTCTTTGTACGTCTCCACTAGGATGCGTCTCAAGAGAAAGTTGGATATTACCCAAATTCTCCTTACTCAGTCCATCCTTAATGAATTCAATTTTATCATCTCGATTAGAGGACGGAATCCCAATAGAACGACATTTACCGTTACACGTCCATCGTGCACATTTGTGGCAATTTGAACTCATGCGCTTTGCTCGTCGCTTCTTTGCAAAAGTGCTTCTACCTGTACCTGGTAAATGTAAAACAGGAAGATATTCATCTTCACGTACCTTGGCTTCAATTATCCAACGTATGTCTCCAGGAATCCCTTTGTGCATAAGCATTCTTAATCTTTCAAATCGAACTTGGTAAAGCTTCAGTAAAATATTTCGAGGAAAAGGAGGAAATCGTTTCTGCAATCTTGTGAGAATATCATCCATCCTGAAAAAAGAAAAAAAAATGAAAGAGAAATTGAAAGAGAAATTTATATACAATATCAGTTTTGTGGGTAGCTGATGGAACCGACTTAAATAATCACGGAGTACCGTTATCCGCCATTTAACCGGGGTTAAAAAATTATATTTACATCTAGTTATTTTCAAAACAAGGATCAGAAAGAAAAACAACATAAAAAAAAACTCAAAAACAAAACACTCTAAATAAAATCCTAAATTCTTCCCTCCACACATAATTTTTACATTGTCCTCAATGTAATGCTATTATCCCCCAATGCAAGAATTATATGTAAGAGAAAAAAAAACTATTAAACAAAAGAAAAGAAAAACAATAAAAGATAGAATGATGGAGAGTAAGGAATATGCAAATCTGATATAATAGATGCTCTCCATCCTTTTGGGTTGCCTCCCAAGAAGCGCTTGGTTTATTGTCCTCAGCCTGACTTAGACCCATGCCATTATTATTCAACATACTTTGGCTCAAAAAGTGGAAACTCCTCCACATCTTGTATTGGAAAGTTCTCATAGTAAGGCTTCAATCTATGACCATTTACTTTGAATGCCTTATCTGTTTTTGGGCTTTGGATTTCAACTGCACCATGAGTAAATACATTAGTAATTACAAAAGGTCCAACCCAACGAGAACGTAACTTACCTGGATATAACTTAAGGCGTGAATGGAAGAGAAGAACTTTTTGTCCAACAACAAAGTCCTTTCTTGATATCATCTTGTCATGGAATGCCTTAGTCTTTTCCTTGTAAATCCTAGAATTCTGATAGGCATCATTCCTTATCTCCTCTAATTCTTGTAGGTCAAGTTTTCTTTTCGTTCCTGTCTCATCCATCTCCATGTTGCATTGTTTGATAGCCCAATATGATTTATGTTCCAATTCAACCGGAAGATGACAAGGCTTACCATAAACAAGTCGATAAGGAGACATACCAATGGGTGTCTTATATGCTGTCCTATAAGCCCAAAGTGCATCATCAAGTCGTGAACTCCAATCCTTCCTATTTGGATTAACTGTCTTTTCAAGGATGGACTTAACTTCTCGGTTTGACACTTCAGCTTGCCCACTAGTTTGAGGATGATATGAGGTGGAGACCTTGTGTGTGATGTTATACTTCCTCAAAAGTGCTTCCATAGTCCTATTGCAAAAGTGAGTACCTCTATCGCTGATTATGGCCTTTGGTGTTCCAAACCTAGCAAAGATGTTTAGTCTTGACAAAATCTGAAACAACTTTAGAGTCATTAGTCCTAGTGGATTTTGCTTCCACCCACTTTGAAACATAATCAACGGCAAGTAAAATATAAAGATTACCAAAAGAAGGAGGAAAAGGTCCCATGAAATCCATGCCCCATACATCAAAAATTTCAACAATAAGTATTGGAGTTTGAGGCATTTGATTTTTAGCACCTAAGTTACCTGTTCTTTGGCAACGATCACATGACTTGCAAAAGAGGTATGCATCTTTGAATATGGTAGGCCAATAAAATCCAGAATCAAGAATTTTCATGGCTGTTCTTTTGGATCCAAAGTGTCCTCCACATGCATAAGAGTGACAAAAGGTGAGAATAGATTGAAATTCAGTTTCGAGTACACACCTTCTTATAATCTGATCGGAGCAATGCTTCCAAAGGTAAGGATCATCCCATATGTAGTATTTGGCATCACTCTTGATCTTATTTCTTTGAGCTTGTGTCAACTCTTGTGGCAACTTCTTGGTAACTAAGTAATTAACAATATCAGCATACCAAGGAGTTGTTGTACTTATAAAAAGAAGTTGCTCATCCGGAAAGTTCTCATTCAAGGGTAGTGCATCCTCTTCATGAACTAAACGGCTAAGATGGTCCGCAACCAGGTTGTCACTACCTCTCTTATCTTTTATCTCCAAATCAAACTCTTGTAAGAGAAGTATCCATCTAATCAACCTTGGTTTGGCCTCCTTTTTAGTGAGTAAGTACTTAAGGGCTGCATGGTCAGAATATACAATTACTTTAGTACCAATTAAATAAGATCAAAATTTTTCTAAAGCAAATACAACAGCCAAAAGTTCTTTTTCAGTAGTGGAATAGTTCAATTGAGCATCATTAAGAGTTCGGGAGGCATAATAAATGGCATGTGAGGCTTTGCCAACCCGTTGGCCCAAAAGAGCTCCAATGGCATAGTCACTAGCATCACACATGATTTCAAAAGGTACATTCCAATCTGGTGGTTGGATGATAGGAGCTGATGTCAAGAGTCCCTTCAATGTTTCAAACGCCTCTTTGCATTTATCATCAAAGTGGAAAACCACATCTTTTTGTAGTAGCTTGCAAAGAGGTAATGTGATCTTTGAGAAGTCTTTGATAAATCTCCTATAGAAACCTGCATGTCCAAGAAAAGAACGAACCTCTCTCACATTTGTGGGAGGTGGTAAAGAATGCATAATATCTATTTTAGACTTATCAACCTCTATCCCTCTAGAAGAAATAACATGGCCCAAAACTATTCCTTGTTCTACCATAAAGTGACATTTTTCCCAATTCAAAACAAGGTTAGTTTCCATGCATCTTTCAAGTACAAGTGTAAGGTTCTCTAGACATCTATCAAAAGAATCACCATAGACACTAAAATCATCCATAAACACTTCTATGATGTTCTCTACATAATCTGAAAATATGCTAACCATACACCTTTGGAATGTAGCTGGTGCATTACAAAGACCAAATGGCATACGCCGGTATGCAAAAGTACCAAATGGACATGTGAATGTTGTTTTCTCTTGGTCCTCCGGAGCAATGGCTATCTGATTATAACCTGAAAAACCATCAAGAAAACAATAATGAGAATGGCCAGCTAACCTTTCAAGCATTTGATCAATAAAAGGTAAAGGAAAGTGGTCTTTGCGAGTTGTGGAATTAAGTTTACGATAATCAATACAAACTCGCCATCCTGTTTGAATCCTAGTAGGAACAAGTTCATTCTCATTATTTGTTACCACCGTTACACCTGATTTCTTTGGAACCACTTGGACTGGGCTCACCCATTTGCTATCCGAGATAGGATAGATCACTCCAACATCTAGGAGCTTCAGTATCTCCTTTTTCACAACCTCCATCATAGGAGGGTTCAATCCTCTTTGTGCTTCTCTTGTTGGTTTGGACCCTTCCTCTAACAAAATCCGGTGCATGCACATGGATGGGCTTATTCCCTTGATATCGGCAATTGTCCAACCAATTGCTGTTTTATGCTCTCTAAGCACCCGGATAAGTCGCTCTTCTTGCAAATGTGTGAGCTCTTTGGCAATGATGATCGGTAGTGTGTCCTTTTTACCTAAGAATACATATTTCAAGTGGTTCGGTAGTGGTTTCAACTCTAAAGTTGGTGCCTGCAAAATGGAAGGTAGAAGTTTCTCATTAGATAAAGGCAAATCAATAAATGAAACATCAAACCTTGTATCTTTAGGTTGCAGCGAGTGTAAAGATTCTAGTGCCCCTTCCACCAGGTCACTCAAGGCTAGTTTAGCATTCCCCATTCCGAGATGGTTGCTAAGGACTATTTCTACACTATCTTCACCATCTAGCTCATAAGCTTGCTGCACTAGTGAGTCAATTATATCAATATTAAAAACAGAATGCACATCACTAGGATATCTCTTGGCCTCAAAAATGTTAAAGCGAATTATTTCACCATCAAATTCCATAGTTAGAGTGCCATCATGTACATCTATTTTAGTTCTTGCTGTTTTCAAGAATGGTCTCCCTAATAGAATAGGTGTGGGATTAGAAGACATCTCATCTTCCATCTCAATAACATAAAAGTCAGCGGGAAAAACCAATTCATTAACTTGTACAAGAACGTCTTCTGCAACGGTCAGCAAGTTGTATTATAACACCGGTTTCCTCTAATGGTCCTAGATTCAATGAAGCATAAATTGAATATGGCATGACATTAATAGATGCCCCTAGATCTAGCATAGCACGCTCAAACCTGGTGTTGCCTATCTTACAAGGAATGGTAAACATACCTGGATCCTTGCATTTAGGTGGGAGTTTCTTTTGAAGAACAGCTGACACATTCTCCCCCACACTTACCTTTTCATTCCATTTCAACTTCCGTTTAGATGTGCACAACTCTTTTAGGAACTTGGCATATCTTGGCACTTGCTTGATAGCATCTAGTAATGGAATGTTCACCTCTACTTTCCGGAAAGTTTCCAAAATTTCCTTTTCTTGCTCCTCCTTCTTGGACTTTGCTAACCTGCTAGGAAAAGGTGGAGGGGTTATATAACAAGGAAAGAATGGTTTAGGAATTACCTTTTTTAGTGGCTCGTTGGGATGTGAAGAGGATGCCATGGTATTGTTCTCCCCTTGAGCACTATCATTTTGTGGTGTCTCTAGCTGTTTCCCACTTCTTAAAGTTATAGCATTGGCATTCTCTCTTGGATTCACTATGGTATGGGAAGGTAATTTCCCAGAATCCCTTGCTTGCATTTGACTCATGGTTGTTGCCAATTGCCCTATTTGAGTCTCCAAATTTCGAATACTTGTCTTTGTTTCCTGTTGGAATTGAATTGTATTAGTAGAAAGAGCTTTAACAAGATCTTCAAGAGAAGTACCTGAATTTTGGGTGGGTGGTAGTTGTTGTCGGGTTTGGTATGGTTGTTGCACTCTTTGCTGAAAACCCGGTGGCCTGTGGTCAAATGGTGGAGGAATAGTTTGTGATTGGTTCCCTCCATAATTGAAGTTTGGATGATCCCTCCATCCTGGATTGTAAGTGTTTGAGTAGGGATCATATATCCTTGATTGGTTTTGAAATCCACCCATGGCATTCACATGTTCATTGGTATCCTCTTGAAGTGTTGGACACATATCAGTTTGGTGCCCTATGTTTGAACATATGCCACAAGCCTTTATTTGTTGTATTTTACCTACAGCCAATTGTTGAACAAGAGAAGTCAGTTTATCAAATTTTTGTTCAAGGGATGATATACTTACCTCATTAACTCTCTTGGGTTGTGGTGGTGGATCTTGTCTCATTGAGAACTGTTGAGAATTGGCTGCCATGTTGGAGATTAATGTTCTGGCAGCCCTGGGAGTCTTATCAACTAGAGCTCCCCCACTAGCGGCATCTATCATACTTCTCTCCATGGGCATGAGACCTTCATAGAAGTATTGGATGAGAAGTTGTTCACTTATTTGATGGTGTGGACATGATGCACAAAGTTTCTTGAACCTCTCCCAATATTCATATAAGGACTCTCCGTTGTATTGCCGAATCCCACATATCTCTTTCCTAATGTTGACAGCCTTAGATGCTGGGAAATACCTTTCCAAGAATGCTTTCTTCAAATCATTCCATGTAGTGATGGTCTCGGATGGTAGATAGTAGAGCCATTCCTTTGCTGAATCAGCTAGAGAGAATGAGAAGGCTCTCAACTTAACTTGCTCTTCCGTGACCCCTGTTGGTCTCATGCTTGAGCAAACTACATGGAATTCCTTGAGGTGCTTATTTGGATCCTCTCCTGCAAAACCATGAAAAGTTGGGAGAAGATGAATCAAACCAGATTTTAATTCAAAAGCTACCTCAAGATTAGCATATTCAATGCATAATGGTTGTTGACCCAAGTCCGGAGCGGCTAGCTCCTTGAGAGTTCGGTTGTCAGCTGCTGCCATCTCTCCTTGCTCCTCTTGGATGTTTTGGATCAACTCCTCGATTGGTTGTTGGTGAGAAGTTATAAATTCCCGAATTCTCCTAAGTCGTAAGTCTTCTTCGGGAGCTTGGAACATTCACTAATAAAAAAAATAAGAAAGTAAATAATTAGAACAGAAAATAAGAATAAACCAATAAACTAATAAACTAAAGAAAGCAATCCCCGGCAACGGCGCCAAAAATTTGATGCACCCAAAAGAGTGTATCTTATTTAACCTTGCACTAAAAAGATCAATTGTAAGTATAATGATTAGCAAGGGTCGAGTCCTCAGGGATTGGGTTTTAATCTATGAGTTATTAGTTTATAACTTACGTTCAAAGAAAACAATAAAAGAAAAGGGGTTTTTGAAGCCAGATTTAAACTAAAGTAAATAATAAGAATAAGATGCAAGGCGGTATAACCAGCCAATAAAAATATATATACTAAATTAGGCGGTATAACCAGCCAATAAAAATTTATATACTAAATTAGGCGGTATAACCAGCCAATAAAAATAAAACAAAGTTAATATACAAATTAGGCGGTATAACCAGCCAATAAAAATAAATATACTTTTAAAAATAAACAAACTAGAAAAGTAAGAAAACAAGTAAGTAAGAAGAATCAAATATGAAAAATATGGTTAAGGTTTCATTATCCACCACTAGACATCATTAAGAATCAATTTCAGATCTATCAATATCAACCAACTATCAAAGTTAACAACCGTAGATAACAACAAGCTCAGTTATCCCAATCTTTCCTTAGTTTGTCGTTAAATAGAACAAGCTCTCTATTTAATCTCTAACCATTAAACAACCTAGAATAAGCTCTCTAAATTCAATTTAATGGCAGCTTTATGATGAGAAAGATAGGTTGATCTAAGCAACAAACACATAAGCTCGGATTGTTCAACTTAGGTTATGTTCCACTTTGCAATTATTGAAAACTTGACCATAATCATTAATCACAAATTGCCACTTATGAATAGGAAATCAAGACAATTACACGGATCAAGACTCCTAAACTAGCAATAGATAATTATCAAGATCTATCTAGTTGTACACCTAAATAAATCAAGACAACATCATGAACAATTCTTGTAGAAGAACATAAGCAACTTTGATAGAAAATTAATGATAGATAGAATCTGAAAATCAATCACAAAACATGTCTAGGGCTTTGAAATCACCCTTAACCAAATAGAAGTTTAGCCTAGCATAGGCATTGTAAACATAAACATAAAATTAAAGAGAATCTAAGAAGGAAATAAAAGAAAGAAGAAGAAGAAAATAAAGAAAAAGAAAACTACAGAAAAGAAAGAAGAAGAAAACTTAGAGAATTTTATTACAATGGCTAATTTCCTACCAATCTACAATCTCTTACAATCATCCAAGGCCCTCTATTTATACACATTTTGGAAGGCTAAATGACAAGAGACAAGCTTTACAAATTTCAAAGGTAGGTATAATAGGTGGGTGCATTTTTCTAACAATTTTCGTCATATTGTATGACAATTTTGATCAGCCAACTTGATGGTCGATTTTGTCAATTTTGGAGGCCTGATCTGATCACATGGTATTCGAGACAAATGTTCCCCTATCAGTTACTGATCCATAGCCGTTAGAATCAGCTCATTTGCTGATGTGGATAAGAAGATATGGGCAAAATACGAAAACAGGTCAGCACAGACGTCATTGCACATCAGCCAACTTGATGGTCGATTTCGCTAGGGAAAACGACTCCGTTTCAAGAAGTGTAAAACATGAAAAAGATAGATATGCCTCTTAACTTTGCACGGTCAAAATTTCAGCCTTATTGCTTCAGTGAAACTCGAGATATAGCTGATATGGCAAAAGGTGTCGGAACTGGAACTGAACTGGATTTGCCCTTAATTCTAGTAATCTGAAATCACTCAAAGAAACTTGTGAAAAACACCACATTACATAAAAATATAAAAGATCAAAAACACAATTAGACTAAACAATAGTAACTCATATTTGACACAAAACAATAATAAAACATAACTAAAAACTATATAATTATACGAGTTATCAGTCAAAAAGGTCATTTTTTCGAAGAAACCGAAAAGGGCAAATTTGTAATTAAGAAAATATGAAAGAAGAAGGAATTGCTGGGATTTTATCTCCTTTGATCAGCCAGAATAGAGGAGAATAAGGAAGCTTGATCAATTTAAATTCTTAGTCACTATCAAGCTCACATGCTACCACTAGTACCTTGCAAATGGTCCTCCTTCATCCAATGGCTTAGGTGCCTTGTAGAAAAGTTGAATACACCATTCAATGGCCAAGATTAAATGCCAAGATGACATTTGTCATGAAACAACCCTCATATAATGGCCAAGATTGGAAGAGTACAACTCATCCAAAGGTGGATATCCATTCGGCCAAGCAAGGAAGTGCATGGGATTGTTCCTTTTCATCCAATGGCTTAGGCCATGAACAAGGTCTGAGTACACATGTAAAGGGTTGGATTAAATTCCAAGATGACATTTTTATGTTGTCATGAAAGAATCCTCATCCAATGGCCAAGAATAGGAGAGCACAACTTATCCAAGGGTAGGCACTCAAAGGGCCAAGCAAGGGAGTGCATGGGATTGGTCCCCTTTTTTCATCTAAGGGCTGAGGTTATTACAAGGGCTGAGTACACATCTTAAGGGCTGCTATCAATTGGCAAGATGACATTTTTATGCTATCATGAAAATATCTTAATCTAAGGGCCAAAATTGGAGGAGAAAAAGTGCACAACCTATCCTATGGTTGAGGGGCCATTCGGCCTAGCATGAGAGAGGGGGGGAATGTTTTATTTTTCCTTAAGTGGCTGATCATTTGAGAGGAGAATTCAGTAGCTAATGGAGAAAAGAAAAATTTTTTGAAAGAAAGAAAGAAAGCTTTTGTTAAGGTAGCCATTGCTACTACATTTTTTCTTCTTCTTCCTCATGCTTTATTTATTGTTTTCCATGTGATTTCCTAACATTTTTTTACATCTTTCTTGTTGTTCTTGCTTTTCAAAAAATAAATAAAACAATGGTTAGGCTTCATGATCTTGATGAAAATCAAGTGATAATGGTTAGGGTGGGCTTTTGTCCAATATACCAACCATGGAGCTCATCTCCATATTTTTTTTTACCTTAGTTATTTTTTATGATTTTGAGATTGAAAAGGCTTCATGACCTTGATAAAAATTAACAGATAATGGTTAGAGGGAGCTTTGTCCAATGTACCAACCATGGAGCTCATCTCTTTGTTATTTATTTGCTTACTTTAACTTGCTTATTTTTATTATTGTTTATCTTTATGTATATTTATATTCTTGCTAACCATCTTGTTCTTTTGACTTATGTCATATTTTTGCATCTTGGGGCTATTGTCATATAGTTTAGGCCATTTCCATTTTTCATATCATCTTCCATAGCATTTAGTTACGTCATTTTACATGACATTTTTCACAACACTTTGGTTCCTAAGCCATTCGGCCATGTGTATTTTCTCTAAGCTTTAGGACATTTTTCTAGGCCATGATATTTGCTATTTCCTTTAGACATCTAGGTCATTTTACATGTCATTTAAACTTTAGGCCATTTTCATATGCCATGTCATTTTACATGTCATTTAAATTTTAGGCCGTTTTTATTATTCCATGTCATTTTACATGTCATTTAAGCATTAGGCCATTTTCATATGCCAAGTTATTTTTCCATGACATTTAGACATTAGGCCATTTTCATATGCCATTTCATTTCACATGTCATTTAGCTTTAGGCCATTTTTATTATTCCATGTCATTTTACATGTCATTTAAGCATTAGGCTATTTTCATATGCCATGTTGTTTTTCCATGACATTTAGACATTAGGCC
Organism: Fremontodendron californicum; assembly: GCA_030761205.1. NCBI lineage: Eukaryota > Viridiplantae > Streptophyta > Magnoliopsida > Malvales > Malvaceae > Fremontodendron > Fremontodendron californicum. Next base: position 19,715,478 of record JAULJL010000020.1, on the reverse strand, counting down.
ATTTTCATATGCCATGTCATTTCCCATGTCATTTAGGCACTAAGCCATTTTAATTATTCCATATCATTTGCCATGTCATTGTGACACTAGGTCATGCATATTAAGTTAGGATAGCATTTATTGTCATGCAAACTCAAGCTAGGCATTGAGGTTATTTATGCCATGCATTTTCCATATCACTAGACTTTAAACCATGCATTTCATGCATTCACTTAGCTGTATTTTCATGCATTCCATGTCATGCCACCTGATTTATGACTTAGGCCAATCAATGGTTCAACGTCATGCTCACTTGAGCATACTTATGGAAAATTAAAGAGTTGTCAAATTGATTATTCTACCTTTATGATTTTTTTTACTTTGACAATTTTTGTCTAACTTTTTAAAGTGATAGCTACTATTTGAGGATCTTTAGGAGAGTCTCCAACATTTTTACTTTGATTTTCAAAGGTAAAAAATGTGTTTTGGCAAAACAGTTTTTCACCCTGTACTCGTACTTTCCCGATTTTTCTGGGCAGTCGTCTTTAATCAGAAAATTAAGCCAATTTTTTATCATGTAGTTTTATAGGTTCTAAGTCTCCAGTATTTGTTTTAGAGTTTTTTGAATTTTTAAAAATAGGCTAAAAAATCATGTGTCAAAACTGGATAGTAGAGGCAGATTTGAATTCAAAAGAAAAACAATGGTTAAATTTGGCTAAGGCATTTAGAGGGGGTTGGTTAGAAGCTTTAGCTACTATTTTAGGCTGGTTTCTAAGCCTTTTTAAACTCTAAAAATGATTTTATAAACCTCGGGTTAAGGTTGGTCAAGTCCGGGATTTTAAACTTAGGAAATTAGAGCTATTTTAAAAGGGTTTGGCTAGGGTTTTAATCTTCATTCAAGCTTTTCAAAATTGTTTTCAAACAATCACAAAGTATTTTGGTTTTAGAATATTTAATTTGATATATTTTTCTAAGGTAGCCGGATATCTTTTTTAGATATACGGATTTTTTTAATTAAAGGAAAAAATACATTTTCATGCATTGCATTTTTCATGTTCTGCTATATAATATGTGATTTTTGCTATGATAAATTTCTATGATATTGTTATTATTTTGATTTATTTTATGGTGTTATGTTGTTTGTTATATGGTTTTGAATATTACATGCTATCCTATGCGTTTTATTTAGCTATTCATTTTTGTCACATTATTTAGCATATACTATGTTCATGCATTATTATTTCCATTTTTATTTTCATGCATATTACATGATAGCATTATTTTATGTTTCATGTCATTTAGATTATATTCCATGTCATTTAGATTCTATTATTTAGAATTTGTCATGTCATTTAAAGTATCCCATGTCATTTAAATTTGCCATATCATTTAAATCTTATTCATTTCATTTAGAATATCATGATACTTAGGATATTTCATTTCATTTAGGATATGCTATGCCATTTGAATTATGTCATATCATTTAGGTTGCATTATATTATCTAGACTTTGCTATGTCATTTTATTTATGGCACAGATGTTCATATTCATTTTTTAGATTTTAAAAAAAAAAGGGATAATGATTTTAAATAAAATAAAGATATTCCCGAGTTAAAATAATTAATGAGTTCTCTACCGGGTTTGCTGGAGAGAATGTCATCAATTATCATTAATAAAAGAATATCTTTATTTCTAGAAACGAGAATGATTCGGAAGGTTTTCCAAATAAATAAAAATTTCTATATATTCGGAAGATTTTCCAAATAAATAAAAATTACTATATTTTACCGATTTTGTCGGGGAATATAGGAAAATTTTGAATTAATAAATTTCGGATCATTTTCAATTAAAAATGGAATTATTTTTCTTAAAATTGGGAATTAATTTAAAACACCAAATTTAAAACCAACTTTTTAACGAGACTTGAGATAACACATGATTAATAAGGTACCGTTTTTACGGGCGTTGTGGGGGTTCTAATCCTTCCCAGCACGTAACCGAGTCCCGAACCCAATTCATCGATTTTCTCTAGTTTAAAACGCAGATTTGAAATTGGTTTTAAAAATGTTTTAATTAATTTTAAAATATTTTACAAAACTGGTTTTGATAGGTGGCCGATCACACCTAGCCAAAAAAGATTGGTGGCGACTCCATGACTTTTTCCAAGGTTGTTTTCAAACCCACATTTTATTTCAAGAGGAAATAAGTCGACTTTTCCTCGGCTTTTTAATGTCATGCCTAACGAATAATAAAGTCTTGCTATGAGACTTGTTATGTTGTCATAATTTTTTTTAGGTTGCGACAGGGAGGATATCATCAATTATCATTAATAACGGAATATCTTCTTTAAAACGAGAATGATTAAAAAAAATTTCCAAATTAATAAAAATTTCTACATTTTGCCATGTTTGTTGGGGAACATAGGAAAATGTTGAATTAATAAATTCTGGATTATTCTCAATTAAAAATGGAATTATTTTTCTTAGAATTGGGAATTAATTTGAAATGCTAAATCTAAAACCGAATTTTTACCGAGAATTGAGATAACACATGATTAATAAGGTACCGTTTCATACGGGCTTTGTGGGGGTGCTAATCCTTCCCCACACGTAACCGAGTCCCGAACCTATTTCTTTGATTTCTCCGGTTTAAAACGCGGACTTGAAATTGGTTAAAAAAATGTTTTCATTAATTTTAAAATGTTTTACAGAACCGGTTTTAATAGGTGGACGATCACACCTAGCCAAAAAAGGTTGGTGGTGACTCCATGTCTTTTTCGAGGTTGTTTTCAAACCCTCATTTTATTTCAAGATGAATTAAGTCGTCTTTTCCTCTATTTTCCAATGTCACGCTTAACGAATATAAAGTCTCACGATGAGACTTGTTATTTTTTAGGTTGCGACAACTTGGCGACTCCACTAGAGAAATTAGAGAGTCAGACCTAGAATTAATCGTGTGTTATCAAAGTATTGGTTTTAAATTTTTTTGAATGTCTTTGGTAGTGATAGCCGAAGCCTCTGTGGAGATATCGAGAGTTTTTTTTTTAATTTTTTGAAAATGGAAAGTATTTGGTAGTGACAATCGAAGCCTCTGTAGTGATATCTAGAGTTTTAAAATTTTTTGCAAAGTTAGAAAGTCTTTGGTAGTGATATCCGAAGCCTCTATGGAGATATCCAGAGTTTTAAATTTTTTTAAAAAGTGAACAAGTTTTCGGTGGTGATAGCTGAAGCTTCTGGTGGAAATATCCAGGGTTTTATAATTTTGAAAAATCTTCTTCTGGGGAGTTATCCAGAGTTTTACAGTTTCTAAAAATGAGCAAGTCCTTGGTGGTGATAGCCAAAGTTTCTGGAGGAGATACCTAGAATTTTATTCAACATCTGCACCTACATCCAGAAGCATTTGCATCAGTCTAAGTCATTTGAATCTGCATCAAGAAAAATTTGCATCAAATCAAGTCATTTGCATCTACATCAAGAAGCATTTGCACCAACTAAAGACATTTGCATTTGCATCATGAAGCATTTGCATCCTTTCTCAACACTTTCAGGTATAATCGAACTCGTTTTGCTTCTCAAAGGAGTCAAGTCCCGAGACCACTGCAGAGATATTTTGTTTTAAATTCAAACTCGTTCTGCTTCTCAAATGAGTCGAGCCCCAAGACCACCGTCGAGGTACTTTCTTTTATTTTGAACCTGTCGAACCTAGAAATTTACTTTTTTAAAATTAACAAGTCTTTGGTAGTGATAGTTGAAGCCTCTAGAAGTGTGATAACTCGTATAATTATATAGTTTTTAGTTATGTTTTATTATTGTTTTGTGTCAAATATGAGTTATTATTGTTTAGTCTAATTGTGTTTATGATCTTTTATATTTTTATGTAATTTGGTGTTTTTCACAAGTTTCTTTGAGTGATTTCAGATTACTAGAATTAAGGGCAAATCCAGTTCAGTTCGAGTTCCGACACCTTTTGCCATATCAGCTATATATCGAGTTTCACTGAAGCAATAAGGCTGAAATTTTAACCGTGCAAAGTTAAGAGGCATATCTATCTTTTTTATGTTTTACACTTCTTGAAACGGAGTCGTTTTCCCTAGCGAAATTGACCATCAAGTTGGCTGATGTGCAATGACGGCTGTGCTGACCTGTTTTTGTATTTTGCTCATATCTTCTTATCCACATCAGAAAATGAGCTGATTCCAACGGCTATGGATCAGTAACTGATAGGGGAACATTTTTCTAGAAGACCATGTGATCAGATCAGGCCTCCAAAATTGACAAAATCGACCATCAAGTTGGCTGATCAAAATTGTCATACAATATGACGAAAATTGTTAGAAAAATGCACCCACCTATTATACCTACCTTTGAAATTTGTAAAGCTTGCCTCTTGTCATTTAGCCCTCCAAAATGTGTATAAATAGAGGGCCTTGGATGATTGTAGAGGATCACATTGTACATTGGTAGGAAATTAGCCATTGTAATAAATTCTCTAAGTTTTCTTCTTCTTTCTTTTCTCTAGTTTTCTTTTTCTTTATTTTCTTCTTCTTCTTTCTTTTATTTCCTTCTTAGATTCTCATTAATTTTATGTTTATGTTTACAATGCCTATGCTAGGCTAAACTTCTATTTGGTTAAGGGTGATTTCAAAGCCCTAGACATGTTTTGTGATTGATTTTCAGATTCTATCTATCATTAATTTTCTATCAAAGTTGCTTATGAACTTCTACAAGAATTGTTCATGATGTTGTCTTGATTTATTTAGGTGTACAACTAGATAGATCTTGATAATTATCTATTGCTAGTTTAGGAGTCTTGATCCGTGTAATTGTCTTGATTTCCTATTCATAAGTGGCAATTTGTGATTAATGATTATGGTCAAGTTTTCAATAATTGCAAAGTGGAACATAACCTAAGTTGAACAATCCGAGCTTATGTGTTTGTTGCTTAGATCAACCTATCTTTCTCATCATAAAGCTGCCATTAAATTGAATTTAGAGAGCTTATTCTAGGTTGTTTAATGGTTAGAGATTAAATAGAGAGCTTGTTCTATTTAACGACAAACTAAGGAAAGATTGGGATAACAGAGCTTGTTGTTATCTACGGTTGTTAACTTTGATAGTTGGTTGATATTGATAGATCTGAAATTGATTCTTAATGATGTCTAGTGGTGGAGAATGGAACCTTAACCATATTTTTCATATTTGATTCTTCTTACTTACTTGTTTTCTTACTTTTCTAGTTTGCTTATTTTTAAAAGTATATTTATTTTTATTGGCTGGTTATACCGCCTAATTTGTATATTAACTTTGTTTTATTTTTATTGGCTGGTTATACCGCCTAATTTAGTATATATATTTTTATTGGCTGGTTATACCGCCTAATTTAGTATATACATTTTTATTGGCTGGTTATACCGCCTTGCATCTTATTCTTATTATTTACTTTAGTTTAAATCTGGCTTCAAAAACCCCTTTTCTTATATTATTTTCTTTGAACGTAAGTTATAAACTAATAACTCATAGATTAAAACCCAATCCCTGAGGACTCGACCCTTGCTAATCATTATACTTACAATTGATCTTTTTAGTGCAAGGTTAAATAAGATACACTCTTTTGGGTGCATCAAATTTTTGGCGCCGTTGCCGGGGATTGTTTTCTTTAGTTTATTTGTTACTTGGTTTATTCTTATTTTCAGTTCTAATTAGTATTATTTTCTTGTGCATACATGTTTTTCTTATCAAATTTTGAAAAAAAAAAAAAAGATGGAATTAAGCAATCTAACACTTGAAGAGTTAGTGGCATACATGAACATGGAGAATCAACAAGCCAATCTCATCTCCCCAGTTCAACAAATGGACATGGGAGGATGTCAAGGCCATCAAGTGTTCCAAGACCAACAGTATGATCATTACTCAAACACTTACCATGAGGGATGGTGGGATCATACTAATTATGGCTACTCGAAAAATTACCAAGAAATAGATCCTTATGCCAATTACACTCATCCATCTAGCTTCAATCAATCATGGTCTCAAGAACCGGATCTTCTTCAACCACCACATATGACTCAAAACTCAGGTACTTCTTTAGAAGATCTTGTCGATTCTCTTGTTACTAATACTTTGCAATTTCAACAGGAAACAAGGGCAAGCATCCAGAGTTTGGAAAAGCAAATGAGCCTATTGGCTAGTAGTATGGTGGAATTAGTAGCAGAAAGATCTCTAGCACTCCCTTCCCAAACGGTGATTAACCCAAAGGAGAATGCTACTATTGTGACCTTGAGAAATGAGGAACAAGATGAGGATGAGACAAAACCAAAGATGGATTCACTTCTTGAGGATAATGAAGCCACCATTCAAATTGAGAGTACTTTGACACCTCAGGTAGCTTTTAAGGTTCTTATTTCTACTAATGTTCCTTCTCCACTTTTTCCTAGCAGATTTGCAAAGTCCAAGAAGGAGGAACATGAACAACAATTTTTGGAAACCTTAAACAGCTTGCTTGTGGATGCCATTAGACAAGTACCAAGATATGCACAATTCCTCAAAGAGCTATACCCCACCAAGAATGATGAAATAATACGTGTGGGGGAGAATGCATTGGCTGTTTTGCAAAGAAAACTTCCTCCAAAACGCAAAAATCCGAGAAGTTTCATGTCTAAGCCAAAAGATCCTAAAAAGCCAAGAAGGGGAATTGGCTAGGCTGAAAACAATCAATCAAGTGCTAATTGGGGGAGGCAGCCTAATTAGTGAAAGCATTGCCAAACTGCCATCCTCAGATTTGCTCTCTTTTTCTTTATCTTTTTCTTATGTTTCTTTGTTAATTGTGTTTAGTGTTTTTAAGTTCATTTAGGCTGCATAAGTTTATTTTGTTTATTAGTTCTTTTCACTTACACATGATTCTTTCATTTGGGTTAATAGCATTACATTAATGACAATGTAAAAATTATGTGTGGGGGGAAGAATTTAGGATTTTATTTAGAGTGTTTTGTTTTTGAGTCTTCTTATGCTGTTTTTCTTTCTGATCCTTGTTTTAAAAATAACTAGATGTAAATATAATTTTTATTTTTTTTTACCCCGGTTAAATGGCGGATAACGGTACTCCGTGATTATTTAAATCGGTTCCATCAGCTACCCACAAAACTGATATTGTATATAAATTTCTCTTCCAATTTCTCTTTCAATTTTTTTCATTTGTTTTTTCAGGATGGATGATATTCTCACAAGATTGCAAAAACGATTTCCTCCTTTTCCTCGAAATATTTTACTAAAGCTTTACCAAGTTCGATTTGAAAGATTAAGAATGCTTATGCACAAAGGGATTCCTGGAGACATACGTTGGATAATTGAAGCCAAGGTACGTGAAGATGAATATCTTCCTGTTTTGCATTTACCAGGTACAGGTAGAAGCACTTTTGCAAAGAAGCGACGAGCAAAGCGCATGAGTTCAAATTGCCACAAATGTGCACGATGGACGTGTAACGGTAAATGTCGTTCTATTGGGATTCCGTCCTCTAATCGAGATGATAAAATTGAATTCATTAAGGATGGACTGAGTAAGGAGAATTTGGGTAATATCCAACTTTCTCTTGAGACGCATCCTAGTGGAGACGTACAAAGAGAAATTCTTGATTTATGGCCGCAATTCCAAAGGGAATGGCAACATATTGGGAATCTGATGTTAAAAGACCCTGTTTGCCAGCTTGTAAGAAAACTGGATGGGAAGCATATCCTCGACTCATAGAAGGCGTTTAAGCCGTTTCTGGACGTAAAACCAGAGGAAGATGTGAGCCACAATCACAACTGCAATAAATAACTTCTCAGCTTTTGGTTTGATTTGCAATAACTTCATTTCGGTTTAATTTACGTGTTGTTCGATTTGTGTAATTATTCTCGTTTTTTTTTTATTGGTCTTTTACGGTTGATTTTTCTTCTCTTTTTGATTTTCTTCCTGAAATCACGCAAAAATCTTTTGTTAGGTTAACATTTTCTTCTGACAGGTCAAATACACTTTCGGCGACATTATTACTCTTGTCTGATTCACTACTCAGTCCTCTATATATTACACCATGTACTCATTCTCTTTGAGGCACTTGAAAAAAAAATGGAAAGTACATCGTCCTAGCGCATTAAAAAAATTTGTGTCTTTGGAGGTGCTTATCCAGGGAAAAATAACACATATTTGCTGATGAAGCCATAAGAGTTGGAGTAATACTTGCCCAACAAAAGATCCAGTTGATTTATGGAGGCGGTAGTACGGGTTTAATGGGAGCAGTCGCTACAGCAGCACACGCCGGAGGAACTCCAGTTCTAGGAATCGTGCCAAAACTATTCACAGATTTTTGTGGACCTACCGTGGGTAAGGAAATACAAGTCTGGAGTATCCCTGAACGGATGACAATCATGTACCATTCTGCCGATGCATTCATTGCTCTACCAGGAGGTCTGGGTACATTGGAAGAAATAGCTTGCGTGGCTTCTTGGTCATCTTTGGTCACAAATAAGAAACCCATTGGTTTGCTTAATATTAATGGTTATTTTAGTAATTTGCTTTCATATTTAGATAATGTTGTGGATAATGGATTCATGTTTTCAGAGGCAAGGAGAACCATAATTTCTGCTACAACCATGGAAGATTTACTCAAAAAGCTCCAAGCTTATGAGTGTTTATCTGCTACGGTTGTTTCGCAAACGCTCGGAAAAAGAAAAAGAGATATGGACGAGCAAGGAGTGGATTGCACTTTGTCTTTGTGACATTATCTAACATTTTGTTTGTTGTGTCTTAGTTATAATAAGTGGTTAGCAACCTCTACAGGTAATATATCCTAAATTTTACCTTCAAAAAAAAAAAAAAAATTGTGTTTTAAGCCATTTAAAAGTATTCATTCTGAACAAGGTCTGAGTAAGGGAGACTTGAGACATACCTTGTCAGTTTGATTTTAATCTTTTTATGTTTACTTGTTAATTTTTGTTTAGTATTTTAGGATTATTTAGGTTGCATGGTTTTGTTTTGTTTTGAGTCTTAGTTGTTCCTATTCTTATGTTATTAGTTCTTTTCTCTTACACATGATTCTTTCATTTGGGTTAATAGACTTACATTGAGGACAATGTAAAAATTAAGTGTGGGGGGAATGATTTAGGATTTCTTTTATTTTTGTCTACTATTTTTTTTTATGAGTCTTTATTATTATTATTATTATTTTTTTAGTGTGTTTTAGTTCCTTTTTAATACAATGATGAGATATGAATTGCATAAGTCTAAAACAGATTTATTAGTGAGAAGATTTTCATGAGAATTGAGCTTGATGTCAACCTTTGTATGAGCCAATGTTAATATGATATGTTGATTGAGAAAGAAGCATGTTTAGACTTAATCTGACTTGTATAATCATCCTTGTGAGTTTTTGAGCCTATAATGATTGATGCATTATACAAATCAATCTAATTTATTTCTTGAGTGCTCTTATGATTACATGATTCTCTAGAACTTGCTTTAAACCGTTTGAGACTATATTGATACATGTGACAACATGAATATGATAGAGGCATTAGGATTATAACTAGAGCCAAACAGCCATCCATAATTAATGTTCCAAGAGAACACACCCTTAGTGAACCAATTTGAGCCTACATTGAATAAGCTATCTCTTTGGTAACCATAACTTGTCCCTAACCTAAATATACTTATATCTTTACCTTTGTTCCAAAGATGAATTAGCATGTTTTGAGACAAGTTGCAAAGACAAGGAAGATTTATTGAAAATTTGGGTTAGAAACAAGAAATAAGTGTGGGGGGAAAAAAAAGAAAAAAGTCAAGAGAAAAAGAAAGGGATCATTGTCAAATACATTCCCATATTAAAAAAAAAAAAAATCTTCTCTTGAACTTCTAGTTAAAGTAAAGAAAAAGATGTTACAAAGTTGGTTAGAATGATGCAAAGGCTCAACATGAATATTTAGCCTATGTTATTATGTGCTTTATAAGAGTTTTGAGAAGTTTTATTTGTATGATCTTTTTATGTCTCTAAACTTTATGAACTCTTTGGAACCTTTGTGATATCTTTATCCTTTTGTTCTTCAACCACATTACAAACCCCTTGGCCCCATTACAACCTTGATTAAAGACCTCTTGATTCATGAAGTTGTATGATCTAAATAGTGGAGAATAGGTGGACAAGCAAGAATATGATAGAACTGTTTTCATGAGATTGATTGAGTGTAAACACTTCACCACTACTTTAAAGAGTGAAAATCATGAGGGTATCCCATATGAGTAGTTGAGATTAAGTTTGAATATGCACTATTTTGATTGAAATATGTTATGTTAATATTGGCTTAACTCAAACAATTTACATTCAAGCATGATTTTTTGTGAAATTCTTTAAGCTATTGATTAGTTTATAAGACTTGTTCAAAGATTGTCTCTAATTTGTATTGAAAGGATTAGGAGTAAATATTTTTAGTATATGTAGTTTATTTATATTTTAGTTTTTCAATGTTTGTGGGTATCGTTCTAGTAAACCCTCACGAGACTAAACTCGTCCACTAGGGACACCTAGGGGTTTAAAGGCTTGTGTCACATGCTAAGTGCCACCGTGATTTCCTACGAAAATGGATTAGATTAGATTTTCTTATTTTATTGAGTCGTTGCTAGGGACTAGCAACAATCTAAGTGTGGGGGTGTGATAACTCGTATAATTATATAGTTTTTAGTTATGTTTTATTATTGTTTTGTGTCAAATATGAGTTATTATTGTTTAGTCTAATTGTGTTTATGATCTTTTATATTTTTATGTAATTTGGTGTTTTTCACAAGTTTCTTTGAGTGATTTCAGATTACTAGAATTAAGGGCAAATCCAGTTCAGTTCCAGTTCCGACACCTTTTGCCATATCAGCTATATATCGAGTTTCACTGAAGCAATAAGGCTGAAATTTTAACCGTGCAAATTTAAGAGGCATATCTATCTTTTTTATGTTTTACACTTCTTGAAACGGAGTCGTTTTCCCTAGCGAAATCGACCATCAAGTTGGCTGATGTGCAATGACGGCTGTGGTGACCTGTTTTTGTATTTTGCCCATCTCTTCTTATCCACATTAGCAAATGAGCTGATTCCAACCGCTATGGATCAGTAACTGATAGGGGAACATTTTTCTAGAAGACCATGTGATCAGATCAGGCCTCCAAAATTGACAAAATCGACCATCAAGTTGGCTGATCAAAATTGTCATACAATATGACGAAAATTGTTAGAAAAATGCACCCACCTATTATACCTACCTTTGAAATTTGTAAAGCTTGCCTCTTGTCATTTAGCCCTCCAAAATGTGTATAAATAGAGGGCCTTGGATTATTGTAGAGGATCACATTGTACATTGGTAGGAAATTAGCCATTGTAATAAATTCTCTAAGTTTTCTTCTTCTTTCTTTTCTCTAGTTTTCTTTTTCTTTATTTTCTTCTTCTTCTTTCTTTCTTTTATTTCCTTCTTAGATTCTCATTAATTTTATGTTTATGTTTACAATGCCTATGCTAGGCTAAACTTCTATTTGGTTAAGGGTGATTTCAAAGCCCTAGACATGTTTTGTGATTGATTTTCAGATTCTATCTATCATTAATTTTCTATCAAAGTTGCTTATGAACTTCTACAAGAATTGTTCATGATGTTGTCTTGATTTATTTAGGTGTACAACTAGATAGATCTTGATAATTATCTATTGCTAGTTTAGGAGTCTTGATCCGTGTAATTGTCTTGATTTCCTATTCATAAGTGGCAATTTGTGATTAATGATTATGGTCAAGTTTTCAATAATTGCAAAGTGGAACATAACCTAAGTTGAACAATCCGAGCTTATGTGTTTGTTGCTTAGATCAACCTATCTTTCTCATCATAAAGCTGCCATTAAATTGAATTTAGAGAGCTTATTCTAGGTTGTTTAATGGTTAGAGATTAAATAGAGAGCTTGTTCTATTTAACGACAAACTAAGGAAAGATTGGGATAACAGAGCTTGTTGTTATCTACGGTTGTTAACTTTGATAGTTGGTTGATATTGATAGATCTGAAATTGATTCTTAATGATGTCTAGTGGTGGAGAATGGAACCTTAACCATATTTTTCATATTTGATTCTTCTTACTTACTTGTTTTCTTACTTTTCTAGTTTGCTTATTTTTAAAAGTATATTTATTTTTATTGGCTGGTTATACCGCCTAATTTGTATATTAACTTTGTTTTATTTTTATTGGCTGGTTATACCGCCTAATTTAGTATATATATTTTTATTGGCTGGTTATACCGCCTAATTTAGTATATACATTTTTATTGGCTGGTTATACCGCCTTGCATCTTATTCTTATTATTTACTTTAGTTTAAATCTGGCTTCAAAAACCCTTTTCTTTTATTATTTTCTTTGAACGTAAGTTATAAATTAATAACTCATAGATTAAAACCCAATCCCTGAGGACTCGACCCTTGCTAATCATTATACTTACAATTGATCTTTTTAGTGCAAGGTTAAATAAGATACACTCTTTTGGGTGCATCAAAGTGATACCCATAATTTTTATAAATTTTAAACAATGAACAAGTCTTTGGTAATGATAGCTGAAGTTTCTGGAGGAGATACCTAGAATTTTACAAATTTTAAACAGTGAGAAGTCTTCGGTGGTGATAGCTGAAGCTTCTGGAGGAGATATCCAGAATTTTACAAACTTTAAACAGTGAGAAAGTCTTCAGTGGTGATAGCTGAAGCTTCTGGAGGAGATACCCAGAATTTTACAAATTTTAAACAGTGAGAAAGTCTTCGGTGGTGATAGCTGAAGCTTTTGAAGGAGATACCCAGAATTTTACAAATTTTAAATAGTGAGAAAGTCTTCTGCAGTGATAGCCGAAGCCTCAGTGGAGATATCTAGAGTCTTAAATTTTGTTTTTCAAAAAAATGAGCAAGTCTTTGGTGGTGATAGTCGAAGCTTCTGGAGGTGATGCGCAGAATTCTAAACACAGCTGAGAACAAGACAGGTTAAGACCCCGAGACCATTGTCGAGGTCATTTATTCTCTTGCAAATCAAACTCGTTTCCCCAAGACGGGTTGATGCACCCAAAAGAGTGTATCTTATTTAACCTTGCACTAAAAAGATAAATTGTAAGTATAGTAGTTAGCAAGGGTCGAGTCCTCAGGGATTGGGTTTTAGTTTATAAGTTAATAGTTTAAAACTTAAATTCAAGAACAATAAAAGAAAAGGGGTTTTTGAAGCCAGATTTAAATTAAAGTAAATAATAAGAATAAGATGCAAGGCGGTATAACCAGCCAATAAAAATATATATACTAAATTAGGCGGTATAACCAGCCAATAAAAATATATATAATAAATTAGGCGGTATAACCAGCCAATAAAAATAAAACAAAATTAATATACAAATTAGGCGGTATAACCAGCCAATAAAAATAAATATACTTTTAAAAATAAGCAAACTAAAAAAAGTAAGAAAACAAGTAAGTAAGAAGAATCAAATATGAAAAATATGGTTAAGGTTTCATTCTCCACCACTAGACATCATTAAGAATCAATTTCAGATCTATCAATATCAACCAACTATCAAAGTTAACAACCGTAGATAACAACAAGCTCTGTTACCCCAATCTTTCCTTAGTTTGTCGTTAAATAGAACAAGCTCTCTATTTAATCTCTAACCATTAAACAACCTAGAATAAGCTCTCTAAATTCAATTTAATGGCAGCTTTATGATGAGAAAGATAGGTTGATCTAAGCAACAAACACATAAGCTCGGATTGTTCAACTTAGGTTATGTTCCACTTTGCAATTATTGAAAACTTGACCATAATCATTAATCACAAATTGCCACTTATGAATAGGAAATCAAGACAATTACACGGATCAAGACTCCTAAACTAGCAATAGATAATTATCAAGATCTATCTAGTTGTACACCTAAATAAATCTAGACAACATCATGAACAATTCTTGTAGAAGAACATAAGCAACTTTGATAGGAAATTAATGATAGATAGAATCTGAAAATCAATCATAAAACATGTCTAGGGCTTTGAAATCACCCTTAACCAAATAGAAGTTTAGCCTAGCATAGGCATTATAAACATAAACATAAAATTAAAGAAAATCTAAGAAGAAAATAAAAGAAAGAAAGAAGAAGAGGAAGAATATTAATTATCCAACCTCTTGCTCTCTCTAAAGAAAAAGAAAACTAGAGAAAAGAAAGAAAACTAGAGAAAAGAAAGAAGAAGAAAACTTAGAGAATTTTATTAAAATGGCTAATATCCTACCTATGTACAATGTGATCCCTTACAATCATCCAAGGCCCTCTATTTATACACATTTTGGAGGGCTAAATGACAAGAGACAAGCTTTACAAATTTCAAAGGTAGGTATATGACGATTTTGATCAGCCAACTTGATGGTCGATTTCGTCAATATTGGAGGCCTGATATCATCACATGGTCTTCTAGAAAAAGGTTCCCCTATCAGTTACGGAACCATAGCCGTTGGAATCAGCTCATTTGCTGATGTGGTTAAGCAGATATGGGCAAAATACGAAAACATGTCAGCACAGACGTCATTACACATCAGCCACCTTGATGGTCGATTTCTTCAATATTGGAGGCCTTATCTGATCACATGGTCTTCTAGACAAAGGTTCCCCTATCAGTTACGGAACCATAGCCGTTGGAATCAGCTCATTTTCTGATGTGGATAAGAAGATATGGGCATAATACGAAAACATGTCAGCACAGACGTCATTGCACATCAGCCAACTTGATGGTCGATTTCGCTAGGGAAAACGACTCCGTTTTAAGAAGTGTAAAACATGAAAAAGATAGATATGCCTCTTAGCTTTGCATGGCTACAAATTTCAGCCTTATTGCTTCAGTGAAACTCGAGATATAGCTGATATGGAAAAAGGTGTCGGAACTGAAACTGAACTGGATTTGCCCTTAATTCTAGTAATCTGAAATCACTCAAAGAAACTTGTGAAAAACACCAAAATACATAAAAATATAAAAGATCATAAACACAATTAGACTAAACAATAATAACTCGTATTTGACACAAAACATTAATAAAACATAACTAAAAACTATATAATTATACGAGTTATCTCACCCCCACACTTAGATTGTTGCTAGTCCCTAGCAACGACTCAATAAAAATAAAATAAGAAAATCTAATCTAATCCATTTTCGTAGGAAATCACGGTGGCACTTAGCATGTGACACAAGCCTTTAAACCCCTAGGTGTCCCTAGTGGACGAGTTTAGTCTCGTGAGGGTTTACTAGAACGATACCCACAAACATTGAAAAACTAAAATATAAATAAACTGCATATACTAAAAATATTTACTCCTAATCCTTTCAATACAAATTAGATACAATATTTGAACAAGTCTTATAAACTAATCAATAGCTTAAAAAATTTCACAAAAAATCATGCTTGAATGTAAATTGTTTGAGTTAAGCCAATATTAGCATAACATATCTCAATCAAAATAGTGCATGTTCAAATTTAATCTCAACTTCTCACATGGGATACTCTCTTGATTTTCACTCTTTAAAGTAGTGGTAAAGTGTTTACACTCAATCAATCTCATGAAAACACTTCTACCATATGCTTGCTTGTCCACCTATTCTCCACTAAAAGATCATGCAACTTCATAAATCAAGAGGTCTTTAATCAAGGTTGTAATGGGGCCAAGGGGTTTGTAATGTGGTTGAAGAACAAAAGGATAAAGATATCACAAAGGTTCCAAAGAGTTCATAAAGTTTAGAGACATAAAAAGATTATACAAAGAAACTTCTCAAAACTCTTTACAAGTACATAGTCACCTAGGCCGGATATTCATGTTGGGCCTTTTCTTCATTCTAAACAACTTTGTAACATCTTTTTCTTTTTCCACAAATTCAAGAGATGATTCATTTTTTTTTTTATATAGGAATGTATTTGCCAGTATTCCATTTCTTTTTCTCTTGACTTTTCTTTTCTTTTCCCCCACACTTATCTTTTGTTCTAACCCAAATTTTCAAAAAGTATCCCTTGTTTTTGCAATATGTCTCAAACATTCTAGTCCATCTTTAGAACAAGGGTAAGGATATAAGTATATTTAGGCTAGGTGTAAGTTGTGGTTACCAATAAAACATCATATTTAATGTAGGCTCAAATTGGCTCACTAGTGGGGATGTTCTCTTAGAACATTAATAATGGATGGCTGTTTGGCTCTGGTTATAATCCTAATGCCTCTATCATATTCATGTTGTCACATGTATCAATATAGTCTCAAACGGTTTAAAGCAAGTTCTAGAGAATCATGTAATCATAAGAGCACTCAAGAAAGAAATTAGATTGATTTGTATAATGCATCAATCATTATAGGCTCAAAAACTCACAAGGATGATTATACAAGTCAGATTAAGTCTAAACATGCTTCTTTCTCAATCAACATATCATATTAACATTGGCTCATAAAAAGGTTGACATCAAGCTCAATTCTCATGAAAATCTTCTCACTAATAAATCTGTTTTAGACTTATGCAATTCATATCTCATCATTGTATTAAAAAGGAAAACACACTAAAAAAAAATAATAATAATAATAATAATAATAAAGACTCATTAAAAAAAAATAGTAGACAAAAATAAAAGAAATCCTAAATCATTCCCCCACACTTAATTCTTACATTGTCCTCAATGTAAGTCTATTAACCCAAATGAAAGAATCATGTGTAAGAGAAAAGAACTAATAACATAAGAATAGGAATAACTAAGACTCAAAACAAAACAAACTCATGCAACCTAAATAATCCTAAAATACTAAAAAAAAATTAACAAGTAAACATAAAAAATAAAAATAAAAACAATAAAAATAAAAATAATAAAAGAAAAGAAAAAGGAAAAGGAAAAGAAAGAGAAAGCAAATCTGAATATGGAAGGTTGGCAATTTCTTCTTTAATTGGGTTGCCTTCCCAACTAACACTTGAGTTAGTGTTTTGAACCTAACCAACACCCCTTCTTGGCTTTTTAGGCTTGTCAGGCTCATGCATGAAATTTCCCAAATTTATGTGTTTGAGAGGAAGCTTTCTTTGCACAACAGTGGATGCATTCTCCATTACAAGTATTATTCCATCATCCTTGGTGGTGCATATCTCATCGAGGAATGGTGCATCTTTTGGTACTTGTTGAATGACATCCACAAACAAACTGTTTAAGGTTTCCAGCGTGTCTTGTTCATGTTCATCCTCCTTGAACTTTGCGAATCTACTAGGAAAAGGTGGAGAAGAAACATTAGTAAAAATTGGAATCTCAAACGTTACCTCAGGTGCCGAAATACTCTTATTTGGATCATTGGCTTCATTATCCTCAAGAATAGAATTCATCTCTAATTTTGTCTCATCCTCATCTTGTTCCTCATTCCTCAAGGTCACAATAGTAGTATTCTCCTTTGGGTTAATCATCGTTTGGGCAGGGAGTTCTTCAGATCTTTGTGCTACCCATCCCACCATACTACTAGTCAATTGGATCATTTGCTTTTCCAAACTCTGGATGCTTGCCCTTGTTTCCTGTTGAAATTGCAATGTATCAGTAACAAGAGAATAGACAAGATCTTCTAAAGAAGTACCTGAGTTTTGAGTCATATGTGGTGGTTGAAAAAGATCTGGTTCTTGGGACCATGATTGATTGAAGCTAGATGGATGAGTGTAATTGGCATAAGGATCTACTTCTTGGTAATTTTCCGAATAGCCATAAGTAGTATGATCCCACCATCCCTCATGGTAAGTGTTTGAGTAATGATCATACTGTTGGTCTTGGAACACTTGATGGCCTTGACATCCTCCCATGGCCAATTGTTGAACTAGGGAAGTGAGATTGGCTTGTTGATTCTCCATGTTCATGTATGCCACCAACTCTTCAAGTGTTAGATTGCTCAACTCCATCGTTTTTTTTTTTTTTTTTTTTTTTTTTTTCAAAATTTGATAAGAAAAACTTGTATGTACAAGAAAATAAAACTAATTAGAACTGAAAATAAGAATAAACCAAGTAACAAATAGACTAAAGAAAACAATCCCCGGCAACGGCGCCAAAAACTTGATGCATCCAAAAGAGTGTATCTTATTTAACCTTGCACTAAAAAGATCAATTGTAAGTATAGTAGTTAGCAAGGGTCGAGTCCTCAGGGATTGGGTTTTAATTTATGAGTTATTAGTTTAAAACTTACATTCAAAGAAAACAATAAAAGAAAAGGGGTTTTTGAAATCAGATTTAAACTAAAGTAAATAATAAGAATAAGATGCAAGGCGGTATAACCAGCCAATAAAAATATACATACTAAATTAGGCGGTATAACCAGCCAATAAAAATATATATACTAAATTAGGCGGTATAACCAGCCAATAAAAATAAAACAAAGTTAATATACAAATTAGGCGGTATAACCAGCCAATAAAAATAAATATAAAAAATAAGCAAACTAAAAGTAAGAAAACAAGTAAGTAAGAAGAATCAAATATGAAAAATATGGTTAAGGTTTCATTCTCCACCACTAGACATCATTAAGAATCAATTTCAGATCTATCAATATCAACCAACTATCAAAGTTAACAACCGTAGATAACAACAAGCTCTGTTACCCCAATCTTTCCTTAGTTTGTCGTTAAATAGAACAAGCTCTCTATTTAATCTCTAACCATTAAACAACCTAGAATAAGCTCTCTAAATTCAATTTAATGGCAGCTTTATGATGAGAAAGATAGGTTGATCTAAGCAACAAACACATAAGCTCGGATTGTTCAACTTAGGTTATGTTCCACTTTGCAATTATTGAAAACTTGACCATAATCATTAATCACAAATTGCCACTTATGAATAGGAAATCAAGACAATTACACGGATCAAGACTCCTAAACTAGCAATAGATAATTATCAAGATCTATCTAGTTGTACACCTAAATAAATCTAGACAACATCATGAACAATTCTTGTAGAAGAACATAAGCAACTTTGATAGAAAATTAATGATAGATAGAATCTGAAAATCAATCACAAAACATGTCTAGGGCTTTGAAATCACCCTTAACCAAATAGAAGTTTAGCCTAGCATAGGCATTGTAAACATAAACATAAAATTAAAGAAAATCTAAGAAGAAAATAAAAGAAAGAAAGAAGAAGAGGAAGAATATTAATTATCCAACCTCTTGCTCTCTCTAAAGAAAAAGAAAACTAGAGAAAAGAAAGAAAACTAGAGAAAAGAAAGAAGAAGAAAACTTAGAGAATTTTATTAAAATGGCTAATATCCTACCTATGTACAATGTGATCCCTTACAATCATCCAAGGCCCTCTATTTATACACATTTTGGAGGGCTAAATGACAAGAGACAAGCTTTACAAATTTCAAAGGTAGGTATATGACGATTTTGATCAGCCAACTTGATGGTCGATTTCGTCAATATTGGAGGCCTGATCTCATCACATGGTCTTCTAGAAAAAGGTTCCCCTATCAGTTACGGAACCATATCCGTTGGAATCAGCTCATTTGCTGATGTGGTTAAGCAGATATGGGCAAAATACGAAAACATGTCAGCACAGACGTCATTACACATCAGCCACCTTGATGGTCGATTTCTTCAATATTGGAGGCCTTATCTGATCACATGGTCTTCTAGACAAAGGTTCCCCTATCAGTTACGGAACCATAGCCGTTGGAATCAGCTCATTTTCTGATGTGGATAAGAAGATATGGGCATAATACGAAAACATGTCAGCACAGACGTCATTGCACATCAGCCAACTTGATGGTCGATTTCGCTAGGGAAAACGACTCCGTTTTAAGAAGTGTAAAACATGAAAAAGATAGATATGCCTCTTAGCTTTGCATGGCTACAAATTTCAGCCTTATTGCTTCAGTGAAACTCGAGATATAGCTGATATGGAAAAAGGTGTCGGAACTGAAACTGAACTGGATTTGCCCTTAATTCTAGTAATCTGAAATCACTCAAAGAAACTTGTGAAAAACACCAAAATACATAAAAATATAAAAGATCATAAACACAATTAGACTAAACAATAATAACTCGTATTTGACACAAAACATTAATAAAACATAACTAAAAACTATATAATTATACGAGTTATCACGGGTCGAGCCTTGATTAGTCAGGGAACTCAATTTAAGGATAAAATCTTCTATTTATAGCTTTTTCAAAAAAAAAAAAATTGAAAGAAATGAAAAAAATGAAAAATGATGAAAAAGAAAAAATGGAAAAAAGAAAACTCCCTTTCCCTTCTCTTCACATGTGATTTCACTAACCGGAAAAAATTAATGTTTGTTTATCTTTTCCTGATTCCTCATTCTCAGCAATAGCCAAAGAGGGGCAGCTGTAGACACCTAATTTTGTCTGGAACACTAAAACAGGTATGTTTTCTTCCTAAATTGATGTTTCAGAATGCAAAAAGACTTTTCTCATCTAGCAGGTGGTACTCCGTGGCTTGGTCTAAGAATGCAGATAGAAAAAGTCAAACTTGAAATAGTCAACCCCGGAAAAGTCAACCCTAAAAAGTCAACTACCAAAAAAGTCAACCTACTTTCAAAATCAAGATTTGAATTTCAATTGAAAGATGGTGAATGAATTTTAGAGAGTCAGGCCTAGAATTATTCGTGTGTTATCAAAGTCTCGGTTTTGTTGGTTTAATTGGTATTTAATTTTAATTCCCTTTTTTTAATAATAAGGAGAATTTTGAAAATAATAAAATGTTTTTAATATGTTCATTTGCATGCATGTTATTACTGTTCTCTGGTTGGTTAATGCGTTACACTATTCTTGATTTTTGTTTTTATAAATTGTTGTGGTATTTAAAATAAAGGGTGTAGAATAGGTGGTGAAAGGTTTGTGGTTCCTCCTCACACACCTCACTTGCATTTGCATAACATGAACTCTCTATCCGGGTTCCGTCCTTTTAAGTGGGAGTAAAGTAACTAGCCTTCGTGATGATCCTCCCTATGGGCTTAGGAAAATATAATCTAACGAATTGAACCTGCTTTTATCAGGGTGCCTTACTAGCCTTCACCGGTGATAGTAAGGACAATTTGGGGCCTTTAGAACCGATTCACCCTCATATAGTGAACCTAGGAAAAGCCATGCCGGATTTTCCTTAGATACACCGAAGTTAGGAACACATGGAGGGACATTTCTAACCTTTCATTACCTATTTTTACATCTCAAATAAGTTTTGTGATCCGGGAAAAGATGAACGTACATCGCCGGTAATAAGTATCATAATCCGCCCTAAAGGCAACATGATGCCTAAGTGAGTTGATACTATTGGGGCAAATTTTCATCAACTTTTTGAAATTGAAAATATCAAAACATTCTTTTTCAAACAATTTTGCATTTTGCACATTTTATGCATGTATGAATAGAGCATGTACATTCATGGTTGTATTTTTGATCTCATTCTTTGCAATAAACAGTTGGTAATAATCTCATTTGATGATTTCATAAACCGATTGTGTTACATGAACATTTGCATATTGTACCATAGTAGGATCCACTACCCCAAAATTCTTTCGAAAATAATATGTTTGGTTTTTCATAGAGAAAACTTGTTTTAAAAAAAAAATCATAGATTAAATTTGGAGGCAAATCTTGCATAATGAGATATTTGAATTATCAAGATTTAGGTCCCACCAATTTCGTGTAATCATTGGTTAATTTCGTTGTGCTAATTCATTTACTCTTTACATGTATCATATGGACCTCATGTTACGGTCATAAGCATGCATGCTCATTCATTGTAGAATACATTCATGACCAGCATGATTTTTCTATATATACCCATGTATCAATTTATTCATTCTTTACATGTATCATGTTGGCATTAGGTTGCATTCATGCATTCATAGTTCGTATGATTTTTCTGTATATATCCATGCATTAATTTGCTTATTCTTTACATGCAATATGTTGGCATCAGGTTGCGTTCATGCATTCATAGTCAGCATGATTTTTTTTGTATATATCCATGCATTAATTTCCTTATTCTTTACATGCACCATGTTAGCATCAGGTCGCATTCACGACAAACATAGTCATCATAATTTCTCTATATATGTTCATGCATTAATCATCAGTATATTCATGCACATAAGATTAGAGCATGTACCTTCATAATTGTATTCTTAATCTCATGACATTTTCATTTGCATGAAAAGGGTTCTAGATATGAGGAAAGAATCGGAGGAACGATTGGGTGCTTTGGAACGAAATCAAGAGGAATTTGGACATGAGATCCGGGAGGTGAAGGAACAGCTCGCCAAAATGATGATAATGTTTGAAGATATAAGTAAGAGTATGGGGGAATTTTCTCAGGGCTCTGCATCGCCTTCGGATCAACCAAAACCATTAGGTCTAGGGCATATAATCCTTGTTGGATCTTGCACTTGTCCATGCCACAAAGGTTGCAATCCTGATGAAATTGTGGACAAGATCGTGAAAATGATTAAACCCGAGAGCCTGATACCAAGGATAGAAACTTCAGATCCCAAATATTCTCTGCAATTAGTCCTAGGTCCAAACCAGTATCCTGACCCTACTATGGCCCAATTATCCACTGGGAGGATCACTACGGGACCTTTTAATCCCACTCCATCACCTCCAATTGGTAGTTCGTACTATTTCCCTCATCAATCACCTTATCAAGAATCCGGGATAGGAACCTCGAATTATGTACAACCTCTAAGGGTCCCGAGTCCAAATCCATACCCTTTCCTTGTTATTCCGCCATCTCCCCATGTAAACACTCCGGTTCGAACCTTAGTGCCATCGTCAAGTGCCCCAACTCGTAGGCTCCATGTGACTAAGAAACAACCCCAGGATAAGACCCAAAGGCATTTTGATCCCCTTCGAATCAGCTATCAAGAGCTTTTCCCAATGTTGGTCCGAAATCACCTGGTTGCCTATGTGCCGTTGAAACACCTATCACCACCATACCCCAAGTGGTATAATCGAAGGGGGCATAAAAAGCAAAAAAAAGAATCAAGTTGACCCGATTCTTATGACATACAGTGAGCTACTACCTCAACTCATCTAGAATCACCTTGTGACACCCATGCAATTAAAGCCTCTGAAACCCCATTATCCGAGCTGGTATGATGCTAATGAGTGTTGTGGTTATCATTCTGGCAATCAAGGTCACTCAACAGAGAACTGCCCCGCTTTGAAGTACAAGGTCAGGGATGTCATCAAGGCTGGTTCGATAAGTTTTGAAGATGGGAAAGCCAAGTGTTATAAGAAACATGGTGCATAATCATATTAGGATTTCTGATGCATGTAGTTCTATACACTGTGATGATGAAAGCACTTGTCTCATGTTGACATCTACATGAAATAAATAGATTTTGAATTTAAATATTTTGTGTTCATTATGTTTTAATAATAATTTGAATTTGCAAAAAAATGAAACTTTGAGAAAAACTTTTTTGATAAACAATAATAAGGGGTTTTCACGTGAAATAATGGACAGTCTCGAGAATATTGATGATCATTGTTAGAAATGGCCTAACACTTTCCCTCTCTCTTTTAGGCTTTCCTATGCCTAAATCCTTTGAATCAAAACTACTTGAAAGACCTAATGCTTCAAGAAATATGAATAATTAAACTTCATAAACCATTGTCATTGCAGAATAAGCAAAGATGTAAATCCTAGTCTAAGCTAAGAAAAAGGAACGAACTTTTTGAAATTTTTTCGAACTGCTCGAAATTCAAACAAATGAGACATTCTTTCAAGAATTTAGATCATGGTAATTTGGTGTGTGTCAAGGTTGTTCCAAAACCATTCATGCTTTTTCCAATAACCACAAAACACTAAATGCCCAAACATCACTTCATGATTGACACTCTGGGGCATAATGATTAAACTAGATTATCCTATGTCCCATAGAAAACCCGTTTTTGGGTCATATTTTCCTTGTCTGTTCAAAGAACTCAGATTTGAAACTCAGCCTTTTCATAATAGACCTAGACTTGCTATGTTCCTCATTGATACAAATTCTCATGGCTAATCAAATTGGGGCATCATAGGTGAAAATGATGGTTGTATGGTGAAAAAGGATGGGACTAACACATGAATAATTGGGGCATGCGATTTAAAAAAAAAAATTAGGTTATCATGCATATGAGAATTCAGATGATTCCAAAGTGCAAAATGAAATTTCGATTATCTATTTCCCTTGAGGATTGCTTTTCAATGAGAATATTTGTGCTTGATATGATAAAAGGCCATATTTCATATCCCCTCCACTAAGAAGAAATTATCCCTAGTCACCCCTTTGAGCCTTAGGAATTATTTCTTTCTTTGAACCCTGATCAAGGATCACCCTCCACACTGGGGGCAAATACGAGGAAAGATCTTTTTAAAGATCATGGAGGAATAAGTCTTGGCTCAAAGACAGATACAAAGCAAATGGAGCCCCGAATGAATATGGGCTCACTCTGTCAAAAGGAAAAGGAAAAGATGGTGAAATAGAAGCCAAGAACAAAACAAAAGAAAAACACACAAAAAAAAAAGTGTGTGAAAAAGTATGGCAAATGAAAGCCAAAAGCAAAGAAGAAAAAGAGCAAAAGTAAAAAGGAAGGAAATGTCCAAAAGGGACAAATACGTTAAAGGAAATTCTCCTCAAGAAATGATCCTTGATCTGATTATCCTCAAACACAGATTTTAGGCCTATTTATCCTTTCTTTCTGAACCCCGAGCCATGGCCTACATTACGTGCTTTAAAAGCCTATTTTGATCAAGCATGAATATTCAACTTGAAGGGTTTTTCCTCAGATTTTGTCCCATCTCATCGAATTCTCATTTCACTAAGGAAGAATTTAGAATTCTCAAGTGCATGGTAAAACAAAAAAAAAAAGAAAAAAAAAAGAAAGAAGGGGACTCTAGGGCGAAAACCCAAAAACGGGCGGTCTAGAGTAAAATGGGAATTTTCGATGTCACCTATGATAGTGCTGATACCACATCTAGAAATTCCTGAACCTCCCAAATTGATAACTCTCATTCGGAGGATTGCCTTCAAAAACTGAAACTTTTTTCCTCCAAGATTAAACTTTCCAGTTTAAACATCCCGGTCAATCTTGACGCTTGTCAAAATGCCTTGATATGGAAACTAAAAGAATGTTGAATTTGTTTGGTTCTCAATGAATTCATAATTTATAAAACCTGTTCCATTTGTGAGCCTAGAAAGGGTATACATTTTTGTTATGAAGTTTTCCTGGCAAAGCCAGAATCTTGTTTTACCAAGCCTTGCCAATCCCAATTGAAAAATCCAGATTGACATTTAGGGAAATTTCTAACAGTGGTCATCAGTCTTCAAAAGATTCGTACACCACATACCGTGGGGTTAATTTTTTTGGCTCAGAAGTTTTAATTAAATGAGCAAGATTGTTTTTCAAGAAAAAAAAAGGGAAAAAAATGTTTTTGAAATACCAATTTTGATGCTAATATGAGATAAGGTTTTTCTAACCCTGAGGTGTGGAACTACTAGGGTTAACCTTGACTTCCAAATATGAGAAGAAGAAATAGAACTAGGCAAGCAGACTCCTATCAGTAAGAGTTTGAAAACTGTTGGGGCAAAGAAAATAGCTAAAGATTGAAAAATGAATTGAAGTTATACTATGATTTGAAGAGGAAAAATGAATTGAAAAAGCCAAAGTTTAGAAAAAATGATCAGGGGAATTTGCATATTTTCATTAAGCATTTGTATCATTATTGATCTTTGTATTAGCATCATGTAGAAACATTCTGCATGTTGTCAATCATTGCATTTGCATCATTTAGAAGCATTTTGCACACTGCTAGCCTTCGCATTTGCATCATTCTGAAGCATTTGCACAATGTCAATCTTTGCATCTGCATCGCCACATGAAGTAGTTGCGTCAATGTTGATCTTTGCATTTGCATCATTGATTAGCACTTGCATCTTATTCAGTATTTGCATTTGCATCAAGACGCATTTACATCAATCCAAGCCATTTACATTTGCACCATGAAGCATGAGCACCTTGTTAAAGACATGTGCATCTGCATCTCTTCTCAAAGCTTTTGGGTATAATTTTCAACACGATTTTTTTTAATGAGCAAGTCTTCGGTGGTGATAGCCGAAGCCTCTGTGGAGATATCCAGAGTTTTTTTTTTTTAATTTTTTGAAAAGGGAAAGTATTTGGTAGTGACAATCGAAGCCTCTGTAGAGATATCCAGAGTTTTAAAATTTTTTGAAAAGGGAGAAAGTCTTTGGTAGTGATAGCCGAAGCTTTTGTGGAGATAACCAGAGTTTTTAAATTTTTTTAAAAATTGAACAATAGGTGAAGCTTCTGGTGGAAATATCCAGGGTTTTATAATTCTGAAAAATGAGAAATCTTCGTCTGGAGGAGTTATCCAGAGTTTTACAGTTTTAAAAATGAGCAAGTCTTTGGTGGTGATAGCCAAAGTTTCTGGAGGAGATACCTAGAATTTTGTTCAACATCTGCACCTACATCCAGAAGCATTTGTATCAGTCTATTTGAATTTGCATCAAGAAAATTTGCATCAAATCAAGTCATTTACATTTGCATCAAAGACATTTGCATCAATCTAAGTCATTTGCTTCCACATCAAGAAGCATTTGCATCATCTAAAGACATTTGCATTTGCATCATGAAGCATTTGCATCCTCTCTCAAAGCTTTCAGGTATAATCGAACTCGTTCTGCTTCTCAAAGGAGTCAAGTCCCGAGACCACTGCCTAGAGATATTTTGTTTTAAATTCGAACTCATTCTGCTTCTCAAATTAGTCGAGCCCCAAGATCACCGTCTAGGTACTTTCTTTTATTTTGAACCTGCCGAACCTAGAAATTTACTTTTTTAAAATGAACAAGTCCTTGGTAGTGATAGCTGAAGCCTCTGGAAGTGATACCCATGATTATTATAAATTTTAAACAATGAACAAGTCTTTGGTAATGACAGCTGAAGTTTCTGGAGGAGATACCCAGAATTTTACAAATTTTAAACAGTGAAAAAGTCTTCGTGTTGATAGCTGAAGCTTCTGGAGAAGATACCCAGAATTTTACAAATTTTAAACAGTGAGAAAGTCTTCGATGGTGATAGCTAAAGCTTCTGAAAGAGATACCCAGAATTTTACAAATTTTAAACAGTGAGAAAGTCTTCTGTAGTGATAGCCGAAGCCTCTATGGAGATATCTAGAATTTTAAATTTTGTTTTAAAAAAAATGAGCAAGCCTTTGGTGGTGATAGCCGAAGCTTCTGGAGGAGATGCCTAGAATTCTAAACACAGCTGAGAACAAGACAGGTTTATTCTCTTGCAAATCAAACTCGTTTCCAAAAGACGGATCAAGCCTTGATTAGTCATGGAACTCAATTTAAGGATAAAATCTTCTATTTACAGCTTTTTCAAAAAACAAAAAAATATGAAAAATATGAAAAATGATGAAAAAGAAAAAATGGAAAAAATAAAACTTCCTTTACCTTCTCTTCAAATGTGATTTCACTAATCAGACAAAATTAGTATTTGTTTATCTTTGCCTAATTCCTGATTCTCAGCAATTACCAAAAAGGGGCAGCTGTAGACACCTAATTTTGTCCGGACCATTAAAACAGGCATGTTTTCTTCCTAAATTGATGTTTTAGAATGCAAAAAGACTTTTCTCATCCTGCAAGTGGTACTCCGTGACTTGGTCTAAGAATGCAGACTGAAAAAGTCAAACTTGAAAAAGTCAACCTCGAAAAAGTCAACATTGAAAAGTCAACTATTGAAAAAGTCAACCCACTTTCAAAATCAAGATTTGAATTTCAACTCACAGTTGGTGAAAGAATTTTAATAATCCGAGGTCTACATTGAAAGATATGGAGGTCGAAAGTTGGGTTACAGAACCTCAATAGAAAGGAAACCCTAGTTCGGGAAATTTGGGGAAAAGTGGTTGAACGATCAAATTGATCGAAATTGGAGGTCCCAAATGAAAGATAAGCACTGACTACAGGTAATGGAGAAGCTACTTGAAAGAAAAACTGAAAGAAAAGTCAATTTGAAAGAAAATCGAGAGTTAGGTTTTTCGTAGATTTCAGTGATATTTGGAAGAATTACAGAAATTGCTAGAGTCGATAAGACCAAAGCTCCTAATTGATGAGGCGTCATTAAACAAGGATAGCCCAAGGCTCAGTTTGAAGAAAATCTGAAAATCCGACTTGTTTTGAGCAAAATCGGGTTTCGGAGGCAAAAGTGCAAAATTGGAAAATTTGGGAAAAATAGCAAATGAACTCCAAAAACTCTAAAAATTTTCATATCTCATTCTTAAATCATTTCTAAGAGATTGGAGAAATAAAATCTTGATTCGGAGTACGTTTGCAAAATGGCCAAATCCTGGTCCACTATGTAGAAATTCAAAAGGATAAATCCCGAAAAAAATAGTAAATGAGCTCCAAAAAATTTGAAAATTTGTAGATCCCATTCTTAAATTTTTTGGAAAAGATTGGTGAAAGAAAATCTTGATTCGGAGTTCGATTGCAAAATGGCCAAACCCCGGGTCCACTATGCAGAAATTCAAGCAGATAAATTCCAAAAAAATAGCAAATGAGTTCCAAAAATTATGAAAACTTCCAGATCACACTTTTAAATTATTTGGAAGAGATTGGTGAAGAAAAATCTGGATTTGGAGATCGTTTAAAATTGGTGAAAGTTCGAGAGCACAAAAGGGTAATTTTGGAAGAAATATCCAAATAAATAGCAAATGGACTCAAAAACTTTTGAAAACTTCTAGAATTATTATTTTTTTTATTATTCTGGAAGTATTGAAAAAAGAAAATTTGACTTTGGATTACGTTTGCTATTTATTTAGGTACGGGGGTCAAAAAGGTAATTTTTCGAAGAAACCGAAAAGGGCAAATTTGTAATTAATAAAAATATGAAAGAAGAAGGAATTGCTTGGATTTTATCTCCTTTGATCAGCCAAAATAGAGGAGAAGAAGGAAGCTTGATCAATTTAAATTCTTAGTCACTATCAAGCTCACATGCTACCACTAGTACCTTGCAAATGGTTCCCCCTTCATCCAATGGCTTAGGTGCCTTGTAGAAAAGTTGAATACACCATTAAATGGACAAGATTAAATGCCAAGATGAGATTTTTATTTGTCATGAAAGAACCCTCATCTAATGGCCAAGAATGGAAGAGCACAACTCATCCAAAGGTGGACATCCATTCGGCCAAGCAAGAAAGTGCATGGGATTGTTCCTTTTCATCCAATGGCTTAGACCATGTACAAGGGCTGAGTACACATGTAAAGGACTGGGATTAAATGCCAAGATGACATTTTTATGTTGTCATGAAAGAATCCTCATCCAATGGCCAAGATAGAAGAGCACAACTCATCCAAGGGTAGGCACTCAAAGGGCCAAGCAAAGGAGTGCATGGGATTGGTCCTCTTTTTTCTTCTAAGGGCTGAGGTTATTACAAGGTCAGAGTATACATCTTAAGGGCTGCTATCAATTGCCTAGATGCCATTTTTATGTTGTCATGAAAAAATCTTTATCTAAGGGCCAAAATTGCAGGAGAAAAAGTGCACAACCTATCCTATGGTTGAGGGGCCATTCGGCCAAGCATGAGAGAGGGGGGAATGTTTTATTTTCCTTAAGCAGCTGATCATTTGAGAGGAGAAGTCAGTAGCTAATGGAGAAAAGAAAAGGTTTTGAAAGAAAGAAAGAAAACTTTTGTTAAGGTAGCCATTCTACCATTGCTACTACATTTTTTCTTCTTCTTTCTCATGCTTTATTTCTTGTTTTCCATGTGATTTCCTACCATTTGTTTTACATCTTTCTTGTTGTTCTTGCTTTCCAAAAAATAAATAAAACAATGGTTAGGCTTCATGATCTTGATGAAAATCAAGTGATAATGGTTAGGGTGGGCTTTGTCCAATATACCAACCATGGAGCTCATCTCCATATTTTTTTTTACCTTAGTTATTTCTTATGATTTTGAGATTGAAAAGGCTTCATGACCTTGATGAAAATCAAGAGATAATGGTTATGGGGGCTTTGTCCAATGTACCAACCATGGAGCTCATCTCTTTGTAATTTATTTGCTTACTTTAACTTGCTTATTTTTATTATTTTTTATCTTTATGTATATTTATATTCTTGCTAACCATCTTGTTCTTTTGACTTATGTCATATTTTTGCATCTTGGGGCTATTGTCATATAGTTTAGGCAATTTCCATTTTTCATATCATCTTCCATAGAATTTAGTTAGGTCATTTTACATGACATTTTTCACAACACTTTGGTTCTTAGGCCATTCGGCCATGTGTATTTTCTCTAAGCTTTAGGTCATTTTTCTAGGCCATGATATCTGCTATTTCATTTAGACATCTAGGTTATTTTACATGTCATTAAACTTTAGGCCATTTTCATATGCCATGTCATTTTACATGTCATTTAAACTTTAGGGCATTTTTATTATTCCATGTCATTTTACATGTCATTTAAGCATTAGGCCATTTTCATATGCCAAGTTATTTTTCCATAACATTTGGACATTAGGCCATTTTCATATGCCATGTCATTTCACATGTCATTTAGCTTTAGGCCATTTTTATTATTCCATGTCATTTTACAAGTCATTTAAGCATTAGGCTATTTTCATATGCCATGTTGTTTTTCCATGACATTTAGACATTAGGCCATTTTCATATGCCAACCATAGAGCTCATCTCCATATTTTTTTTTCCTTAGTTATTTTTTATGATTTTGAGATTGAAAAGGCTTCATGACGTTGATGAAAATTAAGAGATAATGGTTGGGAGGGCTTTGCCCAATGTACCAACCATGGAGCTCATCTCTTTGTTATTTATTTGCTTACTTTAACTTGCTTATTTTTATTATTGTTTTACCTTTATGTATATTTATATTCTTGCTAACCATCTTGTTCTTTTGACTTATGTCATATTTTTTCATCTTGGGGCTATTGTCATTTAGTTTAGGCCATTTCAATTTTTCATATCATCTTCCATAGCTTTTCAAAATTGTTTTCTAACAATTAGAAAGTATTTTGGTTTTAGAATATTTAATTTGATATATTTTTCTAAGGTAGCCGGATATCTATTTAGATATACAAATTTCCTTAATTAAAGGAAAAAATACATTTTCATGCATTGCATTTTCCATGTTCATGCATACTATACAATATGTGATTTTTGCTATGTTAATTTTCTATTATATTGTTATTATTTTGTTTTATTTTATGGTGTTATGTTGTTTGTTATATATGGTTTTGAATATTACATGCTATCCAATACTTTTTATTTAGTTATTCATTTTTGTCACATTATTTAGCATATACTATGTTCATGCATTATTATTTCCATTTTTATTTTCATGCATATTACATGATAGCATTATTTTATGTTTCATGTCATTTAGATTATATTCCATGTCATGTAGATTCTATTATTTAGAATTTGTCATGTCATTTAAAGTATGCCATGTCATTTAAATTTGCCATTTCATTTAAATCTTATTCATTTCATTTAGAATATCATGATACTTAGGATATTTCATTTCATTTAGGATATGCTATGCCATTTGAATTATGTCATATCATTTAGGTTGCATTATATTATCTAGACTTTGCTATGTCATTTTATTTATGGCACACATGTTCATATTCATTTTTTAAATTTTAAAAAAATGGATAATGGTTTTAAATAAAATAAAGATATTCCCGAGTTAAAATAATTCATGAGTTCTCTACCGGGTTTGCTGGAGAGAATGTCATCAATTATCATTAGTAAAAGAATATCTTTCTTTCAAAAAACGAGAATGATTCGGAAGATTTTCCAAATATATAAAAATTTCTATATTTCGCCGATTTTGTCGGGGAATATAGGAAAATTTTGAATTAATAAATTTCGGATCATTTTCAATTAAAAATGGAATTATTTTTCTTAAAATTGGGAATTAATTTAAAACACCAAATTTAAAACCAACTTTTTACCGAGACTTGAGATAACACATGATTAAAAAGGTACTGTTTTATACGGGTGTTGTGGGGGTGCTAATTCTTTCCCGCACGTAACCGAGTCCTGAACCCGATTCTTCGATTTTCTCTGCTTTAAAACGCAGACTTGAAATTGGTTTTGAATATATTTTAATTAATTTTAAAATGTTTTACAAAACCTGTTTTAATAGGTGGCCGGTCACACCTAGGAAAAAACATTGGTGGTGACTCAATGACTTTTTTCGAGGTTTTTTTCAAGCCCTCATTTTATTTTAAGAGGAATTAAGTCGACTTTTCCTCGGTCTTTTAATGTCACACCTAAGGAATAATCAAGTCTTGCGATGAGACTTGTTATGTTGTCAAAATTTTATTTAGGTTGCGACAGCTTGGCGACTCCACTAGGGAACATTAGAATATTTAATTTTGGTTAGGGTTGGGTTACGGAATTTTGATAATCCAAGGTCTACATTGAAAGATATGGAGGTCGGAAGTTGGGTTACGGAACCTCAATAGAAAGAAACCCCTAGTTCGGGAAATTTGGGGAAAAGTGCTTGAACGATCAAATTGGTCAAAATTGAAGGACCCAAATAAAAGATAAGCACTGACTACGGGTAATGGAGAAGCTACTTGAAAGCAAAACTGAAAGAAAAGTCAATTCGAAAGAAAACCGAGAGTTAGGGTTTTTGGTAGATTTCGGTGAAATTTGGAAGAATTACAGAAATGACCTGATTCGGTAAGACTAAAGCTCCTAATTGATGAGGAGTGATTAAACAAGGACAGCCCAAGGCTCAGTATGAAGAAAATCTAAAAATCGGACTTGTTTTGAGCATAATCGGGTTTCGGAGGGAAAAATGCAAAATTGGAAAATTTGGGAAAAATTAGCAAATGAACTCCAAAAATTCTAAAAATTTGCAGATCTCATTCTTAAATCATTTCGAAGAGATTGGCGAAAAAAATCTTGATTCAGAGTTCGTTTGCAAAACGGCCAAATCCCTGGTCCTCTATGTAGAAATTCAAAAAGATAAATCCCGGAAAAATTGTAAATGAGCTCCAAAAATTTTGAAATTTTGAGATCTCATTCTTAAATTTTTTGGAAGTGATTGGTGAAAGAAAATCTTGATTCGGAGTTCGTTTGCAAAATGGCCAAATCCCGGGTCCACTATGTAGAAATTCAAGCAGATAAATCCCGAAAAAATAGCAAATGAGTTCCAAAAATTATGAAAACTTCCAGATCACACATTTAAATTATTTGGAAGAGATTGGTGAAGAAAAATCTGGATTTGAGGCTCGTTTAAAACTGATGAAAGTTCGGGTGCACAAAAGGACAATTTTGGAAGAAAAAATCGAAATAAATAGCAAACGGAATCGAATTTTCTTGAAAACTTCCAGAATTCATTTTTCTATTATTTTGGAAGTATTGAAAAAGAAAATTAAAATTTGGAGTCCTTTTGCTATTTATTTAGGTTCGGGGGTCAAAAAGGTCATTTTATCGAGGAAATCGAGAAGGCAAATTTGTAATTAAGAAAAATATGAAAGAAGAAGGAATTGTTGAAATTTTGCCTGATTTTATCAACCAGAATAGAGGAGAATAAGGAATCTTGATCAATTTAATTCCTTAGTCACTATCAAGCTCACTTGCTAGTTGCTACCACTAGTACCTTGCAAATGGTATCCCCTTCATCCAATGGCTTAGGTGCATTGTAGGAAAATAGAATACACCATTCAATGGCCAAGATTAAATGCCAAGATGACATTTTTATTTGTCATGAAAGAACCCTCATCTAATGGCCAAGAATGGAAGAGCACAACTCATTCAAAGGTGGACATCCATTCGGCCAAGCAAGGAAGTGCATGGGATTGTTCCTTTTCATCCAATGGCTTAGGCCATGTGCACTGGATGTGTACCATGTAAAGGGCTAGGATTAAATGCCAAGATGACATTTTTATGTTGTCATGAAAGAATCCTCATCCAATGGCCAAGATAGAAGAGCACAACTCATCCAAGGGTAGGCACTCAAAGGGCCAAGCAAAGGAGTGCATGGGATTGGTCCTCTTTTTTCTTCTAAGGGCTGAGGTTATTACAAGGTCAGAGTATACATCTTAAGGGCTGCTATCAATTGCCTAGATGCCATTTTTATGTTGTCATGAAAAAATCTTTATCTAAGGGCCAAAATTGCAGGAGAAAAAGTGCACAACCTATCCTATGGTTGAGGGGCCATTCGGCCAAGCATGAGAGAGGGGGGGAATGTTTTATTTTCCTTAAGCAGCTGATTATTTGAGAGGAGAAGTCAGTAGCTAATGGAGAAAAGAAAAGGTTTTGAAAGAAAGAAAGAAAACTTTTGTTAAGGTAGCCATTCTACCATTGCTACTACATTTTTTCTTCTTCTTTCTCATGCTTTATTTCTTGTTTTCCATGTGATTTCCTACCATTTGTTTTACATCTTTCTTGTTGTTCTTGCTTTCCAAAAAATAAATAAAACAATGGTTAGGCTTCATGATCTTGATGAAAATCAAGTGATAATGGTTAGGGTGGGCTTTGTCCAATATACCAACCATGGAGCTCATCTCCATATTTTTTTTTACCTTAGTTATTTCTTATGATTTTGAGATTGAAAAGGCTTCATGACCTTGATGAAAATCAAGAGATAATGGTTATGGGGGCTTTGTCCAATGTACCAACCATGGAGCTCATCTTTTTGTAATTTATTTGCTTACTTTAACTTGCTTATTTTTATTATTTTTTATCTTTATGTATATTTATATTCTTGCTAACCATCTTGTTCTTTTGACTTATGTCATATTTTTGCATCTTGGGGCTATTGTCATATAGTTTAGCCAATTTCCATTTTTCATATCATCTTCCATAGAATTTAGTTAGGTCATTTTACATGACATTTTTCACAACACTTTGGTTCTTAGGCCATTCGGCCATGTGTATTTTCTCTAAGCTTTAGGTCATTTTTCTAGGCCATGATATCTGCTATTTCATTTAGACATCTAGGTTATTTTACATGTCATTAAACTTTAGGCCATTTTTATATGCCATGTCATTTTACATGTCATTTAAACTTTAGGCCATTTTTATTATTCCATGTCATTTTACATGTCATTTAAGCATTAGGCCATTTTCATATGCCAAGTTATTTTTCCATAACATTTGGACATTAGGCCATTTTCATATGCCATGTCATTTCACATGTCATTTAGCTTTAGGCCATTTTTATTATTCCATGTCATTTTACAAGTCATTTAAGCATTAGGCTATTTTCATATGCCATGTTGTTTTTCCATGACATTTAGACATTAGGCCATTTTCATATGCCAACCATAGAGCTCATCTCCATATTTTTTTTTCCTTAGTTATTTTTTATGATTTTGAGATTGAAAAGGCTTCATGACGTTGATGAAAATTAAGAGATAATGGTTGGGAGGGCTTTGCCCAATGTACCAACCATGGAGCTCATCTCTTTGTTATTTATTTGCTTACTTTAACTTGCTTATTTTTATTATTGTTTATCTTTATGTATATTTATATTCTTGCTAACCATCTTGTTCTTTTGACTTATGTCATATTTTTTCATCTTGGGGCTATTGTCATTTAGTTTAGGCCATTTCAATTTTTCATATCATCTTCCATAGCTTTTCAAAATTGTTTTCTAACAATTAGAAAGTATTTTGGTTTTAGAATATTTAATTTGATATATTTTTCTAAGGTAGCCGGATATCTATTTAGATATACAAATTTCCTTAATTAAAGGAAAAAATACATTTTAATGCATTGCATTTTCCATGTTCATGCATACTATACAATATGTGATTTTTGCTATGTTAATTTTCTATTATATTGTTATTATTTTGTTTTATTTTATGGTGTTATGTTGTTTGTTATATATGGTTTTGAGTATTACATGCTATCCAATGCTTTTATTTAGTTATTCATTTTTGTCACATTATTTAGCATATACTATGTTCATGCATTATTATTTCCATTTTTATTTTCATGCATATTACATGGTAGCATTATTTTATGTTTCATGTCATTTAGATTATATTCCATGTCATGTAGATTCTATTATTTAGAATTTGTCATGTCATTTAAAGTATGCCATGTCATTTAAATTTGCCATTTCATTTAAATCTTATTCATTTCATTTAGAATATCATGATACTTAGGATATTTCATTTCATTTAGGATATGCTATGCCATTTGAATTATGTCATATCATTTAGGTTGCATTATATTATCTAGACTTTGCTATGTCATTTTATTTATGGCACACATATTCATATTCATTTTTTAAATTTTAAAAAAAAATGGATAATGGTTTTAAATAAAATAAAGATATTCCCGAGTTAAAATAATTCATGAGTTCTCTACCGGGTTTGCTGGAGAGAATGTCATCAATTATCATTAGTAAAAGGATATCTTTCTTTCAAAAAACGAGAATGATTCGGAAGATTTTCCAAATATATAAAAATTTCTATATTTCGCCGATTTTGTCGGGGAATATAGGAAAATTTTGAATTAATAAATTTTGGATCATTTTCAATTAAAAATGGAATTATTTTTCTTAAAATTGGGAATTAATTTAAAACACCAAATTTAAAACCAACTTTTTACCGAGACTTGAGATAACACATGATTAAAAAGGTACTGTTTTATACGGGTGTTGTGGGGGTGCTAATTCTTTCCCGCACGTAACCGAGTCCTGAACACGATTCTTCGATTTTCTCTGCTTTAAAACGCAGACTTGAAATTGGTTTTAAATATATTTTAATTAATTTTAAAATGCTTCACAAAACCTGTTTTAATAGGTGGCCGGTCACACCTAGGAAAAAACATTGGTGGCGACTCCATGACTTTTTTCGAGGTTTTTTTCAAACCCTCATTTTATTTTAAGAGGAATTAAGTCGACTTTTCCTCGGTCTTTTAATGTCACACCTAAGGAATAATGAAGTCTTGCGATGAGACTTGTTATGTTGTCATAATTTTATTTAGGTTGCGACAGCTTGGCGACTCCACTAGGGAACATTAGAATATTTAATTTTGGTTAGGGTTGGGTTACGGAATTTCGATAATCCAAGGTCTACATTGAAAGATATGGAGGTCGGAAGTTGGGTTACGGAACCTCAATAGAAAGAAAACCCTAGTTTGGGAAATTTGGGGAAAAGTGCTTGAACGATCAAATTGGTCAAAATTGAAGGTCCCAAATAAAAGATAAGCACTGACTACGGGTAATGGAGAAGCTGCTTGAAAGCAAAACTGAAAAAAAAGTCAATTCGAAAGAAAACCGAGAGTTAGGGTTTTTGGTAGATTTCGGTGAAATTTGGAAAATTACAGAAATGACCTGATTCGGTAAGACTAAAGCTCCTAATTGATGAGGAGTGATTAAACAAGGACAGCCCAAGGCTCAGTATGAAGAAAATCTAAAAATCGGACTTGTTTTGAGCATAATCGGGTTTAGGAGGGAAAAATGCAAAATTGGAAAATTTGGGAAAAATTAGCAAATAAACTCCAAAAATTCTAACAATTTGCAGATCTCATTCTTAAATCATTTCGAAGAGATTGGCGAAAAAAATCTTGATTCAGAGTTCGTTTGCAAAACGGCCAAATCCCTGGTCCACTATGTAGAAATTCAAAAAGATAAATCCCGGAAAAATTGTAAATGAGCTCCAAAAATTTTGAAATTTTGAGATCTCATTCTTAAATTTTTTGGAAGTGATTGGTGAAAGAAAAATCTTGATTCGGAGTTCGTTTGCAAAATGGCCAAATCCCGGGTCCACTATGTAGAAATTCAAGCAGATAAATCCCGAAAAAATAGCAAATGAGTTCCAAAAATTATGAAAACTTCCAGATCACACATTTAAATTATTTGGAAGAGATTGGTGAAGAAAAATCTGGATTTGAGGCTCGTTTAAAACTGATGAAAGTTCGGGTGCACAAAAGGACAATTTTGGAAGAAAAAATCGAAATAAATAGCAAACGGAATCGAATTTTCTTGAAAACTTCCAGAATTCATTTTTCTATTATTTTGGAAGTATTGAAAAAGAAAATTTAAATTTGGAGTCCTTTTGCTATTTATTTAGGTTCGGGGGTCAAAAAGGTCATTTTATCGAGGAAATCAAGAAGGCAAATTTGTAATTAAGAAAAATATGAAAGAAGAAGGAATTGTTGAAATTTTGCCTCCTTTTATCAACCAGAATAGAGGAGAAGAAGGAATCTTGATCAATTTAATTCCTTTGTCACTATCAAGCTCACTTGCTAGTTGCTACCACTAGTACCTTGCAAATGGTATCCCCTTCATCCAATGGCTTAGGTGCATTGTAGGAAAATAGAATACACCATTCAATGGCCAAGATTAAATGCCAAGATGACATTTTTATTTGTCATGAAAGAACCCTCATCTAATGGCCAAGAATGGAAGAGCACAACTCATTCAAAGGTGGACATCCATTCGGCCAAGCAAGGAAGTGCATGGGATTGTTCCTTTTCATCCAATGGCTTAGGCCATGTGCACTGGATGTGTACCATGTAAAGGGCTAGGATTAAATGCCAAGATGACATTTTTATGTTGTCATGAAAGAATCCTCATCCAATGGCCATGAATAGAAGAGCACAACTCGTCTAAGGGTAGGCACTCAAAGGGCCAAGCAAGGGAGTGCATGGGATTGGTCCTCTTTTTTTGATCTAAGGACTGAGGTTATTACAAGGGCTGGGTACACATCTTAAGGGCTGCTATCAATTTCCAAGATGACATTTTTGTGTTGTCACGACAATATATTAATCTAAGGGCCAAAATTGGAGGAGAAAAAGTGCACAACCTATCCTATGGTTGAGAGGCCATTCGGCCAAGCATGAGAGAGGGGAGGATGTTTTATTTTTCCTTAAGTTGCTGATTATTTGATAGGAGAAGTCAGTAGCTAATGGAGAAAAGAAAAATTTTTTGAAATAAAGAAAGAAAGCTTTTGTTAAGGTAGCTATTCTACTATTACTACTACATTTTTTCCTCTTCTCCCTCACGCTTTATTTCTTGTTTTCCATGTGATTTCCAACCATTTTTTTTACATCTTTCTTTTTGTTCTTGCTTTTCAAAAAATAAATAAAAGAATGGTTAGGCTTCATGATCTTGATGAAAAATCAAGTGATAATGGATAGGGTGGGCTTTGTCCAATATACCAACCATGGAGCTCATCTCCATTTTTTTTTTTTTTACCTTAGTTATATTTTTATGATTTTGAGATTGAAAAGGCTTCATGACCTTGATGAAAATCAAGAGATAATGGTTAGGGGGGCTTTGTCCAACGTACCAACCATGGAGCTCATCTCTTTGTTATTTATTTGCTTACTTTAACTTGCTTATTTTTATTATTGTTTATCTTTATGTATATTTATATTCTTGCTAACCATCTTGTTGACTTATGTCATATTTTTTCATCTTGGGGCTATTGTCATATAGTTTAGGCCATTTCCATTTTTCATATCATCTTCCATAGCATTTAGTTAGGTCATTTTACATGACATTTTTCACAACACTTTGGTTCCTAGGCCATTCGGCCATGTGTATTTTCTCTAAGCTTTAGGTCATTTTTCTAGGCCATGATATTTGTTATTTCATTTAGACATCTAGGTCATTTTACATGTCATTTAAACTTTAGGACATTTTCATATGCCATGTCATTTAAACTTTAGGCCATGTTTATTATTCCATGTCATTTTACATGTCATTTAAGCATTAGACCATTTTCATATGCCAAGTTATTTTTCCATGACATTTAGACATTAGGCCATTTTCATATGCCATGTCATTTCACATGTCATTTAGCTTTAGGCCATTTTTATTATTCCATGTGATTTAAGCATTAGGCTATTTTCATATGCCATGTTGTTTTTCATGACATTTAGACATTAGGCCATTTTCATATGCCACGTCATTTCCCATGTCATTTATGTACTACGCCATTTTCATAATTTCATGTCATTTACCATGTCATTTAGACACTAGGTAATGCATATTAAGTTAGGATAGCATTTATTGTCATGCAAACTCATGCTAGGCATTTAGGTTATTTATGCCATGCATTTTCCATATCACTAGACTTTAAACCATGCATTTCATGCATTCACTTTGCTATATTTTCATGCATTCCATGTCATGCCACTTGATTTATGACTTATTCCAATCAATGGTTCAAAGTCATGCTCACTTGAGCATACTTGTGAAAAATTAAAGAGTTTTTCAAATTGATTATTCTACATTTGTGATTTTTTTACTTTAGCCAATTTTTGTCTAACTTTTTAAAAGTGTTAGCTGCTGTTTTTGGATCTTTGGGAGAGTCTCCAACATTTTTACTTTGATTTTTAAATCATTTTATCAAAGGAAAAAAATGTGTTTTGGCAAAACAATTTTTCACCCAGTACTCGTACTTTCCCGATTTTTCTGGGCAGCCGTCTTTATTCAGAAAATTAAGCCAATTTTTCTCGTGTTGTTTTATATGTTCTGAGTCTCCGGTATTATTTTTTTTATATTTTTTTGAATTCTTAAAATAGGCTAAAAAATTGTGTGTCAAAACTGGACAGTAGCGGCAGATTTGA
Source organism: Fremontodendron californicum (assembly GCA_030761205.1). Lineage (NCBI taxonomy): Eukaryota > Viridiplantae > Streptophyta > Magnoliopsida > Malvales > Malvaceae > Fremontodendron > Fremontodendron californicum. The sequence goes on along the minus strand of JAULJL010000020.1, from coordinate 19,674,859 downwards.
ATTCAAAAGAAAAACAATGGTTGAATTTGGTAAAGGCATTTAGAGAGGGCTGGTTAGAAGCTTTAGCTACTGTCTTAGGATAGTTTCTAAGCCTTTTTAAACTTTAAAAATGATTTTATAAACTTTGGATTAAGGTTGGTCAAGTCCGGGATTTTAAACTTAGGAAATTAGAGCCATTTTAAAAGGGTTTGGCTAGGGTTTTAATCTTCATTCAAGCTTTTCAAAATTGTTTTCAAACAATCACAAAGTATTTTGGTTTTAGAGTATTTAATTTGATATATTTTCCTAAGGTAGCCGGATATCTTTTTAGATATACAGATTTCCTTAATTAAAGGAAAAATACATTTTCATGCATTGTATTTTCCATGTTCATGCATACTATATAATATGTGATTCTTGCTATGATAAATTTCTATGATATTGTTATTATTTTGTTTTATTTTATGCTGTTATGTTGTTTGTTATATATGGTTTTGAATATTACATGCTATCCTATGCTTTTTATTTAGTTATTCATTTTTGTCACATTATTTAGCATATACTATGTTCATGCATTATTATTTTCATTTTTATTTTCAAGTATATTACATGATAGCATTATTTCATGTTTCATGTCATTTAGAGTATATTCCATGTCATTTAGATTCTATTATTTAGAATTTTTCATGTCATTTAAAGTATGCCATGTCATTTAAATTTGTCATATCATTTAAATCTTATTCATTTCATTTAGAATATCATGACACTTAGGATATTTCATTTCATTTAGGATATGCTATGCCATTTGAATTATGTCATATCATTTAGGTTGCATTATATTGTCTAGAGTTTTCTATGTCGTTTTATTTATGGCACACATGTTCATATTCATTTTTTAAATTTAAAAAAAGGAATAGTGGTTTTAAATAAAATAAAGATATTCCCGAGTTAAAATAATTCATGAGTTCTCTACCGGGTTTGCTGGAGAGAATGTCATCAATTATCATTAATAAAAGAATATCTTTCTTTCAAAAAACTAGAATGATTCGGAAGATTTTCCAAATATATAAAAATTTCTATATTTTGCTGATTTTGTCGGGGAATATAGGAAAATTTCGAATTAATAAAAATCCGAATCATTTTCAATTAAAAATGGAATTATTTTTCTTAACATTGGGAATTAATTTCGAACCCCAAATTTAAAACCAATTTTTTATCGGGGCTTGAGATAACATAGGATTAAAAGGGTACTGTTTTATACAGCCGTTGTGGGGGTGCTAATCCTTCCCCGCATGTAACCGAGTCCCAAACCCGATTCTTTGATTTTCTCTGGTTTAAAACGCAGACTTGAAATTGGTTTTAAAAATCTTTTAATTAATTTTAAAATGTTTTACAAAATCGGTTTTAATAGGTGTCCGATCACACATAGCAAAAAAAGATTGGTGGCGACTCCATGACTTTTTTCGAGGTTTTTTTCAAACCCTCATTTTATTTTAAGAGGAATTAAGTCGACTTTTCCTCGGTTTTTTAATGTCACACCTAAGGAATAATAAAGTCTTGCGATGAGACTTGTTATGTTGTCATAATTTTTTTTAGGTTGCGACAGCTTGGCGACTACACTGGGGAACATTAGAATATTTAATTTTGGTTAGGGTTGGGTTACGGAATTTTGATAATCCGAGGTCTTCATTGAAAGATTTGGAGGTCGGAAGTTGGGTTACGAAACCTCAATAGAAAGAAAACCCTAGTTCGGGAAATTTGGGGAAAAGTGCTTGAACGATCATATTGGTTGAAATTAAAGGTCCCAAATGAAAGATAAGCACTGACTACGGGTAATGGAGAAGCTACTTGAAAGAAAAACTGAAAGAAAAGTCAATTCGGAAGAAAATCGAGAGTTAGGGTTTTTGGTAGATTTCGGTGAAATTTGGAAGAATTACAGAAATGGCCTGATTCGGTAAGACTAAAGCTCCTAATTGATGAGGAGTGATTAACCAAGGACAGCCCAAGGCTCAGTATGAAGAAAATCTGAAAATCGGACTTGTTTTGAGCATAATCGGGTTTCGGAGGGAAAAATGCAAAATTGGAAAATTTGGGAAAAATAGCAAATGAAGTCCAAAAATTCTAAAAATTTGCAGATCTCATTCTTAAATCATTTCGAAAAGATTGGCGAAAGAAAATCTTGATTAGGAGTTCGTTTGCAAAATGACTGAATCCCTGGTCAACTATGTAGAAATTCAAAAGGATAAATCCCAGAAAAATAGTAAATTAGCTCCAAAATTTTTGAAAATTTGCAGATCTCATTCTTAAATTTTCTAGAAGATATTGGTGAAAGAAAATCTTGATTTGGAGTTCGTTTGCAAAATGGCCAAATCCCGGGTCTAGTATGAAGAAATTCAAGCAGATAAATCCCGAAAAAATAGAAAATGAGTTCCCAAAATTATGAAAACTTCCAGATCACACTTTTAAATTATTTGGAAGAGATTGGTGAAGAAAAATCTGGATTTGGAGCCCGTTTAAAATTGGTGAAAGTTCAGGCGCACAAAAGGGCAATTTTGGAAGAAAAAATCCAAATAAATAGCAAATGGACTCGAAATTTTTTGAAAACTTCTAAAATTCATTTTTTTTTATTATTTTGGAAGTATTGAAAAAAGAAAATTTAAATTTGGAGTCCGTTTTCTATTTATTTAGGTTCGGGGATCAAAAAGGTTATTTTATAGAAGAAATCGAAAGGGCAAATTTATAATTAAGAAAAATATAAAAAAAGAAGGAATTGTTGGGATTTTACCTCCTTTTATCAACCAGAATAGAGGAGAAGAAGGAAGCTTGATCAATTTACTTCCTTAGTCACTATCAAGCTCACATGCTACCACTAGTACCTTGCATATGGTCCCCCTTCATACAATGGCTTAGGTGCCTTGTAGAAAAGTTGAATACACCATTCAATGGCCAAGTTTAAATGCCAAGATGAAATTTTTATTTGTCATCAAAGAACCCCCATCTAATGGCCAAGAATGGAAGAGCACAACTCATCCAAAGGTGGACATCCATTCGGCCAAGCAAGGAAGTGCATGGGATTGTTCCTTTTCATCCAATGGCTTAGGCTATGTACAAGGGCTGAGTACACATGTAAAGGGATAGGATTAAATGCCAAGATGACATTTTATGTTGTCATGAAAGAATCCTCATCCAATGGCCAAGAATAGAAGAGCACAACTCATCCAAGGGTAAGCACTGAAAGGGCCAAGCAAGTGAGTGCATGGGATTGGTCCTCTTTTTTCATCTAAGGACTGAGGTTATTAAAAGGCCTGAGTACACATCTTAGGGGATACTATTAATTTTCAAGATGACATTTTTATGTTGTCATTTAAATATCTTAATCTAAGGGCCAAAATTGGAGGAGAAAAAGTGCACAACCTATCCTATGGTTGAGGGGCCATTCGGCCAAGCATGAGAGAGGGGGGGAATGTTTTATTCTTCCTTAGGTGGCTGATCATTTGAGAGGATAAGTCAGTAGCTAATGGAGAAAAGAAAAAACTTTGAAAAAAAAGAAAGAAAGCTTTTGTTATGGTAACCATTCTACCATTGCTACTACATTTTTTCTACTTCTTCCTCATGCTTTATTTCTTGTTTTCCATGTGATTTCCTACCATTTTTTTTACATCTTTCTTTTTGTTCTTGCTTTTCAAAAAATAAATAAAAGCATGGTTAGGCTTCATGATCTTGATGAAAATCAAGAGATAATGGTTAGGGTGGGCTTTGTCCAATATACCAACCATGGAGCGCATCTCTATTTTTTTTTTTTTACCTTAGTTATTTTTTATGATTTTGCGATTGAAAAGGCTTCATTACCTTGATCAAATTGAAGAGATAATGGTTAGGGGGGCTTTGTCCAATGTACCAACCATGGAGCTCATCTCTTTGTTATTTATTTGCTCACTTTAACTTGCTTATTTTTATTATTGTTTATCTTTATGTATATTTATATTCTTGCTAACCATCTTGTTCTTTTGACTTATGTCATATTTTTTCATCTTGGTGCTATTGTCATATAGTTTAGGCCATTTCAATTTTTCATATCATTTTCCATAGCATTTAGTTAGGTCATTTTACATGACATTTTTCACAACACTTTGGTTCCTAGGCCATTCGGCCATTTGTATTTTCTCTAAGCTTTAGGTCATTTTTCTAGGCCATGATATTTGCTATTTCATTTAGACATCTAGGTTATTTTACATGTCATTTAAACTTTAGGCCATTTTCATATGCCATGTCATTTATACTTTAGGCCATGTTTATTATTCCATGTCATTTAAGCATTTGACCATTTTCATATGCCAAGTTATTTTTCCATGACATTTAGACATTAGGCCATTTTCATATGCCATGTCATTTCACATGTCATTTAGCTTTAAGCCATTTTTATTATTCCATGTCATTTTACATGTCATTTAAGCATTAGGCTATTTTCAAATGCCATGTTGTTTTTCTTGACATTTAGACATTAGGCCATTTTCATATGCCACGTCATTTCCCATGTCATTTAGGCACTAGGCCATTTTCATTATTTCATGTCATTTGCCCTGTCATTTAGACACTAGGTCATGCATATTAAGTTAGGATAGCATTTATTGTCATGCAAACTCATGCTAGACATTTAGGTTATTTATGCCATGCATTTTCCATATCACTAGACCTTAAACCATGCTTTTCATGCATTGAATTTGCTATATTTTCATGCATTCCATGTCATTCCACTTGATTTTATGACTTAGGCCAATCAATGGTTCAAAGTCATGCTCACTTGAGCATACTTGTGAAAAATTAAAGAGTTTTTTCAAATTGATTATTTTACCTTTGTGATTTTTTTACTTTAGCCAATTTTTGTCTAACTTTTTAAAAGTGTTAGCTACTGTTTTTGGATCTTTAGGAGAGTCTCCAACATTTTTACTTTGATTTTTAAATGATTTTATCAAAGGCAAAAAATGTGTTTTGGCAAAACAGTTTTTCACCCAGTACTCGTACTTTCCCGATTTTTCTGGGCAGTCGTCTTTAATCAGAAAATTAAGCCAATATTTCTCGTGTAGTTTTATATGTTCTGAGTCTCCAGTATTTTTTTTTATATTTTTTTGAAATTTTAAAAATAGGCTAAAAAATCGTGTGTCAAAACTGGACAGTAGAGGCAGATTTGAATTCAAATGAAAAACAATGATTGAATTTGGCTAAGGCATTTAGAGAGGGTTGGTTAGAAGCTTTAGCCACTCTCTTAGGATAGTTTCTAAGCCTTTTTAAACTTTAAAAATGATTTTATAAACCTTGGATTAAGGTTGGTCAAGTCCAGGATTTTGAACTTAGGAAATTAGAGCCATTTTAAAAGGGTTTGGCTAGGGTTTTAATCTTCATTCAAGCTTTTCAAAATTGTTTTCAAACAATCACAAAGTATTTTGGTTTTATAATATTTAATTTGATATATTTTCCTAAGGTAGCCGGATATCTTTTTAGATATACAGATTTCCTTAATTAAAGGAAAAAATACATTTTCATGCATTGTATTTTCCATGTTCATGCATACTATATAATATGTGATTCTTGCTATGATAAATTTCTATGATATTGTTATTATTTTGTTTTATTTTATTGTGTTATGTTGTTTGTTATATATGGTTTTGAATATTGCATGCTATCCTATGCTTTTTATTTAGTTATTCATTTTTGTCACATTATTTAGCATATACTATGTTCATGCATTATTATTTTCATTATTATTTTCATGCATATTACATGATAGCATTATTTTATGTTTCATGTCATTTAGATTATATTCCATGTCATTTAGTTTCTATTATTTAGAATTTGTCGTGTCATTTAAAGTATGCCATGTCATTTAAATTTGCCATATCATTTAAATCTTATTCATTTCATTTAGAATATCTTGATACTTAGGATATTTCATTTCATTTAGGATATGCTATGCCATTTGAATTATGTCATATCATTTAGGTTGCGTTATATTATCTAGACTTTGCTATGTCATTTTATTTATGGCACACATGTTCATATTCATTTTTTAAATTAAAAAAAAGGGATAATGGTTTTAAATAAAATAAAGATATTCCCGTGTTAAAATAATTCATGAGTTCTCTACCGGGTTTGCTAGAGAGAATGTCATCAATTATCATTAATAAAAGAATATCTTTCTTTCAAAAAACGAGAATGATTTGGAAGATTTTCCAAATATATAAAAATTTCTATATTTTGCCGATTTTGTCGGGGAATATAGATAGATTTTGAATTAATAAATTCGAGATCATTTTCAATTAAAAAAGGAATTATTTTTCTTAAAATTGGGAATTAATTTAAAAACCCAAATTTAAAACCAACTTTTTATCGAGGCTTGAGATAACACATGATTAAAAAGGTACTGTTTTATACGGGCGTTGTGGGGGTGCTAATCCTTCCTCTCACATAACCGAGTCCCGAACCCGATTCTTTGATTTTCTTTGGTTTCAAACGCAGACTTGAAATTGGTTTTAAAAATGTTTAAATTAATTTTAAAATGTTTTACAAAATTGGTTTTAATATGTGGCCGATCACACCTAGCAAAAAAAGATTGGTGGCGACTCCATGACTTTTTCCGAGGTTTTTTTCAAACCCTCATTTTATTTTAAGAGGAACTAAGTCGACTTTTCCTCGGTTTTTAATGTCACACCTAAGGAATAATAAAGTCTTGCGATGAGACCTGTTATGTTGTCATAATTTTTTTTAGGTTGCGACAGCTTGGCGGCTCCACTGGGGAACATTGGAATATTTAATTTTGGTTAGGTTTGGGTTACGGAATTTTGATAATCCGAGGTCTACATTGAAAGATATGGAGGTCGGAAGTTGGGTTACGAAACCTCAATAGAAAAAAACCCTAGTTCGGGAAATTTGGGGAAAAGTGCTTGAACGATCATATTGGTTGAAATTGAAGGTCCCAAATGAAAGATAAGCACTGACTACAGGTAATGGAGAAGCTATTTGAAAGAAAAACTGAAAGAAAAGTCAATTCGGAAGAAAACCGAGAGTTAGGGTTTTTGGTAGATTTCGGTGAAATTTGGAAGAATTACAGAAATGGCCTGATTCGGTAAGACTAAAGCTCCTAATTGATGAGGAGTGATTAAGCAAGGATAGCCCAAGGCTTAGTTTGAAGAAAATCTGAAAATCGGACTTGTTTTGAGCATAATCGGGTTTCGGAGGCAAAAGTGCAAAATTGGAAAATTTGGGAAAATAGCAAATGAACTCCAAAAATTCTAAAAATTTGCAGATCTCATTCTTAAATCATTTCGAAGAGATTGGCGAAAGAAAATCTTGATTAGGAGTTCGTTTGCAAAACGGCCAAATCCCTGGTCAACTATGTAGAAATTCAGAAGGATAAATCTTGAAAAAATAGTAAATGAGCTCCAAAATTTTTGAAAATTTGCAGATCTCATTCTTAAATTTTTTGGAAGATATTGGTGAAAGAAAATCTTGATTCGGAGTTCGTTTGCAAAATGGCCAAATCCAGGGTCCACTATGCAAAAATTCAAGCAGATAAATCCTCAAAAAATAGCAAATGAGTTCCAAAAATTATGAAAACTTCCAGATCACACTTTTAAATTATTGGGAAGATATTGGTGAAGAAAAATCTGGATTTGGAGCTCGTTTAAAATTGGTGAAAGTTCGGGCGCATAAAAGGGCAATTTTGGAAGAAAAAATCCAAATAAATAGCAAATGGACTCGAAATTTTTTGAAAACTTCTAGAATTCATTTTTTTTTTTATTTTGGAAGTATTGAAAAAAGAAAATTTAAATTTGGAGTCCGTTTTCTATTTATTTAGATTTGGGGGTCAAAAAGGTTATTTTATCGAAGAAACCGAAAGGGCAAATTTGTAATTAAGAAAAATATGAAAGAAGAAGGAATTGTTGGGATTTTACCTCCTTTTATCAGCCAGAATAGAGGAGAAGAAGGAAGCTTGATCAATTTGCTTCTTTAGTCACTATCAAGCTCACCTGCTACCACTAGTACCTTGCAAATGGACCCCCCTTCATCCAATGGCTTAGGTGCCTTGTAGAAAAGTTGAATACACCATTCAATGGCCAAGATTAAATGCCAAGATGACATTTTTATTTTTCATGAAAGAACCCTCATCTAATGGCCAAGAATGGAAGAGCACAACTCATCCAAAGGTGGACATCCATTCGGCCAAGCAAGGAAGTGCATGGGATTGTTCCTTTTCATCCAATGGCTTAGGCTATGTACAAGGGCTGAGTACACATGTAAAGGGATAGGATTAAATGCCAAGATGACATTTTATGTTGTCATGAAAGAATCCTCATCCAATGGCCAAGAATAGAAGAGCACAACTCATCCAAGGGTAAGCACTGAAAGGGCCAAGCAAGGGAGTGCATGGGATTGGTCCTCTTTTTTCATCTAAGGACTGAGGTTATTAAAAGGCCTGAGTACACATCTTAAGGGATACTATTAATTTGCAAGATGATATTTTTATGTTGTCATTTAAATATCTTAATCTAAGGGCCAAAATTGGAGGAGAAAAAGTGCACAACCTATCTTATGGTTGAGGGGCCATTCGGCCAAGCATGAGAGAGGGGGGAATGTTTTATTCTTCCTTAGGTGGCTGATCATTTGAGAGGATAAGTCAGTAGCTAATGGAGAAAAGAAAAAACTTTGAAAAAAAAGAAAGAAAGCTTTTGTTATGGTAGCCATTCTACCATTGCTACTACATTTTTTCTACTTCTTCCTCATGCTTTATTTCTTGTTTTCCATGTGATTTCCTACCATTTTTTTTACATCTTGCTTTTTGTTCTTGCTTTTCAAAAAATAAATAAAAGAATGGTTAGGCTTCATGATCTTGATGAAAATCAAGAGATAATGGTTAGGGTGGGCTTTGTGTAATATACCAACCATGGAGCTCATCTCTATTTTTTCTTTACCTTAGTTATTTTTTTTTATTTTGAGATTGAAAAGGCTTCATTACCTTGATGAAAATCAAGAGATAATGGTTAGGGGGCTTTGTCCAATGTACCAACCATGGAGCTCATCTCTTTGTTATTTATTTGCTTACTTTAACTTGCTTATTTTTATTATTGTTTATCTTTATTTATATTCTTGCTAACCATCTTGTTCTTTTGACTTATGTCATATTTTTGCATCTTGGGGCTATTATCATATAGTTTAGGCCATTTCCATTTTTCATATCATCTTCCATAGCATTTAGTTAGGTCATTTTACATGACATTTTTCCAACACTTTGGTTCCTAGGCCATTCGGCCATGTGTATTTTCTTTAAGCTTTAGGTCATTTTTCTAGGCCAGGATATTTTCTATTTCGTTTTGACATCTAGGTCATTTTACATGTCATTTAAACTTTAGGCCATTTTCATATGCCATGTCATTTAAACTTTAGGCCATGTATATTATTCCATGTCATTTTACATGTCATTTAAGCATTAGACCATTTTCATATGCCAAGTTATTTTTCCATAACATTTAAACATTAGGCCAATTTCATATGCCATGTCATTTCACATGTCATTTAGCTTTAGGCCATTTTATTATTCCATGTCATTTTACATGTCATTTAAGCATTAGGCTATTTTCATATGCCATGTTGTTTTTCTTGACATTTAGACATTAGGCCATTTTCATATGCCACGTCATTTCCCATGTCATTTAGGCACTAGGCCATTTTCATTATTTCATGTCATTTGTCATGTCATTTAGACACTAGGTCATGCATATTAAGTTAGGATAGCATTTATTGTCATGCAAACTCATGCTAGGCATTTAGGTTATTTATGCCATGCATTTTCTATATCACTAGACTTTAAACCATGCATTTCATGCATTCACTTTGCTATATTTTCATGGATTCCATGTCATGCCACTTTATTTATGACTTAGGCAATCAGTGGTTGAAAGTCATGCTCACGTGAGCATACTTGTGAAAAATTGTAGAGTTGTCAAATTGATTATTCTACCTTTGTGATTTTTTTTTATTTAGCCAATTTTTGTCTAACTTTTTAAAAGTGTTAGCTACTGTTTTTGGATCTTTAGGAGAGTCTCCAACATTTTTACTTTGATTTTTAAATGATTTTATCAAAGGCAAAAAATATGTTTTGGCAAAACAGTTTTTCACCCAATTCTCGTACTTTCCCAATTTTTCTGGGCAGTCGTCTTTAATCAGAAAATTAAGCCAATTTTTCTCGTGTAGTTTTATATGTTCTGAGTCTCCAGTATTTTTTTATATTTTTTTGAATTTTTAAAAATAGGCTAAAAAATCGTGTGTCAAAACTGGACAGTAGAGGCAAATTTGAATTCAAAAGAAAAACAATGGTTGAATTTGGCTATGGCATTTAGAGTGGGTTGTTTAGAAGCTTTAGCTACTATCTTAGGATAGTTTCTAAGCCTTTTTAAACCTTAAAAATGATTTTATAAACCTTGGGTTAAGGTTGGTCAAGTCCGGGATTTTAAACTTAGGAAAATAGAGCCATTTTAAAAGGGTTTGGCTAGGGTTTTAATCTTCATTCAAGCTTTTCAAAATTGTTTTCAAACAATCACAAAGTATTTTGGTTTTAGAATATTTAATTTGCTATATTTTCCTAAGGTAGCCAGATATCTTTAGATATACAGATTTCCTTAATTAAAGGAAAAAATACATTTTCATGCTTTGCATTTTCCATGTTCATGCATACTATATAATATGTGATTTTTGCTATGATAATATGATATTGTTATTATTTTGTTTTATTTTATTCTGTTATGTTGTTTGTTATATATGGTTTTGAATATTACATGCTATCCTATGCTTTTTATTTAGTTATTAATTTTTGTCACATTATTTAGCATATACTATATTCATGCATTATTATTTTCATTTTTATTTTCATGCATATTACATGATAGCATTATTTTATGTTTCATGTCATTTAGATTATATTCCATGTCATTTAGATTCTATTATTTAGAATTTGTCATGTCATTTAAAGTATGCCATGTCATTTAAATTTGCCATACCATTTAAATCTTATTCATTTCATTTAGAATAAATGAAATGAAATGACCTAGGTAACATAATATATTTTATATGAAATGTAATATCCTAAGTCATATGATATATTCTAAATGAAATAAAATATCCTAAGTGACATAATATATTCTAAATGAAATGACTTAAATGACATGGCAAATATAAATGATATGGCATATAATCTAAATGACATGAAATATAAGATAATGCTATCATATAATATGTACGAAAATAAAAATAAAAATAATAATGCATGAACATAACATATGCTAAATAATATGACAAAAATAACTAAATAAAAAGTATAGGATATCATGAAATATTCTTAACCATATAGCAAATAATATAATATCAAAAGTTCAAATCAAAGATAATAACACCATTATGAAAATTAAACATAGCATAAATTACATATTATATAATATACATGAATATGGAAAATGCAATACATGAAAATGTATTTTTTCCTTTAATTAAGGATATCCGTATATCTAAAAAGATATCCGGCTACCTTAGGAAAATATATCAAATTAAATATTCTAAAATCAAAATACTTTGTGATTGTTTGAAAACAATTTTTAGCTTAGATTAAAAATAAAAACTTAGCTAAACCCTTTTAAAATTGCTCTAATTTTTTAAGTTTAAAATCCCAGACTTGACTACCCTTAACCCGAGACTTAAAAAATCATTTTTAGAGTTTAAAAAGGCTTAGAAACTACCCTAAGTCAGTAGATAAACTTCTTAATCAGCCCCTTCTAAGTAACTTAACATAAACAGAAAAATGATTTTTCTTCAAATTCAATTCTGACTCCATTGTCCAGTTTTAAAGAACGATTTTTATCCTATTTATAAAAATTAAAAAAAAAATCTAAAAAGATACTGGAGACTCAGAACATGTAAAACTACACGGGAAAAAATTGGATTAATTTTTTGATTAAATATGACTGCCCAAAAAAATCGGGAAAGTACGAGTACTTGGTAAAAAATTGTTTTGTCAAAACACATTTTTTTTTGCCTCGATAGATTCATTTAAAAATCAAAGTAAAAATATTAGAGACTCTCTAAAAGACTCACAAACAGTAGCTAACACTTTTGAAAAGTTAGACAAAAATTGGCTAGGTAAAAAAAATCACAAAGGTAGAATAATCAATTTGACAACTCTTTAATTTTCCACAAGTATGCTCAAGAGAGCAGGACTTTGAGCCATTGATTGGCCTAAGTCATAAGTCAAGTGGCAAGGACATGAAATGCGTGAAAAATACAGCACATATGATGCATGAAATGCATGATTTAAAACCTAAATGACATGAAAAATGCATGGCATCAATAAAATGACCTAGACCTAAATGAGCTTGCATGGCATTTAATGCAACCTATGTCTAAAATGCATGAATATGCATGGCAAAACAAACCAATCCTAAACCTAAAATATGCATGGCAATAACACAAACACATGGCATGCTTAAACAAAATACTCAACCAAATATCATGAAAATGCAAACCTATTAACTAACATAACAAAAATGAACACACAAAGCACACAATATGAAGTGGCCGAATGGCCTCATGCTTAAAATGGGCATGGCATTTTCACAAACACATGATATACTAACATGCTTAGCTAAATAATAACACTCAAATCATGCAAATATAAAGTAAAGGCATGAAAACCAATAAGCATTTTCACAAACACATGGATTACAAAATATGAAACATAAACTAACTTAAACATTTTGAAAACAGAAAATAAAAAAAATGCAAGAATAGTAAAATAAACATGATAATAGACTCAAAAATGGAAATAAACAAGCAACCAAATTAAAATAAGCTTCAAGTTTATATATTAGAAGGAGATTTAAAGCATCAAAACTTATTAAATATCAAGAATAACATGAAATAACAAAGCAAAATTAGGGACTCTAAAAAACACTAGACCATTCGGCCATCACAAAAACAAAAGGAAAAAAAATTTCAAGAGCATTTTACAAGAAAAAATGAAGAAGGAACTTAAAGAAGAACATTAAAAAACACTTATTTAAAAAGAGAAATCAAAAGAAACTCACCAAAATAATAATCAAAACAGCAAATCAAGAATGGAAAATCAAAGAAAGTGCAAGAGTATGGTGCTTAAAGCAACCTCTAGAAGCTATTTTTCAAGCTTTTTCTCTTCTAACTTTCTTTTCTTTTCTAAACTTTTCTTTTTGCTTTTCAATAATGGAGAGAAAATCATCCAAAACCAAGAGAGAATAGAGAGTGAATAATCTGAAAAATGAAAGAGAGAGTCCTCCCTTGTAGTGTGGTCGAATCCCCCTCCTCTAGGCTAGGATGTTTTTTTTTTCATCAACCAATTTTTATCCAAAGGCTATTGATCCAAGATGTTTAAAACATGAAATTATCACCCTTAGATTAGGCCATCAGCTACCATAATTACAGTATTTCAAGAATCTTAAGCCATTATATTGACACTCTCCCTCTTCATGCATTGGTCCATGTGGCTTATTTGCAAAGGCTTGATAAAAAAATAACTTTCTCTTTATTGTTGGCCTTTTGATTAAAAAATCAGAAGCTTCCTACCTATCTTTGGGCCTCGGCTGGCCAGACCCTTTTCTTCCAGCCCATGTTTCATTTTTTAAAAGGCAAGAAAAGCCATTTTCGGTTTCTTGGGTAAAATGACCTTTTTGCCCCCCGAACATAAATAAATGGAAAACGGACTCCAAATTCAAAATTTTTTTTCAATACTTTCAAAATAATACAAATTTAATACTAGAAGTTTTCAAAAAATTTCGAGTCCATTTGCTATTTATTTGGATTTTTTCTTCCAAAATTGCCTTTTTATGCCCCCAAACTTTACCATTTTTTAAACGAGCTCCAAGTCCAAATTTTTCTTCACCAAGCTCTTCCAAATAATTTAAAAGTGTGATCTGAAAGTTTTCATAATTTTTGGAACTCATTTGGTATTTTTTTGGGATTTATCTGTTTGAATTTCTGCATAGAAGACCTGGGATTTGGCCATTTTGCAAACGAACTCCGAATCAAGATTTTCTTTTGCTAATCTCTTCCAAATAATTTAAAAATGGGATTTGCAAATTTTCATAAATTTTGTAGTTCATTTTCTATTTTTTCGGGATTTATCTTCTTGAATTTCTGCATAGGAGACTCGAGATTTGGCCATATTGCAAACGAACTCCGAACCAAGATTTTCTTTCTCCAATCTCTTCAAAATGATTTAATAATGAGATTTGCAATTTTTCAGAATTTTTGGAGATCATTTGCTATTTTTCCCAAATTTTCCAATTTTGCCCTTTTACCTCTGAAACCCGGTTTTGCTCAAAACAAGTCCGATTTTCAGATTTTCTTCAAACTGAGCCTTGGGCTATCCTTTTTTAATCACTCCTCATTCATTAGGGGCTTTAGTCCTAACAAGTCGGGCCATTTTTGTAATTATTCCCAATTTCATCGAAATCCACCAAAAACCCTAATTCTCGTTTTTCTTTCGGATTGACTTTTCTTTCATTTTATCTTTCAAGTAGCTTCTCCATTACCCGTAGTCAGTGCTTATCTTTCATTTTGAATCTTCAATTTTGACCAATTCGATCGTTTAAGAACTTTTCCCTAAATTTCTCGGATTAGGGTTTCTTTTCTACTGAATCTCCATAACCCAACTTTCAAACCCCATATCTTTCGATGTAGACCTCGAATTATCAAAATTCTTTCACCATTTTTTAATTGAACTTTAAATATTGATTTTGAAAGTGGGTTGAATTTTTTAGTAGTTGACTTTTTGGGGTTGATTTTTTGGGGTTGACTTTTTCAAGTTTGACTTTTTATGCTCATCTTCTTAGACTAAGTCTCGGAGTACAACCTGCATGATGAAAAAGTCTTTTTACATTCTGAAACATTAATTTAGGAAGAAAACATACATGTTTTAGTGGTCCGGACAAAATTAGGTGTTTACAGCTGCCCCTCTTTGGCTATTGCTGAGAATTCGAAATCAGGCAAAGATAAACAAATACTAATTTTGTCCAGTTAGTGAAATCACATGTGAAGGGAAGGGAAATGGGTTTTCTTTTTTCTTTTTCATTTTCATTTTTTTCTCTTTTTTATTTTTTTATTTTTTAAAAACTGTAAATAGAAGATATTGTTCTTAAATTGAATTCCCTAACCAATCAAGGCTCGACCCGTTTTAAGGAAACGAGTTCGATTTGCAAGAGAAGAAAAGACCTCGACGAAGGCCTCGAGGGCTTAACCTATCTTGTGCTAAGATGTGTTTAAAATTCTGGGTATCCCCTCCAAAAGCTTCGGCAATCACCACCAAAGACTTGCTCAAGCAAATGTAAAACTTTGGATATCTCCACCAGAGGCTTTGGCTATCACCACCAAAGATCAAGCAAATGTAAAACTCTGGATATCTCCACCAGAGGTCTTAAAAATAGTGTCCGGAGGCTTTACCCGTGATTTAAACAAATGCGCTGTATGCGACTTTAGCAATAATGCGCGGAGGTCTTAAGAATGGTGCCCGGAGGCTTTACCCGTGAGTTAAAAAAATGCGCTGTATGCGACTTTAAAAATGATACCCGAAGGTCTTAAGAATGGTGCCCGGAGGCCTTACCAGTGAGTTAAAAAAAATACGCTGTATGCGACCTTAAAAATGATGCCTGGAGGTCTTAAGAGTGGTGCCCGGAGGTCTTAAGAATGGTGCCCGGAGGCCTTACCCGTGATTTGAAAATACCTTGACGACGATCTCAAGGCTCGACTCATTTGATAAACAAAATGAATTCGATTTAAAATAAAAAGAAATACCTTCATGGTGGTCTCATGGCTCGACTCATTTGATAAAACAGAATGAATTCAATTTAAAACAAAAGAAAATACCTCGACGGTGGTCTCATGGCTCGACTCATTTGATAAAACATAATGAATTCGATTTAAAACAAAAGGAAATACCTCGACGGTGGTCTCAAGGCTCGTCTCATTTGATAAAACAGAATGAATTCGATTTAAAATAGAAGGAAATACCTCAACGGTGGTCTCAAGGTTCGACTCATTTGATAAAACAGAATGAATTCGATTTATATCAAAAGGAAATACCTCGACGGTGGTCTCCAGGCTCAACTCATTTGATAAAACATAACGAATTCGATTTAAAACAGAAGAAAATACCTCGACGATGGTCTCAAGGCTTGACTTATTTGATAAAACAGAATGAATTCGATTTAAAACAAAAGGAAATACCTCGACGGTGGTCTCAAGGCTCGACTCATTTGATAAAACAGAATGAATTCGGTTTAAACAGAAGGAAATACCTCGACGATGGTCTCAAGGCTCGACTCATTTGATAAAACAGAATGAATTCGATTTGAAACAAAACGTACCTCGATAGTGATCTCGAGGCTCGACTCGTTTGAAAAACAGAACGAGTTCACTTTGGGGAAGTCCAAGTTTTCCTAATTTCTGCAATGTTAGCTAAATGCAATGATGAGAATGACATGCTTTACAAATGCTTGTATGTTTCCTAAGAATGAATGCAATCAAATGATTCTATCATGATTTCTAATCCATGGTTTCTTTGGGGTTCACAGATTATCCGACTTCATGAAGGAGTCTTCAATTGTTCACTGATGCCCCACTTAAGGAAACCTTTACTCAAGATAATTTGTCAAACAGTCTCAGTTTCTGGCTTTCGCTGAAGTTCACAGATTTTCTGACTTCGTGATGGAGTCTCCAACCCGTTCACTGTTTTCTTTTACTTGGTGAACTGTCCAAACCTTTCCCAAAATTTAAATCTATTCCTTAGTAATACTTTGAAATCCTTTTATTTAAAGATTTTTTATTACTAATCATCATTCAATTTAATAAAAATCATAATGCATCTCAAAATTGTATAAAAGAAAATATGAATCAAGCAAAAATTGTCATGAAAAGGATAACAAGAATTTATTGCAAGAAATGTTTTAAAATAGTAAAAATAAATATCAAGGATATAAGAAACAAATGTAAAGTTATAGGGTATAGATGCTTCGGATGCGGAATATCTTGGACCCCTCCTTTTCAAACCATTTGAAATTTCTCTTGAACAAGCAATTTACTTGGGTAACCTCTCGGCTTCCGTAGTTACAGAAAACTGAGTTGTTCCCCTTTCTTCTGATTTTCAGATACTTTCTCCCCCTTTACATGGAGCATTGATTCGAACTTTTAATCAGTACCTGAGCCGCCCTTTGCGGATTTTCAACTCAAGTGTCCTCCATTCAGCATTAAGTCGCCCTTTGCGAGTTTTCGACTTAAACCTCTCCTTTTACATTCTTTTTTCATTTCCATTTTTTTGTATTCTACCATGCATCTGAGAATTCTAAATGCTTCCAAGGTAAAAATATCAATTCAAAAGATAGGATGCATTCTGAGAATAACCTTCAAATTAAATATCCATGCTTGATCAAAATGGGCTTTTAAAGCACGCAATGTAGGCCAAGGTTCAGGTTTAGAAAGAAAAGATAAAATATGCCCAAAATGTGTTTAAGGGTGATTGAATCAAGGATCATTTCCTGAGGAGAACTTATTCTTGAAACATTTGTCCCTTTTTTGGACTTTCTTTTCTTCTTTTTTTGCTTTGTTGGCTTTCATTTGCCACATTTTTTGATGGCTTTCTTTTTGCCATGATTTTTTTATTATTTTTCCTCATATTTGACCTCCAGTGTAGAGGGTGATCCTTGATCAAGGTTTAAAGAAAGGAATAATTCCTAAGGCTCAAAGGGATGACTAAGGATAATTTCTTCTTAGTGAAAGGAATATGAAAAATGGCCATTCATCATATCAAGCATTAATATTCTCATTAAAAAGCAATCCACAGGGGAGATAGATATATAGAATTTCCATTTTTACACTTGGAATCATTCGAATTTCCATGTGCAAAGCATCACACTTTTTTTTAAGCATAATACTTCATCAGTTCATCAGCATTCACGGGATTTATGGAATCTTCTCCGTCCATCCGAGTTAAAATCAATGCTCCTCCAGAAAAAGCTCTTTTTACCACATAGGTTCCTTCCCAATTTGGAGCCCACTTTCCTCACGGGTTCTTCACTATAGGGAGAATTTTTCTCAGTACCAACTCCCCCTCTCGGAACTGTCTAGGATGAACTTTCTTGTCGTGGGCTCGAATCATACTTTTCTGATACAACTGCTAGTGACAAATTGCTTTCAATCTTTTCTCCTCGATGAGATTCAACTGTTCATAGGAACTCTAACCCATTCTGCTTCCTCTAGGCCAACTTCCATCAAAACCCGAAGTGAAGGGATCTCAACTTCAATAGGTAGCACTGCTTCCATCCCGTATACCAAAGAAAACGGCGTTGCCCCTGTAGATGTGCGGACCGAAGTACGATATGCATGAAGACCAAAAGGCAAGCTCTCATGCCAATCCTTGTACACATCGGTCATCTTCTCAACAATCTTCTTGATGTTCTTATTGGCTGCTTCTACTACCGATTCATCTTCGAACGGTAAGGTGCTGAATTATGATGTGTGATTTTGAACTGAGTACACACTTCTCTCATCATCTTATTGCTCAAATTGAGAGCATTATCCGAAATAATTCTTGCTGGCAATCTATAACGGCATATGATTTCTTTTTTAACAAATCTGCATACCAACGATTTTGTTATATTCGCATAGGAAGCAGTTTCTACCCACTTTGTGAAATAATCTATGGCCACCCAGATGAAACGATGTCCATTTGAAGCTTTCGGGTTAATAGGCCCGATCATATCCATTCCCCACATTGAAAAGGGCCATGGTGCAGTCATGACATGTAATGGCGATGGCGGCACATGAATCTTATATACATATATTTGGCATTTATGGCACTTCCGGGAATAACTGATACAATCTCCTTCCATTGTCAACCAATAGTACCCTGCCCTCATAATCTGTTTAGCAAGTATGTGACAGCATGAGTGCCACATATCCCCTCATGGACCTCTTCTATAATTCTCCGAGCTTCGACAGATCCGATACATTGTAACAAGACTTGGTCTTTTCCTTTCTTGTAGAGAATCTCACTGTCTAGAACAAAACCCATTGCTAGCTTTCTCAGAGTCCTCTTGTCATTTTCTGTTGCTTGTTCTGGATACTGTTGACTCTTGATGTACTGCAAGATGTCGTTATACCAAGGGAGGCCATCTGCTTCTTCTTCAATACTCAGACAGTGGGCAAGAGACTCATATATACTCATCTTTATTGGCACAACTTCAGCCCCTTCATTTACTTTAAACATTGATGACAAAGTAGCCAGAGCATCTGCCATTCGATTTTCTTCTCGAGAAAAGTAATTGAAATTCACTTCTTCAAATTCCTCCAATAAACTCAATATGAGTTCTCGGTATCAGATTAGCTTTGTATCTTAGGTTTCCTATTCTCCTCGTAGCTGGTATATCACTAAGGCTGAGTCTCCAAAAACTTCCAATACTTTGATCTTTCTGTCCACTGCAGCACGAAGGCCCATAGTACACGCTTCATACTCGGCAGTATTATTTGTACAATCAAAATCCAATCTAGCAGTTAAAGGATAATAAACTTCTTTTGGGGATATGAGGACTGCACCGATTCGTGCTCCATGGCATTAGATGCGCCATCAAAGTACATTTTCCATACTTTCTTCTTCAAGGGAATCTCATATGCTGGTGAAACATACTTCAAATCTTCATCCGGGAAGTCAAAGTTCAACGGCTCATAATCTTCCACTGCTCGACTTGCTAAGAATTCAGCCAATGCACTGCCCTTGATAGCTTTTTGACTTACATATACAATGTCATACGCTGACAATAAAACCTGCCATCTTGCCATCCTCCCCGACAAAGAAGGTGCTTCCAACATGTACTTGATTGGATCTAGCTTGGCAATCAACCACATTGTGTGGTACAACATGTACTGTCTGAGTCTTCGAGCAGTCCAAGCTAAGGCACAATACAACTTTTCTACCGACGAATATTTCAACTCATAATCTGTGAACTTCTTGCTAAGGTAGTAAACCGCCTGTTCTTTCTTTCCAGTCTCATCAAGCTGCCCCAAAACACAACCCATGGATCTCTCAAATACTGATAAATACAATATCATTAGTTTATCTGAAACAGGTGGCATTAATTCTGGTGGGTTGGATAGATAATGTTTAACCTTTTCAAATGCAATCTGACAACCTTCATCCCATTCTCCTGGATCACGTTTTTTAAGTAAATTAAATATTAGATCACATTTGTCAGTTAATTGAGAAATAAATTGAGCAATGTAATTCAATCTCCTAGAAAGCCTTTTACTTTCTTTTGAGTACGAGGTGGTGGAAAATTCTAAATGGCCTTTACTTTTATCCGGGTCAATCTCAATTCCTCTTTTGCTGACGACAAAACCCAACAATTTTCCCGAGGTGACTCCAAAAGTGCATTTTGCTAGATTTAGCTTGAGTCTAAACTTCTTTAGTCGTTCGAAGAGCTTCTTAAGATTCGCAATATGCTCCTTTTCTCCTTGTGACTTTGCGATCATATCATCAACATAGACCTCAATTCCCTTATGCACCATATCATGAAACAAGGTCACCATGGCTCTCTGATATGTTTCCCCAGCATTCTTAAACCCAAATTGCATTACCTTGTAGCAGAATATTTCCCACATTGTAACAAATATGGTTTTCTCCATATCTTCTGGTGCAATCTTAATCTGATTGTATCTTGAGAATCCATCCATGAAAGAAAATAAAGAACTCTTCGTCGTATTATCCACCAAAGTATCAATATGGGGCAAAGAGAAATTATCTTTAGGGCTTGCCTTGTTCAAATCTCGGTAATCAATGTACATCCGCACCTTGCCATCCTTCTTTGGTACTGGAACAATATTTGCCACCCATTCTGGATATTTTGCCACCTCTAAGAATCCAGCATCAAATTGCTTCTTCACCTCCTCTTTTATCTTTAACAGCATGTCCGACCTCATTTTTCTCAACTTTTGCTGAATTGGCCTGCATTCTGGCCTTAAAGAGAGCTTATGAACCACAATATCCGGATCCAACCCTGGCATGTCTTAGTAAGACCATGCAAATACATCCACATATTCTTGGAGCAAGGCTATCAATTCACCATTTATTGATGATGACAATGAAGTTCCGATTTTGACTTCCTTTATCTTCACCATCTCCCAGATTTATCATTTCCAATAATTCCTTATGAGGAAGTACTTGTTTCTCCTCTTGTTCTATTTTCCTTAATAGATCCAGAGGTAGACCATAATCCTCAATATCTTCGTTAGCCTCAAAATCACCCGTGCAAATGGGTCTTTCAAAATCAATTTCAGAATTACTAACCGGAAGGTCATCATATTCTGCATCCGTACACCTGTAAATAGGTGTAGAAGAAACAATATAGGAAAATATATAATGAAAACAAAATAAATAACAAAAATGAAAGAATACGGACACATCAATATGAATAAAATGCATTGTGCTTGTTATTTATTGAATAAAATGTTATTACAGAAAAAAATCATAATATCTCTAGGTAAAGATAATTAAGATTGTTTTTTTTTAAAGTATTACGTTGGAATAGACTTAAAAGCTATGGGCAACTCAGTCGCACTC
Organism: Fremontodendron californicum; assembly: GCA_030761205.1. Classification (NCBI taxonomy): domain Eukaryota; kingdom Viridiplantae; phylum Streptophyta; class Magnoliopsida; order Malvales; family Malvaceae; genus Fremontodendron; species Fremontodendron californicum. The sequence continues at coordinate 19,653,204 of JAULJL010000020.1, read as the reverse complement.
CAATTGGTTAGTTTATATCCTGGTGGACAAGGTCGTACTATCTAGTTCACATTGTCACTTTCCATCCCTTCTTTCTCGGTCATGCAAATCACCATATCCTGAATCTGCCTCCTTTTATTTACATGGAATTTTTCAAAAGCTTGCTCGACCATTATGAGTACATCCTCTGAATTCTTTTCTCCCAATAGAAAACCAGCAGAGCGAAAGTTGTGAAGGATTGGTGGGAAAGTCATGGGTTCCCATTCAATATCCATACCCATGAGACGGGCCATCCTCTTTTGTCGGTTTCTTTCAACTTGTTTCCTCCTCTCATGGGCCTTCGAAAGATACCCTAAGCCAAATCGATCTTTCTTTCCCACTACTTCCATTGCTCGAGCCATCCCTTGAAGATATTTTCCAAGACCTTTTCCAGCCCTGCAGCCTTTTTCCACTGTGGTTCTTACTCCCAACCTTGTGTTCTTGGACAACCTTGGCTTTGGAATTTTTCGTTCTTCAGCAATGAAAACCGTATTTACGAATTCCAAAGATTGAAAGAACATTCTACGGCATCTTCATTAGGTTTAGCATAAGGAGATTCAGTAGATGCGGAGGCTATTATGTCTTCTTCTCCTGATACAGTGATCAAACGGCCCTCCATCACAAATTTTAGTTTTTGGTGGAGAGACGAGGGTATAGCCCCTGCTGAATGTATCCATGGCCTTCCCAACAAGCAATTATAGGATGGATTAATATCCATGACCTGGAAGATCACCGTATAAGTGCATGGGCCTATCTCTAGAGGAACCTCAATAGTTCCCATTACCTCTCACCTGGTACCATCTAAAGCCTGACTACTGTGCAAGTCGGTAACATATAAGACATATCAACTGGCAATTTAGACAGGGTTGCCAAGGGCATTACATTTAATGAAGAACCATTATCCAAAAGAACCCTTGGTAGTACATGCCTCTTGCAGGTGGTTGTTTTGTGAAGAGCTTTTGTGGACCCAATACCATTAGGTGGTATTTCATCATAACTGAAAAATATATGGTCGTCTGCTGCAATGTTTCCCACCAGCCTGTCTAACTTTTCTACCGATATGTTGTTAGCCACGTATGCTTGATTCAACACTCTTAACAGAGCATTTCTTTGTGGCTCTGAGTTTAATAGCAAAGATAAGATGGAGATTCTTGCTAGCTGACACTGCAATCGCTCCACCACACTATACTCACTATGTTTTATGAACTTTAAAAACTCGCAGGCCTTCTTCTCATTTACCGACTCTTTTATCCTATTTACTGGGGCTGATCCCCTCTCTGCTTCTTTTGACAAATCCATCTCAATATGGATTGGCAACTGCTTTCTTCCCTTTGTCCATTCATCCATCCTTTATTGCTGATCCCTGTTCAACAACCTCAGAGGCATAACACCTTTCACTTCGTGTTAAGTGCCCCACACCTATAATATCTTGCTGACTTGGAGACCCGGGCATAACCATGCTGCAGTCATATTTCCATGGTGTAGTTTTGCTTTCCTTGTATGAAAAGGAAGAAGGCAAATCTATGATGAGCTTAGGCGCAATTTTCTCAACAACTGGAGTAGTCTTCTTTGGTTCATCATAATAGATGGTCAAAGGTCTTCCTATTCCATAGCCAGCAACATTCTCTTTAACCTCTATTTTCTCCTCTTTCTCCTCGTAAAACTGGGCCTCTCCATCATCCATCATTTTTTAAACTTTAGCTAGAAAGTCCCCGCAGTCCTGTATGATATGACCTAGACATTTATGGAACAGGCACCAATTCTGCACCCTCTTTGCAACTATTTTTTAAATTGTCTGCATCCTTCAGCATTCCTGCCTTAACCATCTCGACCCATACTATTAACATCAGAGTCTTGACTTCCCTAGCATCCCTTTTTAACCTTCTGACTTCCCTTGTCAATACTGCATTTACTCGATTCTCAGCATGATCGGGCAATGGGTTTCCCTCTACATTCGGCCCATTCTTTGACCCAAACTTCACAACTCCGGTATTGATTAAGCTTTGGACTTTTTTTTAAGGCAATGCAATCATCCTTTGAATGCCCCTGAATTCCTGCATGATATGCACAATTGGTATTTGCATTGTACCACCTTGGCTATGGTGGGGTCAAAGGTTTAAGATATACAGGCGCGACAAGTTGACCTTGTAGTAGTTTAGGATATAGCTCACCATAGGTGGTAGGAATGGGATCAAACTGGGGTTTTGATCATTCCTTGGTGAGAGATAGTCATTGCGCGTGGGACCTTGAGTGTTTGCGACAGTGTTTTGAGGAAGGGTTATTTGTGGAGATATACCAGTTGGGAACGGCTATTGCGGTATATTGGTATAGGGGAATGGATTTTGGGTAAGGTGGTTCACATTGGGGTAGTAAGGATTATACCCCGGGTAAGGTGTGTAAGGTGTCGGAGGTGCATAAGATGTAGTAGGTGTATAAGGCCTGGAGGTGTGTATGGTGTAGGAAGTGTATAGGGGAATTGATTAAAACTGACTGCATGTGTCTCCTCCTTGTTCTTTGCAGGAAACACTCTTTTCGGGGTAGCAGACTCACCCCCTTCCATTTACCTATTCTTAATAGCAGACTCTATCATCTCCCCAGATATCACCATATCTACAAAGTCCTTGGTGGCGCTTCCCACCAATTTATCATAATAAGGTGCTTTCAAGGTATTGATGAAAAGCACTGTACTTTCCTTGTTGGTTTAATGGGGTTGCACTTGTGTAGCCAGGTCTCTCCGTCTCTGAGAATATTCTTTAAAGCTTTCAGTAGCTTTCTTTTCCATGTTTTGGAGAGTTAGACGGTCAGGCACCATGTCTGTCACATGCTTGTACTATTCCATGAAAGCTTTGGCTAGATCCATCCAGGAACAGATCTTTATCGGGTAAGCTGGTTATTCCACCGAGTTGCGGACCTTATCAAGCTATCTTGGAAACAGTGGATGAGCGATTTTTCGTCTTCATCATGTCCGGTCATCTTTCGACAATACATGGTCAGATGCGCTGGTGGGTTAGTAGTTCCGTTATATTTTTCAAAGTCTGGTACTTTGAACATTGGAGGAATCACCACACCGTGCACTAAACTCATCTCTTTGGCATCTAGACTGCCAAATAGCTTCGCCCCTTCAACTGCCCTTAATCTTTCCTCCAGCAGCTGATACTTTTTCTGGGATTCTGCCGTTTGAACCCTTTTCAGCTCAGTTATCTTTGCCCTTTCTTTTTTAGCCATTTCTTCAAAGTCTGGAACATCCACATCAATTGGATCAACTCCAATATTACCCCTTTTAGGACCAAATTTTTGTGCTTTGGCCGCTGGTTGGATGTAAATATAGGATGCTGCCCTAGTCGGAAGTTCATTTCCCATAGGCTGGGATGTCTGGCCATTCTTCTATACTACCTCTGGTCGGTTTTCCTGGTTTATTGCCCCCATTCCTGTAACTGAATTTTCTCCTGGCCATTTTTGCCTCATCATGGTACTCATCATCTCCATAAGTTTGGTCATTTATTCCCGTGACTCCTCTTGAGACTTAGCTAACTGTTCCTGCAGTTTTTTTTTAATTCTTTCCATCCTTTCAATTCTAGCAAGCTGATCGTTCTCCATAGATCTTGCTTGATATCGAGTATTGTAAGGGTGTCGAAAGTCTGATTCTTTCTGAGTGCAACAAATTGTACCTTTAGTTTTAAAAACCATGGATTAGAGATTATTGACACATTTTTTATTTTATTTTATAAAAATAAATGAATGAATAAATGACTAAATGTTAATGAATGAACAAATAAGTAAATGGCTAAGTGTATGAACATGAATGACTAATTATAAAGAATAAATGAATGGACAAATAAATAAATGACTAAGTGTATGAACAATTTATAAGGAATAAATGAATGAATGATTATAAATATAAATGAATGATTAATGCATTTAAAAGTATTGGCCCCGAGATAATTCCAACCAAACGGTCTTTCATTGATTTCCTGGAACTAAATACATCAAAGAAAAGATCACTGCTTAAGACAATCTGATAATCTGTCTATCCTAATTTAAAAATGCTATTACAAAACACTGGTCCTATAGTAACTCCCTCGAATCTTGGACCTTTTTCACTGTCCTCTTTTGATTGCCTTGCTCTTCAATCTGACCCCTACTTGTTCACGGCCCTTTGACATGTTAGCAGAAGCATCACCGTGTAAGCTTTCCTTAGCTTGTTTCTCCAGTTGATTGGCTCAGGCTTCCTCATGCTTTGCTCTCTCTGTCCAATAGTTCTTTTCCTTCTTGAGGTTTTTGACTTCTTGCTGCCATTCCCCAGAAGTCTTGAGAGTCCCCTCGAATCTGAGCTCGAAACGGTACCTCTTGTTCTCCAAGTGTAATTCTTGAAGATTGATTTTAGCAGTGTCCCTTTCTCTCTTGATCTTTTCTTTTTCTCTTTCTCGGGCAAGTTCCCTATTTTTCATATCCTCAAGCTCTTCTTGCAATCGGACAATTTCCTTGCTTATTTGGGCCTTATCTTTTTCAAATTCTGGCCTTGCAATTTCTAACTCCGATGGCGCTTCCTTGGGTGGCAAACTCAAGAGCTGAACTTCTTCCCCATTTGATGTCAACAACCTATCGCTAACCCTCAATTCCCTCCATGTCAGGTAATCAGGTGTGACGATGTCGGCATATCTAGCTACCTCTACCCGATAAGTTTCCTTCCATGCTACTACAATCTCACGTATCTTTCTCGAGTATCCATCTTCTCCATAAGAAAATTCCAAATTACTAAGGTCATAGGAGTAAACTGACGATTGTCTTAGTACCAGCAGTGGTGCATAGCTCACTCCTCCCCATACTCCCAATAATGGAACAAAAGCTTTATCTTCGCACTTGTACAATGTCGGCATAGGAGCTATCCATGGAGCTCTCCAAATTATCATCTTAGCCCAGATATTCCGGAATATGTTGATCCATTGTTCCTCAGTCCTATTCTCAAGCCAATCTCTCTTAAGAAATTCACCAATTGGTGCAAAAGACTTCCAATACGAGTGAAGAGGGAAATTCTCCTATTTAAAAAATTGCTCTGAACCCATATGTAAAGGAGCTGTATACAACCTATAAAATGCTCTTTTCCTTCTCGTCTACAAAAATTCAGCGATCGGATTGTTTCTGCTATAATTGTAAGGGCTGGGTTTATCCTTTGCTCAAGCCTCTCAAAAACATCAAATATCGCCACATCCACATACACTAATATCTTTGGGAAGATAACTAAACCATAGATAGCCAAAGCAAAAATATTCCTAACTATCTCCTTACTTGAATGGCTATGGATTAAGGTCCGTAAAATATCCCATGATATACAGTAGCTTACCCCTTTTCGGACAACATGGCTTTTGACCTAATTTGTTTCCACTCCCAAAATTTTAGACACTTTTTTCTTGAAACCCGGTGTCTTTGTACCCTTCAGATAAATACGGTCGGGAATAACGTTCTAAATATGCGGCAAGGTCAAATATTCCTCTATGGTTGGAGTCATATCCTCTCGGTTGAAGGTAAAACACCGATAAGCGGGATTCCATAATTGCACCATAGCCCAAATCACCTCACCACTAGCCTTAACTTGAAATAACAGTGCTATGTCCCCATAAGTCTGAGTGAAGGCTTCTTTTTCTAATATGTTCCATTGATTCCATATATCCATCAATTCCCGGAGATCATTTTGCTTGATAGTAAGATCAACCTCGGCTGACAATGCTGACACATATCCCATCTTCAAACAATCCCCATTATCTTGTTGACCTTTCTCGAACTGTTTTCTAACCTCTAAATGCTTCTCGACCACTGAGACATTCTAACCCTCCATGAAAGCCCTTTTGGTTGAATATTATCCTGAGACCAATAACCTTCCATGTGCAAAAAATAAAGACAAGAATGCACAAAAAAAAATAGAAAAAAAACAACAAAAAGAAAATGAATTAGTAATGGGAATAAATTCGAATAATACAAAAAAAATATAATTCAAAACAATAATTATCCCTGAGGATGCCAACAAAATTTTGGCATTATAATAACCTTGGGACGAAATACCAACATTTATTACGGGCATTGTAATGTACGTTCATCATTGTTCGATTTTCAAAAATAAACTTATTCAGAAAGTATAATAGAAGGTAAAAGGATTGGAAATATTCCTCCATGTGTTCTTAACTTCGGGATATCTAATTGGAAATCCGACATGGCTTCACCTAGGTTTACTATATGAAGGTGAATTAGTTCTAAAAGCCTCGAATTGTTCCTCACTGTCGCCGGGAAGGCTAGTAAGGCACCCCGATAAAAGCGGGTTCAATTCGTTAGAGTCTATTTCCCTAGCCCATGCGGATTGTTAATCACGAAGGCTTAGGTAATTTAGTACTCCGGAAGTGTTTCAGTAGCCCATGCGGATTGTTAATTACGAAGGCTTTATTACTTTGCTCCCACCTAAAAGGACGAAACCCGGGTATAGGATTCATGATATGCAAATGCACGTGTAGTGTGTGAGGAGAAATAACAAACCTTTCACCACCTATTCTACATTCCTTATCCTAAATGCCCCAACACGATTGAACAACATAAGCCATCAATTAATCAATAAAATATATGCACCAAAATAACCAGAGAACAATTATAATATGTATACACATAAATATGGACATATCTAAAAACATTTTATTATTTTTGAAATTATCCTTTTTTTTTAAAATGTGGGAATTAAAATTAAATACCAATTAAACCAACAAAACTGAGACTTTGATAACATATGACTAATTTATGCCTGACTCTCTAAAAATCCCCAGTGGAGTCTCCAAGCTGTCGCAACCTAAAAAATAACAAGTCTCGCAAGACTTTATTATTCGTTAAGCGTGACATTAAAAAAAACCGAGGAAAAGTCGACTTAATTCCTCTTGAAAAATGAAGGTTTTGAAACTGACCTTGAAAAAAATATGGAGTCGCCACCAATTTTTTTAGCTAGGTGCGATAGGCCACCTATTAAAACCGATTTTATAAAATATTTTACAATTAATTAAAACATTTTTAAAACCAATTTCAAGTCTGCGTTTTAAACCAGAGAAATCAAAGAAAAGGGTTCGGGACTCAATTACGTGTGGGAAAGGATTAGCACCCCTACAACGCCCGTATAAAACGGTACCTTATTATTCGTATGTTATCTGAAGTGTCGGTAAAAAAGTCGGTTTTAAATTTAGTATTTCAAGTTAATTCTCAATCTAAAGAAAAATAATTCCATTTTTAATTGAAAATGATCCGGAATTTATTAATTCAAAATTTTCCTATATTCCCCAACAAAAGTGGCAAAATATAATAAATTTTTATTAGTTTGGAAAACTTTTCGAATCATTCTTATTTTAAAGAAGATATTCCGTTATTAATAATAATTGATGATATCCTCCCCAGCAAACCCGGCAGAAAATTCATGAATTATTTTAACTCGAGAATATCTTTATTTTATTGAAAATCATTACCTTTTTAAAAACATTTTAAAAAATATGAATATGTATGACATAAATAAAATAACAAAGCAAAGTCTAAATATTATAATGCAACCTAAATGATATGATATAATTTAAATGTCTTAGCATATTCTAAATGAAATGAAATATCCTAAGTTATATGATATATTCTAAATGAAATGAAATGACCTAGGTAACATGATATATTCTATATGAAATGTAATATCCTAAGTCATATAATATATTCTAAATGAAATAAAATATCCTAAGTGACATAATATATTCTAAATGAAATGAAATGACTTAAATGACATGGCAAATATAAATGATATAGCATATAATCTAAATGACATGAAATATAAAATAATGCTATCATATAATATGTATGAAAATAAAAATCAAAATAATAATGCATAAACATAACATATGCTAAATAATATGACAAAAATAACTAAATAAAAAGCATAGGATATCATGAAATATTCAAAACCATATTGTAGACACCTAATTTTGTCCGGACCACTAAAACATGTATGTTTTCTTCCTAAATTGATGTTTCAGAATGTAAAAAGACTTTTTTCATCTTGCAGGTGGTACTCCGAGACTTAGTTTAAGAGGGCGAGCATAAAAAGTCAAACTTAAAAAAATCAACCACAAAAAAAGTCAACCCTAAAAAAGTCAACCTCAAAAAGTCAACTACTAAAAAAGTCAACCCACTTTAAAAATCAAGATTTGAAGTTCAATTGAAAAATGGTGAAAGAATTTTGATAATCCGAGGTCTATAACGAAAGATATGGAGTTCGGAAGTTGGGTTATGGAGATTTAGTAAAAAGGAAACCCTAATCCGAGATATTTGGGAAAAGTGCTTAAACGATCGAATTGGTCGAAATTGATGGTTCCAAATGAAAGATAGGCACTGACTACAGGTAATGGAGAAGCCATTTGAAAGAAAAATCGAAAGAAAAGTCAATCCGGGAGAAAACCGAGAATTAGGGTTTTAGTGGATTTCGGTGAAATCGGGAAGAATCATAGAAATGGCCCAACTTGGTAAAACCAACGTCCCCAATGGATGAGGAATGATTAAAAAGGGATAGCCCAAGGCTCAGTTTGAAGAAAATCCAAAAATCGGACTTGTTTTGAGCAAAACCGAGTTTCGAAGGCAAAAAGGCAAAATTGGAAAATTTGGGAAAAATAGCAAATGGACTCCGAAAATTCTAAAAATTTGCAAATCTCATTCTTAAATCATTTGAAAGAGATTGGCTAAATAAAATCTTGATTCGGAGTTCCTTTGCAAAATGGAAAAATCCCGGGCTTCTCATGCAGTAATTCAAGAAGGAAAATCCCGAAAAAATAGCAAATAAGGTCCAAATCTTGTGAAAATTTGCAAATATCATTTTTAAATTATTTGGAATAGATTGGAGAAAGAAAATCTTAATTCAGAGTTCGTTTGCAAAATGGCCAAATCCCGGGCTTTCTATGCAATAATTCAAGAAGATAAATCCCGAAAAAATAGCAAATGGACTCCAAAAATTCTGAAATTTTGTAAATCTCATTTTTAAATTATTTTTAAGATATTGGCGAAAGCAAATCTTGATTCGGAGTTCGTTTGCAAAATGGCTAAATCCCGAGCCCATATGCAGTAATTCAAGCAGATAAATCCCGAACAAATACCAAATGAGTTCCAAAAATTATGAAAACTTCCAGATCACACTTTTAAATTATTTGGAAGAGATTGGTGAAGGAAAATCTTGATTTGGAGCTCATTTAAAAAATGGTAAAATATGGGGGCATAAAAGGGCATTTTTGGAAGAAAAAATCCAAATAAATAGCAAACGGACTCGGAAAATTTTGAAAACTTCCAGAATTAAATATTTTATTATTTTCAAAGTATCAAAAAAATAAAATTTGAATTTGGAGTCCATTTGACATTTATTTTCATCCGGGGGGCAAAACAGTCATTTCACCCAAGCAACCGAAAAGGGCTTCTTTTGGCCTTTCAAAAAATCAGACTTGGGCTGGAAAAGAGAAGTGTTGGCCTGCCAAGGCCCAAAGGAAGGAGGGAGCTTTTGATTTTTCAATCAAATGGCCAAGAATTAAGAGTTAGTTAGAGATTCTTTTTGATCGAGCCATTGTGATTAAGCCACATAGGCCAAGGGAGAGTGTCAACATTATTCTTGAACAGCTGTAATTATGGACAGCTGATATGCTAATCTAAGGGTGAAAATTTCATTATTTTTTCACCTTGAAGTACTAGCCATTGGATGGAAAATTGGTTGGAAAAAAAATGACAACATCCTTGCATGAGAGAGAGGGGTATTCGGCCAGCCTTAAGGGAGGGGGCAGAATTTTCATTTTTCACACTTCATTTTTCAGATTTCTTCTTGGTTTTTCTTCGTTTTTCTCTCCTTGGTTGAAAGCAAAAAGAAAATGTTTAGAAAAGAAAGGAAAGTTTGAAGAGATAAAGCTTGAAATATAGCTTCTTGAGGTTGCTCTTGAGCACCAACTCTTGCACTTTCTTGATTTTTCATTCTTGTTTTTGCTATTTTGATTATTATTTGGTGATTTTCTTTTTAAATAAATGTTTTTTTTTTATATTCCTTTTAAGCTCTTTCTTCATCTTTTTCTTAAACAAAGTTTTTTTACATTTTCCTCACCATGGCCGAATGGCCTATATTATTTTTAATGTTGCTGCTTTGTTTATTTTATCATGTTATCTATGTTATTTTCTTTAATCTTGATGTTTTAAGTGTTATTCTACTTCATATACTTGAGTCATATTTTAATTTGTTTGCTTTGTTTGTTGCCATTTATGATTTAAATATCATGTTCTTGCATTTTTAATTTTCTGTTTTCAAAATGTTTAAATTTGTTGATTTTTTATATTTAGTATATCAAGTGTTTGTGAAAATGCTTGTGTTGTGTTTGCATGATTTGAGTTTTATATTTTAGTTGAGCATGTTAGTATATCAAGTTTTTGTGAAAATGCTTGTTTGGTTTTAGTATTTCTACTTTGTGTTTGCATGATTTGAGTGTTATATTTTAGTTGAGCATGTTAGCATATCAAGTGTTTGTGAAAATGCCATGCTTGTTGGAGCTTGAGGCCATTCGGCTACTCCATGTGTTTTGCATTGTGTGTTGCATTTTTGCTATGTTAGTTGATAAGTTAGCATTTGCATGATATTTGGTTGAGTTTTTAGTTTAAGCAAGCCTTGTGTTTGTGAAAATGCCAGGCATATTTTAGTTATTAGGTTTGGTTCATTTTTCCATGCATGTGCATGCATTTTAGACCTAGGTTGCATTAAATGCCACACAAGTTCATTTAGGTCTAGGTCACTATATTGATGCCATGCATTTTTTCATGACATTTAGGTTTAAACTCAAGCATTTCATGCATCATATTTGCTGTAATTTTTCATGCATTTCATGTTCATGCCACTTGAATAATGAGTTAGGCCAATTAATGGTTCAAAGTCATGCTCTCTTGAGCACACTTGTGGAAAATAAAGTTTTGTCAAATTGATTATTCTACCTTTGTGATTTTTTTTTACTTAGCCAATTTTTATCTAACTTTCAAAAAGTCCTAGATACTGTTTGTGAGTCATTTTGTGAGTCTTAAATATTTTTACTTTGATTTTTAAATGATTTTATCAAAGGCAAAAATGTATTTTGGCAAAACAGTTTTTTTCACCCAGTACTCGTACTTTCCCGATTTTTCTGGGAATTCATATTTAATCCGAAAATTAAGCTGATTTTTTTTCCATGTAGTTTTACATGTCTTGAGTCTCCAGTATTTGTTTCAGAATTTTTTGAATTTTGAAAAATAGGGTAAAAAATCGTGGCTTAAAACTGGAAAGTGGAGTCAAAATTGAATTTAAAGAAAAATCATTTTTCTGTTTTGGTTATGTTACTTAGAGGAAGCTGATTAGGAAGTTTAGCTACTGACTTAGGGTAGTTTCTAAGCCTTTTTAAACTCTAAAAATGATTTTTTAAGTCTCGGGTTGAGGGTAGTCAAGTCCGGGATTTTAAACTTAGGAAATTAGAGCCATTTTAAAAAAAAGATTTAACCCAGTTTTTTTTTTTTTAACCTAAGCTTTTCCAAATTGTTTTCAAACAATCACAAAGTATTTTGGTTTTAGAATATTTAATTTGACATATTTTTCCTAAGGTAGCTGGGTATCTTTTTAGATATACGGATTTCCCTAATTAAAGGAAAAAATACATTTTCATGCATTGCATTTTCCATATTCATGCCTTTTATATAATATGTGATTTTTGCTATGATAATTTCTATGATATTGTTATGATTTTGAGTTATGTTAGATTGTTTATTATATGATTTGGAATATTTCATGATATCCTATGCTTTTTATTTAATTATTTTTTTTGTTATATTATTTAGCATATACTATGTTCATGCATTATTATTTTCATTTTTATTTCCATGCATATTATATGATAGCATTATTTTATATTCCATGTCATTTAAATTATATGCCATATCATTCATATTTGCCATGTCATTTAAATTATGTTATTTCATATAGAATATATTATGTTACTTAGGTTATTTCATTTCATATAGAATATATTGTGTTACCTAGGTCATTTCATTTCATTTAGAATATGTCATATAACTTAGGACATTTCATTTCATTTAGAATATGCTAAGGCATTTAAATTATATCATATCATTTAGGAAGCATTATATTATTTAGATTTTGCTATGTCATTTTATTTATGTCATGCATATACATATTCATATCTTTTAAGATATTTTCAAAAGGATAATGATTTTTCAATAAAAAATAAAGATATTCCCGAGTTAAAATAATTCATGAGTTCTCTACCGGGTTTGCTGGAGGGAATATCATCAATTATCATTAATAAAGGAATATCTTTCTTTCAAAAAAGAGAATGATTCGGAAAGTTTTCCAAAACTAATAAAAATTTCTATATTTTGCCACGTTTGTTGGGGAATATAGGAAAATTTTGAATTAATAAATTTCGGATCATTTTTAATTAAAAATGGAATTATTTTTCTTTAAGTTGGGAATTAACTTGAAATACTAAATTTAAAACCAACTTTTTACCGAGACTTGAGATAACACACGATTAATAAGGTATCGTTTTATACGGGCGTTGTGGGGGTGCTAATCCTTCCCCGCACGTAACTGAGTCCCGAACCCGTTTCTTTGATTTCTCTGGTTTAAACGCAGACTTGAAATTGGTTTTAAAAATGTTTTAATTAATTTTTAAAATATTTTATAAAATCGGTTTTAATAGGTGGCCGATCACACCTAGCTAAAAAAGATTGGTGGCGACTCCATGTCTTTTTCAAGGTCATTTTCAAAACCTTCATTTTTCTAGAGGAATTAAGTCAACTTTTCCTCGGTTTTTTTTAATGTCACGCTTAATGAATAATAAAGTCTTGCGATGAGACTCGTTATTTTTTAGGTTGCGACACATATAACAAATAATATAATATCAAAAATTCGAATCAAAGATAATAACACCATTATGAAAATTAAAAATAGCATAAATTACATATTATATAATATGCATGAATATGAAAAATGCAATGCATAAAAGTGTATTTTTTTCCTTTAATTAAGGAAATCCGTATATCTAAAAAGATATCCGGCTACCTTAGGAAAATATATCAAATTAAATATTCTAAAACCAAAATACTTTGTCATTTTAAACCTAAATGACATGAAAAATGCATGGCATCAATAAAATGACCTAGACCTAAATGAACTTGCATGGCATTTAATGCAACCTATCTCTAAAATGCATGAATATGCATGGCAAAACAAACCAATCCTAAACCTAAAATATGCATGGCAATAACACAAACACATGGCATGCTTAAACAAAATATTCAACCAAATATCATGAAAATGCAAACCTATCAACTAACATAACAAAAATGCACACACAAAGCACACAATATGAAGTAGCCGAATGGCCTCATGCTTAAAATAGGCATGGCATTTTCACAAACACATGATATACTAACATGCTTAGCTAACTAATAACACTCAAATCATGCAAATATAAAGTAAAGGCATGAAAACCAATAAGCATTTTCACAAACACATGGATTACAAAATATAAAACATAAACTAACTTAAACATTTTGAAAACAGAAAATCAAAAATAAAAGAATAGTAAAATAAACATGATAATAGACTTAAATATCAAAAATAACATGAAATAACAAAGCAAAAAAACAACTCTAAAAAAAACTAGACCATTCGGCCATCACAAAAACAAAAGGAAAAAAAAATTCAAAAGCTTTTTACAAGAAAAAATGAAGAAGGAACTTAAAGAAGAACATTAAAAAAACACTTATTTAAAAAGAGAAATCAAAAGAAACTCACCAAAATAATAATCAAAACAGAAAATCAAGAATGGAAAATCAAAGAAAGTGCAAGAGTATGGTGCTTAAAGCAACCTATAGAAGCTATCTTTCAAGCTTTTTCTCTTCTAACTTTCTTTTCTTTTCTAAACTTTTCTTTTTTACTTTTCAACAATGGAGAGAAAATCAGCAAAAACCAAGAGAGAATTGAGAGTGAATAATCTAAAAATGAAAGAGAGAGTCCTCCCTTGTAGTGTGGCTGAATCCCCCCTCTAGGCTAGGATGTTGTCATTTTTCCATCAACCAATTTTTAACCAAAGGCTATTGATCCAAGATATTTAAAACATGAAATTATCAACCTTAGATTAGGCCATCAGCTATCCACAATTATAGCTGTTCAAGAATCTTAAGCCATTATGTTGACACTCTCCCTCTTCATGCATTAGTCCATGTAGCTTATTTGCAAAGGCTTGATCAAAAAATAACTAACTTTCTCTTCATTGTTGTCCTTTTGATTAAAAAATCAAAAAATTCCTACCTATCTTTGGGCCTTGGCCGGCCAGCCCCTTTTCTTCCAGCCCATGTTTCATTTTTTAAAAGGCAAGAAAAGCCCTTTTCGATTTCTTAGGTAAAATGACCTTTTTGCCCCCTGAACATAAATAAATGGCAAACGGACTCCAAATTCAAATTTTATTTTTTCAATACTTTAAAAATAATAAAAAATTGAATTCTGAAAGTTTTCAAAAATTTTCGAGTCCATTTGCTATTTATTTGGATTTTTTCTTCCAAAATTACCCTTTTATGCCCCCAAACTTTACCATTTTTTAAACGAGCTCCAAATCCAGATTTTTATTTACCAATCTCTTCCAAATAATTTAAAAGTGTGATCTGGAAGTTTTTATAATTTTTGGAACTCATTTGGTATTTTTTCGGGATTTATCTGCTTGAATTTCTACATAGGAGACCTGTGATTTGGCCATTTTGGAAATGAACTTCGAATGAAGATTTTCTTTTGCCAATCTCTTCAAAATAATTTAAAAATGATATTTTCAAATTTTTAGAATTTTGGAGTTCATTTGCTATTTTTCCGGGATTTATCTTCTTAAATTTCTACATAAGAGACCTGGGATTTGGCCATTTCGCAAACGAACTCCGAATCAAGATTTTTTTTCTCCAATGTCTTCGAAATGATTTAAGAATGAGATTCAAAATTTTTCAAAATTTTTGGAGTTCATTTGCTATTTTTCCCAAATTTTCCAATTTTGCCCTTTTGCCTCTGAAACCTGGTTTTGCTCAAAACAAGTTCGATTTTCATATTTTCTTCAAACTGAGCCTTGGGTATCTTTTTTAATCACTCCTCATCCATTAGGGGCTTTATTCCTATCGAGTCGGGCCATTTTTGTAATTCTTCCCAATTTTACCGAAATCCACCAAAAACCTTAATTCTCAGTTTTCTTCCGGATTGACTTTTCTTTCAGTTTTTCTTTCAAGTAGCTTCTCCATTACCCGTAGTCAGTGCTTATCTTTCACTTGAAACCTTCAATTTTGACCAATTCGGTCGTTTAAGCACTTTTCCCTAAATTTCTCGGATTAGGGTTTCCTTTCTACTGAATCTTCGTAACCCAACTTTGGAACTCTATATCTTTCGATGTAGACCTCGGATTATCAAAATTCTTTCACCATTTCTCAATTGAACTTCAAATCTTGATTTTGAAAGTGGGTTGACTTTTTTAGTAGTTGACTTTTTAGGGTTGACTTTTTGGAGTTGACTTTTTCAAGTTTGACTTTTTATGCTTATCTTCTTAGACTAAGTCTCAGAGTACCACCTGCAGGATGAAAAAAGTCTTTTTACATTCTGAAACATCAATTTAGGAAGAAAACATACTTGTGTTAGTGGTCCGGACAAAATTAGGTTTCTACAATCATCAGTTTAATTTTAAATTTTAAACACATCATCCGATTTAAGAAATTTTGATAAAGGTTCGAGGATAACTCGACAGTCAAAATCTTTGGGACAGCCTTCTCGTCATTCTTACAATACCAGATCAAGAGCTAGAGAAATGGCCGAAGAGCAATCCTTAAGGATAGATAGAGTGGAACAAGCTCGGGATGAGATTAGAGAACAATTAAGTTCTTTACTGGAAATGATGAAGAGTCTGAAAGGAAAAAATAAGGAAAATGAATCTGGTTCTCAAAGGAAAGAACAAAATGTGGGCGAATCTTTATGTCCGCCCGATTTTCGATCTCAAGCTCAACAAGAACAACCACAACATATGCCATACATGGGAGGATTCACTTGACCATATGGCCAACCTCAAATCCCGGGATTCACCATTCTTGTTCCTAGGATGAAGATAGACCCAGTCCAATTCCAGACTTGGACGATCCCAAAGAGAAAGAGAAGCTGAAAGTGGCAGATGAGACCGAGTCTCGAAAAATGAAATTGATTGAAGAAAGGCTTCAAGCTATTGAGGGTTTGGACTTCTATGGTTCTATGGATGCTGAGGGACTTTGTCTGGTCCCGGATGTAGTATTCCCGCCTAAGTTCAAGACTCTGAATTTTGAGAAGTTTGATGGGTCCAAGTGTCCTATATCCCACATCACCATGTATTGCAGGAAGATGGCCGCACATACCAAAGATGACAAGCTACTAGTCCATGTCTTTCAGGACAGTCTTGCAGGGTCTGCTGCCAGGTGGTATGTTCAACTCGATAAGAATCGGGTTCATACTTGGAAAGAGTTTGCTAAGGCATTCATCGGCCAATATAAGCACATTGTTGATATGGCCCCAGACCGTTTGTCTCTACAGAATATGGAAAAGAAGTCTACCAAAAGTTTTAAAGACTATGCTCAGCGGTGGAGGGATGTCGCTGCTGAGATCCAACCACCTCTGACAGAGAAAGAGACTATGGTGCTGTTTGTTAGTACTTTAAAAAGGCTCCGTACTACGACAGGATGATTGGGAACGCCACAAAGAACTTTGCTGACATGGTGATTTTCGGTGAAATCATAGAGAATGCCATTAAGAATGGCAAGATTGAAGGAGGGGAGTCCGCTGTTAAGAAGAGTTTTACTTCCAAGAAAAGGGAAGCTGACGTCCAAACTGTTGTATATAGAGGGCAACAAATAGGAGGTTACGTCCCGCATTTCCCACAACCCGTGCACCAGCCATACTACCCGAATACCAATGCCATCAATCCGGGCCCATATGCTTATCCACCCTCACCACCACAGGCATTCTAACCTAATTTTCGCCCAGACCATTGGCTCTTCCAGTCGGGCCACCCATAAAACCCAATCAACCCCCAATTAATTCGAGGGGACCACGAGCTGGCCAGGACAGAGTGCCTATTGATCCGATCCTTATGTCCTATACAGACCTACTTCCAGATCTTATCAAGAACTATTTGGTTGCACCAGTACACTTAGAACCCTTGAAACCTCCATACCCTAGATGGTATGATCCTAATGCCAGGTGTGACTACCATTCAGGGAACGTTGGACACTCCACCGAAAATTACACAGCTTTGAAGTACAAAGTGCAAAGTCTGGTTAAGGTTGTGTTGATAAACTTTGAAGAGAATGGTGGCCCAAACTTCAATGGTAATCCTTTACCGAATCATGCGGGACCAGCAGTAAATGCTTTGGGAGATGATAAGATTATCGTAATCAAGGAAAAGGTAGATGAAGTTACGACATCAATGGATTATATTTGATGTCTTGGCAAAGCTGACATGATTCGCCCTGTGCCGGCTAATTCAGATAGTTATCCTGGCTGGTATAATTCGAGCAAGGTTTGCAAATATCACCAGTGGATAGTTGGCCATTCAGTTCAGAGTTGTGTTGAATTCCGACATGAGTTGCAGAAACTAATGGATCTCTCCCGGATTGAGTTTTATACAGAGTTTGGGGCAGATGAAATTAATGTTGTAATTAAAGAATCTTCGTTGCCTGTTGTGAAACCGATAACATTCTTTTATGAGAAAAAGACGGGTCAGTCTGAAGATGAGAAACCAGTTGGGATCAAGAAACCTGTTGTTACGATCAGTGTCCCGAGTCCATTTCCATACTGAAACGATAACGCAGTACCGTAGAGCTATGGGTGCGACGTCATAACCCGAGAAACGCTTGGTAGTTCAGTCGTTATTAATTCTGAAGCTGCCAAGACAGTAAATCTAACTGGAGTAGGGGGAGTGACTAGGAGTGGGCATTGTTATTCGCCTGAAATACTTGATAAATACAGGAAAGGGAAGGCAAGGGAAGGGAAGGGAAGAGGAAAGGAATGAAGAGCCAAGAAACAAGACAAACCCATTGGTGGTTTGAGATACAGAGTATAAGGAGCCCGTGACTGAGAGGAAAGCTTGTGAATTTTTGAAGCTGATCAAACACAGTGAATATAGTGTGGTTGAACAGTTGAATAAAATGCCAACGCAAATTTCGCTGTTGTCACTATTGTTGAATTTCGAGCCTCATAGGGAAGCTTTGCTGAAAGTTTTGAATAAGGCATATGTGCCTCACAATATTTTCATGGAGAATGTGGATCATATTGCAGGAAATCTGGTAGCTACCAATTTTATAACTTTTAATAATAATGAGATTCCTCCGAAAGTCAGGGGCAGTACCATATCACGGCCAAGTGCAAAAGTCATGTTATGGCTAAAGTGCTTATTGATAATGGTTCTTCCATTAATGTCATGCCAATGGCTACATTGTTAAAGCTGCCAATTGATGTGTCTCACATTCAACCTAGTCACATGATTATGAGAGCCTTTGATGGGACTCGCCTTTGGGAGATATTGAAATGCCTTTGCAGATTGTGCCTTGCACTTTCAATATAAAGTTTCAGGTTATGGAGATTTCACCATCTTACTGTTGTCTGTTAGAAAGGCCATGGATTCACATGGCAGGAGCAGTTCCATCATCATTACACCCGAAAATCAAGTTTGTTATGGAGGATTATTTGGTATGTGTTGACATGGAAGAGGATTTGTTGGTAACCAAGTCCCCAACCACGTCTTATGTCGAGGCAGATGATGAAGCATTGGAGTGTTCATTCAGATTGTTCGAATTCATCAATGCGACCTATGTGGGTGAAGGGTCTAAGGTGCTTGTTGCGCGTTGCTCTCGGATTGTCAACATGTTGTTCAAGCATACCGTTGGAATGGGTTGGCATGTTGGATATGGATTAGGGAAGCATCTTCAAGGGATCAGGGAGATGCCAGAGATACAAGAAATAAAGAAAGGTTTGGGTTAGGTTAGGTTACAGGCCAACCAGGAGGGATTGGGAGATGATCGAGTTTGAGAAGAAGAAAAAAAGATTGGCTCGTGTGAGGGGTTATGAGTGGGAGCTGAGGAAGATGGTTTTTCCTCATCTTTATTCCACTTTTAGTTTGGAGGGATGTATTTATCTAAGTGCACCTCCGTCGAATTTAGAGGAAGCGTTTTCTGAGCTTTCTATTCAAATGGTAGAGAAAGCAGAAGTGAAGTCTGATAATGAATTAGAGTTGTTGGTGTACCCATGCTCACCAGAAATGAAATTGGGTAATTGGAAAGTGATGAAGCTGCTGGTTATCCTTGAATCTCATAAAATGTAATGCAGTGAGTCAAGTCCCTAGTTGCTCATACCCAAGGGAATTAGGGATGGTCTTTTATGTATGGGCTAGTTTATTTCTTATTATTTTAATAAATTAGGAACAAGATGCATTTTCATTCCCTCTTTCATTCATTGTTGTCATTCTTTTTTTATTATTGCCATTCTTTCTTCGTATACCAATATATATTGTTTCAATTCCATTTTCAGGATTCCAAGTAATGAATACAAAGACAATCTTAATAATAATTTGGGATTCAATTTTGAAAACACAGTTCATGTTGATGAATTTGATAATGAAGAGGAATCAGATGATTATACTTTGTCTCCGGATTTATTGAGATTAATGGAACAGGAAAATAAACCGATTGAACCACATCAAGAGGTTACCGAAATGATTAATTTGGGAGATGAATAAAATAAGAAAGAAGTGAAAATTGGTTCATCATTACCACCTACTCAAAAGAAGATATTAGAAAACTTGCTTAGAGAATTTGTGGATGTGTTCGCATGGTCATATAGAGACATGCCGAGTTTGGATACAAATATTGTGGAGCACAAATTGCCTTTGAGGCCAGAATGCAAGCCAGTGCAACAAAAGTTAAGGCGGATGAAGCCAGAAATGCTGTTAAAAATTAAAGAAGAAGTAAAGAAGCAGTTCAATGCGGGCTTTGTAGAGGTAGCTAAGTATCCGGAGTGGGTAGCCAACATAGTCCCAGTTCCTAAGAAAGATGGAAAGGTGAGAATGTGCATCGATTATCGAGATTTGAACAAGGCAAGTCCAAAGGATAACTTTTCTTTGCCTCACATTGACACCCTCGTGGATAACACTACTAGATATTCCACGTTTTCATTCATGGACGATTTTTCAGGGTATAACCAGATTAAGATGGCTTCGGAGGATATGGAGAAAACCACATTTGTTACAATGTGGGGAAATTTTTGTTATAAAGTCATGCCTTTCGGGTTGAAAAATGCCAGAGCTACTTACCAAAGGGCAATGGTAACTCTATTTTATGACATGATGCATAAGGAGATTGAGGTGTATGTGGATGACATGATCGCAAAATCCCGTAAAGGTGAAGATCATTTGGTAAATCTCAGGAAGTTGTTTGAAAGATTGAGAAAGATTCGACTGAGATTGAATCCTGCCAAGTGTACGTTTGGTGTCAAATCCGGCAAGTTGTTGGGTTTCGTGGTTAGTGATAGAGGAATTGAAGTGGATCCAAATAAAATACGGGCGATTCAGATTCTGTCTCCCTCTCGTAGGCAAAAGGAAGTGAGAGGTTTCTTGGGAAGACTGAACTACATATCATGCTTTATTTCCCAGCTCACCTTCAAATGTGATCCTATCTTCAAGCTTCTTTGCAAACAGGATGCTGGTGAATGGACTGGAGAATGTCAGGAAGCTTTTAATAAAATTAAAGAATACTTGTCAAATCCGCCAGTGTTAGTTCCTCAGATTCTAGGAAAATCGTTGATTTTGTATTTGACGGTGTTTGATAAATCCATGGGATGTGTTCTGGGGCAACGAGATGAGACGAGAAAGAAAGAATATGCCATCTATTATCTGAGTAAAAAGTTTACGGACTATGAATTTAGATACTCATCGCTAGAAAAGATGTGTTACGCTCTAGCATGGACAACTCACAAACTTAGACAATACATGTTGTACTATACAATGTGGTTCATAGCAAGGTTAGATCCTCTGAAGTACATTTTTGAGAAACCGTCGTTATCAGGAAGAATTGCAAGATGGAAAGTCACTTTATCCGAGTATGATATTGTTTATGTGACTCGGAAGGTAATAAAAGGAAGTGTGATAGCCGAAGTTCTGGCAGATCGGGCTTCTGAAGAGTATGAGCCAATGCAATTTGATTTCCCGAATGAGGATTTTATGGCTATTTCAAGAGGAAATGATGAAGAATGTGAAGAAAAACCCTGGAAGATGTTCTTTGATGGAGCTTCCAATGCTTTTGGGCATGGAATTGGGGTAGTCTTGATATCCCCTGATGGTCAATATTATCCAATTTCCACATAATTGGATTTTAATTGCACCAACAGTATGGCTGAGTATGAGGCATACGTCATGGGTTTGCAAGCAGCGATTGAAATAAATATTGATGTGTTGGAGGTATATGGTGATTCAGCTTTGGTTATTTATCAGTTGAAGGGAGAATGGGAGAGGAGGGATTCGAAGTTGATCCTATACCAGAAATACACAACTGAATTAATCAAACATTTTGAGAAGATTCAGTTTCAACACTTGCCCCGGGAGGAAAATCAGATGGCTGATGATTTGGCCCCTTTAGCTGCAATGTTTAAAATGGATGCAAAAGCCAAGATTCAACCAATCAAGTTGGATGTGAAAAGATCTCCAGCACATTGTTTAGATCTTGAAGAAGAAGTTGATAGTCAGCCTTGGTATTTTGACATCATGAAATACGTCAAATATCAACAGTACCCGGAACACGCTTCGGATAATGATAGACGGCTCATCCGAAGATTAGCTATGGGTTTCTTCCTTGACGGAGAAATATTGTATAAGAGGAGCCGAGACCTGGTGCTTTTGAGATGCGTTGACGCCGTAGAAGCAAAGAGGATATTGGAGGAAGTGCTTGATGGAATTTGTGGGTCACATGATGGCTAGACAGATAATGAGGGCGGGTTATTATTGGTTGACAATGGAGAATAATTGTATTGACTATGCTCGAAAATGTCATAAATGTCAGATTTATGCAGATAAGATCAATGCTCCTCCAAATGAGTTGCATGTTTTGGCACCTCTATGGCCATTCTTAATGTGGGGCATGGATGTGATTGGACCTATCACCCCAAAGGTGACGAATGGGCATCGATTCACTTTTGTGATGATTGATTATTTCACGAAATGGGTAGAGGCAGCCTCATATGCAAGTGTTACACGGGCAGTGGTCTGTAAGTTCATAAAGAAGGAGATAATTTGTCGATATAGACTACCAGAGAGAATCATTTCTGATAATGCTCGTAATTTGAATAGCAAGATGTTGAAAGAGGTTTGTGAACAGTTTCAGATCAAGCATCACAACTCAGCACCATATGTCCAAAGATGAATGGAGCTGTAGAAGCAGCCAACAAGAATGTCAAAAAGATTGTAGAAAAGATGACTGATATCTACAAAGATTGGCATAAGAAGTTGCCTTTTGCCTTACATGCTTATAGAACTTCGGTTCGCACATCCACAGAGGTATCCCCATTTTAACTGGTGTATGGAATGGAGGCTGTGTTTCCAGTTGAAGTAGAAATCCATTCTTTAAGGGTGTTGAAATAGGTGGATTTGGAAGAAGCAGAATGGGTACGAGATCATTTTGAGCAGTTGAATCTTATGGAGGAGAAAAGAATTGCAGCACTTTGCCATGGTCAGTTGTACCAGAAGCGAATGATGTGGGCGCATGATAAGAAAGTCCCTCCCAGACACTTCAGGGAATCAGAGTTAGTCTTGAAAAAGATTCTTCTGTATCAGCATGATCATCAAGGGAAATAGACACCGAATTGGGAGGAACCCTATGTGGTTAAAAAAACTTTTTCAGGTGGAGCTTTGATTTTGGCTGAAATGGATGAGGATGTTTTGCCAAACCCGATTAACTCAGACGCTGTGAATAAGTATTTTGCCTAGAAAAAAAAAAAGAAGAAAAGAAAAAGGATAACTCAAATTGAAAACCCAAAAAGGGAGGTTTGGGTCATTGGGGGTTGTCTGAGTTGAGAACCCGAAAGGGCGGCTTCGATATGAGGATGATCAGCGTCTCTTGGAAAATCTCATGAAGATGGGGGCAATGTCTAGTTTGATGAACTCTGAAGGATTGAAGACATCGATTGGGATTGGTTTTTGGATGAGAATTTTGAATGAACTATTAAGGTTGTCTAAGTATTCATAGTTTGGATACTGTTTTGTTATCCTAACACCTTTGTGATAAACCTTTTGAAATGCTCTTTTGTTTCTTCGAGATGAATTATTTTCCTTATTTTTATTAATAAAGACCTTTCTTTCTAAAATTTTTGTTGCCTTCCATTTGTTATTCTCAACTTTATACCTTTGCATTGAATAGAGGGAATGCATCATGCATTGTGTTTGCTATAAAATTAGAACAATGATTGATGAATTGGAATATAATCTTAAGAGATCCCTGCATTTATTTTTATGAGAAATCTATGGATAGCTAAACAGAAAAGTAGGGAGATGAGTTGAAATGAGAAATTTTAAAAGTGAGAACTTTTGAAGATGAGAATTTCCATGATAAGATGTTAAGCCCTGTTAAGCTGGCATAAGAGGAGATATAAAATGATTGATATTTTAAAATCTTCGATAAATGAAATTGTTCATATTCAGTAGATTTTGAAAAGAGGAAGAGATAGTAAGATTCATTCTACCAGTTTGAAGCTAAGTACAGACAGAGATCAATGATGAGCTTGAGAACCTTTTATTTTGATTAGAGATTTAGGGAGTTGATATTATTTATGACATCCATTGCACGATATGCATATGCATTTCATTCACGGCATTCATGTATTGCATTGCATTCATGCATTACATCCAAGAAAGATTATTTCAGATATTCAGTATGATTTGGATAGGAATTTCAATTTGGGATGCCAACTTGCGAGGTTAGCATGTTCTTTTGAGATTCAAGGTAAGGTTTTGAAGTTTATTTGGAAAATTATTTACGTTTGGTGAATTTACAAATTTCATTTGGATTATTTAAAGTTGATGCCTCGGTGGAGGAGTATGTTTTCATGTTAGGATATTTAAAGTTGATGCCTCTTTAGGAGGAGTTTTTCTTCGTTGGGAATTTAAAGTTGATGCCTCGTAGAGAGGAATTTTTCTTCGTTGGACATTTAAAGTTGAAGCCTCGGTGGAGGAGTATATTTTTATGTTGGGTTTATTTAAAGTTTACGCCTCACTTAGAGGAGCTTTTCTCCGATGAGATTTTCTTTAAGTACATAGTTGTCTTTTTAATGTTTGAGAACTTAGTAGGGTGTCTACGTCTTTGGACATCCCTTGTTTCTCAAGGAATGCACAAAGAAGGGCAATTGTAGACACCGGATTTTATCCGGGGTCAATTAGTTAATTATTTTTGTAAATTATTTATTTTTGAATCTAATTTAATAATAAAAAAAAAAGAAACCCAAAAATAAGAAAAGAAGAAAATTCGAAATAAACAAAAAAAACAAAACAAAAAAATGACAAACCAAGTTTGGGTGGGATTTGATCTCTTCTTTGGATTAAAATTGGACTCTAGGAATTATGATTGGAATAAAAATCCTATCTTGATCAGATTAAGGACTCCTAAGTGGATTGAAACCCTAAGTTTTTCTTATATAATGAACCCAAGCCTCAACCATAAACGACATCAAGAAAAATATAGGATTTTCGGAGTAAGCAAGCAAGATCAATTGAAGAAATTTTTTTTGGTGGGTTTCGAAAATTTGGGTTCTTAGTGTTAGGGTTTGATTCGAAGGGTGTTTGGTAAGGGAAAAGCTTAGGATTATTTGGGTAAAGCCTAGGCCGGAGTTTGGTGACCGTTCAGCGGTCAACGAAGGAGATCGGAGGAGGTAAAGTTTTGGGTTTCAAATTCAGATCTAGGAATTTCTAGAGCGATTCGGGTAGAACTAGTTTGGTTTTTTAATAGGGAGATCGAGAAGAATTTTTTAAGATTTTTCTTTGATTTTTTGGACCACCGAAAGCGTCGGTGACCGACGACAACCGACGACGAGTGGCGATGATCGGCGACCGGACGACGACGGTAGGCGATGGCCAAAATCTGGGTTGCTTGGTGATGCACCCAAAAGAGTGTATCTTATTTAACCTTGCACTAAAAAGATAAATTGTAAGTATAGTAGTTAGCAAGGGTCGAGTCCTCAGGGATTGGGTTTTAATCTATGAGTTATTAGTTTATAACTTACGTTCAAAGAAAACAATAAAAGAAAAGGGGTTTTTGAAGCCAGATTTAAACTAAAGTAAATAATAAGAATAAGATGCAAGGCGGTATAACCAGCCAATAAAAATATATATACTAAATTAGGCGGTATAACCAGCCAATAAAAATAGAACAAAGTTAATATACAAATTAGGCGGTATAAGCAGCCAATAAAAAATAAATATACTTTTAAAAATAAGCAAACTAGAAAAGTAAGAAAACAAGTAAGTAAGAAGAATCAAATATGAAAAATATGGTTAAGGTTTCATTCTCCACCACTAGACATCATTAAGAATCAATTTCAGATCTATCAATACCAACCAACTATCAAAGTTAACAACCGTAGATAACAACAAGCTCTGTTACCCCAATCTTTCCTTAGTTTGTCGTTAAATAGAACAAGCTCTCTATTTAATCTCTAACCATTAAACAACCTAGAATAAGCTCTCTAAATTCAATTTAATGGCAGCTTTATGATGAGAAAGATAGGTTGATCTAAGCAACAAACACATAAGCTCGGATTGTTCAACTTAGGTTATGTTCCACTTTGCAATTATTGAAAACTTGACCATAATCATTAATCACAAATTGCCACTTATGAATAGGAAATCAAGACAATTACACGGATCAAGACTCCTAAACTAGCAATAGATAATTATCAAGATCTATCTAGTTGTACACCTAAATAAATCAAGACAACATCATGAACAATTCTTGTAGAAGAACATAAGCAACTTTGATAGAAAATTAATGATAGATAGAATCTGAAAATCAATCACAAAACATGTCTAGGGCTTTGAAATCACCCTTAACCAAATAGAAGTTTAGCCTAGCATAGGCATTGTAAACATAAACATAAAATTAAAGAAAATCTAAGAAGAAAATAAAAGAAAGAAAGAAGAAGAGGAAGAATATTAATTATCCAACCTCTTGCTCTCTCTAAAGAAAAAGAAAACTAGAGAAAAGAAAGAAAACTAGAGAAAAGAAAGAAGAAGAAAACTTAGAGAATTTTATTAAAATGGCTAATATCCTACCTATGTACAATATGATCCCTTACAATCATCCAAGGCCCTCTATTTATACACATTTTGGAGGGCTAAATGACAAGAGACAAGCTTTACAAATTTCAAAGGTAGGTATATGACGATTTTGATCAGCCAACTTGATGGTCGATTTCGTCAATATTGGAGGCCTGATCTGATCACATGTTCTTCTAGAAAAAGGTTCCCCAATCAGTTACGGAACCATAGCCGTTGGAATCAGCTCATTTGCTGATGTGGTTAAGCAGATATGGGCAAAATACGTAAACATGTCAGCACAGACGTCATTGCACATCAGCCACCTTGATGGTCGATTTCTTCAATATTGGAGGCCTGATCTGATCACATGGTCTTCTAGACAAAGGTTCCCCTATCAGTTACGGAACCATAGCCGTTGGAATCAGCTCATTTTCTGATGTGTATAAGAAGATATGGGCATAATACGAAAACATGTCAGCACAGACGTCATTGCACATCAGCCAACTTGATGGTCGATTTCGCTAGGGAAAACGACTCCGTTTTAAGAAGTGTAAAACATGAAAAAGATAGATATGCCTCTTAGCTTTGCATGGCTACAAATTTCAGCCTTATTGCTTCAGTGAAACTCGAGATATAGCTGATATGGAAAAAGGTGTCGGAACTGAAACTGAACTGGATTTGCCCTTAATTCTAGTAATATGAAATCACTCAAAGAAACTTGTGAAAAACACCAAAATACATAAAAATATAAAAGATCATAAACACAATTAGACTAAACAATAATAACTCGTATTTGACACAAAACATTAATAAAACATAACTAAAAACTATATAATTATACGAGTTATCACACCCCCACACTTAGATTGTTGCTAGTCCCTAGCAACGACTCAATAAAAATAAAATAAGAAAATCTAATCTAATCCATTTTCGTAGGAAATCACGGTGGCACTTAGCATGTGACACAAGCCTTTAAACCCCTAGGTGTCCCTAGTGGACGAGTTTAGTCTCGTGAGGGTTTACTAGGACGATACCCACAAACATTGAAAACATAAGAAAAACTAAAAATAATAATTATAACTAATCCTTCCAATATAAATTAGAGATAATCATTGGACAAGTGTTAAAAACTAATCAATAGCTCAAAGAAATTCACAAAAAATCTTGCTTGAATGTAAATAGTTTGAGTTAAGCCAATATTAACATAACATATTTCAATCAAAATAGTGCATATTCAAACTTAATCTCAACTTCTCACATGGGATACTCCCTTGATTTTCACTCTTTAAAGTAGTGGTAAAGTGTTTACACTCAATCAATCTCATGAAAACACTTCTACCATATGCTTGCTTGTCCACCTATTCTCCACTAAAAGATCATGCAACTTCATAAATCAAGAGGTCTTTAATCAAGGTTGTAATGGGGCCAAGGGGTTTGTAATGTGGTTGAAGAACAAAAGGATAAAGATATCACAAAGGTTCCAAAGAGTTCATAAAGTTTAGAGACATAAAAAGATTATACAAAGAAACTTCTCAAAACTCTTTACAAGTACATAGTCACCTAGGCCGGATATTCATGTTGGGCCTTTTCTTCATTCTAAACAACTTTGTAATATCTTTTTCTTTTTCCACAAATTCAAGAGATGATTCATATTTTTTTTTTACATAGGAATGTATTTGCCAGTATTCCATTTCTTTTTCTCTTGACTTTTCTTTTCTTTTCCCCCCACACTTATTTCTTGTTTCTAACCAAAAAATATCCCTTGTCTTTGCTACTTGTCTCAAATCATGCTAATTCTTCTTTGGAACAAAGGTAAAGATATAAGTATATTTAGGTTAGGGACAAGTTATGGTTACCAAAGAGATAGCTTATTCAATGTAGGCTCAAATTGGTTCACTAAGGGTGTGTTCTCTTGGAACATCAATAAGGGATGGCTGTTTGGCCCTGGCTAAAAATCCTAATGCCTCTATCATATTCATGTTGTCACATGCATCAATATAGTCTCAAACGGTTTAAAGCAAGTTCTAGAGAATCATGTAATCATAAGAGCACTCAAGAAAGAAATTAGATTGATTTGTATAATGCATCAATCATTATAGGCTCAAAAACTCACAAGGATGATTATACAAGTCAAATTAAGTCTAAACATGCTTCTTTCTCAATCAACATATCATATTAACATTGGCTCATAAAAAGGTTGACATCAAGCTCAATTCTCATGAAAATCTTCTCACTAATAAATCTGTTTTAGACTTATGCAATTCATATCTCATCATTGTATTAAAAAGGAACTAAAACACACTAAAATAATAATAATAATAATAATAAAGACTCATAAAAAAAATAGTAGACAAAAATAAAAGAAATCCTAAATCATTCCCCCCACACTTAATTCTTACATTGTCCTCAATGTAAGTCTATTAACCCAAATGAAAGAATCATGTGTAAGAGAAAAGAACTAATAACATAAGAATAGGAACAACTAAGACTCAAAACAAAACAAACTCATGCAACCTAAATAATCCTAAAATACTAAACAAAAATTAACAAGTAAACATAAAAAGATTAAAATCAAACTGACAAGTTATGTCTCAAGTCTCCCTTACTCAGACCTTGTTCAGAATGAATACTTCTAAATTGCTTAAAATATAACAAACCCTTTTTTTTTTTTTTTGAAAAGAAGAAATCAAACTGACAAGGTATGTCTCAAGTCTCCCTTACTCAGACCTTGTTCAGAATGAATACTTCTAAATTGCTTAAAACACAACAAACTTTTTTTTTTTTTTTTTTTTTTACATGTGTAAGTGAAAAGAACTAATAAACAAAATAAACTTATGCAGCCTAAATGAACTTAGAAACACTAAACACAATTAGCAAAAAAAAACATAAGAAAAAGATAAAGAAAAAGAGAGCAAATCTGAGGATGGCAGTTTGGCAATGCTTTCACTAATTAGGCTGCCTCCCCCAATTAGCACTTGATTGATTGTTTTCAGCCTAGCCAATTCCCCTTCTTGGCATTTTAGGCTTGTCAGGCTCATACATGAAATTTCCCAAATTTATGCGTTTGAGAGGAAGCTTTCTTTGCACAACAGTGGATGCATTCTCCATTACAAGTATTATTCCATCATCCTTTGTGGTGCATATGTCATCGAGGAATGGAGCATATTTTGATACTTGTTGAATGACCTCCACAAACAAGTTGTTTAAGGTTTCCGGCATGTGTTGTTCATGTTCTTCCTCCTTGAACTTTGCAAATCTACTAGGAAAAGGTGGAGAAGAAACATTAGTAAAAAGTGAAACCTTAAACGTTACCTCAGGTGCCGAAATACTCTTATTTGGATCATTGGCTTCATTATCCTCAAGAATAGAATTCATCTCTAATTTTGTCTCATCCTCATCTTGTTCCTCATTCCTCAAGGTCACAATAGTAGTATTCTCCTTTGGGTTAATCATTGTTTGGGCAGGGAGTTCTTCAGATCTTTGTGCTACCCATCCCACCATACTACTAGTCAATTGGATCATTTGCTTTTCCAAACTCTGGATGCTTGCCCTTGTTTCCTGTTGAAATTGCAATGTATCAGTAACAAGAGAATAGACAAGATCTTCTAAAGAAGTACCTGAGTTTTGAGTCATATGTGGTGGTTGAAAAAGATCTGGTTCTTGGGACCATGATTGATTGAAGCTAGATGGATGAGTGTAATTGGCATAAGGATCTACTTCTTGGTAATTTTTCGAGTAGCCATAATTAGTATGATCCCACCATCCCTCATGGTAAGTGTTTGAGTAATGATCATACTGTTGGTCTTGGAACACTTGATGGCCTTGACATCCTCCCATGGCCAATTGTTGAACTGGGAAGGTGAGATTGGCTTGTTGATTCTCCATGTTCATGTATGCCACCAACTCTTCAAGTGTTAGATTGCTCAATTCCATCGTTTTTTTTTTTTTTTTTTTTTTTTCAAAATTTGATCAGAAAAACCCGTATGTACAAGAAAATAAAACTCATTAGAACTGAAAATAAGAATAAACCAAGTAACAAATAAACTAAAGAAAACAATCCCCGGCAACGGCGCCAAAAATTTGATGCACCCAAAAGAGTGTATCTTATTTAACCTTGCACTAAAAAGATAAATTGTAAGTATAGTAGTTAGCAAGGGTCGAGTCCTCAGGGATTGGGTTTTAATCTATGAGTTATTAGTTTATAACTTACGTTCAAAGAAAACAATAAAAGAAAAGGGGTTTTTGAAGCCAGATTTAAACTAAAGTAAATAATAAGAATAAGATGCAAGGCGGTATAACCAGCCAATAAAAATATATATACTAAATTAGGCGGTATAACCAGCCAATAAAAATAAAACAAAGTTAATATACAAATTAGGCGGTATAACCAGCCAATAAAAAATAAATATACTTTTAAAAATAAGCAAACTAGAAAAGTAAGAAAACAAGTAAGTAAGAAGAATCAAATATGAAAAATATGGTTAAGGTTTCATTCTCCACCACTAGACATCATTAAGAATCAATTTCAGATCTATCAATACCAACCAACTATCAAAGTTAACAACCGTAGATAACAACAAGCTCTGTTACCCCAATCTTTCCTTAGTTTGTCGTTAAATAGAACAAGCTCTCTATTTAATCTCTAACCATTAAACAACCTAGAATAAGCTCTCTAAATTCAATTTAATGGCAGCTTTATGATGAGAAAGATAGGTTGATCTAAGCAACAAACACATAAGCTCGGATTGTTCAACTTAGGTTATGTTCCACTTTGCAATTATTGAAAACTTGACCATAATCATTAATCACAAATTGCCACTTATGAATAGGAAATCAAGACAATTACACGGATCAAGACTCCTAAACTAGCAATAGATAATTATCAAGATCTATCTAGTTGTACACCTAAATAAATCAAGACAATATCATGAACAATTCTTGTAGAAGAACATAAGCAACTTTGATAGAAAATTAATGATAGATAGAATCTGAAAATCAATCACAAAACATGTCTAGGGCTTTGAAATCACCCTTAACCAAATAGAAGTTTAGCCTAGCATAGGCATTGTAAACATAAACATAAAATTAAAGAAAATCTAAGAAGAAAATAAAAGAAAGAAAGAAGAAGAGGAAGAATATTAATTATCCAACCTCTTGCTCTCTCTAAAGAAAAAGAAAACTAGAGAAAAGAAAGAAAACTAGAGAAAAGAAAGAAGAAGAAAACTTAGAGAATTTTATTAAAATGGCTAATATCCTACCTATGTACAATATGATCCCTTACAATCATCCAAGGCCCTCTATTTATACACATTTTGGAGGGCTAAATGACAAGAGACAAGCTTTACAAATTTCAAAGGTAGGTATATGACGATTTTGATCAGCCAACTTGATGGTCGATTTCGTCAATATTGGAGGCCTGATCTGATCACATGGTCTTCTAGAAAAAGGTTCCCCAATCAGTTACGGAACCATAGCCGTTGGAATCAGCTCATTTGCTGATGTGGTTAAGCAGATATGGGCAAAATACGTAAACATGTCAGCACAGACGTCATTGCACATCAGCCACCTTGATGGTCGATTTCTTCAATATTGGAGGCCTGATCTGATCACATGGTCTTCTAGACAAAGGTTCCCCTATCAGTTACGGAACCATAGCCGTTGGAATCAGCTCATTTGCTGATGTGTATAAGAAGATATGGGCATAATACGAAAACATGTCAGCACAGACGTCATTGCACATCAGCCAACTTGATGGTCGATTTCGCTAGGGAAAACGACTCCGTTTTAAGAAGTGTAAAACATGAAAAAGATAGATATGCCTCTTAGCTTTGCATGGCTACAAATTTCAGCCTTATTGCTTCAGTGAAACTCGAGATATAGCTGATATGGCAAAAGGTGTCGGAACTGAAACTGAACTGGATTTGCCCTTAATTCTAGTAATCTGAAATCACTCAAAGAAACTTGTGAAAAACACCAAAATACATAAAAATATAAAAGATCATAAACACAATTAGACTAAACAATAATAACTCGTATTTGACACAAAACATTAATAAAACATAACTAAAAACTATATAATTATACGAGTTATCACTTGGTGTTCTTCATTGTTCTTGGGCTTTGTTGAGAGAAAAGAAGAGTTTTTTTTTTTAAGAGGGTAAGAATTTGAACCCAAAAAAAAAAAATTGCTATTTAAAGCTTACGAACCGGGTAGGGTCAGATGACCCGCGCGCAGGCCCGACCCGGTTGTTAGCTTATGTATTGTTTTTTGCTTTGTTTGTTTTGTTATTTGTTTCCTTTCCTTTTATTATTTCTTATTATTATTATTATTATTTTTTAGGAGCATTTTATTATTATTATTATTATTTATTATTACTAATTGTATTTTTAAGTTTTTTTTGCAAGTTATTTTTTTGAGTTAATTATTAGTTGTTAACTATTATTATTATATTATTAACTATTATTATTATATTCTATATTATTAAATATTATTATATTTTATATTATTATATTATATTATATTATATTATATGATATTATATTATATTATATTATATTATATTATATTATATTTTAATTGTATTTTATTTTATTATTATTAACTATTTATTTATTAATAAGATAATATTTTTTTTTCAATTGATGATTATTTATTTTGAAATTAATAAATTAAGATCTTTTTCGATGATGAAATCCGAGGAATTCACGTTTGGTTGATTTCCAAAGAATTTCTAGGTGAGAGAATTCTCTTAAAAATTCTCCATATTGATGGAAAATTTTTAAGGGATAATTTTCGATATAAAAGGTTGAAATTTATTTATTTTAAATTAATTAATTTTCAATAATTTTTTTCAGTCATAATTTCCATAATCAATGCTTAATTTTAATTTGAGGATAAATTAAGATTTCTTCCAATGACGAAATTCAAAGAAATCACGTTCAGTTGATTTCCAAAAAAATTTCTAGGTGGGAAAAGTCTTTTAAAAAATTTCCAGATCGATGGAAAGGTTTTTAAGAGGTAATTTTCGATATTGAGATCAAGATTTATTTTTGAGCAAACGTAAATAAAATTGCAATTTTTTTTAATTATAAAATTAGACTTAGGATTAATTCTAATTTTTTCGGCGACGGAGCCTCTTCAATGGAAAGATCGATTTCTTTTGAATACTCTTGAAGTGAGGAGACATCTTTTAGCACAAAGGTAGAAATAATCAATTTGACAACTCTTCCATTTCCCACAAGTATACTCAAGTGAGCATGACTTTGAGCCATTAATTTGCCTAAGTCATAAATCATGTGATGCATGAACATACAGCCAATTGAATGCATGAAATGCATGATTCAAAACCTAAATGATGTGAGAAATGTATGGCAATACAAAATAACCTAATGCCTAGCATTAGTTTGCATGGCAATAAATGTAGTCCTAACCTAAGCATGCATGAGATGCATAATAATGCAAATGCGAAAAAAAAAAAAAAAAAAAAATTTCAGCTGATAGTTTACGACTTGCAGAATTCGGAATTTGCAGCTGATAGTTTACCTCGATCAACAAAAACCCCAAAGTTTGGTTTTCAATCTATCACTTAGCAATCAAATTCGGAATTTGCAGAATACAAACAGGGCTCTTATGCAAGCTTGTAAGTCTCACGATTGGGTAAGATCAGCATCTGTGTGAAGTTTACGACTTGCAGCCACCGCCTCTCCCTCTCATCCTGCTTCAGCTATCAGATCTGTGGGTTAGAAACCCAGATCTTTAAAAGCATCTTCCTTGGTTTCCAGATCTGTGGGTTAGAAAGAGCTCCGTCAACACTTCTGGCCGATCATCACAACAAATCGAAGCCCTCATCAAGATCTTGTCTTTGATTCAATCAACCCAGATTAAAAGAAAAAAAAAAGGAGTTTTCTTGATTCTTGCTGGAAGATTCAATCAACCCAGATCTGTGGGTTAGAAAGAGCTAGAGATCTTTGGTTGCTTGATCCTGCTTAGTTGCCGTTGCCTATCCCACGGTCTCCTCCTGACCCAGCTTGAGAGCCAGCATAGAAACCAGCTTCAGAACCTGCACCAGAGACGTTTCTAGATCCAGTATGGGACCCGGTAGATGAACCAGTTTCAAAACCTGCATCGGACCCGCCAGATGAACTGGATGAAGAGGCTGAACTAGATGAAGAGCTTGAACTTGAACCCCCAGATCCTGAACCGGAACCAGCCCCAGCTCCAGCTTCTGAACCACCACCACCTCCGAAGCCAACGCCTACCCCTGCTCCAACCCCAAGCCCTATGCCACTAAGATCCAGTCCAAGTTTGCTTCCCGGTTTCCACCAGATTTGGTGGATTAAACACTCCCTTTACTGTCACTTCTGAACTCTTTAGATCTGGTGCAGCTGATTCTACCCCTGAAAGTTTTGTTTCAGAATAATGGGTTTTCAAGACAGTCTTGAAAATGGTCTTTTTTTACTTTGATATCAATTGAGTTTTGAAAGCTCATGAGATCTCGATCTTGTGCGATGCTCAGGTCGCTTTGATTGTCTTCTCTCACAAAGGAAAGCTCTTTGAATACTCCACTGATTCAAGAATCAACAATAACACCCCCCAAAAGTAGCTCCACCACCATCATCACCACAACAACTGTAGTTACAGCGGATAATTCCTTCATGGTTATTATACAAAGGAAGAATATGAACGGTTGTCAGTCCATTGGAACGTCAAGAAACCCCCAGGCTTCCCATCACCGGATTGTGTCGTTTCATCACCGAGAGAAACATCGGAGTTCGAGGCAGAGTTTCATGGGGAGATTATGGAGAGATAGATTACACAATGTTTTTGTTGGGAACTTGAGCCCCAGGGTCTCTAGACAAGCACTATGGGAGTTGTTTGGGCTGTTCGGGAAAGTGGTGGATGTTTTCATATCCAGGAAACAACCTAAGAGACCTTATACATTTGCCTTTATCAGATACAAGCTACAACATGAGATGGAGAAGGCCATCAAAGAAGGAAACAACAGGATGATCGATGGTCGAATGATAAGAGTGAATGAAGCCTCCTATGGATGGTCGGATAGTAGAAGATACCATTTGGATAATCCATCTGTCAGAAACGTGGAAGGCGGAGGGTCTCAGGTATTGGCCCATGATCTTTCTGGTATTAATAGGAGTAGATCTCAATCGAAACTCCCATCTGCCCGAGTCGGGGAAGGCATTGGGTCTAAGGGTAAGGGGTCCGATCATCCTGGTGTCAATAGATCGTACAAAGAAGTTCTTGTGGGCTTGCCTCAAAAGGAGGCTGTTTACATCGAAGTTGAAGACCTTTTGCCGCCTGGGTTTCCCAACTTGACTCCTCATATGAATCGGGTTAATATGTCCGAGAGGGAGTGCAGTTTAAATCTGCAAATTCCTAAGGCTGACATGGAGTGGTTATCAAGGAGTGCCAAAGGAAGATTGATGAAGGAAGCTTACTTCGAAACGATTCAAGAGGCCATGGCTTTAGAAGATATCCACTGTCAGGTAAGTCCGATGGGGGGTGTCTCAGTCCTTGTTATTTTCGAAAGTGTAGACCATAGGGATCTTGTTCTCAACGATAGAAGTGAATGTTTGGTCCCCTGGTTTGAGACCATTGAACCGTGGAACGATGCCGCCCTCAACAAAGAGATTGCTGTCTGGGTAAACTTGTTTGATGTGCCATTACAGGTATGGCATGAAGGGTTTTTCAGTTCTTTGGGTAATAGATGGGGTTCTTTCATCAGACTCGATGAAAACACAGTAAACAGAAGGAGATTCGACGTTGCGTGCATGTTAATCTTGGTTGATAGCAAGCTGAGCATCCCGTCCTCTGTGTTAGTCACGGTGAGGGATAGATCTTTCAAAATCTCAGTTTCAGTTCTTGATGCCCCAGCTGGTGTTGCGAACACGAGAGCCCGAGTTGGCTCATTTTCTGTTCCATTGACACATGAATCACCAGGCTCCTTTACTAATAGGGTTGTCACCGAAGAGATCAGGGGTAAAGTTTCGGTGTCAGAGGGCAATCTCAAATGCATGGCGATTCAGTGCACGACTCCCTCCGTACGGCGCAAAAACATTGATGAGGTAAGCCAAGTTTCTTCGATTCCTGTGCAATCTGGCAGGTTGGTGGGCGGGTTAGTGCATGCTACATGCCCTGTGCCCCCAGATAATGATGGTATCAGCGAAGGCTCAGTGTGTGGTTCGCGTGTTGCCGACTCTCTCCGTGATTGGGAATGGGATGGTGGGGCTCTCGTGAATGGGGGCCATAATGGGGCTGCTGGGTCATCTGTTGAAGTGGGAGTGGGCCTTCAACTTATGGAGTCTAATGGGTTGGATCTTTTGGGCCCTGTCATTAGCCCTTCTCCTACTCTCTTGGTCCGAGAGTTAAGCCCTTCCATTGTGTGCCCTATGATTTCTGCTCCTATGAAGCGACCAAGATCGAACAGGAAATTTAGGAAGAAGGAGGGGTCCAAAAAATTGAAGAACTATAAGAAGATGAAGGTTCCAGTGCCGAGGAAGTCCACCATTTCTGCAGTGAAGAAGAGGAGGCAAATTAGGAAACAGCTGAGAGTGATCTGCGAGAATGTTAGTTGTGAGGACCTAAACCACCTTGAGTTATCTGTTTCGGATAGCGACATTAGATCAAGGAATAAGAATATCTTGAAGGAGGCTGAGGCGACATGGCTAGTCAGTACTGAGCTGGGGATCGAATTCCATGGGGAGAAGCAGGATATCATCGATGGTTTTGCTCAACTGGAAAAGGAAGATCGAGAGGCAAATGAGTAACAGTTCACTGCGTCTTTGGTTCGTTATCAGGTGTGTTTCTTTTCTTAATGAAGATTATCTCATGGAATGTTAGGGGACTGGGAGGTAGTATTAAGGTTATGGCCTTGAGGAATCTGGTTTCGAATTGGAGGCCAGAGATGGTTCTTATTCAGGAATCAAAGCTAAAGTCTATTGATCCAAAGTTTATTAGAAAGGTCTGGGGACGCTCCCCTGTTGAGATGGAATTCTCGGCGTCGGCGGGATCCGCTGGGGGTCTCATTATCTTCTGGCGGAAGGATTTTTTCTTAGTCGAGTCGAAAATTATTTCACCTCGTTTCATTCTTTTGTTTGGTTCGCTAAAGGTGAACAACATAAGATGTGGGTTTGTGAATATCTATGCTCCAAATGAGGATGGTGAAAGAGCTGCCTTTTGGGATGAGCTTCTGAGTGTGTTACAGGGCTATGATTGTTTTTGGTGTCTAGGGGGTGATTTCAATGTGGTTAGAAGCCCTGATGAGAAAATCGGATCAGTGTTCAGCACTACTCCTATGTTGCTATTTTCAAACTTTATTAATCAAGCTGAACTCATGGATCTGCCAATGTCAGGAGAAAAATACACTTGGACCAGTAATAGGGCCGTTCCGTCCTTCAGCAGATTGGATAGGTTCCTTTTATCGCCTGGTCTGGTTGCTTTATGGCCTTCGATCAAACAAAATGCTCTTCCCCGTTCTCTTTCCGATCATAATCCAGTAATGATTGTTGAAGAGAGCGTCAACTGGGGGCCCAAGCCTTTTCGGTTCTTCAACAACTGGTTGGATGATAGAAGCTTTCATTCTGTTATCCAGACTACTTGGAATTCTATAGGATGTTCTCGGCCTTCGGGGTGGGGTTTATGGTTCAAGCTGAAAAATCTCAAACCAGCCATTAAAGACTGGTCTGTTAGGTACCATAAGGCTGATTTCTACAACATTGTGGAACTTGAAAAGGAGATTGCTGGCCTCGAACAGAGTGTACAACAGGGGCAGGTGGGGAACCAGCTGCGAGAAGAGTTATGGAATAAGAAGGCGAATTTATGGTCACTGTATCGTATCGAAGAACAAACTTGGCTCCAGAAATCGAGGTTAAAATGGGCGCAAGAGGGTGATAGGAATACTAAATTCTTCCATATTGTCGCTACAGCTAGGAGTCGCAAGAACCATATTGGGAAATTGTTGATTGATGGGAAGGTGTTAGATGAACCTAGGGCTCTCATGAAGGCCATTGGGTCGTATTTCAAAAACCGCTTTAACTCTACAAAGGTAGCCAGACTCAAAGATCTCAAGTGCAGTTTTAAGTCATTATCAGCGCAAAGTTCGTCTAATCTTGAGCGGCCTTTTTCGGAGGAAGAGGTTTGGGGTGTCATCCAAGACTGCGATGGCAACAAAGCTCCGGGGCCGGATGGTTTTAATCTGAATTTCTTCAAGTCCTTCTGGGCCACGGTGAAGGGTGAGGTTATGTCGTTCATGAATAATTTCCATAGCACTGGTTGTATTGATAACTGTCTAAATGCGTCTTTTATTGCTCTTATACCTAAATGTGATTCTCCGTGCTCCATTAGCGATTACCGCCCTATCAGCTTGGTGGGCAGTGTTTATAAAATTCTAGCCAAAGTTCTTGCTAATCGCCTGAAGAAATCGGTGGGGGATATTGTTGGGCAAAACCAGTTCGCGTTTATCCCGGGGCGTCAAATTCTGGACTGTTCCTTAATTGCCAATGAGGTTATTCATTCCATGAAGACTAATGGAGAGGGTGGTATGATATTTAAGGTTGATTTCGAAAAAGCCTATGATTGTGTGGATTGGTCCTTTCTTGATTTTGTTATGGGTAGAATGGGCTTTGGGGATAAGTGGAGGACTTGGATTCAGTCGTGTTTATCTTCAGCTTCTTTATCAGTCCTAGTTAATGGGGTGCCAACGGAACAGTTCAGGATGAGCAGAGGGTTGAGACAAGGCTGTCCCCTTTCCCCCTTATTGTTTAATCTGGTTGCTGAAGTTTTGAGCTTATTTCTTAATAAGGCTACTTCAACCGGCCTTTTCAGGGGTATGACTATTGATCCAGGGTCTGTGTCTATATCTCATCTTCAGTTTGCGGATGACACAATTATCTTCTGTGAGCCTGTGGTGGAGCAGGTTAGGAATGTTAAAAGAATTCTAAAGTGCTTTCAGTTGTTATCTGGCCTCAAAGTTAATTTGAAAAAGAGCAGTCTTTTTGGAGTTGGGGTAGAGCAAAGTGTCACTGATCGGTGGGCTTCGGATATCCGTTGTCTGAGCAGTCGTCTCCCATCCCTTTATCTCGGTCTTCCTTTGGGGCACGGAGCGAACTCTATCTCACTGTGGAGTCCTATCATCGATAATTTCAACAAGAGGCTTGCCGGCTGGAAAGGCAATCTACTCTCCATTGGGGGCAGATTGACTCTTATTAAATCGGTGTTGTCTTCTCTGCCCATTTATTTTATGTCCCTACTTCAAATCCCTCGTACCGTATCTGATGAGCTGGATAGAATGGTCAGAAGATTCCTTTGGGGTGGTTCTTCGTCGGTGAAGAAGATGCATATGGTTAATTGGAAGTCTGTCTGTAATACCAAGGAATTTGGAGGACTCGGTCTAGTTGATTTAAGGCTTAAGAATAGAGCGCTGCTCAATAAATGGATCTGGAGATTTGGAAATGAGCGTTCCTCTTTATGGAGATCAGTCATTGCCGAGAAATATGAGTCATCGGTGGGTAATCTGCTTCCTTCATGCAGTCGGTATCGGAAAATGTCCCCAACCTGGAAAAACATTATTCGACCCCTTATGCCTTCAAATCATTTTCATCCTTTTTTGTATGCTGGGTTGTGTTTTCTTCCAGGTGATGGCAGCTCCATAAATTTTTGGCAGGATGAATGGATCGAAGGCGTTATCCTTAAAGAGCAGTTTCCAAGAGTTTTTGCGGTTGCTGTTTCTAAAAACGGGAAAGTAGCGGATTTTGGCAAATGGCAGAATAATCAATGGCACTGGGAGGTTAACCTCCGAAGAAGATTGTTTGATTGGGAGCTTCAGCAGTGGGAATCCCTGTTGGATCTGCTGGGAAAACAAGTGCTCTTCAGAAACTCCTTTGACTCAGTTGTTTGGAAGCACACCCATAGTGGCGTTTATTCGTCTAACTCTTTTTGCCATTCTGTGTTGAGTGAGTCCTCGTCAAAATGGGATCATTGGAAATTTATATGGGCCGGTTATGCGCCTCCGAAGGTGGAAATCTTTTGCTGGCTAGTTTTGAGAGGCAGCGTAGCTACCAAAGTTGAACTCAGCAAGAGAGGTCTTATTGTTAATGGTTCGACGTTGTGTCCACTATGCAATCTGATGCCTGAAACTATTGAGCATCTGTTTTTCACATGCAGAGTCTCATGGTTTGTGTGGGCCCATTGTTGTCTTTCTTGGGGCATATCTTGGTCCACGCCAAGGAGTGCCGTGGGTTTTTTTCTTGCGTGGCAGCATGCATTCCCAGCGAATCATTGCAGCAAATTGTGGAGAATGATTTTTTTTGTTGCACTATGGTCTATTTGGTTGCACAGGAATGATATTGTCTTTAATAGGAAAAATGTTGCTGTTTGGCAGTTACTGGACTCTATTAGACTCAGACTCGCTTTGTGGTCCAAGGCTAAGTGGCCTTCTGAGGAAGGGCTGTTTTCGCAGTTCAAGTGGTCACCTGCTATTTGTCGATTGAAGAGGGAAATGAAAGTTGGCATTGACATGACTTGGAATAAGCCACCTGCCGGCTGCCTTAAGTTCAACGTCGATGGTTCGGCGCGTGGTAATCCCGGTCCTGCGGGGATTGGCGGTATTATGCGCGACAATCAAGGTATGGTGAAAGAAGTTTTTTCTAAATCTATCGGCTTTGCTAAGGCATATGAGGCTGAATTAAGGGCTGTCAAAGAAGCCTTCCTCATTTTTGGTGCTTCGTCTTGGGCGCTATCGCATAAACTTATAATTGAATGTGATTGCCAGATGATTGTTGCTTGGGTTAAGAATCCGAGTAGAGCCCCATGGCGGATTTCGCGAAGTATAAGGGCTATAGAGTTTGTACGAACTGCGGTTCAGAACTGGGAAATTGTTCATATTTTGAGGGAGGCTAATGGTGAAGCTGATAAGCTAGCCAAATCTGGTGTAAACAGGGTGTCAGATTTGTTGTTTTATAGTCCTTAGTTTTGTCTACAGCATGCTGTTTTCTGGTTTGTAAAAAGGACATCTTCTTAATTGCAATAAATTATGCTTTTCAAAAAAAAAAAAAAATAATAATGCAAATGCGACTTAGACTTAAAATGGCATGAAATGCATGGCAACACAAAGTGACCTAAGACCTAAATAGCATAGCAAATGCATGGCCATACCAATATGATTCTAGACTTTATATGCATGGGAATATGCATGGCAATACCAATATGATTCTAGACCTTAAATGTCATGAGAATGCATGAAAATGTCATGAACATATAATGATCAATAGACCTAGTACTAATGCATAAACAAACAGCAACTAATACACAATCTTATGGCATAATAATGCAAGGCAATGGTACCTAAACAAAATGAAAATGCACACACAAGGAAGAAACACACGCAAGGGCCGAATGGCCACTAAATGACCTAATGCAATCCTATCTAGCCAATAACACAAATACATGGCAAATCAAATCAAAATCTACAATGTTATGGCATGAAATGCAAACCTATCCACTAGACAAAATGAAAATGCACACACAAAACAAAAGCATGTTCACTGAATAGCCCCCAAATCACATAGTATAATCCTAGCTAAACCATAACACAAACACATGGAAGCAATAAACTAGCAAACATGATAAACAATGCAAATATGTATAAAAATCCATCATGGCCGAATTAACAACATGAATATAGCATGGTATATATGCATGAAGATCAATGGAAACATATTAAACAAGCAAACATGATAAAAATGCAAACATACTCAAAAAAATTCATCATGACCGAATGGAACAATATGCATCTAGCATGGTATTGTCACAAACACATAACATGGTTAATAAACT
This sequence comes from Fremontodendron californicum, assembly GCA_030761205.1. Classification (NCBI taxonomy): domain Eukaryota; kingdom Viridiplantae; phylum Streptophyta; class Magnoliopsida; order Malvales; family Malvaceae; genus Fremontodendron; species Fremontodendron californicum. Next base: position 19,610,937 of record JAULJL010000020.1, on the reverse strand, counting down.
ACCACAACCAAGCTAACCTACCACAAATCAAGCTAATCTAACACACATAAGCTAACCTACCTTAACAAAACTCATGAATAAAAATCAAACACAAAATCATTTACCCAAAACTGCAACCATTCGGCCATGATGAATTTTTGATGAAAACTTGTTGTTTTTTATTTTCTTTTTAAAAAAACAAAATAGTAGCTCTTTAGAACCAAGTTTATTTCATAAAAAAAGGAAAAATATCAATCAAAAAACAAGATCATATCACTAAAATATGAAAAATAATTATGAAAGAGCATAGCTACCTTGCTCTAGCTTTCCAAATCAAGAAGAAACTAGCAAAAACCTTTCTTTTATTTCTCCTTTTTTTCTCCTCTCTTTTTCCTTTCTTTTTTCTCTCTTTTTCTCCTTAGCTACTGCCTTTTTTCTTAGCCTCCAAAACTTATGAAAAACTGTTCAGCTCCCTCTCCCTAATAGCCTTGGCTGAATGGTGCCTTCTAAAAGGTAGGTGGTTTTTTTTCTCATCCAATGACTATCATTCAAGATGCCTTCTATGTAAAAATCCCACCATTAGATTAGAATCATCAGCCCCTAGATTTATGATGTCATAAAGATGTCATAAATAGGATCCCTTTCCAACCATTGGTCCATGTGTTGCAAATTCAAAGGCTTAATCACAAAAAATAACTACCTTCCTCTTCACCTTTGGCCCTTTGATGAAAAATCAAAAAATATCTGCCCTTCATTGGGCCTTGGCCGGCTGACCCTTCATCTTACAGCCCATGCTTCATTTTTTTAAAAGCAAGAAAAGACCCTTTTCGGTTTCTTCGGTGAAATTACCTTTTTGACCCCTCCAAACTTCAATAAATAGAAAACGGACTCCAAATTCAAATTTTCTTTTTTCAATACTTTTAAAATAATAAAAAATTGAATTCTGGAAGTTTTCAAAAAATTTCGAATCCATTTGCTATTTTTTTGGATTTTTTCTTCCAAAAAAGCCCTTTTGTGTACCCGAACTTTTACCACTTTTTAAACGAGCTCCAAATCTATTCACCAATCTCTTCCAAATAATTTAATAATGAGATTTTCAAATTTTCAAAATTTTTGGAACTTGTTTGTGATAAGCTCATAAAATATACATTTTATGCCTTTCTACCTTTAGTTTTTGTTATGTTTTCGATCTTTATCTTGTTTACTTATAATATGTTTTTGAATTTAAGGTACAATAAGGAGAATGAAGTCAAAAGATGTCAATAATGATGGTAAAGAGCTTACAAAATGATAATCACAAGATGGAAGAAGACTTGGGAGTCAAAAATATCAATTTCTGGTTGAAAAGCAATCAGGCAGATTTGACCTCTAGATCTTGTTGTAAGGACAACATGATGTTAGAGTCTTTATTTGAAGAAACTTCCTTCTTGACTTTTGAATTTGACTTGATTATCTTTCCAACGATATATTATGGGCCCAAATCGGATAAGAAATGGGCATTCAAAATGGCGCTAGAAGATCTCCCTAAAGAACCCTGCGGCCAGAAAAACCGTAATCGCAAATCTAAAAAAAAGACAAAAACGTGATTTTTGCACCTCCAGGCTTACTTATGCGGCAAGTACTTATTCTCAGGGTTTTAAAGCTCTATAAATACCATATTTTGAGCCACAAACTAGACATCTTTTGAGGAGACTCAAGGATCATTATTATTCTTCTTCTTCTTCTCCATTCTTTTATTTTTCTTTTTAGTTTTATGTATATATTATCTATGCCTATGTTATGCTAAAATTCTTTTGTTAAGGGTGATTTCAAAGCCATAGACATGTTATGTAATTAATTTTCAGAATCTATCTATCATTGTTTTCTATCAAAGTTGCTTATGTTCTTCCATTAAAATTGTTCATGATGATGTTTTGATTTGTTTAGGTGGCCAACTAGATAAATCTTGATAATTGTCTAATGCTAGTTTAGGAGTCTTGATCCGTGTAATTGTCTTGATTTCCTATTCATAAGTAGCAATTTGTGATTAATGATTATGGTCAAGTTTTCAATAATTGCAAAGTGGAACATAACCTAAGTTGAACAATCCGAGCTTATGTGTTTGTTGCTTAGATCAACCTATCTTTCTCATCATAAAGCTGCCATTAAGTTGAATTTAGAAAGCTTATTCTAGGTTGTTTGATGGTTAGAGATTAAATAGAGAGCTTGTTCTATTTAACGACAAACTAAGGAAAGATTGGGATAATAGAGCTTGTTGTTATCTACGGTTGTCAACTTTGATAGTTGGTTGATATTGATAGATTTGAAATTGATTCTTAATGATGTCTAGTGGTGGAGAATGAAACCTTAACCATATTTCTCTCATATTTGATTTCTTATTTCTTACTTGCATCTTACTTTTATTGTTAACTTTAGTTTAAATCTGATTTCAAAATCCCCTTTTCTTTTATTGTTCTTGAATTTAAGTTTTAAACTATTAACTTATAAACTAAAACTCAATCCCTGATGACTCGACCCTTGCTAACTACTATACTTACAATTGATCTTTTTAGTGCAAGGTTAAATAAGATACACTCTTTTGGGTGCATCAAGTTTTTGGCGCCGTTGCCGGTGATTGCTTTCTTTAGTTTATTTGTTACTTGGTTTATTCTTATTTTCAGTTCTAATTAGTTTTATTTTCTTGTACATAGAGGTTTTTCTTGGAATTGAGCAATCTAACACTTGAAGAGTTGGTGGAATACATGAACATGGAGAATCAACAAGCCAATCTCACCTCCCAAGTTCAACAATTGGCCATGGGAGGATGCCAAGGCCATCAAGTGTTCCAAGACCAACAGTATGATCATTACTCAAACACTTACCATGAGGGATGGTGGGATCATACTAATTATGGCTACTCAGAAAATTACCAAGAAGTAGATCCTTATGCCAATTACACTCATCCATCTAGATTTAATCAATCATGGTCTCAAGAACCATACCTTTTTCAGCCACCACAATGACTCAAAACTCAGGTACTTCTTTAGAAGATCTTGTCTATTCTCTTGTTACTAATACTTTGCAATTTCAACAGGAAACAAGGGCAAGCATCCAGAGTTTGGAAAAGCAAAGGAGCCAATTGGCTAGTAGTATGGTGGGATGGGTAGCACAAAGATCTGAAGAACTCCCTGCCCAAACGATGATTAACCCAAAGGAGAATGCTACTATTGTGACCTTGAGGAATGAGGAACAAGATGAGGATGAGACAAAATTAGGCATGGATTATATTGTTGAAGATAATGAAGCCACATATCCAAATAAGAGTATTTCGGCACTTGAGGTAACGTTTAAGGTTCCACTTTTTACTAATGTTTCTTCTCCACCTTTTCCTAGTAGATTTGCAAAGTTCAAGGAGGAAGAACATGAACAACACATGCCGGAAACCTTAAACAACTTGTTTGTGGATTCCATTCAACAAGTATCAAAATATGCCCCATTCCTCGATGAGATATGCACCACAAAGGATGATGGAATAATACTTGTAATGGTGAATTCATCCACTGTTGTGCAAAGAATGCTTCCTCTCAAACGCATGTATGAGCCTGACAAGCCTAAAATGCCAAGAAGGGGTGTTGGTTAGATTCAAAACACTAACTCAAGTGTTAATTGGGAAGGCAGCCCAATTAAAGAAGAAATTGCCAACCTGCCATATTAAGATTTGCTTTCTCTTTCTCTTTCTTTTCCTTTTTCTTTTATTATTTTTATTTTTATTGTTTTTCTTTTTATTTTTTATGTTTATTTGTTAATTTTTGTTTAGTATTTTAGGATTATTTAGGTTGCATGGGTTTGTTTTGTTTTGAGTCTTAGTTGTTCCTATTCTTATGTAATTAGTTCTTTTCTCTTACACATGATTCTTTCATTTGGGTTAATAGACTTACATTGAGGACAATGTAAGAATTAAGTGTGGGGGGAATGATTTAGGATTTCTTTTATTTTTGTCTACTATTTTTTTTTATGAGTCTTTATTATTATTATTATTATTTTTAGTGTGTTTTAGTTCCTTTTTAATACAATGATGAGATATGAATTGCATAGGTCTAAACTGGTTATTAGTGAGAAGATTTTCATGAGAATTAAGCTTGATACTAATTTTTATGAGCCAATGTTGATATGATATGTTGATTGAGAAAGAAGCATGTTTAGACTTGATATTGACTTGTATAATCATCCTTGTGAGTTTTTGAGCCTATATGATTGATGCATTATACAAATCAATCTAATTTCTTTCTTGAGTGCTCTTATGATTACATGATTCTCTAGAACTTGCTTTAAACCGTTTGAGACTATATTGATGCATGTAACAACATGAATATGATAGAGGCATTAGGATTTTTAACCAGGGCCAAACAACCATCCCTTATTGATGTTCCAAGAGAGCATCCCCTAGTGAACCAATTTGAGCCTACAATGAATAAGCTATTTCTTTGGTAACCATATCCTACACCTGGCATAAATACATTTATATCTTTTCCCTCGTTTTAGAGATGACTAGAATGCTTGAGACATATTGCAAAAACAAGGGATACTTTTTGAAAATTTGGGTTAGAACAAAAGATAAGTGTGGGGGAGGAGAGAGGCAAAAGTCAAGAGAAAAAGAAAAGGGAACATTGTAAAAATACATTCCCATGAAAAAAAAATTGAATCATCTCTTGAACTTTTGGTTAAAGAAAAGAAAAAGAATGTTACAAGGTTGGTTAGAATGAAGTAAAGGCTCAACATGAAATATTCACCCTATGTGATTATGTACTTCTAAAGAATATTGAGAAAGTTTTATTTGCAAAATCTTATTTTGTCTCTAAATTCTATGAAGTCTTTGGAACGTTTGTGATATCTTTTCCTTTTTATTCTTTAACCACATTATTACCCCTTGGCCCCATTACAACCTTGATTAAAGACCTCTTGATTTATGAAGTTGCATGATCTAAATAGTGGAGAATAGGTGGACAAGCAAGCATATGGTATAACTGTTTTCATGAGATTGATTGAGTGTAAACACTTTACCACTACTTTAAAGAGTGAAAATCATGAGAGTATCCCATGTGAGAAGTTGAGATTAAGTTTGAATATGCACTATTTTGATTGAAATATGTTATGTTAATATTGGCTTAACCCATTTATTTACATTCAAGCATGATTTTTTGTGAAATTCTTTGAGCTATTGATTAGTTTATAAGACTTGTTCAAAGATTGTCTCTAATTTATATTGAAAAGGTTAGGAGTAAATATTTTTAGTATATGTAGTTTATTTATATTTTAGTTTTTCAATGTTTGTGGGTATCGTCCTAGTAAACCCTCACGAGACTAAACTCGTCCACTAGGGACACCTAGGGGTTTAAAGGCTTGTGTCACATGCTAAGTGCCACCGTGATTTCCTACGAAAGTGGATTAGATTAGATTTTCTTATTTTATTTTTATTTTGTTTTGCTCGAGGACTAGCAAAAAGCTAAGTGTGGGGGGTATTTGATAAGCTCATAAAATATACATTTTATGCCTTTCTACCTTTAGTTTTTGTTATGTTTTCGATCTTTATCTTGTTTACTTATAATATGTTTTTGAATTTTAGGTAAAATAAGGAGAATGAAGTCAAAAGATGTCAATAATGATGGTAAAGAGCTTACAAAATGATAATCACAAGATGGAAGAAGACTTGGGAGTCAAAAATATCAATTTCTGGTTGAAAAGCAATCAGGCAGATTTGAACTCTGGAGCTTGTTGTAAGGACAACATGATGTTAGATTCTTTATTTGAAGAAACTTCCTTCTTGACTTTTGAGGTAGACTTGATTATTTTTCCAACGATATATTATGGGCCCCAATTTGATAAGAATTGGTATTCAAAATGGCGCTAGAAGATCTCCCTAAAGAAACCTGCGGCCAGAAAAACCCTAATCGCAAATCTAAAAAAAAGACAAAAACGTGATTTTTGCACCTCCAGGCTTACTTATGCGGCAAGGACTTATTCTCAGGGTTTTAAAGCTCTATAAATACCATCTTTTGAGCCACAAACTAGACATCTTTTGAGGAGACTCAAGTATCATTATTATTATTCTTCTTCTTCTTCTCCATTGTTTTATTTTTCTTTTTAGTTTTATGTATATATTATCTATGCCTATGTTATGCTAAACTTCTTTTGTTAAGGGTGATTTCAAAGCCCTAGACATGTTATGTAATTAATTTTCAGAATCTATCTATCATTGTTTTCTATCAAAGTTGCTTATGTTCTTCCATTAAAATTGTTCATGATGATGTTTTGATTTGTTTAGGTGGCCAACTAGATAAATCTTGATAATTGTCTAATGCTAGTTTAGGAGTCTTGATCCGTGTAATTGTCTTGATTTTCTATTCATAAGTAGCAATTTGTGATTAATGATTATGGTCAAGTTTTCAATAATTGCAAAGTGGAACAGAACCTAAGTTGAACAATCCGAGCTTATGTGTTTGTTGCTTAGATCAACCTATCTTTCTCATCATAAAGCTGCCATTAAGTTGAATTTAGAGAGCTTATTCTAGGTTGTTTGATGGTTAGAGATTAAATAGAGAGCTTGTTCTATTTAACGACAAACTAAGGAAAGATTGGGATAACAGAGCTTGTTGTTATCTACGGTTGTCAACTTTGATAGTTGGTTGATATTGATAGATTTGAAATTGATTCTTAATGATGTCTAGTGGTGGAGAATGAAACCTTAACCATATTTCTCTCATATTTGATTTCTTATTTCTTACTTGCATCTTACTTTTATTGTTAACTTTAGTTTAAATCTGATTTCAAAATCCCCTTTTCTTTTATTGTTCTTGAATTTAAGTTTTAAACTATTAACTTATAAACTAAAACCCAATCCCTGAGGACTCGACCCTTGCTAACTACTATACTTACAATTGATCTTTTTAGTGCAAGGTTAAATAAGATACACTCTTTTGGGTGCATCAAGTTTTTGGCACCGTTGCCGGGGATTGCTTTCTTTAGTTTATTTGTTATTTGGGTTATTCTTATTTTCAGTTCTAATTAGTTTTATTTTCTTGTACATACAGGTTTTTCTTTTCAAATTAAAAAAAAAAACGATGGAATTGAGCAATCTAACACTTGAAGAGTTGGTGGCATACATGAACATGGAGAATCAACAAGCCAATCTCACCTCCCCAGTTCAACAATTGGCCATGGAAGGATGTCAAGGCCATCAAGTGTTCCGAGACCAACAGTATGATCATTACTCAAACACTTACCATGAGGGATGGTGGGATCATACTAATTATGGCTACTCAAAAAATTACCAAGAAGTAGATCCTTATGCCAATTACACTCATCCATCTAGATTTAATCAATCATGGTCTCAAGAACCAGATCTTTTCAGCCACCACATATCACTCAAAACTCAAGTACTTCTTTAGAAGATCTTATCTATTCTCTTGTTACTAATACTTTGCAATTTCAACAGGAAACAAGGGCAAGCATCCAGAGTTTGGAAAAGCAAATGAGCCAATTGGCTAGTAGTATGGTGGGATGGGTAGCACAAAGATCTGAAGAACTCCCTGCCCAAACGATGATAAACCCAAAGGAGAATGCTACTATTGTGACCTTGAGGAATGAAGAACAAGATGAGGATGGGACAAAATTAGAGATGGATTATATTGTTGAGGATAATGAAGCCATATATCCAAATAAGAGCATTTCGGCACTTGAGGTAACGTTTAAGTTTCCACTTTTTACTAATGTTTCTTCTCCACCTTTTCCTAGTAGATTTGCAAAGTTCAAGGAGGAAGAACATGAACAACACATGCCGAAAACCTTTAACAACTTGTTTCTGGATTCCATTCAACAAGTATCAAAATATGCTCCATTCCTCGATGAGATATGCACCACAAAGGATGATGGAATAATACTTGTAATGGAGAATGCATCCACTGTTGTGCAAAGAAAGCTTCTCTCTCAAACGCATGTATGAGCCTGACAAGCCTAAAATGCCTAGAAGGGGTGTTGGTTAGATTCAAAACACTAACTCAAGTGTTAATTGGGAAGGCAGTCCAATTAAAGAAGAAATTGCCAACCTGCCATATTCAGATTTGCTTTCTCTTTCTCTTTCTTTTCCTTTTTCTTTTATTATTTTTATTTTTATTGTTTTTATTTTTATTTTTTATGTTTATTTGTTAATTTTTGTTTAGTATTTTAGGATTATTTAGGTTGCATGGGTTTGTTTTGTTTTGAGTCTTAGTTGTTCCTATTCTTATGTTATTAGTTCTTTTCTCTTACACATGATTCTTTCATTTGGGTTAATAGACTTACATTGAGGACAATGTAAGAATTAAGTGTGGGGGGAATGATTTAGGATTTCTTTTATTTTTGTCTACTATTTTTTTTATGAGTCTTTATTATTATTATTATTATTTTTAGTGTGTTTTAGTTCCTTTTTAATACAATGATGAGATATGAATTGCGTAGGTCTAAACTGGTTATTAGTGAGAAGATTTTCATGAAAATTAAGCTTGATACTAATTTTAATGAGCCAATGTTGATATGATATGTTGATTGACAATGAAGCATGTTTAGACTTGATATTGACTTGTATAATCATCCTTGTGAGTTTTTGAGCCTATATGATTGATGCATTATACATATCAATCTAATTTCTTTCTTGAGTGCTCTTATGATTACATGATTCTCTAGAACTTGCTTTAAACCGTTTGAGACTATATTGATGCATGTAACAACATGAATATGATAGAGGCATTAGGATTTTTAACAAGGGCCAAACAACCATCCCTTATTGATGTTCCAAGAGAACATCCCCCTAGTGAACCAATTTGAGCCTACAATGAATAAGCTATTTCTTTGGTAACCATATCCTACACCTGGCATAAATACATTTATATCTTTTCCCTCGTTTTAAAGATGACTAGAATGCTTGAAACATATTGCAAAAACTAGGGATACTTTTTGAAAATTTGGGTTAGAACAAAAGATAAGTGTGGGGGAGGAGAGAGGCAAAAGTCAAGAGAAAAAGAAAAGGGAACATTGTAAAAATACATTCCCATGAAAAAAAAAATTGAATCATCTCTTGAACTTTTGGCTAAAGAAAAGAAAAAGAATGTTACAAGGTTGGTTAGAATGAAGTAAAGGCTCAACATGAAATATTCAGCCTATGTGATTATGTACTTCTAAAGAATATTGAGAAAGTTTTATTTGCAAAATCTTATTTTGTCGCTAAATTCTATGAAGTCTTTGGAACGTTTGTGATATATTTTCCTTTTTATTCTTTAACCACATTATTACCCCTTGGCCCCATTACAACCTTGATTAAAGACCTCTTGATTTATGAAGTTGCATGATCTAAATAGTGGAGAATAGGTGGACAAGCAAGCATATGGTATAACTGTTTTCATGAGATTGATTGAGTGTAAACACTTTACCACTACTTTAAAGAGTGAAAATCATGAGAGTATCCCATGTGAGAAGTTGAGATTAAGTTTGAATATGCACTATTTTGATTGAAATATGTTATGTTAATATTGGCTTAACTCATTTATTTACACTCAAGCATGATTTTTTGTGAAATTTTTTGAGCTATTGATTAGTTTATAAGACTTGTTCAAAGATTGTCTCTAATTTATATTGAAAAGGTTAGGAGTAAATATTTTTAGTTTATGTAGTTTATTTATATTTTAGTTTTTCAATGTTTGTGGGTATCGTCCTAGTAAACCCTCACGAGACTAAACTCGTCCACTAGGGACACCTAGGGGTTTAAAGGCTTGTGTGACATGCTAAGTGCCACCGTGATTTCCTACGAAAGTGGATTAGATTAGATTTTCTTATTTTATTTTTATTTTGTTTTGCTCGAGGACTAGCAAAAAGCTAAGTGTGGGGGTATTTGATAAGCTCATAAAATATACATTTTATGCCTTTCTACCTTTAGTTTTTGTTATGTTTTCGATCTTTATCTTGTTTACTTATAATATGTTTTTGAATTTTAGGTACAATAAGAAGAATGAAGTCAAAAGATGTCAATAATGATGGTAAAGAGCTTACAAAATAATAATCACAGGATGGAAGAAGACTTGGGAGTCAAAAATATCAATTTATGGTTGAAAAGCAATCAGGCAGATTTGCCTCTGAAGCTTGTTGTAAGGACAACATGATGTTAGATTCTTTATTTGAAGACACTTCCTTCTTGACTTTTGAAGTTGACTTGCTTATCTTTACAACGATATATTATGGACCCAAATTGGATAAGAAATGGGCATTCAAAATGGCGCTAGAAGATCTCCCTAAAGAACCCTGCGGCCAGAAAAACCCTAATCGCAAATCTAAAAAAAAAGACAAAAACGTGATTTTTGCACCTCCAGGCTTACTTATGCGGCAAGGACTTATTCTGAGGGTTTTAAAGCTCTATAAATACCATCTTTTGAGCCACAAACTAGACATCTTTTGAGGAGACTCAAGGATCATTATTATTATTCTTCTTCTTCTTCTCCATTGTTTTATTTTTCTTTTTAGTTTTATGTATATATTATCTATGCCTATGTTATGCTAAACTTCTTTTGTTAAGGGTGATTTCAAAGCCCTAGACATGTTATGTAATTAATTTTCAGAATCTATCTATCATTGGTTTCTATCAAAGTTGCTTATGTTCTTCCATTAAAATTGTTCATGATGATGTTTTGATTTGTTTAGGTGGCCAACTAGATAAATCTTGATAATTGTCTAATGCTAGTTTAGGAGTCTTGATCCGTGTAATTGTCTTGATTTCCTATTCATAAGTAGCAATTTATGATTAATGATTATGGTCAAGTTTTCAATAATTGCAAAGTGGAACATAACCTAAGTTGAACAATCCGAGCTTATGTGTTTGTTGCTTAGATCAACCTATCTTTCTCATCATAAAGCTGCCATTAAGTTGTATTTAGAGAGCTTATTCTAGGTTGTTTGATGGTTAGAGATTAAATAGAGAGCTTGTTCTATTTAACGACAAACTAAGGAAAGATTGGGATAACAGAGCTTGTTGTTATCTACGGTTGTCAACTTTGATAGTTGGTTGATATTGATAGATATTTGAAATTGATTCTTAATGATGTCTAGTGGTGGAGAATGAAACCTTAACCATATTTCTCTCATATTTGATTTCTTATTTCTTACTTGCATCTTACTTTTATTGTTAACTTTAGTTTAAATCTGATTTCAAAATCCCCTTTTCTTTTATTGTTCTTGAATTTAAGTTTTAAACTATTAACTTATAAACTAAAACCCAATCCCTGAGGACTCGACCCTTGCTAACTACTATACTTACAATTGATCTTTTTAGTGCAAGGTTAAATAAGATACACTCTTTTGAGTGCATCAGTTTGCTATTTTTTTGGGATTTATCTACTTGAAGTTCTACATAATGGGCTCGAGATTTGGCCATTTTACAAACGAACTCTGAATCCAGATTTTATTTTGGAAATATCTTCCAAATAATTTAAGAATGGTATCTGCAAATTTTCATAACATTTGGAACTCATTTGCTATTTTTTCGGGATTTATCTCTTTGAATTTCTGCATAGTGGGCCCGGGATTTGGCCATTTTGCAAACGAACTCCGAATCCAGATTTTATTTCGCCAATCTCTTCCAAATAATTTAAGAATGAGATCTGAACATTTTAAAATTTTTTGGAGCTCATTTGCTATTTTTTCGGGATTTATCTCTTTCAATTTCTACATAATGGGCCCGGGATTTGGCCATTTTGCAAACGAACGCCGAATCAAGATTTTCTTCACCAATCTCTTCGAAATGATTTAAGAATGAGATCTACAAATTTTCAAAATTTTTGGAGTTCATTTTTTATTTTTCCCAAAATTTCCATTTTTGTCCTTTTGCCTCCGAATCCCGGTTTTGCTCAAAACAAGTCTGATTTTCAGATTTTCTTTTCGTGAGCCGTTTTCATATATTGAATTGGATTTGGTCTGAAAACGCCCAATTTTTATGATCAAATTCCCTTCCGATTTCATTTTACCTTTTCTCACTATCGGGAATTTTCTCGTTTTTCCGTTTTTCCTCCAATCGGCTCTTTTCTCAGATTTTCTTCAAACTGAGCCTTGGTCTATCCTTGTTTACTCACTCTTCATCAATTAGGGGCTTTAATTTTATCGAATCGAGCCATTTCTACAATTTTCCCAATTTCACAAAATCCACTAAAAACCCTAATTCTCGATTTTCTTCCGAATTGACTTTTCCTTCAGTTTTTCTTCCAAGTGGCTTCTCCATTACCCGTAGTCAGTGCTTATCTTTCATTTGGAACCTTCAATTTTGACCAATTTGATCGTTTAAGCACTTTTCCCAAATTTTTTGAACTAGAGTTTCTTTTCTATTGAATCTCCGTAACCCAACTTCCGAACTCAATATCTTTCAATGTAGAACTCGGATTATCAAAATTCTTTCACCATTTTTCAATTGAACTTCAAATCTTGATTTTGAAAGTGGGTTGACTTTTTTAGTAGTTGACTTTTTCAGGTTGACTTTTTCGGGGTTGACTTTTTCAAGTTTGACTTTTTATGTATGCTTTCTTAAACTAAGTCACGGAGTACCACCTGCAAGATGAGAAAAACCTTTTTTCATTCTGAAACATTAATTTAGGAAGAAAACATACATGTTTTAATGGTCCGGACAAAATTAGGTGTCTACAGATGCTTCATTGAGACAAGGGTTTATTAGTTGTCCACATTTTCCTGCTTTTATGAACTGCAGTAACAAGGTGAATTGATCCCTTTTTTGGATGTTCTAAAAATGTGAGTGGAAACAAACCAAAGGGATATAGCACTCATCGTGTTTGCTTGAGTAGTGGAAATAAAGGAAAGAAATATAACTTAGTTAATGTCTTCTACAATTTTGCATTCATTAGTCAAAAGATATGCAAAGATGGAATTTTGGATAGTAACCGAAGAGTTGAGTGTTTGATTGGTGCTACATAGGTTGCTTAGAAAAAATTTGGGAGCAAGTCTGTTGAATAAGGGATTAGTAAAGAGGATATTCTCTTGATTTTCCTTGGAAATGAGTCTTTTCCCAACAATATCTTCTGGAAAATAGTTTTTAAAAAATTTCCTAACTGTTAGGCAGGGTCGTGGCCTTGTAACATGCAAATGGTTGCATAAGTTGTATTTCCTGATGAATTTGATGTCTCCAGACTAGTTATAAATATATTTAGGAAAATTGAGGCATCTTAACTTTTGGACATATATGGTTATAAGGATCTCTATTTCTAAAATATATGAAATTTTAAAGAAGATTTGCTAGCAGTTTTATTGTTCATTTGCTATCATTCTAAAATCTTCAATCTATATGGTGTGGCTTATTTTTCATGTCCACTTTAGAATACTCTTCAATCAGAAGCCCAATGGTTAGAGTTGAAACTTTTGTTTAGTCATTAGAATGTAATATGACAGCATAATTGGAAACATATGATGTCAAGCTAAAAGAGCTAACACTGCCAAATATTGTATATGTGTTGGCCATTTTTTGGGTACAGTATTTGGGTTTGCTTGCTTATTTAACTTGAGTTAATTTTTTTTTTAAATATATATTTGGGTTTGCTTGTTTATTTAACTTGAGTTAAAAAATTTATTTGAAATATATATTTGGGTTTGCTTGCTTATTTAATTTTTGCTAAAATTTTTATATAATAGGTTTCGGATGCATCGAGTTCATTGGGGTCAATATGTGCAAATAACTAAAGAAAGATGAAAGCTTTGTGATTGAAGTTACTGCATTAGATTTGTTTTCTAATTGGATCAATCTTAAGGTTGTTCTCTTATGAAAATTAGGATGTTGTACTTTCTTAACTTTGAATATTACATTATGATAGTCTCTTTGTTGTTTTGGATATTTTAAAATGACCTTATATAAATAAAATCATTTTAGGTTGGCAATCAATAGCTTGAACTTTAATTTGTGGTGTTCTTTAAATTCAATTTCCAAATATATAAATTAATATGTAAATTCAATGAAGAAAAAAAAGGACTTTTACCGGCACTTTAAATTGCCTTTAAAGATTATTAACTTGTAAAGGAAGTTATAAGTGTCAACATAATTCATTCAACAAATATGTAAATGAATATATAAATTCAATGCAAATAAGACTTTTACCGGCACTTTAAAATGCCTGAAATTTTTTTAAAATATAACGGCATTTTAAAGCGCCGGGAAAAACAATGCCTGCAAATACAAATACTATTTCGGCATTGGTGGTCAGGCCCGTCGGAAACTTTTCACCGGCACTCGCCTAGCCGGCGGTCAACCGGCGGTCAATGAACTGCCGGCTATATCAATAGGGACAGTTTTTTGATCTTTTACTGACACTTATAAATGCCGGTGAAAGTGTGTTTTTTTTTTAGTGAGCTATGTATATGAAAATTTAAGCTTGGTAAGGTACCACTGGTTCTGGTGCAGCCATGCAGTCTCCATCCAGCATCTGCTCATTAGCAACAAAGTTAAGAAATTATTCAGTCTGTGGAAATGTTCTTCAACCAAAGAATTAGTACTATTTATGCATTTGAATTTTAATTGCTTGTTAAGCTACATTTCTTATTGGTAATTAAAGCAACCAAAAAAAAAAAAAAAAGAAGTCAAGACTCGAATTTAATTACATTTCTCATTCCAAAATGATCCTATGCGTGCTATACCATTCAAAAAGATATATATACTCCTTCCGTCTCATAATATTTGTCAGTAATTAATTTATTATTGTTAATTATAAAAAAAAATATATATTTTGAAGTAATTTTTTGGGTTAAATTTTGACTTAAAATTATTAAAAATCAAAATTTAATGTCAAAATTTAATGATGAAATTCAATCAAATTTAAATAGAATGATAAAATCCAACATTGAAGTAGAGTATAATGATAAATTTACACCCTTTATCCTAAGTTTAATTTATTAATTTTTTAAAATAACTAATTAAGGTCAGAATAAACTTAAAATAAAATTTTCTTCATAATTCTACCTTCGGTCAAAATTATAAATTTGTGATGGACTCAAATAAATATAAATATGAAGTCTACGAATTAATTAATGACAAATAATACGAGCAGGCCTAAATGAGTTTGGACCATTCATTTATAAATATGAACGGATTTGAGCAGAATTTGAAACTCATATTTTGGGCTGGGCCGGATTTGAATAAGTATATGTGATATTGATATCATACATAAACTCGACTTGAACCTGACCGACCCATGAACACCTCTAATACTATCCTACCCTATATTAGCATTTCAATGCTAAAACTGTTGTTTAATGTCATGTGCTTCTTTATTCTAAAGTCCTTCAATGCTTTGAACATTCACGCTTGCGCATGCTTTTTTTTTTTTTTTTTTTTGTATCTGCTTTGCTATGCCTTTTTTTTTTTTTTTTTTTCCAAATTTGTTTCAATGGTTTTATCTTTTTTTTTTTTTTTTTCATTCAATAATTCGATCATCTAGTGTAGTGAAAAGCCTAAAAGGATCTCAAACTTTTTTTTTCCCTTTCTTTTGATGAAAAACTGCTTACCCTATTAATTGTAATAAGACTAGAGAGACATGACAAGTTTTTTTTCAACCTAAAAAGAAGTATAAAAAAATAATGAAAATGGGTTATTCCTTTATAACAAATTTAAAATATAGCATGATGTAATTATCATTCATTGAATCACTCTGAAAACATTCTTTACATTGAGTTTCAAAGATTCAGAAAGAAAAAAAAAAAAAAAAAAATTTGTGGATTAAATATGTTTGATCATGAAGTTAGACCACTATTGTCCAAAATTTATGAAAAACAAAGAAGAAAGAAATTTGTCTGTCTCACTTGCAGCTTACTATCAGCATCACCTGCCCTAATAATCTTTCAATATCTCTACCATCATTATCACAATTTATAGCAGAAAGAGAGAAAAAAAAGACCCTTTTTAATTCTCATACCAGTTAAGACTTGAGAGAGTTTTGTGAGGTTATTGGATTGCAGGAAAACTGCCCACATGACAGATAGTTCTTAAGTTTTCTTTTAGGTGGTGGGTTGAGACTTGAGATGTAGTTAATATTTTAGGGATTGCTGCAATTTCTTTCTGTTGATATTCAGTAAGGTGATAATGTCTCCTCCTGTTATAGCAGCCCATAAAAAGGAAAAAATGGTGATGAAAGAGAAGCAGCAGAAGGGTAATCAGAGAGCAGAGATAACATAAATGTATACAGTGAATAATGCAAAAAAAAAAAAAAAAAAAAAAACCAAAAAAATAGCAGACAAAGTGAACTGCAACATTATCCTCTCTGCTGCTGCCATGAAATAAAACAACATTGCACCTCCTCCTCCTGTATTTTTCTATTTCTTCTTCTTCTTCCTCATCACTTTACACTCTAATTTCATGCATTACTACTAGCAATCTAAAGAAATAAGAGTTTTTTTTTTTTCATGAAACTCTTGTGTTTCCTTTAGACCTTTTCCAATTCCTTAGGAACATTGCTATAATTTGAACTTTGAATACATAAACTGTACAGTAATATTTATCTATCTATCTATATATTGTTCTTTAGGCAATGATTTCTCTTATATATATATATATATATATATATATATATATATATATATATATGTTAATGTTATTTCTCTTTTTTTCCCCTCCTTTTTAGGGAAATATCCTTTTTTTTTATAAGATTACAAGTAATAGTTTATAATTATAATCAAAATAATAACATGTTTATATATGTAGAAATCAATAAATTAATATACGAATTGGTTTAGTGTGAATATTTACACATGAATTAATCTAAGAGAAATTATCGTATTCATCGTTAGTGGAGTTTTTAGATTTTATAAGCGAGATTAGTAGGATGACATATATCCCTTTAAGTATATATTTAAATAAATAAATGAAAAAAAACTAATTTAAATAAAAAAAAAAGGGACATGCAATAATTTTTAAATCTCGCTTATGAAATTAAAAAAATTCATTATCAATCTATCGAAGGCGAACTCTTAATCTAAATATACCTTTTAAGTAAAGAGATATAATAAATCCTCTAGGTATATAAAATAAATTTTGTTACATTTATTAATAATAATTTGGACATTGAAAGTATAAGCCTAAGACACTTTTGATTTAATACGTGAAATAGGTGTATAATTAAATTAATAGCTAATCTTTTCTTCAGAGGAAAAAAGTTTTCAAGTTAGAATCTCACACTTTTTCATCTCTCTCTTTCTCTCATATGCAGTTCAATTAGAGCATAAAAAAAACAAAATCCATCAGATTTAAGTTTGGCAAGAATTTGTCTTATTAGGCTGCTAATATTTATTATTTGGTGAAAGGAATAGCAACAGCTTTCTCTCTATAAAAATCCAAGCAACTTGTGAAAGTTCTTGTTATTTTATTCTCTTATATGTTTTATTTGTCTAAACACCTAGGTTTTACTCAAGAAAAATATATTAAAAAAAAGGATTTTTTAAATATTTGAAGTTGTTGGTATTTAAATTTTAATTATTGAAATTAAGAATTTATCATTTTAATATCAACAGATCATGTGACTGTTGCCAATAAAAGGGAGATTAGAACATGCAAACTGTTCTCTTAATTACTTCATTTCATTCCCACATTAACAATTAAGCCATTTAACTTGTGTCGAATTACAAATATGGTGCAAAAGTAATTAATGAAGATGTTGACAATTTAATATAAATAAATTACTTAGTTCCTTGGACTTGGAATCAAATCCTACCTGCAAATGCTGACTTTCCTTTTTTCTCCCTCCATCTGTTTTGTTCAAAATTAACTTTCATATAACATGAATCGAGAAACAGTATTTCTTTTAGTAACATAAAATTGAAATAGTATTATTAATTTTTAAAAACTTATCCTTAATTAGTGGTATTAAAGTTACTGATTAATTATCTCAAAAGTTTAAACTAACGAAAAAGAGTTTAATTATTATATTTATTATATATTAAATACGTTTTTTTACAAGTATGTTGAATGAATTAATGTGCTTGCACGTAAATACATGTATAGAAAAAAGGTGCAAATTGTGAAAGGATTAAAAAAATGACGCATATGTAACAAGACATTGGTTTAAAAATATTAATTAAATGATTGTTACGATTTGAACTCAAGAGTTTTGATATCATACTAAAATTGAATGATCAATTATCTCAAAAATTTAAACTAATAAAAAAAGGACCAACGTATTATGTTTACATTTCAACAAGTGACATTAATTCTATGTGGTAAAATATATATATAAATAGTATCTCATCTTTATCTATAATCTAATTTATAATATATATAAAAGCACGGATGTTAAAAATATTTTTGAACTGACGAAAATAGTTATTATTGTTCACTATATTTTTATATTGTCATTGTAAATATTTTTTATTATTAATAAGATTTATCCAATTTGTAAATTAGAATTTTAATTTCATTAAAATATTTTCATTAAATGAATTTATTTGAACATAAATAAAAGTTAAAGTTTACAATGAATTGCTTTATTTTCAGAATTCTAATTTTTCATTAATCTTAAAAATAAATAAATTTATTTCATAAATAAATACATTTAAAGTTTACAATGAATTTATTTATTTTCATAATTTTAATTTTATATTAACATCAAAAAAATAAATTTTATATTTATTTGTTAAATAGAATTTTAATTTCATTAAAAGACTTTCGTTAAATGAATTTATTTGATAATAAATAACAGTTAAAGTTTACATTGAATTTTTTTATTTTCATAATTCTAATTTTTTTTGTTAATCTTAAAAAGTAAATGAATTTATTTCATAAATAAAAGAGTTAAAGTTTACAATGATTTTTTTTTATTTCCATAATTTTAATTTTATATTAATATTAAAAATAATAAATTTTATATTAATTTGTTATAATTTGCACATAGAAAAAATTTTACATTTTAATACAAATTTTAATTAATAAATATATTATTAATTTTATTTATTTAAAAAAATATGATTATATATTCAAAAATAAATAAAATAATAAATATTTATGTACAATGCACGTAAAAGCAAATACTAGTTGTTATGGAAGTATTTGTACACTACTTATAAATCCATTTAACAACATTAATTTCTATTTGAGATGTTTCTAAAACATAATCAAAATATATTTACTAAAATAAAAGAAAAATGTTGTGATCAGACAAACTTTTAAGCTTTAATAACACAGATTTTAAACACAATGTTGTGAAGGAAGCTAATTATTTGTTAAGTACTTTTCTATATAATAAAGCGTGTAAAACACATGAACAAGCTGTTAAAAAAAAAAAAACGAGAAGAAAGATGCTTTGAAAGTAAACTTTGTAAGAGCAAATTCTTTCTTATTACTTTCTTTCAAGCAGTACTAACTATTATACCGGTCAATTGAACGGGTAGGGTTGGGTTTGGCTCGGGTCAATTTAAGTTAATTTGGATTCGTGTCGTTTTGAATTTAGATAATTTCGAATCGTTTTAGGATAAGATAGATTCGGATTCCTGTCATTTCGAATATTAATTTTTAAAACCAAATCAGATCAAATTTAAAAAAATTATTTAATTGAGTCAAATTTTATTAAAATATTATTGAAAGATAAAAAGTTACAAAAAATATTTAAAAATAAATAAAAGTATTGTAATTTGTATGCTTTAAATTAAAATTATTATTTTTATCTAAAATGTTTTTAATTAATGTTTCATGTAATTATTGGTTCACACTTTTAATCAAATCCAACAAAATCATCTCAATTTTCACGTTCTATACCTAAGAGATTTCAATTTAAAACTTTCAAAAAGGTCATCATTTTATTTAAGTAAATCCAATATTAGTAGATTACCACCGACTATAGGTTATATATATTTGAAATTAGAGAGGTGTCTAAATGCAATATGATTAAAAAAAAAATAGATAAATACTTAATATGTGGATTTTTAATTTAAAATCTAATATGTAAGTTTGTAATTTGAGGTCTTGGGATATTTTGATTATGTATAAGTATGTATGAATATGTTTAAAATCTAGTTTTTACTTGATTTTTAGGTAGAGTTTTTTTTTACCTATTTTTAAAAGAAACGATTTTGATATTTTATATGAAGTTTATAGTAAAATGTTTAAAAGCAAGTATTATAATTAATTTTATTGAATTACTGTCAATTACTTTTTATAATGATTATTATTGATTTATTTAATTATTTAGCAAAGTAAATAAAGAAAATAAAGAACTTTATTTATAATATACACTAATAAACATAAAAATTCAATTCAATTCTAATAATAAAAATAATTTATTTTTCAATCATAATTAAGAAGGATAATATTCAAAATTATATAAAATTGTAGCAGTAAAGAAAAATTTTAAAAGATAATTTAAAGTTATAAAACTGAAATAAATTAATAATTTATGTTATATTTATTATTTTATTAAATTAATGTTTTTAAAAATAAAATATGAATTTATATATTTTCGGGTCAATTTTTTGGGTCATTAAGGTTCGAGTCATTTCAAGTTTAGATCATTTCGAGTTCGAGCCATTTAGGTTCTGTTCATTTTGGATTCAAGTCATTTTCGGGTTTGGATTGGATAGGATCAGATTGTTGACTTTTTTATTTGTTAAATCGGGTTGGCTGGGGTTTGGGAAGGTTGGACGAATTTTTCGAGTTCAGATCAAATTTGATAAATCTAATAGCTACATTTATCTTTATAATCATTTTTGGATTCGAGTTGAACAGGTTTAGATTGTTGATTTTTTCTAATCAAATCGAGTTGAGTCAAATTTGAATTTAAGTGAGTTAAACAAATTTTTTGAGTTCGGATCAAATTTTGTAGCTCTAATAGCTATCTATATATATCATTATGCATGTAAGCTTTTATATTATACTAACAAAGAGTTTCATTATGTCACCATGAAAATGATAACACAAACACATGCATGTACATCATTAGCAGTTATTTAATTTTTGTTGAAAAGATCAAATAAATTATTAATATTTATGACAAATGACAATCAAACATTAATTAGTATATCTAATTAAGGGAAATTTTCACGGGATTAAATAGGCAAAGTTCGATTTCTATAATTAATTGTATGTAGAACAAAGGACTAGACCTGCTCACGGGCCGGGCAATTCGCTCGGCCCGACCTTTATTGGATCGGATCTGGACAGGTATTTTAGTGATTCGGATTGGCTCGGTCCGGTTCGGATCACTGTTCATCTAATAAAAAAATAATATTTTTTAAATTTAATTATAAAAATATAAAAAAAAAATATTTTTTTAATATATATGAACAATAAATATAAACCTACATATCGATTCGGTCCTGAGCATCTTTACAAAGGACTTAGAGTCTGGATTTTGGGACCATTTATTTGGCAATAATGGTACCTTTGTTTTGTATCAATCAATCAGAACAGTTGTGAAACTTTCCACTGTGTCATCTTGAGATGCCCACCACTACTTTGTTTAGAGTAAAAAAAAAAGTGTTTTGAGAAAGAAATACCAAAACCCTAAAAGTTTATCTCCCATCTCTTTCTCCCCTGCAAATAAGCAGTGAAGGGCTTCTCTCTCTTTGTGGGTTAAGGAAAAAACGAAAAACATTGGTTAAAATGTACTTAATAAAAAAAAAAATTATATTTGATGTATCGATAATATATATTTATACATTGTCAATAAACTAGATGATATCATTTCATTAAAAAATTTTAAAAATAAATATAAATAATTTTATTTTTAATGAAGTGGCATAATCTGTATAGATTTATATATTGTCAATGCATCAAATATAAATTCATTAAAAAAAAAAGCCCTTCTGATCAATTCTGATACATGTATATATAATATATACTTTAATTTTTCATGATGACCCTTTCCTGCTTATTGTTGTTTACTTAGAAACATATTTTTGAGGTTTTAGAGCTTAATTCTTTTCATATTTTATATTTTTCCACTTCCCAAAAAGAGAAGAAAAAAAAGGTGTAAGTAATTGCTGTTTAGCAGAAAAGAAAAATTGATTCAAAAAGGCAAAACTGTTTCCAGTATTCCTAATTTTTCACAATCCAGTAATTTATCCAATTGTTTTGTTTGCTTGGAAAAAGTACTCATATATATTCACAATTTAAAGTTTTGAGAAAAAAAATAGGGTTCATTGGTTTCTATCTTTTCCATTTTCCTTTATTTGGTTGCATATATATATATAATACTGACACTACAAACAAATTGTCATATACTGACACTTACTTATGTTGACGGTAAAAAGTATCTATTCCGACGAATTTTTTTTACCGTCAGAATATGCATACCCTATACCGACGCTCGAATTATCCGTTGGTATAGATATACATATATCGACGGTGAATGAAAAACCGTCGGTATAGGTGTACTTTTTACCAATGATTTTCTTTTTTCCGTTGATATATTTCTCAAAAGATTCGCTTTTTTTAATTGGCGAGAGATTTCATTTTTATCTTTGTTTTTTTTTTTTTTTTTCATTTTTAATTAAATGAACCTATAGCAACTGATTATTAATTTTGACCGTCGGTATAGTATAGGCATAAATTTTATATTTAGGGTTTTATTTTAATTTTTGGTCAATTCTCTCGCGTTTCTCTTCCGCTTTGGGTCTCTCGCGTTTCTCTTCCATCCGAATCCCTAAGCTCAGTCGACCATTTGGTGGGGTTTTTTTCTTCTGCTCTTTCTCAAATCTGTAAGTTCTATTTGGTGGGGTTTCTTTCTTTCCATTTATTATTTTGATCTATTTCTTTCTTCTCGACTTAGGGTTTAGTTCAGAAATTTTTTTGCTTTTCCCTCTATATTTCCTCTCTTTCTCCCTCTCTCTCGATTCCGCATAGTCGATTCCATTTCTCTCTTCCTCTTCCAAGAAGTTCACTCTATTTTATTTTATACTTTATGATTTGTTTGATAGTTAAGAAAATGCATGGCGTGAGTCCCATTTTTAGATTTTGTTGCTTCTTTTAGTTTTGGTGGGGTTTCTTTCTTTCCATTTATTATTTTGATCCATTTCTTTCTTCTCGACTTAGGGTTTAGTTCAGAAATTTTTTTGCTTTTCCCTCTATATTTCCTCTCTTTCTCCCTCTCTCTCGATTCCGCATAGTCGATTCCATTTCTCTCTTCCTCTTCCAAGAAGTTCACTCTATTTTATTTTATACTTTATGATTTGTTTGATAGTTAAGAAAATGCATGGCGTGAGTCCCATTTTTGGATTTTGTTGCTTCTTTTTTTTTAGTGAAAATTTGAAAGTGAAATTGAAATTTGTACTTCTCTTTAAAGACTTTATAATTCTATTTTGCTTAAGAATCAAGCAATTAAAAGCACCTTGAGACTAATATCTGAAAATGTACTCATCTAAGCACATTAGTGTATAGGGAACTTTAGAAAGATAAAAAGTGTTTTTTTTTTCCATGTTTTAGATTAATGTTTTTTGTTTATGTTAGATGCTGATGTTGTCACTTTCCACTATATTTTGGCGGTAATGATTTGGTGCAGCTGCTGATGTGTTCTTGTGGAGGAACAAAGAAGATTTCAGCTGGCGTGCTTGGTGGAGCAACTGCAGTCTGAGTAATTTTCGAATTGATTGAATACCTCTATGCTTTACTGGGAACTTCTTTTCATTGGTAGGTCCATAGGAGAAATGTTTTAAGATATTGATTTATTTCTTCCACACAAAGTATGCTCTACATGTGCAACCACAGAACTTTATAGACCCAGTTTATGTAACTACAACTCTCATGAACTCTGTCTCTGCTGTCACCTACAGCATTAGAAGGTTCAGTGAGGTAATTTCCCCTATCAAGACGTTCCGGTTAACAAGAGATTGAGAGAAATATGGAAAATGATGAAGAAGCTTTGGAGAAAGGTGACCTGGTGGTTTACCCTGAAGGAACCACTTGCAGAGAACCCAATCTGCTAAGATTTAGTCCATTATTTGCAGAGATGACTGGTGAAATAGTTCTTGTAACTATAAAATTGTAGGTTAGCATGTTCTATGGATCAACAGCTACGGGACTCAAATGTTTAGACTCAGCATTTCACCTCATGAATCCAAATTCTACGTGCTTGATCAAGATTTTAAACAAGTTACAAGTTGGCAAACACATAATGCTAGAGGGAAATCAAGATTTGAAGTTGCCAATCATGTGCAGAATCAGATTGCAACAACTTTAGGATTTGAGTGTACCAATCTTACAAGGAAAGAAAAATATGCAATCTTGGCAGGTAATAAGTGTTGTGCGGAACTGAAACGATATTACTAAAACCGATTTAAACACACTGAAAAACAACGATATTTTACGTGGTTCAGCAAGTGTGCTTACATCCACGGGAGGAGGAGCTTGAAGCTTTGTATTAATGGAGATGGAGTACAAACAAATACAGAATTCAAGGTGCTATGCAAGCACTGAACTCACAACTCACACAATACCAAATTTACTCTATAAACACAGAGTAATTGCTTCAACACTTTAGCTCTAACTCACACTCACTCATTTTTTCTCTCTTACTCTACATGGCTATTTATAGCCAAAATATCAAGGTGTGAACATACATCAAGTGGCAGCCACCATAGCCACCATCCACCACTTATCTTGGTGGGAACACATTGCAAGTGGTAGCTAAAGTAGCCACCATCCATTTGCAAGTGGTAGCTTCCATTATTGGTGGTGCAAGTGGTAGCTCCATTATTGGTGGTAAGCCACCTATGGTGAATTTGAGCCATATTCAAGCCATATTCAACAATCTCCACCTTGGCGAGAATCCACAGAGAGAATTCACAGATTAGAGCTTCCTCCTTTCTCCTTCAGGTGTCATATACACCATTACACACATCAGGGCACCTACTGCATTGGCATGATCCATCAATGCACTGAGCCTGAGTCATTTTTTCTGTCTATTCTAATCTCCTTCCCAAGAATTTTCTTAGCTTCTCCAAGATCCTTCATCTCGAACTCTGAGCTCAGTTGAGCCTTCAGCCTGTCGATCTCCACCTTGCCTTTTTCAGCAGATAGACAAATGATCCATATTGAAGTTTCCGAAAATAAACACAGTGATCAAATTGACTGTGTGTGTACTTTTCATCCTGTCATGAAACAGTCCAACCGTTTGTACAGCTGTCACGGGATTGTTTCAGACCATACAGTGACCGGTTCAACTTGCTTTTGTAGTCTTTGCGACCGGGGACTCCAAAACCATCTGGTTGAGTCATATAAATTTCCTCCTCTAAGGAACCATGGAGGAATGCAGTTTTTACATCAAGTTGAACTATCTCTAGGTCATGTTGTGCTACCAAAGCCATTCGAATAGATGCATGCTCTACAACCTCGTTGTAATCTATTCCTTCTTTTTGAGCGTAACCTTTGGCTACCAGTCTGGCTTTGTATCTGATGCTGTCTTTGCCGGTAGCACCCTCCTTTTTGGCAAAGACCCATTTGCACCCAATTGTTCTTTTGAGTGTTGGAAGTGGAACCAACTTCCAAGTCTGATTCTGATGAAGTGATGTCATCTCTTCATCCATCGCCTTCTTCCACTGGGCATGCTCTGGGCTGTTTACAGCTTCTTTGTAATTGATCGGGACATCATCATCAATTACTGGAAGGGCGTATGCCACCATGTCTGTGTACCGAGCAGGTTTCCGAATATGTCTTTTCGGTCTGCTGGTGGCAACTGATTCAGGTTGCTGAAAGATTTCCGGTGATGACTCCTCCACTTCAGTTAAGGTGTCATCAGATTCTGGTTCAGATTCATCGAAATTTTGACCAGCATCTTCTGATTCAAACTCCACCTGCTTTAGAGAATCATGGCTCTCATTCTCTGGAGTTGACAGTTTCAGCATTACAGATTCGTCAAAGGCAACATCTCGGCTTACGATGACTTTCTTTGACTCAGGGTTCCACAGTCGGAATGCCTTTACTCCTTCACTAAAGCCCAAGAAGACAGCTTTCTTGGCTCTAGGATCCAATTTTGATTCACTTACGTGAAAATATGTTGGGCATCCGAAAATACGAAGTCGATCATAATCAATGGCAGAATGTCCGGACCACACCTCTATGGGAGTTTTCCCATCAATTGCAGTGGAGGGTAGTCTGTTGATAATGTGGGAGGCGTACAATAAAGCCTCCGCCCAAAATGCTTTGCTCAAGCCCGACTGGGATAACATGCAGCGAACTTTATCAACCAAAGTTCGGTTCATCCTTTCTGCAACTCCATTCTGCTGGGGAGTGCCAGGAACAGTGAAGTGTCGGATTATCCCATCATTTTGTGAGAGGCTGCTGCTCTGCCTGTCACAGTTTCTCCGTCAAGGAGATACAGATTTCCCTTCATAGAACCCTTCATTGCTAAGAATGCTCCACGTACAACTCTCAGGACTCCATTCTGAATGGTCATCTTGTAACCATTTGAGTCTAAGACCCCCAGTGATATGAGGTTCTTCTTGAGATCAGGGACATACCTTACATCTGTAAGTTGTCTGATTGTACCGTCATGCATTTTCAGTCGGATCGTTCCGATGCCTCTAGTGTGACAAGTATTGTCATTGCCCATAAGGACAATCCCTCCATCAAACTCCTTGAAGTTTGAGAACCACTTCCGGTTCGGACACATGTGGTAGGAACATCCGGAATCCAGAATCCATTGATTTGAAGAGTGTGTTGTTGTGGAAATCGTAAATGCAGAGTCTTCCTCTCCCTCAGATTCTTGAGCTACATTCACAGTCGACTTCCTCATGTTAGGACAGTTTTTCCTCCAGTGCCCTTTCTCATGGCAAAAGGCACACTCGTCCTTTGAAAGTCGTGTTCTTGATGATCCCTCTGGACGGGATCTCAATTGACCTCTCTGTCTGGACAGTCTTTCTTCCAGTGTCCAACACTGGGCACACTCGTCCCTTGCAGATTGTCGATGATATTTTTCCTAGACGGGATCATCATCCATCTATCGGTCCTTCGCGGATTAACAGGATTCTTCTCCTGGATAGGATATCCACCGCCTACTGGACGGGATCTGGACATGATCTTCACCGTCTACTGGACTGGACAGGATCTTCACCTCCTACTGGACGGGATCTTCACTGTCTACTGGTCCTTCGCGGACTCACAGGTCCAGTACTTCGCACTGCCACATGCCAAAGTTACGTGGTGCCATCAAATTTCTCCACCTCGAACTTTGCAGTGGTCATCGAGTTCTTTCTGATGTAAGAACTTGATGGTGCGCTGCTGGTTGTTTCAGTTGTCTCTAATGATTCTGCCATGGTAATAAAACAAAATTACCAACTCAGAGTTTTTCCGTTACCTGTATGGAAAAACGGATGCCGCGGTTGAGTCCGGAATAGTCGAAATAGCCAGGAACGGGTCCAACTGTGTAAATTTTGGACACACGGTGAATATTCTGCGAATATTCAGCTGCAGGTGGCTCGAAATGGACTCGGTTTAGCTCAACCGGCTCGGAAAAGTCTCGGAATAGTGTTCTGAAACGGCTCAAAAAATGGCCCGAAAAAGTTGGTCGGAGCTAGGGCGGCGCGTGCGGCGGCACGTGGAATCTGCTGGTGGCCGGCGCGTGGGGCGCGTGGGCTTCACGCGTCTTCAACCTCTGGAGCGCGTGCGACGCGTGGGCGAGTGAGGCCCACTCGCGCTTCTTCTGGCGGCGCGTGTGGACGCGTGCGGCCACCTCTGGTGCTCCGGTTGATTTTGCTGCACTCCTCTCGACGACCTCTTCAACCTGGTATTTTCAAAACAATACCAATTTGTTGTGCGGAAGCAAATCGAGATTAGTAAAACCGATAAAAACACACAAAAGAAACACAGATATTTTACGTGGTTCGGCCAATATGCCTACGTCCACGGGAGGAGGAGCAAAACTTTGTATTTATCGGAGATGGAGTATTACACGAGATACGTATTACAAGTGCTCTTTCTAGCACATACTCAACACCTCAATACACAAGCTCTACCAGGCAGCTTCTGCCTTCCTACTGGAGCTCTCACTATGCCTC
Organism: Fremontodendron californicum; assembly: GCA_030761205.1. NCBI lineage: Eukaryota > Viridiplantae > Streptophyta > Magnoliopsida > Malvales > Malvaceae > Fremontodendron > Fremontodendron californicum. The sequence goes on along the minus strand of JAULJL010000020.1, from coordinate 19,582,944 downwards.
ACCCGGGAGGGAGCTCTTGGAGCTCTCTTTTGAGCTCTTGCTCTTTTCTCCTCTGCTCTCCTCTGCTCTTCTTCATGCCAAGGCCAAAGGCCTTTATATAGAAGCAACGATGTCATCAAGTCAACAATGTTGGCTTGAAAATATTTGCCCAAAAACGTAGCAAACTTTGCTACAAATTCGGCTCCCACAATTCAAGAAGAGTTTAGAAACCTTGGGTGGGCCGACATGCCAAAGTTTCATGCTTGAAGTTGCCACCAAGTTGTAGCCATCAACTTTGACTAAACCTTGGCTTTTTAATTTTAGCCACAATTCCAACAATAAGGGGATCGTATAGGATGCTAGGACAGCGATACAAGAAACATTCATGCACTTTTCATTTAAGCAGAAAACATTTCCAGGAGAAACAAGTTTCATGTTTACAATACTAACGAGGTAACTACTAATGAATCCTTGTATTTAGCCTAAACAACTGTCCTTTGTATTGTTACATTGTTTTAGTTGATATTGTAAGGGCAAGAGCAGTGTTGGTATTACTGATGTAAGGAAGTAGAAAGACCCAAATGGAACAGAATAGTGGCTAAAATTGACGTAGAAGTTGTAAGAAGACAATAGGTTTTAGGGTTGTGGATGTAGAATTGATGTGAGCTTTCATTGAATTTGAATGGCTAAGATTAGATAGGGATTACTTATAATCCAGGGCACTAGGCTTAAGTTGCTGTACCCTAGTATGAATAGTCTTTTAAACTTATTGTAAGGAAGGTGTCTTATTCTAATATAATCTATTAATGGTTTATATCCACCAAAATTAACAACCATGCTAATTTAATATCTTATAATGCAGTTATGTTTATTTCTTATGCTAGCAAGTTTCTATTTGCTTGGGGTCATAGACACTGCCATGTTAGTTTTCTGATTTAATTGTTATGGAAACTGTGATGGACCTTATGGCTTCTCTTCCTTTTGCAGGAAAATATATGAGAATTATATCAGTACTTGAAAGACAATTTTCTAATGAGAACGTAGATGTTTTGGCTTCTGCTACTCACATGGCTGACAGAAAGGTAATATATTTTAGGCTTTTTATGTATAATTTGATGCAAAACCATAAATTTTGAACCTCTAAATTTTCTATGTAATACTTTTAAAGTACCTGATGCTGCTAGCTGCTAGTGCTCCAAATTTGTCACAATGTCCAATAATAAAGTCTTCAACTTTTAGTCATCAACTTAATCAAAATGAAGATAGTAAACTACTTCATTACTTTATTCTTCTATATTGACTTCACTACTTAATTGTTTTTAATTGTACAATGTTTGTCAATTTTATGCAAATGTTGCTCTACAGGAATATTCATGAGATTTGGCTGCTTATTTCACTTTATGTATTTCGACTGCTTATTTACTTTGTGCTTGGATTGCTAATTTTCAATATTAAGACTGTATTACAACTTTAGTTTGCGACTTTTATTTAGTTTGTGAAAGTTATATAATTAAGACAATTTATTTGTAATTTTATTTTTAATATAATTAAATGTTTTGTACTTTCTTATGATACTTTTTCTTTATATAAAATATGTTATATTAAATTATAAATAAATCAATATTAGTAATTGAAAAAAAGTAACATTTTATTTTTACCGACACTTTGCACTCTATACTGATAGTTTATATAACAACAAAAATGTATAGTATACTGACGAAGTAGACTGTCAGTAAAATTATAAAAAAAATCGTCGCTATAGGTTAATCACATATTTTGCATGTACATCTATACTGACGGACGTGAAAAAAAAAATCCGTTGATATATGTATACCAACGGAAAAAATGAGCGTTGGTATATGTACATTGACGGTATCTATACCGACGGACCCAAAAAACCGTCGGTATAGGTAAAAGCAAAAGTGACTAACCCAACATATTCTATACCGACGGTAATAACATTATTGACGCTTACAACCGTTGGTATAGACGGTTCACCCTATTCCGACGGTCACTTTTTTGTCGGTATAGATCTATACTGACGAGGGTTTTACCGACGCCTAAATTTTTTTCGGAATAGCTATTTTGATTGTCGGTATAGGGTTTTTGGACCTATAATGACGGTTTTTTGGGTTTTACCAACAGTTTTTGGACCGTCACTATATGGCAATTTATTTGTAGTGTGATGTTACATTTATTTATTTACTGATATCAATCTGACAGTTGAGTGATGCAATGCAACCTCATCTCAAAATCTATTAAATGATTCACATATACTTCCTTTAGTCGAAGAAAAACCAGAGAGGAAGAGCGTTGCATCATATTTGTAAGGTCAAATTTTCCTGCATGTTGGTGTATATTCTTTTTTTTTTTTTTTGCAGTAGAACTACAAGAAGAAGAAGAAGTAGATGATGCACCGTTGGGGAATTAGAATCTCTACAGATTGCTTGCTTTGTAATAGCGAGGAGGAGACAAGAAATCACATGTTTTTCAGCTGTGAATATTCAAAGCAGTTGTGGGATAGACTGTTATCTGCTTGCGGCAAGAGAAGAACAGTGGGACCCTAGCAGGAGGAGCTCAACTGGGCAGTGAGAATTTAAGGGTAAAGCTTTGAGTTCAGTGATTTTGAGGCTAGCATGGAACGCATACATCTACTACATCTGGCAGGAGAGGAATAGAAGGCTTCATGGAGGGCAAGGCAGATCGGAGCAAGAACTTTTCAATCTTATAGTTAGAAATGTAAGGGATAGAATAGTTAGGGTTACAAATTTTGCAAATAATACTGTAAATAGTATACTCATAGACACATGGGGGCTTAATACAGTTGTATAAGGGAAGAGAGTATTATTTCAGTCATACATAATTATGAGTTGTAGCAGGATTACTGCTTACTTTTGGATAAATAAACACATGCTTATCCAAAAAAAAAAAAAGAAGAAGTAGAAGAAGAAGAAGAAGAAGAATTTCCAACTTATTTTTATCTTCTCATCTTTTTTCAATCATTTGATATAAGGGAGCAATTTGTATTGCCATGTATGCTTTGCCAAGGAAAGTTTTTGTCTATTCAAGAAAGCAAAATTGAGATTAATTGTAAGGAAAAAAAGCAAGAAAGAAAACTCAAAATTTTATTGTTTTCTTCCGAGTTTTGCTGCTTACTTTTTTTTGTATGGAATTAGAAACAAAATCACAGTCCAAAGATTGAAAAGTTGCTTGAAAATTCATTCTTGATCCATAGCCCTAGGGTTTCTATTTTTGTTTGTCTTGGCGGATGCATTATTCATATCACATCATACCATATAGAGGAAAAACTTTTACATATAGAAAACTAGCTAACTGCTTATTCCTTCAGCAAAGACCAGTGTCTACAGAGAAAACAACTATTTAAATTGCGGCCGTGAATGCATTTTCGGTTGCGTCATATTTATCGCGATTGCAGACATAACAGGTGTTATTGTGAAATATGACGACAAAAAGAGCCGAAAACTGTAAAATAACAATCATAAGTTCATAACGTCGCGTTGCGGTCTCTATTTAAATCCTTGAGAGAAAATGCTAGGTATATACATTTCAAACTGGGATATTCCACCATTCTCCACCCAAATATGGTTTCTACGACCTAATCATTTGAATAAGTGAAAGGCTGTTTTCTTCATTTTTGACAATATTTCTTATCAATTTTCCAAGATGAGCAAGCAAATTTGCGTACTGCACTATTCCTTAGTACAAAAGAATTGAAATCCCATTGAGGTTTTTTTTCTTTCTCAAATGTTAGGTTCAAACACTTCAACTTGCCGGCCCTCCATGGATATCTTTAATTCAGAAAAGTTGTGTGGTCCTCTTTTCAACTCTAGTGGATGTTTTAAAGGAGATAATATATAGATTGGTCCCAACCCTATAAGGTAGCTGTTAATGTCTCAAGTAACTATCGAACACCATCAAATTGACAATTCCCCTTAACACTATAGACCACAAATTTTATCAAGCACCGACCAAAGGACTTATCTTGGTAGATTTCGTTTTTGTCTTTTAATCTTGATCTCTCAAAACATTGCCTATTAATTAAGTACTTATCTTGGTAGATTTCTATTTATCCTATTTGATTTCCTGATAGCTTAGATATCAGTTTTACTAATATCTTGATCATTAACTATGGAATATTTTCCAATTTTTGCTCACATGAACATCTTCCTTAGTACTAGGCTAGGCGTGCATTCATCAACCCCATGTGATAGGGATTCAGTCGCAAGGCCTTTTGTAGTTGTCGATAAAGCATGCCTCATCACTTTTTGAAATGTGCAGCATGGTCCCCCTCCTATAGTTACATTATACACTTTGTTTTTGTATATGAAATGAGAGATTATTAACTTACTCAAAAACCATGTGTTTATCTTTCTTTTTTGGTAAAAAAAAAAAAAAAAAACATGTGTTTTTCCTTATAATTATTTTTATATTTAAGAAGGAATTGCAGATGTTGAAATTTAAATTCATATCTATTAAATATCATATTTAAAGAATGACTGCGTGAACTAATTAAATTAAATATAGATCTTCCTTGCTCACAATTTGATAATATCCTGCCTTATTTTGGGTTCGGCAGAGGGGAGATTATATATTATTAAGCCCCTAATAGTCTCATTGATGCAATGATTGCTCAATATGCTTGAAGGGAGGAAATGATAAGATATCGGCTAGCACATGTATTTGACAGATGGCGAAATGTGCCACGTGGCAACCCTACTGCCATTGCTTTTTTTCTTCAATTCTTCCATGGACAATGGTCGGTTAAATTCCAGCATCTTTCTTTTCTCAAATGGATGAACTTCATCAATATAAGTTTTATTCTCTTAAAAAGTAAAAGCAAAAAATTTTGATCTTTCAATATATATGCAGCAGGTTGGTTGAGTCCAGCACCAAGAGTTTCAAGGTGCATTCACTAGCACAGTTAAATGTTTGATATTTTTGTAAGTTCACTTGATTTGCAAATTTTCCGAGGAATACCTAATGATTTTTTTTATTTATTTAAACTTTTACTATTCAAAAGAATCTGCTCTTTCTTCCTATAGATCTGCCTCAAATCCTCATACTTTCTTGCTTTCTCTTCTCCACTCAAGCAAGTCAAGTTTGAGCTTGATTAGCTTCTATATGATAAAAGGATATGAAATTTAGGGTTATATATATATTTACTAATCGAAGTAACCTTTCTGAATTAGTAGCTATTGACTGAAATCTAATTCTTCTTCTCAAGTCTCTACTCTTTGTGCATATGTGGTTAGTTCAATAAATTTTTCAACAGTTTTTCTCTTCACTTTTAAGAATTTTTGCGTTCTTTTTCTTTGAGGAACAATTGGGATCTGTTTTCTTTTATCCTTAGGATTATATATTTTAGTAGGAGATTTATTACTTTCCATTTATTGATCAACTTTCTGTCTTTGTTGTTCTTTCTTTTCATGCAATTTTGAAGCAGATAGTTGTCAGGAACTACAGGAAGCTTTTTGCAAGCGAATTCTTACCGATGATCTGCAGCTGAAAGGATTAACACAACTCGTTTTCAGCTGCCTTATGCTTCAATAATGAGAGACATAAGATGATTCCAAGTTCAAAGGAAGCAGATTCTCCGATTAGACAAGAAGGCAACACAAATGATGATACCAAGGTCAGTAAAGGTCCATCTAGTTCTTCTCCATGGTTAAGGTTGAAGGATCCAAGAATTGTACGTGTTTCGCGTGCCTTTGGGGGAAAAGACAGGCATAGTAAAGTTTTCACCATAAGAGGATTGAGAGACAGAAGGGTGAGGCTTTCAGTTCCTACTGCTATTCAATTGTATGATCTTCAAGACAGGCTTGGACTTAATCAGCCTAGCAAGGTTGTGGATTGGTTGCTTAATACAGCAAAACATGAAATTGACGAACTCCCTCCACTCCCAATGCCACCAGGGAACTTTGCCCTTAACCACCAAATGGTTCTAACTACTTCTCAAGAAGCTGGTGCTTCCCAATCCAACAAAGAAGGGCCTAAAACCACTAATAGTGTTAGTGGGGAAGATCCTGCAGGAGGGTTATCAAGATCAAGTTTTTTGAGTTCTGATGCTTTTTGGAGGGCTAAATCCAAAGAAGTTGCAAGGGAAACAATAACCAATGAGAAAGATAATTGGAACAAAAGAAATGAAGAGGAGAAACAAGAAGGCAGCGAAGGTAATCATGGGGCACAAGTTTCATCTAATCATAGTATCTTACAAAGAGCCAATCATTCTTCCTTGTCAGCAATGTTAAACAATGCAGTGTCATATGGTTCTTACTATCATTTCGAACCTTCGAATTTTCCTTTATCACATTTAGGAAGCCATGGATTTGGTTCCCACACAGAAGAACTACATAATTTTAATGTTGTGCCATTGCCATCCACACTATCTCTATCATCTGGTTCTCAAATATTGGTATGTCCACCAGGAGAAACACAGCCTTTATTCCCTCCTCATGCTACAGCTTCTCTAGAGCTTGATCCTAGACAACAAGTTAATCATTTTCAAATGCTGAGCTCAGGTGCACAAAACCTCTTGCCTAATTCTCTTAACCCTCCAGCATATTCAATAAGCCAATCTATCAGACCCTTCCATTTGAGTATGACTCCTAGGCTTCCCCATTCTCACAACAGCAGTGGTGTTCAGCCAGATAAGGAACAAGGATGAATTGAGGAATTCCTTTGGAATAAGCATGATTTGCCTGAGGAGATGGAAAAAGGTACTGTTTGAATCTATATATTTACATATAATTTGAAGGCATTCTACTTCCTGGAAGTGAGAAACAGACAATTAAGTTATAGTTACGGGGATAACAATTAAGGTTTTGTGTTTGATTTCATAATTTTGTTTCATTGGGTGATTGGAAAATCAGATATTCCTAGATTTGAATGCCATGCTGCTAAAATAATTGAAATATATTAATTTGATGCTGTATGAATAATTTGATACTACCGGAAAGTGTTCGTAGTCTTAAACTTTTTTCAGCTGAATGATCTCCATAGTGCATTATTTTGCTAGAGCAATATCAATGAAATGCTATAAAATTGTGTTGCATTGGTTCTGAAATTGGGTTATGTGCATAACATTGGACAAACATAACAATCTCTCTAAGATAGAAATAGAGATTATTTTCAGCTTAAGTTCATTGGCAAATTTGTTAAGTTATATGCCATTATCAGTAATCATTTTTGCTTTATAAGGAGGAATCCCTTGTATCATAACCAACTGCACTCTTTACCCACCTTTCCTTACAATCCTTTCTTCCAAGCAAAAAACCAATAGCAAGGAGATAATGGAAACCAAATACACTTTTTCCTCTTGAAAGATATGCTGGAGAAACTTAACCATAGAACCTGGAATAGATTTTATTGTTAAAAGCTGCTGGAAAGGAGAAGAAGGAAATGGATTATATATATTATATTAGCAAGCAAACTAGATGAAGGGATTTGAGGTAGTACGGTGCCAAGTTTGCACAAGATCCAACAGGATAATGTCATGATGAAAGAAATAGCAGGTTGAAAAAATAGGGTTAAAAAGGACCCACAATTTCAAATTTTCATGTGTATTTATATTGTGTTCATGTATTTTTTTTGTCATAATCGTGTTTAATATGTTTTATATTTGTATAATTTTGAAGTGTTAATAATTTCTGTTATATAGATTTTGATATGTTTGTGTATTCGTGTCGTATCTGTATTTTTTTTTTGTGTCATGTCATGTTTCATATTGTGTTTTAATTATTTTTTTCGTGTCATGTTCATATCGTGTAATCGTATCATATTCAATATTATCAGGTCTTTCATGAAACATGCAAAGATAGTTTGTGGTCCTTAACATATATATATATATATATATATATATATATATATATATATATATGAGAAAATACATTGAAGGAGAGAAAGAAGCTAGAAAAGTTAAATGTTAAGTGTTCTAAGAAGTTAATTATTATCTCTGGTCCTTCATTTTTGGAAGAGAGAAAAAGAAAAACAGCCCCACAATCCTGATATGGATACATAATAGTCCCCATTTAGCTTTCATCTGTCTATCTACCATAATTTGTTGCCACCACAGCTTTTTGAAGTCAAAGCAAAAACTGTTTGATTGCTTTAATATTATTACTATTTTGATACAAATGTTTGATTGCTTTATACAAACACAAAACTGTTATATTGGAAGATCAGCTTGGCCTTGCCAGTACTGCTGTTGCTTATCTAGCTTTTTAGGGTTTTGTACAGTGAATACGGGTTTTAGTCCTAGGAAAAGCTGCACCAAGCTATATATATGCCTGGAGAAAACTTTTAGCTATAGATTATTAATGCTTTGCTATCAATATCATTAATTAATAAGATCTAGACCATGGTAACTTGAAATGTTGATAGTTTTCAAACAAAATATATATGGTAAGAATGGTTCCTGACGAGAAGATTACGATAAAGTTGTTATTTTCAATGAATTAAGATTAGAAAAGATATAGCTGAAATTAAGACATTATCTTTTCAGTTCAGTTCTGAATGTTTAAGCCTGTTTGCATGCAGCATCTTGGATAACCTCTCTCATTTTTACTTTAAAGCAGTGATTTGTCTTTTGGGAATATCATTTTTTAGAAGCGTTATAGGTCAAATTTATCACCTATATATTAAAATTTGCCACTATACTTTATTTTCATTGATATTTGTTATTGTACTTTGAGATTAAAGGCAAATTTGTCATTTTACTTTTATTTGATTGAATTTTGCAACTAAACTTTGATTTTTGTTTGAATTTTGCCACTCAATTTTGATTTTTTTTATTGAATTTTCTCACTTAACATTGTGTTTGGATGATAAATATTTTAGTTTTTATTGAATTTTAGTTTTTTATAAAATAAATATTTTATGTTAATTTTTAATTTTTTTTTTATTAATTAATTTATTATTGTTAATTATTAAAATAAAATATTTGAAAGAATATTTTTTTTTTATTAAATTTTGTCTTCAAATCATTCAAAATTAAAACTGAGAGAAAATTCAATCAAAAATCAAAATTTAGTGGCAAAATTCAATCCAACAAAAGTTAAGTGGAAAAATTCAGTATTGAGTTAAAGTAGAGGTGCTCATGGGCCGGGCCGGCCTAGGCTTAGGTATGGTATCAACACAATATATACTTGCCCAAGCCCGGCTTGGCTCGAAATATGGGCCTCAAATTTTGCTCAAGTCCGCCCATATTTGTAAATGGGTAGTCCAAACCCGTTTAGGCCCGCCCATAATTTTTCTAAAAAAATTTAAACAAATATTTTTTTTATTATTTAATTTTTAATAATTTTATCTCTTTTTTTCTTTTATTAAGTTCTAAAACATGGATAACTTAGCATATTTTTAAATGTTTACACTATAATATTATATATATTTACTTTTTATATGATATAAATTACATAATATATAAAATATAAAAATAATATATTATATAAATAAAAAACGGATCGGGCTATGGCCTTGATTGTTGGAGCCAAGACCCGGTCCATTTTCTAAATGGGCCTTATTTTTTTGCCCAAACCCATATTTCGTGCCTAATATTTTTGTCCAAACCCTCCAAAATATGAACGGGCCTTCGGGCTTGGGTAGGTAGCCCGGCTCTTGAGCAGGTCTAAGTTAAAGTATAGTGTTAAATTTACCTTAATCAATCCTGTTTTGAGTATGCTTGGTGTTTATGTGAGAGGAGTCCTTTTTTTTGTTTGCTAACAATGTCTTTGCTTTTTCTTGTGATGTCTAGTTTTGATACTAGTTATTATCCTCTATTTGATTTTTATTGATAAAAATTTACTGTCTTAACAAAAAAAAAAAAATACCTTTAATCTCAAAAGTACAATGGCAAATATCAATCAAAGTATAGTGACAAATTTCAATATCCAACTATAGTATGGTGGTAAATTTGCCCTTTAATCCTTTTTCAGAACCTATGTTACTCAAACTTTTTATTTTCTCTGAAGTATTCGTGCTCGACATCTACGTCCAACACATATTCGGATATGAGTATAGGGGTATGATCCTTCAAATATATAAAAAAAATTTTAAAAAAAATTGAACATAACCGTATCAAATACATAATTGTATACAACACTCACTTTTGAATCCGAATAACATAACTCAGAACTTATCTTTAAAAAAGTTTTACCATAACAAAGCATTTGACTTAATATAGTAAGTTCATGTTAAAGAGTTTGGATTTGATTTGATAATTTTTTATTTTTTTTTATAAATAAAAAATAGTTGATTCAAATTTTTTTTTTTGTTAAGTAAAAAATTTTATTAAAATTTCATAAAAAGCTAACAAACTAGCAAAAGTAATGAGCATAGTCTCAATTATTACACCCAAACAACTTAAAACACAGCTCAAAAATTAAAAACAAAAACCACATGAGCCTAATTCCAAAAAAAAAATTTAACTTGGACTAATCATATTCAAATTCTATTAATGTTCCTAAAGAAGCATCTATTCACTTATTTGAGGTATCCTCATTTTCCCTCTTATATTTTGCATTTATATACTTGTGTTTGACATTGATATATATATATATATATTTCCTGCTAATCCTTGGAAAAAAAAAATGCCTGCCAATCTAATAACTCTTATAGTTAAGGATTTTTATTCCTAGTCACAGTTTTTATTATTAAACAAAAAAAAAAGATGTGATATTAAATTATTTCTTCACATTATTATATTCAACTTTTCCTTTTTCATCCTGAAAGGGAACCAAATCAATTTCGAGTTTCTGGTTAATTTATGATATATATTTTGCTAAGCCAAAATAAAAAATTAAGATTCCAAAAGGAATACAAGTATACAACAGTTGTTTGTACTGAAATTATTTTACTGTTACATTTGAATAGTGTCATCTTTTTTTTTTGGCCAAAAAACAACCATGTATTGCATTTCATTGCAAATCATCACAATCAACAGTAAAGCCAGTATAGGACAAACATCACTAGAGCCTAAACCAATTAGAACTCCTAATGTTGTCCACAGAGAATAAAAAAATACATCATTAATGAGGTGCTAGTAACCAATCCTTATTCAAAATTTTCACAAAAGAGGATGGTTTGTATCAATCCCAATCAGATCTACACATCTCTTACTCGCTTGCGCCGCTACCCAATTTGCAGCTTCATTAGCACTTCTCCTGATCCACTTGATTTTCTTTTCTGGTATCAAGTTTAGCATCTCAATTATATCATTACAAACTGATTTTACTTTCCATCTTCTATTCTCCCCTTTCCTCATTAACTCTTCCATCATTATTTTTTAATCTGATTCTGGTTCTACTTTTTCATACTTGTGATTAATTGCTATCGGTACACCCAGTTTTACAACCAAAGCTTCTGCCATTAATGTTGAGTCTGCCCTTTGTTTCCTTCCTTCACCTTTTACCATTTCTCCATCTGGGTTCCTCACTACAATATCCAATCCAACAGTCCCATCCTTTTGGCTATAGGCACCATCAGTGTTAATTTTGTACCATCATCCTTCACTTGGGTGGTTCCATTTTTTACTTCCATCCATTCCTGCATCCACCCATCTTATCTCCTGCCTCCCAGTTTTCATTATCCCTATATTCTTCAACATCTATTTTTATTCTCTTGACAACCATCCCAAAATTCATGGTTTTATGTCCCACAATCACATTGCACCTTTCCATCCAAATAGCCCAACATGTGTATGCCACAATACTTTTTAGTTCCATTTTCTCTTCTTCGTTTCCATTTATTCCATTGAAAGTATCCTTTAGCCACATGTCAAAAGAGCTTATTGCACTTCTGTCAACTTTTAATCCCCTACACACTTCATACCAGATAGCTCAAGTCCACTCACATTGCACCATCATGTGTTCAACTGTTTCATTAAAACTTTCACATAGCCCACATGTTGGTTTCTCAATAATTCTCCTCTTCCACAAATTCTCCCCTATTGGGATTGCATTAGAACATAATCTCCATATGAAAACCTTTATTTTACTTGGTACCTTCAACTCCCTAATGCTTGTCCAGACCTTCTTGTCCACTGAATGAGAACTTGAAGGATCTTTCCCCTTTTTTCCTTTTGCTTCTGCTTTCAACCTCTGATATCCAGACTTCACTGAATAATGATGCACCCAAAAGAGTATCTTATTTAACCTTGCACTTAAAAAGAATCAATTGTAGAGTATAGTGATTAGCAAGGGTCGAGTCCTCAGGGATTGGGTTTTAGTTTATAAGTTAATAGTTTATAACTTAAAAACAAGTAAACAAAAGTAAAGGGGATTTTAAAATCAGATTTAAACTAAAGTTAACAATAAGAATGAGAAAACAAGTAATTAAGAATCAATTTCATATCTATCAAGGTTTCATTCTCCACCACTAGACATCATTAAGAATCAATTTCATATCTATCAACATCAATTATCTATCAAAGTTAACAACCGTAGATAACAACAAGCTCTGTTACCCCAATCTTTTCTTAGTTCGTCGTTAAATTTAACAAGCTCTCTATTTAATCTCTAACTATCAAACAACCTAGAATAAGCTCTCTAAGTTCGATTTAATAGCAGTTTTATGATGAGAAAGATAGGTTGATCTAAGCAACAAACACATAAGCTCGGATTGTTCAACTTAGGTATGTTCCACTTTACAATTATTGAAAACTTGACCATAATCATTAATCACAAATTGCCACTTATGAATAGGAAATCAAGACAATTACACGGATCAAGACTCCTAAACTAGTAATAAACAATTATCAAGATTTATGTAGTTGGCCACCTAAACAAATCAAAACATCATCATGAACAATTTTAATAGAAGAACATAAGCAACTTTGATAGAAAAAAATGATAGATAGATTCTGAAAATTAATTACATAACATGTCTAGGGCTTTGAAATCACCCTTAACCAAATAAAAGTTTAGCCTAGCATAGGCTTTATTAACATAAACAGAAAATTAAAGAGAAACTAAAAAGAAAATAAAAGAAAGAAAGAAGAAGAATATTAATTATCCAACCTCTTGCTCTCTCAAAAACAAAGAAACAAAGAAGAAATCAAAACTTTGTAGCTTGGAGAAGTGTATTTTCGTTTGCCCCCTTGTTCTCTATTTATAGACAATAGCTAGGGCATCAAACAAGTGAATTTCAGCTCTCTCTCTTCAGTAAATGCTGACTTGTGGCTAAAGTTAAGGAAAAGTGGCTGACGTTTATGTTTTAAGGAAAGAAGGAATACTTGGCAGCCAAGGTTTTAATAAAGTAGGAAAGTCTTAGTCAAAGTACTCTTTAATAAGGAGAGATTATAAACTTGCAGCCAAAGTAAGTGTAAGGAAGGAAAGTCTTGGCTGATTTAATTCTCCTACTTTGACTAGGATTAGCTTTAAGGAAAGATTCTTGCAATTAATGCAAGTTGACTGCCACTAATCCTTCTTTGACAAGGATAAACATAAATATCAGTTAGGGTATTAAGAAAAAAATGTGATTTGCAGCTAGGGTTTTTCTGCCACTAGGGTTATTTAGGGAGATATTCCAATTCCGATTTGGATAACTATTTCTTATCCGATTTAGGTCCATGACCAACCGTTGAAGAGGGAATCAAGTCAGCTTCAAAAGTCAAGAAGAAAGTTTCTTCGAATAAAGAATCTAACATCATGTTTTCTGAGCAACAAGCTCTGGAGGTCAAATCTGTCTTCTTGCTTTGCACCAAGAATTTGATCTTTTTGACTCCCAAGTCTTTTTCCATCTTGTGATTGTGATTTTTAAGCTCTATAACATCCTAATTGACATGTTTTGATTTCATCTCCTCCAAAATACCAACAAAGCATAAAAACCTAGTAAAATGTAAAGAAAGTAAGAATCAAATCACAAAGTATAAGGAAATTAAATAGGAAAATGTATAAAATTAAGCACTTATCAAATAATCCCCCTGTTCATTATATGGCCAGATCAATTTATCCTTTCCTCCATATTGACACACAGGTAGTTCTTCAATGGCTTCCTTTTCTTCTGTTGAAATCCATTGTTCAATACCCTCAAGGTTCCATTCTCCTTTTTTTATATCAATAATGTCACCAACCTTTGTTGGTATTTGTGATTCCACCAAACCTGGATGTTGAAGCTTCCCACCCTTTAATCCTGGGTTCTATTTGTCACTCCATATCGATACCTCGTCTCCTTCCATTACCAGCCATAATAGATTTTCCTTCAAAAAACCTCTCCCTACCAGAATACTATTCCACCCCCATGAGGCTTTAGATCTCTTGCTAGCTTCAAGTTTTGATTTTTGAGGAAAATACAGAGCTTTGAGAATTTTTGCCCACATTGCATCTGGTTCTTGTAACATTCTCCAACAGTGTTTTGCTAGCAATTCTTGTTAAACAGCTCCAGATCTTTGAACCCAATTCCCTCTAGAAATTTTGCTTGTGATAGGTGAAACCAGCTCTTCCAATGTATCTTTCCTTCCTCTTTTTTTTTTGTCCCCACCAAAACTTTGCCATCACATTATTGAGTTCTTCACATACTTTCTTAGGAAACTTAAAACATGCCATAGTGTACGTTGGGATTGCACTTGCTACAGCCTTAATCAAAGTTTCCCTTCCACCATATGACAGAATATGTTGCTTCCAAACAGTCATTCTTGCTAGCACTTTTTCTTTTATGAAACCAAGAGCTTCACCTTTTCTTTTCCCCCAAAAGGATGGGATCCCTAAGTAGGTGCCTGGATTTTCAGCAACTTTAACCTTCAATATATCCCCAATCTGCTTCTTCACTTGATCTGGCATATTTTGACTGAAGATGGCACTTGATTTCTCCCAGTTTACCTCCTGGCCCGATGTTTGGCAATACTCCTAGATTCCTTTTGTTAATCTCTTGCAATTCACAACATTAACATTAATAAAATAACAAAGAATCATCAGCAAAAAATAAGTGTGATAGTTCTGGACAATTTCTTCCTAATTTCATCCCTATTATTTGTTTACTCGTAATTCCTTTCTGTACAATCCTAGACAACACATCTATGACAAACAAAAACAGATAAGGAGAGAGGGGGTCCCCCTTTCTAAGACCTCTAGATGGATAGAACCTACTAGTCAGTTTACCATTTAGAATTAGAGAATAAGAGACTGTTTTCACATATTCCATGATCCATCTTACCCAAAGGTTATGAAATCCCATTTCGATCAAGACAACTTCATATGATGGAAAGCTTTATGGGCAATAATAATATTGTCATGAATTTGTCTATTTGCCACAAAAGCACTCTGATTTTCAGTTATCATCTCTCCCAAATAAGGCTTCAATCTGTTTACCATAACTTTTGCAATTATCTTATAGATAAAATTGCAAAGACTTATTGGCCTGAACTGATTAGCTGAAGATGGTCCTTTCACCATTGGTATTAAAACCACATCTGTCATGTTAATCTCCATCATAAGTTCACCCCCTAAAGAAACTTCTCACAACTTCACATATCTCCTTCTTAATAATATGCCAGAATTTCTGGTAAAACACCCCACTGAAACCATCTGGCCTAAGTGCCTTGTATGTTCCAAATTGAAATACTACCTCCCTGATTTCTTCTTCCGAAACCTCTTTAATCAACTCCTTATTTACTTCTTGATTAACAAGCTTGGGAACGTGATCAAGGACTTCTCCCCAATCCCTTATTCCCTTACTTTGGAACAAATCTTTATAATACTTCATGAAGCACTCCATTAACTGTTCCTCTTTCTCACACCAATTTCCATTTTCATCTTGTACACGAACTATTTTGTTTTTTTTCCTTCTTACTAATGCGAATTGATGAAAAAATTTAGTATTCTGGTCCACCATTTGCAGCTAATTAATTTTTGCTCTTTGGAACCAATATTGCTCTTCCCTCTCCCAACATTCCTTCACCTGCCCCTGAATCTCTTTCAATTTCTCCTTATCTTTAGCATCCTTAGCTACTTCTTGTAGCCTACCTGTCTCTTACAATAGCTCATCAATTAACCATCTGTTATTAGGAATCTCTTCCTTACTCCACTCCTTTAGTATTCCTCTACAATGCTTCAGTTTCTGAATCAGTTGTGTAATTTTTGACCCATTAAACTTCTTTTTCCACCTCTCTTCTATTACCTTCTCACATTTCTCATAAGTAGTCAGCTAGCCTCAAATTTAAATCTTTTTAGGGTTTTTCCATCTTTATACTCTGTGTTAATGATGAGCGGGAATGGTCCGATCCTATTGCTAGCAGGTTAATCACTTGCATATTTGGGAAAGAGTCTTGCTATTCCATATTAACCAATGCTCTGTCAAGCCTTTCCTTTATCACCTCTTTTTCTCTCATTCCTATCTAAGTAAAATTTTGTCTCTTGAATTTTGCATCATTCAGCTTGCTGTTCTCCACCATCTCTCTGAATGTCTCCATTTTTTCTTTTTTCTTTTTGTCTTCCTCTTTCTTTCTCATGGGCTGACAAAATATCGTTGAAGTCTCCTACACATATCCATGGCCCATGAATATATCCTGCCTTGGATTCAATTTGCTTCCATACTTCTTTTCTGTCTTCATATATTGGAGCCCCGTATACCCAACAAATTCTACATCCCAATCCTTCATCTTGTGTCCCCATAATTGAGTCAATAATATTTTTGGAACTAGCAAAATAGTCACTTGTATATCTTCCTTCCACTACAGCGCCAATCCACCACTTAAACCATCTGGTTGTTCATACCACCCATTCTAGTATTTTAACTTCTCTCTACTCTTCTCCATTACTTCATTTCTGTTTTTTGTCTCCATTATAAATACCACATCAGGGTCATATTTCTTCCTTAACTCTTTTAGAGCTTGAACTGTCAAGGCTGACCCAGCCACTTGACAGTTCCATGATAGTAAAATCATGGCTCCCTTATGGCTTGTCTAGGCCAGCCACCACCGCCATTGTTTCTCATATTTGTAATCGCCTCTGTAATTGCTTCCAAACCATCATCATTTTCCTCCATACTATTCCTTATTGGAACATCAATCAACTTTACATCTTTCAAGCTCATCTTTGCCTTGCCCCTTATTCTTTTTGTTTTCTTTATCACTCCTTAGTTTCTTCCTCCATTTTCTTGTTTTTCTTTTTCTTCTTTTATTATCACTCCTCTTTGTTCCTCCTCACCATTCTCCCTCAAATTCCTTTCAATCCGTGTTTTTTTGCTATTTCTTCCTTCTTCTTCCCCATTTTTCTCATTATTTCTCCTATTCAACTTCATTCTTTCAAACACATCAATCAATTTTCCTCCAACTATTTTGTTTTTACTGGCATCTATTCCCTTTACTCTCTCGTCATCACCTTCTTCCTCCTCTGGTGGTAATTCAACATAATAGTTTCCTTCAGAGATCACTTTTTTCTCCTTTCCTTCCCTTATACCTCCCTCATTTTGGATTATAATGTGTAGGTCAGGTCTGGTTTGGTTTTCTTCTTGTTTTTCTGCATGGGTTTTTTGTTTTGGGTTTATGGTTTATGGTATTTCATTGGTTTAATCAGGATAGATCTTCATCAGCTTGCCTCCCATCTCCTTTTCTCTGCCAATTATTTGTATGGTTTTGGTCTGGGTTTGAGTTTGAGTTTTTTGGAAGGTATTTTGGAAAATTTCTTGGCTAAGATGGATTTGGTTGGGTTCTTTGGTGTCACTAGTTTGCCCTTGTCCAAACCCTTGCCCCCATTGCTTCTGTACTTTCCCTCCCATTCTAACCACTCCAAATGAATTATCATCATATTCCCTTCCATCTTACCTGTATTTTTGCTATCTTCACACACTCTTCCCTCTTCCTCAACACACGCTACCCCTTTCCCTTTCCAAGCCTCCTCATGCTTGTTTCTCCATCAGTTAGCCTCCCTATTTTCTTCCTATTTTGGCCCCTCCCTTTCTTTCCATTTCTCCTTCCAACCACCTCTAATTGGTGCTGCTCTAAGATACGCTCCATATTTTGGCTTTTCCATGTTGAAAACTGCCATCATTATTTCCTCTCCACAACTTTTCAGTCTATGTCCCAACCTACCACAAACAAAGCAAAACTCTGGTAGTTTTTCATATCTCAACTCTGCCCATAATTTTCCTTTCCCTTGTCTTGGTATCCAAAAACCATCCACCAACGGTCTTTCCACCTTAATTCTCACCCTTACCCTTAGAAATCCTCTTCCAAACCCTCTTTCAAGAATCGGGTTCTCAACCTCGATTAACTCCCCCAATTGTTCACCAATCTTCCTAGCATTTTGTATTGTTATCATTTCAGAGGTAATTTATGTATCTGGATCCAGAAATCCACTTCCTCAAATTTTACCTCTTCCTCAACAAGCCCCCTTTCCCATCTCTTTAAGATCATGAACGATCCCATTATCGACCATGGTCCTTCTTCTATTGCTCTTATCATTGTTGCTTCAGAATTAAGGGAAATACTAAATGTATTATTACTCACCTCACTAATGCATGGTGCCGTCTCAACTGACCATAGATTCCTCAAGATAGCCATAACTCCTCTTCTGTTCAGGACCCGATCTGCCAAGATTTTGCCAATCGTTGTAAACTTTACCCAAGATCGATCTTGATCATCTGCTCCAGTCAATTCTATCTCCAGCTCCTCCATTTCTCAACTTCTCGATTGAATCAATTTCCACCTCCAAGAATCTCAAACCCTAGGATTCGATTGAATCCGAGTCTGTGGAATCCTGTCTCCCTTCTCTAGCTCTAAACAACAACCCTAATAGATTCAACCCCTTAATTCCTAAAAATCAAACTTAAGACTCTAGACTTTGATCAAGAAAACCTATGGTTGACCCACCTCAAAAAACCTGTACAGAAAGGAAAAACTACTCTTGACTCTATACTGACTCAATTCAGTTACTCTATGACACAAATGCAAGAGATCTCTTGAATGGGATGACTCTAATGACCTCTAAACTCTAAAAATCAAGAAAACAAACTCAACAATGGCGAAACCCTAAGAAAATCGAAGATGAAAACCATTTTTTCCAATGTGGAAAATGAAAAAAAACTCCCATTCTAGAGAGAGACGCTCTCGACTTTAGAGAGAGAGAAAAAAGTATGAATAGTGTCATCTAGTAATAAAGTAGATGGGAAAAAAAATTGTGGGGAACTATAACGTGGGTAACAGATCTTTTCTGTTACATTTGAAAAAATTCCTATAAATTTGACAAGTGTCAATCAAATGAAGCATATTCATAGAAATTTCAGCAACAGTTAGTTCCATTTATCATTTCCCTTCTTAATCAATATCTTTCTTCCATCTATAAAACTATCATCCAATTTTTCCTTCTCCATCTAAAAGATTTTCAAGGGTTTTAATAAAATCTAAAATCCCCAATGTTTAAAGGATTAAATATTCAATTAGCCCTTGTACTTTAACACCTTTTGTCTGTTTGGTATCTGAAGAATAAAATCGGTCACTTTGGTATTCGAACTTTTATGCCGTCACTCGTATTGGTCCTTTGCCCTAACATCATTAATTAACGGATGACGTGGCAAAAAAATCCAATCAGAGCATGACACGTGGCAAAAATGCCACATCATTAGTATCACTTCATCATGAAAGAAAAAAAAATTCAAAAAATATATATAAATAAAAAATTTAAAATAAATTCAAAATAAATATAAAAATCAAAATAAAAAAACTATTTTTGTAAAATCAAAATTGAAAATTGAAAATCTCATTTTTTTTAAAATTATAAAAATAAAAATAGAAAACCAAAATTCAAAATAAATTATTAAAAGACTGAAAAATATATATTTAAAAATCTGTAAACAAAATAAAAATTAAAAAAAAAAAAGAAATCTGAATATTTTTAATAAAAATGAAAAAAAAAAGCCGAAAGGAAATGGGGAGAGAGAAAGGGGAAGGAGAAAGGGAGAGGGAGTGATGCACCCAAAAAAGTGTATCTAGTTTAACCTTGCACTCAAAAGATATCAATTGTAGAGTATAGTGATTAGCAAGGGTCGAATCCACAGGGATTAGTGTTTAGTTTAAGAATTATTAATTTATACTTAAATTCAAAGAAAACAAAATAAAAGTGAGGTTTTTAAAATCAGTTTAAACTAAAGCAAATAATCAACAGAACAAAACAAAACAAGTAAATAAGAAGTAATCAAATATGAGAAAAGTATGGTTAAGGTTTCATTCTCCACCACTAGACATAATTGATCTATCAATATCAATTAACTATCAAAATTATCAACCGTAGATAACAACAAGCTCTGTTACCCCAATCTTTCCTAAGTTCGTCATTAAATATAATAAGCTCTCTATTTAATCTCTAATTATCAAACAACCTAGAATAAACTCTCTAAATTCAATTTGATAGCAACTTTATGATGAGAAAGATAGGTTGATCTAAGCAACAAACACGTAAGCTCGGATTGTTCAACTTATGTTATGTTCCACATTGTAATTCCCGAAAACCCAAGATAATCATGAATTACAAATTGGTACTATTGAATAGGAAATCAAGACAATTACACGAATCAAGACTTCTAAAAAAGCATTAGATAATTATCAAGATATATCTAGTTTGCAACCTAAACAAATCAAGACAACATCATGAACAATTCTTTGTGGAAGAACATAATCAACTTTGATAGAAAACTAATGATAGATAAATCTGAAAATCAATTACAAAACTTTTCTAGGGCTTTAAAATCATCCTTAACCAATGAGAAGTTTAGCCTTGCATAGACATAGATAATATATACATAAAAGTAAAAATAAAAGAATGGAGAAGAAGAATAATAATGATGATCCCTTGAGTCTCCTCAAAAGATGATGATAATTTGTGGCTCAAAAGATGGTATTTATAGAGTTTTTTTGACCTAGAAAACCCTTTCTTGCTGGTCAAGAAAGCTAGGAGGGAAAAACTTGCAATTTTGGCAATTTTTCAAAATTTTTCGGATTTTTCGGATTTTGGGCTAGTCGGCCAGCGCTGTAGTGCTGACTTTTGGGTGTCGCTGTGCCGACTTGCTATTTGCTCCGTTGTCCGCTACTGCATCTTCACGTACTTCGTCGGCTGATTTGGATGACCATTTCTTGTCCGATCTAGGCATGTAAATTATCGTTGGAAAGGTATTCAAATCAGCTTCAAAATTCAAGGAAGTTTCTTCAAATAAAGTCTTTAACATAATGATTTCTTAGCAACAAGCTTTGGAGGTCAAATCTGCTTGATCACTTAGCACTAGGAATTTGATCTTTTTGACTCTCAAGTCTTCTTCCATCTTATGATTGTGACTTTATAAGCTCTTTAACATCATATTTGACATCTTTTGACTTCATTCTCCTTATTGTACCTAAAATTCAAAAACATAATATAAGTAAACAAAATAAAGATATATGACAAAACTAAAACTAAGAATAGAAATGGCATAAAATGTGTATTTTATGACTTATCAAATACCCCCACACTTAGCTTTTTGCTAGTCCTCGAGCAAAACAAAATAAGAAAATCTAATCTAATCCACTTTCGTAGGAAATCACGGTGGCACTTAGCATGTGACACAAGCCTTTAAACCCCTAGGTGTCTCTAGTGGACGAGTTTAGTCTCGTGAGGGTTTACTAGAACAATACCCACAAACATTGAAAAAAATAAAAATATACTAACATACACTAAAAATATTTACTCCTAATCCTTTCAATATAAATTAGAGACAATCTTTGAACAAGTCTTATAAACTAATCAATAGCTTAAAGAATTTCACAAAAAATCATGCTTGAATGTAAATAGTTTGAGTTAAGCCAATATTAACATAAGACATTTCAATCAAAATATTGCATAATCAAACTTAATCTCAACTTCTCACATGGGATACTCTCATGATTTTCACTCTTTAAAGTAGTGGTAAAGTATTTACACTCAATCAATCTCATGAAAACAGTTCTACCATATGCTTCCTTGTCCACCTATTCTCCACTACTTAGATCATACAACTTCATGAATCAAGAGGTCTTTATTCAAGGTTGTAATGGGGCCAAGGGGTAATAATGTGGTTAAAGAATAAAAAGGAAAAGATATCAGAAAGGTTCCAAAGACTTCATAGAATTTAGAGACAAAATAAGATTTTGCAAATAAAACTTTCTCAATATTACTTGGAAGTACATAATCACATAGGCTGAATATTTCATATTGAGCTTTTGCTTCATTCTAATCAATTTTGTAACATTCTTTTCTTTTCCCAAATGTTCAAGAGATGATTCAATTTTTTTTTTATGGGAATGTATTTTTACAATATTCCCTTTTCTTTTTCTCTTGACTTTTATCTTTCTCCTCCTCCACATTTATCTTTTGTTCTAACCCAAAATTTTCAAAAAGTATCCCTTGTTTTTTCAATATGTCTCAAACATTGTAGTCCATCTTTAGAACAAGGGTAAAGATATAAATGTGTTTAGGTTAGGTGTAAGATGTGGTTACCAATAAAATAGCATATTCAATGTAGGCTCAAATTGGCTCACTAGGGGGATGTTCTCATGGAACATCAATAAGGGATTGGTTTATTTGGCCCTGGTAAAAATCCTAATGCCTCTATCATATCCATTTAGTTACATGCATCAATATAGTCCTAAATGGTTTAAAGCAAGTTCTAGAGAAACATGTTATCATGAGAGCACACAAGAAAGAAATTGGATTGATATTTATAATGCATCAATCATATAGGCTCAAAACTAATAAGGATGATTATACAAGTCAATATCAAGTCTAAACATGCTTCTTTCTCAATCAACATATCATATTAACATTGGCTCATAAAAAATAGTATCAAGCTTAATTCTCATGAAAATCTTCTCACTAATAACCAGCTTTAGACCTCTGCAATTCATATCTCATCATTATATTAAAAGGAACTAAAACACACTAAAAACAAACTAAAAAGACTCAAAAAAAATTGACAACCTAAACTAAACTAAGAAATCCTAAATTCTTCCCCCCATACTCAATTCTTACATTATCCTCAATGTAATGCTATCACCCCATATGCAAGAATTATATGTAAGAGAAAAGAACTACTAAATAAAAGAAGAAAAATAACTAAAGAAAATATAAAAGATAGAGGGATGGAGAGTAAGAAATAGCAAATCTGATTATAATGTGTGCTCTCCATCCAATTGGGTTGCTCCCAATAAGCGCTTGGTTTATTGTCCTGAGCCTGACTTATTAAAACACAAAAAATAAACAAAATTATTAAAAACTCAAAACAAAGCAAACTAATGAAACTTAAATAAACCTAAAAAATTAAAACGAAGCAAGAAAGAAAAAGAAGACAAATCTGTTATGGCAGGTTGACAATTTCTTCATTAATTGGGCTGCCTTCCAATTAGCACTTGAGTTAATTTGTCCAACCTAACCAACACGCTTTCTTGGCTTTTTAGGCTTGTCAAGCTCATACATGAAACTTCCCAAATTTTTGCTTTTGATAGGAAGCTTTCTTTGCACAACAGTGGATGCATTCTCCATTACAAGTATTATTCCATCATCCTTTGTGGTGTATATCTCATCAAGGAATGGTGCATATTTTGGTATTTGTTGAAATGGCATCCACAAATAAACTATTTAAGGTTTGCAACATGTGTTGTTCATGTTCCTCCTCCTTGAACTTTGCGAATCTACTAGGAAAAGGTGAAAAAGAAACATTAGTAAAAATTGGAACCTTAAAAGTTACCTCAGGTGCCGAAGTATTCTCAATTTTGGCTTCATTATCCTCAAGAATAGAATCCATCTCTAATTTTGTCTCATCCTCGAGTTCCCTTGGACTTTCTAGTTCATCCTCAAGTTGTTCTAGACTAGTATTCTCCTTTAGATCATGTTCATGTGGTTCTTCAGATCTTTGTTCTACCCGTCGCATCATACCACTAGCCAATTGGCTCATTTGCATTTCCAAACTCAGGATACTTGCCCTTGCTTCCTATTAATATGCCCTTGTTTCCTGTTGCAATGCCTTTGTTTCCTGTTGAATTTCCAAAGTATTAGCAATAATAGTATTGATAAGGTCTTCTAAAGAAGTACCTGAGTTTTGAGATGGGTGTTGAAAAAGATCTTGTTCATGAGACCATGATTGATTGAAGCTCGATAGATGATTGTAGTTTGCATAAGGATCTATTTCTTGATAATTTCCCAAGTAGCCATAATTAGGATGATCCCACCATCCCTCATGGTAAGTGTTTGAGTATTGATCATACTGTTGGTCTTGGAATCCTTGATGGCCTTGACATCCTTCCACATCATAGGCTGGTTCAAAATTATCTTTTTGGTAGTATGGGCACCAATTAGTTGGATGATCCATAATGAAGCACACTCCACACTGCCTTGATTGTTGAACATTACCCATGGCCAATTGTTGAACTGGGGAAGTGAGATTAGCTCGTTGGTTCTCCATGTTCATGTATGCCACCAACTCTTCAAGTGTTAGATTGCTCAATTCCATCATGCTTTGCTCAAAAATTGAAAAGAAAAACCTGTATGTACAAGAAAAATAAAATTAATCACAACTGAAAATAAGAATAAACCAAATAACAAATAAACTAAAAGAAGTAATCCCCGACAACGGCGCCAAAACTTGGTGCACCCAAAAGAGTGTATCTAATTTAACCTCGCACTTAAAAGATATCAATTGTAGAGTATAGTGATTATCAAGGTTTTAATCCACAGGGATTTAGTTTAAGAATTATTAATTTATACTTAAATTCAAAGAAAATTGTAGACACCGGATTTTATCCGGGTTGTAATTTGAATTTTATTTTCGAATTAAAGAAAAAAAAATAAAAAAAGGAGGAAAATTCGAAATTAATAATAAAAAAAAAACAACAACAAGTTTGGGTTGAACTAAAATTCTTCTTTGGATTGAACTTGGACTCTAAGAGTTATGGTTGGAACAAATAATCCTTTCTTGATTAGATTAAAGACTCCTAAGTAGATTAAACCCTAATTTCTTTTCCTATATAATGAACCCAAGCCTCAACCACAAAAAAAAAATCAGAGAAATATACAATTTTCGGAATACAGGAGCAAAATCAGTGGAGAAAAAAAAATTGTGAATTTCGAAATTGTGGGTATTAGTGCTAGGATTTGTTTTGAAAGGTGTTTGGTATGGGAAAGTCTAGGTTTTAAATAGACGAAGCATAGGCTAGAAGGTGGTGACCATTTGGCGGTCAACGGAGTAGATCGAAGGAGGTAAAGCTTCGGGTTTTAATTTCAGATCTAGGAAATTCTAGAAAGATTCGGGTAGAACTAGTTTGGTTTTTGAGTTGGGGAGATCGAAAGGAATTTTTTGAGATTTTTTTTGGATTTTTTGACCATCGGAGATCGACGGTGATGGCGGCGGTGAACGGCGCCGAGTGGCGGAGATGGTGACCAGATTCTGGACTTTGCGGTGGTGTTCTTGGCTTGTTCTTGAAGAGAGAAGGAAAGAGACTTTTTTATAAAAAAAACAGGTAAAGAAATGAAATAAAAAAAATTTGATTTTTAAAGCAACAGGCAAGTCGGGCCAGGCAGCCCGCGCACTGTCCCGACCCGTATGTTGCTGATTATTTTTTTTTGTTTTGTTGTTTTTTTTTTTTGTTTTGTTGTTATATTTATTATTTATTTTGTTTATTATTATGTATTTATTATTACTAATAGTATTTTAAGTTTTTTTTTTTTTTGCAGGTTAATTGTTTACTAATTATTTATTATTAGATATTTATTAACCATTATTTTTTTATATAAAAAAAACTATTATTTATTTTAGTTACTACTATTATATTATTAACTATTACTTTTTACATTATATTTTATTATTAATTGATATTATATTTTATATTATTAATTATTATATTTATTTAGTATTATTAACCATTGATTTATTTATTAATAAGATAAGTTTTTTTAATTGATGGTTAGTTATTTTAAAATTAATAAATTGAGATCTTTTCCAATGATGAAATTCGAAAAGATCACAAACGGTGGATTTCTAAGAAATTTCTAGGTGAACGAACTCTCTTAAAAATTCTCCTAAATGAATGGAATGATTTTTTTAAGAGATTATTTTCGATATCAATAAAGATCAAAATTTATTCTTTTGAAATAATTAATTTTTCAATGTTTTTTTTTTCTCTAAGATGATTTTCCATAATAAATGCTTAATTAAAATTGAAGGATAAATTAAGATTTTTTTCGATGATGAAATTCAAGAAAGTCACGAATGATTGACTTTTAAGAAATTTCTAGGTGAGAAAAATTCTCTTATAAAATTCTCCAGAACGAATGGAAGAATATTCTAAGGAATAATTTTCGATATTAAGATCAGAATTTTATTTTTCGAACAAATTTTGGAAGATTAATTTAAGAGAAATAATTTTGTTGAATAATCTAACTTTTCCGAAGACAGAGCCTCTTCAATAGTACGAATGGTTTCTTTTGAATACTCTCGAGGTGAGGAAACGTTTTTTAGTAATTTCTCTATAATGAATGGAACGAAGACCTAAAAAATGATTTTCAAAATTTCTAACAAAAAATGAAAATAGGATAGATAAGACCATTTAATTAAGACTTTTTGAGTATCACAAGACTAATTAGGTACTATCTCTTAGATAGGCGTTGTGAGGGTGCTAATCCTTCCTCACACGTAACCGTACTCCCAAACCTAGTTCTGATAAGTAGACCAGAACCTATTCTTTTTAAGGTGCCTTAGTCAAGCTTAGGATTACTTTAAATAGGATAGATTTATAAAGGTGACTAATCACACCTAGATTAGATGATTAGTGGCGACTCCATTGATTTGTGTCTAGCATGCTGAATTTGTATTTGGCACGTTATGACAGTTTGGCGACTCCACTGGGGACATTAGAGAGTCGAGCCATAGGTTAGTCTTGTGATACCTTAGGTTTTAATAATTGGTCTTAAGTGTTTAATTTTTTATCTTTATTTTTATTTTTATTTTGATTTTGTTATTTGTACTAACAACTTTTGTTTCTTATACATTGGTGGGAAAAAGAAGGTTTGAATGTTCCTTTGCACACACGACACGTTGCATATCATAAAGCCCTATACCCGGGCTCGTCATTTTTAGGAGGGGGTAAAGTACCTACGCCTTCGTGAGGTGATAACCTCCGCAACGGCTAGCGGAACACCTTCAGAGTGTAAAGTACCAAAGCTTTCGTGAGGTGATAACCTCCGCAGCAACTTTCGAAAATACTCTCACCCAAATTGAACCCTTCCGGTTGGAGCCTATAATGGGTAAGGAATGAGGTGCCTTACTTATCCTACATGGATGATGTTAAGGAGCAATTTGGGGACCCTTTTAGCTTGGTCAAGTATCCTAAACCCAGCATATAAACAACACTTAAGTGGTCAACTTTAGGATAGAGTCATGTCCACCCTTGTATAGAGGAGAACCCGAAATTAGGACACACGAAGGAACACTTCTTACCTTATGCCTTTTCATTGACATGATGTTAAATGTTTGTTTATCTTACATATTTGTCTTGCTGATATGCTCACCATGATGATGTAGGGCTTACACATGTTGTGTTTTTATCCTTTCATAAGTTTACTGATATAATATCTAAGTTCTTTTTTTTTTTTCTTTCTTTCTCTTTCTCATTGCATTCGCATCATGCATCATACTAGATATCTTGCCGCATAACAGTCTTTGATAAGAAGAATCTTTACTTTCATCCATGGAAATCCTAGTAAGATCCGAGTATGCAAAGTTTGAATCCCCGAGCTGTTTGAAGTTGAGGTCCTAAAAGGTTCAGCGAAATAAAGAAGACTGTCTACCAGTCGGCTATGTGTCCATACTCCCCGAGGAAGTACATCTAGACCTTACACAGAATGATCTTGCCGATTTAGTTGACATCTGGGGATCTTGGAACAGGGAAAAACAAGAAATATTCCAGCAAAGGTATGGTGACCTCGCATTACTCCTCCAAGTCATAGTAGACACCAACTTAATTCAGGAAATGGTACATTTCTGGGACCCTTCTTATAGATGTTTCGTCTTCAATGAGGTAGACATGGTACCCACTATTGAACAATACTCTGCAATACTCCATTTCGACTACCAAGATCCTGACAAAGTCTACTTGAAAAATAAAAATGGGTTATCCCAGGAAAGTTGCTAGGATGTTGGGGATCAGTTTGTCTGAAGTGGACCATCACGTCGTGGAAAAAGGTGAATATAGTTATATCACATGGGATTTTTTGCTGGATTTCAATAGGGAGCATCTGAACGATGAAGAAGGTATGAAAGCAATGGCACTTGCCCTTTATGGGATGGTTGTCTTTCCCAAAATCTTAGGGTATGTCGAGATGGCCGTAGTAGACTTGGTAGATCAGATTGAGCACTGGCTAAATGTGGCACCAACAATATTGGCAGAAACTATCAGATCTTTGAATCACTATCGACGATTGGGAAATGGACGCTTTACTGGATGCATACAATTATTGTACATATGGACGAAAATCCATTTTGAATGCATTAAGTCATGCTTCACCTCTGACGTTCCCATTCAGGAATTCTGTAACAGTGTTTGGCCGAACCCAAAGGCAAAACGCGTTTGGATGTCATTTTTCTGCAAGCTCAAGAATCGAGAAGTTGTGTGGTTAGCTCATTGGATGAAGATTGATTCTGTGTTGTATAGTTGTGGAAATCAACCTTAGGTACCTCTTCTAGGGCTATGGGGGGTCGTTAGTTACGCACCTATTTTGGTCCTTAGGCAGGCTGGATATGAACAATTTATTCCTATGATGCCAAGGCTCAACCGTTTGGAATTCTCTTATGTGGATGATGGGGCTTTAGAGAATAAAGAAGATCTCGCCAAAGTCTGGAAACAAACTATCCGGGTCGACCAAGGTTGGAAATAAAGAGGATCTCGCCAAAGGCAAGCTCAAGAACCGGTTGTGTTACTGCTGAGTATCTTGTGTGGCAAGTTAAGCGAGACAAAGATGTGGTACTTCTTTGGAAAAAAATTCAGATATCCCAGCTCAGCTCACTCAGTCAGACTCAGTGCTGAAATTTGAATTAACCAAGAGGAATTCACGCGAAAAAGAAGATGAATTAGAGCAGGAAAACCAAAGATTGCGAGTGACGATAAAGAGAATAGAAGACATTCAATCTGAGCAAAAAATTCATGAACTGGATCATGAATGCAAGGTATGGAAGACGGCTTTTGAGCGATTGGATGATTTGTTTTCACAAAGGGTTTTGGAGCTTGAAGATATGGGAGTAGAAAATGCAGAGATATGTTTGGAAAACGTGAAAAAGAAAGAGAAATGCCAAGAGTTAACCCAGAAGCTCGAGAAAATGGAAAGGGAATATGGACAAAAGCAAGACTTCCTCAGGCATTTATTAGACCGGATTTGTAAAAGTGCTCGCAAGGCAGAAGAAATGAACAACAGGATTGAAGGGTTGAAGGCAAATGTACATCCAAAAGACATCAGAGGCCAACTGGAAGTACAAATTATTGCTTCAGAGGGAGTCGTTGAAGAATTTGGACATGATATTCGAGAAATGAAAGAGCAGCTCCTTAAGATGGTTGAAAGTATTCCTCGAGAATATCCATCACCTTTGGATCAACCGCATGCGTTCGGTGGCTCGCATGATGAATCAAAGTATCAAGTAGCTGAACTTAAACACCTAATTCCCTGTACAAAGTCTTCTGATTGGATACCATTTCAGATACCTAAGGAAGAAACTTTTTGCTTCACATCGTCACCACAGATTGGTCCGCTGGCAGACAGATATCGTGGTGTCACTTGTCGATCAGTTTTTGGGCCTGTTAATCAGAAAAAAAAATGTAGTAATCGAGATAGAACTCCTATTGATCCAATTCCAATGACCTACACAGAGTTACTTCCCCAGCTTTTTCAAGCCAATTTTGTCGGACCAATTTATCCGAAACATTTAAAGCCTCTTTATCCTAAAGGTCATGATGCCAATACTACCTGTGGTTATCATGTTGGAATTTCAGGACACTCTACGAAAAATTGTGGAGCTTTGAAACAGAAAGTACAGAGTCTAATTAAAGCAGGGTTTTTGAGCTTCGGAAAGAAGACGAAGCCGAATGTTGAAGGGATCTCATCAATGGCGACACCTTAACTTTGGAGGTTTTGGAATTATTGGAATTTGAAGTCAGAAGATGAGGGATGTCACTCGAAATTCAATCTGGAGGAATTTTTCATTTTTCATTTTTAGCATGACAGTTTTAAGCATTGTTTAGGTGCTTTAGGAGATTTGTTTTTTTGTTAGGAATCCCTTATATTTGCATGATTTATTTTTTCGATCTTAAATAAAATGGTGATTATTGTTAAGAATGAACTTGGCAATCCACTCCTTTGTCTAGTTTCAAATCAGACCACATAAAAGCTTGATTTTTTTGATGGCCTAAATTTGAAGTGTCGTGCACCTCACCTTTCTTTAAACCAGGAAATGAATCCCAAAAGGTCAATGATTTTCGTCTAAGCAATGAGCAATGAAATGATCAATTGATTTGCAAAACATTTTTTTTAGAACCAATTCATGAGGCACTCTCTTGAAAGAATCTAGATTTTGGTAATTTGATAAGTGTCAAGGCTATCTAGAGCTTTAAACACATCACTCCTAAGTTTCTCAACCATGCCCGAACTTTTCTTTTCTTGAATGGTGTCCTTTACTCACATAATAGGGGAAAAATTACCTTGAAAGCCATATTTTTCCAGTATCCTTGATTGTTTTGACTTGAGTAACACCCATTTTCACCCAGTTATCCCTTGCCACATCTTAGGGGGGGATTATGTCACACCCCAAATTCAGGGCATGTGATCGGCCACAGACAAGGTATGCCCCTGCCTCCGAAGCCTGAATATACCCACGAAACCAAATCAAACAAAATTTCGGCATAATCTCGCCCTACATAGGGGTTTGTCGCTCAGTCATCAACATTTGCAATGTAATAATCATCAACACATGACATCTCGATTTGGACACCTGCGATAGGGAGTAACCAAGATGCCCCGCAGCAGACTCAACCTTTATAACATCTTATATACACACATACAGTCATATTATATCATAATGGCATAAGCATCACCAGATCATACTAGGCCTCCGTGACCGTTATACATCATACATCACTTAGATACACCAGTTTACAAAATATAAAGTACATATACATCATACACAAAATGCGTAGGACCCATGATACCCTAGTGACTGCAAAATGTATCCCACCATCGCCACTGCTTACCATTTCCTGGGTCAATCCGCTTACCACAATTATACGAGCGGCTAGCTATCCGAAACCTGGGAAAAGCTGGGTCTTAAGATCTGAAAAATAATGAAAATAAATGGAGTGAGTCAAAAGACTCAGTGAGCATAAGGTTACTAGGAAGAGTACTTGGAAGTTTTGTATTTCATTTCTTAACTATTAAAGCATAAACATGACATATCAAGTATGACTAATTAACCGAAAAGTAATATTTAAAAATTATTCCGCGACTTATAAACATTATTTGTCCCTTATGAAATCTTCTTTGTTGAGTGCTGAATATAAATAGGCCATTGGCCAGCCAAAATCGGTAGCCAAAAATATTTTACAATCGATTTTACATGTATACCTCTATAATTATCATTTAGAAAATTTTCATGACAATAACATCAAAATATCCTGGACTTATACCAGTTCGTAATATTTGTCATTCCGGACTATCTTGTCCATATCATCCCGGACTCATCCTGTCCGTACCATCCCGAACTCATCCTGGTCGTACCATCCCGGACTCATCCTATCCGTACAAAATAGCATCCCGGACATCACCCTGTCCGTACAACAATAGCATCCCGGACATCACCCTGTCCGTAAAACAATAGCATCCCGGACATCACCCTGTCCGTACAATAATAGCATCCCGGACATCACCCTGTCTGTAAAACGATAGCATCCCGGACATCACCCTGTCCGTACAACAATAGTATCCCGGACATCACCCTATCCGTAAAATAATAGCATCCCGGACATCACCCTGTCCGTACAATAATAGCATGATATATTAAATTTGTTTATCTTATTAAATGATTTATATGCTAGGTAACAGCTTCTACACTAGCATATTTCTACTTATGTTTACAAGCATTACAATTTCACTTAGACATTTTATCAAACAACTTGTGTGCATAACATTTAATCTGCAATGTCTAACTATCCTTAAATACTCAACCATCCTATACAATATTATTCATCAACCAATTTCATAAATTAGCAACCATAATGCCTCAAACACAATTCCATACTATTTTTTTCATTAATCCGACAAGTACAACCATAATCTACCTTGTTATGACATCTTAATTAAGAATATATGAGCATTTCATATAGCTCACAATCATTATCATTCAACTCTACAATACTTACCTCATGTAACCATATTAACACTACACTTACGCCATTATTCCGCGTAAGGTTTAAAACTTACCGTTTCTATGATCCGAGCAATCTTTCGTGTTTCAGTATCTGTATCAATCAACAATGCATATAAAACAACAACTACCTCCTAAATTAACCTAATTACTCACAGTGTTATTTCGAGTATTAAAGCGGCATTTTCGTGACTTTGTCGCGATCCCAGGCGAACTCCACGATACGGGTACCTACGACATCGTCAAGATATTCTGTAAATATTTTACAACTACGGGACACTCAAATTCTCATTATTTATAATAGTTAGCTGATATCCAAAAAAGTTCAGCTTAAAAATTTTTTTACAAATAAATTTTTACACTTAGCTCGAATTAAAATTTGGAGCAACAATCAACTAGAAAGTTGCTCACACGATGACAGCAAAGCTAACGGTGGCCTCGAACAACCAAGGAAGATGGCGGCACCACCTCATGGGCAAGCTAGGGTTTCGGCCAAACTTGTTTTAGCCTCTAAATTTTGATTCAAAGCTATTCGATACTAATTTATGGTTTAAGGAGACAGAGGAACACCTCCCGTGGCAAAAAAAATGGTGGCAACATGGTGGTTTACCACCACCAATTTTTAGCCCACATGGTTTCTCATAGCTAAAGGAAAAATCTTCAAAATATAACATCAAAATCAAGCTTAGAACATGAAGTTACCTTTGGGTTTGTGAAATCTTTGAAAATTTTGGTGATTTGCCTAGTAAACGGAGGAGAGAGAAAGCTTGGAAGCAAGCTTCCATGGCTTCCCTTCTTTCTTTCTCATTTTTCTGGTTCCTCACGTGAAATTGGGGGTGGAGAAGTCTGATTTTCAGACTTATTAAGTGGGCCATGGTCAAATAACCATTTTGCCCCTATTTTGTCTTTTAGTATCTTAGCAGGCCAACATGAAATTTTAACGTTCGGAAGACCGTTTTTAACTTTTCTTGACACAGATATGTTCCAAATATGATAATATACTAATCTTCATATTCGGATAATTTTTTTGATATCCCGAAACCCAAATTCGGGCCTCGGAGCGTCAATGGGTCAATATTTTGACTTTTTTCGGTTTTAACTCCGATTTTTGTTCTGATTTCACCAGTAGCTTGCTAACATCATTTTATGTCTATATTAATCTATTGATCCATTTAAAACCTTTTTCGGGCCTTGATGCACCCAAAAGAGTGTATCTTATTTAACCTTGCACTAAAAAGATAAATTGTAAGTATAGTAGTTAGCAAGGGTCGAGTCCTCAGGGATTGGGTTTTAGTTTATAAGTTAATAGTTTAAAACTTAAATTCAAGAACAATAAAAGAAAAGGGGTTTTTGAAGCCAGATTTAAACTAAAGTAAATAATAAGAATAAGATGCAAGGCGGTATAACCAGCCAATAAAAATATATATACTAAATTAGGCGGTATAACCAGCCAATAAAAATATATATACTAAATTAGGCGGTATAACCAGCCAATAAAAATAAAACAAAGTTAATATACAAATTAGGCGGTATAACCAGCCAATAAAAATAAATATAAAAAATAAGCAAACTAAAAGTAAGAAAACAAATAAGTAAGAAGAATCAAATATGAAAAATATGGTTAAGGTTTCATTCTCCACCACTAGACATCATTAAGAATCAATTTCAGATCTATCAATATCAACCAACTATCAAAGTTAACAACCGTAGATAACAACAAGCTCTGTTACCCCAATCTTTCCTTAGTTTGTCGTTAAATAGAACAAGCTCTCTATTTAATCTCTAACCATTAAACAACCTAGAATAAGCTCTCTAAATTCAATTTAATGGCAGCTTTATGATGAGAAAGATAGGCTGATCTAAGCAACAAACACATAAGCTCGGATTGTTCAACTTAGGTTATGTTCCACTTTGCAATTATTGAAAACTTGACCATAATCATTAATCACAAATTGCCACTTATGAATAGGAAATCAAGACAATTACACGGATCAAGACTCCTAAACTAGCAATAGATAATTATCAAGATCTATCTAGTTGTACACCTAAATAAATCTAGACAACATCATGAACAATTCTTGTAGAAGAACATAAGCAACTTTGATAGAAAATTAATGATAGATAGAATCTGAAAATCAATCACAAAACATGTCTAGGGCTTTGAAATCACCCTTAACCAAATAGAAGTTTAGCCTAGCATAGGCATTATAAACATAAAATTAAAGAAAATCTAAGAAGAAAATAAAAGAAAGAAAGAAGAAGAGGAAGAATATTAATTATCCAACCTCTTGCTCTCTCTAAAGAAAAAGAAAACTAGAGAAAAGAAAGAAAACTAGAGAAAAGAAAGAAGAAGAAAACTTAGAGAATTTTATTAAAATGGCTAATATCCTACCTATGTACAATATGATCCTCTACAATCATCCAAGGCCCTCTATTTATACACATTTTGGAGGGCTAAATGACAAGAGACAAGCTTTACAAATTTCAAAGGTAGGTATAATAGATGGGTACATTTTTCTAACAATTTTCGTCATATTGTATGACCATTTTGATCAGCCAACTTGATGGTCGATTTTGTCAATCTTGGAGGCCTGATCTGATCACATGGTCTTCTAGAAAAATGTTCCCCTATGAGTTACTGATTCATAGCCGTTGGAATCAGCTCATTTGCTGATGTGGAGAAAAAGATATGGGCAACATACGAAAACAGGTCAGCACAGACGTCATTGCACATCAGCCAACTTGATGGTCGATTTCTTCAATATTGGAGGCTTTATCTGATCACATGGTCTTCTAGACAAATGTTCCCCTATCAGTTAGTGATCCATATCCGTCGGAATCAGCTCATTTGCTGATGTGTATCGGAGATATGGTCAAAATGCGAAAACTGCTCAGGACAGACGTCATTGCACATCAGCCAACTTGATGGTTGATTTCGCTAGGGAAAACGACTCCGTTTCAAGAAGTGTAAAACATGAAAAAGATAGATATGCCTCTTAACTTTGGACGGTTAAAATTTCAGCCTTATTGCTTCAGTGAAACTCCAAAGAAACTGAACTGATATGGCAAAAGGTGTCGGAACTGGAACTGAACTGGATTTGCCCTTAATTCTAGTAATCTGAAATCACTCAAAGAAACTTGTGAAAAACACCAAATTACATAAAAATATAAAAGATCATAAACACAATTAGACTAAACAATAATAACTCGTATTTGACACAAAACAATAATAAAATATAACTAAAAACTATATAATTATACGAGTTATCACACCCCCACACTTAGCTTTTTGCTAGTCCTCGAGCAAAATCAAATAAAAATAAAATAAGAAAATCTAATCCACTTTCGTAGGAAATCACGGTGGCACTTAGCATGTGACACAAGCCTTTAAACCCCTAGGTGTCCCTAGTGGACGAGTTTAGTCTCGTGAGGGTTTACTAGAACGATACCCACAAACATTGAAAAACTAAAATATAAATAAACTACATATACTAAAAATATTTATTCCTAATCCTTTCAATACAAATTAGAGACAATCTTTGAACAAGTCTTATAAACTAATCAATAGCTTAAAGAATTTCACAAAAAATCATGCTTGAATATAAATTGTTTGAGCTAAGCCAATATTAACATAACATATCTCAATCAAAATAGTGCATGTTCAAATTTAATCTCAACTTCTCACATGGGATACCCTCATGATTTTCACTCTTTAAAGTAGTGGTGAAGTGTTTACACTCAATCAATCTCATGAAAACAGTTCTACCATATTCTTGCTTGTCCACCTATTCTCCACTATTTAGATCATACAACTTCATGAATCAAGAGGTCTTTAATCAAGGTTGTAATGGGGCCAAGGGGTTTGTAATGTGGTTGAAGAACAAAAGGATAAAGATATCACAAAGGTTCCAAAGAGTTTATAAAGTTTAGAGACATAAAAAGATCATACAAATAAAACTTCTCAAAACTCTTATAAAGCACATAATAACATAGGCTAAATATTTATGTTGAGCCTTTGCATCATTCTAACCAACTTTGTAACATCTTTTTCTTTACTTTAACTAGAAGTTCAAGAGAAGATTTTTTTTTTTTTTAATATGGGAATGTATTTGACAATGATCCCTTTCTTTTTCTCTTGACTTTTTTCTTTCTTTTCCCCCCACACTTATTTCTTGTTTCTAACCCAAATTTTCAATAAATCTTCTTTGTCTTTGCAACTTGTCTCAAAACATGCTAATTCATCTTTGGAACAAAGGTAAAGATATAAGTATATTTAGGTTAGGGACAAGTTATGGTTACCAAAGAGATAGCTTATTCAATGTAGGCTCAAATTAGTTCACTAAGGGTGTGTTCTCTTGGAACATTAATAATGGATGGCTGTTTGGCTCTGGTTATAATCCTAATGCCTCTATCATATTCATGTTGTCACATGTATCAATATAGTCTCAAACGGTTTAAAGCAAGTTCTAGAGAATCATGTAATCATAAGAGCACTCAAGAAAGAAATTAGATTGATTTGTATAATGCATCAATCATTATAGGCTCAAAAACTCACAAGGATGATTATACAAGTCAGATTAAGTCTAAACATGCTTCTTTCTCAATCAACATATCATATTAACATTGGCTCATAAAAAGGTTGACATCAAGCTCAATTCTCATGAAAATCTTCTCACTAATAAATCTGTTTTAGACTTATGCAATTCATATCTCATCATAGTATTGAAAAGGAACTAAAACACACTAAAAATAATAATAAAGACTCATAAAAAAAAATAGTAGACAAAAATAAAAGAAATCCTAAATCCTTCCCCCCACACTTAATTCTTACATTGTCCTCAATGTAAGTCTATTAACCCAAATGAAAGAATCATGTGTAAGAGAAAAGAACTAATAACATAAGAATAGGAACAACTAAGACTCAAAACAAAACAAACTCATGCAACCTAAATAATCCTAAAATACTAAACAAAAATTAACAAGTAAACATAAAAAGATTAAAATCAAACTGACAAGGTATGTCTCAAGTCTCCCTTACTCAGACCTTGTTCAGAATGAATACTTCTAAATTGCTTAAAACACAACAAACTTTTTTTTTTTTTTTTAAATTAGAAAAAGATTAAAATCAAACTGACAAGGTATGTCTCAAGTCTCCCTTACTCAGACCTTGTTCAGAATGAATACTTCTAAATTGCTTAAAATACAACAAACTTTTTTTTTTTTTATTAGCAAAATATGTGTCTTACCCCCTACTAAAATATGACATTGTCCCCAATGTCAAATTTTAAAGGTAGAATTTAGGAGATATTACCTGCAGAGGTTGCTAACCACTTATTATAACTGAGACACAACAAACAAAATGTTAGATAATGTCACAAAGACAAAGTGCAGTCCACTCCTTGCTCGTCCATATCTCTTTTTCTTTTTCCGAGCGTTTGCGAAACAACCGTAGCAGATAAACACTCATAAGCTTGGAGATTTTTGAGTAAATCTTCAATGGTTGTAGCAGAAATTATGGTTCTCCTTGCCTCTGAAAACATGAATCCATTATCCACAGCATTATCTAAATATGAAAGCAAATTACTAAAATAACCATTAATATTAAGCAAACCAATGGGTTTCTTATTTGTGACCAAAGATGACCAAGAAGCCACGCAAGCTATTTCTTCCAATGTACCCAGACCTCCTGGTAAAGCAATGAATGCATCGGCAGAATGGTACATGATTGTTATCCGTTCAGGGACACTCCAGACTTGTATTTCCTTACCCAAGGTAGGTCCACAAAAATCTGTGAATAGTTTTGGCACGATTCCTAGAACTGAACTTCCTCCGGCGTGTGCTGCTATAGCGACTGCTCCCATTAAACCCGTACTACCGCCTCCATAAATCAACTGGATCTTTTGTTGGGCAAGTATTACTCCAACTCTTATGGCTTCATCAGCGAATATGTTCTTTTTTCCCTGGATAAGCACCTCGAAAAACACAAATTTTTTTAATGCGTTGGGACGAAGTACTTTCCATTTTTTTTCTTTTTTTTTTTCTTTTTTTTTCGAGTGCCTGAAAGAGAATGAGTACATGGTGTAATACATAGAGGACTGAGTAGTGAATCAGACAAGAGTAATAATGTCGCCGAAAGTGTATCTGACCTGTCAGAAGAAAATGTTAACCTAACAAAAGATTTTTGCGTGATTTCAGGAAGAAAATCAAAAAGAGAAGAAAAATCAACCGTAAAAGACAAATAAAAAAAATGAGAATAATTACACAAATCGAATAACACGTAAATTAAACCGAAATAAAGTTATTGCAAATCAAACCAAAAGCTGAGAAGTCATTTATTGTAGTTGTGATTGTGGCTCACATCTTCCTCTGGTTTTACGTCCAGAAACGGCTTAAACGCCTTCTATGAGTTGAGGATATGCTTCCCATCTAGTTTTCTTACAAGCTGGCAAACAGGGTCTTTTAACATCAGATTCCCAAGATGTTGCCATTCCCTTTGGAATTGCGGCCATAAATCAAGAATTTCTCTTTGTACGTCTCCACTAGGATGCGTCTCAAGAGAAAGTTGGATATTACCCAAATTCTCCTTACTCAGTCCATCCTTAATGAATTCAATTTTATCATCTCGATTAGAGGACGGAATCCCAATAGAACGACATTTACCGTTACACGTCCATCGTGCACATTTGTGGCAATTTGAACTCATGCGCTTTGCTCGTCGCTTCTTTGCAAAAGTGCTTCTACCTGTACCTGGTAAATGCAAAACAGGAAGATATTCATCTTCACGTACCTTGGCTTCAATTATCCAACGTATGTCTCCAGGAATCCCTTTGTGCATAAGCATTCTTAATCTTTCAAATCGAACTTGGTAAAGCTTCAGTAAAATATTTCGAGGAAAAGGAGGAAATCGTTTCTGCAATCTTGTGAGAATATCATCCATCCTGAAAAAAAAAATGAAAAAAAATTGAAAGAGAAATTGGAAGAGAAATTTATATACAATATCAGTTTTGTGGGTAGCTGATGGAACCGACTTAAATAATCACGGAGTA
The DNA here is from genome assembly GCA_030761205.1 of Fremontodendron californicum. NCBI lineage: Eukaryota > Viridiplantae > Streptophyta > Magnoliopsida > Malvales > Malvaceae > Fremontodendron > Fremontodendron californicum. The sequence continues at coordinate 19,543,513 of JAULJL010000020.1, read as the reverse complement.
CCGTTATCCGCCATTTAACCGGGGTTAAAAAAAATTATATTTACATCTAGTTATTTTCAAAACAAGGATCAGAAAGAAAAACAACATAAAAAGACTCAAAAATAAAATCCTAAATTCTTCCCCCCACACATAATTCTTACATTGTCATTAATGTAATGCTATTAACCCCCAATGCAAGAATTATATGTAAGAGAAAAGAACTATTAAACAAAAGAAACTTATGCAGCCTAAATGAACTTAAAAGCAGTAAACACAATTAACAAAGAAACATAAGAAATAAAATAAAAACAATAAAAATAATAAAAGAAAAAGGAAAAGAAAGAGAAAGAGAAAGCAAATCTGAATATGGAAGGTTGGTAATTTCATCTTTAATTGGGCTGCCTTCCCAATTAACACTTGAGTTAGTGTTTTGAATCTAACCAACACCCTTTCTTGGCTTTTTAGGCTTGTCAGGCTCATACATGAAATTTCCCAAATTTATGCGTTTGAGAGGAAGCTTTCTTTGCACAACAGTGGATGCATTCTCCATTACAAGTATTATTCCATCATCCTTGGTGGTGCATATCTCATCGAGGAATGGTGCATCTTTTGGTACTTGTTGAATGACATCCACAAACAAACTGTTTAAGGTTTCCAGCGTGTCTTGTTCATGTTCATCCTCCTTGAACTTTGCGAATCTACTAGGAAAAGGTGGAGAAGAAACATTAGTAAAAATTGGAATCTCAAACGTTACCTCAGGTGCCGAAATACTCTTATTTGGATCATTGGCTTCATTATCCTCAAGAATAGAATTCATCTCTAATTTTGTCTCATCCTCATCTTGTTACTCATTCCTCAAGGTCACAATAGTAGTATTCTCCTTTGGGTTAATCATTGTTTGGGCAGGGAGTTCTTCAGATCTTTGTGCTACCCATCCCACCATACTACTAGTCAATTGGATCATTTGCTTTTCCAAACTCTGGATGCTTGCCCTTGTTTCCTGTTGAAATTGCAAAGTATCAGTAACAAGAGAATATACAAGATCTTCTAAAGAAGTACCTGAGTTTTGAGTCATAAGTGGTGGTTGAAAAAGATCTGGTTCTTGAGACCATGATTGATTGAAGCTAGATGGATGAGTGTAATTGGCATAAGGATCTACTTCTTGGTAATTTTTCGAGTAGCCATAATTAGTATGATCCCACCATCCCTCATGGTAAGTGTTTGAGTAATGATCATACTGTTGGTCTTGGAACACTTGATGGCCTTGACATCCTCCCATGGCCAATTGTTGAACTGGGTAGGTGAGATTGGCTTGTTGATTATCCATGTTCATGTATGCCACCAACTCTTCAAGTGTTAGATTGCTCAATTCCATCGTTTTTCTTTTTTTTTTTTTTTTTTTTCAAAATTTGATAAGAAAAACTTGTATGTACAAGAAAAATAAAATTAATTACAACTGAAAATAAGAATAAACCAAGTAACAAATAAACTAAAGAAAGCAATCCCCGGCAACGGCGCCAAAAATTTGATGCACCCAAAAGAGTGTATCTTATTTAACCTTGCACTAAAAAGATAAATTGTAAGTATAGTAGTTAGCAAGGGTCGAGTCCTCAGGGATTGGGTTTTAGTTTATAAGTTAATAGTTTAAAACTTAAATTCAAGAACAATAAAAGAAAAGGGGTTTTTGAAGCCAGATTTAAACTAAAGTAAATAATAAGAATAAGATGCAAGGCGGTATAACCAGCCAATAAAAATATATATACTAAATTAGGCGGTATAACCAGCCAATAAAAATATATATACTAAATTAGGCGGTATAACCAGCCAATAAAAATAAAACAAAGTTAATATACAAATTAGGCGGTATAACCAGCCAATAAAAATAAATATAAAAAATAAGCAAACTAAAAGTAAGAAAACAAATAAGTAAGAAGAATCAAATATGAAAAATATGGTTAAGGTTTCATTCTCCACCACTAGACATCATTAAGAATCAATTTCAGATCTATCAATATCAACCAACTATCAAAGTTAACAACCGTAGATAACAACAAGCTCTGTTACCCCAATCTTTCCTTAGTTTGTCGTTAAATAGAACAAGCTCTCTATTTAATCTCTAACCATTAAACAACCTAGAATAAGCTCTCTAAATTCAATTTAATGGCAGCTTTACGATGAGAAAGATAGGCTGATCTAAGCAACAAACACATAAGCTCGGATTGTTCAACTTAGGTTATGTTCCACTTTGCAATTATTGAAAACTTGACCATAATCATTAATCACAAATTGCCACTTATGAATAGGAAATCAAGACAATTACACGGATCAAGACTCCTAAACTAGCAATAGATAATTATCAAGATCTATCTAGTTGTACACCTAAATAAATCTAGACAACATCATGAACAATTCTTGTAGAAGAACATAAGCAACTTTGATAGAAAATTAATGATAGATAGAATCTGAAAATCAATCACAAAACATGTCTAGGGCTTTGAAATCACCCTTAACCAAATAGAAGTTTAGCCTAGCATAGGCATTATAAACATAAACATAAAATTAAAGAAAATCTAAGAAGAAAATAAAAGAAAGAAAGAAGAAGAGGAAGAATATTAATTATCCAACCTCTTGCTCTCTCTAAAGAAAAAGAAAACTAGAGAAAAGAAAGAAAACTAGAGAAAAGAAAGAAGAAGAAAACTTAGAGAATTTTATTAAAATGGCTAATATCCTACCTATGTACAATATGATCCTCTACAATCATCCAAGGCCCTCTATTTATACACATTTTGGAGGGCTAAATGACAAGAGACAAGCTTTACAAATTTCAAAGGTAGGTATAATAGATGGGTACATTTTTCTAACAATTTTCGTCATATTGTATGACCATTTTGATCAGCCAACTTGATGGTCGATTTTGTCAATCTTGGAGGCCTGATCTGATCACATGGTCTTCTAGAAAAATGTTCCCCTATGAGTTACTGATTCATAGCCGTTGGAATCAGCTCATTTGCTGATGTGGAGAAGAAGATATGGGCAAAATACGAAAACAGGTCAGCACAGACGTCATTGCACATCAGCCAACTTGATGGTCGATTTCTTCAATATTGGAGGCTTTATCTGATCACATGGTCTTCTAGACAAATGTTCCCCTATCAGTTAGTGATCCATATCCGTCGGAATCAGCTCATTTGCTGATGTGTATCGGAGATATGGTCAAAATGCGAAAACTGCTCAGGACAGACGTCATTGCACATCAGCCAACTTGATGGTTGATTTCGCTAGGGAAAACGACTCCGTTTCAAGAAGTGTAAAACATGAAAAAGATAGATATGCCTCTTAACTTTGCACGGTTAAAATTTCAGCCTTATTGCTTCAGTGAAACTCCAAATATAGCTGATATGGCAAAAGGTGTCGGAACTGGAACTGAACTGGATTTGCCCTTAATTCTAGTAATCTGAAATCACTCAAAGAAACTTGTGAAAAACACCAAATTACATAAAAATATAAAAGATCATAAACACACTTAGACTAAACAATAATAACTCGTATTTGACACAAAACAATAATAAAATATAACTAAAAACTATATAATTATACGAGTTATCAGGCCTTCCCGCGGTCAGTTTTCGATTTTTATTCCTTTAGGTTACTTAAGGACTAATCCGGTTTCAACTCCGTTTTTGATTTTTCTTGTCATATTCACAATCCTCATACGTTATAACATATTTCCATGTGTTCGGATTAGTTTCAAAAAAATCCCGAACCATGTTTTTACGGCAATTTACTCCAGCGTCACTAAATGACGAATTAGACGATTTTAGCTATCGGATTTGATTTTAATGTCCAATTTTTTATCTAAACATCATATTATGATCCTATATGATCACTTAGTCCATTGGTACCATTTACGGACAAAAAACAAAATTTTAGGTAAAATTACCAAAATACCCCTATTCACATTTTACCGATTTTTTTTGTCGATTCATGTCCTAACACTCCCAAATAATGTTATATCACATATAAACACTTTGTGAAGCTAAATTATCACATTTTACGAACTTTCCCCTATCCTGACTTTTAGTCAATTTGGGGTTAAATCACTTAATCACTCGATTAAACCCCCAACTCTACCATTTATCATACAACATGTGTACCACATGGTAGCCCATCCTTTCTATAGGCATTTCAAAGTTTAACCTCGAGCCATCCGCATGTTAAAATTGCCTCGAATTGATCTCGTACTTACGAGGGTATTACAGATTACCAAAGAGCCAAATAACATGATGTTTTTCTTTGCACACCATTACCGACATGCAAACTTTGTTTTCCTCTATGATCGAATGAAATTGCATGGACACTTTGAGAAAGTCGGAATAAGGAGAATTGTTGGGTTGGTCATTCATTTGGATAGACACATTGAGAGGATGCATGAGTTGCAAAACAAAAAACTGTGATATCATGCATATGAGATATTCAAATGATTTTAATGGCAATTCTTATTATCTATTTCACCTGGGGTTTGCTCCTCAATGGAAATATTCATACTGGACATGAGAAATTGCCATCTTTCGTATTCCTTTCACAAAATGAGAAATTATCCTTTGCTACCCCCCTTTGAGCCTATTGGATTCTTGTTTTTTGAATAAACCTTGACCAAGAATCACCCTCTACATCGGGGGGCAAGTATGAAGAATTATCTTTCTATGGAGGGTCATACGTTTGGATCATATTTCTACACCACGAAAAGATTGCCTTATGTCAGAGGGCAAATATTGAAATGGATTGAGTTTCAAATTTTCAAACTCACTTTATGATAGGAAAGTCTATGAAAAGAAATAAGCCAAAAAAAAAAAAGAAAAAAAAAAGAAGAAAGAAAGATAAAGAAAATGAAAATGAAAATGAAAATGAAAATAAAAAAGAAAAAGAAAGAAAGAAAGAAAAAATGAAAAGAAAAAATGAAAAGAAAAGTTCACAAGATGAAATCCTCATGAAGAGAAATGATCCATGGTTTGATGAGAAGTAGAAATGATAAAATCCTCATGAAGAGAAATGATCCGTGGTTTGATTACCTTCACAATGAAAAGAAAGATATGAGATATTTTGAGATGAAGAAATGATCCTTGGTTTAATTACCTTTAAACACATTTTTGGGTCTGATTATCTTTTTTTTTTCATAACCCCAAACCTTGGCCTACATTACAAGCTTGAAAATTCCATTTTGATCAAGTATGAATGTTTAAGTTGAAGAGTTTTTCCTCAAATTTTATCTCATCCTTTTGAATTGTCATTGAAGAAATTTGAATTCTCAAATGCATGGTAGAACCAAAAAAAAAGGAAAGAAAAGTAAAGAATGAAGCTCTAGGGTGAAAACCCAAAACAGGCAGTCTAGAGCAAAAATTTGAAAGCAACTCTGCATAACTATGCTAAGGCCTAACAAGAAGTACAAAAGAAAGGATATTTTGAACCCATCAGGAAACACCGAATACTTTTGAGAAACTTTAGAAGGTCAACATCATTTGGATGACTTTGCCCGAAATTGAAAATCTTTTTTCCTTTCTTGTCCAAATTTTGAACCCATCATAGATAGTCTTGACATTCGTTGAATTGCTATATATCAAGAAACTTAGAAATAGTGCCAAAATGGATTGTGCTTTCAAAATAAAACTTTTTGTGAAAACCTGATTGTTAAAGAAAATTCATTGTGAGTTTAGATGAAGAAACATTGGTTTTTCCCTTATGTGATGAAACTTTCCTTTGATAACCTAAACCTTGACAAATTGAAATAGTCAATGAGCCAAATTGGGACTCACCTTGTCCATTCTTGCAGTAATTACTAGTTTTTAATATATCCAAATTTGCATTTTTGTTTAGAAAATGGAAACTTTATTTTTGAACATGAAAACTTGATATAGGGGAATTTTCATGGGGGCATGATTAAAAAATGATTTTTGGACAAATTCTTTCTTTTCAAAAAAATGTAACATGAGAACATTTAGGTCTAGGGGATGCATATTTGAGGTTTGAACCAGTTTGATAAGAGTGATATTTCTGGGGCAAGAATGAGAAGGCTTTTTACCATGATGAGAAAATAGTTTTGAAAAATGGAATCTATTGAGTTGGTAAATGGCAGAGTAGGCTCTTTTGCAGCATCAGCATTGAAGATTTTTCACTTGGAATTTGAATATGCTTAAAGATGACATTCTGGGAAGAAAGGAGAATGAAATGAGAACAATGAAAAGTTTGGAAATGTATCTGTTTAAAGCTTTGGAATTAAAAGAGAGGGTGTTGTGATCAACTGATGGAGTTAGTGGAGGTCAGCCTGGTTCTAAGTCAGCGTTTGAAAGATTAAAAGATGATGACATGATGAGCTTGAGTATTCCTTTGTCACAATTGAAATTCATGATATTCATGGCATTCAGTGCATGCATTTAAAATATTTCAATAAGGGATAAGATTTTTTCATGAATTATGGTTAAAGGAACTTTTTCTTGAACCTCGATAGGGAATAACTTTTCGTGAGATTTTAAGCCTGGATTAAAGAAAACTCTTTTACATTTTACACCTTGGTTGAAGAGATGAGTTTAGACCTTTGTAGAAGTGAAAATTTTTAAGATGAAAATTCAAGATGAATTGTTTTTCAAAGGTAAGTTTTTTTAAGATTAGAGACGAGAATGATCTAGTGTGAATCCTTAGCTAATTGAGAATCCTTAGTTTAGTGTGAATCCTTAATTTAAGTGAGAATCCTTAGTTCGGTGTGAATCCTTATTTCCTTATTTTGGGTGTGAATCCCTTAGTTAAGTGAGAATCCTTGTTTTGGGTGTGAATCCCTTAGTTTAGTGAAAATCCTTATTTTGGGTGCGAAATCCCTTATTTCTTTATTTTGGGTGCGAATCCTTTAGCTTATTGTGAATCTTTATTTTGGATGCGAATTCTTTAGTTTGAGTGAGAATCCCTTATTCAGGTGAGAAATCTCGTACTTTGATATGAATCCTTTATTTTCAAGTTATTTTAAGTTGTGAATCCTTTATTTTGTAAATTTTAAGTTTGTCTTTAAAGTGAAAGATTTCAAAGTTGGTGTGTTTTTGAGAGATTTGGTTTGAGAAGAGAAATTTTTAGGTTGAAACTAATTAGAGACAGTAAGATTCAATCTATCAGTTTGAAGCCAAGTACAAACAGAGATGAATGATGAGCTTGAGAACCTTTTATTTTGATTAAGAGATTTAGGGAGTTGATATTGTTTATTATAGAGCATTTATGACATCCATTGCACGATATGCATCTGCATTCATGACATTCATGTACTGCATTGCATTCATGTATTTGCACCCAAGAAAGTTTATTTCAGGTATTTAGTATGATTTGGACATGAATTTTAATTTGGAATGCTAATTTGCGAGGTTAGCAATTTCTTTTGGGATTCAAGGTAAGATTTTTGAAGTTTACATTTACGTTTGATGGATTTACAAATTTCGTTGGGAATTTAAAGTTGATGCCTCGGTGGAGGAGTATGTTTTCATGACTAGGTTTATTTAAAGTTGAAGCCTCGGTGGAGGAGTATGTTTTCACGTTAGGTTTATTTAAAGTTGAAGCTTCGGTGGAGGAGTATGTTTTCATTTTGGGTTTATTTAAAGTTGAAGTCTCGGTGGAGGAGTATGTTTTCATGTTAGGTTTGTTTAAAGTTGAAGCCTCGGTAGAGGAGTATGTTTTCATGATTAGATTTATTTAAAGTTGAAGCCTCGGTGGAGGAGTATATTTTCACGTTGGATTTATTTGAAGTGTATGCCTCACTTAGAGAAGCTTTTCTACGATGGGATTTTCTTTAAGTACATAGGACTTTTTAATGTTTGAAAACTTAGTAGGGTGTCTACGTCTTTCACATCCCCTGTTTCTCAGGGAATGCACAAAGAGGGGCAACTGTAGGCACCAGATTTTATCCGGGTTGTAATTTGAATTTTATTTTCGAATTAAACAAAAAAAAAAAGGAAAATCAAAAAATCAAAAAAAAAGGAGGAAAATTCGAAATTAATAATAATAAAAAAAACAACAAGTTTGGGTTGAACTAAAATTCTTCTTTGGATTAAACTTGGACTAAAAAAATAACAAAGAGTTATGGTTGGAACAAAAAATCCTTTCATGATCAAATTAAAGACTCCTAAGTAGATTAAACCCTAATTTCTTTCCCTATATAATGAACCTAAGCCTCAACCACACAAAAAAAAAAAATCAGAGAAATATACAATTTTCGGAATACAGGAGCAAGATCAGTAGAGAAAAAAAAATATTTTTTTTGTGAATTTCGAAATTGTCGGTATTAGTGCTAGGATTTGTTTTGAAATGTGTTTGGTAATGGAAAGTCTAGGTTTTAAATAGACGAAGCATAGGCTAGAAGGTGGTGATCATTCGGCGGTCAATGGAGTAGATCGGAGGAGGTAAAGCTTTGGGTTTTAATTTCATATCTAGGAAATTCTAGAAAGATTCAGGTAGAACTAGTTTGGTTTTTGAGTTGGGGAGATCGAAAGGAATTTTTTGAGATTTGTTTTTGGATTTTTTGACCACCGGAGATCGGTGGCAACGACGGCGATGGCGGCAGCGAACGACGGCGACCTAATTCTGGACTTTACAGTGGTGTTCTTGGTTGGTTCTTGAAGAGAGAAGAAAAGAGATTTTTTTTTAAAAAAAAAAATAGGTAAAGAAATGAAATAAAAAATTTGATTTTAAAGCAACAGGCGGGTCGGGCTAGGCGACCCGCTCGCTGGCCTGACCCGTATGTTGCTGATTCTTTTTTTTTGTTGCTTTGTTGTTTTTTTTTTTTTTTTTGTTATATTTATTATATATTTTGTTTATTGTTATGCATTTATTATTACTAATAGTATTTTAAGTTTTTTTGTTTTGGCAGGTTAATTGGTTACTAATTATTTATTATTAGATATTTATTAACCATTATTTTATATATATAAAAAAAACTATTATTTATTTTAGTTACTACTATTATATTATTAACTATTATTTTTTACATTATATTTTATTATTAATTGATATTATATTTTATATTATTATATTTATTTAGTATTATTAACCATTGATTTATTTATTAATAAGATAAGTTTTTTTAATTGATGGTTAGTTATTTTAAAAGTAATAAATTGAGATCTATTCCAATGATGAAATTCGAAGAGATCACCAACGGTGGATTTCTAAGAAATTTCTAGGTGAATGAACTCTCTCAAAAATTCTCGAGAATGAATGGAAGGATTTTTTTTAAGAGATTATTTTCGATATCAATAAAGATCAAAATTTATTCTTTTCAAATAATTAATTTTCAATTTTTTTTTCTCTAAGATGATTTTCCATAATAAATGCTTAATTAAAATTGATGGATAAATTAAGATCTTTCCGATGATGAAATTCAAGAAAGTCGCGAATGGTTGACTTTTAAGAAATTTCTAGGTGAAAAAAATTCTCTTAAAAAATTCTCCAGAACGAATGGAAGAATATTCTAAGGGATAATTTTCGATATTAAGACCAGAATTTATTTTTCGAACAAACATTAATAAAATATGGGTTAATTTTGGAAGATTAATTTAAGAGAAATAATTTTGTTGAATAATCTAACTTTTCCGACAACGGAGTCTCTTCAATAGAACGAATTGTTTCTTTTGAATACTCTCGAGATGAGGAAACGTTTTTTAGTAATTTCTCCAGAATGAATGGAACGAAGACCTAAAAAATGATTTTCAAAATTTCTAACAACTAAAATGAAAATAGGATAGACAAGACCATTTAATTAAAACTTTTTAAGTATCACAAGACTAATTAGGTACTATCTCTTAAATAGGCGTTGTGAGGGTGCTAATCCTTCCTCACACGTAACCGTACTCCCAAACCTAGTTCTGATAAGTAGACCAGAACCTATTCTTTTTAAGGTGCCTTAGTTAAGCTTAGGATTACTTTAAATAGGATAGATTTATAAAGGTGACTAATCACACCTAGATTAGATTATTAGTGGCGACTCCATTGATTTGTGTCTAGCATGCTGAATTCGTATTTGGCACGTTATGACAAAAACAAAATAAAAGGGAGGTTTTTGAAATCAGTTTAAACTAAAGCAAACAATCAAAAGAACAAAACAAGTAAATAATAAGTAATCAAATATGATAAAAGTATGGTTAAGGTTTCATTCTCCACCACTAGACATCATTGAGAATCAATAATCAGATCTATCAATATCAATTAACTATCAAAATTATCAACCGTAGATAACAACAAGCTCTGTTACCCCAATCATTCCTTAGCTCTTTGATAACTCGTATAATTATATAGTTTTTAGTTATGTTTTATTATTGTTTTGTGTCAAATACGAGTTATTATTGCTTAGTCTAATCGTGTTTATGATTTTTTATATTTTTATGTAATTTGGTGTTTTTCACGAGTTTCTTTGAGTGATTTCAGATTACTAGGTTAAATCAACAATTAAGGGCAAATCCAGTTCAGTTCCAGTTCCGACACCTTTTGCCATATCAGCTATATCTGGAGTTTCACTGAAGCAATAAGGCTGACATTTTAACCGTGCAAAGTTAAGAGGCATATCTATCTTTTTCATGTTTTACACTTCTTGAAACAGAGTCGTTTTCCCTAGCGAAATCGACCATCAAGTTGGCTGATGTGCAATGACGTCTGTGCTGACCTGTTTTCGTATTTTGCCCATATCTTCTTATCCACATCAGCAAATGCGCTGATTCCAACGGCTATGGATCAGTAACTGATAGGGGAACATTGTTCTAGAAGACCATGTGATCAGATCAGGCCTCCAATATTGACAAAATCGACCATCAAGTTGGCTGATCAAAATTGTCATACAATATGACGAAAATTGTTAGAAAAATGCACCCACCTATTATACCTACCTTTGAAATTTGTAAAGCTTGTCTCTTGTCATTTAGCCCTCCAAAATGTGTATAAATAGAGGGCCTTGGATGATTGTAGAGGATCATATTGTACATTGGTAGGATATTAGCCATTGTAATAAAATTCTCTAAGTTTTCTTCTTCTTTCTTTTCTCTAGTTTTCTTTTTCTTTATTTTCTTCTTCTTCTTTCTTTCTTTTACTTCCCTCTTAGATTCTCTTTAATTTTATGTTTATGTTTACAATGCCTATGCTAGGCTAAACTTCTATTTGGTTAAGGGTGATTTCAAAGCCCTAGACATGTTTTGTGATTGATTTTCAGATTCTATCTATCATTAATTTTCTATCAAAGTTGCTTATGTTCTTCTACAAGAATTGTTCATGATGTTGTCTTGATTTATTTAGGTGTACAACTAGATAGATCTTGATAATTATCTATTGCTAGTTTAGGAATCTTGATCCGTGTAATTGTCTTGATTTCCTATTCATAAGTGGCAATTTGTGATTAATGATTATGGTCAAGTTTTCAATAATTGCAAAGTGGAACATAACCTAAGTTGAACAATCCGAGCTTATGTGTTTGTTGCTTAGATCAACCTATCTTTCTCATCATAAAGCTGCCATTAAATTGAATTTAGAGAGCTTATTCTAGGTTGTTTAATGGTTATAGATTAAATAGAGAGCTTGTTCTATTTAACGACAAATTAAGGAAAGATTGGGATAACAGAGCTTGTTGTTATCTACGGTTGTTAACTTTGATAGTTGGTTGATATTGATAGATCTGAAATTGATTCTTAATGATGTCTAGTGGTGGAGAATGAAACCTTAACCATATTTTTCATATTTGATTCTTCTTACTTATTTGTTTTCTTACTTTTAGTTTGCTTATTTTTAAAAGTATATTTATTTTTATTGGCTGGTTATACCGCCTAATTTGTATATTAACTTTGTTTTATTTTTATTGGCTGGTTATACCGCCTAATTTAGTATATATATTTTTATTGGCTGGTTATACCGCCTAATTTAGTATATATATTTTTATTGGCTGGTTATACCGCCTTGCATCTTATTCTTATTATTTACTTTAGTTTAAATCTGGCTTCAAAAAACCCCTTTTCTTTTATTGTTCTTGAATTTAAGTTTTAAACTATTAACTTATAAACTAAAACCCAATCCCTGAGGACTCGACCCTTGCTAACTACTATACTGACAATTTATCTTTTTAGTGCAAGGTTAAATAAGATATACTCTTTTGGGTGCATCAAATTTTTGGCGCCGTTGCCGGGGATTGTTTTTTTTAGTTTATTTGTTACTTGGTTTATTCTTATTTTCAGTTCTAATGAGTTGTATTTTCTTGTACATACGGGTTTTTCTTATCAAATTTTGAAAGAAAAAAAAAAACGATGGAATTGAGCAATCTAACACTTGAAGAGTTGGTGGCATACATGAACATGGAGAATCAACAAGCCAAGCTCACCTCCCCAGTTCAACATTGGCCATGGGAGGATGTCAAGGCCATCAAGTGTTCGAAGACCAACAGTATGATCATTACTCAAACACTTACCATGAGGGATGGTGGGATCATACTAATTATGGCTACTCGAAAAATTACCAAGAAGTAAATCCTTATGCGAATTACACTCATCCATCTAGCTTCAATCAATCATGGTCTCAAGAACCAGATCTTCTTCAACCACCACATATGACTCAAAACTCAGGTACTTCTTTAGAAGATCTTGCCGATTCTCTTGTTACTAATACTTTGCAATTTCAACAGGAAACAAGGGCAAGCATCCAGAGTTTGGAAAAGCAAATGAGCCTATTGGCTAGTAGTATGGTGGAATTAGTAGCAGAAAGATCTCTAGCACTCCCTTCCCAAACGGTGATTAACCCAAAGGAGAATGCTACTATTGTGACCTTGAGAAATGAGGAACAAGATGAGGATGAGACAAAACCAAAGATGGATTCACTTCTTGAGGATAATGAAGCCACCATTCAAATTGAGAGTACTTTGACACCTCAGGTAGCTTTTAAGGTTCTTATTTCTACTAATGTTCCTTCTCCACTTTTTCCTAGCAGATTTGCAAAGTCCAAGAAAGAGGAACATGAACAACAATTTTTGGAAACCTTAAACAGCTTGCTTGTGGATGCCATTAGACAAGTACCAAGATATGCACAATTCCTCAAAGAGCTATACCCCACCAAGAATGATGAAATAATACGTGTGGGGGAGAATGCATTGGCTGTTTTGCAAAGAAAACTTCCTCCAAAACGCAAAAATCCGAGAAGTTTCATGTCTAAGCCAAAAGATCCTAAAAAGCCAAGAAGGGGAATTGGCTAGACTGGAAACAATCAATCAAGTGCTAATTGGGGGAGGCAGCCTAATTAGTGAAAGCATTGCCAAACTGCCATCCTCAGAATTTTTTTTTTTTTTTATCTTTTTCTTATGTTTCTTTGTTAATTGTGTTTAGTGTTTTTAAGTTCATTTAGGCTGCATAAGTTTATTTTGTTTAATAGTTCTTTTCACTTACACATGATTCTTTCATTTGGGTTAATAGCATTACATTAATGACAATGTAAGAATTATGTGTGGGGGGAAGCATTTAGGATTTTGTTTTTGAGTTTTTTTTTTATGCTGTTTTTCTTTCTGATCCTTGTTTTGAAAATAACTAGATGTAAATATAATTTTTATTTTTTTTAACCCCGGTTAAATGGTGGATAACGGTACTCCGTGATTATTTAAATCGGTTCCATCAGCTACCCACAAAACTGATATTGTATATAAATTTCTCTTCCAATTTCTCTTTCAATTTTTTTTCATTTTTTTTCAGGATGGATGATATTCTCACAAGATTGCAGAAACGATTTCCTCCTTTTCCTCGAAATATTTTACTGAAGCTTTACCAAGTTCGATTTGAAAGATTAAGAATGCTTATGCACAAAGGGATTCCTGGAGACATACGTTGGATAATTGAAGCCAAGGTACGTGAAGATGAATATCTTCCTGTTTTGCATTTACCAGGTACAGGTAGAAGCACTTTTGCAAAGAAGCGACGAGCAAAGCGCATGAGTTCAAATTGCCACAAATATGCACGATGGACGTGTAACGGTAAATGTCGTTCAATTGGGATTCCGTCCTCTAATCGAGATGATAAAATTGAATTCATTAAGGATGGACTGAGTAAGGAGAATTTGGGTAATATCCAACTTTCTCTTGGGACGCATCCTAGTGGAGACGTACAAAGAGAAATTCTTGATTTATGGCCGCAATTCCAAAGGGAATGGCAACATCTTGGGAATCTGATGTTAAAAGACCCTGTTTGCCAGCTTGTAAGAAAACTGGATGGGAAGCATATCCTCGACTCATAGAAGGCGTTTAAGCCGTTTCTGGACGTAAAACCAGAGGAAGATGTGAGCCACAATCACAACTACAATAAATGACTTCTCAGCTTTTGGTTTGATTTGCAATAACTTTATTTCGGTTTAATTTACGTGTTATTCGATTTGTGTAATTATTCTCATTTTTTTTATTTGTCTTTTACGGTTGATTTTTCTTCTCTTTTTGATTTTCTTCCTGAAATCACGCAAAAATCTTTTGTTAGGTTAACATTTTCTTCTGACAGGTCAAATACACTTTCGACGACATTATTACTCTTGACTTTTACGGTTGATTTTTCTTCTCTTTTTGATTTTCTTCCTGAAATCACGCAAAAATCTTTTGTTAGGTTAACATTTTCTTCTGACAGGTCAGATACACTTTCGGCGACATTATTACTCTTGTCTGATTCACTACTCAGTCCTCTATATATTACACCATGTACTCATTCTCTTTCAGGCACTCGAAAAAAAAAAAAGAAAAAAAAAAATGGAAAGTACTTCGTCCCAACGCATTAAAAAAATTTGTGTCTTTGGAGGTGCTTATCCAGGGAAAAATAACATATTCGCTGATGAAGCCATAAGAGTTGGAGTAATACTTGCCCAACAAAATATCCAGTTGATTTATGGAGGCGGTAGTACGGGTTTAATGGGAGCAGTCGCTACAGCAGCACACGCCGGAGGAAGTCCAGTTCTAGGAGTTGTGCCAAAACTATTCACAGATTTTTGTGGACCTACCGTGGGTAAGGAAATACAAGTCTGGAGTATCCCTGAACGGATAACAATCATGTACCATTCTGCCGATGCATTCATTGCTTTACCAGGAGGTCTGGGTACATTGGAAGAAATAGCTTGCGTGGCTTCTTGGTCATCTTTGGTCACAAATAAGAAACCCATTGGTTTGCTTAATATTAATGGTTATTTTAATAATTTGCTTTCATATTTAGATAATGCTGTGGATAATGGATTCATGTTTTCAGAGGCAAGGAGAACCATAATTTCTGCTACAACCATTGAAGATTTACTCAAAAAGCTCCAAGCTTATGAGTGTTTATCTGCTACGGTTGTTTCGCAAACGCTCGGAAAAAGAAAAAGAGATATGGACGAGCAAGGAGTGGATTGCACTTTGTCTTTGTGACATTATCTAACATTTTGTTTGTTATGTCTCAGTTATAATAAGTGGTTAGCAACCTCTACAGGTAATATCTCCTAAATTTTACCTTCAAAAAAAAAAAAAAAAAAAAAAAAAAAAAAGAAATTTGTGTTTTAAGCCATTTAAAAGTATTCATTCTGAATAAGGTCTGAGTAAGGGAGACTTGAGACATACCTTGTCAGTTTGATTTTAATCTTTTTATGTTTACTTGTTAATTTTTGTTTAGTATTTTAGGATTATTTAGGTTGCATGGTTTTGTTTTGTTTTGAGTCTTAGTTGTTCCTATTCTTATGTTATTAGTTCTTTTCTCTTACACATGATTCTTTCATTTGAGTTAATAGACTTACATTGAGGATAATGTAAGAATTAAGTGTGGGGGGAATGATTTAGGATTTCTTTTATTTTTGTCTACTATTTTTTTTATGAGTCTTTATTATTATTATTATTATTTTTTTTTGTGAGTTTTAGTTCCTTTTTAATACAATGATGAGATATGAATTGCATAAGTCTAAAACAGATTTATTAGTGAGAAGATTTTCATGAGAATTGAGCTTGATGTCAACCTCTTTATGAGCCAATGTTAATATGATATGTTGATTGAGAAAGAAGCATGTTTAGACTTAATCTGACTTGTATAATCATCCTTGTGAGTTTTTGAGCCTATAATGATTGATGCATTATACAAATCAATCTAATTTCTTTCTTGAGTGCTCTTATGATTACATGATTCTCTAGAACTTGCTTTAAACCGTTTGAGACTATATTGATACATGTGACAACATGAATATGATAGAGGCATTAGGATTATAACCAGAGCCAAACAGCCATCCATTATTAATGTTCCAAGAGAACACACCCTTAGTGAACCAATTTGAGCCTACATTGAATAAGCTATCTCTTTGGTAACCATAACTTGTCCCAAACCTAAATATACTTATATCTTTACCTTTGTTCCAAAGATGAATTAGCATGTTTTGAGACAAGTTGCAAAGATAAGGAAGATTTATTGAAAATTTGGGTTAGAAACAAGAAATAAGTGTGGGGGGAAAAGAAAGAAAAAAGTCAAGAGAAAAAGAAAGAGATCATTGTCAAATACATTCCCATATTAAAAAAAAAAAATCTTCTCTTGAACTTCTAGTTAAAGTAAAGAAAAAGATGTTACAAAGTTGGTTAGAATGATGCAAAGGCTCAACATGAATATTTAGCCTATGTTATTATGTGCCTTATAAGAGTTTTGAGAAGTTTTATTTGTATGATCTTTTTATGTCTCTTAACTTTATGAACTCTTTGGAACCTTTGTGATATCTTTATCCTTTTGTTCTTCAACCACATTACAAACCCCTTGGCCCCATTACAACCTTGATTAAAGACCTCTTGATTCATGAAGTTGTATGATCTAAATAGTGGAGAATAGGTGGACAAGCAAGAATATGGTAGAACTGTTTTCATGAGATTGATTGAGTGTAAACACTTCACCACTACTTTAAAGAGTGAAAATCATGAGGGTATCCCATGTGAGTAGTTGAGATTAAGTTTGAATATGCACTATTTTGATTGAAATATGTTATGTTAATATTGGCTTAACTCAAACAATTTACATTCAAGCATGATTTTTTGTGAAATTCTTTAAGCTATTGATTAGTTTATAAGACTTGTTCAAAGATTGTCTCTAATTTGTATTGAAAGGATTAGGAGTAAATATTTTTAGTATATGTAGTTTATTTATATTTTAGTTTTTCAATGTTTGTGGGTATCGTTCTAGTAAACCCTCACGAGACTAAACTCGTCCACTAGGGACACCTAGGGGTTTAAAGGCTTGTGTCACATGCTAAGTGCCACCGTGATTTCCTACGAAAATGGATTAGATTAGATTTTCTTATTTTATTTTTATTTGTTTTGCTCGAGGACTAGCAAAAAGCTAAGTGTGGGGGTGTGATAACTCGTATAATTATATAGTTTTTAGTTATGTTTTATTATTGTTTTGTGTCAAATACGAGTTATTATTGCTTAGTCTAATCGTGTTTATGATTTTTTTTATTTTTATGTAATTTGGTGTTTTTCACGAGTTTCTTTGAGTGATTTCAGATTACTAGGTTAAATCAACAATTAAGGGCAAATTCAGTTCAGTTCCAGTTCCGACACCTTTTGCCATATCAGCTATATCTCGAGTTTCACTGAAGCAATAAGGCTGAAATTTTAACCGTGCAAAGTTAAGAGGCATATCTATCTTTTTCATGTTTTACACTTCTTGAAACGGAGTCGTTTTCCCTAGCGAAATCGACCATCAATTTGGCTGATGTGCAATGACGTCTGTGCTGACCTGTTTTCGTATTTTGCCCATATCTTCTTATCCACATCAGCAAATGAGCTGATTCCAACGGCTATGGATCAGTAACTGATAGGGGAACATTGTTCTGGAAGACCATGTGATCAGATCAGGCCTCCAATATTGACAAAATCGACCATCAAGTTGGCTGATCAAAATTGTCATACAATATGACGAAAATTGTTAGAAAAATGCACCCACCTATTATACCTACCTTTGAAATTTGTAAAGCTTGTCTCTTGTCATTTATCCCTCCAAAATGTGTATAAATAGAGGGCCTTGGATGATTGTAGAGGATCATATTGTACATTGGTAGGATATTAGCCATTGTAATAAAATTCTCTAAGTTTTCTTCTTCTTTCTTTTCTCTAGTTTTCTTTTTCTTTATTTTCTTCTTCTTCTTTCTTTCTTTTATTTCCCTCTTAGATTCTCTTTAATTTTATGTTTATGTTTACAATGCCTATTGATAACTCGTATAATTATATAGTTTTTAGTTATGTTTTATTAATGTTTTGTGTCAAATACAAGTTATTATTGTTTAGTCTAATTGTGTTTATGATCTTTTATATTTTTATGTATTTTGGTGTTTTTCACAAGTTTCTTTGAGTGATTTCAGATTACTAGAATTAAGGGCAAATCCAGTTCAGTTTCTGTTCCGACACCTTTTGCCATATCAGCTATATCTCGAGTTTCACTGAAGCAATAAGGCTGCAATTTGTAGCCATGCAAAGATAAGAGGCATATCTATCTTTTTCATGTTTTACACTTCTTAAAACGGAGTCGTTTTCCCTAGCGAAATCGACCATCAAGTTGGCTGATGTGCAATGACGTCTGTGCTGACATGTTTTCGTATTATGCCCATATCTTCTTATCCACATCAGCAAATGAGCTGATTCCAACGGCTATGGTTCCATAACTGATAGGGGAACCTTTGACTAGAAGAC
This sequence comes from Fremontodendron californicum, assembly GCA_030761205.1. Taxonomy (NCBI): domain Eukaryota; kingdom Viridiplantae; phylum Streptophyta; class Magnoliopsida; order Malvales; family Malvaceae; genus Fremontodendron; species Fremontodendron californicum. The sequence goes on along the minus strand of JAULJL010000020.1, from coordinate 19,524,834 downwards.
CATGTGATCAGATCAGGCCTCCAATATTGAAGAAATCGACCATCAAGGTGGCTGATGTGTAATGACGTCTGTGCTGACATGTTTTCGTATTTTGCCCATATCTGCTTAACCACATCAGCAAATGAGCTGATTCCAACGGCTATGGTTCCGTAACTGATAGGGGAACCTTTTTCTAGAAGACCATGTGATCAGATCAGGCCTCCAATATTGACGAAATTGACCATCAAGTTGGCTGATCAAAATCGTCATATACCTACCTTTGAAATTTGTAAAGCTTGTCTCTTGTCATTTAGCCCTCCAAAATGTGTATAAATAGAGGGCCTTGGATGATTGTAAGGGATAATATTGGAGATTGGTAGGATATTAGCCATTTTAACAAAATTCTCTAAGTTTTCTTCTTCTTTCTTTTCTCTAGTTTTCTTTTTCTTTAGAAAGAGCAAGAGGTTGGATAATTAATATTCTTCTTCTTCTTCTTTCTTTCTTTTATTTTCTTCTTAGATTCTATTTAATTTTATGTTTATAGTGCCTATGCTAGGCTAAACTTCTATTTGGTTAAGGGTGATTTCAAAGCCCTAGACATGTTTTGTGATTGATTTTCAGATTCTATCTATCATTAATTTTCTATCAAAGTTGCTTATGTTCTTCTACAAGAATTGTTCATGATGTTGTCTTGATTTGTTTAGGTGTACAACTAGATAGATCTTGATAATTATCTATTGCTAGTTTAGGAGTCTTGATCCGTGTAATTGTCTTGATTTCCTATTCATAAGTGGCAATTTGTGATTAATGATTATGGTCAAGTTTTCAATAATTGCAAAGTGGAACATAACCTAAGTTGAACAATCCGAGCTTATGTGTTTGTTGCTTAGATCAACCTATCTTTCTCATCATAAAGCTGCCATTAAATTGAATCTAGAGAGCTTATTCTAGGTTGTTTGATGGTTAGAGATTAAATAGAGAGCTTGTTCTATTTAACGACAAACTAAGGAAAGATTGGGATAACAGAGCTTGTTGTTATCTACGGTTGTTAACTTTGATAGTTGGTTGATATTGATAGATCTGAAATTGATTCTTAATGATGTCTAGTGGTGGAGAATGAAACCTTAACCATATTTTTCATTTTTGATTCTTCTTACTTGTTTTCTTACTTTTCTAGTTTGCTTATTTTTAAAAGTATATTTATTTTTATTGGCTGGTTATACCGCCTAATTTGTATATTAATTTTGTTTTATTTTTATTGGCTGGTTATACCGCCTAATTTAGTATATATATTTTTATTGGCTGGTTATACCGCCTTGCTTAGTATATATATTTTTATTGGCTGGTTATACCGCCTTGCATCTTATTCTTATTATTTACTTTAGTTTAAATCTGGCTTCAAAAACCCCTTTTCTTTTATTGTTCTTGAATTTAAGTTTTAAACTATCAACTTATAAACTAAAACCCAATCCCTGAGGACTCGACCCTTGCTAACTACTATACTTACAATTGATCTTTTTAGTGCAAGGTTAAATAAGATACACTCTTTTGGGTGCATCAAATTTTTGGCGCCGTTGCCGGGGATTGTTTTCTTTAGTTTATTTGTTACTTGGTTTATTCTTATTTTCAGTTCTAATGAGTTTTATTTTCTTGTACATACGGGTTTTTCTGATCAAATTTTGAAAAAAAAAAAAAAAAAAAAAAAAAAAAAAACGATGGAGTTGAGCAATCTAACACTTGAAGAGTTGGTGGCATACATGAACATGGAGAATCAACAAGCCAATCTCACCTTCCCAGTTCAACAATTGGCCATGGGAGGATGTCAAGGCCATCAAGTGTTCCAAGACCAACAGTATGATCATTACTCAAACACTTACCATGAGGGATGGTGGGATCATACTAATTATGGCTACTCGAAAAATTACCAAGAAGTAGATCCTTATGCCAATTACACTCATCCATCTAGCTTCAATCAATCATGGTCCCAAGAACCAGATCTTTTTCAACCACCACATATGACTCAAAACTCAGGTACTTCTTTAGAAGATCTTGTCTATTCTCTTGTTACTGATACATTGCAATTTCAACAGGAAACAAGGGCAAGCATCCAGAGTTTGGAAAAGCAAATGATCCAATTGACTAGTAGTATGGTGGGATGGGTAGCACAAAGATCTGAAGAACTCCCTGCCCAAACAATGATTAACCCAAAGGAGAATACTACTATTGTGACCTTGAGGAATGAGGAACAAGATGAGGATGAGACAAAATTAGAGATGAATTCTATTCTTGAGGATAATGAAGCCAATGATCCAAATAAGAGTATTTCAGCACCTGAGGTAACGTTTGAGATTCCAATTTTTACTAATGTTTCTTCTCCATCTTTTCCTAGTAGATTCGCAAAGTTCAAGGAGGATGAACATGAACAAGACACGCTGGAAACCTTAAACAGTTTGTTTGTGGATGTCATTCAACAAGTACCAAAAGATGCATCATTCCTCGATGAGATATGCACCACCAAGGATGATGGAATAATACTTGTAATGGAGAATACATCCACTGTTGTGCAAAGAAAGCTACCTCTCAAACGCATAAATTTGGAAAATTTCATGTATGAGCCTGACAAGCGTAAAAAGCCAAGAAGGGGTGTTGGTTAGATTCAAAACACTAACTCAAGTGTTAATTGGGAAGGCAGCCCAATTAAAGATGAAATTGCCAACCTTCCATATTCAGATTTGCTTTCTCTTTCTCTTTCTTTTCCTTTTTCTTTTATTATTTTTATTGTTTTTATTTTTATTTCTTATGTTTCTTTGTTAATTGTGTTTACTGTTTTTAAGTTCATTTAGGCTGCATAAGTTTCTTTTGTTTAATAGTTCTTTTCTCTTACATATAATTCTTGCATTGGGGGATAATAGCATTACATTAATGACAATGTAAGAATTATGTGTGGGGGGAAGAATTTAGGATTTTATTTAGAGTGTTTTATTTTTGAGTCTTTTTATGTTGTTTTTTTTTTTTTGATCCTTGTTTTGAAAATAACTAGATGTAAATATAATTTTTATTTTTTTAACCCCGGTTAAATGGCGGATAACGGTACTCCGTGATTATTTAAATCGGTTCCATCAGCTACCCACAAAACTGATATTGTATATAAATTTCTCTTCCAATTTCTCTTTCATTTTTTTCATTTTTTCAGGATGGATGATATTCTCACAAGATTGCAGAAACGATTTCCTCCTTTTCCTCGAAATATTTTACTGAAGCTTTACCAAGTTCGACTTGAAAGATTAAGAATGCTTATGCACAAAGGGATTCCTGACGACATACGTTGGATAATTGAAGCCAAGGTACGTGAAGATGAATATCTTCCTGTTTTGCATTTACCAGGTACAGGTAGAAGCACTTTTGCAAAGAAGCGACGAGCAAAGCGCATGAGTTCAAATTGCCACAAATGTGCACGATGGACGTGTAACGGTAAATGTCGTTCTATTGGGATTCCGTCCTCTAATCGAGATGATAAAATTGAATTCATTAAGGATGGACTGAGTAAGGAGAATTTGGGTAATATCCAACTTTCTCTTGAGACGCATCCTAGTGGAGACGTACAAAGAGAAATTCTTGATTTATGGCCGCAATTCCAAAGGGAATGGCAACATCTTGGGAATCTGATGTTAAAAGACCCTGTTTGCCAGCTTGTAAGAAAACTGGATGGGAAGCATATCCTCGACTCATAGAAGGCGTTTAAGCCGTTTCTGGACGTAAAACCAGAGGAAGATGTCAAATACACTTTCGGCGACATTATTACTCTTGACTTTTACGGTTGATTTTTCTTCTCTTTTTGATTTTCTTCCTGAAATCACGCAAAAATCTTTTGTTAGGTTAACATTTTCTTCTGACAGGTCAGATACACTTTCGGCGACATTATTACTCTTGTCTGATTCACTACTCAGTCCTCTATATATTACACCATGTACTCATTCTCTTTCAGGCACTCGAAAAAAAAATGGAAAGTACTTCATCCCAGCGCATTAAAAAAATTTGTGTCTTTGGAGGTGCTTATCCAGGGAAAAATAACATATTCGCTGATGAAGCCATAAGAGTTGGAGTAATACTTGCCCAACAAAAGATCCTCTTGATTTATGGAGGCGGTAGTACGGGTTTAATGGGAGCAGTCGCTACAGCAGCACACACCGGAGGAAGTCCAGTTCTAGGAATCGTGCCAAAACTATTCACAAGTTTTTGTGGACCTACCGTGGGTAAGGAAATACAAGTCTGGAGTGTCCCTGAACGGATAACAATCATGTACCATTCTGCCGATGCATTCATTGCTTTACCAGGAGGTCTGGGTACATTGGAAGAAATAGCTTGCGTGGCTTCTTGGTCATCTTTGGTCACAAATAAGAAACCCATTGGTTTGCTTAATATTAATGGTTATTTTAGTAATTTGCTTTCATATTTAGATAATGCTGTGGATAATGGATTCATGTTTTCAGAGGCAAGGAGAACCATAATTTCTGCTACAACCATTGAAGATTTACTTAAAAAGCTCCAAGCTTATGAGTGTTTATCTGCTACGGTTGTTTCGCAAACGCTCGGAAAAAGAAAAAGAGATATGGACGAGCAAGGAGTGGATTGCACTTTGTCTTTGTGACATTATCTAACATTTTGCTTGTTGTGTCTCAGTTATAATAAGTGGTTAGCAACCTCTGCAGGTAATATCTCCTAAATTCTACCTTTAAAATTTGACATTGGGGACAATGTCATATTTTAGTAGGGGGTAAGGGACATATTTTGCTAATTTAAAAAAAAAAATAAAAAAAATAAAAAATAAAAAATTTTAAGAAGTATTCATTCTGAACAAGGTCTGAGTAAGGGAGACTTGAGACATACCTTGTCAGTTTGATTTCTTCTTTTCAAAAAAAAAAAAAAAAAAAAAAGTTTGTTGTGTTTTAAGCAATTTAGAAGTATTCATTCTGAACAAGGTCTGAGTAAGGGAGACTTGAGACACACCTTGTCAGTTTGATTTTAATCTTTTTATGTTTACTTGTTAATTTTTGTTTAGTATTTTAAGATTATTTAGGTTGCATGAGTTTGTTTTGTTTTGAGTCTTAGCTGTTCCTATTCTTATGTTATTAGTTCTTTTCTCTTACACATGATTCTTTCATTTGGGTTAATAGACTTACATTGAGGACAATGTAAGAATTAAGTGTGGGGGGAATGATTTAGGATTTCTTTTATTTTTGTCTACTATTTTTTTTTATTTTTATGAGTCTTTATTATAATTTTTAGTGTGTTTTAGTTCCTTTTTAATACAATGATGAGATATGAATTGCATAAGTCTAAAACAGAGTTATTAGTAAGAAGATTTTCATGAGAATTGAGCTTGATATCATTTTTTTTTTATAAGCCAATGTTAATATGATATGTTGATTGAGAAAGAAGCATGTTTAGACTTAATCTGACTTGTATAATCATCCTTGTGAGTTTTTGATCCTATAATGATTGATGCATTATACAAATCAATCTAATTTCTTTCTTGAGTGCTCTTATGATTACAGGATTCTCTAGAACTTGCTTTAAACCGTTTGAGACTATATTGATACATGTGACAACATGAATATGATAGAGGCATTAGGATTTTTAGCCAGAGCCAAACAGCCATCCCTTATTGATGTTCCAAGAGAACACACCCTTAGTGAACCAATTTGAGCCTACATTGAATAAGCTATCTCTTTGGTAACCATAACTTGTCCCTAACCTAAATATACTTATATCTTTACCTTTGTTCCAAAGATGAATTAGCATGTTTTGAGACAAGTTGCAAAGACAAGGGATATTTTTAGTTAAAAATTTGGGTTAGAAACAAGAAATAAGTGTGGGGGGGAAAGAAAAGAAAAGTCAAAAAAAAAAAAAAAAAAAAAAAAGAAATGGAATACTGGCAAATACATTCAAAAAAAAAATATGAATCATCTCTTGAATTTTGGGAAAAAGAAAAAGATGTTACAAAGTTGTTCAGAATGAAGAAAAGGCCCAACATAAATATCCGGCCTAGGTGACTATGTACTTGTAAAGAGTTTTGAGAAGTTTCTTTGTATGATCTTTTTATGTCTCTAAACTTTATGAACTCTTTGGAACCTTTGTGATATCTTTATCCTTTTGTTCTTCAACCACATTACAAACCCCTTGGCCCCATTACAACCTTGATTAAAGACCTCTTGATTCATGAAGTTGTATGATCTAAATAGTGGAGAATAGGTGGACAAGCAAGAATATGGTAGAACTGTTTTCATGAGATTGATTGAGTGTAAACACTTCACCACTACTTTAAAGAGTGAAAATCATGAGGGTATCCCATGTGAGAAGTTGAGATTAAATTTGAACATGCAATATTTTGATTGAGATATGTTATGCTAATATTGGCTTAACTCAAACAATTTACATTCAAGCATGATTTTTTGTGAAATTCTTTAAGCTATTGATTAGTTTATAAGACTTGTTCAAATATTGTATCTAATTTGTATTGAAAGGATTAGGAGTAAATATTTTTAGTATATGCAGTTTATTTATATTTTAGTTTTTCAATGTTTGTGGGTATCGTTCTAGTAAACCCTCACGAGACTAAACTCGTCCACTAGGGACACCTAGGGGTTTAAAGGCTTGTGTCACATGCTAAGTGCCACCGTGATTTCCTACGAAAATGGATTAGATTAGATTTTCTTATTTTATTTTTATTGAGTCGTTGCTAGGGACTAGCAACAATCTAAGTGTGGGGGTGTGATAACTCGTATAATTATATAGTTTTTAGTTATGTTTTATTAATGTTTTGTGTCAAATACGAGTTATTATTGTTTAGTCTAATTGTGTTTATGATCTTTTATATTTTTATGTATTTTGGTGTTTTTCACAAGTTTCTTTGAGTGATTTCAGATTACTAGAATTAAGGGCAAATCCAGTTCAGTTTCAGTTCCGACACCTTTTTCCATATCAGCTATATCTCGAGTTTCACTGAAGCAATAAGGCTGCAATTTGTAGCCATGCAAAGCTAAGAGGCATATCTATCTTTTTCATGTTTTACACTTCTTAAAACGGAGTCGTTTTCCCTAGCGAAATCGACCATCAAGTTGGCTGATGTGCAATGACGTCTGTGCTGACATGTTTTCGTATTATGCCCATATCTTCTTATCCACATCAGCAAATGAGCTGATTCCAACGGCTATGGTTCCATAGCTGATAGGGGAACCTTTGTATAGAAGACCATGTGATCAGATCAGGCCTCCAATATTGAAGAAATCGACCATCAAGGTGGCTGATGTGTAATGACGTCTGTGCTGACATGTTTTCGTATTTTGCCCATATCTGCTTAACCACATCAGCAAATGAGCTGATTCCAACGGCTATGGTTCCGTAACTGATAGGGGAACCTTTTTCTAGAAGACCATGTGATCAGATCAGGCCTCCAATATTGACGAAATTGACCATCAAGTTGGCTGATCAAAATCGTCATATACCTACCTTTGAAATTTGTAAAGCTTGTCTCTTGTCATTTAGCCCTCCAAAATGTGTATAAATAGAGGGCCTTGGATGATTGTAAGGGATAATATTGGAGATTGGTAGGATATTAGCCATTTTAACAAAATTCTCTAAGTTTTCTTCTTCTTTCTTTTCTCTAGTTTTCTTTTTCTTTAGAAAGAGCAAGAGGTTGGATAATTAATATTCTTCTTCTTCTTCTTTCTTTCTTTTATTTTCTTCTTAGATTCTATTTAATTTTATGTTTATAGTGCCTATGCTAGGCTAAACTTCTATTTGGTTAAGGGTGATTTCAAAGCCCTAGACATGTTTTGTGATTGATTTTCAGATTCTATCTATCATTAATTTTCTATCAAAGTTGCTTATGTTCTTCTACAAGAATTGTTCATGATGTTGTCTTGATTTGTTTAGGTGTACAACTAGATAGATCTTGATAATTATCTATTGCTAGTTTAGGAGTCTTGATCCGTGTAATTGTCTTGATTTCCTATTCATAAGTGGCAATTTGTGATTAATGATTATGGTCAAGTTTTCAATAATTGCAAAGTGGAACATAACCTAAGTTGAACAATCCGAGCTTATGTGTTTGTTGCTTAGATCAACCTATCTTTCTCATCATAAAGCTGCCATTAAATTGAATCTAGAGAGCTTATTCTAGGTTGTTTGATGGTTAGAGATTAAATAGAGAGCTTGTTCTATTTAACGACAAACTAAGGAAAGATTGGGATAACAGAGCTTGTTGTTATCTACGGTTGTTAACTTTGATAGTTGGTTGATATTGATAGATCTGAAATTGATTCTTAATGATGTCTAGTGGTGGAGAATGAAACCTTAACCATATTTTTCATTTTTGATTCTTCTTACTTGTTTTCTTACTTTTCTAGTTTGCTTATTTTTAAAAGTATATTTATTTTTATTGGCTGGTTATACCGCCTAATTTGTATATTAATTTTGTTTTATTTTTATTGGCTGGTTATACCGCCTAATTTAGTATATATATTTTTATTGGCTGGTTATACCGCCTTGCTTAGTATATATATTTTTATTGGCTGGTTATACCGCCTTGCATCTTATTCTTATTATTTACTTTAGTTTAAATCTGGCTTCAAAAACCCCTTTTCTTTTATTGTTCTTGAATTTAAGTTTTAAACTATCAACTTATAAACTAAAACCCAATCCCTGAGGACTCGACCCTTGCTAACTACTATACTTACAATTGATCTTTTTAGTGCAAGATTAAATAAGATACACTCTTTTGGGTGCATCACCTATGCTAGGCTAAACTTCTATTTGGTTAAGGGTGATTTCAAAGCCCTAGACATGTTTTGTGATTGATTTTCAGATTCTATCTATCATTAATTTTCTATCAAAGTTGCTTATGTTCTTCTACAAGAATTGTTCATGATGTTGTCTTGATTTATTTAGGTGTACAACTAGATAGATCTTGATAATTATCTATTGCTAGTTTAGGAATCTTGATCCGTGTAATTGTCTTGATTTCCTATTCATAAGTGGCAATTTGTGATTAATGATTATGGTCAAGTTTTCAATAATTGCAAAGTGGAACATAACCTAAGTTGAACAATCCGAGCTTATGTGTTTGTTGCTTAGATCAACCTATCTTTCTCATCATAAAGCTGCCATTAAATTGAATTTAGAGAGCTTATTCTAGGTTGTTTAATGGTTAGAGATTAAATAGAGAGCTTGTTCTATTTAACGACAAACTAAGGAAAGATTGGGATAACAGAGCTTGTTGTTATCTACGGTTGTTAACTTTGATAGCTGGTTGATATTGATAGATCTGAAATTGATTCTTAATGATGTCTAGTGGTGGAGAATGAAACCTTAACCATATTTTTCATATTTGATTCTTCTTACTTATTTGTTTTCTTACTTTTAGTTTGCTTATTTTTAAAAGTATATTTATTTTTATTGGCTGGTTATACCGCCTAATTTGTATATTAACTTTGTTTTATTTTTATTGGCTGGTTATACCGCCTAATTTAGTATATATATTTTTATTGGCTGGTTATACCGCCTTGCATCTTATTCTTATTATTTACTTTAGTTTAAATCTGGCTTCAAAAAACCCCTTTTCTTTTATTGTTCTTGAATTTAAGTTTTAAACTATTAACTTATAAACTAAAACTCAATCCCTGAGGACTCGACCCTTGCTAACTACTATACTGACAATTTATCTTTTTAGTGCAAGGTTAAATAAGATACACTCTTTTGGGTGCATCACTCTTCATTAAATAGAATAAACTCTCTATTTAATCTCTAATTATCAAACAACCTAGAATAAGCTCTCTAAATTCAATTTGATAGCAGCTTTATGATAAGAAAGATAGGTTGATCTAAGCAAAAAACACGTAAGCTGATGCACCCAAAAGAGTGTATCTTATTTAACCTTGCACTAAAAAGATAAATTGTAAGTATAGTAGTTAGCAAGGGTCGAGTCCTCAGGGATTGGGTTTTAGTTTATAAGTTAATAGTTTAAAACTTAAATTCAAGAACAATAAAAGAAAAGGGGTTTTTGAAGCCAGATTTAAACTAAAGTAAATAATAAGAATAAGATGCAAGGCGGTATAACCAGCCAATAAAAATATATATACTAAATTAGGCGGTATAACCAGCCAATAAAAATATATATACTAAATTAGGCGGTATAACCAGCCAATAAAAATAAAACAAAGTTAATATACAAATTAGGCGGTATAACCAGCCAATAAAAATAAATATAAAAAATAAGCAAACTAAAAGTAAGAAAACAAATAAGTAAGAAGAATCAAATATGAAAAATATGGTTAAGGTTTCATTCTCCACCACTAGACATTATTAAGAATCAATTTCAGATCTATCAATATCAACCAACTATCAAAGTTAACAACCGTAGATAACAACAAGCTCTGTTACCCCAATCTTTCCTTAGTTTGTCGTTAAATAGAACAAGCTCTCTATTTAATCTCTAACCATTAAACAACCTAGAATAAGCTCTCTAAATTCAATTTAATGGCAGCTTTATGATGAGAAAGATAGGTTGATCTAAGCAACAAACACATAAGCTCGGATTGTTCAACTTAGGTTATTTTTCACTTTGCAATTATTGAAAACTTGACCATAATCATTAATCACAAATTGCCACTTATGAATAGGAAATCAAGACAATTACACGGATCAAGACTCCTAAACTAGCAATAGATAATTATCAAGATCTATCTAGTTGTACACCTAAATAAATCTAGACAACATCATGAACAATTCTTGTAGAAGAACATAAGCAACTTTGATAGAAAATTAATGATAGATAGAATCTGAAAATCAATCACAAAACATGTCTAGGGCTTTGAAATCACCCTTAACCAAATAGAAGTTTAGCCTAGCATAGGCATTATAAACATAAAATTAAATAGAATCTAAGAAGAAAATAAAAGAAAGAAAGAAGAAGAAGAAGAATATTAATTATCCAACCTCTTGCCCTTTCTAAAGAAAAAGAAAACTAGAGAAAAGAAAGAAAACTAGAGAAAAGAAAGAAGAAGAAAACTTAGAGAATTTTATTAAAATGGCTAATATCCTACCTATGTACAATATGATCCCTTACAATCATCCAAGGCCCTCTATTTATACACATTTTGGAGGGCTAAATGACAAGAGACAAGCTTTACAAATTTCAAAGGTAGGTATAATAGGTGGGTGCATTTTCTAACAATTTTCGTCATACATGACGATTTTGATCAGCCAACTTGATGGTCGATTTTGTCAATTTTGCAGGCCTTATCTGATCACATGGTCTTCTAGAAAAATGTTACCCTATCAGTTACTGATCCATAGCCGTTGGAATCAGCTCATTTGCTGATGTGGATAAGAAGATATGGGCAAAATACAAAAACAGGTCAGCACAGACGTCATTGCAAATCAGCCAACTTGATGGTCGATTTCGCTAGGGAAAACGACTCCGTTTCAAGAAGTGTAAAACATGAAAAAGATAGATATTCCTCTTAGCTTTGCACGGCTACAAATTTCAGCCTTATTGCTTCAGTGAAACTCGAGATATAGCTGATATGGAAAAAGGTATCGGAACTGGAACTGAACTGGATTTGCCCTTAATTCTAGTAATCTGAAATCACTCAAAGAAACTTGTGAAAAACACCAAAATACATAAAAATATAAAAGATCATAAACACAATTAGACTAAACAATAATAACTCGTATTTGACACAAAACAATAATAAAACATAACTAAAAACTATATAATTATACGAGTTATCACACCCCCACACTTAGATTGTTGCTAGTCCCTAGCAACGACTCAATAAAAATAAAATAAGAAAATCTAATCTAATCCACTTTCGTAGGTGTCCCTAGTGGACGAGTTTAGTCTCGTGAGGGTTTACTAGAACGATACCCACAAACATTGAAAAACTAAAATATAAATAAACTACATATACTAAAAATATTTACTCCTAATCCTTTCAATACAAATTAGAGACAATCTTTGAACAAGTCTTATAAACTAATCAATAGCTTAAAGAATTTCACAAAAAATCATGCTTGAATGTAAATTGTTTGAGTTAAGCCAATATTAACATAACATATTTCAATCAAAATAGTGCATATTCAAACTTAATCTCAACTACTCACATGGGATACCCTCATGATTTTCACTCTTTAAAGTAGTGGTGAAGTGTTTACACTCAATCAATCTCATGAAAACAGTTCTACCATATTCTTGCTTGTCCACCTATTCTCCACTATTTAGATCATACAACTTCATGAATCAAGAGGTCTTTAATCAAGGTTGTAATGGGGCCAAGGGGTTTGTGATAACTCGTATAATTATATAGTTTTTAGTTATGTTTTATTATTGTTTTGTGTCAAATACGAGTTATTATTGTTTAGTCTAATTGTGTTTATGATCTTTTATATTTTTATGTAATTTGGTGTTTTTCACAAGTTTCTTTGAGTGATTTCAGATTACTAGAATTAAGGGCAAATCCAGTTCAGTTCCAGTTCCGACACATTTTGCCATATCCGCTATATCTGGAGTTTCACTGAAGAAATAAGGCTGAAATTTGTAGCCGTGCAAAGCTAAGACGCATATCTATCTTTTTCATGTTTTATACTTCTTGAAACGGAGTCGTTTTCCCTAGCGAAATCGACCATCAAGTTGGCTGATGTGCAATGACGTCTGTGCTGACCTGTTTTCGTATTTTGCCCATATCTGCTTATCCACATCAGCAAATGAGCTGATTTCAATGGCTATGGATCCGTAACTGATACGGGAACCTTTGTCTAGAAGACCATATGATCAGATCAGGCCTCTAATATTGACGAAATCGACCATCAAGTTGGCTGATGTGCAATGACGTCTGTGCTGACATGTTTTCGTATTTTGCCCATATCTGCTTATCCACATCAGAAAATGAGCTGATTCCAACGGCTATGGATTCGTAACTGATAGGGGAACCTTTTTCTAGAAGACCATGTGATCAGATCAGGCCTCCAACATTGACGAAATCGACCATCAAGTTGGCTGATCAAAATTGTCATACAATATGACGAAAATTGTTAGAAAAATTCACCCACCTATTATACCTACCTTTGAAATTTGTAAAGCTTGTCTCTTGTCATTTAGCCCTCCAAAATGTGTATAAATAGAGGGCCTTGGATGATTGTAAGGGATCATATTGTACATAGGTAGGATATTAGCCATTTTAATAAAATTCTCTAAGTTTTCTTCTTCTTTCTTTTCTCTAGTTTTCTTTTTCTTTAGAGAGAGCAAGAGGTTGGATAATTAATATTCTTCCTCTTCTTCTTTCTTTCTTTTATTTTCTTCTTAGATTTTCTTTAATTTTATGTTTATGTTTATAATGCCGATGCTAGGCTAAAACTTCTATTTGGTTAAGGGTGATTTCAAAGCCCTAGACATGTTTTGTGATTGATTTTCAGATTCTATCTATCATTAATTTTCTATCAAAGTTGCTTATGTTCTTCTACAAGAATTGTTCATGATGTTGTCTTGATTTATTTAGGTGTACAACTAGATAGATCTTGATAATTATCTATTGCTAGTTTAGAAGTCTTGATCCGTGTAATTGTCTTGATTTCCTATTCATAAGTGGCAATTTGTGATTAATGATTATGGTCAAGTTTTCAATAATTGCAAAGTGGAACATAACCTAAGTTGAACAATCCGAGCTTATGTGTTTGTTGCTTAGATCAACCTATCTTTCTCATCATAAAGCTGCCATTAAATTGAATTTAGAGAGCTTATTCTAGGTTGTTTAATGGTTAGAGATTAAATAGAGAGCTTGTTCTATTTAACGACAAACTAAGGAAAGATTGGGGTAACAGAGCTTGTTGTTATCTACGGTTGTTAACTTTGATAGTTGGTTGATATTGATAGATCTGAAATTGATTCTTAATGATGTCTAGTGGTGGAGAATGAAACCTTAACCATATTTTTCATATTTGATTCTTCTTACTTACTTGTTTTCTTACTTTTAGTTTGCTTATTTTTTATATTTATTTTTATTGGCTGGTTATACCGCCTAATTTGTATATTAACTTTGTTTTATTTTTATTGGCTGGTTATACCGCCTAATTTAGTATATATATTTTTATTGGCTGGTTATACCGCCTAATTTAGTATATATATTTTTATTGGCTGGTTATACCGCCTTGCATCTTATTCTTATTATTTACTTTAGTTTAAATCTGGCTTCAAAAACCCCTTTTCTTTTATTGTTTTCTTTGAACGTAAGTTATAAACTATTAACTTATAAACTAAAACCCAATCCCTGAGGACTCGACCCTTGCTAACTACTATACTTACAATTGATCTTTTTAGTGCAAGGTTAAATAAGATACACTCTTTTGGGTGCATCAGTTTGTAATGTGGTTGAAGAACAAAAGGATAAAGATATCACAAAGGTTTCAAAGAGTTCATAAAGTTTAGAGACATAAAAAGATCATACAAATAAAACTTCTCAAAACTCTTATAAAGCACATAATAACATAGGCTAAATATTCATGTTGAGCCTTTGCATCATTCTAACCAACTTTGTAACATCTTTTTTTTTTTTACTTTAACTAGAAGTTCAAGAGAAGTTTTTTTTTTTTTTTAATATGGGAATGTATTTGACAATGATCCCTTTCTTTTTCTCTTGACTTTTTTCTTTCTTTTCCCCCCACACTTATTTCTTGTTTCTAACCCAAATTTTCAATAAATCTTCCTTGTCTTTGCAACTTGTCTCAAAACATGCTAATTCATCTTTGGAACAAAGGTAAAGATATAAGTATATTTAGGTTAGGGACAAGTTATGGTTACCAAAGAGATAGCTTATTCAATGTAGGCTCAAATTGGTTCACTAAGGGTGTGTTCTCTTGGAACATTAATAATGGATGGCTGTTTGGCTCTGGTTATAATCCTAATGCCTCTATCATATTCATGTTGTCACATGTATCAATATAGTCTCAAACGGTTTAAAGCAAGTTCTAGAGAATCATGTAATCATAAGAGCACTCAAGAAAGAAATTAGATTGATTTGTATAATGCATCAATCATTATAGGCTCAAAAACTCACAAGGATGATTATACAAGTCAGATTAAGTCTAAACATGCTTCTTTCTCAATCAACATATCATATTAACATTGGCTCATAAAAAAAAATGATATCAAGCTCAATTCTCATGAAAATCTTCTCACTAATAACTCTGTTTTAGACTTATGCAATTCATATCTCATCATTGTATTAAAAAGGAACTAAAACACACTAAAAATAATAATAAAGACAAAAAAAAAAATAGTAGACAAAAATAAAAGAAATCCTAAATCCTTCCCCCCACACTTAATTCTTACATTGTCCTCAATGTAAGTCTATTAACCCAAATGAAAGAATCATGTGTAAGAGAAAAGAACTAATAACATAAGAATAGGAACAACTAAGACTCAAAACGAAACAAACTCATGCAACCTAAATAATCCTAAAATACTAAACAAAAATTAACAAGTAAACATAAAAAGATTAAAATCAAACTGACAAGATATGTCTCAAGTCTCCCTTACTCAGACCTTGTTCAGAATGAATACTTCTAAATTGCTTAAAATATAACAAACCTTTTTTTTTTTTTTAAATTAGCAAAATATGTCTCTTACCCCCTACTAAAATATGACATTGTCCCCAATGTCAAATTTTAAAGGTAGAATTTAGGAGATATTACCTGCAGAGGTTGCTAACCACTTATTATAACTGAGACACAACAAGCAAAATGTTAGATAATGTCACAAAGACAAAGTGCAATCCACTCCTTGCTCGTCCATATCTCTTTTTCTTTTTCCGAGCGTTTGCGAAACAACCGTAGCAGATAAACACTCATAAGCTTGGAGCTTTTTAAGTAAATCTTCAATGGTTGTAGCAGAAATTATGGTTCTCCTTGCCTCTGAAAACATGAATCCATTATCCACAGCATTATCTAAATATGAAAGCAAATTACTAAAATAACCATTAATATTAAGCAAACCAATGGGTTTCTTATTTGTGACCAAAGATGACCAAGAAGCCACGCAAGCTATTTCTTCCAATGTACCCAGACCTCCTGGTAAAGCAATGAATGCATCGGCAGAATGGTACATGATTGTTATCCGTTCAGGGATACTCCAGACTTGTATTTCCTTACCCACGGTAGGTCCACAAAAACTTGTGAATAGTTTTGGCACGATTCCTAGAACTGGACTTCCTCCGGCGTGTGCTGCTGTAGCGACTGCTCCCATTAAACCCGTACTACTGCCTCCATAAATCAAGTGGATCTTTTGTTGGGCAAGTATTACTCCAACTCTTATGGCTTCATCAGCGAATATGTTATTTTTCCCTGGATAAGCACCTCCAAAGACACAAATTTTTTTTTAATGCGCTGGGACGAAGTACTTTCCATTTTTTTTTTTCGAGTGCCTGAAAGAGAATGAGTACATGGTGTAATATATAGAGAACTGAGTAGTGAATCAGACAAGAGTAATAATGTCGCCGAAAGTGTATCTGACCTGTCAGAAGAAAATGTTAACCTAACAAAAGATTTTTTTTTTTTTTGCGTGCTTTCAGGAAGAAAATCAAAAAGAGAAGAAAAAATCAGCCGTAAAAGACAAATAAAAAAAACGAGAATAATTACACAAATCGAACAACACGTAAATTAAAACAAAATAAAGTTATTACAAATCAAACCAAAAGCTGAGAAGTCATTTATTGTAGTTGTGATTGTGGCTCACATCTTCCTCTGGTTTTACGTCCAGAAACGGCTTAAACGCCTTCTATGAGTCGAGGATATGCTTCCCATCCAGTTTTCTTACAAGCTGGCAAACAGGGTCTTTTAACATCAGATTCCCAAGATGTTGCCATTCCCTTTGGAATTGCGGCCATAAATCAAGAATTTCTCTTTGTACGTCTCCACTAGGATGCGTCTCAAGAGAAAGTTGGATATTACCCAAATTCTCCTTACTCAGTCCATCCTTAATGAATTCAATTTTATCATCTCGATTAGAGGACGGAATCCCAATAGAACGACATTTACCGTTACACGTCCATCGTGCACATTTGTGGCAATTTGAACTCATGCGCTTTGCTCGTCGCTTCTTTGCAAAAGTGCTTCTACCTGTACCTGGTAAATGCAAAACATGAAGATATTCATCTTCACGTACCTTGGCTTCAATTATCCAACGTATGTCTCCAGGAATCCCTTTGTGCATAAGCATTCTTAATCTTTCAAATCGAACTTGGTAAAGCTTCAGTAAAATATTTCGAGGAAAAGGAGGAAATCGTTTCTGCAATCTTGTGAGAATATCATCCATCCTGAAAAAAAAAATGAAAGAGAAATTTATATACAATATCAGTTTTGTGGGTAGCTGATGGAACCGATTTAAATAATCACGGAGTACCGTTATCCGCCATTTAACCGGGGTTAAAAAATTAAAAATTATATTTACATCTAGTTATTTTCAAAACAAGGATCAGAAAGAAAAACAACATAAAAAGACTCAAAAACAAAACACTCTAAATAAAATCCTAAATTCTTCCCCCCACACATAATTCTTACATTGTCATTAATGTAATGCTATTATCCCCCAATGCAAGAATTATATGTAAGAGAAAAAAACTATTAAACAAAAGAAACTTATGCAGCCTAAATGAATTTAAAAACAGTAAACACAATTAACAAAGAAACATAAGAAATAAAAATAAAAACAATAAAAATAATAAAAGAAAAAGGAAAAGAAAGAGAAAGAGAAAGCAAATCTGAATATGGAAGGTTGGCAATTTCATCTTTAATTGGGCTGCCTTCCCAATTAACACTTGAGTTAGTGTTTTGAATCTAACCAACACCCCTTCTTGGCTTTTTAGGCTTGTCAGGCTCATACATGAAATTTCCCAAATTTATGTGTTTGAGAGGTAGCTTTCTTTGCACAACAGTGGATGCATTCTCCATTACAAGTATTATTCCATAATCCTTGGTGGTGCATATCTCATCGAGGAATGGTGCATCTTTTGGTACTTGTTGAATGACATCCACAAACAAACTGTTTAAGGTTTCCAGCGTGTCTTGTTCATGTTCATCCTCCTTGAACTTTGCGAATCTACTAGGAAAAGGTGGAGAAGAAACATTAGTAAAAATTGGAATCTCAAACGTTACCTCAGGTGCCGAAATACTCTTATTTGGATCATTGGCTTCATTATCCTCAAGAATAGAATTCATCTCTAATTTTGTCTCATCCTCATCTTGTTCCTCATTCCTCAAGGTCATAATAGTAGTATTCTCCTTTGGGTTAATCATTGTTTGGGCAGGGAGTTCTTCAGATCTTTGTGCTACCCATCCCACCATACTACTAGTCAATTGGATCATTTGCTTTTCCAAACTCTGGATGCTTGCCCTTGTTTCCTGTTGAAATTGCAAAGTATCAGTAACAAGAGAATAGACAAGATCTTCTAAAGAAGTACCTGAGTTTTGAGTCATATGTGGTGGTTGAAAAAGATCTGGTTCTTGAGACCATGATTGATTGAAGCTAGATGGATGAGTGTAATTGGCATAAGGATCTACTTCTTGGTAATTTTTCGAGTAGCCATAATTAGTATGATCCCACCATCCCTCATGGTAAGTGTTTGAGTAATGATCATACTGTTGGTCTTGGAACACTTGATGGCCTTGACATCCTCCCATGGCCAATTGTTGAACTGGGGAGGTGAGATTGGCTTGTTGATTCTCCATGTTCATGTATGCCACCAACTCTTCAAGTGTTAGATTGCTCAATTCCATTGTTTTTTTTTTTTTTTTTAAATTTGAAAAGAAAAACTTGTATGTACAAGAAAATAAAACTAATTAGAACTGAAAATAAGAATAAACCAAGTAACAAATAAACTAAAGAAAGCAATCCCCGGCAACGGCGCCAAAAACTTGATGCACCCAAAAGAGTGTATCTTATTTAACCTTGCACTAAAAAGATAAATTGTAAGTATAGTAGTTAGCAAGGGTCGAGTCCTCAGGGATTGGGTTTTAGTTTATAAGTTAATAGTTTAAAACTTAAATTCAAGAACAATAAAAGAAAAGGGGTTTTTGAAGCCAGATTTAAACTAAAGTAAATAATAAGAATAAGATGCAAGGCGGTATAACCAGCCAATAAAAATATATATACTAAATTAGGCGGTATAACCAGCCAATAAAAATATATATACTAAATTAGGCGGTATAACCAGCCAATAAAAATAAAACAAAGTTAATATACAAATTAGGCGGTATAACCAGCCAATAAAAATAAATATAAAAAATAAGCAAACTAAAAGTAAGAAAACAAATAAGTAAGAAGAATCAAATATGAAAAATATGGTTAAGGTTTCATTCTCCACCACTAGACATCATTAAGAATCAATTTCAGATCTATCAATATCAACCAACTATCAAAGTTAACAACCGTAGATAACAACAAGCTCTGTTACCCCAATCTTTCCTTAGTTTGTCGTTAAATAGAACAAGCTCTCTATTTAATCTCTAACCATTAAACAACCTAGAATAAGCTCTCTAAATTCAATTTAATGGCAGCTTTATGATGAGAAAGATAGGTTGATCTAAGCAACAAACACATAAGCTCGGATTGTTCAACTTAGGTTATTTTTCACTTTGCAATTATTGAAAACTTGACCATAATCATTAATCACAAATTGCCACTTATGAATAGGAAATCAAGACAATTACACGGATCAAGACTCCTAAACTAGCAATAGATAATTATCAAGATCTATCTAGTTGTACACCTAAATAAATCTAGACAACATCATGAACAATTCTTGTAGAAGAACATAAGCAACTTTGATAGAAAATTAATGATAGATAGAATCTGAAAATCAATCACAAAACATGTCTAGGGCTTTGAAATCACCCTTAACCAAATAGAAGTTTAGCCTAGCATAGGCATTATAAACATAAAATTAAATAGAATCTAAGAAGAAAATAAAAGAAAGAAAGAAGAAGAAGAAGAATATTAATTATCCAACCTCTTGTCCTTTCTAAAGAAAAAGAAAACTAGAGAAAAGAAAGAAAACTAGAGAAAAGAAAGAAGAAGAAAACTTAGAGAATTTTATTAAAATGGCTAATATCCTACCTATGTACAATATGATCCCTTACAATCATCCAAGGCCCTCTATTTATACACATTTTGGAGGGCTAAATGACAAGAGACAAACTTTACAAATTTCAAAGGTAGGTATAATAGGTGGGTGCATTTTCTAACAATTTTCGTCATACATGACGATTTTGATCAGCCAACTTGATGGTCGATTTTGTCAATTTTGCAGGCCTTATCTGATCACATGGTCTTCTAGAAAAATGTTACCCTATCAGTTACTGATCCATAGCCGTTGGAATCAGCTCATTTGCTGATGTGGATAAGAAGATATGGGCAAAATACGAAAACAGGTCAGCACAGACGTCATTGCAAATCAGCCAACTTGATGGTCGATTTCGCTAGGGAAAACGACTCCGTTTCAAGAAGTGTAAAACATGAAAAAGATAGATATTCCTCTTAGCTTTGCACGGCTACAAATTTCAGCCTTATTGCTTCAGTGAAACTCGAGATATAGCTGATATGGAAAAAGGTGTCGGAACTGGAACTGAACTGGATTTGCCCTTAATTCTAGTAATCTGAAATCACTCAAAGAAACTTGTGAAAAACACCAAAATACATAAAAATATAAAAGATCATAAACACAATTAGACTAAACAATAATAACTCGTATTTGACACAAAACAATAATAAAACATAACTAAAAACTATATAATTATACGAGTTATCATAAGCTCAGATTGTTCAACTCATGTTATGTTCCACATTATAATTCTTGAAAACCCAACATATTCATGAATTACAAATTGCTACTATTGAATAGGAAATCAAGACAATTACACGGATCTAGACTCCTAAACTAGCGTTAGATAATTATCAAGATATATCTAGTTTGCAACCTAAACAAATCAAGACAACATCATAAACAATTCTTTATGGAAGAACATAATCAACTTTGATAGAAAACTAATGATAGATAAATCTGAAAATCAATTACAAAACTTGTCTAGGGCTTTGAAATCACCCTTAACCAATGAGAAGTTTAGCCTTGCATAGACATAGATAATATATACATAAAACTAAAAATAAAAGATAGAGAAGAAGAAGAATAATGATGATCCCTTGAGTCTCCTCAAAAGATGATGATAGTTTGTGGCTCAAAAAATGGTATTTATAGAGCTTTTTGACCTTAAAAATCCTTTCTTGCTGA
This sequence comes from Fremontodendron californicum, assembly GCA_030761205.1. Taxonomy (NCBI): domain Eukaryota; kingdom Viridiplantae; phylum Streptophyta; class Magnoliopsida; order Malvales; family Malvaceae; genus Fremontodendron; species Fremontodendron californicum. The sequence goes on along the minus strand of JAULJL010000020.1, from coordinate 19,503,520 downwards.
TCAAGGAAGCTAGAAGACAAAAACTTGCAATTTTGGCAATTTTCCGAACTTTTTGCGGATTTTTCGATTTTTGGGGCAGCCGGACAGTGCTGCAGCGTTGACTTTCTGACTTTTGGGCGTTGCGGCGCCGACTTTGTTGTTTGCTCCATTGTCCGCTATTGCATCTTCTCTCACTTCATCAGCTGATTTGGATGACCATTTCGTATCCGATTTGGGCGTGTAAACTATCGTTGCAAAGATATTCAAGTCAGCTTCAAAACTCAAGAAGAAAGTTTTTTCAAATGAAGTCTTTAACATAATGATTCTTAGCAAAAAGTTTCGGAGGTCAAATCTGCCTTATCACTTAGCACTAAGAATTTGATCTTTTTGACTCCCAAATCTTCTTCAATCTTATGATTGTGACTTTATAAGCTCTTTAACATCATATTTGACATTTTTTGATTTTATTTTCCTTATTATACCTAAAATTTAAAAACATAATATAAGTAAACAAAATAAAGATATAAGACATAACTAAAACTAAGAATAGAAAAGGTATAAAATGTGTATTTTATGACTTATCAGGGAGGAAGGGAGGGAGGCGCCCAGCGTCGATCTGCCCAAGACTGGGTAGGTCGGCGTCGATCCACCTGAACCCAAGCGAATCGACGCCATGACGCCTGGACCACTCCCCCCTCCCCTCCCTCTCTCTCTCCCTCTCCCCTTCCCTTTCTCTCTCCGGATTTTTCACCTATATCCTTTTTTTTTTTATTTTAAATTTCCATTTTTTTTTTAAATTTTGAATTTTCATATATTTTTTTAATTTGAAATTTCTATATTTTAAAAAAGTATTTTGAATTTTTAGATTTATCTTTTGATTTTTTATAATTTTTTTGTTATTTTTATAATTTTTATAATTTCTAGAATTTTTTTTAAATTTGAGATTTTAAATTTTTTAAATTTTTTAAATTTGATTTTTTTTAAAAAAAAATAGTTTTTTATTTTGATTTTTTTATAATTTTTTTGAATTTTTTTTTCTATGATGAAGTGGCATCCATGATGTGGCATTGATATGGCAGTATTGCCACGTGTCGTTTCAAAGTGATCGATTTTATTTTTCAGATACCAAACTGACAAAAAGTATATAATACGAGGATCAATTGAGTATTTAACTTTTTTTTAACCCTAAGATTTAAAATTTCCACAAACTCCAACCCTAATTCCCTAATTTCTTCCTCAAATGCCTGCGCTTCCATTCAACCGTAAAAAGAAAATAATCTATCCACCATTTTTCTCTTTATTTTTTACTGTATTATTTTCTAATTTTAATAATTTTGTTTTGTTTTTTAGTTAAATGAATACGAAATTGATGTGAAGAATTATTGAACATGAACGATGGAGGTTTGGAGAATAGAAAAATTCATGAAAAATCACAAAAACAGTCAAATTCTTCCAAATTCCATAGCAAAAGTGATGATTTTGCCCTTGCAATCGCGAAGGTTGCAGTAGCGCAAGTATGCGAAAGCGTAGGGTTTCAGAGTTTCCAACACTCTGCTTTAGAAACATTATCTGATATTATTGCTCGGTACATTTATAGTGTAGGAAAAACTGCAAATTTTAATGCTAATTTGACGGGGAGAGTGGAAACGGATGTGTTTGACGTTATTCAAGGGTCGGAAGAGTTAGGATCGGGTTTAGGCTTTGTCGGTGCATCTGATGTTGATTGCTGTGTTGTTAATTCGGGGATTGTTAGGGATATTGTTCACTTTGTCGATGATGCAGATGATATCTCATTTGCGTATGATGTTCCACGATTCCCGGTTGTTAAAGAGTGGAGGGAAATGGGAAGTTTTTGCGAAAAAGGAGAAGAGCCTCCTGGGGAGCATATACCGAGTTGGCTGCCAGCCTTTCCTGATCCTCAGACTTATGCTGCTGAGTTGAGTGTAGGGAATGAAACGATGAGTGTTTCCAATGGAGAGAAGACTGGGTTAGGAAGGGTTGAAAGGAAGATGGAGCGGTCATTTTTGAATTTGCAGCAGCAGTTTGCTTGTAATGGGAACGAAGGGGGTTCTTCGCGTGATGGTGGAGATGCTGGTAAAGCTAGGAAGCTTCTGAGAGTAATCCTTATCTAGCTGCACCTCTGCATTTTGGGGAAAAGGAATTGGAAGTGTCGCCTGTTGTTCTTCCAGCTAAGCTTTTGAAGGAAGTGGCTTTGAGAAATCCTGTTCCAGAAATTTGTGTTGTGGGAAACCATGTTTCTGTGCTGGAGACATTTGCTCCTGCTATTGAAGCAATGAAGAGTGGGTTATGTGATTCCGACAATGGACAGAAAAAAGTTCTGTATAACCAGAGGCCTACGGTGCATTTTAAGATTGAAATTGGAAAGAAGTCTTCAGACACGGCACCAGATTTCAATTCACAGAACAAGGATCTTGAGAAGATTGCCTCATGGTTTGGAAATGATAATGAGAAGGATGACAAGAAAAGAGGAGCAGAACAAATTCTGAAAGAATCTATAGAAAGCTCTCAGGAACTGGCTCAGTTGTAAACTAGGTTCTCATCCTTTGTAGACTTTTCTAGGACAGAACTAGAAATGGACAGTGAAAACTACCAGAGAGAAGTCTCCTGCTTTGACAGCTTTCTCAAGGTATGCACGTGACAGTTGCCGTGATAGAAATTTGTTTGTGGAAGATTCTTTTTAATTGAAATTCTTGTTTCTCCTTTGGTGGTCATAAACTGATCATGGATTTATCCACAGTTTCTGGCTCAATCTGAACTCCATATGTACACTATTCTCACAATTGTTGAAGCTTTACAATATTGTATTGGCATTTGTTATTAATGAAGGCAGGTTAATTTCACATTACATGCTTTCTGCATTTTTAAGTTGAGACCAACGTTGGAGAACAAGTATCATTTGCTGTAAACTTTCTTTAACTTGCATCATGTCATACACCATTATGAACAATATGTATGGGAACTGAATATTCGTTGGTTGACAAGTCAGATTTAATTTGGATCTATGCTGTAGGATGGATATCTATTCCATGTTAAATGGCCTTGTTGATTGTGTTTATTTCCATCTTGATGGTAGATTTGCTGACTAGTTAGGATGTTCTAGATAACATACATGAAATAGTAAATGATTGACAGACTGAAGCAGAATGGTGAAAGCTAGGGGTAAGCATAATTAGTAACCTGTTACAGGTTGGTAATGGTAGTATATGGTGCAGACACTCATTGAGATATGTTCTCTATTATATATAAACTAAATTAACAGCTATAATGCTTTCACATGCACTTTAGATGTTACTTTTAGACTAGGGAGCAGGGCTTGATATAGGGTGGTAGTATCTTAACCCTGCACATATCTAATCTGTCACAGAATAGTAATTAAATCCTGTGTATTTCAATGGTCCTATACTTGTAGATGTTCATGGGATGTGGGTAGACTCAGATCCATTTTATCTTTATAAAAGGTTTGTTACATATCAAAATAGAATGGCTTGTATATGGGTCAAAATTAATGTAATCAGATGATTGTTGATATTGAATTTTCCAGCATTATCTTCTATGTGTTTTCCACTATACTGCAATCCTCTATGGGATGTCTTGAATTCTTTTAATCATGTGAATTATCAGGTTGCACATGTTATGACATTGAATAAATGAATATTGTGTCCAACTTTGTTCCGTGTGAATTATGAACACTTATATAACCACTCAAAATGGTGATGTGTGAATTGTCTGTTTGGTCCAAATGGTAAGCAGAGCAATATATCTAATGAGTCATTGAACCAACAATATATGCTATACCGCTGGACCAACTCCAACCACTTGAAGATTATTAAATTCTTTGATTACTTCTTTGTTAGTAGTTGAAAAAAGGAAAGTTATATGGTATGCTTGATCTAGTTAGTATCATGTACTGCCGAAATGAAGGATTCAAAATGGAGAGAATACATATGTTAGTATATACATAAGATTGCAATTTACATGTGTTTCACAGGCTTTTTAATTTACATGGTGTCATCAAGGTAAGTTTTATTCAAAGTTTTTTTTTGGCTGACTATGGCCCAAAAGCATTTAAGAAAAAAGAAGAAATTTTGAAGTACACTACCACCCTCTTTCCTGTTTCCCCCTTCATCCCAAAAATTATAAAACATTATTTGAAACCTTACTTCAGAAACAGTCGCCTGCAATGCCCACTAGGCTGCCCTTGTAGGTTTGCTGCTTCACCACTAATAACTTCACATATTAAGTCTTTGAAGATCAACCTCTCTACATCTAGTACTACCCCTGGAATTTCGCTCCGGCACTCCGTCCAATCCATTGATCCAAGCGTCAAATCCCCCCATAAGATGCTTTTCAGACTGTCATCATCATCATCCAAGCTTATATTTGATGTAGTTTGTATTTTGTCTATTTCTGAAAATAAGTCTTTTACCAGCTGCTGTCTTTTTGGTCTTCTATCCTCCACTGGTGAGAGCCACTGCTTGTAAGAGCCTTCCTTCACTAATTTTCTGACCAGAATTTCATTAACTACATCAAATATAAGCTGCCTGTGGTTCTTCTCAATGGGCTCTAACTGGTTGATCTTTCTGCCATTGTGTTTTCCATTTAGAAGCCTAATGCTTGCCTTGGTTTGTTCTAGGGCAGGGAACAAGTTGGGATTGATTAGATGACCTGATTGATGAAGGTGGTAGGCCATGAAGCTGGAGTTCAGTTCGTTGAGGAGACCTGATTCCAACAATACTTCCACAATGTATTTATGGTCTGCATTTGGACTATTGCAAACAGGTGCAGTTTCATTGATAATGGACCACTCATGGATAGAATCTAAGTTCACGACTTTCTGGACCAAGTGCTGGATGTTTTCTGCTTTCCTATAATCTGTCTTGAAGCTGAGACTGGTTTCTATGCAGGTGGATAAGTGATTTAGACCTATAGGACTCCAGTCTGCTTCATCAGGGATAAGACCTTCATCATCTGTCATAAAAGAAAATGTTAAAAGACTTCAATCTATGAACTGGCCAAGTCTCCTGTAACAAATAGCTTGTAGCTTCCTCAATTTTCTTGTTTTCTATAGATACTATATATACGGAATTCTTAAGTTGTATATGCTCTGCTTTCTATATATCTTGTGATACTAGTAAGTACGAACTAATTTATTAATTGGCATGGTGGATGTATAATTATTGTAGCCATAATTTGCTTTTATGATGATGGAACTCATTATAATTGAAATTTCAGTTTAGCACACTCTGAGGCATAAAGGATACAAGAGCTTCACCTTTAAAAGCATTTGATTTTTTCTTCACAGGAGATGGTGATTCATCTCCATAAAATGTGGCATCTAAAACAGAGACCGGACTAGGTTGTTCCAGCGCAGTTCTTGGAGGTTCTGCTGCTGAATCACCTTTACTAGACCTTGCTGCTGTATTCTGAATGATAGAAATGTAAGCTGTTTAGGGATGATCAAAATACTCTATGAATGAAAAGAAGGAAGAAGACTTACATTCTGCTTCTTTTCATGTTTTTGGGAGAATGAACCCTCTATCTTGCAAGACCAGTCGGCACTTGTGACTTCAATGTCACCATAGGAGGCCGCACTCATATTGCTCTCAGATTTCATCGAACTAGCATCTCCTTGCTGACTCAAATCTCTCATGTCACTACTGATATTACTCAGTTGGTCATCACTTCGCTGCAAATTGTGAGATTTATGCCTGGGCTTTCGAAGTGGCAAGCCTGGTTCTGCTTGTAGCCTGCTTGATTGCCTTCTGCTCCTGCTCCGATCTGATGCTGGACTGGTGCAATGAGATTGCTTTTCTAATTCAAGCTTCTTCTGCTTCTGTTTAAGGCATGTGGTCTCTGAGCTCATTGCCAGCTTAGGGTTTTCTTGAGCAGTAGGAGACAGCTCTTTTGACTTTTTGTTGAATCTTAGAGTTCTGGCAGTACTCTTATCCCTTAAGTGGAGTCGACTGGAAGGATCCCCAGGATGATTAGGTCTTGGAGTTAAATCTTTATATGATCGCTTGTCAACCTTCTCGTTTCTGTTATCTGCAGGTCTGCTAGTGCGAAGCTTGCTTAAACTGCCCGTTGCAACTACTGATGAAGTACAATTGCTGGCATTTTCCAAAAATTTTGCTGGTTTTACAATTTGGATTGGGGATTTAAGGCGTTTTGGAGAACTAGTTCCCTTAACTGTGGCTGAAACTGCATTGCTACTTTGTAGCTTTCTCAAATTTGGTGCTTCTGAGCTCTTACCAATGATGCTGTTTGTAAGATATACAAAATTTGAAGCTTGGTCTTCTTTTCTGGTCTCTAACATCTGTTTAGACTTCTGCATTGCTTCAAGTATTTGTTTAAGGGCTCTGAGATCCTTTCCTGACTTCTTGAACTCGAGTTCTGCCAACCTTTTCTCAATTTCACCATAAACAGTTAGAGAGGAGTTTGGGGCTTTCATTGGAGTTTCTCGACACTTAAAAGCAGACGTTTGACCCCTGCTTCCTTCCAGCTGCTTCCATGGGGCTAGTTCAATTGGGCATTTAGTTGCAGCAGGTTCCTTTGAGCCCGCATTTGTCAAATGGGGCGAGCTGGGTTCGTTTTTTGAATTTCTTGGCGAACCAGAAATCCAGTTCTTCTTATTCTCATCAATTCTTGACGAGCGTGAGAGGGGATCATCTTTCAAGTCTTGACAGGTGTTGATCTGTCGACTTTGATTCCCATTGGTTAGCATGGAGTCTGGCAATGCTTCCAACCCCATCAACTTGGCTACAACACTAGACTGTCCTTTGTAGCTTCCAGGTTCTTGCTGTTGGTTTCTTATGTCATTGGAGTTCATGCTACTTCTATGCAGCTCTCCTAGAAGAAAATTTGATTTCATACTATTGATGGAACCCTTTATGGAGCTCTCCCTACTATCTAGTGATAGCCTTGGGAGATCTTTGAGCTTAATTTTAAGTGCATCCTGTGACCCCCTCCCATCATAAGAGAACCGATGAGCATCCCTTGGTGCGAAGATGAAAGAACCATCCTTGTGTTCATTGGATATTCTAGGCGCTTCTTGAAGCTTAGGAAGAACAAGGCTTGATTCGTTGAGATTGATGTTCCTGGTCTTGGCAGTTTTTGGTGACTGCAAAGGCCTTGGCGAATCTATGTACTTAAAGGTTTGGTTGCGCCCTGCTTCTACCTTGCTTGCAGTTTTAATTGATAATCCATGGGCCTCTCTGTAGATGAAGTCTTTGACCACATTTCGGAGGTCAAGGGAGTGTTGGCTTGATTGCAAAGAAGCATTTGATTGATCATTGGCTATTTCCTGCCTTGGGGTTTCAGGGAAGATGGGTTGGCTCAATGAAGATCGGTCTACTTGAGATGCTTTGCTGCAGTCAGCAGATGAGAAATTAGATGAACAAGAGGAAGATGAAAACGAGGTTCGGGGTGATTCGAAGGAGAATCTTTGTTTCTCCTTCACAGTCTTCTTCAGGTTATTTTCCTGCAGCTGTAATGTAAGTTCCATTAGCTTTAATTATTTTTGTTTTGTCAATTCCTCCACAAATTTAAGTGATTAGTATTATTTCTTACTTTTATCTTTTCTGAAGCAATCTTGGGCTTTGTTCCATGCTTGCCATTTTGACCTAGAGAAACACTAAATGTCAGCCATAGAAGGTAGCAATGTGGATGGTTTTATAGACATTAAAAGGTTGCAGAAATGGCAAAAATATATAATATTAAAGGGAAACAAAATTAACAATTAAAAACAAATTCCTGAAACAACAAAAAAATTGGTTAGTGCAATAAAAGTGTTAATGATGCACATGAGCCACTTAATCTATCAGAGAAACCCTAAAACAAAATTAATTTTCCTAGACAATGAAGTAAGACTACAAAAATTCCTGTAGATGTAAACAGAATTGGAAGAAGTTCCACAACTAAAATGCCAAGCTAAATTTAAGAATTTTCTAGCCTTAATAATTTTAATTAATGCCTCAATGGCCGTTGATAGGAGGAATTTAGCTTTAAAGCAGGTGCATCTACAATGTTATGAGCAGAGCTTTAACTTCCTTTTAAAGCCTTAGCTATTAACCTGAGCTAATTTTTCTTTTAAAACACTCGGAACACCTTATAAAAACTGAGATGGAAGTACCTGGTGGAAGCCTTTTGTGGTTTGGACTGTCAATGCGTCGGCTACCAAGGAAATGGTGGCGATCAAAGAGCTGGAATAGTCCATTCATGCACCCAATCTGCTTCTGCAAATCTGGGTTTTCATCTGATAAAGAATATACAAACTTTGCAGACATGTTCACTTTCTCTCTTCAACTTAACAAAAACAAAGAGAACCTAAACTTTCTTAGCTTCCAAACAAATTTCTGGGTAGTTTCAACGTCTCTTTTTCCCTAAGAACAAATGATAAGAGAAACTTGAATGACACTGATGAATCAGTTCTAGCGTTTCACTAGGTTAACATGCTACATGCATTGGCAGAAACCTTGTAAATTCTGAAATCTGAATGCTGATGTTTCTTATTTTTTCCTATAACTCAGATATTTCTTTCTTTTGGAATTGTGTGTTTTTTTCTTAGGTGAGGTTTCTGAGAATTTTCTGAGTAATAACAGAAAAGAGAAAGGGAGGGATAAATTTAAAGATAAAAAGAAAGATTGATAGAACCCCACATTTCCTTTCTTCCCATTTGCAATGAGATAAAACGTTTTCTTGGCCTTCACAGAACAAGGCAGAGAAAGCCAAAAGGAACCCAAAAAAAAAAAAGAAAGGAAGAAGGGACCCAAAAAAACTAAAAAACAGTAAATAGCCCCCACCTTCTAAGGACTAATCTATAATCTATGAAACACTGCAGGAGGAAGTTCTGCAGACCCCAAGAAGATATTTTTTTGGGTTTCCTCACTGAAGAAAAGAATACTTTGTCTTTTGGCTCTCTCTAGGAAAAGGGCAGCTAGAGGCAGAGTATATAACAGGGGGGGATGTTAGTGGATTATAGTAGGCAGGCAAGGCAATGTGAAAATCTACTTATCAGAAGAATGAGAAGTTGTACTGCCAACTTATATATTATATGTATTTAATTTATACGAAAGAAAGAGAATTTTGAATAACTCGATTTAACTTAATTGATTCATATAATTATCTTGATATCTAATAAATTTAAAATTTAAATCACAACGACTCCTTTTATCTTCAGTTGCGATCTCTTTTAGTTTTATAAGAAAGGAAAAAAAGAAAAATTTGAATGTGTGGGTCTGATCTTTCTATGTGAGAATGAGGCTTTGACAAGGTAAATAAATGGGGGAATTAAATAATTGGAAAAGAGAAAGAGAGTTGGAGTTGGAGGTGTGATTATGTGAATGGGTGGGTCAGATCTGCTTTGGTAATTGTTCTTTCTCCCACTTCCATGGCCATGTGGACAAAATAATGTGGGTGGGTCTGTCTGCATGTGGAGTCTGTCAGAATAAGAAGAAAGTGGATTTATGTACTGGAAAAGCCGCCCTTTTTTCAACCATTCTCTTCTTCAGGCCTCAGCTTTAACTTACCAATAGTACCCTCCATTGGATTCCTCTCTCTTGGATTTTGACTTAAGGCTAACAGGTACACAATACTTGCAACATAACACTACATTCGGAATATTATCCAAAAAAAAAAAGAACACTACATTCGGAAGAAATATTGCTAATGTTCAATAATCTAGTTATCCGATTAATTAAAAAAAAAAATCTATAAATTATTATTATTGTCTTTATTTATACCATTTGCGAGTATTCAGCTATGTTATTTGGATTTGAAGATAAATATCGGGGATACGAGTATGTGTTCAATACGAGTATATTCATTTTTTTTATATATTTAAAAAATCATATTTTCATATTCATATCTAAATATATATTGGACACAAATGTCGAACAATGATATTTTAAAAAAATAAAAAGTCTGAGTAACATAACTAATCAAACAGTTTGATTTTCGGACAAAATAGCATCCATCGATCATAAATGTCGATCTCTTTTTCTTAGGTTGATATCCTACTGGTAAGATTCATGAAATTTCCTTGCTGAGATGCAATAGTCAGTAGCTGCTAAAAACACTTCTCTCATTGTAGTGTGATCTTCTTTACATATCCTAGCTAGTAACAGTTCTGCGTATAGTTTATATATATATATATATATATAGGAAAAATTCACTATACTAATATAAAATTAAATTAGTTTTACACACTTTTATAATTTTTTATAACAAACCAACAATCGAATTTAAGAATATAATTATACTCGTCGTGCACATAAAGTTTCGAATCGATCCGATATCTCTATCATATCGATCGAGAAAACTGTATTTTTCAATATATATTTAACAGTTGAAAGTTTTTTACATCGAACAAATAGTTAGACATTTTTAATTTAATCGAAACTCGACGTACATAATCTACGTCAATATAACATGAAATACGACGGTCGGATTAAACAAATATAAATCTTATAAAAAGTTTTACACTAGTATAAATGGATCCCTCCTTATATATATATACGAAAGTGTGTAAAACTAATTTAGTTTTACACTAATATAAGTGGATCTCTCCTTTTATATATATATATATATATATATATATATATATATATATATATATGTGTGATTTCCTTCTTTACGTACGTTTGATTATAACTGTGGTCCAAAAACATCGATACTAGATGCTATTTGAAGACACTCTCAGCACTTAATCCTATCAGGGTCGGATTGCATAGGCTTCCCAAAATTGTGCAGAATAGACAAATACATTCTCATCAGGCTTAGGATGAACAACTTGAAAATTTCAAACCACATAATTTCTTTCTTAGCTAAGAAGGTGAATCTGTACTAGGATAGGATCACATTGTACAATTAAACCACATTTATTATCAAAAATCTGTCTTATTATCACTAGGATACATTCTCATCATGTTGTCATAATCTATGTTATCTGGATTCAGAGGTGAGTATCAGATATGAATATTTTATTAACATTGATATACTCAATTTTAAAAAAAAAAAAAAAAAAAAATTCAAATGCTTGGAGAATCATATTTCTATACTCATGTTCAAAATATGTGTCGAACACAAGCATCAGACACGAATGTTTTGAGAAAAATAAAGAATCTAGATAACACAGGTCATGGTTTATTTGCTTGTAGGTCACATATTTCTTAGCCAAACAATTATTTTTCTCATTTTGGTTGGTGAAGATAAAACAGAAGAAAAAAAAAAAGACCAGAACATGCATAAACTGTATAAATTTTATAACTTGCATGTACTATGTGTCTATGTCACATTGGCACAGTATTTGCAAGAATTTCTTGTTTAGAGCCAAATACTATTACTTTTTCTTCCCTCTATTTTCTTTTATAAGCTCAAATCTACCATCTTACTCTCTTATCTACGTTCTATGTTGTTGCAACGCTTTAGTTTTCTTAATACTCGTGTCGGATAGATATTTGATCCATGAGGGTATGACTTTCCCTTCAAATATAAGTAAAAACTTGGAAACGAAATTACCAGTCTTAGCATCATAGTTGATGAAAACTATATTGCTCCGTTTCTTTATTTTTTTTCAAGTTTTCGTGTCCGACATCCGTGTCTAACGCATATTCAGATATAAGTATGGGGATATGACCCTCCGAAAACCCTCCAAATACATGAAAAAACTTAGAAAAACTGAACATATTCGTTTCATACATATATCCGTATCGACACTGACATCCGAATCCAAGTAACATAGGATGAAAATAGTTTTACAAATCTGCAAGAATGGTGGTAGCTAGACAATCAGTTTGTCAAACTTGGAATGAAAGTGAGATCAACACCTGGTAGCACTGATATGTCAAAACCTAGGAGTAACTTCACCCTCATTTAACAAAATGGGCTCCCCAATTTCTACCTTGTAGTTGTAGACTTTTGTACAATTTCATCATCTTCCTATAATTAACAGTTAATAACTTAATATAGCATTGATCAATAGGATGGTTCAAAAAATCATAACATTATGTTATAAGGACATATAATTTTACCATAAGCATGGTAAAGAGACAGACAAAAAGGTAAATGGGTACTGCTGAAGTTCCCAAAATTGTGCAAATGAAACATTTATATATATATATATATATATATATATATTTACATTCTCAGAGATTATCAACTGAGGTCCATGGAAGATTCTATTACTTCACTTGGCAGGATATCTAGTTTTTTTTTTTTTTATCTTCACAATGATAAAAAGAAAAATTGTCTTTTAGGATCATATAAGTTGGGAATTATATGATGATTTCCATGTATACATAGTTGAATGGATCAAATCTAGTGACCCATAATTTCCATGTAAACGCAGCTGAGTGGTCCTATAAAAAAAAAAAAATCACAATTTTTTTGCAAGGTTTTTGTTTTGTTTTCATCCTAGAATATTTTGTTTGCATAATTGTCCAATATTTGCCTTCGAGGGGTCAAGTTGGATCCGAATAGAAAAAAAAAAATTGTTTGTCTAGGTTTAATCCGGTCCGAAAACTCGTTTTATTATTTTAAATATATTAAAATATTAAAAAATATATTTTTGTATTAATATTTTTATATTTTATAATTAAATTTTAATTTTTTTTATTTAAATTATAATTCAAATCATGTCAAGTCGATCCAGATTACTAAATAACAATCCTAAACTTGACTCAATTTAAATCAAATTTATCAAACTAGACAAATAGCTCGATTCGTAAACATACTTAAAGTAGGAGTATAACTATATATACCATACTATACTTGTTCAACTTTCAATATGACACTTCAAAGGGAATTTTTAATTTTATAATTAATAAGATGAGTTTTTATTTGGTCAATTCTTTTGAGACTTAATAAAAGTGAGATTTAATAAAATTTGGTAGTAGTATTTATTTAATTACTTTAATTCCACTAGCATTTTTTTTATCACCATTCCGTATAATAAAGCTGTTTTTTATTTTCTTTTCTCCCTTTTTTTTGAGATAAAGTAGTACGTTTAATCCCTTTACCACGTTTAGAGGTGATAAAATGAATCTGAACCCAAAAACTCGCACAGAAAAACTCGAATCCGAACCCGTCCTAACTCGATTTGATTAAAAAGTCAAAAACCTTAACCCGAAAGGGTCAGAACCTAAAATGACCCGAACCCGAAAAAATCCAAACCCGAAAATACTCGAGCCCATATCTTGATGAATAATAATTTATATGATAAAATAATAATTTTATCAAAAATAAAATTATATTTTGTACTTATAACTTTAACGTCTCATATCTTGATGAATCCACCATCTAAAAATTCTAAACTCATGAAACTTTTAGATATGTGAAATTTTTTTGACATAAAATATTACTTGTCCTTTGTTTATTTTTTTTTTATATTTTTTTTGAACGGTTTGTTTATGTTATTTCAAGAGCACCCTTATAATAGTATAATAGTTTTTCCTATCTATTAAAATTAATTAACAACAATTCATTCATTATAACTTATCTCTAGTATAATCGTATTTTTTATATTAAAAAATACTTTAAAAAAATATATATGTTGCTCTTTGCAACATATATATAGTTTTCTTAGGCACATTATTAAATTAAGTCATCAAATATTGATTTATAAAAGTACTATGTATTTTTAGAATTTAAAAGTATTTAACATAATTAGCTAATTTAATTTTGTAATTAATTTATTATTTATTTTATTTTGGATAAGTATTTTTTAAATTATTATTATTTTACACTTGATATAATTTAAGATATAATTTATTTTTAGTAACATATCATATAAAAATTCAAGATTGATTCACTTGGTAATATTTTTACTAATAAGAGTTGAATGTTAGGTTCGATTTTTTACATAAGTATAAAACTTTTATATTTTACAAATATATAAACGGATAGTTGAATGCCAGACTTCGTCCTTAAAAGTCTCCTATTTTGTAGTGAATATAAGTTATAATGTATTTACATGTTGAAATTCAAGTTTATCAAATCAATTATTTTAAATATTAATATGATTAATTTATAATATATCATATTTTTTATAATAAATTATTTTAAAATTTTATTTTATATAAAAAATTAATTTTATATTTTTTTGGTTACAATATTGATTTTAATACATAAATAAATATAATTAAAAATATTATATTATAATAAAAGGTTACTTTATTTTTAAAAATAAATATTTAAATTACTTAAAAATGATTACATTTAATATAAAATAAAAATGATGTAAAACATACCTGACCCGAATCCAAACCCGAATGAGCCCGAACCCGAATAAACTCGAACTCGAAAAAATTTGAACCCTGATAAATCCGTATCTGAATGAATCCAAATTCAAATAGATCCAAATCCGAATAAATTCGAATCCAAATAAATCCGACTCGAATCTATCAGAACCTGCCGAATTGCCATCTCTTCCCACGTTGATGTCAATGTCTCACTTTTACTGAAAAGGATAGTTCTAAGTTCCAGCTTCCAATCATTGTCTTTAAAATAAAAGAAAGTTAATTTAATAATAGTTTCTCGAACAACTCCTAAAAAAGATATTTCAATGACTTAACTTGAATTTTTTTTAGTTAAATATGAAAAATATACTGTCAATAATTAAATAATTGTTAAATGATTTAATGAATAAAAATTATTTGAAAAAAATAAATAATTAAAAATTATTATAAAAAATATTGTAAAGATAAAATTATCCTTATTGAAAAAACTTATTTTTTTCTCTTCCATTAAGAAAATATTATTTTTTTAAAAATTTTAATTGAAAATAAATTTAAAAAATAAATATTTAAATATTTATTTTTTTTAAATTTAAAAAATAAAGAAAAATTAGTTTTAGAAAAATTGTTTTTATTTTTAAAAAATTTTTAATTAAAAAAAGTAAATAAAAAAATTTTAAAATTAAAAAAAATTATTTTCAAAAAAAATATTTTTTAATTAAAAAGTAAATTAAAAAATAAGAGAAAAAGAGAGAAGAAGGTTTTTTTTATCAAGGGTAATTTTGTCTTTACAATTTTCTTCTTAATAATTTTTTATTTTTCATTTATCTTTTTCAAATAATTCTTACTCGTTATATCATTTAATAATTATTGTATTGTTGATGGTATGTTTTTCAAATTTATTTATTTATTTTTTTTTTTAGGAATGCACTTGAATCTTAAGATTTTAGTTTGATTTCAAATTTAATATCAAAATTATGTATTTAATATTATATGTTTTTTTAATTGAATCGATCAATTAAATCGATCAGATTAAAAATTAAAATCTTTAATCGATTCAATTTTTATCCGATTTTTTCATTAAATAAAATAAATTACATTTTAAAATGTAGTTCAAAATCTATGTAAAACTTTCACAAACCTAAACTTATTTTGTGTCATGATTTTTTCTTTTAATTTGGGAACAAAAGTTTTAAATTAAAAAATTCCTAAATCGATTATTCCAATTTGTAAAAAAAAAAACACTTATCAATCAAATTTAATTATTGTGAAAAGCACTTCGAAATAAAAATCTTAAATATATTAAATTGACATGAAAAATAAATCTTTTCAAGATCACCTAAGAAAAATGTAAAATTTAGACAAAATTTGAAGATATCTTAATCGAATTACTATATATGGAAAAAAATTGATAAAATTAATTATTATAATATTAGAGAATGAATTGCATGATCATTTTCACATGATATCACATGATAAAAGGGGGAAGTTATGCGTGAAACTCCTAAATGGAGCGCTTCTTACGTGGCATGATTTAATTAGACACATAAAGGAAAAATCAAAAGAATTTTGATTATTATATATATTTAAGACATACCAAATTATTTGTACAATATTATGATGAAAATGATTTTAAGTATAATTTTAAACTAATCAATTAATGTAATAAAGATGTGTTATTATGATAAAATATAAATAAAAATAAATGACCACAATCAATCATAAAACTTAGATCTGACAATTCGTGTATTTATATTGTGTTTATATAATTTCATGTGTTATAATTGTGTTTAAAATATTATATATTTGTATAAATTTTGACACGTTAATAATTCGTATTATATAAGATTTTGACACATTCATATCTTATTCGTGTTATTTTTTATATCGTATCACTATTTAGTTATTTTTCTCATATCGTATTCATATCCAAAGTTGCCAGTTACTTATAATGAAATATTATACCATCAATTATAAATATATAATCACATGTTAAAAATATATTTTAAGAATTTCATAATTTATTAAAATTATTATAAGAATATTAAATAATTGAATCTACAAGTGTTTGGATGATTTAAAGATAAATAACTTTTATAAGAAAAGGAAATTGTATATTTTTGAAATACAAGTAAAGTATTAAATCTCAAATTTTACTATTTTATACTTAAGTTTATATTTATTTGTTATCAAATTACTCATTTTATTACCATAAACAAGAAAAGTAGTATTTTTTTTACTTATTAAATTATAATATTATGTTTCTAATAATCTAAAATATATAAAATTTATTATTATATTTTTACCTTTTTATTTCGAATTATCTAGTTTGTTAGTTAAAAAATGGCATAACTAATTTATGTGATTATTTACACATACTTATTACCAAGTTACTAATTTTTTAAAAAGTTTATCTTTGATACACTGATAATGAATTTTTTTACATATTTTTGTTACTCAAATACTTATTACTTTTATATTTTTGTTAATAATATAAAAGCATTACAACATATTATTACTTTTACATATTTTTGTTACTCAAATACTTATTTTGATATTATGGACAACCCATATGTGTATCACTATTATTATTGTCTTTAACTTTTTTGTTATCAAATACAAATTTTATTATTTTTGATAATATAAATAAAATTAAAATTTTAATATTACTTAATAGTTGTATTACTATTTTTTATTATCTTTACATCTATTTTATGTTAAATAACATATTTTTGTTTGTACTTGAGACTGTTAAAAATTAACATTATTTTTTTCTCAGTGTTAACATATATCTCTTATTTCTAGTGCTTTGGTTAACAAGGAGTGGCAACTTTTTTATAATTTACATTTAATTTTTATAAATAACGAAATATGTTAACTTTAAGTAATATTTAACAATATTATCCTCTTTTTTTTACCATTTACATATTCATTTATTATTATGTTAATATTCTAATAATTAAAATTTATAAACTTAAGAAAAATTTGTAATTGATGCTAATGGAAATATTTTAAAGTTTTTATTAGGTGTTTCTAATATGTTTTTCCTAAATTATCAAATCTTGTAACATTATTTTTTTCATGTTATCATATTTTTAACAATCAACTGTCTAAATTTTGTTTTGTACATTTATAATATTTCAAATTATATTTTTAATTATATTTAAAATATTTCAGTTTATAATAATATATATTTATGCGATATTTTAGTATTTAAAAAAAATTCTATTTTAATATATATTTTTTTATGTATGAAACATATCATACACGAGCTGAACTGAGTACAGAAGCTCTTCCTGACTAGACTTATCCAAGGGTCAAGTTATCCGTCCGATCCGATAAATCTGACCTGTATTGAGCCGGGTCTGAATATAAATTTTTCTAATTCGAATTGATCTAACTCGAATTATTGTTTATGAATAAAAAATATTTTTTAATTATAAAAATATTAATATAAAATAATTTTTTAAAATTTTTATAAATAGTGAAACGAATTTTTGGATCAATCCAAATTGACTTGAATTTAAATAAAAAAATAAAAAAATTCGAATCATAATCCGATTCGATCCATAAAGAAATCTACTTCCAATCCTATAAAAGGGCATCACGTGCTTTTGCCTACCTATAAAAGGGCATCACGTGCTTTTGCCTACCAAATGAGTACTACCAATTGTTGTAGCCCTCCGAAAGTAAGCTAAGGTGGCTATCAATATTATATTTGCTCTAGAGGCTTAATATTCGTTGAAAATGAGACCAAACCGAAAAATACAAACAATTTACAATAATTAAAATTATTGGAAATATTATATTAATTATATTAACTTTTTAATTGTTAATGTATTTTCTGTAAAAAATAAAAATTACATTATTTATTTAGTTTTCAAGAGACAGAATCTCGGAATGAATGAGTTGGGATAAGAAATGCATTATTTTGAAAAACAATGCTTCGGAAAATATTATAATGGTCTTATGACTTTGGGATATTTTAATTCTTCCTAGAACTATTTTAATTTGTAAAATTCTTTTTTGCTAGAATATAAGATCACAAAATAATTAATGGTACATATGTGAGATAATATCATTTAACATATTTTTTTACTTGTATATCCACAATCGAAACAGATGAGCTTATCACATAACAAACTTAAAGGGTTAACATGTAAGAAAAACAAAACAAGTTTAAATTTTAATACCATGTTAAACAATCAACCTAAAACCGATTAGTATATGTAATAAGACTTAATTTGAATATAAGATCACAAGAAAATAAAAACTTAATAAATATAGGATAATACCAATTAACAATTTAAATTTAAGATCTTGAAATTAAAAATTTCAAGTTCTACCTTTCATGTGCTTGCTAATCAACATTATGGGCAATCTTTTATTCATATCTCTTATTAGGAAATGAAAAAAAGTCTAAGAATATTAACTAAATAAATCTTCTTATCCTTCTAATTCTAAGATCATGCTAATATAGTTCGAAATTCATTCCTTTCAAATTCTAACAAAAATGATAGTCAAAATCCAATTCTTGATGTAATATCATGAAAATATATAGACAAAACTTAAGTAAAAACTCACTTACACCTTTTTCTTCTAGATTTTTTAATGAAAGCAAGTCAGGTAAGATTACTGATTTAGTTGCATCGATTAATTTTTTTTTTTTTTTTTTTTTTTAATAAAGGAGGTTGCAGTCTATGATAAGGAAAATGATTGCAAATATTAAAATTTAAATTCAGATTTATTGGATGTCATCTTTTAAAAATGATTCGATAAATTAATTGAATTCAACCACGAGTTCACACTGAACTTTTAATTCAATAATGTGTATCTTTCTGTTCAAAGAACTGGATTCGAATCTCTTATTAATTTCTCCCAATCAACTTTGGTTATATTAATGGATATTATTAGCACACGGTGAGAAGTGGTTTTGGTTGCAACTTGCAAAATCATAGTATTTTTATTAAATTTAGAAAAGCAATTATAATATAGAGTTGATGTTGATGATGAAATGGAAAGGATAGGGAAAATGGATGCAAAATCACATGCATAAAGTGGGAGAATCACGTGAAGGATGCCTACAATTCATCAAGCAGGGACCAAATACCAACTAAGCCATCTCCATCCTAAAACTAGGTTCCCAAAGACCTGGTTTAACCTTATCAATCCAACCTTAATTGGCACATGAATGTTCCCCCACTCAAACACCCTTAGCCCAAATAAAACCATGTGAATTACCAATTTTTTAATTTTTTTTTTTTTTTGTGGGGTTTTCTAAGTCAACACCAAAATTGGGATATTGAGAGATTGAAGAGGGAAATTTAAAATTGCTGCAAAATTAAGTATTACTTTTCAATAACATTCTAAGGTTTTTTTTATTTTTTATTTTATTTATAAAAGAGCCTGGATAGTGTGGCCATTAAACAAGGGGAGGGGTAGGGTTAAGTCAAGATTCCATCTTATTTCTTTTTCTCACATGTGAAAGAAAGATAAGCATTGGAAATCTTTACAGATCCAACCTTGGAATGTAAGAATCCCAACAAACTGAAGTTGAAATTTGGAAAAATCATGTTTCTTCCCAACTTCCTATAGCATTGTAGTTTGTTTATGCTAAATTAAGCAAGGACATTTTTATTGGTGAGAATTGCTTAGTACCCAAGAAAGCACTTAAATAAATCAACCTAAATGGAAGGTTGTGGTCCTGCCAGATATACACTGGAGGTGGCAAACGAAGATTCGGGTAGGTTTGAATTGGACTATCTTCGGATGCAAGTCATTTTGAATTCGAACATTTTTAATTTGGATATTTTCAAGTTTCAATAATTTTATGTTCGGGTTTTTTCGAATTTCAATAATTTCGAATTCGATTCAGTTCGAGTTCAAGCAGGTGAAAACGAGTTTGAACAGTTTTGGAATTTATAGGTTATAAATATTTTTTAATTTCGAATCCAATAATTAATTTTATCTTTTACATAGTTAAATAAAAATGTGACAAAATATTAAATTTAAAATTTAAAAAATAATAAATATATAATATATAATAATTTTATTTATACATTGAGGATTAATATTTTTGTATTTAATATTTTCCATTATTTTTTAGTTTATTTTTTAAGTTCAAATAAAAGTTAAATATATATAAGCCTGATATATCTACTTATACTATGAATAATTTTTTTTTATACATTTTGATATTTCTTATTATTTGAAAATGATTATATACTTATATTTCTAAAATTTTTATAATATTTGATATTGAACATAACCTTAATTTTACAAATAAAATCCAGTCTTAGTTTACTCTTAACCATTGTACCACTAAACATTTTACTCGTTGGACCATTTATATAAATAGGAGTGACCATTTACTCTTAAATCTTAATCCATTGGACCACTAGCAGTCTACTCATTTCTTTTTTTCTTTTTTTTTTTTTATTTATTTTTATATTTTTAGTCATTATATCATAATTTATTTAATATTATTTCAATTTTTAAGAATTCTTTCTAATTATATCTATATTGTTTTTAGTTTATACATGAATTGTAATCCTAACATTACTACATTGAATATAATCGTATACACTAATTGATAAAGTGTCCCATTAGAATATTGAATAATAAATATCATTAAAAAGTTCATGTACACCAATTGACATTAACATAATAACATTAGATATAAATATAATTACATACACCAATTGACCGAATATCACAAAGTTGGATTGTAGACATTATAAATACTAACATAACTACATTAGATCTAATCGTATATATTAATTGATTAAATGTTCAATTAAAATGTTGAATAATTGATCAAATTTCAATTAAAATGTTTAATAGTAAACGTTAAGAGAATACTATGTACTAGATTTAACTTTAATAATTAATTCTTAGAAATATTAGGAAAGTATGATATGTAAAATCTAATTTATATACTATTGATATAATTTTAATATTTGATCATTTTGATATTAGCATTAGATATAATTATATACAACAATTATCAAATATCCAATTATAATGTTAAATGGTAGACATTAAAAAAATATCAATTATCATTCACAAAAAATAATTAATATGAATAATTGGATATTAATTAGCTTAACCTTAATAGTTAAAATTTTAGGATACTATTATATGTAAAAGCTAATTGATATAGTATTAAATTATTTTGACATACACGGATAAATAAATGTCTTAACAGAAAATATAACTTAATACTTAGTTTAATACATGTAATCAATCAATTAGTTTGTATAGTATTAATTAAAGTTTGTAACAATAAGAAATCATGATATTTAAAATTAGTAATATAACATTAATAGTAATATATTAATTTTATTTTGTTTAAATATAAGATATTTAAATTTTATTATAAAATTTTAAGTATCAATTTTATATTTTTTTGAATTCGAATTTTTCCAGTTTGATTTTTTTTTTTTGGATTCGGCTTGCCTCACTTTTGGATTATTGACTTTTTAAAATCGAACCGGATCGGATTGGATTCTATCACAAGTTGGCTCGAACGGGTATCAAGTTCAAGTCAGCTTTCACAGCTCTAATATATAGATGACTTGCATATGCAAATCCTTTAATTATACCTGAAATTAAGATTAATCCTTTAATTAGTGATTCTTAATGCAAAATAGCATATTCTTAATGAGGTTTTGCAAGTTGAAAGAGAGAAAGAAAATGACAGTTCATTAGCAGCAAGAGTTACCTATACTGCACATTCACTGCCTACTTGATTATACTTACCATATCCTGATCAATCAGATATGGAATTAGAAAACTCTAATCTTTCACAACTGAACTGAATAATCTGTAAAAGAGTCCAAAGAAACTTTCTTTCTTTACTTAATTGAATCATTAATGAAGATTTACTTGATTTAATTATTATACTTACCATATCCTCATCAATCAGGTATGGTTAGGATACTCTAATCTTTCACAATTAAACAATTAATCTGTAAAAAAAGAGTCCAAAGAACCTATCTTTCTATTCACTTCATTGAATGAAGATTCTTATTAGTTGGTTCACGGGGACCTTCTTGTTGGTGGGTTTAAATAACTTATCTGTATATATTGTAATTGCATATATATATATATATATATGTGAGAAAAGATTTATCTGTATTGGTATAAAATTAATTTAGTTTTACATATTTTTATACGATTTATATTTATTTAATATGGTCGTTGTATTTCATGTTCTATTCATGTAGATCATGCACGTTAAATTTTGAGTAAATTAAAAATGTTTAACTATTTGTTCGATGTAAAAAACGGTATTCTCGATCGACATGATGTTGATATTGGATAAATTCGAAACTTTATATGCACAAACAGTGTAATTATATTGTTAAATCCAACGATTAATTTATTAAAATACAAATCTTGCACAAAATATAAAAGCATATAAAATTAATTTATTTTTTATTAATATAGGTTGATCTCTTATATATATATATATATATATATATATATATATATATATATATATGAGTATGCCGTTGAAATATGGTATGATAAAGAGTACTATAACTCTTGTAAATGATTGCTATACAAGATTTTTAGAGTAGGTTGGAGGGAGTGGGCATGGGCCTTAAAAGCTTGTAAAGTCAATACCAAACTTCTTGTGGAGTGAAAAATGGGAGGAAGAGAAAATGATGGTATATGACACAAAGTCATGAAAAATGCAGATAGCAGCAGCATGCAGCTTTAATCAAGTTCATAGGTTGTCATGGTTTGAAATGTGAAATGACTTTATATTCCTTATGGGGCACCACTTTGTTTATCAGAATAAAAGAAAGAAAAGGACTAAACTTATTCTAACCATCAATTCAACAAAAAAAATATAAATTAAAGCAGGAATGGATTTACAGTTTTTGTATCAGTTCATTGGATAAACACATTGCAAATGTGCTTTAGCTCATTTGTTTGGCCATTGTCAGTAACATTAACTAGTCTTTGAATCTTGAATCCTTAATTCCTAACCTACAGCTTCTTCCCTCCCATTATGTAACACTATTTATCAAAAGCCTGACTTTCTAAAATACTTCAAATTTTACTTTAGCATCTCTCTTTAACAAAACAAACTTACTTGCTCTCTATTCAAAGAATTTTTTGAAGCCTGAAAACTTCTGTCAGCTTAAATGTGATAAACAAATAAATATTTTACATTTGTTGATGTTTTTAGTGGACGAGTGTTGGAAATGTCATATAAAAGTTGATGAAATTTAAAAAGATAGAGAAATATCATAGGATACCGAAATTATGTCTTTGAGACGTGTTCTGATGTTTAAGTCAGTAGATTTCAGGGAATATCAGGTGGGAAGTGAATTTGATAGAATTTCAGTAGATTCAGTGTTTACTTACCATGAATCACTATTTATTATGACTATTTATAACTGATTATGGACTATGTTGAGATTTTCGATATCGACAGATGTAAACCAAGTGTCTTCAGTTACTGAAACTTAATTGACAGTCTAAGAGTTTACGAGCTCGCCAAATGTCTGCTATGTTTCCATCATGCAAGAGATTTGGCTTGGTTATGGACTGCTTGTTGTCGGATTTCAACTATGCAAATGCACGTATCGTAACAAGTAATAAGTGAAGAGTAGAGTATCGTTTCCATGAGGAATTGTTACCAAATTCATTTATTATTAAAATTAAAACAACTTAATTTTATTGAAACAATTAATTAAAAATTATTATTTAAAAACTAAATAAAAGAAAATAATAAGCAAAGAAGACAAATTAAAATTTGGATTAAACAATTGAGAAAAGCTTAGGATTACAATTTTCCTCAACACTTCGTATGGACCTCTCCTACTCTCTTAACTTGACTAATGATATTGAGTTGTTAACCTAGAGTTCTAATTTATTTATAAGTACCTTTCGATGATCTTATAAAACTATATTCCTATGAAAATTGAATTAAAGGAAAACTCAACTTAGACTCTAAAATTAGTTACACATGACATGTAAGTATATTTCTACCCTATATGCAACTCAATTCATCCTAATAAATGAATCTGAAACATGTGTTATTCAATCTATATCTAACACTAAGCTCCCTTTTTCAAGTTGTATTTAAGTTACCAAATCAATTTAATTGGTGATCAAGCAATTAAAAGTATTAAGCACAAGATTGAATAAACAACTCAAATATCATTAAATCAGGAAAAAGAGTAAAATAATCCAAATTACATGTAGAGTTCTATTGTAATCCTAAAAAAAGTAAATTAGTTCATGCTAAACATTAAAAACAATAAACGAAAGAGTTTCACCATCATAAAATTACAAGAAAGATAGAGAAGATTAAGGGAAAAGAGAAAACTAAGGTTTGCAGGACTTTAGTATTCAATCCTCCAAAATCTCTTTAGCTCCTTGAAATCTTTTGGTGGCTGCTCTCCTTAAGATAAATTAGATCTCAAAGGTATTGATTGGTCTTTATTTGAACCTTAAAAGATCCTATTTATAGACCTCCAAAAGCTTAGAAGGAGATACTTCGTGTGCAAGTAACAGGTAAGACTTTTCTTTTCTTTATTTTTTTTCTGCATGTTTGGGCGCCGCAGCGTCCACCTCTCTGCCTAGGCTGGCGCATTGCTGCCTTCTCTCACTTTCTCAATTGATTTAAATGATCAAATCTTATGCGATTTGAGCAAATAATATACTTGGAAAGCTTTTCAAATTAGTTTCAAAAGTCAAGAAGGAAGTTTTATTTAATAAAGATGTTAAAAACATGTTTTTCTAGTAACAAACTTCGGAGTTCAAATTTATCTTTGCTTTGTTTTGCACTTTTTTTTTTCGTCTTTTCGCACCTCGAAGCTCCTTCTCTTTTTTGACCGATAAAAATAACAAAAATACTAAATTAATAACTAATTTAAAAATAAAATAAATAAATAAAACTAATCTAAAATTAATTAAACATAATTAATTCCGAATAAAACTTTAAAAACTTGAGTTAATAGCATCAAAGGTCTCCAAATTTTAGGACATATTTAATATTGGTCCTTAAACTTCAAAACTATCAATCATATCATTTATTTTATAGTTTTGTATCAATGTGGTCCTTTCGTTAGCAAAACCGTTAGAATAGGCGTTAAATGACAGATAGCATGTGACGTGTAAATTACAAAAATGTCATTCTACTGATGTGGTCTTTTTTTTTTTTTGTCTTTTTTCTTAAGTTAATAGCACCAATGGCCCCCAAGCTTTAAGGCATATTTTATATTGATCCTTAAACTTCAAAACGTATCAATCAGATTTTTTTATATTAATTTATTTTTTGTCTTTTTATTCCTTTATTCTTTTTCAAATTTTATATTCTCTTTTCTTTTTAATAAATATATAAAAATAATAAAAATAATTTATATAATAATTTAAATTAATTTTTTAAAATATAAATAATTTATAAGCATATAAAATATTTAGTTAAATTAATTTTATAAAAACGTAACAATAAAATATTTTATATTTTATTTCTTTTTTATAATATTTTTTCTCCACATTATAAATAAATAAAAATTATATTATAATTTAAACTAATTTTATAAAAAATAATAATTTATAAAAAAATATAAAATATTTATTTGCATTAATATTATAAAAATATTTTAAGTTTTTTTTATTGTTTTATTTTTTTCCTTTTCCCTTTTTCTTCTTTATAAATAAATAAATAAAAATAAATTATATTAAAATTAAAATTTCAAAAATAAAATAATTTATAAAAATATAATATATTTATTTACATTAATTTATAATAAAAAATAAAATTTATTTTTCCTTTTTCTTATTTCTTATTTCTTATTTCTTTTTTCCTTTTTATTTTTCTAAATAAATTATTTTTTATAAAAAATAAAATATTTATTTACATACATTTAATTAAAAAATTTATATTTTTATGTCGACTCTAATATTGGAGTTGAGGCGGCATCTGCCTTGATCGAATCTGCCATAAAGCGCCAAATCGGACCTTCCTAGATCTAGCGCGAGGGATCAAATTTGGCCTCTTGTAATTCCTATTGAGCATTATAAATGGCAGTCTGATCATTCGCAGGGTCGGACTGACGGTGGGGATTCAAATTTCCTTTTTTCGATCGACGAGAGTTAAGTGGAGAGAATACAAAAAAAATTAAAAAAGGAAAGAAAAAGAAATAGGAAAATAAAATATATTTATAAAAAAATAATGTAAATAAATATTTATATTTGATAAATTTTTTAATCTTTTACAAAATTAATTTATTTATAAAAGAAAAGAAAAAGAAAAAGGAAAATAACTTTTTTAATTAATTAAAATAAATATATTATTTTTATAAATTATTTAATTATTAAAAAATAACTAATTTTTATTTAATTATTTATAACAGTAAACAAGAAAAGAAAATTTATTTTTTTATAAATTAGTGTGAAAAAATATTTTTATATTTTTTATAAATTATTTACTTTTTTAAATTTTAATTATATTATAATTTTTTTTCTTTTTTGTATTTATTCATTAAGAAGAAAAAAGGGAAAAAAGTAAAAACAAAGTTAAAATAATTTTGATAAAATTAATGTAAATAAATATTTTGTATTTTTAAAAATATAATATAATATAAATTATTATTTATGTTTTAGTTTATTTATAAAGAATATAAAATTAAAAAAAGGAGAAAAAGGAAAGAAATAAAAAAATAAAAATAGTTTATAAAATTAATTTAAATAAATATTTTATATATTTATAAATTAATTATATTTTCAAAAAATTAATTTAAATTATAATATAAATTATTTTTATTTTTTGTATTTATTTATAAAAAAAGAAAAGAAAATATAATTTTTTTAAAAAAAATAAAGGAATAAAAAGACAAAAATAAATTAATATAAAAGGATCTGATTGATACGATTTGAAGTTTAAAGATCAATATAAAACTTGGGGACCATGGTGCTATTAACTTAAGAAAAAAGATAAAAAGAAAGACCACATCAGCCGAATCGCATTTTTGTAATTTATACGTTATATGCCATCTGTCATTTAACGCCTATTCTAATGGTTTTGTTAACGGAAGGATCACATTGATACGAAATTATAAAATCGAGGATCTCATTGATATGTTTTGAAGTTTAGGGACCAATATAAAATATGCTCTAAAGTTTGGGGACCATTGATGCTGTTTGTAGACACCTAATTTTGTCCGAACCACTAAATCAGGTATGTTTTCTTCCTAAATTTATGATTCAGAATGCAAAAAAGGCTTTTCTCATCCTAGAGGTGGTACTCCGAGACTTAGTCTAAGAAGACAGACAGAAAAAGTCAAACTCGAAAAAAGTCAACCTCAAAAAAGTCAACTACTGAAAAAGTCGACCCACTTTCAAAATCAAGATTTGAATTTCAATTGAAAGATGGTGAAAGAATTTTGATAATCCGAGGTCTACATTGAAAGATATGGAGGTCGGAAGTTGGTTACGGAATTTCAGTAGAAAGGAAATCCTAGTTCGGGAAATTTGGGAAAAAGTGCTTGGACGATCGAATTGGTCGAAATTGAAGGTTTCAAATGAAAGATAAGCACTGACTACGGGTAATGGAGAAGCTACTTGGAAGAAAAACTAAAAGAAAAGTCAATTCGAAAGAAAACCGAGAATTAGGGTTTTTAGTGGATTTCGGTGAAATTTGGAAGCATTATAGAAATGGCCCGATTCGGTAAGACTAAAGCCCTAATTGATGAGGAGTGATTAAACAAGGATAGCCCAAGGTTCAGTTTGAAGAAAATCTAAAAATCGGACTTGTTTTGAGCAAAATCGGGTTTCAGAGGTAAAAGGGTAAAATTGGAAAATCTGGGAAAAATAGCAAATGAACTCCAAAAATTCTGAAAATTTTCAGATCTCATTCTTAAATTATTTCGAAGAGATTGGGGAAAGAAAATCCTGATTCGGAGTTCGTTTGCAAAATGGCCAAATCACAGTTCCACTATGTAGAAATTTAAAGGGATAAATGCCGAAAAAATAGCAAATGAACTCCAAAAATTTTGAAAATTTGCAGATCTCATTCTTAAATCATTTCAAAGAGATTGGCAAAAGAAAATCTTGATTCAGAGTTCGTTTGCAAAATGGCCAATTCCCGGGTCCACTATGTAGAAATTCAAAAGGATAAATCTCGAAAAAATAGTAAATGAGCTCCACAAATTCTGAAAATTTTCAGATCTCATTCTTAAATTATTTGGAAAAAATTGGGGAAATAAAATCTTAATTCGGATTTCGTTTGTAAAATGGCCAAATCCCGGGTCCACTATGTAGTAATTCAAGCAGATAAATCCTGAAAAAATAGCAAATGAGTTCCAAAAATTATGAAAACTTCCAGATCATACTTTTAAATTATTTGGAAGAGATTGGTGAAGGAAAATATGGATTTGGGGCTCGTTTAAAATTGGTGAAAGTTCGGGTGCACAAAAGGGCAATTTTGGAAGAAAAAATCTAAATAAATAGCAAATGGACTCAGAAAATTTTGAAAACTTCTAGAATTCAATTTTTTTTATTATTTCGAAAGTACTAAAAAAATAAAATTTGAATTTGGAGTCCGTTTGCTATTTATTTAGGTTCGGGAGTCAAAAAGGTCATTTTATCGAAGAAACCGAAAAGGGCAAATTTGTAATTAAGAAAAATATGAAAGAAGAAGGAATTGCTGGGATTTTACCTTCTTTGATCAGCCAGCATAGAGGAGAAGAAGTAAGCTTGATCAATTTAATTCCTTAGTCACTATCAAGCTCACATGCTACCACTAGTACCTTGCAAATGGTCCCCCCTTCATCCAATGGCTGAGGTGCCTTGTAGAAAAGTTGAATACACCATTCAATGGCTGAGATTAAATGCCAAGATGATATTTTTATTTGTCATGAAAGAACCCTCATCTAATAGCCAAGAATGGAAGAATACAACTCATCCAAAGGTGGACATCCATTTGGCCAAGCAAGGAAGTGCATGGGATTGATCTTTTTCATCCAATGGCTTAGGCCATGTACAAGGGCTGAGTAAACATGTTAAGGGCTGGGATTAAATGCCAAGATGACATTTTTATGTTGTCATGAAAGAATCCTCATCCAATGGCCAAGAATAAAAGAGCACAACTCATCCAAGGGTAGGCACTCAAAGGGCTAAGCAAGGGAGTGCATGGGATTGGTCCTCTTTTTCATCTAAGGGTTGAGGTTATTACAAGGGCTGAGTACACATCTTAAGGGCTGCTATCAATTGGCAAGATGATATTTTTATGTTGTCATGAAAATATCTTAATCTAAAGGCCAAAATTGGGGGAGAAAAAGTGCACATTTGATCCTATGGTGGAGAGGCCATTCGGCCAAGTCATTAGGGGAAGGGGCTGATCAGTTTTTGACAAGTTTTGAAGGCTGGAAGTCAGTAGCTAATTGAAAAAAAAAAGGTTTTGAAAGAAAAAAGAAAGGTTTTCAATAAGAGAGCTTGAAGGTAGTCATTTCTACCTAGCTCTAGCATGGTTTTCTTCTTGTTTTCTATGTTGATTTCTTGAATTTCCACTTTGTTTTCCTACTACATTTCTCATAAAAATAAAGTTTTAAAAATGTTTACTTAAGTTTTCATCTCTTCTTCTTCATAAAAAATGGTTGAAAACAATTTTTTTTTTACAAAGTTTGTGCTTGGCCGAATTCGAAGGAATGCTTGCTTTGATTTTTTTTTCTTTTTTTCTTCTTTGCATGTTGTTGTGGAAAAATGATTTTTAGAAGGTTTATTTAAGTATTTAAGGTTCTAATTTTTTACAAAAAATGAAGCAAAAGAGGTTGAAATGGCTACATGATTTTGATACATATCAAGTGACCATGGTTAGGGGAGAGGCTATGCCCATTTTTACCAACCATGAAGCTCACCTCTATTTTCTGATTTTTTTGAAATGGAAAGGCTTCATGATGTTGACAAGATCAAGTGATTATGGTTAGGGGAGAGGCTATGCCCATTTTGTACCAACCATGGAGCTTAACTTTCCTTGTTTTGTTTACTAGTTTTTTCTTCATATTTTCTTTGCATGTCTATGTTTATTTTGATCATGTTCTTTACATTATTTTTATGCTATATTTGCTTTTTATATTTTTTCATGAAATGATATTTCTTTGTAGGTTTTGGCCCTTATGATCTTCTTGATTATATTTTGCATTTTGTTTCATGTATCATACTTTGCATGTTGCCATATTTGCATCACATTTTTACCATATAACCATTCGGCTACTCCTATGTTGTTTGCCTTGTATGTGTCACACCCCAAATTCAGGGCATGTGACCGGCCAGAGACAAGGTATGCCCCTGCCTATGAAGCCTGAATATACCCACAAAACCAAATCAAACAAAATTTCGGCATAATCTCGCCCTACATAGGGGTTTGCCGCTCAGTCATCAACATTTGCAATGTAATAATCATCAACACATGACATCTCGGTTTGGACACCTCCGATAGGGAGTAACCAAGATGTCCCGCAGCAGACTCAACCTTTATAATATCTTATATACACACATACAGTCATATTATATCATAATGGCATAAGCATCACCAGATCATACTAGGCCTCCGTGGCCGTTATACATCATACATCACTTAGATACACCAGTTTACAAAATATAAAGTACATATACATCATACACAAAATGCGTAGGACCCATGATACCCTAGTGACTGCAAAATGTATCCCACCATCGCCACTGCTTACCATGTCCTGGGTCAATCCGCTTACCACAATTATACGAGCGGCTAGCTATCCGAAACCTGGGAAAAATTGGGTCTACTAAGATCTGAAAAAGAATGAAAATAAATGGAGTGAGTCGAAAGACTCAGTGAGCATAAGGTTACTAGGAAGAGTACTTGGAAGTTTTGTATTTCATTTCTTAACTATTAAAGCATAAACATGACATATCAAGTATGACTAATTAATCGAAAAGTAATATTTAAAAATTATTCCGAGACTTATAAAAATTATTTGTCCCTTATGAAATCTTCTATGCTGAGCGCTGAATATAAATAGGCCATTGGCCAACCAAAATCGGTAGCCAAAAATATTTTACAATCGATTTTACGTGTATACCTCTATAATTATCATTTAGAAAATTTTCATGACTATAACATCAAAACATCCTGGACTTATACCAGTCCGTAATATTTGTCATTTCAGACTATCTTGTCCATATTATCCCGGACTCATCCTGTCCGTATCATCCCGGACTCATCCTGTCCGTACCATCCCAGACTCATCCTGTCCGTACAAAATAGCATCCCGGACATCACCCTGTCCGTAAAACAATAGCATCCCGGACATCACCCTGTCCGTACAACAATAGCATCTCGGACATCACCCTGTTCGTAAAACAATAGAATCCCGGACGTTACCCTGTCCGTACAATAATAGCATCCCGGACATCACCCTGTCCGTAAAACAATAGCATCCCGGACATCACCCTGTCCGTACAACAATAGCATCCCGGACATCACCCTGTCCGTAAAACAATAGCATCCCGGACATCACCCTGTCCATAAAACAATAGAATCCTGGACGTTACCCTGTCCGTACAATAATAGCATGATATATTAAATTTGTTTATCTTATTAAATGATTTATATAATATGCTAGGTAACAGCTTCTACACTAGCATATTTCTACTTATGTTTACAAGCATTACAATTTCACTTAGACATTTTATCAAACAACTTGTGTGCATAACATTTAATTTGCAATGTCTAACTATCCTTAAATACTCAACCATCGTATACAATATTATTCATCAACCAATTTCATAAATTAGCAAACATAATGCCTCAAACACGATTCCATACTATTTTTTTCATTAATCCGACAAGTACAACCATAATCTACCTTGTTATGACATCTTAATTAAGAATATCTGAGCATTTCATATAGCTCACAATCATTATCATTCAACTCTACAATACTTACCTCATGTAACCATATTAACACTACACTTACGCTATTAATCCGCGTAAGGTTTAAAACTTATCGTTTCCATGATTCGAGCAATCTTTCGTGTTTCAGTATCCGTATCAATCAACAATGCATATAAAACAACAACTACCTCATAAATTAACCTAAATACTCACAGTGTTATTTCGAGTATTAAAGCGGCACTTTCGTGACTTTGTCGCGATCCCAGGCGAACTCCACGATACGGGTACCTATGACATCGTCAAGATATTCTGTAAATATTATACAACTACAGGACACTTGAATTCCCATTATTTATAATAGTTAGCTGATATCCAAAAAATTTCAGCTTAAAAATTTTTTTACAAATAAATTTTTACACTTAGCTCGGATTAAAAATTGGAGCAACAATCAACTAGAAAGTTGCTCACACGATGATAGCAAAGCTAACGGTGGCCTCGAACAACCAAGGAAGATTGCGGCACCACCTCATGGGCAAGCTAGGATTTCGGCCAAACTGGTTTTAGCCTCTAAATTTTGATTCAAAGCTATCCGATACTAATTTATGGTTTAAGGAGGCAGAGGAACACCTCCCGTGGCAAAAAAAAAGGGTGGCAACATGGTGGTTCACCACCACCAATTTTTAGCCCACATGGGTTCTCATAGCTAAAGGAAAAATCTTCAAAATATAACATCAAAATCAAGCTTAGAACATGAAGTTACCTTTGGGTTTGTGAAATCTTTGAAAATTTTGGTGATCTGCCTAGTAAACGGAGGAGAGAGAAAGCTTGGAAGCAAGCTTCCATGGCTTCCCTTCTTTCTTTCTCATTTTTATGGTTCCTCACGTGAAATTGGGGGTGGAGAAGTCTGATTTTCAGACTTAATAAGTGGGCCATGGTCAAATGACCATTTTGCCCCTATTTTGTCTTTTAGTACCTTAGCAGGCTAACATGAAATTTTAACGTTCGGAAGCCCGTTTTTCACTTTTCTTGACACGGATATGTTCCAAATATGATAATATACTGATCTTCATGTTCGGATAATTTTTTTGATATCCAAAACCCAAATCCGGGCCTCGGAGCGCCAACAGGTCAATATTTTGACTTTTTCGATTTTAACTCTGATTTTTGTTCTGATTTCACCAGTAGCTTGCTAACATTATTTTATGTCTATATTAATCTATTGATCCATTTAAAACCTTTTTCGGACCTTCCCGCGGTCAGTTTTCGGTTTTCATTCCTTTAGGTTACTTAAGGACTAATCCGGTTTCAACTCCGTTTTTGTTTTTTCTTGTCATATTCATAATCCTCATATGTTATAACATATGTCCATGTGTTCGGATTAGTTTCAAAAAATCCTGAACCATGTTTTTACGGCAATTTACACCAGCGTCACTAAATGACGAATTAGATGATTTTAGCTATCGGATTTGATTTTAATGTCCAATTTTTTATCTAAACATCATATTATAATCCTATATGATCACTTAGTCCATTGGTACCATTTACGGTCTAAAAACAAAAATTTGGGTATACCAAAATACCCCTATTTCACATTTTACCGCTTTTTTTTTTCCGATTCATGTTCTAACACTCCCAAATAATGTTATATCACATATCAACACTATGTGAAGTCAAATTATCACATTTTACGGACTTTTCCCTATCCTGACTTTTAGTCAATTTGGGGTTAAATCACTTAATTACTCGATTAAACCCCCAACTCTACCATTTATCATACAACATGTGTACCACATGGTAGCCCATCCTTTCTATAGGCATTTCAAAGTTTAACCTCGAGCCATCCACATGTTATAATCATCTCGAATTGATCTCGTACTTACGAGGGTATTACAGTATGTGTATTTTCATTTTTGCTTGTTGATTTGTTTGCATTTTCATGTTAGGTTTTTTTTAAGTCATTCGGCCATGTTGGATTTTTGGGCATGTTTGCATTATTTCTCATGTTTATTGCCATGCCTTGCTATGCAATTTAGTTCTTAGGTCATATTAGTATTGTCATGCATATTCATAACACATTAGGTCTAAGTCACATTTGCATTATCAAGCATCTCATGCATTGTAGACCTAGGTTTTATTAAATGTCATGCAAGTTCATTTTAGGTCTAGGCCATTTTTCTATGCCATGCATTTCCCTTATCACTTAGGCTTTAAACCATGCATTTCATGCATTCACTTTGCTGTATTTTTCATGCATTTCATGTCATGCCACATGATTGTTGACTTAGGCCAATCAATGGCTCCAAGTCATGCTCACTAAAGCACACTTGTGGAAAATTAAAGGGTTATCAAATTGATTATTCTACCTTTGTGATTTTTTTTTTACTTAGCTTATTCTTGTCCAAGGTTTTTAAATGTTTTAGTTATTGTTTGTAGGTCTTTAGGAGAGTCTCCAACATTTTTACTTTGATTTTTAAATGACTTTATCAAAGGCAAAAAATGTGTTTTGACAAAACAATTTTTTTCACCCACTACTCGAACTTCTCCGATTTTTATGGGAAGTCATATTTAATCAGAAAATTAAGAAATGTATTTTTACATGTATTGAGTCTCCAGTATTTTTTTTAGATTTTTTTGAATTTTTCAAAATATGTTAAAAAATCGTGTGTTAAAACCGGACAGTAGAGGCAGATTTGAATTCAAAAGAAAAACAATTGTTGAATTTGGCTAAGACATTTAGAGGGGTTTGGTTAGAAGCTTTAGCTACTATCTTAGGATAGTTTCTAAGCCTTTTTAAACTTTAAAAATGATTTTATAAATCTCAGGTTAAGGGTGGTCAGGTCCAGGATTTTAAACTTAGGAAATTAGAGCTATTTTCAAAGGTTTTGGCTAAGGTTTTAATCTTCATTCAAGTTTTTTTTCTTTTCAAAATTTTTTTCAAACAATCACAAAGTATTTTGATTTTAGAAAATTTAATTTGACATATTTTCCTAAGGTAGCCGGATATCTTTTTAGATATACGGATTTCTTTAATTAAAGGAAAAAATATATTTTCATGCATTGCATTTTCCATGTCCATGCATACCATTTAATATGTGATTTTGGATAATTTCTATGATATTGTTATTATTTTGATTTATTTTATAATGTTATATTGTTTGCTATATGGTTTTGAATATTTCATGCTATCCTATGCTTTTTATTTTAGTTATTTATTTTTGTCACATTATTTAGCATATACTATGTTCATGCATTACTATTTCTATTTTCATGCATATTACATGATAGCATTATTTTATGTTTCATGTCATTTCATGTCACTTAGATCACATTCCATGTTATTTAGGTTATATTATTTAGAATATGCCATATAATTTAAAATTTTCATGTCATTTAAATCATTTTATTTCATTTAGATTATACCATGATACTTAGGATTTTTCATTTCATCTAGAATGTACTATGCCATTTAAATTATGTCATATCATTTATGTTGCATTATGTTATCTAGATTTTGCTATGTCATTTTATTTATGTCACACATGTTCATATTCATTTTTTATTAATTTTTTTTTATTTAAAAAGATAATGATTTTCAATAAAAAAATAAAGATATTCCCGAGTTAAAATAATTTATGAGTTCTCTATCGGGTTTGGTGGAGGGAATATTATTAATTATCATTAATAAAGGAATATCTTTCTTTCAAAAAAACGAGAATGATTCGGAAGATTTTCCAAATAAATAAAAATTTCTATATTTTGCCGATTTTGTCAGGGAATATAGGAAAATTTTGAATTAATAAATTCCGGATCATTTTCAAATAAAAATGGAAATTATTTTTCTTTAAATTGAGAATTAACTTGAAATACTAAATTAAGAACCAACATTTTGCCGAGACTTGAGATAACATATGATTAATAAGGTACCGTTTTATACGAGCGTTGTGGGGGTGCTAATCCTTCCCTGCACGTAACCGAGTCCCGACCTGATTCTTCGATTTTCTCTGGTTTATAACGCAGACATGAAATTGATTTTAAAAATGCTTTAATTAATTTTAAAATGTTTTATAAAACCGGTTTTAATAGGTGGCCGATCACACCTAGCTAAAAAAGATTGGTGGCGACTCCATGTCTTTTTTCGAAGTTGTTTTCATACCCTCGACCTTTTATTTCAATCAAAAGGAACTAAGTCGTCTTTTCCTCGGTTTTTTTTTTTTTTTATTGTCACGCTTAAAGAATAATAAAGTCTTGCGATGAGACTTGTTATGTTATGTTATTTTTTAGATTGCGACAATTTTTTTCTCTATTTCTGTTTTTCCCTCACTCGAACGGGTCCTGCGACGGGATCACGTATCAACACTATTAACTCTAAAAATTCAGCCGATTTGAATGCACAAAATATGATAAATTAACTTTATTTCATAGAGTTATCACCACCGGACTTATTGAACCTGAGTCCAACAACATTTTGCAAAATTTCTAACATTCTCCCTTCAACGAACTGTTTTACTCTATTAGATAGTTGCTTGAAGTTTTCTTCCCTTAGCTCAAATTTGATGAACATACAGATGTAGCAGAGTTAACTCTTTTGATATAGCTTGTTAGACTGTACCTGCACAAATTTGGCAGCACCCCAAAGGCCCAAACCACAAGTCATACTCCAACTAGACTTTTTTTTTTTTTTTTTTAATGTGAAATATTGAATCCTTGACAGAACCCAAAAGCCAAGCGTAATTGTAACAAAAAAAAAGGACAATTATAACATCATTAAAGCATAGTGTTTTTTTTTTTTTCTTTCTATTTGAAATCATCAAAGCATAGTTTGCCTCATCCTCTTATGTCTGGAAGAGAACTTTGTTCCTTGAGAGCTGAATATACCAGAAAATCATTGGCAAAAGGGACTTTTCTGAGGGATATTCGAATAGACATCCTCCAAGAGGAAGGTGCAGTTCGATTTGATTTATGAAAAAATTAATAAATCTCCAAAGAAGAATTTTGGGTCATTGATGAGCTTAAAACATTTTCCAGGAACATTTTAATATATCATAAAAAAACAATCTCAGTGCATGGGGACTAGGGATTCACATGATAGTTCGTATATACATGTCGTGTCTGATTTTTTTTGGGTATCAGCCTTGTAAACATAAACCCAATAAAAAATTATTAATGTGTCAAAACTCTAAACATGAATATGATAAATGTATTAAATGTGTCGTGTTAATCATGTTTAAATGTGTCGTGTCGTATTTATTATACTGTTTTCGTTTTTATTAAATATATCGTGTTTGTTTCATGTTTTCATATCTTATCCAAAATTATTAAGTCTAATTAAGAAGCATCTAGGGATTATTTCTTTCCAACTAGGGTTTATGGCTGACATTCACTCCATGATTCTCAACACTGGACAAGTAGCTATCTTTACAGGACAACTCGTTCAGATAAAATGTTAATCCATACACAATCCAACTAGAGTCCAAGTTGATATTTGCAAGAGTAGTAGCCCATAAAAAGCCTTAGTTGATCCCTCACAAAATTTAACAATGTTCTAAGCTTGTTATTTTATTTCAAACTATTGCAAACATTACTCTAATCATCTTATATCATAGTTCTCAATTTCGGCTGCAGATTTCGTCGCGGATGCAGTTGCCGTGTTGCGGTTGCGTGTGTTACATAATGAGTTGCGGTTGTCACGAACGTGAATTTGGTAGTGTTTCAAAAAATTTGATAATGTCGCGGCATTACATAACGAATAAAATACGACGCGAAAATTTCAATTTTCGTTACATCACAATTATTACACTGCGTAATTACCACATTTTTTGCTTGTCTTATATAGCTAGCAGATTGGAACACCTTCCAGCTTCACTATCGAGACAAATAGTTAAAACAACTCATTCTGCTTGATGTTCTAAAACCCAGCAATTCGTGGTATACTTCAAAGAAGTTTGCATCTCAACCACTCACAGCTTGGAGCTCCATAGGCCAAAAGGTCCTGAATGTCTCTCGTACAAATCAAAAGGGAAAGAAGATAAAATTTCGATAATCCTAGATACATATAAAGAGATAAAATTTGCTGCGTGATACAAGTTTCCCTTGGTAGTTTTATGGTCGAAACTTGAGTTCCAACACCTATCTTGAAGCAATCTTGACAGCAAAGAGTATTTTACACTCGGAAATAAAAAAGACCAAGGTTCCAGATTCTAATGACATTATGGTCACCCTAAGTTTCTCAAGGTATATAAAGCTCAAACAACCTGTAATAAAACAATTCTATGCAACCATGATAATAAATAATTAACAATAGAATGTTATGTTGTTCCGACTTTTTTTTTTTTTTAAGTATTCGTATCCGACGTAAATTCAGACATGGGTATGAGGATATGACTTTCTAAAAACTTTTCAAATATATGAAAAAACTTAGAAAAAATTAAATATATAAATTTATTATCCAAAAAGAGAACAATAACAACATTCATAACAGCAATTCCCCGAAAAGGTTTCCAAGTATCAACCATCAGCTAACCTTAAACATTGCACACTTTATGATAAAAAAAAGGGTAGAATAATCAGCTCTACGTGATCCAACAAAAATACAAAATTATAAAAGCATGCAACAAAAACGAAAGAAAAATATTAGCAATTCTCAGAAACACGAATCCTCCCTAAACCTTCACTTTTATGCTTTCTATCAAATTCTGTATTCATGTAAGTTGTTTCTTATGCTAAACTTGATTTCAATCAACAGAATCCAAACTCCGAGTTAAGCTAGGTGTCCCACATTATTTTGTAGTTCAGAATATTGATAACCTGGCTGTAGAAGCCCCAATCATGGCTTCTTTCAATGATAGCTATCTGACCAAATGGGTTTTGCTCTATGAAGTTCTGTACATTCTCAGCTGAAGCTAATCTTTCCAAATAAACTCTAAGATCACCTCCAGCATCTGAAATGAATAAAATCTAACTCCTGACTTAAAAAAAGAACAAACTTACAAACTTACCTGCTAACAGGATAGTCAACAGAATATATTATAACAGATTATTGTATAAAAAAAATGTACATATGAACTTTACTTCAGCAAACAATAGTAGACAATAATTCAGCTTTTCTTTTCTTTTATTTTTTGCTTTTATTTTCATTTTATTTTCCTTTGACCTCTTTGTGAGTAGACCTGTTCAAGGGCCAAACAGTCCGGCTCGTATTGGACTGGGTTTGGACATAGATTTTTTTAATTTGGACTTGCCCTGTTCGGCCCGAATTACTGTTTATTAATAAAAAAAATATTTTTAAATTATAAAAATATTTTTTTAAACTGTGAAACGGACTTCCGGTTGGGCCGAACTTGGATAAAGGATCTCAAAAAAATTTGGACCGCAACTCGACCCAGTCCATGATCAGATCTATTTATGAGATGCATCAATGCCCAATTGATGTTACTTGCAATTATTAGCATTGAACAAAAAGAGATGTGCACAAGTTATTCAACATTCTATGAATTAAGGAACTGAATAATAGCAAATAATTTCAGAAGTCATCTTACCTAATGAATTATATCATTCATCTCGAACTTGAATGAATGAGGAAATATTAAAGTATATATGAAGCTACAAGACTAAAAATTAACAGAAAATCAAAAACAATAATCAGGAGCTATATTAAAAAGACAAACGAAAGTATTAGTGACCTAAACAACATAAAATAGTCCATTAACTTACGGGATTAAGCAGTGCTTTGTAGGGAGAATCATCTATCAACAACGTATTTGATTCATTATAATATCCCTTCTCCCATGCCTCAACTCTTTAAAAACTATGGGCCTATATCTCAGGAGTATTGAACAAGGTAATCAGTACTGTATCGGTAGACGTATCTTTTTTTGTTTTGGTACTGGTACATATCGGTACCGATGTGTTTCGGCGTACCATTTTGGGTTTACCGATATGTTACAAATATTATATATATATAGCCTATTTTCAAGTTTCTTAATAAAATATATATTATATACACATGCAAATATACATCCATTACATGCATATATATGTTTTTATATAAATATAAATTTTAAAAATTTAACATCTTAAATTTTTAAACATCAAATAAGTAAAATAAATATTTAAATATTTAAAAAATATAATAAATTATTATTAATTATGTTCAATATCTTAACATATTTTATTTTTAAATGTAATTATGAAAAAAATAAAAATGATTATGACACAAAAAATATTGAAATTGGTTTAAAAAATGAAATAAATTAATTTAAAAAAAAATAAAAAAAATCAAAATCTTGTACCAACCGGTACATGCCGGTACATACCGGTATTGACCGGTACAAACCAGTACAGGCCGGTACGACCGGTATGGACTTGTACAAAACTGAAATGGTACGAGATTGATACCATTTCGGTTTACCTTAAAAACAGTATGTACCGGCCGGTATGGTCAATACCGATACGATACCGACTACATTGGTATTGAATCGTGTCGCGGTGCAGTAAGATGAATCCTGATAAATCATTGCGCATAAAGCAAATGGCTTAGAGTTTGCAATGTTCCCAGTTTAATTGCATATCAAAATCGTGTTTGACGCAAAAAACCATTGATAAATTGAGACCGGTACATTAGCAGGTACTCAAGTTCTCCTAAAGACATACAAGGAAAATTTGATAATAACATATTAATTCAATGTAGGCAGTTAATATCTTCTCATGCTATCTCTGTCTAGCTCTCATATAAAATAGCGTCTCATATAAAATAGCGTCCCAAAAGGACTCCTAGCAAGGAAATCAAAAGAAGGAAAAATTGTAAGGAAAGTCACTTAAAATAAGCTTCTTGTAAGCTCTAAAAATTTATGTAACTTGTCATGTTTATATGTAATTTGTGTTATGTTTATATGTAAAAAAAAAAAAAAATTACATAAATATATGAAAACTTTCAGTTTACATAAATATATGACATATCCTTTAATGTTTATATGTAATTGTCATGTTTATATGTAATTTTGTCATATTTATATGTAATGGAGCTTTCCGTAAGCTCACCATAAGGAGCTTATCCTAGAACTCCTCCAAAAGAAGCTTAAGTATATAAAAAAATCCTGAACTAAAATTATATAATCATCTAAACCCTTATCATTTTATTACAATCAATTGAGCCCTCAAACATTTATTTTCATCTATTTGAGTTCTCAAACATTTATTTTCATCGATTTGAACCCTCAAACATGTGTTTTCACCCCACTAAGCCCTCGATTGGACGAAAATTGATGATGGACTTTGTAATAACGGTTTTTCGACCGCTAGGCGATTTTCAAAAACAATGGAGTTGCCACCAATCTTTTTTAGTTTAGGTGTGATTGGCCACCTACAAAAATTTATCTTTGAAAAAGAATTTTAAAATTAATTAAAACCTTTTTAAAAAGACAATTTTAAAGTCTGCGGTTGAAAACCGGAGAAAAATCATGACGGGTTCGGAGTACGGTTATGTATGGGGAATATATTAGCAGTCCCACGACGCCCATTAATAAAACGGTTTCAATTAATCATGTGTTATCCTAAATCTCGATTTAATGGACTCAACAACGGTATTTAAAATTAATTATCTTTTTATTTCTTCTGCAAAACATGTTTATTAATCTCAAAAAGGAATTGTCATTATTTTTTGAAAATGAAAGTGAGCATAAATCTTTTATCAAGAGTGCTCATTAAATATTCCCAATACCTTTTGGTGGTATTTAACGAGATCC
The DNA here is from genome assembly GCA_030761205.1 of Fremontodendron californicum. Taxonomy (NCBI): domain Eukaryota; kingdom Viridiplantae; phylum Streptophyta; class Magnoliopsida; order Malvales; family Malvaceae; genus Fremontodendron; species Fremontodendron californicum. The sequence goes on along the minus strand of JAULJL010000020.1, from coordinate 19,461,653 downwards.
TCTCACCTCGGGATATCTTAGGAATTACTACTGACGTCCCTCGACTTCCATCGTCGAAGACTTGTCATCCACATTTACTTTTAAATTTCCTTTTCAAGATCATTTTATTTGTATAAAATGAAATTATTTTTTTATTTTTTATTTATGAAAGCGAATGTGGATCCTCTATTGAAAATGCTCGTTGAATACTCCCAACACCTTTGGTGATATTTTAACGAAATTTTCTCACCTCAAAATATCTTAGGAATCACTACTGTGACATCCTTCGAATTCCGTCGTCAGTCGATCATATTTCTTAAAACATTTTTATCTTTGCTTGAAAAAACAAACGAAATGCATTTTAATATTATTTTCGAAATAAAAGAAATTATCTATGTAAAAATAATTTTCGAATTACTCCGATACTTTCGATAATGTTCTGGTAACTATTTTTACTCAGATTATTTCGAGAAACGATAGATACTCCGACCATCCCAAGAAATAATCTATTTTAAGAAAATTTCCTTCACCGAAAATAATTTAAAAGACACATTTAACGTTTATTATGCCGTACTCATCTTTATTATTATTTTTAAAAGATTAATAATGTATTTAATAAATAAAATAAAATAAGATAAGAAAATAAAATAAAATAAAATAAAATAAAAAGTAATAATAACAACCACTATAACAAAGAAGGTAAATAAAAAGATAAAATAAAATGAAATTTAAATAAAATAACATAGATAATAATTAAGAAAAATAAAAACAAACATAAAAATAAAAATAAAACTTACCTTGATTTTTTTTTTTTTTTTTTTAAAAATTCGAAGCTTGAGTGCTCATATTAATTCCTGAGAGAAAAATAAAAATAAACTAAGATATTTATTTCCTTAATTTTCCTTTTTTTTGTTTTTGTTTTTGTTTTTCCTTTTCCTTTTTCTCTTTCTCTTTCTCTTTCTTTTTCTCTTTCCTTTTATTTATTTCTTTTCTTTCTTTTCTTTCTTTCCTTTTTTTTCTTTTCTTTTTTTTCACTTTTTTTTTTCTTTTCTCTTTTTTTTCCTACCCTGGAGCGGGTCGGGTGCGTGGATCCCAAGCTGACCTGCGGGTCCAGCTGACCCGCTCCAGGGATGACATAAGGCCCCCTCCTTTTTTTTTTTTTTTCATTTCCTCCTCTTTCTTCTCTCTCTACTCTCTGACCCTATCACTTCTCTCTGCCTTCATCCCCCAAAACCCCAAAACCATCCCCCAACCCAGATTTTAGCGATCGATAGCCGTGCCGATCGTTGATCACCGTCGTCGATCGTCGCTCGACGGCAGTCGATCTTCTCCCAAAATCATCCTAGGCTTCCCCTCAACCTCAGCAATACATTCGTCTGCTTAGATTTGTGGAAAAATCCCCTAATTTTCACGAAAAGCCGAAGAAAGCCCAAAATTTAAAACTTAGATCTACCGTTGCCGCCGCTTTTGATGAGCACGAAACTTCAGCCAAGGCCTCCTCTCCTCCTACACCTTATTCTCATCGTTGGGACTCTTCAAAACCCCACTAAAACCCCCAAACCCGAATAGCCCGATCCAAACCCTTTGGTTTTTATGTTTTTATTTTTGTGTTGTTTCTGTGTATGCCTGGTGTTTGTGTGATGATGGGAGAGGTCTCGGTGGTGATAGGATTTGTGGGTGCTGGTGGTCTTGGGTAGATTTTAGGGGTGAGTCATGGGTGGTGGGGTTGAGCCTGGCAGTGAGGGATTGATGATGGTGGTGCAAGGTGGTGCTCGAATGGTGAGGGCTCAGGAGGTTTTTTTGGATCTGTCTTCCCCCTCTTTTTTTTGTGTGAATTGGTGATCTTTTTAAGAGCCAATGCCCCAATCTTCGCCGGATTTTGGGTTGCAAAATTAGATTGTGTGTGAAAGTGGGTTGACTTTGTAGGGGAAAATAGGGAAGGCAGGTGGAGTGGGATGCTCATGAAAAGGGGTTTCAGGAGGGGTGGTAGGCTAGCTATTTAGGGTGTCGGGTGGTGTGCAGGTGGGTTGTGGTGGCGTGTAGGCAGGCTGGCTGATAGGGGTAGTGGGGGCTGGAGTTGGAGCTGGCTGGGCTAGGTGGCTTTGCTGGGCCATCGGGCTTGGTTGCCTGCTAGGCAAGCCTGGTTGGCCTACTAAGTAGGCCAATGGGCCTTCTACCTGGTGGGCCCAAATTGGGTGATTGGGTTTGGGCCTTTAGGCCCACAAAATTAAAAACTCAAAATTAAAATTAAATTAAAAAGTAATAATAATAATAATAATAATAAAATAGAATAAAGGAACAAGGTCCAATAGACCCTAAAAATTGGATTGCCAAAGCTATACCAAATATAGGCCCAAATTAATCAACAATTGAATCAAGTCCAAAACTTGAGTCCATTTCAAATAATTTGATGTGACTAGTTCATACAAGGATAACGGACCCAGATTAACGACCAAGTGGATCACGATAACGGTCGCGAAAAATCTAACGTTTCACTTGAAACGCCCTTCGAAACCAATTTGAGACTCGGCTTGGGATATGATCTGGGCCTAACTCGAAATTGATCCGGATAAAAATTGGTTACTACAACTGCCCCTCTTGGCACATTACTGAGAATCAGGAATAGGGCAAAGACATAAGTAACAATTTTGTCCGGAATCATTGATCTACGCAAAAGTCTTTTTTTTTTCTTTTTTTAAATATTATTTTTTGAGTTGGTTTTTTTTTTTTTTACAACATTGATCTTAGAGTTTGGAAAAAGAACTCCTCTATTAAGGCTTCACAACTTTTAAAATAAAAAGCTCCTCTAATCAGAGCTCCAAAAGTTTAAAATTAAATGTTCCTCTAATGAGAGACTCCACAACTTTAAAATTAAATGCTCCTCTAGTCAGAGGCTCCACAACTTTGAAATTAACTACTCCTCTAATCAGAGGGTCATCCTCTAATCAAAGGCTCAACAACTTTAAAATTAAATGCTCCTCTAATCAGAGGCTCGACAACTTTGAAATTAATTGCTCCTCTAATCAGAAGCTCGACAACTTTAAAATTAAATGCTCCTCTAATCAGAGGCTCGACAACTTTGAAATTAAATGCTCCTCTAATCAGAGGCTCCACAACTTTGAAATTAACTGCTCCTCTAATTAGAGGCTCCACAACTTTGAAAATTAAAAATGAACTTCGAATTTTTGACAATGAGTTTGAACATGACTCAAATCATCATTTCACTTTCTGCCTTAAGTTTTACGAAAGTGAAGACTCATTTTCGGATATCACCACTGGATACTTTTGATATCACCACCAAAGAGTTATCATAACCAAATTTTTGGATATTGCCACCGAAGACTTATCACCACCGGAAGCTTCGGATATCACCATCGAAGACTTTTCAATCCCTTTTGTTGTTCACTTTCTGTCTTTAGCCTTACGAAAGTGAAAATGTGCCCGAAAGTTATTAGGAATCATGCCCCTACGTCTTAAACTCAAAATTTTCTCTACAAAATTTCCACTAAAAAGGAAACTTCCACATTTTTCTTTCTTTTTTCTTTTCTTAAATTCTTGCCTGAATATTCTCTAACTTTAGAATTCTTTTCGTAATTTTATTCTTCTTTTCTTGATGCGATTATTTTTGAATTTCGAACATCACCACTGAATGCTTAAGGCATCACTGCCGAAGACTCAACGAAACCACCAAAGCTTTGGATATCTCCACCAAAGACACGAACAACTCTTATCTAATCCACTTTCTTCCTTGAGTCTTATGAAAGTGAAAACTAATTTTCGGATATCACCACCGAAGACTTACCATAACTAAGTTTCGGATATCACCATCGGAAGTTTTGGATATCGCCACTGAAGACTTTATCATAACCAAATTTTGGATATCACCATTGAAAGCTTCGAATATCACCACCGAAGACTTATCATAACTGAATTTTTGAATATCACCACCGAGAGCTTCGGATATCGCCATCAAAGACTTATCATAACCAAATTTCGGATATCACCACCGATAGCTTCGGATATCACCACCGAAAACTTTCCATAAGAAATTTCCCTATCAGATGCTTCAAATATCACCACCGAAGACTTTACCCCAACCAAATTCCTTATCAGATGCTTCAGATATCACCACTGAAGACTTGACATAACAAAATCAGATGCTTTAGATATCTTCACCGAAGACTTGACAAAATAAAATTTTGAGATAAGGTAAATACGACTGACAATAATTTTTGATGTTTGGTTCTTGAGAATTTTTTTATTTGATTTTGTTTGGAAACAATCTCGACGAAACCACAATCTGAAAAAAATGACTTTCGCAGAACCAGGAGTCGAAAAAGTGATTTGGGGGAAACCAGTATTCGAAGAAGTGACTTGGGCGAAAACAGTAATCGAAGAAGTGACCTGGGGAAAACCAGTAATCGAAAAGTGACATGGGCGACGAAAGATGGCCTTGGTGAAACCAATAGTCAGAAAGTGACCTGGGCGAATCCAATAGTCAGAAGAGGACCTGGGCAAAACCAGAAGTCGGAAGATGACCTGGGCGAAACCAGTGATTATAATGTTTGGTTGAAGATTCTGAATCGAGCCAATCTGACTAGGCTTAATTTCTTTCTGCGCCAGCTATATTGGGCTTAACCTAATCTAAATGCCAAGTTCACTGGGCTTAAATCATTTCTGAGCCAGCTACATTGGGCTTAATCTCCTCTAAGGTGCCAACTTCACTAGGGTTATATCATTTCTATGCCAACTACATTGGACTTAAACTTGTAGACACCTAAGTTTGTCTGGGCCTCCTAAACCAGGTAAATTATTCCTTGTACTTTTTTAGAATGCATAAAATCTCTTCTCATCTTGCAGATGGTCTTCTAAGACTTGTGATTCGGAGTTCAGCATGAAAAGTCCATCCTAAAAAAGTCAACTCCAAAAAGTCAATCCTAAAAAGTCAACCACTAAAAAGTCAACCTTTAGTCAAAATCAAGGCTTGGAGTTGAATTGAATAATGGTGAAAGAATTTTGATAATCTGAGGTCTACAACGAAAGATATGGAGTTCAAAAGAGGGATTGCGAAAATTTCAGTGTAGGGGAAGCCCTAATTTGGCAAATTTGGGGAAAAGTGCTTAAAACGATCAAATTGGTCAAAATTAGAGGTTCCAAATGGAATATAATTAATGACTACGGGTATTGGAAGGGCCAATTGGAAGCAGAACCAAAGGAAGAGTCAATTTGAAAGAAAAACTAAAAATTAGGGTTTCGATTTAAAAGGGGTGAATTTTGCAAATTTGGGGAAAGTTCGTAATCAGCCTTCTTTTAATGCCTTAGACAAAACAGAATATTAAGTTTCCCTCAAATTCGAATCTGACTCTACTATCCAGTTTTACATCGAGAATTTTTAACCTATTTTAAAAATTCTAAAAAATCTGAAAAAATAAAGGAAACTCATAACATGTCTAACTCTATGGTAAAAAATTGACTTAATTTTTAGACAAAGGATAACCCACTAGAAAAATCACAAAAGTCAAAACACTGGGTGAAAAACGGTTTTGCCAAAAATCATTTTTAAGCCTTTGATAAAGTCATTCAAAAATCAAAGTAAAAATATTGGAGATTCTTCGGAGGACCTACAAATAGTAGCTAAATTTCTAAAAGTTTGGACAAAAATTGCCTAAGTAAAAAAAATCACAAAGGTAGAAAATCAATTTGACAACTCCTCAATTTTCCACAAGTATGCTCATATGAGCTTGACCTTAAGCCATTGATTAGCTTAAATAAAAAATCAAGTGGTATAATAAAAAATGCATGAATTAATGCCTAAATGACATAGAAAATACGCATGGCATAAAATATAACCTAATGCCTAAATGACATGGCATGTGACATGGCATAAGATGACATGACATGTGAATGAAATCGACATGGCAATATGGCATATGGATGACATAAAATGACATGGCATGTGACATGATATAAGATGACATGGCATGTGAATGAAATCGACATGACAAGCAAGATGACATGGCATATGGATGACATGGCATGTGAAATGGCTTAAGATGACATGGCATGTGACATGACAGAAGATGAATTTACTTGAGAATGACTTGAAGTTTATTAATACCAAAATCTTTTCATGTTCCCCGGCAGAACCAGCAAAACATAGAAAGTTTTATTTATTTCAAAATTTTCCGACTCATTTTATTTTAGAAAAGGGTAGTCCTCCATTAATAATTAATGATAACCTCTCCGGCAGACCCAGCAAAGAAAACCATGAATTATTGAACCCGGGAATATTGCCTTATTTATTAAAACGTTATGAATATGCAAAATGACATTAAGGCATGCACCACAATAGACCATGTCCAAGGCAAGCAACATTAGCCGTATAACAGTAAATTATCAAACACCAAATATACACCATAATATACTATGTCCAAAGCAAGCACAATAAACATAAAAACATAAAATAAAATAAAATAAAAGAATATTACCTTGTGCTTGTCCCCTTCGCAAAAACCATTCCTATTTTCCATTCAAAATTCTTTTCTTTTTTGTTTGGTTTCCCGAGACTACCAAAATTGCTCCTACCAGTCTTAGCTAAAATTTCCAATCTCTTTTATCTAGCAGCTTTACTCTTGGCTCATTTCCCTAAGCAACTTTTCCATGAATATTAGTAATGCACCCCAAACAAATGCATCAGACTCAATCGGCACACTTGCTATAAATTCTTCTGCTTTGATTTGATTTTTATCAATATATGCATGAACCCACATTCCCAAGATAAACAGCAATTATAGTAACATTGTCAGGCCTAAGACCTATCCTTTGCATGTCATGAAAAAACGTAAAATGCTTCCTTAAATTGGCCTTGTTGAACTAAATCAGATATCGTGGAATTCCAAGAAACCATATTTTTAATAGCATTTTATCAAACAACTGACGAGCTGAGTCCATATCGCCACACTTCACATACATATCAACCAATGAATTGCCAACTTTCCAAATCATTCTCGTTTTAAAGAAGATATTCCGTTATTAATGATAATTGATGATATCCTCCCCAGCAAACCCGGCAGAGAACTCATGAATTATTTTAACTCGGGAATATCTTTATTTTATTGAAAATCATTACCCTTTCAAAACATTTTAAAAAATATGAATATGAATATGTGTGGCATAAATAAAATGACATAGTAAAGTCTAGATAATATAATGCAACCTAAATGGTATGATATAATTTAAATGTCATAGCATATTCTAAATGAAATGAAATATCCTAAGTCACATGATATATTCTAAATGAAATAAAATAACCTAGGTAACATGATATATTCTATATGAAATGAAATATCCTAAGTGACATAATATATTCTATATGAAATGAAATGACCTAGGTAACATGATATATTCTAAATGGAATAAAATGATTTAAATGACATGGAAAATATAAATGACATGGCATATTCTAAATAATATAATCTAAATGATATGGAATATAATCTAAGTTACATGAAATGACATGAGACATAAAATAATGCTATCATAAAATATGCATGAAAATAAAAATAATAATGCATAAACATAGTATATGCTAAATAATGTGACTAAAATAAATAATTGAATAAAAAGCATAGGATAGCATGAAATATTCAAAACCATATAACAAACATCATAACACCATAAAATAAATCAAAATAATAACAATATCATAGAAATTATTATTGCAAAATCACATATTATATAGTATGCATGAACATGGAAAATGCAATGCATGAAAATATATTTTTCCTTTAATTAAGGAAATCCGTATATCTAAAAAGATATCCAGCTACCTTAGGAAAATTTATCAAATTAAATATTCTAAAACCAAAATACTTTGTGATTGATTGAAATTTATTTTTGAAAAGCGTGAATGAAGATTAAAACCCTAGCCAAACCCTTTTTAAAAATGGCTATAATTTTCTAAATTTAAAATCCCGAACTTGACCACCCTTAACCCGAGATTTATAAAATCATTTTAAAAGTTTAAAATGGCCTGGAAACAACCCAAAGACAGTAGCTAAACTTCCTAATCAGCCCCCTCTAAATAACTTAGCCAAAACAGAAAAATGATTTTCCATCAAAGTCAAATCTACTCTAATTTCCCCAGCGGAGTCGCCAAGCTGTCACAACCTAAAAAACAACAAGTCTCATCGCAAGACTTTATATTCGTTAAGTGTGACATTAAAAAAAACTAAGGAAAAGTCGACTTAATTCCTCTTGAAAAATGAAGGTTTTGAAAATGACCTTGAAAAAGACATGAAGTCGCCATCAATCTTTTTTAGTTAGGTGTGATCGGCCACCTATTAAAATCGGTATTGTAAAATATTTTAAAATTAATTAAAACATTTTAAAAACCAATTTCAAGTCTGCGTTATAAACCAAAGAAAATCGAAGAATCGGGTTCGGGACTCGGTTACATATGGGGAAGGATTAGCACCCCCACAATGCCCGTATAAAACGGTACCTTATTAATCATGTGTTATCTCAAGTCTCGATAAAAAAGTCGGTTTTTAATTTAGTATTTCAAGTTAATTCCCAATTTAAAGAAAAATAATTCCATTTTTAATTGAAAATGATCCGGAATTTATTAATTCAAAATTTTCCTATATTCCCCAACAAACGTGGCAAAATATAGAAAATTTTATTAGTTTCGAAATAAACAACAATTATAGTAACAGCAATTATAGTAACATTGCCAGGCCTAAGACCTATCCTTTGCATGTCATAAAAAAACGTAAAATGCTTCCTTAAATTGGCCTTGTTGAACTAAATCAGATATCATGGAATTCCAAGAAACCATATTTTTAATAGCATTTTATCAAACAACTGACGAGCTGAGTCCATATCGCCACACTTCACATACATATCAACCAATGAATTGCCAATTTTCCAAATCATTCTCGTTTTAAAGAAGATATTCCGTTATTAATGATAATTGATGATATCCTCCCCAGCAAACCCGGCAGAGAACTCATAAAATATTTTAACTCGGGAATATCTTTATTTTATTGAAAATCATTACCTTTTCAAAACATTTAAAAATATATGAAGATGAATATGTTGACATAAATAGAATGACATAGTAAAGTCTAGATAATATAATGCAACATAAATGGTATGATATAATTTAAATGTCATAGCATATTCTAAATGAAATGAAATATCCTAAGTCACATGATATATTCTAAATGAAATGAAATAACCTAGGTAACATGATATATTCTATATGAAATGAAATATCCTAAGTGACATAATATATTCTATATGAAATGAAATGACCTAGGTAACATGATATATTCTAAATGGAATAAAATGATTTAAATGACATGGCAAATATAAATGACATGGCATATTCTAAATAATATAATCTAAATGACATGGAATATAATCTAAGTTACATGAAATGACATGAGACATAAAATAATGCTATCATAAAATATGCCTGAAAATAAAAGAAAAATAATAATGCATAAACATAGTATTTGCTAAATAATGTGACAAAAATAAATAATTAAATAAAAAGCATAGGATAGCATGAAATATTCAAAACCATATAACAAACAACATAACACCATAAAATAAATCAAAATAATAACAATATGATAGAAATTATTATAGCAAAATGACATATTATATAGTATGCATGAACATGGAAAATGCAATGCATGAAAATATATTTTTTCCTTTAATTAAGGAAATCCGTATATCTAAAAAAATATCCGGCTACCTTAGGAAAATATATCAAATTAAATATTCTAAAACCAAAATACTTTGTGATTGTTTGAAATTTTTTTTGAAAAGCTTGAATGAAGATTAAAACCCTAGCCAAACCCTTTTAAAAAATTGCTATAATTTCCTAAATTTAAAATCCCGAACTTGACCACCCTTAACCCAAGATTTATAAAATCATTTTAAAAGTTTAAAATGGCCTGGAAACCAACTAAAGATAGTAGCTAAACTTCCTAATAAGCCCCCTCTAAAGAACTTAGCCAAAACAGAAAAATGATTTTCCATCAAATTCAAATCTGCTCTGATTTCCCCAGCGGAGTCGCCAAGCTGTTGCAACCTAAAAAACAACAAGTCTCATCGCAAGACTTTTTATTCGTTAAGCGTTACATTAAAAAAAACCGAAGAAAATTCGACTTAATTCCTCTTGAAAAATGAAGGTTTTGAAAATGACCTTGAAAAAGACATGAAGTCGCCACCAATCTTTTTTAGTTAGGTGTGATCGGCCACCTATTAAAATCGGTATTGTAAAATATTTTAAAATTAATTAAAACATTTTAAAAACTAATTTCAAGTCTGCGTTATAAACCAAAGAAAATCGAAGAATCGGGTTCGGGACTTGGTTATGTATAGGGAAAGATTAGCATCCCCACAACGGCCGTATAAAACGGTACCTTATTAATCATGTGTTATCTCAAGTCTCGGTAAAAAGTCGCTTTTTAATTTAGTATTTCAAGTTGATTCCCAATTTAAAGAAAAATAATTCCATTTTTAATTGAAAATGATCCAAAATTTATTAATTCAAAATTTTCCTATATTCCCCAACAAACGTGGCAAAATATAGAAAATTTTATTAGTTTGGAAAACTTTCCGAATCATTCTCGTTTTAAAAAAGATATTCCGTTATTAATGATAATTGATGATATCCTCCCCAGCAAACTCGGCAGAAAACTCATGAAATATTTTAACTCGGGAATATCTTTATTTTATTGAAAATCATTACATTTTCAAAATATTTTAAAAAATATGAAGATGAATATGTGTGACATAAATAAAATGACATAGTAAAGTATAGATAATATAATGCAACCTAAATGGTATGATATAATTTAAATGTCATAGCATATTCTAAATGAAATGAAATATCCTAAGTCACATGATATATTCTAAATGAAATGAAATAACCTAGGTAACATGATATATTCTATATGAAATGAAATATCCTAAGTGACATAATATATTCTATATGAAATGAAATGACCTAGGTAACATGATATATTCTAAATGGAATAAAATGATTTAAATGACATGGCAAATATAAATGACATGGCATATTTTAAATGACATGGCATATTCTAAATAATACAATCTAAATGACATGGAATATAATCTAAGTTACATGAAATGACATGAGACATAAAATAATGCTATCATGAAATATGCATGAAAATAAAATAAAAATAATAATGCATAAACATAGTATATGCTAAATAATGTGACAAAAATAAATAATTAAATAAAAAGCAGAGGATAGCATGAAATATTCAAAACCATATAACAAACAACATAACACCATAAAATAAATCAAAATAATAACAATATCATAGAAATTATCGTAGCAAAATGACATATTATATAGTATGCATGAACATGGAAAATGCAATGTATGAAAATATATTTTTTCCTTTAATTAAGGAAATCCGTATATCTAAAAAGATATCTGCCTACCTTAGGAAAATATATCAAATTAAATATTCTAAAACCAAAATACTTTGTGATTGTTTGAAATTTTTTTTTTGAAAAGCTTGAATGAAGATTAAAACCCTAGACAAACCCTTTTAAAAAATGGCTATAATTTCCTAAATTTAAAATCCCGAACTTGACCACCTTTAACCCGAGTTTTATAAAATTATTTTAAAAGTTTAAAATGGCCTGGAAACCAACCAAAGACAATAGCTAAACTTCCTAATCAGCCCCCTCTAAATAACTTAGCCAAAACAGAAAAATGATTTTCCTTCAAATTCAAATATGCTCTAATGTCCAGTTTTAAAACACGATTTCTTTACCTATTTTTCAAAATTCAAAAAAATATAAAAAAAATAATAGAGACTCAGAACATGATTAACTACATGAGAAAAAATGCGCTTAATTTTATGATTAAAAATGACTTCCCAGAAAAATCGAAAAACTTCAGGTACTGGGTTAAAAAACTGTTTTGCTAAAACACATTTTTTTTGCCTTTGGTAAAATCAAAGTAAAAATGTTCGAAACTCTCTTATAGACCCACAAATAGTATCTAACACTTTTAAAAAGTTAGACAAAAATAGGCTAAGTAAGAAAAATCACAAAGGTAGAATAATCAATTTGACAACTCTTTAATTTTCCACAATTATGCTCTAGTGAGCATGACTTTGAACCATTGATTGGTCTAGGTCATAAATCATGTGGCATGACATGAAATGCATGAGAATACAACAAATATGATGTATTAAATGCATGATTTAAAACCTAAATGATGTGAGAAATGCACGGCAATACAAAATAACCTAATGCCTAGCATGAGTTTGCATGGCAATAAATATAATACTAACTTAAGCATGCATGAGATGCATAATATTGCAAATGAGACTTAGACCTAAAGTGACATGAAATGCATGGCAATACAAAGTGACCTAAGACCTAAATAGCATAGCAAATGCATGGCAATACCAATATGATTCTAGACTTTACATGCATGGGAATATGCATGGCAATACCAATATGATTCTAGATCTTAAATGTCATGAGAATGCATGAAAATGTTAGGAACATATAATGATCAATAAACCTAATACTAATGCATGAACAAACAGCAACTAATACACAATTTCATAGCATAATAATGCAAAGCAATAGTTCCTAAACAAAATGAAAATATACACACAAGGAAGAAACACATGCAAGGGCCGAATGGCCATTAAAATAGACTAATGCAATCTTATTTAGCCAATAACACAAACACATGGCAAACCAAATCAAAATACACAATGTTACAAACCTATCAACTAGACAAAATGAGCATGCACACACAAAACCAAATCATGTTGACCGATTAGCTCCCAAATCACATAGTATAATCCTAGCTAAACAATAACACAAACACATGGAAGCAATAAACTAGCAAACATGATAAACAATGCAAACATGCTCCAAACATTTCATCATGACCGAATGTAACAATATGAATTTAGCATGGTATTGTCACAAACACATAACATGGTTAATAAACTACCACAACCAAGCTAACCTACTACAAAACTCATGAATAAAAATCAAACACAAAATCATTTACCCAAAACAGCAACCATTCGACCATGATGAATTTTTGATGAAAACTTGTTTTTTATTTTATTTTTTAAAAAAACAAAATAGTAGCTCTTTTAGAAACAAGTTTATTTCATAAAAAAGGAAAAATATCAATAAAAAAAAAGATCATATCAATAAAATATGAAAAATAACCATGAAAGAGCATAGCTACCTTGCTCTAGCTTTCCAAATCAAGAAGAAACTAGCAAAAACCTTTCTTTTTTTTTTCTCCTCTTTTTTTCCTTTTTTTTTCTCTTTTTTTCTCCTTAGCTACTGCCTCTTTTGTAGCCTCCAAGCTTTTGAAAAACTGCTCAGCCCCCCTCTAATTAACCTTGGCCGAATGGTCTATGCTTCTAGAAGAAAGTTGGTTATTTTTTCTCCATCCAATGGCTATCATTCAAGATGCCTTCTATGTAAAAATCCCACCATTAGATTAGAATAATCAGCCTCTAGATTTATAATGTCATAAAGATGTCATAAATAGGACTCCTCTCCAATCATTGGTCCATGTGTTGCAAATTCAAAGACTTGATCACAAAAAATAACTATATTCCTCTTTATTTTTGGCCTTTTGATTAAAAATCAAAAACTATATGCCCACCATTGGGCCTTGGTCGGCTGACCCTTCCTCTTCCAGCCCATGCTTTAATTTTTTGAAAACAAGAAAAGGCCTTTTTCGGTTTCTTGGGTAAAATGACCTTTTTGACCCCCGAACCTAAATAAATAGCAAACAGACTCCAAATTCAAATTTTATTCTTTTAATACTTCCAAAATAATAAAAAATTGAATTCTGGAAGTTTTCAAAATTTTTCGAGCCCTTTTGCTTTTTGTTTTGGATTTTTTTCTTCCAAAATTACCCTTTTATGCACCCAAACTTTCACCGTTTTTAAACGAGCTCCGAATCTAGATTTTTCTTCACCAATATTTTCCAATTAATTTAAAAGTATGATCTGAAAGTTTTCATAACTTGTGGAGCTCATTTGCTATTTTTTCGGGATTTATCTGCTTGAATTACTATATAGTGGGCCGGGATTTGGCCATTTTGTAAACGAACTCCGAATCCAGGTTTTCTTTTTCCAATCTCTTCCAAATAATTTAAGAATGAGATCTGAAATTTTCAAAAATTTTGGAACTCATTTGCTATTTTTTCGGGATTTATCTTTTTGAATTTCTGCATAGTAGGCCCGAGATTTGGCCATTTTGCAAACGAACTCTGAATTCAGATTTTCTTTCGCCAATCTCTTCAAAATGGAATGAGATATGAAAATTTCTATAATTTTTGGAGCCCATTTTCTATTTTTCCCAAAATTTCCAATTTTGCCCTTTTGCCTCCAAAGCCTGGTGTTGCTCAAAACAAGTCCGATTTTCAGATTTTTTTCCTGGGCCTTTTTCATATATTGAATTGGAGTTGGTCCAAAAATTCCCAATTTTTACGATCAAATTCCCTTCCAATTTGATTTTTCCTTTTTATTGTCAAGAATTTCCTCATTTTTTCTAATTTTCCTCCAATCAGCTCTTTTCTTGGATTTTCTTCAAACTGACCCTTGGGCTATCCTTGTTTACTCACTCCTCATCAATTAGGGGCTTTAGTTTTACTTAATTGGGCCATTTCTGCAATTTTCCCGATTTCACCAAAAACCCTAATTCTCGGTTTTCTTTCGAATTGATTTTTCCTTCAGTTTTTCTTCCAAGTAGCTTCTCCATTACCCGTAGTCAGTGCTTATCTTTCATTTGGAACCTTCAATTTTTACCAATTTGATCGTTTAATCATTTTTTCCCAAATTTCCAGAACTAGGGTTTCCTTTCTACTGAATCTCCGTAACCTAACTTCCGAACTCCATATCTTTCATTTTAGACCTCGGATTATCAAAATTCATTCACCATTTTTCAATTGAACTTCAAATCTCAAATTTGAAAGCGGGTTGAATTTTTCAATAGTTGACTTTTTGGGATTGACTTTTTCGAGGTTGACTTTTTCAAGTTTGAATTTTTATGCTTGCCTTCTTCGACTAAGTCTCGGAGTATCACCTGCAAGATGAGAAAAGCCTTTTTTCGTTCTGAAACATCAATTTAGGAAGAAAACATACCTGATTTAGTGGTCCGAAAAAAATTAGGTGTCTATAGCTGCTCCTCTTTGACTATTGCTGAGAATCACGAATCGGGCAAAGATAAACAAACACTAATTTTGTCCGGTTAGTGAAATCACATGTGAAAAGAAGGGAAGGGGTTTTTATTCATCATTTTTCATTCATTTTCATTTTCATTTTTTCATTTTTCATTTTTCGTTTTTTGTTTGTTTGAAAAAGCTGTAAATTGAAGATTTTGTCCTTAAATTGAGTTCCCGGACTTATCAAGGCTTGACCCGTATTAGGGAAACAGGTTCGATTTGCAAAGTGAAAATTATGCCCGGAGGTCTTAAAAAGTTGTGCCCAAAGGTCTTATCCATGATTTAAAGAAAAACTATGCCCGGAGGTCTTAAAAATGGTGCCTGGAGGCCTTATTCGTGATTTGGAAAAATACGCTGTATGCGACTTTAAAAATGATGCCTGGAGGTCTTAAGAATGGTGCCTAGAGGCCTTACTCGTGATTTGGAAAAATGCGCTGTATGCGACTTTAAAAATGATGCCCGGAGGTCTTAAGAATGGTGCTAGGAGGCCTTACCCGTGATTTGGAAAAATGTGCTGTACGCGACTTTAAAAATGATGCCCGGAGGTCTTAAGAATGGTGCCTGGAGGCCTTACCCGTGATTTGAAAAAAATGCTCTGTATGCGACTTTAAAAATGATGCCCGTAGGTCTTAAGAATGGTGCCCGGAGGCCTTACCTGTGATTTGGAAAAATGCGCTGTATGCGACTTTAAAAATGATGCCTAGAGGTCTTAAGAATGGTGCCCGGAGGCTTTACCCGTGATTTGTAAAAATGCACTGTATGCGACTTAAAAAATGATGCCCGGAGGTCTTAAGAATGGTGCCCGGAGGCCTTACCCGTGATTTTGAAAAAATGTGCTGTATGCGACTTTAAAAATGATGCCCAGAGGCATTACCTGTGATTTGGAAAAATACGCTGTATGCGACTTTAAAAATGATGCCTGAAGGTCTTAAGAATGGTGCCCGGAGGCCTTACCAGTGATTTGTAAAAATGCGTTGTATGCGACTTAAAAAATGATGCCCGGAGGTCTTAAGAATGGTGCCCGGAGTCCTTACCCATGATTTGTAAAAATGCGCTGTATGGGACTTTAAAAATGATGCCCGGAGGTCTTAAAAATGGTGCCCAGAGGCCTTACCTGTGATTTGGAAAAAATGCGCTGTATGCGACTTTTAAAAATGATGCTCGGAGGCCTTACCCGTGATTTGGAAAAATATGCTGTATGCGACTTTAAAAGTGATGCCCGGAGGTCTTAAGAATGGTGCCCGGAGGCCTTGAGAATGATCTTTGAAGAATTGTTGAAAATTATCCTGAAGATTTTGAGAAGATGCGAATGCTTTTTGATGCTGGTGCAAATGATTAACAGGATGCACATACCTCATGTTGCAAATGTAAATGTTTTGAATTGATGCAAATGTTTCTTGATGCTGATGCAAATGTTGGATAAGATGCAGATGCTTCATGGTGAACATGCAAATGATCCTTAAATAACGCAATTACTTCATATAAGGATGCAAATGCAAATGTTGGATAATATGCAGATGCTTCATGGTGTACATGCAAATGATCCTCAAATAACGCAATTACTTCATATAAGAATGCAAATGCAAAAGTCAACAATATGCAAATGCTTCTATATGATGCAAATGCAAAGATCGACATTATGCAAATGTTTCTAAATGATGCAAATGCAAGGATTGACAATGTGTAAAAATGCTTCTATATTATGCAAATGGAAATATCAATAATGATGCAAACGCTTCATGAAAAGATGCAAATGCCCCTGATCATTTTTCTAGACTTTGGCTTAGCCTTTCTAATTCATTTTTCCTCTTCAAATCAGAGTATAACTTCCATTCATTTTTCAATCTTTGGCTATGTATTTTGTCCCAATAGTTTTCAAACTCTTATTGATAGAAGTCTGTTTGCTGGGTTCTATTTCTTCTTCTGGAAATCAAGATTAACCTTAGTAGTTCCACACCTTTGGGTTAGAAAAACCTTTATCTCA
Source organism: Fremontodendron californicum (assembly GCA_030761205.1). Lineage (NCBI taxonomy): Eukaryota > Viridiplantae > Streptophyta > Magnoliopsida > Malvales > Malvaceae > Fremontodendron > Fremontodendron californicum. The sequence continues at coordinate 19,444,413 of JAULJL010000020.1, read as the reverse complement.
TGTCAACATCAAAAATGGGTATTTCAAAAAATCTTTATTTGTTTTCTCATTTTGAAAACTTTTGTACAAAAAATATTAACCCCATAGTGTGTGATGTACAAATCTTTTAAAGACTGATGATAATTGTTAAAAATTTCTCTAAGTGTCAATCTGAGTTTTTTCAATTTGAATTGGCAATGTTTGGCATAACAAGATTTTGGTTGATCAAAGAAAATTTCATAACAAAAATGTATGTCCCTTCTAAGCTCACAAATGGAACAGGTTTTATAAATCATGAATTCATTGAGAATCAAATGAATTCAACATTCTTTTAATTTTAATATCAAGGCATCTTGACAAGCGTCAAGATTGGCTGGGTTGTTTAAACAGGAAAGTTTAATCTTGGAGGGAAAAAATATTAGTTTTTGAAGTCAATCCTCCAAATGAGGGCTAAAAATTTGGGAGGTTCAGGAATTCCTAGATGTTCATCGATGACCACTTCTCCAAGATGACCTTATCTTTTGTGGTATCAGTACTAACATAAATGGCATCGAAAATTCCCATTTTACTCTAGACCGCCTGTCGCAACCTAAAAAATAACGAGTCTCATCGCAAGACTTTATTATTCGTTAAGCGTGACATTAAAAAAATCGAGGAAAAGTCGACTTAATTCCTCTAAAAAAATGAAGGTTTTGAAAATGACCTTGAAAAAGACATGGAGTTGCCACCAATCTTTTTTAGCCAGGTGTGATTGGCAACCTATTAAAACCGATTTTGTAAAAATATTTTAAAAATTAATTAAAATATTTTTTTAAAACCAATTTCAAGTCTGCGTTTTAAACCAGAGAAATCAAAGAAACGGGTTCGGGGAAGGATTAGCACCCCCACAACGCCCGTATAAACGGTACCTTATTAATCGTGTGTTATCTCAAGTCTCGGTAAAAAGTTGGTTTTAAATTTAGTATTTCAAGTTAATTCCCAATTTAAAGAAAAATAATTTCATTTTTAATTAAAAAGGATCCAGAATTTATAAATTCAAAATTTTCCTATCTCCCCAACAAACGTGGCAAAATATAGAAATTTTTATTAGTTTTGGAAAACTTTCTGAGTCATTCTCTTTTTTTGAAAGAAAGATATTCCTTTATTAATGATAATTGATGATATTCCCTCCAGCAAACCCGATAGAGAACTCATGAATTATTTTAACTCGAGAATATCTTTATTTTTTATTGAAAAATCATTATCCTTTTGAAAACATCTTAAAAGATATGAATATGTATATGCATGACATAAATAAAATGACATAGCAAAATCTAAATAATATAATGCTTCCTAAATGATATGATATAATTTAAATGCCTTAGCATATTCTAAATGAAATGAAATGTCCTAAGTTATATGACATATTATAAATGAAATGAAATGACTTAGGTAACATAATATATTCTATATGAGATGCAATATCCTAAGTCATATGATATATTCTAAATGAAATAAAAGAACCTAAGTAACATACATATTCTATATGAAATGAAATGATTTAAATGACATGGCAAATATGAATGATATGGCATATATTTTAAATGACATGGAATATAAAATAATGCTATCATATAATATGCATGGAAATAAAAATGAAAATAATAATGCATGAACATAGTATATGCTAAATAGTATAACAAAAAAAAATAATTAAATAAAAGCATAGGATATCATGAAATATTCCAAATCATATAATAAACAATATAACATAACTCAAAATCATAACAATATCATAGAAATTATCATAGCAAAAATCACATATTAATGCATGAATATGGAAAATGCAATGCATGAAAATGTATTTTTTCCTTTAATTAAAAAAATCCGTATATCTAAAAAGATATCCGGCTACCTTAGGAAAATATGTCAAATTAAATATTCTAAAACCAAAATACTTTGTGATTGTTTGGAAACAATTTTGAAAAGCTTGAATTAAAAATAAAAACTGGGCTAATTTTTTTAAATGGCTCTAATTTCCTAAGTTTAAAATCCCGGACTTGACCACCCTTAACCCGAGACTTAAAAAATCATTTTTAGAGTTAAAAAGGCTTAGAAACTACCCTAAGTCAGTAGCTAACCATCCTAATCAGCCCCCTCTAAGTAACTTAACCAAAACAGAAAAATGATTTTCCTCCAAATTCAATTATGACTCTACTGTCCAGTTTTAATCCAGGATTTGTTACCCTATTTTTAAAAATTAAAAAAATTCTAAAACAAATACTGGAGACTCAGGACATGTAAAAAAACACGGGAAACAATCAGCTTAATTTTCTGATTAAAGATGAATTCCCAAAAAAATCGGGAAAGTACGAGTACTGGGTGAAAAAACTGTTTTGTCAAGATACATTTTTGCCTTTGATAAAATCACTTAAAAATCAAAGTAAAAATATTTAAGACTCAAAAAATGACTCACAAACAGTAGCTAGGACTTTTTGAAAGTTAGATAAAAATTGGCTGAGTAAAAAAAATCACAAAGGTAGAATAATCAATTTGACAAAACTTAATTTTCCACAAGTGTGCTCAAGAGAGCATGACTTTGAACCATTAATTGGCCTAAGTCATTATTCAAGTGGCATGAACATGAAATGCATGAAAAAATACAGCAAGTATAGTGCATGAAATGCATGAGTTTAAACCTAAATGTCATGAAAAAATGCATGGCATTCATATAGTGACCTAGACCTAAATGAACTTGTATGACATTTAATGCAACCTAGACCTAAAATGCATGAACATGCATGGAAAATAAACCAAACCTAATAACTAAAATATGCATGGCATTTTCACAAACACAAAGCATGCTTAAACCAAAAACTCAACCAAATATCATGCAAATGCTAACTTATCAACTAACATGGCAAGAATGCACATACAATGCAAAAATTCAAGGAGTTGCCGAATGGCCTATGTAACTAGCATGGCATTTTTACAAACACTTGGTATACTAACATGCAAAACTAAATCAAATGTCATGCAAATGCAAAACCTACCAACTAACATGGAAAAAATGCAACACACAATGCAAAACACATGGAGTAGCCGAATGGCCTCAAGCTCCAACAAGCATGGCATTTTCACAAACACTATATACTAACATGCTCAACTAAAATATAACATTCAAAACATGCAAACATAAAGTAGAAATACTAAAACCAAACAAGAATTTTCACAAACACTTGATATACTAACATGCTCAACTAAAATATAAAACTCAAATCATGCAAACACCACACAAGCATTTTCACAAACACTTGATATACTAAATATAAAACATCAATAAATTTAAACATTATGAAAACAAAAAATTAAAAATGCAAGAACATGATATTTAAATCATAAATGGCAACAAACAAAGCAACCAAATTAAAATATGACTCAATTATGAAGTAGAATAACACTTGAAACATCAAGATTAAAGAAAATAACAATAATAATATGATAAAATAAACAAAACAGCAACCTTAGTAAATAATGTAGGCCATTCGGCCATGGTGAGTAATTGTAAAAAATATCTTTAAGAAAGAGATGAAGAAAGAATTTAAGAAGAACAATAAAAAACATTTATTTAAAAAAGGAAACTCACCAAATAGTAATCAAAATAGCAAAAATAAGAATGGAAAATCAAGAAAGTGCAAGAGTTGGTGCTCAAGAGCAACCTCAAGAAGCTATATTTCAAGCTTTATCTCTTCAAACTTTCCTTTCCTTTCTTTTCTAAACTTTTTCATTTTTTCTTTCAACCAAGGAGAGAAAAACTAAGAAAAACTAAGAGAAATATCAAAGAATGAAGTCTGAAAATGAAAATTCTAAACCCCCCATTGTGCTGGCCGAAACCCCCTTTAGTGAGCTAGGATGTTGTCATTTTTTCCCAACCAATTTTCTATCAAATGGCTAATAATTCAAGGTGAAAAATCATGAAATTATCACCCTTAGATTAGCATATCAGCTGTCCCAAATTACAGTTGTTCAAGAATAATGTTGACACTCTCCCTTGGCCTATGTGGCTTAATCACCATGGCTTGATCAAAGAGAATCTCTAACTAACTCTTAATTTTTGGCCTTTTGATTGAAAAATCAGAAGCTTCCTCCTTCCTTTGGGCCTTGGTAGGCTAGCACTTCTCTTTTCCAGCCCAAGCCTGATTTTTTGAAAGGCCCAAAGAAGCCCTTTTCGGTTGCTTGGGTGAAATGATCGTTTTGCCCCCCGGATGTAAATAAATATCAAACGGACTCCAAATTCAATTTTTATTTTTTTAATACTTTCAAAATAATAATATATTTAATTTTGGAAGTTTTCAAAATTTTCCGAGCCTGTTTGCTATTTATTTGGATTTTTTCTTCCAAAAATGCCCTTTCATGCCCCCACATTTTACCATTTTTAAAACGAGCTACAAATCAAGATTTTTCTTCACCAATCTCTTCCAAATAATTTAAAAGTGTGATCTGGAAGTTTTCATAATTTTTGGAGCTCATTTGGTATTTTTTGGGATTTATCGGCTTGAATTACTGCATAGGGGCTCGGGATTTGGCCATTTTGCAAACGAACTCCGAATCAAGATTTTCTTTTTTCAATATCTTCCAAATAATTTAAAAATGTTATTTGCAAAATTTCATAATTTTTGGAGTCCATTTGCTATTTTTTCGAGATTTATCTTCTTGAATTATTGCATAGGAGGCCCGGGATTTGGCCATTTTGCAAACGAACTCCGAATCAAGATTTTCTTTTTCCAATCTCTTTCAAATAATTTAAAAATGATATTTGCAAAATTTCAGAAGATTTGGAGCTCATTTGCTATTTTTCTGGGATTTTCTTTTTTGAATTACTGCATAAGAGACCCGGGATTTTGCCATTTTGCAAACGTACTCCGAATCAAGATTTTATTTTGCCAATCTCTTAAAAATGATTTAAGAATGAGATTTGCAAATTTTCAAAATTTTCGGAGTTCATTTGCTATTTTCCCAAATTTTTTAATTTTGCCTTTTTGCCTCCGAAACCCGGTTTTGCTCAAAACAAGTCCGATTTTTAGATTTTCTTCAAACTGAGCCTTGGGCTATCCCTTTTTAATCATTCCTCATCCGTTGGGGGCTTTGGTCTTACCAAGTTGGGCCATCTCTGTGATTCTTCCTGATTTCACCGAAATTCACCAAAAACCCTAATTCTCGGTTTTCTTCCGGATTGACTTTCATTTCAAATTTCCTTTCAAGTGGCTTCTCCAATACCCATAGTTAGTGCTTATCTTTCATTTGGAACCTTTCAATTTTGACCAATTTGATCGTTTAAGCACTTTTTCCCAAATTTCTCGGATTAGGGTTTTCTTTCTACTGAATCTCCAAATCCCAACTTTCGAACTCCATATCTTTCAATGTAGACCTCGAATTATCAAAATTATTTCGCCATTTTTCAATTGATCTTAAAATCTTGATTTCGAAAGTGGGTTGACTTTTTCAGTAGTTGACTTTTCGGGGTTGACTTTTTTGAGGTTGAATTTTTTAGTGGTTGACTTTTTTCGAGTTTGACTTTTTATGCTCGCCTTCTTAAACTAAGTCTCGGAGTACCACCTGCAGGATGAAAAAAAAGTCTTTTTACTTTCGAAAACATCAATTTAGGAAGAAAAGATATCTGTTTTAGTGGTCCGAACAAAATTAGGTGTCTACAGCTGCCCCTCTTTGGCTATTGCTGAGAATCAGGACTCAGGCAAAGATAAATAAACACTAATTTTGTACGGTCAGTGAAATCACATGTGAAGGAAAGGGAATGAAGTTTCTTTTTCATTCTTCTATCATTTTTCATTTCTCATCATTTTTTTGTGTGAAAAAGCTGTAAATTGAAGATTTGTCCTTAAATTGAATTCCCTGACTAATCAAGTCTTGACCCGTCTTAAGGAAACGGATTCGATTTTCAAAAGAAAAAATTGTGCCCTAAGATCTTAAAAATGGTGCCTGAAGGTCTTAAAAAAATGGTGCCTTCCAAATGGTGCCCGGAGGTCTTAAAAAAAATTGGTGCCCGAAGGTCTTTAAAATGGTGCCCGGAGGTCTTAAAAAATGGTGCCCGAAGGTCTTTAAAACTGGTGCACGAAGGTCTTTAAAACTGGTACCCGAAGGTCTTTAAAATTGGTGCCCGAAGGTCTTAAAAAACTGGTGCCCGGAGGTCTTTAAAATGGTGCCCGAAGGTCTTTAAAACTGGTGCCCGAAAGTCTTTAAAATTCGTGCCCGAAGGTCTTAAAAAAAACTCGTGCCCGGAGGTCTTTAAAATGGTGCCCAAAGGTCTTTAAAACTGGTGCCCGAAGGTCTTTAAAATTGGTGCCCGAAGGTCTTAAAAAAAACTGGTGCCCGGTCTTTAAAATTGGTGCCTGAAGGTCTTTAAAATTGGGATTTGAAAATACCTTGACGACGGTCTCAAGGTTCAACTCGTCTGATAAACAAAATGAATTCGATTTAAAACAGAAAGAAATACCTTGATGGCGGTCTCGGAGTCCTAATCTTTTGAGAAGCAAAACGAGTTCTCTTTGAGGAAATCCAAGTTTCCCTGATTTTTGCACTGTTAGCTAAATGCAATGATGAGAATGTCATGCTTTGCAAATGCTTGTATGTTTCCTAAAAAAATAAATGCAATCAAATGATTGTGCCATAATTTCTAATCCATGGTTTCTTTGAGGTTCACAGATTATCTGACTTCAGGACGGAGTCTTCATTCTTCATTGATGCCCCACTTAAGGAATTCTTCACTCAAGATACTTTGTCAAACAGTCCCAGTTTCTGTCTTTTACTGAAATTCACAGATTTTCTGACTTCGTGATAGAGTTTCCACCACGTTCACTGTTTTTTTTTTCTTGGTGAACTTTCCAAACCTTTCCCAAGATTTAAATCTATTCCTTAGTAATACCTTGAAATCCTTTTATTTAAAGATTTTTATTACTAATCATCATTCAATTTAATAACAACCATAATGCATCTCAAAAGTATATGAAAGAGAACATAAATTTATTGCAAGAAATGTTTTATAATGGTAAACAAAAATATCAAGGATATAAGAAACAAATGTAAGGTTATAGGCTGTAGATGCCCCGGATGCGGAATATCTTGGACCCCTCTTTTTTCAAACCATTTGAAATTTCTCTTGAATGAGCAATTCACTTGGGTAACCTCTTAGCTTCTGTAGTTACATCAGACTGCGTTGTTCCCCTTTTCTCTGATTGTCAAATACTTTCTCCCCCTTTACACGGAGCATTGATTCAAACTTTGATTAGTACTTGAGCCATCTTTTGAAGGTTTTCAACTCAAGTGTCCTCCATTCGGTATTAAGTCGCCCTTTGCGGGTTTTCGGCTTAAACCTTTCCTTTTACATTCTTTTTTCATTTCCATTCTTTTTTGTATTCTACCATGCATCTGAGAATTCTAAATGCTTCCAAGGTAAAAATATCAATTCAAAAGATGGGATGAATTCTGAGAATAACCTTTCAAATTAAATATCCATGCTTGATCAAAATGGGCTTTTAAAGCATGTAATGTAGGCCAAGGTTTTGGTTTAGAAAGAAAGGATAAAATAGGCCCAAAGTGTGTTTAAGGGTGATTGGATCAAGGATCATTTCCTGACGAGAACTCATTCTTGAAACATTTGTCCCTTTTTGGACTTTCTTTTCTTCTTTCTTTCTTTTTGTTTTTTGTTTTTTTTTTTGTTGGCTTTCATTTGCCACATTTCCGATGGCTTTCTTTTTTCCATGATTTTTTATTATCTTTCCTCGCATTTGCCCTCCAGTGTAGAGGGTGATCCTTGATCAAGGTTAAAAAAAAATAAATCCTAAGGATCAAAAGGGGTGACTAAGGATAATTTCTTCTTAGTGGAAGGAATATGAAAGATGGCTATTCATCATATCAAGCATGACTATTCTCTTTGAAAAGCAATTCTCAGGAGAAATAGATATATAGAATTTCTACTTTTACACTTGGAATCATTCGAATTTCCATGTGCACAACATCACACTTTTTTTTTTAAGCATAATACTTCTTCAGTTCATTAGCATTCATGGGATGTCTAAAAACATCTCCGTCCATCCGAGTTAGAATCAATGCTCCTCCAGAAAAAGCTCTCTTTATCACATATGGTCCTTCCCAATTCGGAGCCCATTTTCCTCTCGGGTCCTTCACTATAGGGAGAATTTTCCTCAATACCAACTCCCCCTCTCGGAACTGTCTAGGACGAACCTTCTTGTTGTGGGCTCTAATCATCCTTTTCTGATACAACTGCCCGTGACAAATTGCTTTCAATCTTTTCTCCTCGATGAGATTCAACTGTTCATAACGAGCTCTAACCCATTCTGCTTCCTCTAGGCCAACTTCCATCAAAACCCGAAGTGAAGGGATCTCAACTTCAATAGGTAGCACTGCTTCCATCCAGTATACCAAAGAAAATGGTGTTGCCCATGTAGATGTGCGGACCGAAGTACGATACGCATGAAGAGCGAAAGGCAAGATCTCATGCCAATCTTTGTACAGGTCATCTTCTCGACAATCTTCTTGATGTTCTTGTTAGCTGCTTCTACTGCGCCATTCATCTTCGGACGGTAAGGTGCCGAATTATGATGTGTGATCTTGAATTGAGTACACACTTCTCTCATCATCTTATTGTTCAAATTGAGAGCATTATCTGAAATAATTCTTGCTGGCAACCCGTAACGCATACGATTTCTTTCTTGACGAATCTGCATACCATCAACTTTGTTACATTCGCATAGGAAGCAGCTTCTACCCACTTTGTGAAATAATCTATGGCTACCAAGATGAAACGATGTCCATTTGAAGCTTTCGGGGTAATAGGCCCGATCATATCCATTCCCCACATTGAAAAAAGGCCAAGGTGCAGTCATGACATGTAATGGCATGGCGACACATGAATCTTATCTGCGTATATCTGGCATTTATGGCATTTTCGGGAATAACTGATACAATCTCCTTTCATCGTCAGCCAATAGTACCCTGCCCTCATAATCTGTTTAGCAAGCATGTAACCATTAGCATGGGTGCCACATATCCCTTCATGGTGCCACATATCCCTTAATGGACCTCTTCTATGATTCTTCGTGCTTCGACAGACCCGACACATCTCAATAGGACTTGATCTTTCCCTTTCTTGTAAAGAATCTCGCCATCTAGAACAAAACCCATTGCTAGCCTTCTCAGAGTCCTCTTGTCATTTTTTGTTGCCTGTTTTGGATACTGTTGACTCTTGATGTACTGCAAAATGTCGTTATACCAAAGGAGACCATCTGCTTCTTATTCGATACTCAAACAGTGGACAGGAGACCCATATATGCTCATCTTGATCGGCACAACTTTCACCCCTTCGTTCACTTTAAACATTGATGACAAAGTAGCCAGAGCATCTGCCATCCGATTTCTTCTCGAGGAAAGTAATTGAAATTCACTTCTTCAAACTCCTCTAATAAACTCAGTATGAGTTCTCGGTATCGGATTAGCTTTGTATCTCAGGTTTCCCATTCTCCTCGTAGCTGGTAAATCACTAAGGCTGAGTCTCCGAAAACTTCCAATACTTTGATCTTTCTGTCCACTGCAGCACGAAGGCCCATAGTACATGCTTCATACTCGGCAGTATTGTTTATACAATCAAAATCCAATCTAGCAGTGAAAGGATAACAATCTTCTTCTGGGGATATAAGCACTGCACCGATTCCATGCCCCATGGCATTAGATGCGCCATCAAAATACATTTTCCATACTTTCTTCTACAGGGGAATATCATCTGCTTGAGACACATACATCAAATCTTCATCCGAAAAATCAAAGTTCAAAGGCTCATAATCTTCCACTGCCTGACTTGCTAAGAATTCAGCCACTACACTGCCCTTGATAGCTTTTTGACTTACATATACAATGTCGTACTCTGACAATAAAACCTGCCATTTTGCCATCCTCCCTGACAAAGAAGGTGCTTCCAACATGTACTTGACTGGATCCAGCTTGGCAATCAGCCACGTTGTATGATACTACATATACTGTCTAAGTCTTCAAGCAGTCCAAGCTAAGGCGTAACACAACTTCTCTACCGACGAATATTTCAACTCATAATCTATGAACTTCTTGCTGAGGTAGTAAACTGCCTGTTCTTTTTTTCCAGTCTCATCAAGCTGCCCCAAAACACAACCCATGGATCTTTCAAATACTGATAAATACAGTATCATTGGTTTATCCGAAATAGGTGGCATTAATACTGGTGGGTTTGATAGATAATGCTTAACCTTTTCAAAAGCAACTTGACACCCTTCATCCCATTCTCCTGGATCACGTTTTCAAAGTAACTTAAATATTGGATCACATTTGTAGGTTAATTAAGAAATAAACCGAGCAATGTAATTCAATCTCCCCAGAAAGCCCCTTACTTCCTTTTGAGTACGAGGTGGTGGCAGATTTTGAATAGCCTTCACTTTATCCGGGTCAATCTCAATTCCTCTTTTGCTGATGACAAAACCCAACAACTTCCCTGAGATGACTCCAAAAGTGCATTTTGTCGGATTTAGCTTGAGTCTAAACTTCCTTAGTCGTTTAAAGAGCTTCTTAAGATTCGTAATATGCTCCACTTCTCCTTGTGACTTTGCAATCATATCATCAACGTAGACCTCAATTCCTTATGCATCATATCATGAAACAAGGTTACCATGGCTCTTTGGTATGTTGCCCCAGCATTCTTCAATCCAAATGGCATTACTTTATAGCAGAAGGTTCCCCACATTGTAACAAATGTGGTTTTCTCCATATCTTTCGGTGCCATCTTGATCTGATTGTATCCTGAGAATCCATCCATGAAAGAAAATAAAGAACTTTTCGCCGTATTATCCACCAGAGTATCAATGTGGGGCAAAGGGAAATTATCTTTAGGATTGGCCTTGTTCAAATCTTGGTAATCAAAGCACATCCGCACCTTGCCATCCTTCTTTGGTACTGGAACAATATTTTCCACCTATTCTGGATATTTTGCCACCTCTAAAAATCCAGCATCAAATTGCTTCTTCACCTCCTCTTTTATCTTTAACAGCATATCAGGCCTCATTCTTCTCAACTTTTGCTGAATTGGCTTGCATTCTGGCTTTAAAGGGAGCTTATGAACCACAATATCCGGATCTAACCCTGGCATGTCCTGGTAAGACCATGCAAATACATCCACATACTCCTGGAGCAAAGCTATCAATTCACCTTTTATTGATGGTGACAATGAAGTTCCAATTTTGACTTCTTTTATCTCTTCACCATTTCCCAGATTTATTGTTTCCAATAACTCCTTATGAGGAAGTTCTTATTTCTCCTCTTGTTCTATTTTCCTTAATAGATCCGGAGGTAGACCATAATCTTTAGTATCTTCATTAGCCTCAAAATCACCCGTGCAAATGGGTCTTTCAAAATCAATTTCAGAATTACTGACAGGAAGGTCCTCATATTCCGCATCCGTACACCTGAAATAGGTGGAGAAAAAACAATATAGTAAAATGTATAATGAAAATAAAATAAATAATAATAAAAATGAAAGAATATGGACACATCAATATGGATAAAATGCATTGTGCTTGTTATTTATTGAATGAAAATGTTTAAAAAGCCCATTACAAAAAAAAAAAAAACTCTTAATATCTCTGGGTAAAGATAATTAAGATTGCTTTTTAAAAGTATTAATTTGGAAAGACTTAAAAACTATGGGCAACTCAGTCGCACTCCAGTTGGTTAGTCTATATCCTGGTGGACAAGGTCGCACCATCCAGCTAGCATTCTCTCTTTCAATTCTGTCTTTCTCAGTCGTAAAGATCTCCACATCATACATCTGCTCATCCCTATTCACCTGGAATCTCTCGAAGGCTTTCTCTATCATTACGAGCACATCATCAGAATCCTTTTCTCTGAACAGAGAACCGGCTGAGCGAAAGCTGTGAAGGATAGGTGGGAATGTCATAGGCTCCTATTCAATATCCATACCCGTAAGACGGGCCATCCTCCTTTGTCGGTTTCTTTCAACTTGTTTCCTTTTCTTATGGGCCTTCGGAGATATCCTAGGCCAAACTGGTCTGTCTTTCCATTTACTTCCATTGCTCGAGCCATTCCCTGAAGATATTTCCCGAGACCTTTTCCAGCCCTGTAGCCTTTTCCTACGGTGGTTCTTACCCCAAGCCTTGTGTTCTTGGACAACCTCGGTTTCAGAATTTTTCGTCCTTCAGCGACGAAAACTGCATTTACAAATTCCAAAGATCGGAAAGAACACTCCACGGCATCTTCATTGGGCTCCACATAAGGAGATTCAGTAGATGTGGAGGCTATTATGTCTTCCTCCCCTGATACTGTGATCAACCGGCCCTCCATCACAAATTTCAGCTTTTGGTGGAAAGACGAGGGTAAAACCCCAGCTGAATGTATCCACGACCTTTCCAACAAGCAGTTATAAGATGGATTAATATCCATGACCTGGAAGTTCACTGTATACATGCACAGGCCTATCTCCAGAGGAACTTCAATGGTTCCCATAACCTCTCTCCTTGTTCCATCAAAAGCCCTGACCACCGTGCAACTTGGTATCATATAGGATATATCCACTGGCAATTTGGATAGGGTTGCTAAAGGCATCACATTTAGTGAAGAACCATTATCCGAAAGGACCCTCGGTAATATGTGCCCCTTATAAGTGGTAGTTATATGGAGAGCTTTCGTTGCTCCAATACTGTTGGGTGGTATCTCCTCATAGCTGAAAAATATGTAGTCATCTGCTGCGATGTTTCCCACCAGCCTATCCAGCTTTTCCACTAATATATTATTAGCTATGTATGCCTGATTTAGTACTCTTAACAGAGCATTTCTGTGTGGTTCTGAATTTAAAAGCAAGGATAAGATTGAGATCCTAGCTGGTTGACGTTGCAGTTGTTCAACCACGCTATACTCACTATGCTTTATAAATTTCAAGAACTCACAGGCTTCTTTCTCATATACTAGTTCTTTCATTCTGTTAACCGGGCTGATCCCTCTCTGTTTCCTTTGGCAAATCCATCTCAATATGGATTGGCTCGACTACCTCCTTCCCTTTATCAGTTCCTCTGTCTTTCCCTGTTAATCCCTGTTCAACGGACTCCGGAGCATAACACCTCCCGCTTTGGGTTAAATGCCCCACACCTGTAATATCCTGCTAGCTTGAAGACCTGGGCATAACCATGATGCAGTTATATTTCCATGGTGTAGCCTTGTTTTCCTTGTATGGAAAGGAAACAAGTAGATCAATGATTAATTTGGGCGCATTTTCTTCAATGATTGGCATAACTTTTTCCTCTGGTTCATCATAATAGATGATCAGGGGTCTTCCTATCCCATAGTCACCTGCATTTTCAATGACTTCTATCTCCCCCTCTATCTCCTCGTAGAATTGGGCTTCCCCACTATCCATCATCCTTTGGACTTTAACCCGAAAGTCCCCGCAGTTCTGTATGTCATGGCCTCCACCCTTATGGAACGGGCACCAATTATGCACCCTTTTTGCAACCATTTTCAGACTCTCTGTACCTTCCACCAATCCTGCATTGACCATTTCAACCCATACTTTCAACATCAGAGTCTTAACCTCCCCAATATCCCTTTTTAATCTTCTGCCCTCTCCAGTCAATATTGCATTTACCTGATTCCTTGCATGATTGGGCAATGGGTTTCCAGCTACGTTCGGCCCATTTTTTTATCCAAACTTCACAACCCCAGCATTGATCAGGCTTTGGACTTTCTTTTTGAAGGCCATGCAATCTTCAATTGAATGTCCTTGGATTCCCGCATGGTATGCACAGTTAGTGTTTGCATTGTACCATCTTGGATATGGAGGTGTCAAACGTTTTAGGTACACGAGTGCAACAAGTTGACCTCACAATAGTTTTGAATATAGCTCATCGTAAGTGGTAGGAATCGGATCAAATTGGGGTTTTTGATCATTCCTTGGTGAACGTTGATCGTTGCGCGCAGGCCCTTGTGTGTTTGGGACGATATTTCTAGGAAGGGTGATTTGAGAGGATATGCCAGTTGGGAATGGCTGTTGTGGTAAATTGGTGTAGGGGAATGGGTTTTGGGTAAGGTGGTTGACATTGGGGTAGTAAGGATATACCCCGGGTATGGTGTGTAAGGTGTCGGAGATGCATAAGGTGTGGTAGGAGTATAGGGCCTTGGTGGTGTGTATGGTGTAGGAGGTGTATAAGGGTATTGGTTGAAGCTTACTGCATGGGTTTCCTCATTCTTTTTTGCAGGAAAAGCTCTCTTTGGGGTAGCAGACTCACCCCCTTCCATCTTCCCGTTTTTAATAGCTGACTCAATCATTTCTCCAGATATTACCATATCTGCAAAATCCTTGGTAGCGCTTCCCACCAATTTGTCATAATAGGGTGCTTTCAATGTGTTGGTGAAAAGCACCATGGTTTCTTTGCTAGTTAAAGGGGGTTGCACTTGTGTGGCCAAATCCCTCAATCTCTGCGAATACTCCTTGAAGGTCTCATTGGACCTCTTTTCCATATTTTGTAATGACAGCCTATCCGATACCATGTCAGAAACATGCTTATAATATTCCATAAAAGCCCTGGCCAAATCCGTCCATGAACGAATCTTGGTACGACTCAGTTGATTGTACCATCGGGTGGCTGATCCTGTTAAGCTGTCTTGGAAGCAATGAATAAGCAATTTCTCATTATCCTCATGCCCTGTCATCCTTCTGCAGTACATGGTTAGATGAGCTGATGGGTTGGTGGTCCCATTATACTTTTCAAAGTCTGGTACTTTGAACTTCAGTGGAATTACTAGATCATGTACCAAGCTCATCTCTTTGGCATCTAGACTGCCAAATAACTCTGCTCCTTCCACTGCTCTTAGCCTTTCTTCCAACAACTGATATTTTTTCTGAGATTTAGCGGTTTTGACCCTCTTCAGTTCAATCATTTTGGCCCTTTCTTTTTCTGCCATTTCTTCGAAGTCTGGAACCTCAACCTCAATTGGATCAACTCCGATGTTACCCCTTTTTGGACCAAAATTCTATGCTTTGGCCGCTGGTTGGATGTAAATGTAGGAAGTTGCCCCAGTTGGGAGTTCATTTCCCACAGGTTGGGATGTCTGACCATTTCTCTGTACCACTTCTGGTCGATCTTCCTGATTCACTCTCCCCATTCCAGTAACTGAATTCTCTCCAGGCCATTTCTGGTTCATCATAGTGCTCATCATCTCCATGAGCTTTGTCATCTGTTCTCGTGTCTCCTCTTGAGACTTAGTCAATTGTTCTTGTAGTTCTTTCTGGATTCTTTCCATTCTCTCAATTCTGGCAAGCTGATCGTTTTCCATGGCTTTTGTTCGAGATCGAGTATTGTAAGGGTGTTGGAACTCTGGTTTTTTCTGAATGCGACCAATTGTACCTTTAGTTTTAAAAACCATGGATTAGAAATTATTGACACATTTCTTATTTTATTTTATAAAAATGAATGAATGAATGATTCAGTGTTAATGAATGAACAACTAAGTAAATGACTAAGTGTATGAACCTGTAATGAATAAATGAATGGACCAATAAATGACTAAGTGTATGAACAATTTATAAAGAATAAATGAATGAATGATTATGAACAAATAAAATATATAAAAGAAAGAACTAGTGAATAATGGATGCATTTAAAGTATTGGCCCCGGGATAATTCCAACCAAACGGTCTTTCATTGATTTCCAGGAACTAAATACATCAAAGAAAAGATCCCTGCTTTAGACAACATGATAACCTATCTCTCCTAAAAACTATTACAAAACACTGGTAACTCCCTCGGATTTTGGACCTTCTTCACTGTCCTATTTTGATTGCCTTGCTCTTCTATCTAATCCCTACTTGTTCATGACCCTTTGACGTGTCAGCAGAAGCATCGTCGTGTAAGCTTTCCCTAGCTTGTTTCTCCAGTTTATTTTCCCGGGCTTCCTCGTGTTTTGCTTTTTCCTTCTAGTAGTTATTCTCCTTCTTGAGGTTTTTGACCTCATGTTCCCACTCCCCGGAAGTTTTGAGAGTCCCCTCAAATCTGAGCTCAAAGCGATATCTCTTGTTCTCCAAATGTAATTCCCGAAGATCAACCTTAACAGTGTCCCTTTCTCTCTTGATCTGTTCTTTTTCTTTTTCCCGAGTTGAATCCCTATTTTTCATGTCCTCAAGCTCTTATTGCAGTTGGGCAATCTCCTTGCTCATCCGGGCCTTTTATTTTTCAAATTCCTCCCTTGCGATTTCTAACTCTGATGGCATTTCCCTCGGTGGCGGATTCATGAACTGGACCTCCTCCCCATCTGATGTCAACAGTCTATCATTAACCCTTAATTCCCTCCATACCAGGTAATCAGGTGTGACAGTGTCGGCATATCTGGCCACTTTTATCCGGTGAGTTTTCTTCCATGCTTCAATTACTGCCCGCACTTTCCCAGAATATCCTTCTTCCCCATAAGTGAACTCTGATGATCCTAGATTATGAGTCATGGGTGTGAATTGCCGAGACTCAACCTGTCTTTGCACCAACAGAGGCGCATAACTCACAGACCCCCAAATTCTGAGTAGTGGAACTCCCGGTTGTCCCCACATTTGTACATAATCGGCATAGGAACCATCCATGGAGCTCTCCAAGTCACCATCTCCCTTTTTAGATTTCGGAACATGTTGACCCATTTCTCTTCATTCTCGTCTTTAGGCCAATCATTCTGAAGGAATTCCCTAATTGGAACTAAAGTCTTCATATACGGTTTGAAGGAAACATTTTCGATCTTCCAAAAGTGACTTTGAATCCAAATATAAAGGAGTTGTACACACCCCTTGATCCTCTCTTGTCCTGCCCTTTTACAAAAATTCAGGGATCGGATAGTTTCAGCTATGATGGCTGAAGATGGGTTGATCTTCTTTTCCAACTTTTCAAAGAAATCAAACACGGCTAAATCCACATGACCCAATATCTTCGGGAATATGATTAACCCGTAGATGGCTAGAGCGAAGATGTCTCTGGCTTTTGCTTTGTCGAAACAACCCAATATCAACTGTCGGAGAGTTTCCCACTGAATGCACCCATTTTCCTGTTTTGTGTCCACATGACTCTCAACCCATGTTGTATCCATTCCTGTGATCCTAGCCACTTTCTTCTTTAAACTTGAAGGTTTCATTTCTTTCAAATATACCCGATCAGGATTAGGACATTCAATACGTAACAATGTCAAATATTCTTCGATCAGTGGTGTCATATCCTCATTGTTAAAAGTGAAATATCTATAAGCAGAATTCCAAAACTGTACCATAGCCCGAATCAACCCACTATTGACCTGAATCGGAATTAAGAGTGCTATATCTCCATATTTCTTAGTGGAAGCTTCTTTCTCTGATACATTCCACAAATTCCAAACGCCGGCTAACCCTCGGAGATTATTCTGTCTAGAATCCACTTTGACCCTTTCCGGCAATATTGACACACAACCTTTCTTGAGGCAATCACCATTCTCCCTCTGATCTTTTTCCGATCGTGCCCTGACTACTGCATGATCTTCTATCACTGACATAACCTGACACTCCATGAAAGTCCTTTGGGTTGATAACTATCCCGAGGCCAATAAACTTCAAGTGTATGATGATGTCTATGATGCATGTCAAAAAAAAGAAAAAAGAAAACATAAAGAAATAGATTAGTAAGGAAATGAATTCACAAATATAACATAAATAACAACATGCTTTTTAAAAAAAAATGTCTTGAAAATTTAAATAGAGCTTCGGCATTACGACGCCTTTGGGACAAAAATAAAAAATACGAGCGATATGACGTTCGTTCATCATCACCCAATTTGTATCTAACATAAGAAAGATGGTGAAAGGTTGGAAATGTTCCTCCACGTGTTCTTAAACTTCGGGTATCTAACAGAAATCTGGCATGGCTTCGCCTAGGTTCACTATATAAAGGTGAATTGGTTCTAAGGCCCCGAATTGTTCCTCACTGTCGCCGGTGAAGGCTAGTAGGGCACCCCGATAAAAGCAGGTTCAATTCGTTAGTGTATATTTTCCTATGCCCGTACGGAGGATTATCACGAAGGCATTAGGTACTTTATACTCCGGAAGTGTTTCACTAGCCCATACGGAGGATCAATCACGAAGGCGTAGTTACTTTACTCCCACTTAAAAGGACGAAACCCGGGTAGAGGATTCATGTTATGCAAATGAAAATATAGTGTGTGCGGAGGAACAAAACAAACCTGTCACCACCTATTCTACAACCTTATTCTAAATACCCCACTAAAATCAAACAATGTAAAGCATTAATCATGCAAACATATAAATATACGCAACAAAATAACCAGAGAACAAATAATAATATAATGCACATGAATATGGACATATTAAAGCATTTTTTTTTTATTTTCAAAATTCTCTTTTATTTTTAAAAAAATATGGGAATTAAAATTAAATACCAATTAAACCAACAAAACCGAGACTTTGATAACACACAACTAATTCTAGGCCTGACTCTCTAATATGTCCCCAGTAAAGTCGCCAAGCTGTCGCAACCTAAAAAATAACGAGTCTCATCGCAAGACTTTATTATTCGTTAAGCGTGACATTAAAAAAAATCGAGGAAAAGTCGACTTAATTCCTCTAAAAAAAAATGAAGGTTTTGAAAATGACCTTGAAAAAGCCATGGAGTCGCCACCAATATTTTTTAGCTAGGTGTGATCGGCCACCTATTAAACCGATTTTATAAAAATACTTTAAAAATTAATTAAAACATTTTTTTAAAACCAATTTCAAGTTTGCGTTTTAAACCAGAGAAATCAAAGAAATGGGTTCGGGACTCGGTTACGTGCAGGGAAGGATTAGCACCCCCACAACGCCCGTATAAAATGATACCTTATTAATCGTGTGTTATCTCAAGTCTCGGTAAAAAGTTGGTTTTAAATTTAGTATTTCAAGTTAATTCCCAATTTAAAGAAAAATAATTTCATTTTTAATTAAAAATGATCCAGAATTTATAAATTCAAAATTTTCCTATATTCCCCAACAAACGTGGCAAAATATAGAAATTTTTATTAGTTTTGGAAAACTTTCCGAATCATTCTCTTTTTTTTGAAAGAAAGATATTCCTTTATTAATGATAATTGATGATATTCCCTCCAGCAAACCCGGTAGAGAACTCATGAATTATTTTAACTCGGGAATATCTTTATTTTTTATTGAAAAATCATTATCCTTTTGAAAACATCTTAAAAGATATGAATATGTATATGCATGACATAAATAAAATGACATAGCAAAATCTAAATAATATAATGCTTCCTAAATGATATGATATAATTTAAATGCCTTAGCATATTCTAAATGAAATGAAATGTCCTAAGTTATATGACATATTATAAATGAAATAAAATGACCTAGGTAACATAATATATTCTATATGAGATGCAATATCCTAAGTCATATGATATATTCTAAATGAAATAAAATAACCTAATTAACATACATATTCTATATGAAATGAAATGATTTAAATGACATGGCAAATATGAATGATATGGCATATATTTTAAATGACATGGAATATAAAATAATGCTATCATATTATATGCATGGAAATAAAAATGAAAATAATAATGTATGAACATAGTATGTGCTAAATAATATAACAAAAAAAAAAAATTAAATAAAAAGCATAGGATATCATGAAATATTCCAAATCATATAATAAACAATATAACGTAACTCAAAATCATAACAATATCATATAAATTATCATAGCAAAAATCACATATTATATAAAATGCATGAATATGGAAAATGCAATGCATGAAAATGTATTTTTTCCTTTAATTAAGGAAATCCTAGCTAACCTTCCTAATCAGCCCCCTCTAAGTAACTTAACCAAAACAGAAAAATGATTTTCCTCCAAATTCAATTCTGACTCTACTGTCCAGTTTTAAGCCATGATTTTTTATCCTATTTTTAAAAATTCAAAAAATTCTAAAACAAATACTGGAGACTTAAGAAATGTAAAAATACATGAGAAAAAATAGCTTAATTTTCTGATTAAAGATGAATGCCCAGAAAAATCGGGAACGTATGAGTACTGGGTGAAAAAACTGTTTTGTCAAAATACTTTTTTGCCTTTGATAAAATCACTTAAAATCAAAGTAAAAATATTTAAAACTCACAAAATGACTCACAAATAGTAGCTAGGTCTTTTTGAAAGTTAGATAAAAATTGGCTAAGTAAAAAAAATCACAAAGGTAGAATAATCAATTTGACAAAACTTAATTTTCCACAAGTGTGCTCAAGAGAGCATGACTTTGAACCATTAATTGGCCTAAGTCATTATTCAAGTGGCATGAACAAGAAATGCATGAAAAAATACAGCAAGTATAGTGCATGAAATGCATGAGTTTGAACCTAAATGTCATGAAAAAAATGCATGGTATTCATATAGTGACCTAGACCTAAATGAACTTGTATGGCATTTAATGCAACCTAGACCTAAAATGCATGAACATGCATGGCAAATAAACCAAACCTAATAACTAAAATATGCATGGCATTTTCACAAACACAAAGCATGCTTAAACCAAAAACTCAACCAAATATCATGCAAATGCTAACCTATCAACTAACATGGCAAGAATGCACATACAATGCAAAAATTCAAGGAGTGGCTGAATGGCCTATGTAACTAGCATGGCATTTTTACAAACACTTGGTATACTAACATGCAAAACTAAATCAAATGTCATGCAAATACAAAACCTACCAACTAACATGGCAAAAATGCAACACACAATGCAAAACACATGGAGTAACCGAATGGCCTCAAGCTCCAACAAGCATGGCATTTTCACAAACACTTGATATACTAACATGCTCAACTAAAATATAACATTCAAAACATGCAAACACAAAGTAGAAATACTAAAACCAAACAAGCATTTTCACAAACACTTGATATACTAACATGCTCAACTAAAATATAAAACTCAAATCATGCAAACACCACACAAGCATTTTCACAAACACTTGATATACTAAATATAAAACATCAACAAATTTAAACATTATGAAAACAGAAAATAAAAAATGCAAGAACATGATATATTAGTCATAAATGGCAACAAACAAAGCAACCAAATTAAAATATGACTCAAGTATGAAGTAGAATAACACTTAAAACATCAAGATTAAAGAAAATAATAATAATAACATGATAAAATAAACAAAACAGCAACCTTAATAAATAACGTAGGCCATTCGTCCATGGTGAGAAATTGTAAAAAAAAAATTGTAAAAAATATCTTTAAGAAAGAGATGAAGAAAGAACTTAAGAAGAACAATAAAAAACATTTATTTAAAAAAGGAAACTCACCAAATAGTAATCAAAATAGCAAAAATAAGAATGGAAAATCAAGAAAGTGCAAGAGTTGGTGCTCAAGAGCAACCTCAAGAAGCTATATTTCAAGCTTTATCTCTTCAAACTTTCCTTCCATTTCTAAACTTTTTCTTTTTTTGCTTTCAACCAAGGAGAGAAAAACTAAGAGAAACTAAGAGAAATATCAAAGAATGAAGTCTGAAAATTAAAATTCTGAACCCCCCCATTGTGCTGGCCGCAACCCCCCCTTTAGTGAGCTAGGATGTTGTCATTTTTTCCCAACCAATTTTCCATCAAATGGCTAATAATTCAAGGTGAAAAATCATGAAATTATCACCCTTAGATTAGCATATCAACTGTCCCAAATTACAGCTATTCAAGAATAATGTTGACACTCTCCCTTGGCCTACGTGGCTTAATCACCATGGCTTGACCAAAGAGAATCTCTGACTAACTCTTAATTTTTGGCCATTTGATTGAAAAATCAGAAGCTTCCTCCTTCCTTTGGGCCTTGGTAGGCCAGCACTTCTCTTTTCCAGCCCAAGCCTGATTTTTTTAAAGGCCCAAAGAAACCCTTTTCGGTTGCTTGGGTGAAATGACCGTTTTGCCCCCCGGATGTAAATAAATATCAAACGGACTCCAAATTCAATTTTTATTTTTTTAATACTTTGAAAATAATAAAATATTGAATTCTGGAAGTTTTCAAAATTTTTCGAGTCCGTTTGCTATTTATTTGGATTTTTTCTTCCAAAAATGCCCTTTCATGCCCCCATATTTTACCATTTTTTAAACGAGCTCCAAATCAAGATTTTTCTTCACCAATATCTTCCAAATAATTTAAAAGTGTGATCTGGAAGTTTTCATAATTTTTGGAGCTCATTTGGTATTTTTTTGGGATTTATCAGCTTGAATTACTGCATAGGGGCTCGGGATTTGGCCATTTTGAAAACGAACTCCAATCAAGATTTTCTTTCGCCAATCTCTTAAAAATAATTTAAAAATGAGATTTGCAAAATTTCAGAATTTTTGGAGTCCATTTGCTATTTTTCCAGGATTTATCTTCTTGAATTACTGCATAAGAGACCCAGGATTTGGCCATTTTGCAAACGAACTCCGAATCAAGATTTTCTTTCGCCAATATCTTCCAAATGATTTAAGAATGAGATTTGCAAATTTTTAGAATTTTCGGAGTTCATTTTCTATTTTTCCCAAATTTTCCAATTTTGCCCTCTTGCCTTCGAAACCCGGTTTTGCTCAAAACAAGTCTGATTTTCAGATTTTCTTCAAACTGATCCTTGGGCTATCCCTTTTTAATCATTCCTCATCCATTGGGGCTTTGGTCTTACCAAGTTGTGCCATCTCTGTGATTCTTCCCGATTTCACCGAAATCCACCAAAAACCCTAATTCTCGGTTTTCTCCCGGATTGACTTTTCTTTCAAATTTTCTTTCAAGTGGCTTCTCCATTACCAGTAGTCAGTGCTTATCTTTCATTTGGAACCTTCAATTTCGAACAATTTGATCGTTTAATCACTTTTCCCTAAATTTCTCGGATTAGAGTTTTCTTTCTATTGAATCTCCAAATCCCAACTTCCGAACTCCATATCTTTCAATGTAGACCTCGAATTATCAAAATTCTTTCACCATTTTTTAATTGATCTTAAAATCTTGATTTTGAAAGTGGGTTGACTTTTTCAGTAGTTATCTTTTCGGGGTTGATTTTTTTGGGGTTGACTTTTTTCGAGGTTGACTTTTTTCGAGTTTGACTTTTTATGCTCACCCTCTTAAACTAAGTCTCGGAGTACCACCTGCAGGATGAAAAAAAGTCTTTTTACATTCGGAAACATCAATTTAGGAAGAAAACATACCTGTTTTAGTGGTCCGGACAAAATTAGGTGTCTACACCGCCCATTTTTGGGTTTTCGCCCTAGAGTCCCATTCTTTCCATTTTTCTTCTCCCTTTTTCATTTTTTTCATTGTTTTACCATGCACTTGAGAATTCTAAATTCTTCCTTAGTGAAATGATAATTCGATGAGATGGGATAAAATCCGAGGAAAAACCTTTCACATTAAATATTCATGCTTGATTAAAATGGACTTTTAAAGCACGTAATGTAGGCCATGGTTTATGGTTCGGAAAGAAAAGATAAATAGGCCCAAAATATGTGTTTGAGGGTAATCAGATCAAGGATCATTTATTGAGGAGGATTTTCTTTGAAGCCTTTTTTCTTTTTGGACTTTTCATTCCTTTTGACTTTGCTCTTTTTCTTCTTCGCCTTTTGGCTTTCATTTGCCATACTCTTTCACACTTTTTTTGTTTTTGTTTTTCTCTTGCATCTTTATTTTGACAAAGTGAACCCATATTTATTCGGGGCTCAATTTTCTTCGTATCTGTCTTTGACTTAGGAAAACCTTTCTTAGTGATCTTTCCTCGCATTTGCCCTCCAGTGTAGAGGGTGATCCTTGATCAGGGTTTAAAAAAAAAGAATTCTTTCAGCTCAAAAGGGGTGACTATGGATAATTTCTTTTTGTGATAGGGACATTAAAGATGGCCATTTCTCATGTCAACCATGAATATTCACATTGAAAAGAAATCCCCAGGGGAAATAGATAATCAAAATTTCATTTTGCACTTTGGAATCATCCGAATTCTCATATGCATGATATCACAATTTTTCCTTCCTTTTTTTTTTCTTTTTTTATGTCTCATGCCCTACTGATTCATGCGTTAGTCCCATACTTTTTCACCATATAACCATCATATCCACATATGATGCCCCAATTTGATTAACCATGAGAATTTGTATCAACGAGGAACATAGCAAGTCTAGGTATATTTTGAAAAGGCTGAGTTTCAAATCTGAGTTCTTTGAAGAGACAAGGAAAATATGACCCAAAAACGGGTTTTCTCTGGGATATGGGATAATCTAGTTTAATCATTGTGCCCCAGGGTGTCAATTATAAAGTGATGTTTGAGCAATTAGTGTTTTGTGTTTATTGGTAAAGGCATGAATGGTTTTAGCACAATCTTGACATGCCAAATTACCATGATCTAAATTCTTGAAAGAATGTCTCATTTGTTTGAATTTCAAGGAATTTGAAAAAATTTCAAAACGTTCATTCCTTTATTCATAGCCTAGACTTGGATCTACATCTTTGCTTATTCTATGATGACAATAGTTTTATGAAGTTCAATCATTCATATTCCTTGAAGCATTAGGTTTTCCAAGTGGTCTTGGTTCAAGAGATTTAGGCCTAGGAAAGCCTAAAAGAGAGAGGAGAAGGTATTGGGTCATTTGTAACAATGATCATCAATATTCTCGAGATTATCCATTATTAAAACTTCCTTAATGCTTGTTTTTGCAAATTCAAATTATTGTTAAAACACAACAAACACAAAGCATTTAAAATTCAAAATTCATTTAATTCATATGAATGTCGACATGAGATAAGGGTTTTCATCATAAGGCCTGAAACTACACGCATCAAATTGCTCCTATTGACATCTTTCAAAGGTAGTAATTCTCCTCCTAAAACCTTGAAAAAAACTGATTTACGGCAAAACGGCCTTCCACTGATTGATAAGTTTTAGTGTCAAAATACCATCACGGATAGGACTTTCAATCCTTTCTCTCAACTGTCTGCATTTTTCAATTGAATGCCCAACTACCCCCAAGTGATAATCACACTTGCTGTCAGGGTCATAACTCCGTGCTGATGGATTCGGAGCTATTTTCAAAGGTATCGGGGTAAGGTACTGATTCTTTATTAGTAATGGCAGCAGGTCAGGTATTGGGATTGGAATTCTTTCTTGGTTATCCCGCGATCGTTTTCTGGAAGTAGGAGTTGTAGCTTGCTTGGATTGGTATAGGATTAGCTGCTTGGATCGGTATGTAAGGATAAAAGCTTGGAGATACCTCAGTAGGATAACATGATTGGTATGAGGGAAATTGGGAATATGGGACGAAATCTCCCATAGCTTGGACATCTTCCTCTTTCTTTCTAGGTGCCCTATTTCTCTCGGCATAGGATGTTTCTTCTCCTTCAAGTTTCCCATTCTAGATAGCATTCTCAATCATCTCCCCTGAGATTACCATATCCGCAAAATTCTTCGAGGCGTTGCCAAAGAGTCTATCATAGTACGAGGCTCGTAGTGTACTCACAAAAAGGATGGTGATTTCCTTTTGTGTCAAAGGTGGTTGTACTTGGGTGGACATGTTCCTCCACCTCTGAGCATACTCTTTAAAGCTCTCAGTAGCTCTTTTCTCCATATTTTGCAAAGTGAGACGATTAGGTGTCATGTCGGTCATATGCTTGTACTGGTTAAGAAAAGTCCTAGCCAAATCATTCCAAGAGTGAATCTGATCCTTACTCAACTGACTATACCACCTAATTGCGGACCCACTGAGGCTATCCTGAAAGTAGCAAATCAAAAGCTTATCATTATCTATATGACTTGTCATCTTTCGGCAGAACATAGTGATGTAGGCTGACGGATCAGTCGTCTTGTCATATTTCACAAAGTCAGGGACCTTGAATTTAGGAGGAATGACTAAATCAAGGACCAAGCATCGTTCTTTCGCATCCACACTCGCGAATACGTCTGTATTTTCTACTCCCAAAGCCTTTCATCTAGCAACTGATATTTCCCTTGGGAATCTGCCAACACTACCTCATTTACTACAACCATTTTCAACTTTGCCTGTTTCGCTGGATCATCTGAATTTAAGACATGGATAGGATTAACTGTGTTCTGGGCATCCATCATTACAACCTTGTCGCAACCTAAAAAATAATAAAGACGAGTCTCATCGCAAGACTTTATTATTCGTTAGGCGTGACATTAAAAAAAACCGAGGAAAAGTCGACTTAATTCCTCTAAAAAATGAAGGTTTTGGAAATGACCTAAAAAGACATGGAGTCGCCACCAATCTTTTTTAGCTAGGTGTGATCGGCCACCTATTAAAACCGATTTTATAAAATATTTTAAAAATTAATTAAAACATTTTAAAAACCGATTTCAAGTCTGCGTTTTAAACCAGAGAAATCAAAGAAGCGGGTTCGGGAGTCGGTTACGTGTGGGGAAGGATTAGCACCCCCACAACGCCCGTATAAATCGGTACCTTATTAATCGTGTGTTATCTCAAGTCTTGGTAAAAGTTGGTTTTAAATTTAGTATTTCAAATTAATTCCCAATTTAAAGAAAAATAATTCCATTTTTTATTGAAAATGATCCGGAATTTATAATATAGAAATTTTTATTAGTTTTGGAAAACTTTCCGAATCATTCTCTTTTTTTTTTTTGAAAGAAAGATATTCCTTTATTAATAATAATTGATGATATTCCCTCCAGCAAACCCGGTAGAGAACTCATGAATTATTTTAACTCGGGAATATCTTTATTTTTATTGAAAATCATTATCTTTTTTGAAAACATTTAAAAGAAATGAATATGTATAGGCATCACATAAATAAAATGACATAGCAAAATCTAAATAATATAATGCAACCTAAATGTCATGACACATAGAAATTATTATGGCAAGAATCACATATTATATAAAATGCATGAATATAAAAATGCAATGCATGAGATGTATTTTTTCCTTTAATTAAGGAAATCCGTATATCTAAAAAGATATCCGGTTACCTTAGAAAAATATGTCAAATTAAATATTCTAAAACCAAAATACTTTGTGATTGTTTGAAAACAATTTTGAAAAGCTTGAATTAAAAATAAAAACTGGGCTAAAATTTTTAAAATGGCTCTAATTTCCTAAGTTTAAAAAAATCCGGACTTGGCTACCCTTAACCCGGGACTTGAAAAACCATTTTTAGAGTTTAAAAAGGCTTAGAAATTACCCTAAGTCAGTAGCTAACCCTCCTAATCAGCCCACTCTAAGTAAATTAACCAAAACAGAAAATTGGTTTTTCTTTAAATTCAATTCTGACTCCACTGTCCAGTTTTAATCCACGATTTTTTACCCTATTTTTAAAAATCCCAAAAATTCTAAAAAAAATACTGGAGACTCAAGACATGTAAAACTATACGAGAAAAAATTGGATTAATTGTTTGATCAAAGATGAATTCCCAGAAAAACCAGAGATGTACGAGTTTTTGGAGGAGAAAAAACTGCTTTGTTTTTCTTTAAATTCAATTCTGACTCCACTGTCCAGTTTTAATCCACGATTTTTTACCCTATTTTTAAAAATTCCAAAAATTCTGAAAAGATTATTGGAGACTCAAGACATGTAAAAATACACGGAAAAAAATCGACTTAATTTTCTGATCAAAGATGAATTCCCAGAAAAATCGGAGATGTACGAGTTTTGGGTGGAAAAAAAACTGCTTTGCCAACACATTTTTTTTTTGTCTTTGATAAAATCATTTAAAAACCAAAATAAAAATATTTGAAACTCATAGAATGACTTGAAGACAGTAGCTAGGACTTTTTGAAAGTTAGATAAAAATTGGCTAAGTAAAAAAAATCACAAAGGTAGAATAATCAATTTGACAAACTTAATTTTCCACAAGTGTGCTCAAGAGAGCATGACCTTGAACCATTAATTGGCTCAAGTCATTATTCAAGTGGCATGGTCATGAAATGCATGAAACAATGCAGCAAACATAATGCATGAAATGCATGGATCTAAACCTAAATGTAAGGAAAATGCATGACATAAATAATATGGCCTAGACCTAACATGAACTTGCATGGCATTTAATGTAACCTAGACCTAAAACATGCATGTCATTTTTACAAACCCAAGGCATGCTTAATTAAAAAATCCAACCAAATATCATGCAAATGCAAAAACCTAACAACTAGCATGACAAAAAATGCAACACACAATGCAAAACACATGGAGTAGCCAAATGGCCTCAAGCTCCAACAAGCATGGCATTTTCTCAAACACTTGGCATACTAGCATGAAAAACTAAGTCATAACACAAAAATCACACAAGCATTTTCACAAACACCTAATATACCAAATCTAAAACATGCTCACTAAGATATAAAACAAGAATCATGCAAAGAATCACACAAGCATTTTCACAAACACTTAATATGCTAACTCTAAAACATGCTCAAATTTAAACAACATGAAAACAGAAAATTAAAAATGTAAAAACATGATATCTAAGACATAAATGGCAACAAACAAAGCAACCAAATTAAATATAACTTAAGAACATGAAATAACATAATATTTAAAACATCAAAAATAAAGAAAATAGCATAAACAATATGGTAAAATGAATCAAAAATAACAACTTAAAATAAATAATGTAGGCCATTTGGCCATGGTGAGTTTATTGTAAAAACAAAATGTAAGAAAAATATACTTAAGAAAGGAAATGAAGGAAGAACAAGAAACATTATTTTAAAATGAAAACTCACCAAGTAGCTCTTGAACGGATTAAGCTATAAACCCTCAGAGTAGCTTTTGAACGGATTAAGCTACAAACCCTCAGAGTAGCTTTTGAACGGATTAAGCTACAAACCCTCAAAGTAGCTTTTGAACGGATTAAGCTACAAACCCTCAGAGTAGCTTTTGAACGGATTAAGCTACAAACCCTCAGAGTAGCTTTTGAACGGATTAAGCTACAAACCCTCAGAGTAGCTTTTGAACGGATTAAGCTACAAACCCTCAGAGTAGCTTTTGAACGGATTAAGCTACAAACCCTCTCACAAGTACACTATGACTCACCACCCGGATAATCCTAATACAAGTGTATAGACTATCTCACAAGGGGTGATGGGTGCTTTCAACCAAAGGCCAAGACTCCTTATTTATAAGGTGAGCACCTCCTTGGCTTGACATTACAAAGGGATGTGGGATTGGGACTTAGGCTCAAAAATGAAAATCTCTAACTTAACTCTTGATTTTTAATCACTTGATTGAAAAAATCCTAAGCTTCCTCCTTCCTTTGGGCTTGGTCAGGCCATCACTTCTCTTTTCCAGCCCAGCTCTGATTTTTGAAAGGCCCAAAGAAGCCCTTTTCGGTTGCTTGGGTGAAACAACCATTTTGCCCCCCGGATGCAAAATAAATATCAAACGGGCTCCAAATTCAATTTTTATTTTTTTAATACTTCCAAAATAATAAAATATTGAGTTCTGGAAGTTTTCAAAATTATCCGAGTCCGTTTGCTATTTATTTGGATTTTTTCTTCCCAAAATGTCCTTTTATGCCCCTACTTTTTACCATTTTTTAAACGAGCTCCAAATCAAGATTTTTCTTCACCAATATATTCAAAATAATTAAAAAGTGTGATCTGGAAGTTTTCATAATTTTTGGAGCTCATTTGGTATTTTTTCGGGATTTATCGGCTTGAATTACTGCATATGAGGCCCGGGATTTGGCCATTTTGCAAACGAACTCGGAATCAAGATTTTATTTCGCCAATCTCTTCCAAATAATTTAAAAATGAGATTTGCCAAATTTCAGAATTTTTGGAGTCCATTTGCTATTTTTCCGGGATTTATCTTTTTGAATTACTGCATAAGAAGCCCGGGATTTGGCCATTTTGCAAACGAACTCGGAATCAAGATTTTCTTTCGCCAATCTCTTTCAAATGATTTAAGAATGAGATTGACAAATTTTTCAGAATTTTCGGAGTCCATTTGCTATTTTTCCCAAATTTTTCCAATTTTGCCCTTTAACCTCCGAAACCCGGTTTTGCTCAAAACAAGTCCGATTTTCAAATTTTCTTCAATCTGAGCCTTGGGCCATCCTTTTTAATCATTCCTCATCCATTGGGGGCTTTGGTCTTACCAAGTCGGGCCATTTCTGTGATTCTTCCCGATTTCACCGAAATCCACTAAAAACCCTAATTCTCGGTTTTCTCTCGGATTGACTTTTCTTTCGGTTTTTCTTGCAAGTGACTTCTCCATTACCCGTAGTCAGTGCTTATCTTTCATTTGGAACCTTCAATTTCGACCAGTTTGATCGTTTAAGCACTTTTCCCCAAATTTCTCGGATTAGGGTTTCTTTTCTACTGAATCTCCAAATCCCAACTTCCGAACTCCATATCTTTCAATGTAGACCTCGGATTATCAAAATTCTTTCTCCATTTTTCAATTGAACTTAAAATCTTGATTTTGAAAGTGGGTTGACTTTTTCAGTAGTTGACTTTCTGGGGTTGAATTTTTCGGGGTTGACTTTTTCGGGGTTGACTTTTTTTCAAGTTTGACTTTTTGTGCTCGCCCTCTTAAACTAAGTCTCGGAGTACCACCTGCAGTAGAGGTGGCAATTGGGCGGGTTCGGGCGGGTTCGGGTCGGGTTCATTCGGGTTCGGGTTTATTCGGGTTCGGGCTCATCGGGCTCGGGCTCATTCGGGTTCGGGTCCATCCGGGTTCGGGCTCATTCGGGTTCAGGTCCATTCGGGTTCGGGCTCATTCGGGTTCGGGCTCATTCGGGTACGGGCCCATTCGGGTTCGGGCTCATTCGGGTTCGGGCCCATTCGGGTTCGGGCCCATTCGGGTTCGGTCTGGGTTCGGGTTCTGTCTGGATTCAGGTATGTTTTACATCATTTTATTTTATATTAGATGTAATCATTTTTACGTAATTTAAATATTTATATCTAAAAACAAATTATTAATTTATTATTATTTTTATACTTTTGCTATTATATGATATTTTAATTATATTTATTTTTTAAAATTAATATTTGTTAGCACCAAAAGAATAAGAAATTAATTTGTTATATAAAATCAAATTTTGAAATAATTTATTATAAAAAATATGATATATTATATTTTTATCATATTGATATTTAAAATAATTTATTTGATGAACTCGAATTTCAAAATATAAATACATTATAATTTATATTCACTATAAAATAAAAAACTTTTAAAAATAAATTCTGGTCTTCATCTATTCGTTTATATACTTATAAAATGCAAAAAATTTATGCTTATAGTCAAGATATATATATATATATATATATATATATATATATTGAGTACTTATATTTTTTCATCAGTATAAAGTATAAATTATAAAGTAGTACTAAAAAAATATAATTTATATTTAAATTATACGTAATAAATATATAATTAATATGATTATTTATTAATATATAATAAATATATCCAAAACCAAAAGGCCATAAAACCCAAAACCCCATTAAACCCACCCGCTAAAATAAAATCCCATGAAAGCCATAATCCAATTAAACCCACTCTAACCTAACCGTATAAGTATAACCCAAAAGGCCAAAATAATTGAATTATTGTCAAATTTTTTTACCCTTAAAGAATAATTTAATTAGTGTCAAATTTTTTTTCACATCTTTAAAATTTTCAAGAATTTAAAATATTTAGATTGTAAATTCATCTGACGTTAAAGTTATAACTTATAAGTACAAAATATTTACTTTTTGATAAAATTATTATTTCATCATCATCATATATATATATATATTAAATTTTAAATTTTAATTAAATTATTTTAAAAAATTAGAATAAAATTAATAATTAAAGTTATTGCTTTGTAAAAAAAAAATTAATTAATTGCAATTTGATTATTTTTATTTTTAGTATTAAATTCGGGTTCGGGCCGGTCTCGGGTTCGGGTCCATTCGGGTTCGGGCTCATTCGGGTTCGGGCTCATTCGGGTTCGGGCCCATTCGGGTTCGGGCCATTCGGGTTCGGGCCCATTCGGGTTCGGGTTTTTTCGGGTTCGGGTTTTTGACTTTTTGGTCAAATCGGGTTTGGGCGGGTTCGGGTTCGGGTTTTCCTGGGCGGGTTTTCGGGTTCATTTTGCCACCTCTAACCTGCAGGATGAAAACAGTCTTTTTATACTCGGAAACATCAATATAGGAAGAAAACATACCTGTTTAGTGGCTCGGACAAAATTAGGTGTCTACAGCTGCCCCTCTTTGGCTATTGCTGAGAATCAGGAATCAGGCAAAGATAAACCAACACTAATTTTGTACGGTCAGTGAAATCACATGGAAAGGAAAGGGGTTTTCTTTTTCATTTCTTCATTCATTTTTGCATTTTGCATTTTACATTTTTTATTTTTTATTTTCTTTTTTCATTTTCTATTTTTTTTTTCATTTTTTCTCTTTTTTCTTTTTTTTTCAAATTTTTTTTTTGAAAACAGTAAATTGAAGATTTGTCCTTAAATTGAATTCCCTGCCTAAACAAGGCTCGATTCGTCTTAAGGAAACGAATTCGATTTGCAAGAAAGGAAATGACCTCGACGATGGTCTCGGGGCCTTAACCTGTCTTGTTCTCAGCTGTGTTTAAAATGTTGGATATCTCCTCCAGAAGCTTCGGCTATCACCACCAAAGTCTTGCTCTTTTTTTTTTAAAATGTAAAAATTTTGGGTATCACCTCCAGAAGCTTCAGCGACTTTATATCTTTTCAAAGGATTTTAAAACTCTGGATATCTCCACCAGAGGCTTCAGCTATCACCACCGAAGTCTTGCTCATTTTTAAAACTGTAAAATTCTGGGTATCATCTCCAGAAGCTTCAGCTATCACCACCGAAGACTTTCTACCTTTTCAAAGGACTTTAAAAAAAAAAAACTCTGGATATCTCCACCAGAGGCTTCAGCTATCACCACCGAAGACTTGTTCATAAATAAAAAAAGTACCTCGACGATGATTTCGGGGCTCGACTCGCCTTAAGGAAACGAAATCGATTATACCTGAAAGCTTTAAGAGATGATGCAAATGCTTCATGATGCAAATGCAAATGTCTTTTGTTGATGCAAACGCTTCTTGATGTAGATGCAAATGACTTAGATTGGTGCAAATGTCTTTGATGCAAATGTAAATGACTTGATTTGATGCAAACTTTCTTGATGCAGATTTAACTAACTTAGATTGATGCAAATGCTTCTTGATGTAGATGCACATGTTGAAATAAATTCTGGATAACTCCTTCAAAAGAAGATTTCTCATTTTTCAAAATTATAAAACCCTGGATATCTCCACCAGAGGCTTCAGCTATCACCACCGAAGACTTCTTCATTTTTAAAACTGTAAAATTCTGGATATCCCCACCAGAAGCTTTGGCTATCACCACCAAAGACTTGCTCAATATAAAATTCTAGATAACTCATCTAGAAGAAGATTTCTCATGTTTCAAAATTATAAAACCCTGGATATCTCCACCAGAGGCTTCAGCTATCACCACCGAAGACTTATTCACTTTTAAAACTGCAAAATTCTGGATATCACCACCAGAAGCTTTGGCTATCACCACCAAAGACTTGCTCATTGTAAAATTCTGGGTAACTCCTTCAGAATAAAATTTCTCATGTTTTCAAAATTATAAAACCCTGGATATCTCCACCAGAGGCTTTAGCTATCACCACCGAAGACTTGTTCACTTTTAAAACTGTAAAATTCTGGATATCACCACCAGAAGCTTTGGCTATCACCACCAAAGACTTGCTCATTGTAAAATTCTGGGTAACTCCTTCAGAATAAAATTTCTCATGTTTTCAAAATTATAAAACCCTGGATATCTCCACCAGAGGCTTCAGTTATCACCACCGAAGACTTGTTCACTTTTAAAACTGTAAAATTCTGGATATCCCCACCAGAAGCTTTGGCTATCACCACCAAAGACTTGCTCATTGTAAAATTCTGGGTAACTCCTTCAGAATAAAATTTCTCATGTTTTAAAATTATAAAACCCTGGATATCTCCACCAGAGGCTTCAGCTATCACCACCGAAGACTTGTTCACTTTTAAAACTGCAAAATTCTGGATATCACTACCAGAAGCTTTGGCTATCACCACCAAAGACTTGGTCATTGTAAAATTCTGGGTAACTCCTTCAGAATAAAATTTCTCATTTTTCAAAATTATAAAACCCTGGATATCTCCACCAGAGGCTTCAGCTATCACCACCGAAGACTTGTTCACTTTTAAAACTGTAAAATTCTGGATATCCCCACCAGAAGCTTTGGCTATCACCACCAAAGACTTGCTCATTGTAAAATTCTGGATATCCCCACCAGAAGAAAATTTCTCATTTTTCAAAATTATAAAACTCTGGATATCTCCACCAGAGGCTTCAGCTATCACCACCGAAGACTTGTTCACTTTTTAAAAACTGTAAAATTCTGGATATCCCCACCAGAAGCTTTGAGAAATGATGCAGATGCACATGTCTTTTAACAAGGTGCTCATGCTTCATGGTGCAAATGTAAAATATTTCTTAGTGCAAATGCAAATGACCTGGATTGATGCCCATGTTTCATGATGCAGATGCCCCTATTAATTGTGTTCATGTAACTGGTTCATGAATGGTGTAACTACAATTACCACACAATAATGAAAATGCAATGATTCTAGAAATGATGCAATTGCTTGAGATGACACAAATGCGAATTCCATGAAGAATGTAAATGTAAAGGTAAAATGCAGATGCTTATGGAATAATGCCAATGCAAATACCCATGAATGATGCAAATGCTTGCCGACACTGTGCAGATGCAAAAGCTCGATAAAGAGATGAGTGCTCATGAGTGATGCAAATGCCCCCGGTTGTTTTTCTAGACTTTGGCTTAGCCTCTCAAATTCATTTTTCCTCTTCAAATCAGAGTATATCTTCAATTCATTTTGGCTATTCTCTTTGCCCCAACAGTTTTCAAACTTTCATCAACAGAGATCTGAACTGGGTTCGATATCTTCTTCTCATATCTGGAAGTCAGGACCTATCCTGGCAGTTCTATATCTTTGGGTTAGAAAAATCCTTGTCTCATGTCAACATCAAAAATGGGTATTTCAAAAATATTTTTATTTTCCCTTTTTGAAAAACAATTTTGCTTATTTAAGGAAAACTTCTAAGCCAAAAATTTTAACTCCACAGTGTATGATGTACAAATCTTTTGATGACTGATGATCACTGTTAGAAAATTCTCTAAGTATTAATCTGGGTTTTTTCAACTGGGATTGGCAAGGCTTGGTATAACAAGATTCTGGCTTTTCCAGGAAAACTTCACAACAAAAATGTATGTCCTTTCTAGGCTCACAAATGGACAGGTTTTATAAATCATGAATTCATTGAGAACCAAGCAAATTCAACATTCTTTTAGTTTCCATATCAAGGCTTTTTGACAAGCGTCAAGATTGGCTGGGATGTTTAAATCGGAAAGTTTGATCTTGGAGGAAAAAAGTTTCAGTTTTTTTAAGACAATCCTCCGAATGAGAGCTGACAATTTGGGGGGTTCAGGAATTCCTAGATGTTCCTCGATGACCACTCCTTTAATAAGATCTTTTCTTTTGGGGTATCGGCACTATCATAGATGGCATCGAAAATTTCCAAATTTACTCTAGACCGTCCATTTTTGGGTTTTCGCCCTAGAGTCCCATTATTTCCATTTTTTTTTGTTTTTTTTTTGTTCATTGTTTTACCATGCACTTGAGAATTCTAAATTCTTCCTTAGTGAAATGATAATTCGATGAAATGGGATAAAATCTGAGGAGAAACCTTTCAAATTAAATATTCATGCTTGATCAAAATGGACTTTTAAAGCATATAATGTAGGCCATAGCTCAGGGTTCAGAAAGAAAGGATAAATAGGCCCAACATATGTGTTTGAGGGTAATCAGATCAAGGATCATTTCTTGAGGAGGATTCTCTTTGAAGCATTTGTCCCTTCTTGGACATTTCTTTCCTTTTGACTTTTGTGTCTTTCTTTCCTCGTTCTTGGCTTTCAATTTGCCATGTCTTTCACACATTTTGTTTTCTTTTTTATTGTGTTTTTTTGTTTTTCTTGGCTTTTATTTCGCCATCTTTTCCTCTTCTTTTTTCTTTGACAGAGTGCGCCCGTATTTATTCGGGGCTCCATTTGCTTTGTGTCTATCCTTGAGCTGTCACTCATTTCTCAATGATCTTTGAAAAGACCTTTCCTCGCATTTGCCCCCCAGTGTAGAGGGTAATCTTGATCAGGGTTCAAAGAAGAAAGAATTCTTTTGGCTCAAAAGGGGTGACTATGGATAATTTCTTTTTGTGTGAAAGGGATATGAAAGATGGCCATTTCTCATGTCAAGCACAAATATTCACATTGAAAAGCAATCCCTAGGGGAAATAGATATTCAGAATTTCATTTTGCACTTTGGAATCATCCGAATTCTCATATGCATGATATCACAATTTTTTTTTTGTTTTTTTTTCGTTGCATGCCCCCAATAATTCATGCATTAGCCCATCCTTCTTCACTATGTATCCATCATTTCAACATATGATGCCCCAATTTGATTAGCCATGCGAATTTGTATCAACGAGAAACATGGCAAGTCTAGGTCTGTTTTGAAAAGGCTGAGTTTCCAATCTGAGTTCTTTGAAGAGACAAGGAAAACATGACCCAAAAGCAGGTTTTCTCTGGGACAAGGGATAATCTAGTTTAATCATTGTGCCCCAAGGTGTCAATCATGAAGTGATGTCTGGGCAATTAGTGTTTTGTGGTCATTGGGAAAGGTCATGAATGGTTTTAGCACAATCCTGACACACACCAAATTATCAAAATTTGGATTCTTGAAAGAATGTCTCATTTGTTTGATTTTCAAGGAATTTGAAAATTTTCAAAAAGTTCGTTCCTTTGTTCATAGCCTAGACTAAGATCTAAGTATTTGCTTATTCTGTGATGACAATGGTTTTATGAAGTCAAATCATTCATATTCCTTGAAGCATTAGGTCTTTCAAGTGGTCTCGGTTCAAAGGATTTAGGCTTAGAAAAGCCTAAAAGAGAAGGCTGAAGGGATTGGGTCATTTCTAACAATGATCATCAATATTCTCAAGATTGTTCATTATTTCATGTGAAAACCACTTATTTATTGTGTACCACAAATTTTCTCAAAGTTTCATTTGTTTTTTTTTTTTTTTTTTTTTTTTTTTTTTTTTTTTTTTTTACAATTTCAAATTTATTGCTAAAATAAAATGAACACAAAATATTAAAATTCAAAATTTATTTATTTCATGTAGATGTCATCATGAGACAAGAGCTTTCATCATCAAAGTGTATAGAAAAATATGCATCAGAATGCTCCTATTGACATGCTTTCAAAGATAACAAATCTTATCCTCAAAATTCTTCAAGAGGAAATCAATCTATGGTAAAACAGATTTCCAATGTTCGATAAGCTCTGGAATCCAAATGCCATTGTGGACAAGACCCTCAATTCTTTCCTTCAGTTTTCTGCATTTTTAGTCGAATGCCCAATTGCCCCAATATGATACTCGCACTTGCTGTTGGGGTCATAGCTTTTAGCTGACGAAGAAAACTCTTCAAAGCTAAGCCAATTTCTATTTCATCTTATTAATTTGTTTCATGATGAATGAGCTATGAATGTCATGAGTGCAATTGGATGCATGTGAAGGATAAACAAAGTTATGTGTGGTCATATACAGTGGAAACATGTTGACCATGTATGTTATAAATGCAACACGATGCCAACATGATGCATTTAAAGAATAAGAAAAACCAATGCATGGATATATGCAATGAATGACCATGTATGTTCCAAATGCATTTCTCAATGAATGATCATATACACTATGAATGCCACACAATGTCAATTATGATGCATGTGAAGAATAAATGATTGACACAGAGTATATACAAAGAAAGTCATGCTGGCCGTGTATGTCATGAACGCAACCTGATGCCAATATGACAAATTAATGCATGAGCATATCATGATGACTATGTATGCCATGAATGCACCCTGATGCTAACATGATGCATGTAAAGAAAGAATAAATTGATATATGAATAGATACAGAAAAATCATGCTGACTATGAATGCATGAATGCAACTTGATGCTACCATGATGCATATAGAGAAAGAATAAATTGATAATGGATATATACAGAAAAATCATGCTGACTATGAATGCATGAATGCAACTGGATGCCAACATGATGCATGTAAAGAAAGAATAAATTGATATATGGATATATACAGAAAAAATCATGCTGACTATGAATGCATGAATGCAACTTGATGCCAACATAATGCATATAAAGAAAGAATAAATTGATACATAAGTATATACAAATAATGACCATGCATGTCATAAACGTATCTTACAATGAATGACCATGCATGCTATGACTATAACATGATGTCAAAATGATACATGCAAAAATAAATGAATTAACACAAAGGTATATACAAAGAAATCAATGATTACACGAAATTGGTGGGACCTAAATCTTGGTTATTCAAAAATCTCATTATGCAAGATTTGCCTCCAATTTTTTTTTTTTTTTGATAAACCAATCACATCATTTTCAAAAGAATTTCAGGGTGGATCTTACTATGGTACAATATGCAAATGTTCATGTGACACTACCGGTTTTATGAAATCATCAAATTAAATTACCAACTGTTTATTGCAAAGAAT
The DNA here is from genome assembly GCA_030761205.1 of Fremontodendron californicum. Classification (NCBI taxonomy): domain Eukaryota; kingdom Viridiplantae; phylum Streptophyta; class Magnoliopsida; order Malvales; family Malvaceae; genus Fremontodendron; species Fremontodendron californicum. Next base: position 19,405,615 of record JAULJL010000020.1, on the reverse strand, counting down.
GAGATCAATAATACAACCAAAAATGTATATGCCCCATTCACACATGCATGAAATGTGCAACATGCAAAAATGCTTGAAAAAAGATTTTTTTTTTTATTTTTAAAAACAGCTAATGAACATCTGCCCCAGCAATATCTGCTTATTTAGGCATCACGATGCCATCGAGGCAGAGTATCACATTTATTACGGGCGATGTACGTACATCGTTACCCGATCTACCACATTTATTCGGAGTGTAAAATAGGTAACAAAAAGTTTAGAAATGTCCCTCCATGTGTTCCTATTTTCGGTATGTCTAACGGAAATTCGGCATGGCTTCGCCTAGGTTCACTATATGAGGGTGAATCGGTTCTAAGGCCCCGAATTTTTCCTCACTGTCGCCGGTGAAGGCTAGTAAGGCACCCCGATATTTAAAAATGAGATTTGCCAAATTTCAGAATTTTTGGAGTCCATTTGCTATTTTTCCGAGATTTATCTTTTTGAATTACTGCATTAGAAGCCCGGGATTTGGCCATTTTGCAAACGAACTCGGAATCAAGATTTTCTTTCGCCAATCTCTTTCAAATGATTTAAGAATGAGATTGAAAAAATTTTCAGAATTTTTGGAGTCCATTTGCTATTTTTCCCAAATTTTTCCAATTTTGCCCTTTAACCTCCGAAACCCGGTTTTGCTCAAAACAAGTCCGATTTTCAGATTTTCTTCAATCTGAGCCTTGGGCCATCCTTTTTAATCATTCCTCATCCATTGGGGGCTTTGGTCTTACCAAGTCGGGCCATTTCTGTGATTCTTCCCGATTTCACCGAAATCCACTAAAAACCCTAATTCTCGGTTTTCTCTCGGATTGACTTTTCTTTCGGTTTTTCTTGCAAGTGACTTCTCCATTACCCGTAGTCAGTGCTTATCTTTCATTTGGAACCTTCAATTTCGACCAGTTTGATCGTTTAAGCACTTTTCCCCAAATTTCTCGGATTAGGGTTTCTTTTCTACTGAATCTCCAAATCCCAACTTCCGAACTCTATATCTTTCAATGTAGACCTCGGATTATCAAAATTCTTTCTCCATTTTTCAATTGAACTTAAAATCTTGATTTTGAAAGTGGGTTGACTTTTTCAGTAGTTGACTTTCTGGGGTTGACTTTTTTGGGGTTGACTTTTTCGGGGTTGACTTTTTTCAAGTTTGACTTTTTGTGCTCGCCCTCTTAAACTAAGTCTTGGAGTACCACCTGCAGGATGAAAACAGTCTTTTTATACTCGGAAACATCAATATAGGAAGAAAACATACCTGTTTAGTGGCTCGGACAAAATTAGGTGTCTACAAACCTCATTCTGACCCTTTTGTGCTTTTAACCCTTCTCTGGTGGTCAAGTTTTCAGTGTATCATTTTTCGTTGATTACGGTGGACATTAGCTCCATCAATTTAGTCATCTGATCCTTAGATTTTGCTTGAGACTTTGCCAGCTGTTCTCGCAATTCTTTCTGTACCCTTTCCATTCTTTCCATTCGGGTAACTTGTTCATTCTCCATAACACTAGCCTATTATTGAAAGGGTACTCAGTACTATTCTTTCAAAGACTCCTAAAGCCAAAAGCCAACTTCTGTTTTATTTCCCCAAATGTATGTCATGATGAAGGAGCCATGAATGCAATTTGATGCCCGTGAAACATAAACAATATGATGTATGGACATGTACAGTGGAGACATGCTGACCATGTATGTAATAAATGCAATCATGATGCCAACATGATGCAAGCAAAGAATAAATAAATCAACACATGGATATATGCAATGAATGACCATGTATATTTCAGTGTATTTCCTATTGAATGATCATATACACTATGAATGCAACATGATGTCAAATATGATGCATGTAATCAATGAATGATTGACACAGAGTATATACAAGGAAACTCATGCTGACCATGTGTGTTATGAATGCGACCTAATGCTAACATGATTGCTGTAATAAGCAAATTAGTGCTTGAACATATAGAAATCATGCTGACTATGTTTGTCATGAATACCACCTGATGCTACCAAGATGCATGTATGAATGTATGGTATGACAAATAATTGATCGGATGCAAAATGCAAAGGGGAAGATACCAAAGAGGAAATTAGAATCGAAGGAACTTAAACATCAACATCTCATAAATTTGAAGCACAACCAATTCATTCCCGAATCAACGTTCACAATGGTATAAACCATGTTTTACAAAATTTTAGTATTGGCTAACTGTCTTTACAAACACTTTATTCTTCCTAGCATCCTAAGGCTATAAGAGTCAACTACTGAAAAAGTGAAATCCTACTACATCATATCACACCAAAGTCTTTCTACATCATTGCTGTAAATCTCTCAATCCTAATTACGCTTTCCCAGCCCTCTATCAATCAGTGTTGTGGGATCGATCCACTTAACCTCTATAAGAGACTGTACTTTCTTTTTGAAGGCTATACAGTCTTCAATGCTATGACCAACAATTCCACAGTGATAATCACATCTTGCATTTGGATTATACCACTTTGGATATGGTGGTAACAGGGGTTTCAGTGGGATACAGGCAACCATGTGATTTTGGATCAATATAGGGAGAAGCTCTCAATAGCTGATTGGAATGAGATCATACTGCTCTTGAGTCTTGTTTTTGGGTTGTTTCTTAGTCACACATGACCTAGGAGTTGGGGCACTTGGTGGTGGCACTAAGGTTCGAACCGAAGTGTTTACATGGAGAGGTTGCGGGATAGCATGGTAAGGGTATGGATTTGGACACGGGACCCTTGGAGGTTGTATATAGTTCGAGGTTCCTATCCTGGATGCTTTAAGATTATTGATGAGGGAAATAGTATGAACTTCCAATTGGTGGTGATGGAGTGGGATTTAGGGGTCCCGTAGTGATCATCCTAGTAGACAATTGGGCCATAGTAGGGTGAGGATACTGGTTTAGACCTAGGACCAATTGCATGACTGTATGGGATCCGAGGTTTCTATCTTTGGTATCAGGCTCTCGGGTTTAATCATTTTCACGATTTTGTCCACAATTTCATTAGGGTTGCAACCTTTGTGGCATTGACAAATGCAGGATCCAGCAAGGATTGTATGTTCTGGACCTGATGGTTTTGGTTGATCCGAAGACGATGAAGAGTCCTGAGAAAGTTTCCTCTTAACCTTACTCATATCCTCAAACATTTCCATCATTTTGGCAAGTTGTTCTTTCACTTCCCAGATCTCATGTCCAAATTCCTCTTGATTTCATTCCAAAGCACCCAATCGTTCCTCTGATTCTTTCCTCATATCTCGAACCCCTTTCATGAAAATGAAAATGTCATGAGATTAAGAATACAATTATGAATGTACATGCTCTATTTCTATATTCATGAATATACTGATGATTATTGGATGAGCATATACAGAGAAATTATGATGACTATGTATGCTTTGGATGCAATCTAATGCCAACATGATATATTTAATGAATGAAAAAATTGATGCCCAGTTATATACAAATAATGACCATGCATGTCATAAATGTATTCTACAATGAGTGACTATGCATGCTATGTCTATAACATGATGTCAAAATGATACATGCAAGGAATAAATGAATTAACACAAAGGTAGATACAAAGAATGACCATGTACATCACAAATGTATTCTACAATGAATAACCATGCATGTTAGGACTGTAACATGATGTCAAAATATTACACGTAAAGAATAAATGAATTAACACAAAGGTATATACAAAGAAATTAATCAGTGATTACACGAAATTGGTGGGACCTAAATCTTGATTATTCAAAAATCTCGTTATGCAAGATTTGCCTCTAAATTTAATCTATGTTTTTTTGAAACATGTTTCCTCCAAAAAAACATATTATTAATTTTTTAAAAGAATTTCGGAATAGTGGTTCCTACTATGGTATGATATGCAAATGTTCATATAACACTATCGATTTTATGAAATCATCAAATAAAATTATTATCACCATCCGTTTATTGCAAAAAATGAGATCAACAATACAACCATAAATGTACATGCTCTATTCACACATGCATGAAATGTGCAAAATGCAAAAATGTTTGAAAAATAATGTTTATATTTTTTATTTCAAAAAGTTAATGAACATTTGCCCCAACAGTATCTAATTATTTAGGCATTACAAAACCTTTGGGGCAGATTATCACATTTATTACGGGCGATGTACGTTCATCATTGCCCGATCTACAACCCGTATTCAGAATGTAAATTAGGTAACAAAAGGTTTAGAAATGTCCATCCATGTGTTCCTATCTTTGGTATATCTATCAAAACTTCGGCAGGGCTTCGCCTATGTTAGCTCTATGGTCCACTATATGTGGGTGAACGAAGTTCTAAAAGGCCCCTAATTGTTCCTCACTGTTGCTTGTGAAGGCTAGTAAGGCACCCCGATAAAAGCAGGTTCAATTCGTTAGAGTATATTTCCTTAGCCCATGCGGATTGTTAATCACGAGAGCTTAGGTAATTTATACTCCAAAAGTATTTTGCTAACCCATGCGGATTGTTCATCACAAGAGTGTAACTACTTTACTTCCACTTAAAGGGAGGAACTCGGGTATAGAGCTCATGTTATGCAAATGCAAGTGTAGTGTGTGAGGAGGAACCATCAAACCTTTCAGCACCTATTCTACAATCTTTATTCTAAATGGCTCATCAATTTATTAGAACAACATTCAAGAATAGTGTAACGCATTAACCAACAAGCAATTATAATATACAACATTAAATAACTAGAAAACAATAATAAAATGCATGTGAATGAATATGAACATATTTAAAACATTTTATTGTTTTCAAAATTCTCCTTTATTTTAACAAAATATGGAAATTAAAATTAAATACCGGATAAACCAACAAAAACCGAGACTTGGATAACACACGACTAATTCTAGGCCTGACTCTCTAATTTCCCTAGTGGAGTCGCCAAGCTGTCGCAACCTAAAAAATAACAAGTCTCATCGCAAGACTTTATATTCGTTAAGCGTGACATTAAAAAAAACCGAGAAAAAGTCGACTTAATTCCTCTTGAAAAATGAAGGTTTTGAAAATGACCTTGAAAAAGACATGGAGTCGCCACCAATCTTTTTTAGCTAGGTGTGATCGGCCACCTATTAAAATCGATTTTTTAAAAAAATATTTTAAAATTAATTAAAACATTTTAAAAACCAATTTCAAGTCTGCGTTATAAACCAGAGAAAATCGAAGAATCGGGTTCGGGACTCGGTTACGTGTGGGGAAGGATTAGCACCCCCACAACGCTGTATAAAACGGTACCTTATTAATCATGTGTTATCTCGAGTCTCGATAAAAAGTCGATTTTTAATTTAGAATTTCAAGTTAATTCCCAATTTAAAGAAAAATAATTCCATTTTTTATTGAAAATGATCCGGAATTTATTAATTCAAAATTTTCCTATATTTCCCAACAAACGTGGCAAAATATAGAAATTTTTATTAGTTTGGAAAACTTTCCAAATCATTCTCGTTTTAAAGAAGATATTCCGTTATTAATGATAATTGATGATATCTTCCCCAGCAAACCCGGCAGAGAACTCATGATTTATTTTAACTTGGGAATATCTTTATTTTATTGAAAATCATTACCTTTTCAAAACATTTTAAATAATATGAAGATGAATATGTGTGACATAAATAAAATGATATAGTAAAGTCTAGATAATATAATGCAACCTAAATGGTATGATATAATTTAAATGTCATAGCGTATTCTAAATGAAATGAAATATCTTAAGTCACATGATATATTCTAAATGAAATGAAATAACCTAGGTAACATGATATATTCTATATGAAATGATATATCCTAAGTGACATAATATATATTTTATATGAAATGAAATGACCTAGGTAACATGATATATTCTAAATGGAATAAAATGATTTAAATGACATGGCGAATATAAATGATATGGCATATTTTAAATGACATGGCATATTCTAAATAATATAATCTAAATGACATGGAATATAATCTAAGTTACATGAAACGACATGAGACATAAAATAATGGTATCATGAAATATGCATGAAAATAAAATAAAAATAATAATGCATAAACATAGTATATGCTAAATAATGTGACAAAAATAAATAATTAAATAAAAAGCATAGGATAGCATGAAATATTCAAAACCATATAGCAAACAACATAACACCATAAAATAAATCAAAATAATAACAATATCATAGAAATTATCATAGCAAAATCACATATTATATAGTATGCATGAACAAGGAAAATGCAATTCATGAAAATGTATTTTTTCCTTTAATTAAGGAAATCCGTATATCTAAAAAGATATTCGGCTACCTTAGGAAAATATATCAAATTAAATATTCTAAAACCAAAATACTTTGTGATTGTTTTAAAACAATTTTGAAAAGCTTGAATGAAGATTAAAACCCTAGCCAAACCCTTTTAAAAAATGGCTTTAATTTTCTGAATTTAAAATCCCGGACTTGGACCACCCTTAACCCGAGGTTTATAAAATCATTTTAAAAGTTTAGATGGCCTAGAAACCAAACAAAGATAGTAGCTAAACTTCATAATCAGCCCCCTATAAATAACTTAGCCAAACAAAAAAATGATTTTCCCTCAAATTCAAATCTGCCTCTACTGTTCAGTTTTAAAACACGATTTTTTTATTTATTTTTAAATATGCGAAAAAATCTAAAAAAATACTGGAGACTCAGAACATGTAAAACTACACGAGGAAAACTAAAACTACACGAGGAAAACTTGGATTAATTTTTTGATTAAAAATGACTTCCCCAAAAAAATCGAAAAAGTTCGAGTATGGGTGAAAAAATTGTTTTGCTAAAACACATTTTTTTTGCCTTTGGTAAAATCATTTAAAAATCAAAGTAAAATTGTTGGAAACTCTCCTAAAGACCCAGAAGCAGTAGCTAACACTTTTAAAAAGTTAGACAAAAATTGGCTAAGTAAGAAAAATTACAAAGGTAGAATAATCAATTTGACAAGTTAATTTTCCACAAGTATGCTCTAGTGAGCATGACTTTGAATCATTGATTGGTCTAAGTCATAAATCATGTGGCATGACATGAAATGCATGATAATACAGCAAATATGATGTATGAAATGCATGACTCAAAACCTAAATGATGTGAGAAATGCACGGCAATACAAAATAACCTAATGCCTAGCATGAGTTTGCATGGCAATAAATGTAATACTAACTTAAGCATGCATGAGATGCATAATAATGCAAATGAGACTTAAACCTAAAGTGACATGAAATGCATGGCAATACAAAGTGACCTAAGACCTAAATAGCATAGCAAATGCATGGCAATACCAATATGATTCTAGACTTTACATGCATGGGAATATGCATGGCAATACCAATATGATTCTAGATCTTAAATGTCATGAGAATGCATGAAAATGTCATGAACATATAATGATCAATAAACCTAATACTAATGTATGAACAAACAGCAACTAATACACAATTTCATGGCATAATAATGCAAAGCAATGGTACCTAAACAAAATTATTTTACACACACAAGGAAGAAACACATGCAAGGGTCGAATGGCCATTAAAATAGACTAATGCAATCCTATTTAGCCAATAACACAAACACATGGCAAACCAAATCAAAATACACAATGTTATGGCATGAAATGCAAACCTATCAACTAGACAAAATGGACATGCACACACAAAACCAAATCATGTTGACCTAATAGCTCCCAAATCACATAGTATAATCCTAGCTAAACATAACACAAACACATGGAAGCAAAAAACTAGCAAACATGCTCCAAAAATTTCATCATGACCGAATGTAACAATATATTTTTAGCATGGTATTGTCACAAACACATAAGATGGTTAATAAACTACCACAACCAAGCTAACCTACTAAAACTCATGAATAAAAATCAAACACAAAATCATTTACCCAAAATAGCAACCATTTGGCCATGATGAATTTTTGATGAAAACTTGTTGTTTTTTATTTTCTTTTTTTTTTTAAAAATAGTAGCTCTTTAGAAACAAATTTACTTCATAAAAAAGGAAAAATATCAATCAAAAAACAAGATCATATCAATAAAATATGACAATTAACCATGAAAGAGCATAGCTACCTTGCTCTAGCTTTCCAAATCAAGAAGAAACTAGCAAAAACCTTTCTTTTCTTTCTCCTTTTTTCTCCTCTCTTTTTCATTTTTTTCTCTTTTTTTCTCCTTAGCTACTGCCTCTTTTCCAGCCTCCAAGCTTCTGAAAAACTACTCAGCTCCCCCTCTAATTAACCTTGGTCGAATGGTCTATGCTTCTAGAAGAAAGTTTGTTATTTTTTCTCCATCCAATGGCTATCATTCATGATGTCTTCTATGTAAAGTTCCCATCAATAGATTAGAATAATCAGCCTCTAGATTTATGATGTCATAAAGATGTCATAAATAGGATTCCTCTCCAATCATTGGTCCATGTGTTGCAAATTCAAAGGCTTGATCACAAAAAATAACTACCTTCCTCTTCATTTTTGGCCTTTTGATTAAAAATAAGAAAATATCTACCCACCATTGGGCCTTGGTCGGCTGACCCATCCTCTTCTAGCACATGCATCAATTTTTTGAAAACAAGAAAAGGCACTTTTCGGTTTCTTCGGTAAAATGACCTTTTTGAACCTCGAACCTAAATAAATAGCAAAGGACTCCAAATTCAAATTTTCTATTTTCAATACTTTCAAAATAATAAAAAATTTAATTCTGGAAGTTTTCAAAATTTTTCGAGCCGTTTTGCTATTTTTTCTTCCAAAATTGCCCTTTTGTGCACCCAAACTTTCACCATTTTTAAACGAGCTTCGAATCTAGATTTTTCTTCACCAATCTCTTCCAAATAATTTAAAAGTATGATCTGGAAGTTTTCATAATTTTTGGAGCTCATTTGCTATTTTTCCAGGATTTATCTGCTTGAGTTACTACATAGTGGGTTGGGGATTTGGCCATTTTGCAAACGAACTCCAAATCCAAATTTTCTTTCTCCAATATTTTCCAAATAATTTAATAATGAGATCTGCAAATTTTCAGAATTTTCGGAACTCATTTGCTATTTTTTCGGGATTTATCTCTTTGAATTTCTACATAGTGGACCCGAGATTTGGCCATTTTGCAAACGAACTTCGAATTCAGATTTTATTTTGCTAATCTCTTCAAAATGATTTATGAATGAGATCTGCAAAATTTCTAGAATTTTTGGAGCCCATTTTCTATTTTTACTGAATTTTCCAATTTTGCCCTTTTGCCCCCAAATCCCAGTTTTGCTCAAAACAAGTCCGATTTTCAGATTTTTTTTCCTGGGCCTTTCTCATATATTGAATTGGAGTTGATCCAAAAATGCCCAATTTTTACTATCAAATTCCCTTCCAATTTGTTTTTTCCTTTTTACTGTCGGGAATTTCCTCGTTTTTTCCAATTTTCCTCCAACAGGCTCTTTTCTCGGATTTTCTTCAAACTGAGCCTTGGGCTATCCTTGTTTACTCACTCCTCATCAATTAGGGGCTTTAGTTTTACCGAATTGGGCCATTTCTGCAATTTTATTTCAATAAAATCCACCAAAAATCCTAATTCTCGGTTTTTTTCCGAATTAATTTTTCCTTTAGTTTTTCCTCCAAGTAGCTTCTACATTACATGTAGTCAGCGCTTATCTTTCATTTGGAACCTTCAATTTCAACCAATTTGATCGTTTAAGCACTTTTCCCCAAATTTTTCGAACTAGGGTTTCGTTTCTACCAAATCTCCGTAACCCAACTTTCGAACTCCATATCTTTCAATGTAGACCTCGGATTATCAAAGTTCTTTCACCATTTTTCAATTGAACTTCAAATCTCGAATTTGAAAGTGAGTTGACTTTTTCAGTAGTTGACTTTTTGGGGTTGACTTTTTTGGGGTTAACTTTTTCAAGTTTGACTTTTTATGCTTGCCTTCTTAGACTAAGTCTCGGAGTATCACCTGCAGGATGAGAAAAGCTTTTTTGCATTCTGAAACATTAATTTAGGAAGAAAATATACCTGATTTAGTGGTCTGGACAAAATTAGGTGTCTACACCCAAGATAAACGGCAATTATAGTAATATTGTCGGGCCTAAGACCTATCCTTTGCATGTCATGAAAAACATAAAATGCTTCCTTAAATTGGCCTTGTTGAACTAAATCATATATCATGGAATTCCAAGAAACCGTATTTTTAACAACATTTTATCAAACAACTGATGAGTTGAGTCCATATCGCCACACTTCATATACATATCAACTAATGCATTGCCAACAAAAACATCCGAATAAGTATCATGACATCACATATATTTTCATGAATTTGGGTGCCTAACTCGAGTTGTTACACATCCACCAGCTTTCTCAGATCCAAGCTTCGCCAATCCAAAATCAGAAACTTTGGCATGAAAACTTTTGTCCAAAAAGATGTTACTACTCTAAAAATCTCTGTGAATCACTGGACGGCTAATATGTTCATGGAGATATTCCAATCCCTTTAGCAGCTTCCAGGTCTATTCTCAATCGGGTTTCCCAGTCCAGTTTTAAGGTTACATTGTTAGAACCACTAATGGGATACAAATGTTCCTGTAGACCACCATTTGCCATAAACTTGTAAACAAGCAATTTACGACTACTATTTGAGCAATACCCAATCAAGGCCAGCAAATATGGAGAACACAGCCGTCTCAATAGTTCCACCTCTATTTTAAATTCCACTTTTCCTTGCTTTCCAGCATGATCCATTAACTTGATGGCAACTTTCCTGCCATTACTAAGCACTCTCCTGTATACGGACCCGAACCCACCATTACCAACCACATTAGACCTGCTAAAACCACTAGTTGCTGAATGTAACTGCTTAAAAGTAAAGACGTGATGCCCTTTGTCCATAGCAACTTCAAGATCGATAGAGCTAGCTTTTTCCTTAGAATCAACTGTAGTAAAATGGGATTTAGAGCACTTAGAAAGGGCCCTGTTTCGAATGTAACAATAGTAACTAAAAGCCACTAAAAGCGAAGAAACAGCCACAGAAGCAAGTACTACAATGATGGGATTTAGAGCACTTAGAAAGGGCCCTGTTTCGAATGTAACAATAGTAACTAAAAGCCACTAAAAGCGAAGAAACAGCCACAGAAGCAAGTACTACAATGGCAACCAATGCAATGCTACTGGAATTAATCCCTCTATCACACAAAACAATTTTACCTTTCACAAAGTCAGGATCCAAAGAACCTTCCAAACACAAAGAAGAAGAATACCCATCACCACCACCGGTCCCAGCATAAACCAACGGGTACATCCGATCCGGAGACAAACCCGGCCCGTTATACACACTAACTCCAGGCATAACTTTCCCATTTCCAAGCTTAACATCAACTGGAAAATCCCTATCAATCATCCCAGCACCAATCGTAGCCACCCAAGGATCCAAGTTAGTAACAGACAAACCACCAGGACCCTATACCCAGCTGAGGCCGACAAAAATATCCCCTTATCAGCAGCACTGAAAGCACCAATCGCAATGGCATCAAGATAATAGGGCACCACAACTCCATCAACACTCAACGAAATTACATCAACCCCTATCAGCTATGGCAAAATCAAAGGTAGCGAGAATGTCAAAGTCATAGCAACATGCATTCCATCAAACTTTATAAGCAGCAATTCTTGCTTTAGGTGCCATCCCAGCAGCTACTCCTTTAGCATAACCTAATGTAAAAGCTGGAAACACATACCTTCCAACAGCAATAGAAACAGTATGGGTCCCATAGCCATTCGAATCTCGTGGGGAACGAAACTCTGAGGTTTCGTTCATTTTCCTGTTAGTTGCTTCATAACCCTTACAGAAAAACCTTGCTCCAATCAGCTTTTTATTACAAGAACTGGAACTGAAATCATTTGTGGTAACATATTGGCCTTTCCATTTATAAGGAATAGGCACCAAATAATAACTCCGATAACAAGTTTGGACCCAAAGTCGGAATCTTTCAAAGCCCAACGCTGTCAGTGGTTTTGAGGCTTAAGAAGTGAGGAGAGCGCGTGGTTTGCAGGTGCCAGACTTGTTCAGGGATGACAGTGATGATATAGGGAAGAGTTTGGAGCTTGAGGGCTTCAGTTGAAGAAAGCTTAGCTGAGAAGCCGTGAAAAGCGTTGTCGTAGACGTGAAGAACTTGGGTGGTAGTTGAAGGGGAGAGAACAGAGGAAAGGGAAGACTCGTATTAGTGCTTGTGAGTGGTGAAAATGGAAGGCTTGACATCGTTTTGGACTCTAACGATGAAGGTTTTCCGATCCTCCCTAGAAGCTGAAGAAGCTAAAGAGAGTAATGAATTTTTTTTGGATTTGTTTATGCTCTCTCAATCCTTCCTCGGCAGTAGCCGCCAAACCGCCCATGAAAAAAGCATAGCTTTTTTCTTTTAGCTTTTTTTTAGTTCTCAGCCCCATGAGAAAAAAAAAAGCTTTCCTTTCCTTTCTTTTAGCTCTCAGCCCCCATGAAAAAAACCAAAAGCTTTCCTTTCCTTTCTTTTAGCTCTCAGCCCTCATGAAAAAACCCAAAGTTTTTTCTTTTGTTTCTTTTAGCCTCCATCCCTTTCTCCAAAATAACCGGGCCCCCTTCTTCTTTACTCAAGTTAACCATTTTATAACTCATATCATAACCTAAATAAAAGATGGGTAATGTCTAAGTTACCCTTCCTTTATCTTTTCAAGTCTTCTTTTTTATTTTTTCAAATATTTTTAATTAAAAATTTTATTTTAAAAATCTATTAAAGCTCAAGATTAAACTTTTTCACCTCGGGTTTAAATTGAATTTTCGAATTGGTAATTTTACGATCCGATTTTATTTGAATAATTCAAGCTAAAAAATGATATATAATTTAAAACATTTTAAAAAAATCTAAAATCGCGACCGTGACTTTTACAAAAATATTAAACCCAGAGAGGGATAAATCGAAATTGGTTTTAAAAGGCCCGGACAAAATTAGCTGTCTACAACTGCCCCTCTTTGGCTATTGTTGAGAATCAGGAATCAGGCAAAGATAAAATAGACAAAAATTTCGTCCGGTCAGTGAAATCACATGTGATGGAGAGAAAGGAGTTTTCTTCATTTTTCGTTTTATTTTTTTTGTAAACTGCAAATAAAAATATTTGTCCTTAAATTGAGTTCCCTGACTAATCAAGGCTCGACCCATCTTAAGGAAACAAGTTCGATTTGCAAGAGAAGAAAATACCTCGACGATGGTCTCAGGGTCTTATCCTGTCTTGTGCTCAGTTGTGTTTAAAATTCTGGCTGTCTCCTCCAGAAGCTTCGGCTATCGCCACTGAAGACTTGCTCATTGTTAAAACTGTAAAATTTTGGATATCTCCACCAGAGGCTTTGGCTATCACCACCAAAGACTTGCTCGTTGTTAAAACTGTATCTCCACCAGAGGCTTTGTCTTCACCACCAAAGACTTGCTCATTGTTAAAAACTGTAAAACTAATGGTGCCCGAAGGTCTTAAGAATGGTTTAAACAGAAAAATAATGCCCGGAGGTCTTATCCATGATTTAAACAGAAAAATAATGCTCGGACGACTTAAGAATGGTGCCTGAAGGTCTTATCCATGATTTAAACAGAAAAATTATGCCCGAAGGTCTTAAAAATGGTGCCCGGAGGTCTTATCCATGACTTAAACAGAAAAATTATGCTCGTAGGTCTTAAGAATGGTGCCCGGAGGTCTTATCCATGATTTAAACAGAAAATGCCTCGACGATGGTCTCGGGGCTCGACTCATTTGAGAAGCAGAACGAGTTCAATTTTAAAGGAAAATACCTCGACGATGGCATCGAGTCTCAACTCATTTGAGAAACAGAACAAGTTCAATTTTAAAAAACAAAAGGAATGCAGTAAGAATGATCGTGGGTTTGATTCATTTGTAAAATAAATTTGACTTGAAAACTAAAGAAATATAACTCAACGGTGGTCTCGGGGCTCAACTCATTTGAGAAGCAGAACGAGTTCGATTTAGAACAAAAGGGAATACCTCGACGATGGTCTCGGGGCTCGACTCATTTGAGAAGTAGAATGAGTTCGATTTAAAACAAAAGGAAATACCTCGACGATGGACTCGGGGTTCAACTCATTTGAGAAGCAGAACAAGTTCGATTTAAAACAAAAGGAAATACCTTGACGATGGTCTCGAGGCTCGACTTATTTGAAAAGCAGAACGAGTTCGATTTAAAACAAAAGGAAATACCTCGACGATGGTCTTGGGGCTCGACTTATTTGAAATGCAAAACGAGTTCGATTTAAAACAAAAGGAAATACCTCGACGATGGTCTTGGGGCTCGACTCATTTGAGAAGCAGAACGAGTTCGATTTAAAACAAAAGGAAATACCTCGACGATGGTCTCGGGGCTCGACTCATTTGAGAAGCAGAACGAGTTCGATTTAAAACAAAAGGAAATACCTTGACGGTGGTCTCGGGGCTCAACTCATTTGAGAAGCAGAACGAGTTCGATTTAAAACAAAAGGAAATACCTCGACGATGGTCTTGGGCTCGACTCATTTGAAAAGCAGAATGGGTTCGATTTGGAGAAACAGAAATTTTCTATGAATCCTGCAATGTTAGCTAAATGCAATGATGAAAATGACATTATTTGCAAATACTTGTATGTTTCCTAAGGATGAATGCAATCAAATGATTATATCATGATTTCTAATCCATGGTTTCTTTGAGGTTCACAGATTATCTGTCTTCAACGATGGAGTCTTCAATTTTTCCCTGATGTCCCACTTGAGGAACCTTCAATCAAGATAAAATCTCAAGAAGTCCCAGTTGATCCAGATGTCTTAGATTGATGCAAATGCTTCTTGATGTAGATGCAGATAATGAATAAGATACAAATGCTTCATGGTGCAAATGCAAATTTCTTGAATTGATGCAAATGCTTCTTGATGCCGATGCAGATATTGAATAAGATGCAAGTACGTCATTGTACAAATGCAGATATCGAATAAGATGCAAATGCTTCATGGTGCAAATGCAAATGTCTTGGACTAATGCAAATGCTTCTTGATGCAGATGCAGAGATCGTCAATATGCAAATGCTTCTGAATGATGCAAATGCAATGATCAATATTGACGCAACTACTTCATGGAATGATGCAAATGCCAAGATCAACATTGTGCAAATGCTTTTGAATGAGGCAGATGAAAAGATTAGCAGTGTGCAAAATGCTTCTAAATAATGCAAATGCAAAGATAAATAGTGATGCAAATGCTTCATGAAAAGATGCAGATGCCTCTACGAATCGTGTTCATGTAATTGGTCCATGAATGGTGTAATTGCAATTACCATACAATAATGAAGATATAATGATCCTAGAAATGATGCCATTGCTTGAGGTGACGCAAATGCAAATATCCATGAAGGATGTAAATGTAAGGATAAAATGCAGATGCTCAAGGAATAGTGAAATGCAAATACCCATGAATGATGCAAAAGCTTCCCGACACGGTGCAGATGCAAAGCTCAATAAAAAAGGTAAGTGCTAATGAGTGATGCAAATGCCCCCGATCATTTTTCTAGACTTTGGCTTAGCCTTTCCAAATCATTTTTCCTCTTCAAATCAGAGTATATCTTCAATTTATTTTTCAATCTTTGGCTATTCTCTTTTCCCCAATATTTTTTAAACTCTTATTGACAGAAGTCTGCTTGCCGAGTTTTATTTCTTCTTCTCATATTTGGAAATCAAGGTTAACCCTAGTAGTTCCACACCTTTGGGTTAGAAAAACCCTTATCTCATGTCAACATCAAAAATAGGTATTTCAAAAACATTTTTGTTTTCTCTTTTAAAAAAAACAATTTTGCTCATTTAATGAAAACTTCTAAGCCAAAAATATTAACCCCACAGAGTGTGATGTATGAATCTTTTGAAGACTGATGATCACTGTTAGAAATTTCCCAAGTGTCAAGTTGAACTTTTCAATTTGAATTGGCAAGGCTTGGTATAACAAGATTTTGGTTGATCGAAGAAAACTTCACAACAAAAATGTATGTCTCTTCCAGGCTCACAAATGGAACAGGTTTTATAAATCATGAATTCATTGAGAACCAAACAAATTCAACATTCTTTTAGTTTCCATATCAAGGCATTTTGACAAGCGTCAAGATTGGCCGGGATGTTTAAACTAGAAAGTTGATTTTGGAGGGAAAAAGTCTCAGTTTTTGAAGTCAATCCTTCGAATGAGAGCTGACAATTTGGGAGGTTCAGGAATTCCTAGATATTCCTCGATGACCACTTCTTTTGTTATGGTATTGGTACAGACATAGATGGCATCACAAATTTCCATTTTACTCTAGACCATCCATTTCTTGGGTTTTCGCCCTAGAGTCCCATTCTTTCCATTTTTTCTTTCTCTTTTTTTTGTTCTACCCTGCACTTGAGAATTCTAAATTCTTCCATAGTGAAATGATAATTCGATGAGATGGGATAAAATCTGAGGAAAAACCCTTCAAGTTAAACATTCATGCTTGATCAAAATGGACTTTTAAAGCACGTAATGTAGGTCATGGTTTGGGGTTCAAAAAGAAAGGATAAATGAGCCCAAAATCTGTGTTTGAGGGTAATCAGATCAAGGATCATTTTTTTAGAAAGATTCCCTTTGAAGCATTTGCCCATTTTTGGACTTTTCTGACTTTCTTTTGACTTTGCTCATTTTCTTCTTTGCTTTTGGCTTTCATTTGCCATACTTTTTCACACCCTTTTTTTTTATGTGTTTTTCTTTTTCTTTTTCCATTTCTTTTGTTTTGTCCTTGGCTTCCATTTTGCCATCTTTTCCTTTTCCCTTTGACAGAGTGAGCCCATATTCATTTAGGAGCTCAATTTACTTTGTATCTGTCTTCGAGCTAGGACTCATCTTTGAGAAGACCTTTCCTCACATTTGCCTCCAGTGTAGAGGGTGATCCTTGATCAGGGTTCAAAGAAGAAAGAATTCTTTTGGCCCAAAAGGGATGACTATGGATAATTTTCTTTTGTGAAAGGGATATGAAAGATGGCCATTCGTCATATCAAGCACGAATATTCTCATTGAAAAGTAATCCCTAGGGGGAATAGATAATCAGCATTTCATTTTGCACTCTGGAATAATCTGAATTCTCATATGCATGATATCACAATTTTTTCTTTCTTTTTCTTATTTTTTCCTGCATGCCCCCAATGATTCATGCATTAATTCATCCTTATTCACCATGTATCCATCATTTCCACATATGATGCTCCAATTTGATTAATCATGAGGATTTGTATCATTGTGAGGAACATCGCAAGTCTAGGTTTACAATGAAAATGTTGAGTTTCAATCTTCGGCTTGTTTGAAGTACTAAGGAAAATATTACCCAAAAACAGGTTTTCTCTAGGACATGGGTTAATCTAGTTTGGTCATTGTGCCCCGAGGTGTCAATCATGAAGTGATGTTTGAGCAATTAGTGTTTTGTGGTTATTGGAAAGGTCATGAATGGTTTTAGCACAACCTTGACACACATCGAATTACCAAGATCTAGATTCTTGAAAGAATGTCTCATTTGTTTGAGTTTTCTAAGAGCTCGAAAAATTTTCAAAATTTTCATTCCTTTACTCATAGCCTAGACTAGGATTTACATCTTTGCTTATTCTGCAATGACAATGGTTTATGAAGTTCAATCATCCATATTCCTTGAAGCATTAGGTCTTTCTAGTCATTTAGGCACAGGGAATCTTAAAATAGAGGAAGGGTATTGGGTCATTTCTAACAATGATCATAAATATTCTCGAGACTGCCCATTACTTCATGTAAAAACCCCTTATTATTTTTTACCACAAATTTTCTCAAAGTTTCATTTGTTTTTGCAAATTCAAATTATTGCTAAAATATAATGAACACAAAACATTTAAATTCAAAATTTATTTATTTCATGTAGATGTCAACATGAGACAAACGCTTTCATTAATAACGTGTATAGAACTATATGCATCAGAATGCTCCTATTGACATACTTTTAAAGATAGTAATTCTCTCCTCAAAATTCTTCAAGTGGAAATCGATCTAGGACGAAGCAGATTTTTATTGTTCAATAAGCTCTGGAGTCAAAATGCCATCGTGGACAAGACCTTCAATTTTTTCCTTTAGTTATCTGTGTTTTTCAGTCGAATGCCCAATTGCCCCCATATGATAGTCGATTGCTGTTGGGGTCATATCTTTTAACTGATGAAGAAAGCTCTTTAAAGCCAAGCCAAGCCAATTTCTGTTTTATCTCATTAATGTGTTTCATGATGAATGAGCTATGAATGTCATAAATGCAATTTGACACATGTGAAGAATAAACAAAGTGATGTATGGTCATATACAGTGGAACTACGCTGACCGTGTATGTTACAAATGCAACATGATGCCAACATGATACTTTTAAAGAATAAGAAAAATCAATACATGGATATATGCAATGAATGACCATGTATGTTCTAGATGCATTTTCCAATAAATGCAACACGATGTCAATATGATGTATGTAAAGAATAAATGATTGACACAGAGTATATACAAAGAAATCATGTTGAACATGTATGTTGATAACTCGTATAATTATATAGTTTTTAGTTATGTTTTATTATTGTTTTGTGTCAAATACGAGTTATTATTGCTTAGTCTAATTGTGTTTATGATCGTTTATATTTTTATGTAATTTGGTGTTTTTTTTTACGAGTTTCTTTGAGTGATTTCAGATTACTAGGTTAAATCAACAATTAAGGGCAAATTCAGTTCAGTTCCAGTTCCGACACCTTTTGCCAAATCAGCTATATCTGGAGTTTCACTGAAGCAATAAGGCTGAAATTTTAACCGTGCAAAGTTAAGAGGCATATCTAACTTTTCCCTAACGAAATAGACCATCAAGTTGGCTGATGTGCAATGACGTCTGTACTGACTTGTTTTGGTATTTTGCCCATATCTTCTGATCCACATCAGCAAATGAGCTGATTTCAACGGCTATGGATCACTAACTAATAGGGGAACATTTTTCTAGAAGACCATGTGATCAGATCAAGGTTCCAATATTGACAAAATCGACCATCAAGTTGGCTGATCAAAATTGTCATACAATATGACGAAAATTGTTTGAAAAATGCACCCACCTATTATACCTACCTTTGAAATTTGTAAAGCTTGTCTCTTGTCATTTAGTCCTCCAAAATGTGTATAAATAGAGGGCCTTGGATGATTGTAAGAGGCATTGTACATTGGTAGGATATTAGCCATTGTAATAAAATTCTCTAAGTTTTCTTCTTCTTTCTTTTCTCTAGTTTTCTTTTTCTTTATTTTCTTCTTCTTCTTTCTTTCTTTATTTCCTTCTTAGATTCTCTTTAATTTTATGTTTATGTTTACAATGCCTATGCTAGGCTAAACTTCTATTTGGTTAAGGGTGATTTCAAAGCCCTAGACATGTTTTGTGATTGATTTTCAGATTCTATCTATCATTAATTTTCTATCAAAGTTGCTTATGTTCTTCTACAAGAATTGTTCATGATGTTGTCTTGATTTATTTAGGTGTACAACTAGATAGATCTTGATAATTATCTATTGCTAGTCTAGGAGTCTTGATCCGTGTAATTGTCTTGATTTCCTATTCATAAGTGGCAATTTGTGATTAATGATTATGGTCAAGTTTTCAATAATTGCAAAGTGGAACATAACCTAAGTTGAACAATCAGAGCTTATGTGTTTGTTGCTTAGATCAACCTATCTTTCTCATCATAAAGCTGCCATTAAATTGAATTTAGAGAGCTTATTCTAGGTTGTTTAATGGTTAGAGATTAAATAGAGAGCTTGTTCTATTTAACGACAAACTAAGGAAAGATTGGGATAACAGAGCTTGTTGTTATCTACGGTTGTTAACTTTGATAGTTGGTTGATATTGATAGATTTGAAATTGATTCTTAATGATTTCTAGTGGTGGAGAATGAAACCTTAACCATATTTTTCATATTTGATTCTTCTTACTTACTTGTTTTCTTACTTTTCTAGTTTGCTTATTTTTAAAAGTATATTTATTTTTATTGGCTGGTTATACCGCCTAATTTGTATATTAACTTTGTTTTATTTTTATTGGCTGGTTATACCGCCTAATTTAGTATATATATTTTTATTGGCTGGTTATACCGCCTAATTTAGTATATATATTTTTATTGGCTGGTTATACCGCCTTGCATCTTATTCTTATTATTTACTTTAGTTTAAATCTGGCTTCAAAAACCCCTTTTCTTTTATTGTTTTCTTTGAACGTAAGTTATAAACTAATAACTCATAGATTAAAACCCAATCCCTGAGGACTCGACCCTTGCTAATCATTATACTTACAATTGATCTTTTTAGTGCAAGGTTAAATAAGATACACTCTTTTGGGTGCATCAAATTTTTGGCGCCGTTGCCGAGGATTGCTTTCTTTAGTTTATTAGTTTATTGGTTTATTCTTATTTTCTGTTCTAATTATTTACTTTCTTATTTTTTTTTTATTAGTGAATGTTCCAAGCTCTTGAAGAAGACTTACGACTTAGGAGAATTCGGGAATTTATAACTTCTCACCAACAACCAATCGAGGAGTTGATCCAAAACATCCAAGAGGAGCAAGGAGAGATGGCAGCAGCTGACAACCGAACTCTCAAGGAGCTAGCCGCTCCGGACTTGGGTCAACAACCATTATGCATTGAATATGCTAATCTTGAGGTAGCTTTTGAATTAAAATCTGGTTTGATTCATCTTCTCCCAACTTTTCATGGCTTTGCAGGAGAGGATCCAAATAAGCACCTCAAGGAATTCCATGTAGTTTGCTCAAGCATGAGACCAACAGGGGTCACGGAAGAGCAAGTTAAGTTGAGAGCCTTCCCATTCTCTCTAGCTGATTCAGCAAAGGAATGGCTCTACTATCTACCATCCGGGACCATCACTACATGGAATGATTTGAAGAAAGCATTCTTGGAAAGGTATTTCCCAGCATCTAAGGCTGCCAACATTAGGAAAGAGATATGTGGGATTCGGCAATACAACGGAGAGTCCTTATATGAATATTGGGAGAGGTTCAAGAAACTTTGTGCATCATGTCCACACCATCAAATAAGTGAACAACTTCTCATCCAATACTTCTATGAAGGTCTCATGCCCATGGAGAGAAGTATGATAGATGCCGCTAGTGGGGGAGCTCTAGTTGATAAGACTCCCAGGGCTGCTAGAACATTAATCTCCAACATGGCAGCCAATTCTCAACAGTTCTCAATGAGACAAGATCCACCACCACAACCCAAGAGAGTTAATGAGGTAAGTATATCATCCCTTGAACAAAAATTTGATAAATTGACTTCTCTTGTTCAACAATTGGCTGTAGGTAAAATACAACAAATAAAGGCTTGTGGCATATGTTCAAACATAGGGCACCAAACTGATATGTGTCCAACACTTCAAGAGGATACTAATGAACATGTGAATGCCATGGGTGGATTTCAGAACCAATCAAGGAAATATGATCCCTACTCAAACACTTACAATCCAGGATGGAGGGATCATCCAAACTTCAATTATGGAGGGAACCAATCACAAACTATTCCTCCACCATTTGACCACAGGCCACCGGGTTTTCAGCAAAGAGTGCAACAACCATACCAAACCCGACAACAACTACCACCCACCCAAAATTCAGGTACTTCTCTTGAAGATCTTGTTAAAGCTCTTTCTACTAATACAATTCAATTTCAGCAGGAAACAAAGACAAGTATTCGAAATTTGGAGACTCAAATAGGGCAATTGGCAACAACCATGAGTCAAATGCAAGCAAGGGATTCTGGGAAATTACCTTCCCAAACCATAGTGAATCCAAGAGAGAATGCCAATGCTATAACTTTAAGAAGTGGGAAACAGCTAGAGACACCACAAAATGATAGTGCTCAAGGGGAGAACAATACCATGGCATCCTCTTCACATCCCAACGAGCCACTAAAAAAGGTAATTCCTAAACCATCCTTTCCTTCTTATATAACTCCTCCACCTTTTCCTAGCAGGTTAGCAAAGTCCAAGAGGGAGGAGCAAGAGAAGGAAATTTTGGAAACCTTACGGAAAGTAGAGGTGAACATTCCTTTACTAGATGCTATCAAGCAAGTGCCAAGATATGCCAAGTTCCTAAAAGAGTTGTGCACATCTAAACGGAAGTTGAAATGGAATGAAAAGGTAAGTGTGAGGGAGAATGTGTCAGCTGTTCTTCAAAAGAAACTCCCACCTAAATGCAAGGATCCAGGTATGTTTACCATTCCTTGTAAGATAGGCAACACCAGGTTTGAGCGTGCTATGCTAGATCTAGGGGCATCTATTAATGTCATGCCATATTCAATTTATGCTTCATTGAATCTAGGACCATTAGAGGAAACCGGTGTTATAATACAACTTGCTGACCGTTCTAACACTTATCCAAGAGGAGTTGTAGAAGACGTTCTTGTACAAGTTAATGAATTGGTTTTTCCCGCTGACTTTTATGTTATTGAGATGGAAGATGAGATGTCTTCTAATCCCACACCTATTCTATTAGGGAGACCATTCTTGAAAACAGTAAGAACTAAAATAGATGTACATGATGGCACTTTAACTATGGAATTTGATGGTGAAATAATTCGCTTTAACATTTTTCAGGCCATGAGATATCCTAGTGATGTGCATTCTGTTTTTAATATTGATATAATTGACTCACTAGTGCAGCAAGCTTATGAGCTAGATGGTGAAGATAATGTGGAAATAGTCCTTAGCAACCATCTCGGAATGGGGAATGCTAAACTAGCCTTGAATGACCAGGTGGAAGGGGCACTAGAATCTTTACACTCGCTGCCACCTAAAGATGCAAGGTTTGATGTTTCATTTATTGATTTGCCTTTATCTAATGAGAAACTTCTACCTTCCATTTTGCAGGCACCAACTTTAGAGTTGAAACCACTACCGAACCACTTGAAATATGTGTTCTTAGGTAAAAAGGACACACTACCGATCATCATTGCCAAAGAGCTCACACCTTTGCAAGAAGAGCGACTTATCCGGGTGCTTAGAGAGCATAAAACAGCAATTGGTTGGACAATTGCCGATATCAAGGGAATAAGCCCATCTATATGCATGCACCGGATTTTGTTAGAGGAGGCGTCCAAACCAACAAGAGAAGCACAAAGAAGATTGAACCCTCCTATGATGGAGGTTGTGAAAAAGGAGATACTGAAGCTCCTAGATGTTGGAGTGATCTATCCTATCTCGGATAGCAAATGGGTGAGCCCGGTCCAAGTGGTTCCAAAGAAATCAGGTGTAACGGTGGTAACAAATAATGAGAATGAACTTGTTCCTACTAGGATTCAAACAGGATGGCGAGTTTGTATTGATTATCGTCAACTTAATTCCACAACTCGCAAAGACCACTTTCCTTTACCTTTTATTGATCAAATGCTTGAAAGGTTAGCTGGCCATTCTCATTATTGTTTTCTTGATTGTTTTTCAGGTTATAATCAGATAGCCATTGCTCCGGAGGACCAAGAGAAAACAACATTCACATGTCCATTTGGTACTTTTGCATACCGGCGTATGCCATTTGGTCTTTGTAATGCACCAGCTACATTCCAAAGGTGTATGGTTAGCATATTTTCAGATTATGTAGAGAACATCATAGAAGTGTTTATGGATGATTTTAGTGTCTATGGTGATTCTTTTGATAGATGTCTAGAGAACCTTACACTTGTACTTGAAAGATGCATGGAAACTAACCTTGTTTTGAATTGGGAAAAATGTCACTTTATGGTAGAACAAGGAATAGTTTTGGGCCATGTTATTTCTTCTAGAGGGATAGAGGTTGATAAATCTAAAATAGATATTATGCATTCTTTACCACCTCCCACAAATGTGAGAGAGGTTCGTTCTTTTCTTGGACATGCAGGTTTCTATAGGAGATTTATCAAAGACTTCTCAAAGATCACATTACCTCTTTGCAAGCTACTACAAAAAGATGTGGTTTTCCACTTTGATGACAAATGCAAAGAAGCGTTCTAAACATTGAAGGGACTCTTGACATCAGCTCCTATCATCCAACCACCAGATTGGAATGTACCTTTTGAAATCATGTGTGATGCTAGTGACTATGCCATTGGAGCTGTTTTGGGCCAAAGGGTTGGCAAAGCCTCACATGCCATTTATTATGCCTCACGAACTCTTAATGATGCTCAATTGAACTATTCCACTACTGAAAAAGAACTTTTGGCTGTTGTATTTGCTTTAGAAAAATTTCGATCTTTTTTAATTGGTACTAAAGTAATTGTATTTTCTGACCATGCAGCCCTTAGGTACTTACTCACTAAGAAGGATGCCAAACCAAGGTTGATCAGATGGATACTTCTCTTACAAGAGTTTGATTTGGAGATAAAAGATAAGAGAGGTAGTGACAACTTGGTTGCGGACCATCTTAGCCGTTTAGTTCATGAAGAGGATGCACTACCCTTGAATGAGAACTTTCCGGATGAGCAACTTCTTTTTATAAGTACAACAACTCCTTGGTATGCTGATATTGTTAATTACTTAGTTACCAAGAAGTTGCCACAAGAGTTGACACAAGCCCAAAGAAATAAGATCAAGAGTGATGCCAAATACTACATATGGGATGATCCTTACCTTTGGAAGCATTGCTCCGATCAGATTATAAGAAGGTGTGTACTCGAAACTGAATTTCAATCTATTCTCACCTTTTGTCACTCTTATGCATGTGGAGGACACTTTGGATCGAAAAGAACAGCCATGAAAGTTCTTGATTCTGGATTTTATTGGCCTACCATATTCAAAGATGCATACCTCTTTTGAAGTCATGTGATCGTTGCCAAAGAACAGGTAACTTAGGTGCTAGAAATCAAATGCCTCAAACTCCAATACTTATTGTTGAAATTTTTGATGTATGGGGCATGGATTTCATGGGACCTTTTCCTTCTTCTTTTGGTAATCTTTATATTTTACTTGCCGTTGATTATGTTTCAAAGTGGGTGGAAGCAAAATCCACTAGGACTAATGACTCTAAAGTTGTTTCAGATTTTGTCAAGACTAACATCTTTGCTAGGTTTGGAACGCCAAAGGCCATAATCAGCGATAGAGGTACTCACTTTTGCAATAGGACTATGGAAGCACTTTTGAGGAAGTATAACATCACACACAAGGTCTCCACCTCATATCATCCTCAAACTAGTGGGCAAGCTGAAGTGTCAAACCGAGAAGTTAAGTCCATCCTTGAAAAGACAGTTAATCCAAATAGGAAGGATTGGAGTTCACGACCTGATGATGCACTTTGGGCTTATAGGACAGCATATAAGACACCCATTGGTATGTCTCCTTATCGACTTGTTTATGGTAAGCCTTGTCATCTTCCGGTTGAATTGGAACATAAATCATATTGGGCTATCAAACAATGCAACATGGAGATGGATGAGAGAGGAAAGAAAAGAAAACTTGACCTACAAGAATTAGAGGAGATAAGGAATGATGCCTATCAGAATTCTAGGATTTACAAGGAAAAGACTAAGGCATTCCATGACAAGATGATATCAAGAAATGAATTTGTTGTTGGACAAAAAGTTCTTCTCTTCCATTCACGCCTTAAGTTATATCCAGGTAAGTTACGTTCTCGTTGGGTTGGACCTTTTGTTATTACTAATGTATTTACTCATGGTGCAGTTGAAATCCAAAGCCCAAAAACAGATAAGGCGTTCAAAGTGAATGGCCATAGATTGAAGCCTTACTATGAGAACTTTCCCATACAAGATGTGGAGGAGTTACCACTTTTTGAGCCAAATTATGTTGAATAATAATGGCATGGGTCGAAGTCAGGCTGATGACAATAAACCAAGCGCTTCTTGGGAGGCAACCCAAAAGGATGGAGAGCATCTATTATATCAGATTTGCATATTCCTTACTCTCCATCATTCTATCTTTTATTGTTTTTCTTTTTTTTTGTTTAATAGTTCTTTTCTCTTACATATAATTCTTGCATTGGGGGATAATAGCATTACATTGAGGACAATGTAAAAATTATGTGTGGGGGGAAGAATTTAGGATTTTATTTAGAGTGTTTTGTTTTTGTGTCTTTTTATGTTGTTTTTCTTTCTGATCCTTGTTTTGAAAATAACTAGATGTAAATATAATTTTTAATTTTTTTAACCCCTGTTAAATGGCGGATAACGGTACTCCGTGATTATTTAAATCGGTTCCATCAGCTACCCACAAAACTGATATTGTATATAAATTTCTCTTTCAGTTTTTTTTCATTTTTTTTTTTCAGGATGGATGATATTCTCACAAGATTGCAGAAACGATTTCCTCCATTTCCTCGAAATATTTTACTGAAGCTTTACCAAGTTCGATTTGAAAGATTAAGAATGCTTATGCACAAAGGGATTCCTGAAGACATACGTTGGATAATTGAAGCCAAGGTACGTGAAGATGAATATCTTTCTGTTTTGCATTTACCAGGTACAGGTAGAAGCACTTTTGCAAAGAAGCGACGAGCAAAGCGCATGAGTTCAAATTGCCACAAATGTGCACGATGGACGTGTAACGGTAAATGTCGTTCTATTAGGATTCCGTCCTCTAATCGAGATGATAAAATTGAATTCATTAAGGATGGACTGAGTAAGGAGAATTTGGGTAATATCCAACTTTCTCTTGAGACGCATCCTAGTGGAGACGTACAAAGAGAAATTCTTGATTTATGGCCGCAATTCCAAAGGGAATGGCAACATCTTGGGAATCTGATGTTAAAAGACCCTGTTTGCCAGCTTGTAAGAAAACTGGATGGGAAGCATATCCTTGACTCATAGAAGGCGTTTAAGCCGTTTCTGGACGTAAAACCAGAGGAAGATGTGAGCCACAATCACAACTACAATAAATAACTTCTCAGCTTTTGGTTTGATTTGCAATAACTTCATTTCGGTTTAATTTACGTGTTGTTCGATTTGTGTAATTATTCTCGTTTTTTTTTTATTGGTCTTTTACGGTTGATTTTTCTTCTCTTTTTGATTTTCTTCCTGAAATCACGCAAAAATCTTTTGTTAGGTTAACATTTTCTTCTGACAGGTCAAATACACTTTCGGCGACATTATTACTCTTGTATGATTCACTACTCAGTCCTCTATATATTACACCATGTACTCATTCTCTTTCAGGCACTCGAAAAAAAAATGGAAAGTACTTCGTCCCAGCGCATTAAAAAAATTTGTGTCTTTGGAGGTGCTTATCCAGGGAAAATAACATATTTGCTGATGAAGCCATAAGAGTTGGAGTAATACTTGCCCAACAAAAGATCCAGTTGATTTATGGAGGTGGTAGTACGGGTTTAATGGGAGCAGTCGCTACAGCAGCACACGCCGGAGGAAGTCCAGTTCTAGGAATCGTGCCAAAACTATTCACAGATTTTTGTGGACCTACCTTGGGTAAGGAAATACAAGTCTGGAGTATCCCTGAACGGATAACAATCATGTACCATTCTGCCGATGCATTCATTGCTTTACTAGGAGGTCTGGGTACATTGGAAGAAATAGCTTGCGTGGCTTCTTGGTCATCTTTGGTCACAAATAAGAAACCCATTGGTTTGCTTAATATTAATGGTTATTTTAGTAATTTGCTTTCATATTTAGATAATGCTGTGGAAAATGGATTCATGTTTTCAGAGGCAAGGAGAACCATAATTTCTGCTACAACCATTGAAGATTTACTCAAAAAGCTCCAAGCTTATGAGTATTTACCTGCTACGGTTGTTTCGCAAACGCTCGGAAAAAGAAAAAGAGATATGGACGAGCAAGGAGTGGATTGCACTTTGTCTTTGTGACATTATCTAACATTTTGTTTGTTGTGTCTTAGTTATAATAAGTGGTTAGCAACCTCTGCAGGTAATATCTCCTAAATTCTACCTTTAAAATTTGACATTGGGGACAATGTCATATTTTAGTAGGGGGTAAGGGACATATTTTGCTAATTTAAAAAAAAAAAAAAAAATTTGTGTTTTAAGCCATTTAGAAGTATTTATTCTGAACAAGGTCTGAGTAAGGGAGACTTGAGACATACCTTGTCAGTTTGATTTCTTCTTTTCAAAAAAAAAAAAAAAAGTTTGTTGTGTTTTAAGCAATTTAGAAGTATTCATTCTGAACAAGGTCTGAGTAAGGGAGACTTGAGACATACCTTGTCAGTTTGATTTTAATCTTTTTATGTTTACTTGTTAATTTTTGTTTAGTATTTTAGGATTATTTAGGTTGCATGAGTTTGTTTTGTTTTGAGTCTTAGTTGTTCCTATTCTTATGTTATTAGTTCTTTTCTCTTACACATGATTCTTTCATTTGGGTTAATAGACTTACATTGAGGACAATGTCAGAATTAAGTGTGGGGGGAATGATTTAGGATTTCTTTTATTTTTGTCTACTATTTTTTTTATGAGTCTTTATTATTATTTTTAGTGTGTTTTAGTTTCTTTTCAACACTATGATGAGATATGAATTGCATAAGTCTAAAACAGATTTATTAGTGAGAAGATTTTCATGAGAATTGAACTTGATATCAATCGTTTTATGAGCCAATGTTAATATGATATGTTGATTGAGAAAGAAGCATGTTTAGACTTAATCTGACTTGTATAATCATCCTTGTGAGTTTTTGAGCCTATAATGATTGACGCATTATACAAATCAATCTAATTTCTTTCTTGAGTGCTCTTATGATTACATGATTCTCTAGAACTTGCTTTAGACCTTGTTGAGACTATATTGATGCATGTGACAACATGAATATGATAGAGGCATTAGGATTTTTAGCCAGGGCCAAACAGCCATCCCTTATTGATGTTCCAAGAGAACATACCCCTAGTGAGCCAATTTGAGCCTACATTGAATAAGCTATTTATTTGGTAACCACAACTTACACCTAGCCTAAATATAACCCTTGTTCTAAAGATGGATTATATATTTTGAGACATATTGCAAAAAAAAACAAGGGATATTTTTAGTAAAAATTTGGGTTGGAAACAAAAGATAAGTGTAGGGGAAGAAAAGAAAAGAAAAAGTCAAGAGAAAAAGAAAGGGATCATTGTCAAATACATTCCCATATAAAATAAAAAAAATCTTCTCTTGAACCTCTAGTTAAAGTAAAGAAAAAGATGTTACAAAGTTGGTTAGAATGATGCAAAGGCTCAACATGAATATTTAGCCTATGTTATTATGTGCTTTATAAGAGTTTTGAGAAATTTTATTTGTATGATCTTATTATGTCTCTAAACTCTATGAACTCTTTGGAACCTTTGTGATATCTTTATCCTTTTGTTCTTTAACCACATTATAACCCTTTGGCCCCATTACAACCTTGAATAAAGACCTCTTGATTTATGAAGTTGTATGATCTAAATAGTGGAGAATAGGTGGACAAGCAAGCATATGGTAGAAGTGTTTTCATGAGATTGATTGAGTGTAAACACTTTACCACTACTTTAAAGAGTGAAAATCAAGAGAGTATCCCATGTGAGAAGTTGAGATTAAGTTTGAATATGCACTATTTTGATTGAAATATGTTATGTTAATATTGGCTTAACTCAAACTATTTACATTCAAGCAAGATTTTTTGTGAATTTCTTTAAGCTATTGATTAGTTTTTAAGACTTGTCCAATGATTATCTCTAATTTATATTGGAAGGATTAGTTATAATTATTATTTTTAGTTTTTCTTATGTCTTCAATGTTTGTGGGTATCGTTCTAGTAAACCCTCACGAGACTAAACTCGTCCACTAGGGACACCTAGGGGTTTAAAGGCTTGTGTCACATGCTAAGTGCCACCGTGATTTCCTACGAAAGTGGATTAGATTAGATTTTCTTATTTTATTTTTATTTGTTTTTGCTCGAGGACTAGCAACAATCTAAGTGTGGGGGTGTGATAACTCGTATAATTATATAGTTTTCAGTTATGTTTTATTATTGTTTTGTGTCAAATACGAGTTATTATTGCTTAGTCTAATTGTGTTTATGATCTTTTATATTTTTATGTAATTTGGTGTTTTTTTTTTACGAGTTTCTTTGAGTGATTTCAGATTACTAGGTTAAATCAACAATTAAGGGCAAATTTAGTTCAGTTCCAGTTCCGACACCTTTTTCCATATCAGCTATATCTGGAGTTTCACTGAAGCAATAAGGCTGAAATTTTAACCGTGCAAAGTTAAGAGGCATATCTAACTTTTTCATGTTTTACACTTCTTGAAACGGAGTCGTTTTCCCTAGCGAAATAGACCATCAAGTTGGCTGATGTGCAATGACGTCTGTACTGACTTGTTTTGGTATTTTGCCCATATCTTCTGATCCACATCAGCAAATGAGCTGATTCTAACGGCTATGGATCACTAACCGATAGGAGAACATTTTTCTAGAAGACCATGTGATCAGATCAAGCTTCCAATATTGACAAAATCGACCATCAAGTTGGCTGATCAAAATTGTCATACAATATGATGAAAATTGTTAGAAAAATGCACCCACCTATTATACCTACCTTTGAAATTTGTAAAGCTTGTCTCTTGTCATTTAGTCCTCCAAAATGTGTATAAATAGAGGGCCTTGGATGATTGTAAGAGGCATTGTACATTGGTAGGATATTAGCCATTGTAATAAAATTCTCTAAGTTTTCTTCTTCTTTCTTTTCTCTAGTTTTCTTTTTCTTTATTTTCTTCTTCTTCTTTCTTTCTTTTATTTCCTTCTTAGATTCTCTTTAATTTTATGTTTATGTTTACAATGCCTATGCTAGGCTAAACTTCTATTTGGTTAAGGGTGATTTCAAAGCCCTAGACATGTTTTGTGATTGATTTTCAGATTCTATCTATCATTAATTTTCTATCAAAGTTGCTTATGTTCTTCTACAAGAATTGTTCATGATGTTGTCTTGATTTATTTAGGTGTACAACTAGATAGATCTTGATAATTATCTATTGCTAGTCTAGGAGTCTTGATCCGTGTAATTGTCTTGATTTCCTATTCATAAGTGGCAATTTGTGATTAATGATTATGGTCAAGTTTTCAATAATTGCAAAGTGGAACATAACCTAAGTTGAACAATCCGAGCTTATGTGTTTGTTGCTTAGATCAACCTATCTTTCTCATCATAAAGCTGCCATTAAATTGAATTTAGAGAGCTTATTCTAGGTTGTTTAATGGTTAGAGATTAAATAGAGAGCTTGTTCTATTTAACGACAAACTAAGGAAAGATTGGGATAACAGAGCTTGTTGTTATCTACGGTTGTTAACTTTGATAGTTGGTTGATATTGATAGATTTGAAATTGATTCTTAATGATGTCTAGTGGTGGAGAATGAAACCTTAACCATATTTTTCATATTTGATTCTTCTTACTTACTTGTTTTCTTACTTTTCTAGTTTGCTTATTTTTAAAAGTATATTTATTTTTATTGGCTGGTTATACCGCCTAATTTGTATATTAACTTTGTTTTATTTTTATTGGCTGGTTATACCGCCTAATTTAGTATATATATTTTTATTGGCTGGTTATACCGCCTAATTTAGTATATATATTTTTATTGGCTGGTTATACCGCCTTGCATCTTATTCTTATTATTTACTTTAGTTTAAATCTGGCTTCAAAAACCCCTTTTCTTTTATTGTTTTCTTTGAACGTAAGTTATAAACTAATAACTCATAGATTAAAACCCAATCCCTGAGGACTCGACCCTTGCTAATCATTATACTTACAATTGATCTTTTTAGTGCAAGGTTAAATAAGATACACTCTTTTGGGTGCATCATATGTCATGAATGCAACCTGATGCCAATATGACAAATTAATGCATGAGCATATACCGAGAACTCATGATGACTGAGTTTGTTATGAATGCAACCTGATACCAACATGATGCATGTGAAGGATAAACAAATCAATGCATGAACATATACAAAGGAATCATGATGATTATGTATGCCATGAATGCAACATAATTCATGTAAAGAATAAACATATTAATGCATGAATATATACAGAGAAATCATGCTGACTATGTTTGTCATGAATGCGACCTGATGCTAACATGATGCATGTAAAGAATAAACAAATCAAGGCATGAACATGTTTAGAGAAATCACGCTGACTATGTTTGTCATGAATGCGACCTGGTGCTAATCATGATGCATGTAAAGAATAAACAAATCAATGCATAAACATATACAAAGAAATCATGCTGGTTATGTTTGTCATGATTGCGACCTGATGCCAACATGATTGTAAAGAATAACTGAATTAAAACAAGGATATATACAAAGAATGACCATGTCTGTCACAAATGTATTCTACAATGAATGACCTATGCATGTTCAGACCGTAACATGATGTCAACATGATACATGTAAAGAATAAATGAATTAATCACAAAGGTATATGCAAAGAGATTAATCAATGATTAAACGAAATTGGTGGAACCAATCTTAATTATTCAAAAATCTCATTACGCAAGGTTTGCCACCAAATTTAATCTGTGATTTTTTTGAAAAATTTTTTCCCCGCTAAAATCAAAATATTAGTTTCCAAAACCATTTTTAAAAAAAAAAAAAAAAAATTTGGGGTTGTGGGTTTTATTATGGCACGGGTGTCCAAATGTTCATTCAACATTATTGGTCTACAAATTTTATTCAATCAATGACTGTTTATTAAATCATCAAATGAGATTATTGTCACCATCCGTCTATTTAAAATAATGAGATAAAAAATACAACTATAAATATACATGCTTTATTCACATATGCATGAAATGTGCAAAAAGCAAAAACTGTTTGAAAAAGAATTTTTACATTTTCAAATCAAAAAGTTAATTAACATTTGCCTCAATAGTATCGACTCACTTAGGCATCAAGATGCCTTCGGGCTGATTATCATACTTATTACGGGCGATGCACGTACATCGTTGTCGGATTTACAATCCTTATTCAGAATGTAAAATAGGTAACAAAAGGTTAAAACGTCCATCCATGTGTTCCTAACTTCGGTATATCTATCAAAAATTCGGTAGGACTTCACTTATGTTGGCTCAATGGTTCACTATATGTGGGTGAACAAAGTTCTAAAAGGCCCCAAATTGTTCCTCACTGTCGCCTGTGAAGGCTAGTAAGGCACCTTGATAAAAGAGGGTTCAATTTGTTAGAGTATATTTCCCTAGCCCATGCAAAGGATCATCACGAGAGCTTAGGTAATTTATACTCCGGAAGTATTTTGCTAGCCCATGTGGAGGATCATCATGAGAGCGTAGCTACTTTACTTCCACTTAAAGGGACGGAACTCGGGTATAGAGCTCATGTTATGCAAATGCAAGTGCACTGTGTGTGGAGGAACAAAACAAACCTTTCACCACCTATTCTATAACCCTTATCCTATATACCCTAACAATTTATTAAAACAAAGATCAAGAATAGTGTAACGCAATAACCAACCATAGAGCAATAATAATATGCATGCAAAAAACATTTTGTTATTTTCAAAACTTATTATGGGCGGTGTGATGTGCGTTTATCATTGCCCAATTTGCAAAGGTAAACTTATTCTGAATGTAGAATAGAAAGTAAAAGGATTGGCAATATTCCTCCATGTGTTTTTAGCTTCAGGATATCTAATATAACTTTGGCATGGCTTCGCCTAGGTTCACTATATGAAGGTGAATCTGTTCTAAAAGCCCCGAATTGTTCCTCACTGATGCTGGTGAAGGCTAGTAAGGCATCCCCGATAAAAGCGGGTTTAATTCGTTAGAGTCTATTTCCTTAGCCCATGCGGATTGTTAATCACGAAGGCTTAGGTAATTTAGTACTCCGGAAGTGTTTCACTAGCCCATGTGAATTGTTAATCACGAAGGCTTAGTTACTTTGCTCCCACCTAAAAGGACGGAACCCGGGTATAGGGCTCATGATATGCAAATGCACGTGTAGTGTGTGAGGAGAAATAACAAACCTTTCACCACCTATTATACACCCCTTATTCTAAATGCCTCAACAATTTATTAAAAGAACATTCAAGAATAGTGTAACGCATTAACCAACAAGCAATTATAATATAAAACATTAAATAACTAGAGAACAATAATAAAATGCATGTGAATGAATATGAACATATTTAAAACATTTTATTATTTTCAAAATTCTCCTTATTTTAAAAAAATGTGGGAGTTAAAATTAAATACCAATTAAACTTGACAAAACCGAGACTTTCGATAACACAAGACTAACTCTAGGCCTGACTCTCTAAATGTCCCCAGCGGAGTCGCCAAGCTGTCGCAACCTAAAAAATAACAAGTCTCATCGCGAGACTTTATATTCGTTAAGTGTGACATTGGAAAACAGAGAAAAAGATGACTTAATTCCTCTTGAAATAAAATGAGGGTTTGAAAACAACCTCGAAAAAAGACATGGAGTCGCCACCACAACGCCCGTATAAATCGGTACCTTATTAATCGTGTGTTATCTCAAGTCTCGGTAAAAAGTCGGTTTTAAATTTGGTATTTCAAATTAATTCCCAATTTTAAGGAAAATAATTCCATTTTTAATTGAAAATGACTCGGAATTTATTAATTCAAACTTTTCCTATATTCCCCGACAAACGCGGCAAAATATAAAAATTCTTATTTGTTTGGAAAATTTTCCTGAATCATTCTCGTTTTTTGAAAGAAAGGTACTCCTTTATTAATGATAATTGATGATATCCTCCCCAGCAAACCCGACAGATAACTCATGAATTATTTTAACTCGGGAATATCTTTATTTTATTGAAAATCATTATCTTTTTCAAAACATTTTAAAAAAATGAATATGAACATGTGTGACATAATAAACATGACATAGCAAAATCTAGATAATATAATGCAACCTAAATGACATGATAAATTTAAATGGCATAGTATATTCTAAGTGAAATGATATAACCTAAGTGACATAATATATTCTAAATGAAGTGATATATCCTAGGTGACATAGTATATTTTAAATGACATGATATAACCTAAGTGACATAGTATATTTTAAATGACATGATATAACCTAAGTTGAAATATTCTAAGTGACATGGCAAAATCTAAGAGACATGGTATATTCTAAATGACATGGCAAAAAAAAAGCATAGAATAACATGAAATATTCACAACCATATAACAATCAATATAACATCATGAAATATAAATCAAAACAAATAGCATAGCCATAGAAATAGAAATAGAAATAGAAATATTCATATCAAAAATCATATATCATATAATATGCATGGACATGGAAAATACAATGCATGAAAGTGTATTTTTTCCCTTTAAATAAGGAAATTTGTATACCTAAAAAGATATCCGACTACCTTAGAAAAAGACATTAAATTAAATTTTCTAAAATCAAAAATACTTTGTGATTAGTTTGAAAACAATTCTGAAAATTCTTGGATGAAAATGGCACATGGCCGAAACCATCTTTGAAAAAGGCTCTATTTCCTAGCTTTGAGAACCCGAACTTGACCACCATTAACCCGAGCTTTATAAAATCATTTTTCAGAATTAAAATGGCTTAGAAACCAACCTAGGACAGTAGCTAAAGTTCCTAATCAGCCTTCTCTTAATGCCTTAGACAAAACAGAAAATTAATTTTCCCTCAAATTCAAATCTGACTCTACTGTCCAATTTTAAAACGAGATTTTTTAACCTATTCTAAAAAATTCTAAAAAATATGAAAAACATATAGGAGACTCAGAACATGTCTAACTCTATGGTAAAAAATTGGCTTAATTTTTAGACTAATGATAACTCACCAGAAAAATCACAAAAGTTAGAAACACTGGGTGAAAAATGGTTTTGCCGAATTATTTTTAAGCCTTTGATAAAATCATTCAAAAATCAAAGTAAAAATATTGGAGATTCTTCTAAGGACCTACAAACAATAGCTAAGATTTCTAAAAGTTTGGACAAAAATTGCCTAAGTAAAAAAAATCACAAAGGTAGAAAAATCAATTTGACAACTCCTGAACTTTCCACAAGTATGCTCATGTGAGCTTGACCTTAAGCCATTGATTATCTTAAGTCAAAAATCAAGTGGTATGATAAAAAATGCATGAATAAACAGCAAGTTAAATGCATGAAATGCATGACCTCATGCCTAAATGACATAGAAAACATGCATGGCATAAAATATAACCTAATGCCTAAATGACATGGCATGTGACATGGCATAAGATGACATGGCATGTGAATGAAATCGACATGGCAAGCAAGATGACATGTCATATGGATGACATAAAATGACATGGCACGTGACATGACATAAGATGACATGGCATGTGAATGAAATCGACATGACAAGCAAGATGACATGGCATATGGATGACATAAGATGACATGGCATGTGAAATGGCTTAAGATAACATGGCATGTGACATGGCATAAGATGATTTACTTGAGAATGACTCGGACTTTATTGATACCAAAATCTTTTCATGTTCCCCTGCAGACCAGGCAAAACATAGAAAGTTTTATTTATTTCGAATTTTTTGACTCATTTTATTTTAGAAAAGGGTAGTCCTTTGTTAATAATTAATGATAACCTCTCCGGCAGACCCAGCAGAAAAAACCATGAATTATTGAATCCGGGAATATTGCCTTATTTATTAAAATGTTATGAATATGCAAATGACATTAAGGCATGCACCACAATAGACCATGTCCAAGGCAAGCAACATTAGCCGTATAAGAGTAAATTACCAAACACCAAATATACACCATAATATACTATGTCCAAAGAAAGCACAATAAACATAAAAAAGTAAAATAAAATAAAAGAATATTACCTTGTGCTTGTCCCATTCGTAAAAACCATTTTCTATTTTCCATTCAAAATTCTCTTCTTTTTTGTTTGGTTTCTCGAGGCTACCAAAATTGCTTCTACCAGTCTTAGCTAAAATTTCCAATCTCTTTTATCTAGCAGCTTTACTCTTGGCTCCTTTCCCTAAGCAACTTTTCCATGAATATTAGTAATGCACCCCAAACAAATGCATCAGACTCAATCGGCACACTTGCTATAAATTCTTCTGCTTTGATTTGATTTTTATCAATATATGCATGAACCCACATTCCCAAGATAAACATCAATTATAGTAACATTGTCAGGCCTAAGACCTATCCTTTGCATGTCATGAAAAAACGTAAAATGCTTCCTTAAATTGGCCTTGTTGAACTAAATCAGATATCATGGAATTCCAAGAAACCATATTTTTAATAGCATTTTATCAAACAACTGACGAGCTGAGTCCATATCGCCACACTTCACATACATATCAACCAATGAATTGCCAACAAAAACATCCGAATAAGTATCACGAACATCACATATATTTTCATGAATTTGGGTGCCTAACTCGAGTTGAAACACATCCACCAGCTTTGTCAGATCCAAGCTTGGCCAATCCAAAATCAGAAACTTTGGCATGAAAACTTTTGTCCAAAAGGATGTTACTACTCTTAAAATCTCTGTGAATCACTGAGTTTCCTAGTCCAGTTTTAAGGTTACATTGTTAGAACCACTAATGGGATACAAATGTTCCTGCAGACCACCATTTGCCATAAACTCGTAAACAAGTAATTTACGACTACTATCTGAGCAATACCCAATCAAGGCCAAAAATTATGGAGAACGTAGCCGACTCAATAGTTCCACCTCCATTTTAAATTCCTCTTTTCCTTGCTTTCAAGCCTAATCCATTAACTTGATGGCAACTTTCCTACCATTACTAAGCACTCCCCTGTATACGGACCAGAACCCACCATTGCCAACCACATTAGACTTGCTAAAACCACCAGTTGCTGAATGTAACTGCTTAAAAGTAAAGACGTGATGCCCTTTGTCCATAGAAACTTCAAGATCGATAGAGTTAGCTTTGTCCTTAGAATCAATAGTAGTAAAATGGGATTTAGAGCACTAAGAGAGGGCCTTTTTTCGAATATAACAATAGTAACTAAAAGCCACTAAAAGCGAAGAAATAGCCATAGAAGCAAGTACTACAATGGAAACCAATGCAATGATATTGGAATTAATCCCTCTATCATTGATATGTATAATGACTCTATCATATTCAAGTTATGAGTAAGTGCATTATTTCATGCATTTTCCTATTGAATTTCCTTATACTTTGTGTTTTGATTCTTATGTTCCTTGAAATTTTACTAGGTTTTTATGCTTTGTAGGTATTTTGCAACAGATGAAGTCAAAACATGTCAATTAGGATGTTAAAGAGCTTACAAAATCACAATCACAAGATCGAAATAGACTTCGGAGTCAAAAATATTAAATTCTTGGTGCAAAGCAAGAAGACAGATTTGACCTCCGAAGCTTGTTGCTAAGAAAATATGATGTTAGATTCCTTATTCGAAGAAACTTCCTTCTTGACTTTTGAAGATCACTTGATTACCTATCCAACGGTTGGTCATGGGCCTAAATCAGATAAGAAATGGTCTTCCAAATCGGCATTGGAATATCTTTCTAAACAACCCTATTGGCAGAAAAAACTCTAGCCGCAAATCACATTTTTTCTTAATACCCTAGCTGACATTTATGTTTATACTTGTCAAAGAAGGATTAGTGGCTGTCAACTTGCATTAATTGCAAGAATCTTTCCTTAAAGCTAATCCTAGTCAAAGTAGGAGAATTAAATCAGTCAAGACTTTCCTTCCTTACACTTACTTTGGCTGCAAGTTTGTAATCTCTCCTCATTAAAGAGTGATTTGACTAAGACTTTCCTACTTTATTAAAACCTTGGCTGTCAAGTATTCCTTCTTTCCTTAAAACACAAAAGTCAGCCACCTTTCATTAACTTTAGCCACAAGTCAGCATTTATTGAAGGGAGGGAGCTGAAATTCACTTGTTTGATGCCCTAGTTATTGCCTATAAATAGAGATCAAGGGGACAAACGAAATTGACACTTCTCCAAGCATCAAAGTTTTGATTTCTTCTTTGGTTTAGAGTTTTTAAGAGAATAAGAAGCTGGATAATTAATATTATTTTTCTTCTTCTTTCTTTCTTTTATTTTCTTCTTAGATTCTCTTTAAATATATGTTTATGTTTACAATGCCTATGCTAGGCTAAACTTTTATTTGGTTAAGGGTGATTTCAAAGCCCTAGACATGTTATGTAATTAATTTTCAGAATCTATCTATCATTGTTTTCTATCAAAGTTGCTTATGTTCTTCCATTAAAATTGTTCATGATGATGTTTTGATTTGTTTAGGTGGCTAACTAGATAAATCTTGATAATTGTCTAATGCTAATTTAGGAGTCTTGATCTGTAATTGTCTTGATTTCCTTTTCATAAGTAGCAATTTGTGATTAATGATTATGGTCAAGTTTTCAATAATTGCAAAATGAAACATAACCTAAGTTGAACAATCCGAGCTTATGTGTTTGTTGCCTAGATCAACCTATCTTTCTCATCATAAAGCTGCTATTAAATTGAACTTAGAGAGCTTATTCTAGGTTGTTTGATAGTTAGAGATTAAATAGAGAGCTTGTTCTATTTAACAACGAAGTAAGGAAAGATTAAGGTAACAGAGCTTGTCGTTATCTACAGTTGTTAACTTTGATAGCTAATTGATGTTGATAGATATGAAATTGATTCTTAATGATGTCTAGTGGTTGAGAATGAACCTTTAGCCATATTTCTCATATTTGATTCTTCTTAATTACTTATTTTCTCATTCTTATTCTTAACTTTAGTTTAAATATGATCTCAAAATCCCCTTTACTTTTATTTACTTGTTTTTAAGTGATAAACTATTAACTTGTAAATTAAAACCCAATCCCTGAGAACTCTACCCTTGCTAATCACTATACTCTACAATTGATTTTTTTTAAGTGCAAGGTTAAATAGGATACACTCTTTTGGGTGCATCAAGTTTTTGGCGCCTTTGCCGGGGATTGCTTTCTTTAGTTTATAAGTTTATTGGTTTATTCTTATTTTCTGTTCTAATTATTTAACTTTCTTAATTTTTTTGTTTATTAGTGAATGTTCCAAGCTCCCGAAGAAGACTTAAGATTTAGGAGAATTCGAGAATTTATAACTTCTCACCAACAACCAATCGAGGAGTTGATCCAAATCATCCAAGAGGAGCAAGGAGAGACGGCAGCAGCTGACAATCGAACTCTCAAGGAGTTAGTCGCTCCAGACTTGTGTCAACAGCCATTATACATCGAATATGCTAATCTTGAGGTAGCTTTTGAATTGAATCTGGTTTGATTCATCTTCTCCCAACTTTTCCTGGTTTTGCAGGAGAGGATCCAAATAAGCACCTCAAGGAATTCCATATAGTTTGCTCAAGCATGAGAGCAACAGGAGTCACGGAAGAGCAAGTTAAGTTGAGGTATTTCCCAGCTGATTCAACAAAGGAATGGCTCTACTATCTACCATCTGGGACCATCACTACATGGAATGATATGAAGAAAGCATTCTTGGAAAGGTATTTCCCAGCATCTAAGGCTGCCAACATTAGAAAAGAGATATGTGGGATTAGGCAATACAACGAAGAGTCCTTCTATGAATATTTGGAGAGGTTCAAGAAACTTTGTGCATCATGTCCACACCATCAGATAAGTGAACAACTTCTCATCCAATACATCTATGAAGGTCTCATGCCTATGGAGAGAAATATGATAGATGCCGTTAATGGGAGTGCTCTAGTTGATAAGACTCCCGGGGCTGGTAGAACTCTAATCTCCAACATGGCAGCCAATTCTCAACAATTCTCAATGAGACAAGATCCACCACCACAACCCAAGAGAGTTAATGAGATAAGTATATCATCCCTTTAACAATAATTTGATAAACTGACTTCTCTTGTTCAACAATTGGCTGTAGGTAATATACAGCAAATAAAGGCTTGTGACAAATGTTCAAACATAGGGCACCAAACTGGTATGTGTCCAACACTTCAAGAATACACCAATGAACATGTGAATGCCATGGATGGATTTCAGAACCAACCAAGGAAATAAGATCTCTACTCAAACACTTATAATCCAGGATGGAGCAATTATCAAAACTTCAATTATGGAGGGAACCAATCACAAGTTGTTCCTCCATCATTTGACAACAGGCCACCGGGTTTTTAGCAGAGAGTGCAACAACCATATCAAACCCGACAACAAGTGCCGCCACAAAAAAATTCAGGTGAGACTCTTGAAGATCTTGTCAAAACCCTTACTACTAATACAATTCAACTTCAATAGGAATCAAGGGAGATAAAGGTAAGTATCCGAAACTTAGAGGCTCAGATGGGGCAATTGGCAACACCATGAGTCAAATGCAAGCAAGGGATTCCGAGAAATTACCTTCCCAAACCATAGTGAATCTAAGAGAGATGCCAATGCTATAAGTTTAAGAAGTGGGAAACAGCTAGAGACACCACAAAAGGATAGTGCTCAAGGGGAGAACAACACCATGGCATCCTCTTCACATCCCAATGAGCCACTAAAAAAGGTAACTCCTAAACCATCTTTTCCTTCTTATATAACTCCACTGTTTCCTAGCAGGTTAGCAAAGTCCAAGAAGGAGGAGCAAGAGAAGGAAATTGTGGAAACCTTTCGAAAATTAGAGGTGAACATTCCTTTACTAGATGCTGTCAAGCAAGTTTCAAGATATGCCAAGTTCTTAAAAGAGTTGTGCACATCTAAACGGAAGTTGAAAAGGGAATAAAAAGGTAAGTGTAGGGGAGAATGTGTTAGTTGTTCTTCAAAAGAAACTCCTACCTAAATGCAAGGATCCAGGTATGTTTACCATTCCTTGTAAGATAGGCAACACCAGGTTTGAGCGTGCTATGCTAGATCTAGGGGCATCTAATAATGTCATGCCATATTCAATTTATGCTTCATTGAATCTAGGACCAGTAAAGGAAACCGGTGTTATAATATAACTTGCTGACCGTTCTAACACTTACCCAAGAGGAGTTGTAGAAGACGTTCTTGTACAGATTAATGAATTGGTTTTTCCCGCTGATTTTTATGTTATTGAGATGGAAGATGAGATGTCTTCTAATCCCACACCTATTATATTAGGGAGACCATTCTTGAAAACAACAAGAACTAAAATAGATGTATATGATGGCATTTTAACTATGGAATTTGATGCTGAAATAATTTGCTTTAACATTTTTGGGCCATGAGATATCCTAGTGATGTGCATTCTTTTTTTACTATTGATATCATTGACTCACTAGTGCATCAAGCTTATGAGCTAGATGGTGAAGATAGTTTGGAGATAGTCTTAGCAAATATCTCAGAATGGGGAATGCTAAAGGGGAACTAGCCTTGAGTGACCATATTGAAGGGGCACTAGAATCTTTACACTCGTTGCCACCTAAAAATGCAAGGTTTGATGTTTCATTTATTGATTTGCCTTTATCTAATGAGAAACTTCTACCTTCCACCAACTTTAGAGTTGAAACCACTACCGGACCAGTTCAAATATGTGTTCTTAGGTGAAAATGACACACTACCGGTCATCATTGCCAAAGAGTTCATACCTTTGCAAGAAGAATGACTTATCCGAGTGCTTAGAGAGCATAAAACAGCAATTGGTTGGTCAGTTGCCGATATCAAGGGAATAAGCCCATCCATGTGCATGCACCAGATTTTGTTAGAGGAAGGGTCAAAACCAACAAGAGAGGCATAAAGAAATTGAACCCTCCTATGATGGAGGTTGTGAAAAAGGAGATACTGAAGCTCTTAGATATTGGAGTGATCTATCCTATCTCGGATAGCAAATGGGTGAGCCCGGTCAAGTGGTTCCAAAGAAATCAAATGTAACGGTGGTAACAAATAATGAGAATGAACTTGTTTCTACTAGGATTCAAACAGGGTGGCGAGTTTGTATTGATTATCGAAAACTTAATTCTACAACTCGCAAAGACCACTTTTCTTTACCTTTTATTGGTCAAATGCTTGAAAGGTTAGCTGGCCATTCTCATTATTGTTTTCTTAATGGTTTTTCAGGTTATAATCAGATTGCCATTGCTCCGGAGGACCAAGAGAAAACAACATTCAAATGTTCATTTGGTACTTTTGCATATCGACGTATGCCATTTGGTCTTTGTAATGTACCAGTTGCATTCCAAAGGTGTATGGTTAGCATATT
The DNA here is from genome assembly GCA_030761205.1 of Fremontodendron californicum. NCBI lineage: Eukaryota > Viridiplantae > Streptophyta > Magnoliopsida > Malvales > Malvaceae > Fremontodendron > Fremontodendron californicum. Next base: position 19,362,314 of record JAULJL010000020.1, on the reverse strand, counting down.
TTCAGATTATGTAGAGAACATCATAGAAGTGTTTATGGATGATTTTAGTATCTATGGTGATTCTTTTGATAGATGTCTAGAGAACCTTACACTTGTACTTGAAAGATGCATGGAAACTAACCTTGTTTTGAATTGGGAAAGTGTCACTTTATGGTAGAACAAGGAATAGTTTTAGGCTATGTTATTTCTTCTAGAGGGATAGAGGTTGATAAATCTAAAATAGATATTATGCATTTTTTACCACCTCCCACAAATGTGAGAGAGGTTCGTTCTTTTCTTGGACATGCAGGTTTCTATAGGAGATTTATCAAAGACTTCTCAAATATCACATTACCTCTTTGCAAGCTACTACAAAAATATGTGGTTTTCCACTTTTATGATAAATGCAAAGAGGCGTTTGAAACATTGAAGGGACTCTTAACATCAGCTCCTATCAGACAACCACCAGATTGGAATATACCTTTTAAAATTATGTGTGATGCTAGTGACTATGCCATTGGAGCTGTTTTGGGCAACGGGTTGGCAAAGCCTCACATGCCATTTATTATGCCTACCGAACTCTTAATGATGCTCAATTAAAGTATTCCACTACTGAAAATGAACTTTTGGCTGTTGTATTTGCTTTAGAAAATTTTTGATCTTATTTAATTGGTACTAAAGTAATTGTATTTTCTGACCATGCAGCCTTTAGATACTTACTCACTAAGAAGGAGGCCAAACCAAGGTTGATTAGAAGGATACTTCTCTTAAAAGAGTTTGATTTGGAGATAAAAGATAAGAGAGGTAGTGAAAACCTGGTTGCGGACCATCTTAGCCGTTTAGTTCATGAAGAGGATGCATTACCCTTGAATGAGAACTTTTCGGATGAGCAACTTCTTTTTAAGTACAACAACTCCTTGGTATGCCGGTATTGTTAATTACTTAGTTACCAAGAAGTTGCCACAAGAGTTGACACAAGCTAAAAGAAATAAGATCAAGAGTGATGCCAAATACTACATATGAGATGATCCTTACCTTTGGAAGCATTGCTCCTATCAGATTATAAGAAGGTGTGTACTCGAATCTGAATTTCAATCTATTCCCACCTTTTGTCACTCTTATGCATGTTGAAGACACTTTGGATCCAAAAGAACAGCCATGAAAGTTCTTGATTCTGGAATTTATTGGCCTACTATGTTCAAAGATGCATACGTCTTTTGCAAGTCATGTGATCGCTGCCAAAGAACAGGTAACTTAGGTGCTAGAAATCAAATGCCTCAAACTCCAATACTTATTGTTGAAATTTTTGATGTATGGGGCATAGATTTCATGGGACCTTTTCCTTCTTTTTTTGGTAATCTTTATATTTTACTTGCCGTTGATTATGTTTCAAAGTGGGTGAAAGCAAAATCCACTAGGACTAATGACTCTAAAGTTGTTTCAGATTTTGTCAAGACTAACATCTTTGCTAGGTTTGGAACACCAAAAACCATAATCAGCGATAGAGGTACTCACTTTTGCAATAGGACTATGGAAGCACTTTTGAGGAAGTATAACATCACACACAAGGTCTCCACCTCATACCATCCTCAAACTAGTGGGCAAGCTGAAGTGTCAAATCGAGAAGTTAAGTATATCTTTGAAAAGACAGTTAATGCAAATAGGACGGATTGGAGTTCACGACTTGATGATGCACTTTGGGCTTATACGATAACATATAAGACACCCATTGGTAAGTCTCCTTATCGACTTGTTTATGGTAAGCCTTGTCATCTTCCGGTTCAATTAGAACATAAGGCATATTAGGCTATCAAATAATGCAACATGGAGATGGATGAGGTAGGTAAGCAAAGAAAACTAGACCTGCAAGAATTAGAGGAGATAAGGAATGACGCCTATGAGAATTCTAGGATTTACAAGGAAAAGACTAAGGCATTCCATGACAAGATGATATCAAGAAAGGCCTTTGTTGCTGGATTTCTTCCATTCACGCCTTAAGTTATTTCCAGGTAAGTTATGTTCTCGTTGGGTTGGACTTTTTGTTGTTACTAATGTGTTAACTCATGGTGCAGTTGAAATCCAAAGCCCAAAAATAGATAAGGCATTCAAAGTGAATGGTCATCGATTGAAGCCTTACTATGAGAACTTTCCAATTCAAGATGTGGAGGAGTTGCCACTCTTTTAGCCGAATTATGTTGAATAATAAAGGCATGGGTATAAGTCAGGCTGAGGACAATAAACCAAGAACTTCTTGGGAGGCAACCCAAAAGGATGGAGAATGTCTATTATAATCAGATTTGCATATTCCTTACTCTCCATCATTCTTTCTTTTATTGTTTTTCTTTTGTTTCGTTTAGTAGTTCTTTTCTCTTACATATAATTCTTGCATTTGGGGATAATAGCATTACATTGAGGACAATGTAAAAATTAAGTATGGGGGAAGAATTTAGGATTTTATTTAGAGTGTTTTCTTTTTGAGTCTTTTTATGTTGTTTTCAGTGTCTTTTAGTTACTTTCAATACTATGATGAGTTATGAATTGCATAAGTCTAAAATTGATTTATTAGTGAGAATATTTTCATGAAAATTGAGCTTGATATCATTTTTTTCATGAGCCAATGTTAAGATGATATGTTGATTGAGAAAGAAGCATGTTTAGACTTAAATCTGACTTGTATAATCATTCTTGTGAGTTTTTGAGCCTATATGATTGATGCATTATACATATCAATCTAATTTCTTTCTTGAGTGCTCTTATGATTACATGATTCTCTAGAACTTGCTTTAAACCTTGTTGAGACTATATTGATGCATGTGACAACATGAATATGATAGAGGCATTAGGATTTTTAACCACGGCCAAACAGCCATCCCTTATTGATGTCCCAAGAGAACATCCCCCTTAGTAAACCAATTTGAGCCTACATTAAATAAGCTATTTCTTTGGTAACCATAACTTGTCCCTAACCTAAATATTCTTAGTTATATCTTTACCCTTGTTCTAAAGATGAATTAGCATGTTTTGAGACATATTGCAAAGACAAGGAAGATCTATTGAAAATTTAGGTTAGAAACAAGAAATAAGTGTGGGGGAAAAGAAAAGAAAAGTCAAGAGAAAAAAAAGGAATATTGCCAAATACATTCCTATGTGAAAAAAATGAAAAAAGAATATAAATCATCTCTTGAACTTGTGGAAAAAGAAAAAGATGTTACAAAGTTGTTTAGAATGAAGAAAAGGCCCAACATGAATATTCGGCCTATGTGATTATGTACTTGTAAAGAGTTTTGAGAAGTTTCTTTGTATGAATCTTATTATGTCTCTAAACTCTATAAAATCTTTGAAACTTTTGTAATATCCTTTATCTTTTATTCTTTAGCCACATTATTACCCCTTGGCCCCATTATAACCTTGCATAAAGACCTTTTGATTCATGAAGTTGCATGATCTAAGTAGTGGAGAATAGGTGGACAAGTAAGCATATGGTAGAAACTGTTTCATGAGATTGATTGAGTGTAAACACTTCACCACTACTTTAAAGAGTGAAAATCATGAGGGTATCCTATGTGAGAAGTTGAGATTAAGTTTGAACATGCACTATTTTGATTGAGATATGTTATGTTAATTTTAGCTTAACTCAAACCATTTACTATCAAGCATTATTTGTTGTGAAAATCTTTAAGCTATTGATTAGTTTATAAGACTTGTCCAATTATTGTCTTTAATTTGTATTGAAAGAGGATTAGATTAGGTTTTATTACTTTGTCTCTATTTGATTTTGCTTGAGGACTAGCAAAATATTAAGTGTGGGGGAGTTTGATAAGTGCTTAATTTCATGCATTTTCCTATTGAATTTCCATATACTTTGTGTTTTGATTCTTTAGTTCCTTGACATTTTACTAGGTTTTTATGCTTTGTAGGTATTTTGGAAGAGATGAAGTCAAAACATGTCAATTAGGATGTTAAAGAGCTTACAATATCACAATCACAAGATAGAAAAAGACTTGGGAGTCAAAAAGATCAAATTCTTGGTGCGACAGATTTGACCACCGGAGTTTGTTGCTAAGAAAATATGATGTTAGATTCTTTATTTGAAGAAACTTCCTCTTGACTTTTTAAGATCACTTGATTACCTTTCCAACGGTTGGTCATAGGCCTAAATCGGATAAGAAATGGTTATCCAAATCGGCATTGGAATATCTCCCTAAACAACCCTAGTGGCAGAAAAAACCCTAGCTGCAAATCACATTTTTTTCTTAATACCCTAGCTGACATTTATGTTTATCCTTGTCAAAGAAGGATTAGTGGCTATCAACTTGCATTAATTACATTAATTGCAAGAATCTTTCCTTAAAGCTAATCCTAGTCAAAGTAGGAGAATTAAATCAGCCAAGACTTTCCTTCCTTACACTTACTTTGGCTGCAAGTTTGTAATCTCTCCTCATTAAAGAGTGCTTTGACTAAGACTTTCCTACTTTATTAAAACCTTGGCTGCCAAGTATTCCTTCTTTCCTTAAAACACAAAAGTCACCTACCTTTCCTTAACTTTAGCCACAAGTCAGCATTTATTGAAGAGAGACAACTGAAATTCACTTATTTGATGCCCTAGCTATTGCCTATAAATAGAGATCAAGAGGGCAAATGAAATTGACACTTCTCCAAGCATCAAAGTTCTGATTCTCTTTAATTTTATGTTTATGTTTACAATGCCTATTCTAGGCTAAACTTTTATTTGGTTAAGGGTGATTTCAAAGCCCTAGACATGTTATGTAATTAATTTCCAGAATCTATATATCATTGTTTTCTATCAAAGTTGCTTATGTTCTTCCATTAAAATTGTTCATGATGATGTTTTGATTTGTTTAGGTGGCCAACTAGATAAATCTTGATAATTGTCTAATGCTAATTTAAGAGTCTTGATCCGTAATTGTCTTGATTTCCTATTCATAAGTAGCAATTTGTGATTAATGATTATGGTCAAGTTTTCAATAATTGCAAAGTGGAACATAACCTAAGTTGAACAATCCGAGCTTATGTGTTTGTTGCTTAGATCAATCTATCTTTCTCATCATAAAGCTGCTATTAAATTGAACTTAGAGAGCTTATTCTAGGTTGTTTGATAGTTAGAGATTAAATAGAGAGCTTGTTCTATTTAACAACGAACTAAGGAAAGATTGGGGTAATAGAGCTTGTTGTTATCTACGGTTGTTAACTTTGATAGCTAATTGATGTTGATAGATATGAAATTGATTCTTAATGATGTCTAGTGGTGGAGAATGAACCTTTAGCCATATTTCTCATATTTGATTCTTCTTAATTACTTATTTTCTCATTCTTATTGTTAACTTTAGTTTAAATCTGATCTCAAAATCCTCTTTACTTTTATTTACTTGTTTTTAAGTGATAAACTATTACCTTATAAATTTAAACCCAATCCCTGGGGACTCGACCCTTGCTAATCACTATACTCTACAATTGATTTTTTAAGTGCAAGGTTAAATAAGATACATTTTTTTGGGTGCATCAATGGCAACCAATGCAATGCTACTGGAATTAATCCCTCTATCACACAAAACAATTTCACCCTTCACAAAGTCAAGATCCAAAGAACCTTCCAAACACAAAGAAGAAGAATACCCATCACCACCACCGTTCCCAGCATAAACCAACGGGTACATCCGATCCGGGGACAAACCCGACCTGTTATACACACTGACTCCAGGTACAATTTTCCCATTTCCAATCTTAACATCAGCTAGAAAATCCATATCAATCATCCCAGCACTAATCGTAACCACCCAAGGAGCCACATTAGTAACAGACAAACCACCAGGATCCCATTCCCAGCTGAGGTCGACACAAATATCCCCTTATCAGCAGCACTGAAAGCACCAATCGCAATGGCGTCAAGATAATAGGGCACCACAACTCCATCAACACTCAACAAAATTACATCAACCCCCATCAGCTACGGCGGAATCAAAGGCAACGAGACTATCAGAGTCATAGCGATAGGCATTCCAGCAAACTTTATAAGCAACAAGTCTTGCTTTAGGTGCCATCCCAGCAGCTACTCCTTTAGCATAACCTAATGTAAAAGCTGGAAACACATACCTTTCAATAGCAATGGAAAACAGTATGGGTCCCATAGCTATTCGAATCTCGTAGGGAACGAAACTCTGAGGTTTCGTTCATTTTCTTGTTAGTTGCTTCATAACCGTTATAGAAAAACCTTGCTCCAATCAGCTTTTTATTACTTGAACTGGAACTGAAATAATTTTTCGTAACATATTGGCATTTCCATTTAGAAGGAATAGGCCCCAAGTCAAGGTCGTTGAAGCTTTGACTCTCGGGCCAAATAATGACTCCGATAACAAGATCGGACCCAAATTCAGATTCTTTCCGAAGCCCAACGCTGTCAGTGGTTTTGAGGCCTAAGAAGTGAGGAGAGCACGTGGTTTACAGGTGCTGGACTTGTTCAAGGATGACAACGATGATATGAGGAAGAGTTTGGAGCTTGGGGGCTTCAGTCGAAGAAAGCTTAGCTGAGAAGCCATGAAAAACATTGTCGTAGACGTGAAGAACTTGGGTGGTAGTTGAAAGGGAGAGAACAGAGGAAAGGGAAGACTCGTACTAGTGCTTGTGAGTGGTGAAAATGGAAGGCTTGACATCGTTTTGGACTCTAACGATGAAGGTTTTCTGATCCTCCCTAGAAGCTGAAGAAGCTAAAGAGAGTAATTGAAAAAAAAATTGATTTGTTTATGCTCCCTCAATCCTTCCTCAGTAGTAGCCGCCAAACCCCCCATGAAAAAACCCCATCTTTTTTCTTTTATCTTTCTTTTAGCTCTCAGCCCCATGAGGGGGGAAAAAGTTTTCCTTTCCTTTCTTTTAGCTCTCAGCCCCCATGAAAAAAACCAAAGTTTTTCTTTCCTTTCTTTTAGCTCTAAGCCCTCATGAAAAAAAAACCAAAGCTTTTTCTTTTGTTTCTTTTAGCCGCCATCCCTTTCTCCAAAATAACCGGGCCCCCGCTTTTTCTTTACTCAAGTGACCCATTTTATAACTCATATCCTAACCTAAATAAAAGATGGGTAATGTCTAAGTTACCCTTCCTTTATCTTTTCAAGTCTTCTTTTTTATTTTTTCAAATATTTTCAATTAAAAATTTTATTTTAAAAATCTATTAATGCTCAAGATTAAACTTTTTCACCTAGGGTTTAAATTGAAATTTAAAATTTGTAATTTTAAGGTCCGATTTTATTTGAATAATTAAAGCCAAAAAATGATATATAATTTAATACATTTTAAAAAATCTAAAATCGCGACAGTGACTTTTATAAAAATATTAAACCCGAGAGGGGGACAAATCGAATTGGTTTTAAAAGGCCCAGACAAAATTAGGTGTCTACACATAGTATTGTTATTATTCTCTGGTTATTTTCTTGTATATTATTATTCTTTGCTAGATTAATGCTTGTCATTATTTAATCTTGTCTTTAATATTTTGTCGGGATACTTAGAATAGTGGTTAGATTAGGTGGTGAAAGGTTTGATTGTTCCTCCTCACACACGACACTTACATTTTGCATAACATGAGCTCTATATCCGAGTTTCATCCCTTTAAGTGGAAGTAAAGTACCTACCCTTCGTGTGGCAATAGCCTCCGCATAAGCTGGGGAAATGAACTCTAACGAATTGAACCCGCTTTAATCGGGGTGCCTTACTAGCATTCAACGACGACAGTAAGGAACAATTCGAGGCCTTTAGAACCAATTCACCCTCATATAGTGAAGTTAGGCGAAGCCATGCCAGATTTACGATTAAATATCCCGAAGCTAGGAAACACTTGGAAGAGCACTTCTTACCTTTTACTATTTATTTATTTAATTTTATCTTATTATGATTTTTGATCTTGTTATCACATTACTAACTCATGCTTTTTTTTTTTCATTTCATGCATCCTGGTCATTTAGGGATATTTGCCTTAAATCGAGTGCCAATCAAGGAGTTTTTCGTTATAGTCATGGAACGCTGGGACCTTCTATCAGTATCAGTGGTTAGCAAGACATACCAAGAGGTCAGAACTTAGTCCGAGATCAATCAGTTGTGTCTGTACTTCTTGAGTCAGTTCACTTGGATTTTGTTCGAAATGACCTAGTGGAGTTAAAGGAAATTTGGAGACAGTGGAGATTTGAGAGGAAAAATGAGTTTACTAGGAAATATGGTGACATAGCTCTACTTCTCCCGATCGAGGTAGACGAGCAGCTGATTAGGGCCATAGTACAGTTTTGGGATCCTTCGTACCGGTGCTTCACTTTTAATCAGGAAGATATCGTGCCCACCATTGAGGAATATTCTATCTTGCTCCGTGTTGAGTCAGCAAATCCGGATAAATTCTATTGGAAAGAGCAGAAAACATCGAATTGTCGGAAGAAGTTTTCCAAAATGATGGATATAGATATCCCGGTAGATTCCCCACAGATAAAAAAGAAGGGTTCGAGCGACTACATTCCTTGGGTATTCTTGCGGAATTATATCAAGAGCAGCCCGGATGATGATCATGTGGTGGATGTCTTTGCTCTGGCGATTTACGATTTGGTCCTATTTCCGAAAGTGGAAGGTCATGTCGAAGTAGCCGTGGTGGATTTCTTTGATCAATTGGAAAAACATATTGATCCTTCTCCTGCCATTCTTGCTGAGACAATCAAGTCACTTAGTCACTATCAAAGAAGAGGTAAAAGACGTTTCGAGGGTTGTGTACAGCTTCTGTATGTCTGGATTCAAAGTCACTTTTAGGGGGATGATAATGGAAAGCTCCACCCCTACATGAAGATGTATGTTCCTCTTACAGAATTCAACAATAAGAAATGGTCAAAGAAAAGGGATAAGAAGCAATGGATCATGACTCTCCGTCACTTAGAAAATGAGGATATAACTTGGAGGGCTCCGTGGATGCCACTTGGGTCGATCTTGTACTGTTGTGGTCAGAGTTTATGGGTTCCACTATTGGGAATTTGGGGGGCCGTTAGCTATGCACTATTACTAGTACGGAGGCAGTATGGATCCGAGCAGTTTATCCCGATGACTCATGATCTTATCTCGTTGGATTTCTCCTATGGTGAGCCTGGGTATATCGGAAGAATACGTGAAGTCATCATGGCACTAAAAAAGTTATACCGGCCACAAATGGGTAGGTATACTGACAATTCCACTCCGACGTATCTAGTATGGAGGGCCAAGAAGCTTCACGACATTGTGCTTCTTGCCGAAGATGCCTCTGTTCATCCAGTATTTCTTCAGCCTGAACCGGTAATACCGTTAGAAGTTGAGCTGGTTAGGCAGGAATTAGAAAAAGATAAAGGGAAACTGAAGCGAGAATGTGATAAGCTTCAAGAACATGTTGAGGACTTGAAGACTAGGCTTGAGATCCAAGAGACTAAGACAAGAAAGTGGTCAAAGAGAGAGATACAACATTGTCCGATATATTAGATCTGCACCGAGAAAACAAGAAGATAAGGGCCATGGGAAGATTTATGGGAGCTAGCATTTCTTTTAAAGCACATGCTAAAGAAATGAAGAAACTTCAAATGGATTTGGACTATTGGAAGAGTAAGGCCAAGGAAGGTAAAGAAAAAGAGTCTGGGTTTTCTCATGAGAGGCAGAAATGGGAGGATACACAATCTTTGATGTCAACCAAGCTAGAGGGATGTCAGCAAGAAATGAATAGTTAAGGTTTAGGTTGGGAAATGAGAAGCGAAGAACATCCCCGATGTGCAGCATCCGCAAGCCGAGAAAGTCAACATTGCTGATATCGTTCGAGAATATCGACAGGACAAGTGAGATGGTTGAAATGATGAAGACTTCGAGGAGTATGATCAGCGCTGTTGCATTTCCTGGAAGAAGCTCAAGACTAGTATGAGCAAATATTTCTATGTAACTCGATGTTGAGAAATGTGTTGTATGAAGTTTTCTATGAATTAATGAAAAAACCTTTGGCTTTGGGATCCGATTTTAAGGCAAATACCATTAGTTTCATCTTCATGAAAGCATTTTCCATTTACCAACTCATTCATCAAATTTATTTATTGATAAACATGTATATTTCAATCATTTATACTTTCATACACTCAATAAATACTTTAAATAAATCACAGAGTTCTAAACCATGGTTTTTGAACTCAAGGTAAAAATTGGGCTTCCTCCAAAAGAACCAGATTTTTAGCGCCGTTATAATACCAGATCTCAAGCAAGAATTATGGAAAATGAATAGACTGCCCTGTCGATACGTGATCCCATCGCGGAGATCCGTTCGATTGAGGGGGAAACAAAACCAGAGAAAAAGACGACATAATTCCTCTAGATTGAAATAAAAGGTCGAGGGTATGAAAACGGCCTCGGAAAAAGTCATGGAGTCTCCACCAATCTTTTTTGGCTAGGTGTGATCGGCTACCTATTAAAACTAGTTTTTTAAAACATTTTAATATTAATTAAAACATTTTTAAAACCAATTTCAAGTCTGCGTTCTTAAACCAGAGAAATCAAAGAAGCGGGTTCGGGACTCGGTTACGTGAGGGGAAGGATTAACACCCCCACAACGCCCGTATAAAACGGTACCTTATTAATCATGTGTTATCTCAAGTCTCAGTAAAAAAGTCGGTTTTAGATTTGGCATTTCAAAATAATTCCCAATTTAAAGAAAAATAATTTTATTTTTTAATTGAAAATGATCCGAAATTTATTAATTCAAAATTTTCCTACATTTCCCGACAAACTCGGCAAAATATAGAAATTTTTATTTATTTGGAAAAATCTTCGAATCATTCTTTTTTTAAAAAGAAAGATATTCCTTTATTAATGATAATTGATGATATCCTCCCCAGCAAACCCGGCAGAGAACTCATGAATTATTTTAACTCGGGAATATCTTTATTTTTATTGAAAACCATTATCTTTTTTAAAACATTTTTTAAGAATATGAATATGAACATGTATAACATAGTAAAGATGACATAGCAAAGTCTAGATAATATAATGCAACCTAAATGATATGGTATAATTTAAAAGGCATGGCATATCCTAACTGAAATGAGATATCCTAAGTATCATGATATTCTAAATGAAATGAATAAGATTTAAATGATATGGAAAATTCAAATGACATGGCATATCCTAAATAAGATAATCTAAATGACGTGGAATATTATCTAAGTGACATGGAATATGAAACATTAAATAATGCTATCATGAATTATGCGTGAAAATAAAATAACAAAATGCATGAACATAGTATATGCTAAATAATGTGACAACAATAAATAACTAAAATAACAAGCATAGGATAGCATGAAATATTCAAAACCATATGGCAAACAACATAACATCATAAAAATGTAAATCAAAATAATAATAATACCATAGAAAAATATCATAGCAAAAATCACATATTAATAAAATGCATGAACATGGAATATGCAATGCATGAAAATGTATTTTTTCCTTTAAATAAGGAAATCCGTATATCTAAAAAGATATCCGGCTACCTTAGGAAAATATATCAAATTAAATCTTCAAAAATCAAAATACTTGTGATTTGTTTGAAAACAATTTAAGAGACTTGAATAAATATTAAAATCTTAGCCAAAACCTTTGAAAATGGCTTTAATTTCCTAAGTTTAAAATCCCAGGCTTGACCATCCTTAACCCGAGATTTATAAAACCATTTTTAAAATTTAAAAATACTTAGAAACTATCCTAATATAGTAGCTAATGCTTCTAACCAACCCCCCTCTAAATGCCTTAGCCAAATTCAACAATTGTTTTTCTTTTGAATTCAAATCTGCCTCTACTATCCGATTTTTACACATGATTTTTTAGCCTATTTTTAAAAATTAAAAAAAAAATCTAAAACAACTACTAGAGACTCAGAACATGATTTTTTAGCCTATGTTCAAAGATGCATACGTCTTTTGCAAGTCATGTGATCGCTGCCAAAGAACAGGTAACTTAGGTGCTAGAAATCAAATGCCTCAAACTCCAATACTTATTGTTGAAATTTTTGATGTATGGGGCATAGATTTCATGGGACCTTTTCCTTCTTTTTTTGGTAATCTTTATATTTTACTTGCCGTTGATTATGTTTCAAAGTGGGTGAAAGCAAAATCCACTAGGACTAATGACTCTAAAGTTGTTTCAGATTTTGTCAAGACTAACATCTTTGCTAGGTTTGGAACACCAAAAACCATAATCAGCGATAGAGGTACTCACTTTTGCAATAGGACTATGGAAGCACTTTTGAGGAAGTATAACATCACACACAAGGTCTCCACCTCATACCATCCTCAAACTAGTGGGCAAGCTGAAGTGTCAAATCGAGAAGTTAAGTATATCTTTGAAAAGACAGTTAATGCAAATAGGACGGATTGGAGTTCACGACTTGATGATGCACTTTGGGCTTATACGATAACATATAAGACACCCATTGGTAAGTCTCCTTATCGACTTGTTTATGGTAAGCCTTGTCATCTTCCGGTTCAATTAGAACATAAGGCATATTAGGCTATCAAATAATGCAACATGGAGATGGATGAGGTAGGTAAGCAAAGAAAACTAGACCTGCAAGAATTAGAGGAGATAAGGAATGACGCCTATGAGAATTCTAGGATTTACAAGGAAAAGACTAAGGCATTCCATGACAAGATGATATCAAGAAAGGACTTTGTTGCTGGATTTCTTCCATTCACGCCTTAAGTTATTTCCAGGTAAGTTATGTTCTCGTTGGGTTGGACTTTTTGTTGTTACTAATGTGTTAACTCATGGTGCAGTTGAAATCCAAAGCCCAAAAATAGATAAGGCATTCAAAGTGAATGGTCATCGATTGAAGCCTTACTATGAGAACTTTCCAATTCAAGATGTGGAGGAGTTGCCACTCTTTTAGCCGAATTATGTTGAATAATAAAGGCATGGGTATAAGTCAGGCTGAGGACAATAAACCAAGAACTTCTTGGGAGGCAACCCAAAAGGATGGAGAATGTCTATTATAATCAGATTTGCATATTCCTTACTCTCCATCATTCTTTCTTTTATTGTTTTTCTTTTGTTTCGTTTAGTAGTTCTTTTCTCTTACATATAATTCTTGCATTTGGGGATAATAGCATTACATTGAGGACAATGTAAAAATTAAGTATGGGGGAAGAATTTAGGATTTTATTTAGAGTGTTTTCTTTTTGAGTCTTTTTATGTTGTTTTCAGTGTCTTTTAGTTACTTTCAATACTATGATGAGTTCTGAATTGCATAAGTCTAAAATTGATTTATTAGTGAGAATATTTTCATGAAAATTGAGCTTGATATCATTTTTTTCATGAGCCAATGTTAAGATGATATGTTGATTGAGAAAGAAGCATGTTTAGACTTAAATCTGACTTGTATAATCATTCTTGTGAGTTTTTGAGCCTATATGATTGATGCATTATACATATCAATCTAATTTCTTTCTTGAGTGCTCTTATGATTACATGATTCTCTAGAACTTGCTTTAAACCTTGTTGAGACTATATTGATGCATGTGACAACATGAATATGATAGAGGCATTAGGATTTTTAACCACGGCCAAACAGCCATCCCTTATTGATGTCCCAAGAGAACATCCCCCTTAGTAAACCAATTTGAGCCTACATTAAATAAGCTATTTCTTTGGTAACCATAACTTGTCCCTAACCTAAATATTCTTAGTTATATCTTTACCCTTGTTCTAAAGATGAATTAGCATGTTTTGAGACATATTGCAAAGACAAGGAAGATCTATTGAAAATTTAGGTTAGAAACAAGAAATAAGTGTGGGGGAAAAGAAAAGAAAAGTCAAGAGAAAAAAAAGGAATATTGCCAAATACATTCCTATGTGAAAAAAATGAAAAAAGAATATAAATCATCTCTTGAACTTGTGGAAAAAGAAAAAGATGTTACAAAGTTGTTTAGAATGAAGAAAAGGCCCAACATGAATATTCGGCCTATGTGATTATGTACTTGTAAAGAGTTTTGAGAAGTTTCTTTGTATGAATCTTATTATGTCTCTAAACTCTATAAAATCTTTGAAACTTTTGTAATATCCTTTATCTTTTATTCTTTAGCCACATTATTACCCCTTGGCCCCATTATAACCTTGCATAAAGACCTTTTGATTCATGAAGTTGCATGATCTAAGTAGTGGAGAATAGGTGGACAAGTAAGCATATGGTAGAAACTGTTTCATGAGATTGATTGAGTGTAAACACTTCACCACTACTTTAAAGAGTGAAAATCATGAGGGTATCCTATGTGAGAAGTTGAGATTAAGTTTGAACATGCACTATTTTGATTGAGATATGTTATGTTAATTTTAGCTTAACTCAAACCATTTACTATCAAGCATTATTTGTTGTGAAAATCTTTAAGCTATTGATTAGTTTATAAGACTTGTCCAATTATTGTCTTTAATTTGTATTGAAAGAGGATTAGATTAGGTTTTATTACTTTGTCTCTATTTGATTTTGCTTGAGGACTAGCAAAATATTAAGTGTGGGGGAGTTTGATAAGTGCTTAATTTCATGCATTTTCCTATTGAATTTCCATATACTTTGTGTTTTGATTCTTTAGTTCCTTGACATTTTACTAGGTTTTTATGCTTTGTAGGTATTTTGGAAGAGATGAAGTCAAAACATGTCAATTAGGATGTTAAAGAGCTTACAATATCACAATCACAAGATAGAAAAAGACTTGGGAGTCAAAAAGATCAAATTCTTGGTGCGACAGATTTGACCACCGGAGTTTGTTGCTAAGAAAATATGATGTTAGATTCTTTATTTGAAGAAACTTCCTCTTGACTTTTTAAGATCACTTGATTACCTTTCCAACGGTTGGTCATAGGCCTAAATCGGATAAGAAATGGTTATCCAAATCGGCATTGGAATATCTCCCTAAACAACCCTAGTGGCAGAAAAAACCCTAGCTGCAAATCACATTTTTTTCTTAATACCCTAGCTGACATTTATGTTTATCCTTGTCAAAGAAGGATTAGTGGCTATCAACTTGCATTAATTACATTAATTGCAAGAATCTTTCCTTAAAGCTAATCCTAGTCAAAGTAGGAGAATTAAATCAGCCAAGACTTTCCTTCCTTACACTTACTTTGGCTGCAAGTTTGTAATCTCTCCTCATTAAAGAGTGCTTTGACTAAGACTTTCCTACTTTATTAAAACCTTGGCTGCCAAGTATTCCTTCTTTCCTTAAAACACAAAAGTCACCTACCTTTCCTTAACTTTAGCCACAAGTCAGCATTTATTGAAGAGAGACAACTGAAATTCACTTATTTGATGCCCTAGCTATTGCCTATAAATAGAGATCAAGAGGGCAAATGAAATTGACACTTCTCCAAGCATCAAAGTTCTGATTCTCTTTAATTTTATGTTTATGTTTACAATGCCTATTCTAGGCTAAACTTTTATTTGGTTAAGGGTGATTTCAAAGCCCTAGACATGTTATGTAATTAATTTCCAGAATCTATATATCATTGTTTTCTATCAAACTTGCTTATGTTCTTCCATTAAAATTGTTCATGATGATGTTTTGATTTGTTTAGGTGGCCAACTAGATAAATCTTGATAATTGTCTAATGCTAATTTAAGAGTCTTGATCCGTAATTGTCTTGATTTCCTATTCATAAGTAGCAATTTGTGATTAATGATTATGGTCAAGTTTTCAATAATTGCAAAGTGGAACATAACCTAAGTTGAACAATCCGAGCTTATGTGTTTGTTGCTTAGATCAATCTATCTTTCTCATCATAAAGCTGCTATTAAATTGAACTTAGAGAGCTTATTCTAGGTTGTTTGATAGTTAGAGATTAAATAGAGAGCTTGTTCTATTTAACAACGAACTAAGGAAAGATTGGGGTAATAGAGCTTGTTGTTATCTACGGTTGTTAACTTTGATAGCTAATTGATGTTGATAGATATGAAATTGATTCTTAATGATGTCTAGTGGTGGAGAATGAACCTTTAGCCATATTTCTCATATTTGATTCTTCTTAATTACTTATTTTCTCATTCTTATTGTTAACTTTAGTTTAAATCTGATCTCAAAATCCTCTTTACTTTTATTTACTTGTTTTTAAGTGATAAACTATTACCTTATAAATTTAAACCCAATCCCTGGGGACTCGACCCTTGCTAATCACTATACTCTACAATTGATTTTTTAAGTGCAAGGTTAAATAAGATACATTTTTTTGGGTGCATCAATGGCAACCAATGCAATGCTACTGGAATTAATCCCTCTATCACACAAAACAATTTCACCCTTCACAAAGTCAAGATCCAAAGAACCTTCCAAACACAAAGAAGAAGAATACCCATCACCACCACCGTTCCCAGCATAAACCAACGGGTACATCCGATCCGGGGACAAACCCGACCTGTTATACACACTGACTCCAGGTACAATTTTCCCATTTCCAATCTTAACATCAGCTAGAAAATCCATATCAATCATCCCAGCACTAATCGTAACCACCCAAGGAGCCACATTAGTAACAGACAAACCACCAGGATCCCATTCCCAGCTGAGGTCGACACAAATATCCCCTTATCAGCAGCACTGAAAGCACCAATCGCAATGGCGTCAAGATAATAGGGCACCACAACTCCATCAACACTCAACAAAATTACATCAACCCCCATCAGCTACGGCGGAATCAAAGGCAACGAGACTATCAGAGTCATAGCGATAGGCATTCCAGCAAACTTTATAAGCAACAAGTCTTGCTTTAGGTGCCATCCCAGCAGCTACTCCTTTAGCATAACCTAATGTAAAAGCTGGAAACACATACCTTTCAATAGCAATGGAAAACAGTATGGGTCCCATAGCTATTCGAATCTCGTAGGGAACGAAACTCTGAGGTTTCGTTCATTTTCTTGTTAGTTGCTTCATAACCGTTATAGAAAAACCTTGCTCCAATCAGCTTTTTATTACTTGAACTGGAACTGAAATAATTTTTCGTAACATATTGGCATTTCCATTTAGAAGGAATAGGCCCCAAGTCAAGGTCGTTGAAGCTTTGACTCTCGGGCCAAATAATGACTCCGATAACAAGATCGGACCCAAATTCGGATTCTTTCCGAAGCCCAACGCTGTCAGTGGTTTTGAGGCCTAAGAAGTGAGGAGAGCACGTGGTTTACAGGTGCTGGACTTGTTCAAGGATGACAACGATGATATGAGGAAGAGTTTGGAGCTTGGGGGCTTCAGTCGAAGAAAGCTTAGCTGAGAAGCCATGAAAAACATTGTCGTAGACGTGAAGAACTTGGGTGGTAGTTGAAAGGGAGAGAACAGAGGAAAGGGAAGACTCGTACTAGTGCTTGTGAGTGGTGAAAATGGAAGGCTTGACATCGTTTTGGACTCTAACGATGAAGGTTTTCTGATCCTCCCTAGAAGCTGAAGAAGCTAAAGAGAGTAATTGAAAAAAAAATTGATTTGTTTATGCTCCCTCAATCCTTCCTCAGTAGTAGCCGCCAAACCCCCCATGAAAAAACCCCATCTTTTTTCTTTTATCTTTCTTTTAGCTCTCAGCCCCATGAGGGGGGAAAAAGTTTTCCTTTCCTTTCTTTTAGCTCTCAGCCCCCATGAAAAAAACCAAAGTTTTTCTTTCCTTTCTTTTAGCTCTAAGCCCTCATGAAAAAAAAACCAAAGCTTTTTCTTTTGTTTCTTTTAGCCGCCATCCCTTTCTCCAAAATAACCGGGCCCCCGCTTTTTCTTTACTCAAGTGACCCATTTTATAACTCATATCCTAACCTAAATAAAAGATGGGTAATGTCTAAGTTACCCTTCCTTTATCTTTTCAAGTCTTCTTTTTTATTTTTTCAAATATTTTCAATTAAAAATTTTATTTTAAAAATCTATTAATGCTCAAGATTAAACTTTTTCACCTAGGGTTTAAATTGAAATTTAAAATTTGTAATTTTAAGGTCCGATTTTATTTGAATAATTAAAGCCAAAAAATGATATATAATTTAATACATTTTAAAAAATCTAAAATCGCGACAGTGACTTTTATAAAAATATTAAACCCGAGAGGGGGACAAATCGAATTGGTTTTAAAAGGCCCAGACAAAATTAGGTGTCTACA
This sequence comes from Fremontodendron californicum, assembly GCA_030761205.1. NCBI lineage: Eukaryota > Viridiplantae > Streptophyta > Magnoliopsida > Malvales > Malvaceae > Fremontodendron > Fremontodendron californicum. Next base: position 19,344,188 of record JAULJL010000020.1, on the reverse strand, counting down.
CATAGTATTGTTATTATTCTCTGGTTATTTTCTTGTATATTATTATTCTTTGCTAGATTAATGCTTGTCATTATTTAATCTTGTCTTTAATATTTTGTCGGGATACTTAGAATAGTGGTTAGATTAGGTGGTGAAAGGTTTGATTGTTCCTCCTCACACACGACACTTACATTTTGCATAACATGAGCTCTATATCCGAGTTTCATCCCTTTAAGTGGAAGTAAAGTACCTACCCTTCGTGTGGCAATAGCCTCCGCATAAGCTGGGGAAATGAACTCTAACGAATTGAACCCGCTTTAATCGGGGTGCCTTACTAGCATTCAACGACGACAGTAAGGAACAATTCGAGGCCTTTAGAACCAATTCACCCTCATATAGTGAACTTAGGCGAAGCCATGCCAGATTTACGATTAAATATCCCGAAGCTAGGAAACACTTGGAAGAGCACTTCTTACCTTTTACTATTTATTTATTTAATTTTATCTTATTATGATTTTTGATCTTGTTATCACATTACTAACTCATGCTTTTTTTTTTTTCATTTCATGCATCCTGGTCATTTAGGGATATTTGCCTTAAATCGAGTGCCAATCAAGGAGTTTTTCGTTATAGTCATGGAACGCTGGGACCTTCTATCAGTATCAGTGGTTAGCAAGACATACCAAGAGGTCAGAACTTAGTCCGAGATCAATCAGTTGTGTCTGTACTTCTTGAGTCAGTTCACTTGGATTTTGTTCGAAATGACCTAGTGGAGTTAAAGGAAATTTGGAGACAGTGGAGATTTGAGAGGAAAAATGAGTTTACTAGGAAATATGGTGACATAGCTCTACTTCTCCCGATCGAGGTAGACGAGCAGCTGATTAGGGCCATAGTACAGTTTTGGGATCCTTCGTACCGGTGCTTCACTTTTAATCAGGAAGATATCGTGCCCACCATTGAGGAATATTCTATCTTGCTCCGTGTTGAGTCAGCAAATCCGGATAAATTCTATTGGAAAGAGCAGAAAACATCGAATTGTCGGAAGAAGTTTTCCAAAATGATGGATATAGATATCCCGGTAGATTCCCCACAGATAAAAAAGAAGGGTTCGAGCGACTACATTCCTTGGGTATTCTTGCGGAATTATATCAAGAGCAGCCCGGATGATGATCATGTGGTGGATGTCTTTGCTCTGGCGATTTACGATTTGGTCCTATTTCCGAAAGTGGAAGGTCATGTCGAAGTAGCCGTGGTGGATTTCTTTGATCAATTGGAAAAACATATTGATCCTTCTCCTGCCATTCTTGCTGAGACAATCAAGTCACTTAGTCACTATCAAAGAAGAGGTAAAAGACGTTTCGAGGGTTGTGTACAGCTTCTGTATGTCTGGATTCAAAGTCACTTTTAGGGGGATGATAATGGAAAGCTCCACCCCTACATGAAGATGTATGTTCCTCTTACAGAATTCAACAATAAGAAATGGTCAAAGAAAAGGGATAAGAAGCAATGGATCATGACTCTCCGTCACTTAGAAAATGAGGATATAACTTGGAGGGCTCCGTGGATGCCACTTGGGTCGATCTTGTACTGTTGTGGTCAGAGTTTATGGGTTCCACTATTGGGAATTTGGGGGGCCGTTAGCTATGCACTATTACTAGTACGGAGGCAGTATGGATCCGAGCAGTTTATCCCGATGACTCATGATCTTATCTCGTTGGATTTCTCCTATGGTGAGCCTGGGTATATCGGAAGAATACGTGAAGTCATCATGGCACTAAAAAAGTTATACCGGCCACAAATGGGTAGGTATACTGACAATTCCACTCCGACGTATCTAGTATGGAGGGCCAAGAAGCTTCACGACATTGTGCTTCTTGCCGAAGATGCCTCTGTTCATCCAGTATTTCTTCAGCCTGAACCGGTAATACCGTTAGAAGTTGAGCTGGTTAGGCAGGAATTAGAAAAAGATAAAGGGAAACTGAAGCGAGAATGTGATAAGCTTCAAGAACATGTTGAGGACTTGAAGACTAGGCTTGAGATCCAAGAGACTAAGACAAGAAAGTGGTCAAAGAGAGAGATACAACATTGTCCGATATATTAGATCTGCACCGAGAAAACAAGAAGATAAGGGCCATGGGAAGATTTATGGGAGCTAGCATTTCTTTTAAAGCACATGCTAAAGAAATGAAGAAACTTCAAATGGATTTGGACTATTGGAAGAGTAAGGCCAAGGAAGGTAAAGAAAAAGAGTCTGGGTTTTCTCATGAGAGGCAGAAATGGGAGGATACACAATCTTTGATGTCAACCAAGCTAGAGGGATGTCAGCAAGAAATGAATAGTTAAGGTTTAGGTTGGGAAATGAGAAGCGAAGAACATCCCCGATGTGCAGCATCCGCAAGCCGAGAAAGTCAACATTGCTGATATCGTTCGAGAATATCGACAGGACAAGTGAGATGGTTGAAATGATGAAGACTTCGAGGAGTATGATCAGCGCTGTTGCATTTCCTGGAAGAAGCTCAAGACTAGTATGAGCAAATATTTCTATGTAACTCGATGTTGAGAAATGTGTTGTATGAAGTTTTCTATGAATTAATGAAAAAACCTTTGGCTTTGGGATCCGATTTTAAGGCAAATACCATTAGTTTCATCTTCATGAAAGCATTTTCCATTTACCAACTCATTCATCAAATTTATTTATTGATAAACATGTATATTTCAATCATTTATACTTTCATACACTCAATAAATACTTTAAATAAATCACAGAGTTCTAAACCATGGTTTTTGAACTCAAGGTAAAAATTGGGCTTCCTCCAAAAGAACCAGATTTTTAGCGCCGTTATAATACCAGATCTCAAGCAAGAATTATGGAAAATGAATAGACTGCCCTGTCGATACGTGATCCCATCGCGGAGATCCGTTCGAGTGAGGGGGAAACAAAACCAGAGAAAAAGACGACATAATTCCTCTAGATTGAAATAAAAGGTCGAGGGTATGAAAACGGCCTCGGAAAAAGTCATGGAGTCTCCACCAATCTTTTTTGGCTAGGTGTGATGGGCTACCTATTAAAACTGGTTTTTTAAAACATTTTAATATTAATTAAAACATTTTTAAAACCAATTTCAAGTCTGCGTTCTTAAACCAGAGAAATCAAAGAAGCGGGTTCGGGACTCGGTTACGTGAGGGGAAGGATTAACACCCCCACAACGCCCGTATAAAACGGTACCTTATTAATCATGTGTTATCTCAAGTCTCAGTAAAAAAGTCGGTTTTAGATTTGGCATTTCAAAATAATTCCCAATTTAAAGAAAAATAATTTTATTTTTTAATTGAAAATGATCCGAAATTTATTAATTCAAAATTTTCCTACATTTCCCGACAAACTCGGCAAAATATAGAAATTTTTATTTATTTGGAAAAATCTTCGAATCATTCTTTTTTTAAAAAGAAAGATATTCCTTTATTAATGATAATTGATGATATCCTCCCCAGCAAACCCGGCAGAGAACTCATGAATTATTTTAACTCGGGAATATCTTTATTTTTATTGAAAACCATTATCTTTTTTAAAACATTTTTTAAGAATATGAATATGAACATGTATAACATAGTAAAGATGACATAGCAAAGTCTAGATAATATAATGCAACCTAAATGATATGGTATAATTTAAAAGGCATGGCATATCCTAACTGAAATGAGATATCCTAAGTATCATGATATTCTAAATGAAATGAATAAGATTTAAATGATATGGAAAATTCAAATGACATGGCATATCCTAAATAAGATAATCTAAATGACGTGGAATATTATCTAAGTGACATGGAATATGAAACATTAAATAATGCTATCATGAATTATGCGTGAAAATAAAATAACAAAATGCATGAACATAGTATATGCTAAATAATGTGACAACAATAAATAACTAAAATAACAAGCATAGGATAGCATGAAATATTCAAAACCATATGGCAAACAACATAACATCATAAAAATGTAAATCAAAATAATAATAATACCATAGAAAAATATCATAGCAAAAATCACATATTAATAAAATGCATGAACATGGAATATGCAATGCATGAAAATGTATTTTTTCCTTTAAATAAGGAAATCCGTATATCTAAAAAGATATCCGGCTACCTTAGGAAAATATATCAAATTAAATCTTCAAAAATCAAAATACTTGTGATTTGTTTGAAAACAATTTAAGAGACTTGAATAAATATTAAAATCTTAGCCAAAACCTTTGAAAATGGCTTTAATTTCCTAAGTTTAAAATCCCAGGCTTGACCATCCTTAACCCGAGATTTATAAAACCATTTTTAAAATTTAAAAATACTTAGAAACTATCCTAATACAGTAGCTAATGCTTCTAACCAACCCCCCTCTAAATGCCTTAGCCAAATTCAACAATTGTTTTTCTTTTGAATTCAAATCTGCCTCTACTATCCGATTTTTACACATGATTTTTTAGCCTATTTTTAAAAATTAAAAAAAAATCTAAAACAACTACTAGAGACTCAGAACATGATTTTTTAGCCTATGTTCAAAGATGCATACGTCTTTTGCAAGTCATGTGATCGCTGCCAAAGAACAGGTAACTTAGGTGCTAGAAATCAAATGCCTCAAACTCCAATACTTATTGTTGAAATTTTTGATGTATGGGGCATAGATTTCATGGGACCTTTTCCTTCTTTTTTTGGTAATCTTTATATTTTACTTGCCGTTGATTATGTTTCAAAGTGGGTGAAAGCAAAATCCACTAGGACTAATGACTCTAAAGTTGTTTCAGATTTTGTCAAGACTAACATCTTTGCTAGGTTTGGAACACCAAAAACCATAATCAGCGATAGAGGTACTCACTTTTGCAATAGGACTATGGAAGCACTTTTGAGGAAGTATAACATCACACACAAGGTCTCCACCTCATACCATCCTCAAACTAGTGGGCAAGCTGAAGTGTCAAATCGAGAAGTTAAGTATATCTTTGAAAAGACAGTTAATGCAAATAGGACGGATTGGAGTTCACGACTTGATGATGCACTTTGGGCTTATACGATAACATATAAGACACCCATTGGTAAGTCTCCTTATCGACTTGTTTATGGTAAGCCTTGTCATCTTCCGGTTCAATTAGAACATAAGGCATATTAGGCTATCAAATAATGCAACATGGAGATGGATGAGGTAGGTAAGCAAAGAAAACTAGACCTGCAAGAATTAGAGGAGATAAGGAATGACGCCTATGAGAATTCTAGGATTTACAAGGAAAAGACTAAGGCATTCCATGACAAGATGATATCAAGAAAGGACTTTGTTGCTGGATTTCTTCCATTCACGCCTTAAGTTATTTCCAGGTAAGTTATGTTCTCGTTGGGTTGGACTTTTTGTTGTTACTAATGTGTTAACTCATGGTGCAGTTGAAATCCAAAGCCCAAAAATAGATAAGGCATTCAAAGTGAATGGTCATCGATTGAAGCCTTACTATGAGAACTTTCCAATTCAAGATGTGGAGGAGTTGCCACTCTTTTAGCCGAATTATGTTGAATAATAAAGGCATGGGTATAAGTCAGGCTGAGGACAATAAACCAAGAACTTCTTGGGAGGCAACCCAAAAGGATGGAGAATGTCTATTATAATCAGATTTGCATATTCCTTACTCTCCATCATTCTTTCTTTTATTGTTTTTCTTTTGTTTCGTTTAGTAGTTCTTTTCTCTTACATATAATTCTTGCATTTGGGGATAATAGCATTACATTGAGGACAATGTAAAAATTAAGTATGGGGGAAGAATTTAGGATTTTATTTAGAGTGTTTTCTTTTTGAGTCTTTTTATGTTGTTTTCAGTGTCTTTTAGTTACTTTCAATACTATGATGAGTTATGAATTGCATAAGTCTAAAATTGATTTATTAGTGAGAATATTTTCATGAAAATTGAGCTTGATATCATTTTTTTCATGAGCCAATGTTAAGATGATATGTTGATTGAGAAAGAAGCATGTTTAGACTTAAATCTGACTTGTATAATCATTCTTGTGAGTTTTTGAGCCTATATGATTGATGCATTATACATATCAATCTAATTTCTTTCTTGAGTGCTCTTATGATTACATGATTCTCTAGAACTTGCTTTAAACCTTGTTGAGACTATATTGATGCATGTGACAACATGAATATGATAGAGGCATTAGGATTTTTAACCACGGCCAAACAGCCATCCCTTATTGATGTCCCAAGAGAACATCCCCCTTAGTAAACCAATTTGAGCCTACATTAAATAAGCTATTTCTTTGGTAACCATAACTTGTCCCTAACCTAAATATTCTTAGTTATATCTTTACCCTTGTTCTAAAGATGAATTAGCATGTTTTGAGACATATTGCAAAGACAAGGAAGATCTATTGAAAATTTAGGTTAGAAACAAGAAATAAGTGTGGGGGAAAAGAAAAGAAAAGTCAAGAGAAAAAAAAGGAATATTGCCAAATACATTCCTATGTGAAAAAAATGAAAAAAGAATATAAATCATCTCTTGAACTTGTGGAAAAAGAAAAAGATGTTACAAAGTTGTTTAGAATGAAGAAAAGGCCCAACATGAATATTCGGCCTATGTGATTATGTACTTGTAAAGAGTTTTGAGAAGTTTCTTTGTATGAATCTTATTATGTCTCTAAACTCTATAAAATCTTTGAAACTTTTGTAATATCCTTTATCTTTTATTCTTTAGCCACATTATTACCCCTTGGCCCCATTATAACCTTGCATAAAGACCTTTTGATTCATGAAGTTGCATGATCTAAGTAGTGGAGAATAGGTGGACAAGTAAGCATATGGTAGAAACTGTTTCATGAGATTGATTGAGTGTAAACACTTCACCACTACTTTAAAGAGTGAAAATCATGAGGGTATCCTATGTGAGAAGTTGAGATTAAGTTTGAACATGCACTATTTTGATTGAGATATGTTATGTTAATTTTAGCTTAACTCAAACCATTTACTATCAAGCATTATTTGTTGTGAAAATCTTTAAGCTATTGATTAGTTTATAAGACTTGTCCAATTATTGTCTTTAATTTGTATTGAAAGAGGATTAGATTAGGTTTTATTACTTTGTCTCTATTTGATTTTGCTTGAGGACTAGCAAAATATTAAGTGTGGGGGAGTTTGATAAGTGCTTAATTTCATGCATTTTCCTATTGAATTTCCATATACTTTGTGTTTTGATTCTTTAGTTCCTTGACATTTTACTAGGTTTTTGATAACTCGTATAATTATATAGTTTTTAGTTATGTTTTATTATTGTTTTGTGTCAAATACGAGTTATTATTGTTTAGTCTAATTGTGTTTATGATCTTTTATATTTTTATGTAATTTGGTGTTTTTCACAAGTTTCTTTGAGTGATTTCAGATTACTAGAATTAAGGGCAAATCCAGTTCAGTTCCAGTTCCGACACATTTTGCTATATCAGCTATATCTAGAGTTTCACTGAAGCAATAAGGCTGAAATTTGTAGCCGTGCAAAGCTAAGAGGCATATCTATCTTTTTCATGTTTTATACTTCTTGAAACAGAGTCGTTTTCCCTAGCGAAATTGACCATCAAGTTGGCTGATGTGCAATGACGTCTGTGCTGACCTGTTTTCGTATTTTGCCCATATCTGCTTATCCACATCAGCAAATGAGCTGATTCCAATGGCTATGGATCCGTAACTGATACGGGAACCTTTGTCTAGAAGACCATATGATCAGATCAGGCCTCTAATATTGACGAAATCGACCATCAAGTTGGCTGATGTGCAATGACGTCTGTGCTGACATGTTTTCGTATTTTGCCCATATCTGCTTATCCACATCAGCAAATGAGCTGATTCCAACGGCTATGGATCCGTAACTGATAGGGGAACCTTTTTCTAGAAGACCATGTGATCAGATCAGGCCTCCAACATTGACGAAATCGACCATCAAATTGGCTGATCAAAATTGTCATACAATATGACGAAAATTGTTAGAAAAATTCACCCACCTATTATACCTACCTTTGAAATTTGTAAAGCTTGTCTCTTGTCATTTAGCCTTCCAAAATGTGTATAAATAGAGGGCCTTGGATGATTGTAGAGGATCATATTGTACATAGGTAGGATATTAGCCATTTTAATAAAATTCTCTAAGTTTTCTTCTTCTTTCTTTTCTCTAGTTTTCTTTTTCTTTAGAGAGAGCAAGAGGTTGGATAATTAATATTCTTCCTCTTCTTCTTTCTTTCTTTTATTTTCTTCTTAGATTTTCTTTAATTTTATGTTTATGTTTACAATGCCTATGCTAGGCTAAACTTCTATTTGGTTAAGGGTGATTTCAAAGCCCTAGACATGTTTTGTGATTGATTTTCAGATTCTATCTATCATTAATTTTCTATCAAAGTTGCTTATGTTCTTCTACAAGAATTGTTCATGATGTTGTCTTGATTTATTTAGGTGTACAACTAGATAGATCTTGATAATTATCTATTGCTAGTTTAGGAGTCTTGATCCGTGTAATTGTCTTGATTTCCTATTCATAAGTGGCAATTTGTGATTAATGATTATGGTCAAGTTTTCAATAATTGCAAAGTGGAACATAACCTAAGTTGAACAATCCGAGCTTATGTGTTTGTTGCTTAGATCAACCTATCTTTCTCATCATAAAGCTGCCATTAAATTGAATTTAGAGAGCTTATTCTAGGTTGTTTAATGGTTAGAGATTAAATAGAGAGCTTGTTCTATTTAACGACAAACTAAGGAAAGATTGGGGTAACAGAGCTTGTTGTTATCTACGGTTGTTAACTTTGATAGTTGGTTGATATTGATAGATCTGAAATTGATTCTTAATGATGTCTAGTGGTGGAGAATGAAACCTTAACCATATTTTTCATATTTGATTCTTCTTACTTACTTGTTTTCTTACTTTTCTAGTTTGCTTATTTTTAAAAGTATATTTATTTTTATTGGCTGGTTATACCGCCTAATTTGTATATTAACTTTGTTTTATTTTTATTGGCTGGTTATACCGCCTAATTTAGTATATATATTTTTATTGGCTGGTTATACCGCCTAATTTAGTATATATATTTTTATTGGCTGGTTATACCGCCTTGCATCTTATTCTTATTATTTACTTTAGTTTAAATCTGATTTCAAAAACCCCTTTTCTTTTATTGTTCTTGAATTTAAGTTTTAAACTATCAACTTATAAACTAAAACCCAATCCCTGAGGACTCGACCCTTGCTAACTACTATACTTACAATTGATCTTTTTAGTGCAAGGTTAAATAAGATACACTCTTTTGGGTGCATCAAGTTTTTGGCGCCGTTGCCGGGGATTGTTTTCTTTAGTTTATTTGTTACTTGGTTTATTCTTATTTTCAGTTCTAATGAGTTTTATTTTCTTGTACATACGGGTTTTTCTGATCAAATTTTGAAAAAAAAAAATAAAAAAAAACGATGGAATTGAGCAATCTAACACTTGAAGAGTTGGTGGCATACATGAACATGGAGAATCAACAAGCCAATCTCACCTTCCCAGTTCAACAATTGGCCATGGGAGGATGTCAAGGCCATCAAGTGTTCCAAGACCAACAGTGTGATCATTACTCAAACACTTACCATGAGGGATGGTGGGATCATACTAATTATGGCTACTCGAAAAATTACCAAGAAGTAGATCCTTATGCCAATTACACTCATCCATCTAGCTTCAATCAATCATGGTCCCAAGAACCAGATCTTTTTCAACCACCACATATGACTCAAAACTCAGGTACTTCTTTAGAAGATCTTGTCTATTCTCTTGTTACTGATACATTGCAATTTCAACAGGAAACAAGGGCAAGCATCCAGAGTTTGGAAAAGCAAATGATCCAATTGACTAGTAGTATGGTGGGATGGGTAGCACAAAGATCTGAAGAACTCCCTGCCCAAACAATGATTAACCCAAAGGAGAATACTACTATTGTGACCTTGAGGAATGAGGAACAAGATGAGGATGAGACAAAATTAGAGATGAATTCTATTCTTGAGGATAATGAAGCCAATGATCCAAATAAGAGTATTTCAGCACCTGAGGTAACGTTTGAGATTCCAATTTTTACTAATGTTTCTTCTCCACCTTTTCCTAGTAGATTCGCAAAGTTCAAGGAGGATGAACATGAACAAGACACGCTGGAAACCTTAAACAGTTTGTTTGTGGATGTCATTCAACAAGTACCAACATATGCTCCATTCCTCGATGAGATATGCACCACAAAGGATGATGGAATAATACTTGTAATGGAGAATGCATCCAGTTTTGTGCAAAGAAAGCTTCCTATCAAATGCTCAAATTTGGGAAGTTTCATGTATGAGCCTAACAAGCCTAAAAAGCCAAGAAGGGGAATTGGCTAGGCTGAAAACAATCAATCAAGTGCTAATTGGGGGAGGCAGCCTAATTAGTGAAAGCATTGCCAAACTGCCATCCTCAGATTTGCTCTCTTTTTCTTTATCTTTTTCTTATGTTTCTTTGTTAATTGTGTTTAGTGTTTTAAGTTCATTTAGGCTGCATAAGTTTATTTTGTTTAATAGTTCTTTTCACTTACACATGATTCTTTCATTTGGGTTAATAGCATTACATTAATGACAATGTAAGAATTATGTGTGGGGGGAAGAATTTAGGATTTTATTTTTGAGTCTTTTTATGTTGTTTTTCTTTCTGATCCATGTTTTGAAAATAACTAGATGTAAATATAATTTTTATTTTTTTTAACCCCGGTTAAATGGCGGATAACGGTACTCCGTGATTATTTAAATCGGTTCCATCAGCTACCCACAAAACTGATATTGTATATAAATTTCTCTTCCAATTTCTCTTTCAATTTTTTTTCATTTTTTTTTCAGGATGGATGATATTCTCACAAGATTGCAGAAACGATTTCCTCCTTTTCCTCGAAATATTTTACTGAAGCTTTACCAAGTTCGATTTGAAAGATTAAGAATGCTTATGCACAAAGGGATTCCTGACGACATACGTTGGATAATTGAAGCCAAGGTACGTGAAGATGAATATCTTCCTGTTTTGCATTTACCAGGTACAGGTAGAAGCACTTTTGCAAAGAAGCGACGAGCAAAGCGCATGGGTTCAAACTGCCACAAATGTGCACGATGGACGTGTAACGGTAAATGTCATTCTATTGGGATTCCGTCCTCTAATCGAGATGATAAAATTGAATTCATTAAGGATGGACTGAGTAAGGAGAATTTGGGTAATATCCGACTTTCTCTTGAGACGCATCCTAGTGGGGACGTACAAAGAGAAATTCTTGATTTATGGCCGCAATTCCAAAGGGAATGGCAACATCTTGGGAATCTGATGTTAAAAGACCCTGTTTGCCAGCTTGTAAGAAAACTGGATGGGAAGCATATCCTCGACTCATAGAAGGCGTTTAAGCCGTTTCTGGACGTAAAACCAGAGGAAGATGTGAGCCACAATCACAACTACAATAAATGACTTCTCAGCTTTTGGTTTGATTTGCAATAACTTTATTTCGGTTTAATTTACGTGTTATTCGATTTGTGTAATTATTCTCAATTTTTTTATTTGTCTTTTACGATTGATTTTTCTTCTCTTTTTTATTTTCTTCCTGAAATCACGCAAAAATCTTTTGTTAGGTTAACATTTTCTTCTGACAGGTCAAATACACTTTCGGCGACATTATTACTCTTGACTTTTACGGTTGATTTTTCTTCTCTTTTTGATTTTCTTCCTGAAATCACGCAAAAATCTTTTGTTAGGTTAACATTTTCTTCTAACAGGTCAGATACACTTTCGGCGACATTATTACTCTTGTCTGATTCACTACTCAGTCCTCTATATATTACACCATGTACTCATTCTCTTTCAGGCACTCGAAAAAAAGAAAAAAAAAAGAAAAAAAAAATGGAAAGTACTTCGTCCCAACGCATTAAAAAAATTTGTGTTTTTGGAGGTGCTTATCCAGGGAAAAATAACATATTCGCTGATGAAGCCATAAGAGTTGGAGTAATACTTGCCCAACAAAAGATCCAGTTGATTTATGGAGGCGGTAGTACGGGTTTAATGGGAGCAGTCGCTACAGCAGCACACGCCGGAGGAAGTCCAGTTCTAGGAATCGTGCCAAAACTATTCACAAGTTTTTGTGGACCTACCGTGGGTAAGGAAATACAAGTCTGGAGTATCCCTGAACGGATGACAATCATGTACCATTCTGCCGATGCATTCATTGCTTTACCAGGAGGTCTGGGTACATTGGAAGAAATAGCTTGCGTGGCTTCTTGGTCATCTTTGGTCACAAATAAGAAACCCATTGGTTTGCTTAATATTAATGGTTATTTTAGTAATTTGCTTTCATATTTAGATAATGCTGTGCATAATGGATTCATGTTTTCAGAGGCAAGGAGAACCATAATTTCTGCTACAACAATTGAAGATTTACTCAAAAAGCTCCAAGCTTATGAGTATTTATCTGCTACGGTTGTTTCGCAAACGCTCGGAAAAAGAAAAAGAGATATGGACGAGCAAGGAGTGGATTGCACTTTGTCTTTGTGACATTATCTAACATTTTGTTTGTTGTGTCTCAGTTATAATAAGTGGTTAGCAACCTCTGCAGGTAATATCTCCTAAATCCTACCTTTAAAATTTGACATTGGGGACAATGTCATATTTTAGTATGGGGTAAGGGACATATTTTTCTAATTTAAAAAAAAAAAATAATTTGTTGTGTTTTAAGCCATTTAGAAGTATTCATTCTGAACAAGGTCTGAGTAAGGGAGACTTGAGACATACCTTGTCAGTTTGATTTCTTCTTTTCAAAAAAAAAAAAAAAAAACAGTTTGTTGTGTTTTAAGCAATTTAGAAGTATTCATTCTGAACAAGGTCTGAGTAAGGGAGACTTGAGACATACCTTGTCAGTTTGATTTTAATCTTTTTACGTTTACTTGTTCATTTTTGTTTAGTATTTTAGGATTATTTAGGTTGCATGAGTTTGTTTTGTTTTGAGTCTAGTTATTCCTATTCTTATGTTATTAGTTCTTTTCTCTTACACATGATTCTTTCATTTGGGTTAATAGACTTACATTGAGGACAATGTAAGAATTAAGTGTGGGGGGAATGATTTAGGATTTCTTTTATTTTTGTCTACTATTTTTTTTTATGAGTCTTTATTATTATTATTTTTTAGTGTGTTTTAGTTCCTTTTTAATACAATGATGAGATATGAATTGCATAAGTCTAAAACATATTTATTAGTGAGAAGATTTTCATGAGAATTGAGCTTGATGTCAACCTTTTTATGAGCCAATGTTAATATGATATGTTGATTGAGAAAGAAGCATGTTTAGACTTAATCTGACTTGTATAATCATTCTTGTGAGTTTTTGAGCCTAAAATGATTGATGCATTATACAAATCAATCTAATTTCTTTCTTGAGTGCTCTTATGATTACATGATTCTCTAGAACTTGCTTTAAACCGTTTGAGACTATATTGATGCATGTGACAACATGAATATGATAGAGGCATTAGGATTTTTAGCCAGGGCCAAACAACCATCCCTTATTGATGTTCCAAGAGAACACACCCTTAGTGAACCAATTTGAGCCTACATTGAATAAGCTATCTCTTTGGTAACCATAACTTGTCCCTAACCTAAATATACTTATATCTTTACCTTTGTTCCAAAGATGAATTAGCATGATTTGAGACAAGTTGCAAAGACAAGGGATATTTTTTGGTTAGAAACAAGAAATAAGTGTGGGGGGAAAAGAAAAGAAAAGTCAAGAGAAAAAGAAATGGAATACTGGCAAATACATTCCTATATAAATAAAAAATGAATCATCTCTTGAATTTGTGGAAAAAGAAAAGGATGTTACAAAGTTGTTTAGAATGAAGAAAAGGCCCAACATGAATATCCGGCCTAGGTGACTATGTACTTGTAAAGAGTTTTGAGAAGTTTCTTTGTATAATCTTTTTATGTCTCTAAACTTTATGAACTCTTTGGAACCTTTGTGATATCTTTATCCTTTTGTTCTTCAACCACATTACAAACCCCTTGGCCCCATTACAACCTTGATTAAAGACCTCTTGATTTATGAAGTTGCATGATCTTTTAGTGGAGAATAGGTGGACAAGCAAGCATATGGTAGAAGTGTTTTCATGAGATTGATTGAGTGTAAACACTTTACCACTACTTTAAAGAGTGAAAATCAAGAGAGTATCCCATGTGAGAAGTTGAGATTAAATTTGAACATGCACTATTTTGATTGAGATATGTTATGCTAATATTGGCTTAACTCAAACAATTTACATTCAAGCATGATTTTTTGTGAAATTTTTTAAGCTATTGATTAGTTTATAAGACTTGTTCAAATATTGTCTCTAATTTGTATTGAAAGGATTAGGAGTAAATATTTTTAGTATATGTAGTTTATTTATATTTTAGTTTTTCAATGTTTGTGGGTATCGTTCTAGTAAACCCTCACGAGACTAAACTCGTCCACTAGGGACACCTAGGGGTTTAAAGGCTTGTGTCACATGCTAAGTGCCACCGTGATTTCCTACGAAAATGGATTAGATTAGATTTTCTTATTTTATTTTTATTGAGTCGTTGCTAGGGACTAGCAACAATCTAAGTGTGGGGGTGTGATAACTCGTATAATTATATAGTTTTTAGTTATGTTTTATTATTGTTTTGTGTCAAATACGAGTTATTATTGTTTAGTCTAATTGTGTTTATGATCTTTTATATTTTTATGTAATTTGGTGTTTTTCACAAGTTTCTTTGAGTGATTTCAGATTACTAGAATTAAGGGCAAATCCAGTTCAGTTCCAGTTCCGACACATTTTGCTATATCAGCTATATCTAGAGTTTCACTGAAGCAATAAGGCTGAAATTTGTAGCCGTGCAAAGCTAAGAGGCATATCTATCTTTTTCATGTTTTATACTTCTTGAAACAGAGTCGTTTTCCCTAGCGAAATTGACCATCAAGTTGGCTGATGTGCAATGACGTCTGTGCTGACCTGTTTTCGTATTTTGCCCATATCTGCTTATCCACATCAGCAAATGAGCTGATTCCAATGGCTATGGATCCGTAACTGATACGGGAACCTTTGTCTAGAAGACCATATGATCAGATCAGGCCTCTAATATTGACGAAATCGACCATCAAGTTGGCTGATGTGCAATGACGTCTGTGCTGACATGTTTTCGTATTTTGCCCATATCTGCTTATCCACATCAGCAAATGAGCTGATTCCAACGGCTATGGATCCGTAACTGATAGGGGAACCTTTTTCTAGAAGACCATGTGATCAGATCAGGCCTCCAACATTGACGAAATCGACCATCAAATTGGCTGATCAAAATTGTCATACAATATGACGAAAATTGTTAGAAAAATTCACCCACCTATTATACCTACCTTTGAAATTTGTAAAGCTTGTCTCTTGTCATTTAGCCTTCCAAAATGTGTATAAATAGAGGGCCTTGGATGATTGTAGAGGATCATATTGTACATAGGTAGGATATTAGCCATTTTAATAAAATTCTCTAAGTTTTCTTCTTCTTTCTTTTCTCTAGTTTTCTTTTTCTTTAGAGAGAGCAAGAGGTTGGATAATTAATATTCTTCCTCTTCTTCTTTCTTTCTTTTATTTTCTTCTTAGATTTTCTTTAATTTTATGTTTATGTTTACAATGCCTATGCTAGGCTAAACTTCTATTTGGTTAAGGGTGATTTCAAAGCCCTAGACATGTTTTGTGATTGATTTTCAGATTCTATCTATCATTAATTTTCTATCAAAGTTGCTTATGTTCTTCTACAAGAATTGTTCATGATGTTGTCTTGATTTATTTAGGTGTACAACTAGATAGATCTTGATAATTATCTATTGCTAGTTTAGGAGTCTTGATCCGTGTAATTGTCTTGATTTCCTATTCATAAGTGGCAATTTGTGATTAATGATTATGGTCAAGTTTTCAATAATTGCAAAGTGGAACATAACCTAAGTTGAACAATCCGAGCTTATGTGTTTGTTGCTTAGATCAACCTATCTTTCTCATCATAAAGCTGCCATTAAATTGAATTTAGAGAGCTTATTCTAGGTTGTTTAATGGTTAGAGATTAAATAGAGAGCTTGTTCTATTTAACGACAAACTAAGGAAAGATTGGGGTAACAGAGCTTGTTGTTATCTACGGTTGTTAACTTTGATAGTTGGTTGATATTGATAGATCTGAAATTGATTCTTAATGATGTCTAGTGGTGGAGAATGAAACCTTAACCATATTTTTCATATTTGATTCTTCTTACTTACTTGTTTTCTTACTTTTCTAGTTTGCTTATTTTTAAAAGTATATTTATTTTTATTGGCTGGTTATACCGCCTAATTTGTATATTAACTTTGTTTTATTTTTATTGGCTGGTTATACCGCCTAATTTAGTATATATATTTTTATTGGCTGGTTATACCGCCTAATTTAGTATATATATTTTTATTGGCTGGTTATACCGCCTTGCATCTTATTCTTATTATTTACTTTAGTTTAAATCTGATTTCAAAAACCCCTTTTCTTTTATTGTTCTTGAATTTAAGTTTTAAACTATCAACTTATAAACTAAAACCCAATCCCTGAGGACTCGACCCTTGCTAACTACTATACTTACAATTGATCTTTTTAGTGCAAGGTTAAATAAGATACACTCTTTTGGGTGCATCAGTTTTTATGCTTTGTAGGTATTTTGGAAGAGATGAAGTCAAAACATGTCAATTAGGATGTTAAAGAGCTTACAATATCACAATCACAAGATAGAAAAAGACTTGGGAGTCAAAAAGATCAAATTCTTGGTGCGACAGATTTGACCACCGGAGTTTGTTGCTAAGAAAATATGATGTTAGATTCTTTATTTGAAGAAACTTCCTCTTGACTTTTTAAGATCACTTGATTACCTTTCCAACGGTTGGTCATAGGCCTAAATCGGATAAGAAATGGTTATCCAAATCGGCATTGGAATATCTCCCTAAACAACCCTAGTGGCAGAAAAAACCCTAGCTGCAAATCACATTTTTTTCTTAATACCCTAGCTGACATTTATGTTTATCCTTGTCAAAGAAGGATTAGTGGCTATCAACTTGCATTAATTACATTAATTGCAAGAATCTTTCCTTAAAGCTAATCCTAGTCAAAGTAGGAGAATTAAATCAGCCAAGACTTTCCTTCCTTACACTTACTTTGGCTGCAAGTTTGTAATCTCTCCTCATTAAAGAGTGCTTTGACTAAGACTTTCCTACTTTATTAAAACCTTGGCTGCCAAGTATTCCTTCTTTCCTTAAAACACAAAAGTCACCTACCTTTCCTTAACTTTAGCCACAAGTCAGCATTTATTGAAGAGAGACAACTGAAATTCACTTATTTGATGCCCTAGCTATTGCCTATAAATAGAGATCAAGAGGGCAAATGAAATTGACACTTCTCCAAGCATCAAAGTTCTGATTCTCTTTAATTTTATGTTTATGTTTACAATGCCTATTCTAGGCTAAACTTTTATTTGGTTAAGGGTGATTTCAAAGCCCTAGACATGTTATGTAATTAATTTCCAGAATCTATATATCATTGTTTTCTATCAAAGTTGCTTATGTTCTTCCATTAAAATTGTTCATGATGATGTTTTGATTTGTTTAGGTGGCCAACTAGATAAATCTTGATAATTGTCTAATGCTAATTTAAGAGTCTTGATCCGTAATTGTCTTGATTTCCTATTCATAAGTAGCAATTTGTGATTAATGATTATGGTCAAGTTTTCAATAATTGCAAAGTGGAACATAACCTAAGTTGAACAATCCGAGCTTATGTGTTTGTTGCTTAGATCAATCTATCTTTCTCATCATAAAGCTGCTATTAAATTGAACTTAGAGAGCTTATTCTAGGTTGTTTGATAGTTAGAGATTAAATAGAGAGCTTGTTCTATTTAACAACGAACTAAGGAAAGATTGGGGTAATAGAGCTTGTTGTTATCTACGGTTGTTAACTTTGATAGCTAATTGATGTTGATAGATATGAAATTGATTCTTAATGATGTCTAGTGGTGGAGAATGAACCTTTAGCCATATTTCTCATATTTGATTCTTCTTAATTACTTATTTTCTCATTCTTATTGTTAACTTTAGTTTAAATCTGATCTCAAAATCCTCTTTACTTTTATTTACTTGTTTTTAAGTGATAAACTATTACCTTATAAATTTAAACCCAATCCCTGGGGACTCGACCCTTGCTAATCACTATACTCTACAATTGATTTTTTAAGTGCAAGGTTAAATAAGATACATTTTTTTGGGTGCATCAATGGCAACCAATGCAATGCTACTGGAATTAATCCCTCTATCACACAAAACAATTTCACCCTTCACAAAGTCAAGATCCAAAGAACCTTCCAAACACAAAGAAGAAGAATACCCATCACCACCACCGTTCCCAGCATAAACCAACGGGTACATCCGATCCGGGGACAAACCCGACCTGTTATACACACTGACTCCAGGTACAATTTTCCCATTTCCAATCTTAACATCAGCTAGAAAATCCATATCAATCATCCCAGCACTAATCGTAACCACCCAAGGAGCCACATTAGTAACAGACAAACCACCAGGATCCCATTCCCAGCTGAGGTCGACACAAATATCCCCTTATCAGCAGCACTGAAAGCACCAATCGCAATGGCGTCAAGATAATAGGGCACCACAACTCCATCAACACTCAACAAAATTACATCAACCCCCATCAGCTACGGCGGAATCAAAGGCAACGAGACTATCAGAGTCATAGCGATAGGCATTCCAGCAAACTTTATAAGCAACAAGTCTTGCTTTAGGTGCCATCCCAGCAGCTACTCCTTTAGCATAACCTAATGTAAAAGCTGGAAACACATACCTTTCAATAGCAATGGAAAACAGTATGGGTCCCATAGCTATTCGAATCTCGTAGGGAACGAAACTCTGAGGTTTCGTTCATTTTCTTGTTAGTTGCTTCATAACCGTTATAGAAAAACCTTGCTCCAATCAGCTTTTTATTACTTGAACTGGAACTGAAATAATTTTTCGTAACATATTGGCATTTCCATTTAGAAGGAATAGGCCCCAAGTCAAGGTCGTTGAAGCTTTGACTCTCGGGCCAAATAATGACTCCGATAACAAGATCGGACCCAAATTCGGATTCTTTCCGAAGCCCAACGCTGTCAGTGGTTTTGAGGCCTAAGAAGTGAGGAGAGCACGTGGTTTACAGGTGCTGGACTTGTTCAAGGATGACAACGATGATATGAGGAAGAGTTTGGAGCTTGGGGGCTTCAGTCGAAGAAAGCTTAGCTGAGAAGCCATGAAAAACATTGTCGTAGACGTGAAGAACTTGGGTGGTAGTTGAAAGGGAGAGAACAGAGGAAAGGGAAGACTCGTACTAGTGCTTGTGAGTGGTGAAAATGGAAGGCTTGACATCGTTTTGGACTGTAACGATGAAGGTTTTCTGATCCTCCCTAGAAGCTGAAGAAGCTAAAGAGAGTAATTGAAAAAAAAATTGATTTGTTTATGCTCCCTCAATCCTTCCTCAGTAGTAGCCGCCAAACCCCCCATGAAAAAACCCCATCTTTTTTCTTTTATCTTTCTTTTAGCTCTCAGCCCCATGAGGGGGGAAAAAGTTTTCCTTTCCTTTCTTTTAGCTCTCAGCCCCCATGAAAAAAACCAAAGTTTTTCTTTCCTTTCTTTTAGCTCTAAGCCCTCATGAAAAAAAAACCAAAGCTTTTTCTTTTGTTTCTTTTAGCCGCCATCCCTTTCTCCAAAATAACCGGGCCCCCGCTTTTTCTTTACTCAAGTGACCCATTTTATAACTCATATCCTAACCTAAATAAAAGATGGGTAATGTCTAAGTTACCCTTCCTTTATCTTTTCAAGTCTTCTTTTTTATTTTTTCAAATATTTTCAATTAAAAATTTTATTTTAAAAATCTATTAATGCTCAAGATTAAACTTTTTCACCTAGGGTTTAAATTGAAATTTAAAATTTGTAATTTTAAGGTCCGATTTTATTTGAATAATTAAAGCCAAAAAATGATATATAATTTAATACATTTTAAAAAATATAAAATCGCGACAGTGACTTTTATAAAAATATTAAACCCGAGAGGGGGACAAATCGAATTGGTTTTAAAAGGCCCAGACAAAATTAGGTGTCTACACATAGTATTGTTATTATTCTCTGGTTATTTTCTTGTATATTATTATTCTTTGCTAGATTAATGCTTGTCATTATTTAATCTTGTCTTTAATATTTTGTCGGGATACTTAGAATAGTGGTTAGATTAGGTGGTGAAAGGTTTGATTGTTCCTCCTCACACACGACACTTACATTTTGCATAACATGAGCTCTATATCCGAGTTTCATCCCTTTAAGTGGAAGTAAAGTACCTACCCTTCGTGTGGCAATAGCCTCCGCATAAGCTGGGGAAATGAACTCTAACGAATTGAACCCGCTTTAATCGGGGTGCCTTACTAGCATTCAACGACGACAGTAAGGAACAATTCGAGGCCTTTAGAACCAATTCACCCTCATATAGTGAACTTAGGCGAAGCCATGCCAGATTTACGATTAAATATCCCGAAGCTAGGAAACACTTGGAAGAGCACTTCTTACCTTTTACTATTTATTTATTTAATTTTATCTTATTATGATTTTTGATCTTGTTATCACATTACTAACTCATGCTTTTTTTTTTTCATTTCATGCATCCTGGTCATTTAGGGATATTTGCCTTAAATCGAGTGCCAATCAAGGAGTTTTTCGTTATAGTCATGGAACGCTGGGACCTTCTATCAGTATCAGTGGTTAGCAAGACATACCAAGAGGTCAGAACTTAGTCCGAGATCAATCAGTTGTGTCTGTACTTCTTGAGTCAGTTCACTTGGATTTTGTTCGAAATGACCTAGTGGAGTTAAAGGAAATTTGGAGACAGTGGAGATTTGAGAGGAAAAATGAGTTTACTAGGAAATATGGTGACATAGCTCTACTTCTCCCGATCGAGGTAGACGAGCAGCTGATTAGGGCCATAGTACAGTTTTGGGATCCTTCGTACCGGTGCTTCACTTTTAATCAGGAAGATATCGTGCCCACCATTGAGGAATATTCTATCTTGCTCCGTGTTGAGTCAGCAAATCCGGATAAATTCTATTGGAAAGAGCAGAAAACATCGAATTGTCGGAAGAAGTTTTCCAAAATGATGGATATAGATATCCCGGTAGATTCCCCACAGATAAAAAAGAAGGGTTCGAGCGACTACATTCCTTGGGTATTCTTGCGGAATTATATCAAGAGCAGCCCGGATGATGATCATGTGGTGGATGTCTTTGCTCTGGCGATTTACGATTTGGTCCTATTTCCGAAAGTGGAAGGTCATGTCGAAGTAGCCGTGGTGGATTTCTTTGATCAATTGGAAAAACATATTGATCCTTCTCCTGCCATTCTTGCTGAGACAATCAAGTCACTTAGTCACTATCAAAGAAGAGGTAAAAGACGTTTCGAGGGTTGTGTACAGCTTCTGTATGTCTGGATTCAAAGTCACTTTTAGGGGGATGATAATGGAAAGCTCCACCCCTACATGAAGATGTATGTTCCTCTTACAGAATTCAACAATAAGAAATGGTCAAAGAAAAGGGATAAGAAGCAATGGATCATGACTCTCCGTCACTTAGAAAATGAGGATATAACTTGGAGGGCTCCGTGGATGCCACTTGGGTCGATCTTGTACTGTTGTGGTCAGAGTTTATGGGTTCCACTATTGGGAATTTGGGGGGCCGTTAGCTATGCACTATTACTAGTACGGAGGCAGTATGGATCCGAGCAGTTTATCCCGATGACTCATGATCTTATCTCGTTGGATTTCTCCTATGGTGAGCCTGGGTATATCGGAAGAATACGTGAAGTCATCATGGCACTAAAAAAGTTATACCGGCCACAAATGGGTAGGTATACTGACAATTCCACTCCGACGTATCTAGTATGGAGGGCCAAGAAGCTTCACGACATTGTGCTTCTTGCCGAAGATGCCTCTGTTCATCCAGTATTTCTTCAGCCTGAACCGGTAATACCGTTAGAAGTTGAGCTGGTTAGGCAGGAATTAGAAAAAGATAAAGGGAAACTGAAGCGAGAATGTGATAAGCTTCAAGAACATGTTGAGGACTTGAAGACTAGGCTTGAGATCCAAGAGACTAAGACAAGAAAGTGGTCAAAGAGAGAGATACAACATTGTCCGATATATTAGATCTGCACCGAGAAAACAAGAAGATAAGGGCCATGGGAAGATTTATGGGAGCTAGCATTTCTTTTAAAGCACATGCTAAAGAAATGAAGAAACTTCAAATGGATTTGGACTATTGGAAGAGTAAGGCCAAGGAAGGTAAAGAAAAAGAGTCTGGGTTTTCTCATGAGAGGCAGAAATGGGAGGATACACAATCTTTGATGTCAACCAAGCTAGAGGGATGTCAGCAAGAAATGAATAGTTAAGGTTTAGGTTGGGAAATGAGAAGCGAAGAACATCCCCGATGTGCAGCATCCGCAAGCCGAGAAAGTCAACATTGCTGATATCGTTCGAGAATATCGACAGGACAAGTGAGATGGTTGAAATGATGAAGACTTCGAGGAGTATGATCAGCGCTGTTGCATTTCCTGGAAGAAGCTCAAGACTAGTATGAGCAAATATTTCTATGTAACTCGATGTTGAGAAATGTGTTGTATGAAGTTTTCTATGAATTAATGAAAAAACCTTTGGCTTTGGGATCCGATTTTAAGGCAAATACCATTAGTTTCATCTTCATGAAAGCATTTTCCATTTACCAACTCATTCATCAAATTTATTTATTGATAAACATGTATATTTCAATCATTTATACTTTCATACACTCAATAAATACTTTAAATAAATCACAGAGTTCTAAACCATGGTTTTTGAACTCAAGGTAAAAATTGGGCTTCCTCCAAAAGAACCAGATTTTTAGCGCCGTTATAATACCAGATCTCAAGCAAGAATTATGGAAAATGAATAGACTGCCCTGTCGATACGTGATCCCATCGCGGAGATCCGTTCGAGTGAGGGGGAAACAAAACCAGAGAAAAAGACGACATAATTCCTCTAGATTGAAATAAAAGGTCGAGGGTATGAAAACGGCCTCGAAAAAAGTCATGGAGTCTCCACCAATCTTTTTTGGCTAGGTGTGATCGGCTACCTATTAAAACTGGTTTTTTAAAACATTTTAATATTAATTAAAACATTTTTAAAACCAATTTCAAGTCTGCGTTCTTAAACCAGAGAAATCAAAGAAGCGGGTTCGGGACTCGGTTACGTGAGGGGAAGGATTAACACCCCCACAACGCCCGTATAAAACGGTACCTTATTAATCATGTGTTATCTCAAGTCTCGGTAAAAAAGTCGGTTTTAGATTTGGCATTTCAAAATAATTCCCAATTTAAAGAAAAATAATTTTATTTTTTAATTGAAAATGATCCGAAATTTATTAATTCAAAATTTTCCTACATTTCCCGACAAACTCGGCAAAATATAGAAATTTTTATTTATTTGGAAAAATCTTCGAATCATTCTTTTTTTAAAAAGAAAGATATTCCTTTATTAATGATAATTGATGATATCCTCCCCAGCAAACCCGGCAGAGAACTCATGAATTATTTTAACTCGGGAATATCTTTATTTTTATTGAAAACCATTATCTTTTTTAAAACATTTTTTAAGAATATGAATATGAACATGTATAACATAGTAAAGATGACATAGCAAAGTCTAGATAATATAATGCAACCTAAATGATATGGTATAATTTAAAAGGCATGGCATATCCTAACTGAAATGAGATATCCTAAGTATCATGATATTCTAAATGAAATGAATACGATTTAAATGATATGGAAAATTCAAATGACATGGCATATCCTAAATAAGATAATCTAAATGACGTGGAATATTATCTAAGTGACATGGAATATGAAACATTAAATAATGCTATCATGAATTATGCGTGAAAATAAAATAACAAAATGCATGAACATAGTATATGCTAAATAATGTGACAACAATAAATAACTAAAATAACAAGCATAGGATAGCATGAAATATTCAAAACCATATGGCAAACAACATAACATCATAAAAATGTAAATCAAAATAATAATAATACCATAGAAAAATATCATAGCAAAAATCACATATTAATAAAATGCATGAACATGGAATATACAATGCATGAAAATGTATTTTTTTCCTTTAAATAAGGAAATCCGTATATCTAAAAAGATATCCGGCTACCTTAGGAAAATATATCAAATTAAATCTTCAAAAATCAAAATACTTGTGATTTGTTTGAAAACAATTTAAGAGACTTGAATAAATATTAAAATCTTAGCCAAAACCTTTGAAAATGGCTTTAATTTCCTAAGTTTAAAATCCCAGGCTTGACCATCCTTAACCCGAGATTTATAAAACCATTTTTAAAATTTAAAAATACTTAGAAACTATCCTAATACAGTAGCTAATGCTTCTAACCAACCCCCCTCTAAATGCCTTAGCCAAATTCAACAATTGTTTTTCTTTTGAATTCAAATCTGCCTCTACTATCCGATTTTTACACATGATTTTTTAGCCTATTTTTAAAAATTAAAAAAAAATCTAAAACAACTACTAGAGACTCAGAACATGTAAAAATACACGAGAAAAAATTGGCTTTTTTGATTAAAGATGACTGCCCAGAAAAATCGTGAAAGTACGAGTATTGGATGAAAAACTGTTTTGCCAAAACACATTTTTTTGCCTTTGATAAAATAATTTAAAAATCAAAGTAAAAATGTTGGAGACTCTCATAAAGACCTACAAACAATATCTGAAACATTTAAAAACATTGGACAAGAATTGGCTAAGTAAAAAAAATCACAAAGGTAGAATAATCAATTTGATGACCCTTTAATTTTCCATAAGTATGCTCAAGTGAGCATGACTTTGAGCCATTGATTGGCCTAAGTCATATATCATGTGGCATGACATGAAATGCATGAAAATACAACAAAGTGAATGCATGAAATGCATGGTTTAAAGCCTAAGTGATATGGAAAATGCATGGCATAAATAACCTAAATGCCTAACATGAGTTTGCATGGCAATAAATGCTACTCTAACTTAACATGCATGAAATAGTGTCTAAATGACATGGAAAATGACATTAAAACTAATGAAAATGGCCTAGTGCCTAAATGGCATGGGAAATGACATGGCATATGAAAATGGCCTAAAGTCTAAATGTCATGGAACAACAACATGGCATATGAAAATAGCCTAATGCTTAAATGACATGGAATAATAAAAATGGCCTAAAGCTAAATGACATGTCAAATGACATGGCATATGAAAATGGCCTAATGTCTAAATGTCATGGAAAAATAACATGGCATATGAAAATGGCCTAAAGCTAAATGACATGTAAAATGACATAGAATAATAAAATGACCTAAACTTTAAATGACATGGAATAATAAAAAATGGCCTAAAGCTAAATGACATGGCATATGAAAATGGCCTAATGTCTAAATGTCATGGAAAAATAACATCGCATATGAAAATGGCCTAAAGCTAAAAGAAAATACATATGGCCGAAAGGCCTAGGAACCAAAGTGTTGTGAGAAATGTCATGTAGACCTAACTAAATGCTATGGAAGATAATAATGGAAATGGCCTAAACTATATGACAATAGCCCCAAGATGCAAAAATATGACATAGGTCAAAAGAACAAGATGGTTAGAAAGAATATAAATATACATAAAGATAAACAATAATAGAAATAAACAAGTTAAAGTAAGCAAATAAATAACAAAAAGATGAGCTCCATGGTTGGTACATTGGAAAAAGCCCCCTAACCATTATCTCTTGCTTTTCATCAAGGTCATGAAGCCTTTTCAATCTCAAAATCATAAAAAAGAATAACTAATGTAGAAAACAAATATGGAAATGAGCTCCATGGTTGGTATATTGGACAAAGCCCGCCGAAACCATTATCACTTGATTTTCATCAAGATCATGAAGCCTAACCATTGTTTTATTCATTTTTGAAAAGCAAAAAAAAAAAAAGGAAAGATGTAAAAGAAATGGTAGGAAATCACATGGAAAACAAAAAATAAAGCATGAGGAAGAAGAAGAAGAAGAAAAAAATCTAGTAGCAATGGTAGAATGGCTACCTTAACAAAAGCTTTCTTTCTTTCTTTCAAAAACCTTTTTTTTTTCTCCTTTAGCTACTGACTTCCCCTCCTAAATGATCAGCTTATATGGAAAAAATAAAACATTCCCCCTTTCCCTCTTGCTTGGCCGAATGGGCCCTCAACCATAGGATGATTTATGCACTTTTTCTCCTCTAATCTTGTCCCTTAGATTAAGATATTTTCATGACAACATAAAAATGTCATCTTGCCAATTGATAGCAGACCTTAAGATGTGTACTCAGCCCTTGTAATAACCTCAACCCTTAGATGAAAAAGAGGACCAATCCCATGCACTCCCTTGCTTGGCCCTTTGAGTGCCTACCCTTGGATGAGTTGTGATCTTCCATTCTTGGTCATTGGATGAGGAAAACATAAAAATGAAATCTTGTAGATTAAATACGGCCCTTAACATGTGTACTCAGACCTTGTACAAGGCCTAAGCCATTGGATGAAAAGGAACAATCCCATGCACTTCCTTGCTTGGCCAAATGGATGTCCACTTTTGGATGAGTTGCGCTCTTCCATTCTTCGCCATTAGATGAGGGTTATTTCATGACAAATAAAAATATCATCTTGGCATTTAAACTTGGCCATTGGATGGTGCCTTCAACTTTCCTACAAGGCACCTAAGCCATTGGATAAGGGGGGACCATTTGCAAGGTGTTAGTGGTAGCATATAAGCTTGATAGTGACTAAAGAATTAAATTGATCAAGCTTCCTTCTTCTCCTCTATGCAGGCTGATCAAAGGAGGTAAAATCCCAAAAATTCCTTATTCTTTCATATTTTTCTTAATTACAAACTTGTTCTTTTCGGTTTCTTCGATAAAATGACCTTTTTGACCCCCAAAACGAAATAAATAGCAAACGGACTCCAAATTCAAATTTTCTTTTTTCAATACTTCTGAAATAATAAAAAATTGAATTCTGGAAGTTTTCAAAATTTTTCGAGTCCATTTGCTATTTATTTCGGATTTATTTCCAAAATTGCCTCTTTTATGCCTCCGAACTTTACCATTTTTTAAATGAGCTCCGAATCCAGAGTTTTCTTCACCAATCTCTTCCAAATAATTTAAAAAGTGATCTGGAAGTTTTCATAATTTTTGGAGCTCATTTGCTATTTTTCGGGATTTATCTACTTGAATTACTACATAGGGGACCTGGATTTTGGCCATTTTGCAAACGAACTCCAAATCAAGATTTTCTTTCGCCAATCTCTTGCAAATAATTTAAGAATGAGATCTACAAAATTTCAGAATTTTTGGAGCTCATTTACTATTTTTTCGAGATTTATCTGCTTGAATTACTACATAGTGGACCCGAGATTTGGCCATTTTGCAAACGAACTCCGAATCAAGATTTTTTTTTTGCCAATCTCTTCCAAATAATTTAAGAATGAGATCCACAAAGTTTCAAAAATGTTTGAGCTCATTTACTTTTTTTTGGAGATTTTTCCTTTTGAATTTCTACATAATGGACTCGGGATTTGGCCATTTTCCAAACGAACTCCAAATCAAGATTTTCTTTCGCCAATCTCTTTGAAATAATTTAAGAATGAGATCTGAAAATTTTTAGAATTTTTTGAGTTCATTTGCTATTTTTTCCAAATTTTTCCATTTTGCCTTTTTGCCATCGAAGCCCGGTTTTATTCAAAACAAGTCCAATTTTAAGATTTTCTTCAAAGTGAGCCTTGGGCTATCCTTGTTTAATCACTCTTCATCAATTAGGGGCTTTAGTCTTACCAAATCGGGCCATTTCTGCAATTCTTCCAAATTTCACCGAAATCCACCAAAAACCCTAATTCTCAGTTC
Organism: Fremontodendron californicum; assembly: GCA_030761205.1. Taxonomy (NCBI): domain Eukaryota; kingdom Viridiplantae; phylum Streptophyta; class Magnoliopsida; order Malvales; family Malvaceae; genus Fremontodendron; species Fremontodendron californicum. The sequence continues at coordinate 19,316,071 of JAULJL010000020.1, read as the reverse complement.
TCTTTCGAATTGACTTTTCTTTCAGTTTTTTTCCAAATAGCTTCTCCATTACCCATAGTCAGTGCTTATCTTTCATTGGAGACCTTCAATTTTGACCAATTTGATCGTCCAAGCACTTTTCCCCAAATTTCTCGAACTAGGGTTTACCTTCTACTGAGATTCTGTAACCCAATTTTCGACCTCCATATCTTTCAATGTAGACCTCGGATTATCAAAATTCTTTCACCATCTTTCAATTGAAATTCAAATCTTGATTTTGAAAGTGGGTTGACTTTTTTAATAGTTGATGTTTTCTATCTGCTTTCTTAGACCAAGTCTCGTAGTACCACCTGTAGGGTGAGAAAAGTCTTTTTGCATTCTAAATCATCAATTTAGGAAGAAAACATACCTGATTTAGGGGTCCGGACAAAATTAGGTGTCTACAGCTGCCCCTCTTTGGCTATTGCTGAGAATCAGGAATCAGGCAAAGATAAACAAACACTAATTTTGTCCGGTTAGTGAAATCACATGTGAAGAGAAGGAAAAAGGGTTTTCATTTTTTTCATCAATTTTTTTTTTTTTGAAAAAGCTGTAAATTGAAGATATTGTCCTTAAATTGAATTCCCTGACTAATCAAGGCTCGACCCGTCCTAAGGAAACAAGTTCGATTTGTAAAAGAAGAAAATTATGCCCGGAGGCTTTACCCGTGATTTGAAAAATTATGCCCGGAGGTCTTAAAAATGGTACCCGGAGGCCTTACCCATGATGAAAATACCTTGACGATGATTTCAAGGCTCGACTCATTTGATAAAACAGAATGAATTTGATTTTAAAACAATAGGAAATACCTCGACGATGGTCTCGAGGCTCTACTCATTTGATAAAACAGAATGAATTCGATTTACAACATAAGGAAATACCTCGACGATGGTCTCGGGGCTCGACTCTTTTGATAAAACAGAATGAATTCGATATAAAACAAAAGGTAATACCTCAACGATGGTCTCGGGGCCCGACTCTTTTGATAAAACAGAGTGAATTCGACTTAAAACAAAGGGAAATACCTCGACGATGGTCTCGAGGCTCGACTCATTTGATAAAACAAAATGAATTCAATTTAAAACAAAAAGAAATAACTCGACGATGGTCTCGGGGCTCGACTCATTTGATAAACACAGAGTGAATTCAACTTAAAACAAAGGGAAATACCTCGACGATGGTCTCAGGGCTCGACTCATTTGATAAAACAAAATGAATTCGATTTAAAACAAAAGGAAATACCTCGACGATGGTCTCGGGGCTTGACTCATTTGATAAAACATAATGAATTCGACTTAAACAAAGGGAAATACCTCAACGATGGTCTCAGGGCTCGACTCATTTGATAAAATAGAATGAATTCGATTTAAAACAAAAGGAAATACCTCGACGATGGTCTCGGGGCTCGACTCATTTGATAAAACAAAATGAATTCGACTTAAAATAAAGGGAAATACCTCGACAATGGTCTCGAGGCTCGACTCTACTAAGGATGATCCTGGGTTTGATTCATTGGGAAAAAATAAATTTAACTTAAAAATGAAAGGAACATACCTTGACGGTGGTCTAAGTGCTCGACTCATTTGAGAAGCAAAACGAGTTCAATTTGGGGAAGCCAAAGTTTTCCTGATTCCTGCAGTGTTAGCTAAATGAAATGGTGAGAATGACATGCTTTGCAAATGCTTGTATGTTTCCTAAGGATGAATGCAATCAAATGATTGTGTCACGATTTCTAATCCATGGTTTATTTGAGGTTCAAAGATTATCTTACTTCATGACGGAGTCTTCAATTGTTCACTGATGTCCCACTTAAGGAACCCTTTACTCAAGATAAATTGTCAAACAGTCTCAGTTTCTGACTTCGCTGAAATTCACAAATTTCTGACTTCATGACGGAGTCTCCCACACATTCACTGTTTTCCTTTACTTGGTGATTTTTCCATCAAGATTAGTGATTTCCAAACCTTTTCTAAGATTTAGATCTATTCCTTAGTAATACTTTTAAAATCCCTTTATTTAAAGATTTTTATGTTTACTAATCATCATTCAATTTAATAACAAACAAAATGCATCTCAAAAATTTATGAAAGAAAGTATGAAACAAGAAAATATCATAAAAGGGATAACAAAAATTTATTGCAACAAAATGTTTTAAAATGATAAAAATGTACATCAAGAATATATGTAAAGTTATAGGTTGTAGATGCCCCGGATGTGGAATATCTTGGACCCCTCATTTTTCAAATCATCTGAAATTTCTTTTGAACGAGCAATTTACTTGGGTAATCCCTCAGCTTTCGTAGTTACGTCAGACTGAGTTGTTCCCTTTTCTCTGATTTTTGAATACTTTCTCCCTCTTTACAAAGAGCATTGGTTCAAACCTTAATCAGTACTTGAGCCGCCCTTTGCGGGTTTTCAACTCAGGTGTCCCCCATTCGGTATTAAGTTGCCCTTTGCGGGTTTTCGGCATCAACCTCTCCTTTTTTTTTTTTACCATGCATCTAAGAATCCTAAATGCTTCCAAGGTAAAACTGTCAATTCAAAAGATGGGATGAACTCTGAGAAAAACCTTCCAAATTAAATATCCATGCTTGATCAATACGGACTTTCAAAGCCCGTAATGTAGGCCAAGGTTCAGGTTTAGAAGGAAAGGATAAAATAGGCCCAAAATGTGTTTAAGGGTGATTGGATCAAGGATCATTTTCTGAGGAGAATTTATTCTTGAAATATTTGTCCTTTTTTTTCAATCTCTTTTCTTTCATTGCTGTCTTTCATTTGCCATTCTTTGATTTCACATTTTCCGATGGCTTTCTTTTTGCCATGGTTTTCGATTATTTTTCCTCGTATTTGCCCTCCGATATAGAGGGTGATCCTTGATCAGGGTTCAAAGAAAGAAATAATTCCTAAGGATTAAAAGGGGTGACTAAGGATAATTTCTTCTTAGTGAAAAGAATATGAAAGATGATCATTCATCATTATCAAGCATGAATATTCTCATTTAAAAAGCAATTCTCAGGGGAGATAGATATATAGAATTTCCATTTTCTATACTTAGAATCATTCGAATTCCCATGTGCATAGCATCACACATTTTTTTTCAAGCATAATACTTCTTTAGTTCATCAACATTCATGGGATGTCTAAAATCATCCCCGTCCATCCGAGTTAGAATCAATGCTCCTCCAGATAAAGCTTTTTTTTACCACATAGGGTCCTTCCCAATTTGGAGCCGATTTTCCTCACGGATCCTTCACTATAGAGAGAATTTTCCTCAGTACCAACTCTCATTCTCGAAACTGTCTGGGTCGAACCTTCTTGTTGTAGGCTCGAATCACCTTTTTTGATACAATTGCCCATGAAAAATTGCCTTCAATCTTTTCTCCTCGATGAGATTCAACTGTTCATAACGAGCTCTAACCCATTCTGCCTCTTCTAGGCCAACCTCCATCAAAACACAAAGTGAAGGAATCTCAACTTCAATAGGTAACACTACTTCCATACCATATACCAAAGAAAACGACGTTGCCCCTGTAGATGTACGAACCGAAGTGCGATATGCGTGAAGAGCAAAAGGCAAGATCTCATGCCAATCCTTGTACACATCAGTCATCTTCTCGACAATCTTCTTGATGTTTTTGTTGGCTGCTTCTACTGCCCCATTCATCTTCAGACGATAAGGTGCCGAATTGTGATGCGTGATCTTGAACTAAATACACACTTCTCTCATCATCTTATTATTCAGATTGAGAGCATTATCTGAAATAATTGTTCCTGGCAATCCATATCGGCATATGATTTCTTTCTTAACAAATCTGCATACCATCAACTTCGTTACATTCGTATAAGAAGCAGCGTCCACCCATTTTGTGAAATAATCTATGGCCACCCGGATGAAGCAATGTCCATTTGAAACTTTATTAACAAAACCCATCTGTTGCTCGCTCTGGATACTGTTGATTCTTGATGTATTGCAAGATGTCATTATACCAGGGGAGACTATCTGCTTCTTCTTCGATGCTCAAGCAGTGGGCAGGAGACTCATATATGCTCATTCGATCTGCACAACTTCATCCTTTTCATTCACTTTAAACATTGATGGAAAAGTAGCCAGAGCATCCGCCATTCGGTTTTCTTCTCGGGGGAAGTAATTGAAACTTACTTCTTTAAACTCTTCCAATAAACTCAGTATGAGTTCTCGGTATCATATTAACTTTGTATCTCGGGTTTCCCATTCTCCGCGTAACAGGTATATCACTAGGGCTGAATCTCCGAAAACCTCTAATTTTTTTATCTTTCTATCTACGGCAGCAAGAAGGACCATTGTACATGCCTCATATTCTGCAGTATTGTTTGTACAATCAAAATCCAATCTAGCAGTGAAAGAATAATAATCTTCTTCTGGGCATATGAGCACTGTACCGATTCTGTGTCCCATGGCATTAGATGCCCCATCAAAGTACATCTTCCATATTTTCTTCTTCAAGGGAACCTCATCCGCTTGTGAAACATACATCAAATCTTCATCTGGGAAATCAAAGTCCAACGGCTCATAATCTTCTACTGCCCGACTTGCTAAAAATTCAGCCACTACACTGCCCTTGATAGCTTTCTGAATCACATATACAATGTCATATTCTGACAACAAAACCTGCCATCTTGCCGTCCTCCCTGACAAAAAAGTTGCTTCCAACATGTACTTGATTGGATCTAGCTTGGAGATCAACCACGTCGTGTGGTACAACATGTACTGTTTGAGCCTCCGAGCAGTCCAAGCTAAGGCACAGCATAGCTTTTCTACCAACGAACATTTCAACTCATAATCTGTGAACTTCTTGCTGAGGTAGTAAATTGCTTGTTCTTTCATCCCAGTCTCATCATGTTGCCCCAAGACACAACCCATGGATCTCTCAAATACTGATAAATACATTATCATTGGTTTATCCAGAACAGGTGGCATTAATACTGGTGGGTTTGATAGATAATGCTTAATCTTTTCAAAAGCAATCTGACACCCTTCATCCCACTCTCTTGGATCACGTTTTTGAAGTAGCTTAAATATTGGATCACATTTATCGGTTAACTGAGAAATAAACCGAGCAATGTAATTCAATCTCCCCAAAAAAACTCTAACTTCTTTTTGAGTACATGGAGGTGGCAAATTTTGGATGGCCTTCACTTTATCCGAATCAATCTCAATTCCCTTTTTGCTAACAACAAAACCCAACAATTTCCTCGAAGTGACTTCAAAAGTGCATTTTGCCGGGTTTAGCTTGAGTTGAAACTTTCTTAGTCTTTCAAAGAGTTCCCTAAGATTTGCAATATGCTTCTCTTCTCCTTGTGACTTTGCAATCATATCATCAACATAGACCTCAATTCCCTTATGCATCATGTCATGAAACAAGGTCACCATGGCTCTCGAATATGTTGCCCCAGCATTCTTCAATCCAAACGGCATTACCTTGTAGTAGAATGTTCCCTACATTGTAACAAATGTGGTTTTCTCCATATCTTTTGGTGCCATCTTAATCTGATTATATCCCGAGAATCCATCTATGAAAGAAAACAAGGAACTCTTCATCGTATTATCCACCAAAGTATCAATGTGGGGCAAAGGGAAATTATCTTTAGGACTGGCCTTGTTCAGATCTCGATAATCAATGCACATCCGCACCTTGCCATCCTTCTTTGGTACTGGAACAATATTTTCCACCCATTCTGGATATTTTGCCACCTCCAAGAATCTAGCATCAAACTACTTTTTCACCTCCTTTTTTACTTTTAACAGCATGTCCAGCCTCATTCTTCTCAATTTTTGCTGAATTGGCTTGCATTCTGGCCTTAAAGGTAGCTTATGGACCACAATATCTGGATCCAGACCTGGCATGTCTTGGTACGACCATGCAAATACATCTACATATCAAAATCAATTTCATAATTACTAACAGGAAGGTCCTCATATTCCGCATTCGTACACCTGTAAATAGGTGGGGAAGAAACAATATAGGCAAACATATATACAATGAAAGCAAAATAAATAGCATAAATGAAAGAATATGGACACATTAATATGGAGGAAATGCATCGTGTTTGTTATTTGTTGAATGAAAACTTTTAGACAAAAGCCTATTACAGAAGAAGTTCTTAATATCTTTGGGCAAAGATATTTAAGATTTGTTTAAAAGCATTACGTTGGAATAGACCTAAAAACTATGGGCAGCTCGATTGCACTCCAATTGTTCAGTCTATATCCTGGTTGACAAGGTCACACCATCCAGTTAGCATTCTCACTTTCAATTCTTTCCTCCCTGGTCATGCAGATCTCCATATCATATATATGCTCATCCCTATTCACTTGGAATCTCTCGAAGGCTTGCTCAATCATTATAAGTACATTATCTGAATTCTTTTCTTCAAACAGAAAATCGACCGAGCGAAAGCTTTGAAGGATTGGTGGGAAATTCATAGGCTCCCACTCAATATCCATACCCACGAGACGGGCCATCCTCATTTGTTGGTTCTTTTCAACTTGTTTCCTTTTCTCATGGGCCTTCGAAAAATACCTTAGGCCAAACCGATCTTTCTTTCCCACTACTTCTATTGCTCGGGCCATCCCCTGAAGATATTTTTCGAGACCTTTTCCAGCCCTACAGCCTTTTCCCACGGTAGTTCTTACCCCCAGCCTTGTGTTCTTGAACAACCTTGGTTTTGGAATTTTTCATCCTTTAGCGACGAAAATCACATTTACGAATTCCAAAGATCGAACATTCTACGGCATCTTCATTGGGTTCAACATAAGGAGATTCAGTTGATGCAGAGGCTATTATGTCTTTTTCTCCTGATATAGTGACCAAACGCCCCTCCATCACAAATTTCAGCTTTTGGTGGAGAGATGAGCGTACAGCCCCTGCTGAATGTATCCATGGCCTTCCCAACAAGCAATTATAGGATGGATTAATATCCATGACCTGAAAGTTCACCGTATAGGTGCATGGGCCTATCTCTAGAGAAACGTAAATAGTTCCCATTATCTCTCTTCTGGTACCATCAAAAGCGCTGACTACTGTGCAACTCGACAATATATAAGAAATATCAATTGGCAACTTAGACAGGGTTGCCAGGGGTATTACATTTAATGAAGAACCATTATCCAGAAGCTCCCTCGGTAATATGTGCCCATGCAAGTGGTAGTTATGTGAAGAGCCTTTGTTGACCCAATACCATTGGGTGGTATTTCATCATAACTGAAATATATATGATCGTCTGCCGCAATGTTTCCCACCAGCCTGTCTAATTTTTCTACCGATATGTTGTTAGCCATATATGTCTGATTCAACACTCTCAATAGGGCATTTATGTGTGGCTTTGAGTTTAATAGCAAAGATAAGATAGAGATTCTTGCTAGCTGACGCTGCAATTGCTCAACCACACTATACTCACTATGTTTTATGAACTTTAAAAACTCGCAAGCCTCCTTTTCATTCATTGGCTCTTTTATCTTGTTAACCAAGGCTGATCCCCATTTTGCTTCTTTTGACAAATCCATCTCAATATGGATTGGTTCAGCTGCTTTCTTCCTTTTGTCCATTCCTCTATCCTTTCTTGTTGATCCATGTTCAACAACCTCAGGGGCATAACACCTTCCACTTCATGTTACGTGCCCTACACCTGTGATATCTTGCTAACTCGAAGACCTTGGCATAACCATGCAGCAGTAATACTTCCACGGTGCAGCTGTGTTTTCATTGTATGAGAAGGAAGAAGGCAAATCTATGATTAACTTAGGCGCACTTTCCTCAATAACTGGCATAACTTTCTCCTCTGCTTCATCATAATAGATGATCAAGGGTCTTCCTATTCCGTAGCCAGCTACATTCTCAATAACCTCTATTTCCTTCTCTGTCTCCTCATAAAACTAGGCCTCTCCATCATCCATCATCTTTTGGACTTTAACCAGAAAGTCACAATAATCCTGTATGATATGACCTCTATATTTATGGAATGGGCACCAATTCTGCACCCTCTTTGCAACCATTCTTAAACTGTCTACATCCCCCACCATTCTTGCCTTACCCATCTCGACCCATACTGTTAACATTGGAGTCTTGACTTTCCTGGCATCCCTTTTTACCCTTCTGACTTCCCCTATCCATACTGCATTTACCCGATTCTCAGCATGATCAGTCAATGGGTTTCTCGCTACATTCGGCCCATTCTTTGACCCAAACTTCACAACTCCGATACTGATTAAACTTTTGAATTTTTTTTAAGGCAATGCAATCCTCAGTTGAATACCCTACGTGATATGCGTAGTTGGTATTTGCTTTGCACCACCTTGGGTATGGTGGGGTCAAAGGTTTAAGATATACGGGCGCGACAAGTTGGCCCTATAGTAATTTGGCATATAGCTCACCTAGGTGGTAGGAATGGGATCAAATTGGGGTTTTTGATCGTTCCTTGGTGAACGTTGGTCATTTCACGCGGGACCTTGAGTATTTGGGATAGTGTTTCAGGGAAGGGTTATCTGTGGGGATATACAAGTTGGAAACGGCTGTTGTGGTATATTGGTATAAGGGAAAGGATTTTGGGTAAGGTGGTTCACATTGGGGTAGTAAGGATTATACCCCGTGTAAGGTGTAGGAGGTGCATAAGACTCACCCCCTTCCATTTTCTCGTTCTTAATGGCAGACTCTATCATCTCCCACCATATCTGCAAAGTCCTTGGTGGCACTCCCTACCAATTTATCATAATAAGGTGCTTTCAGGGTATTGATGAAAAGCATTGTAGTTTCTTTGTTGGTCAAAGGAGGTTGTGCTTGTGTAGCCAGGTCTCTCCATCTCTTAGAATATACTTTAAAGCTTTCAGTAGCTTTCTTTTCCATGTTCTGTACTGACAGCCTATCAGGTACCATATCAGATACATGTTTATAATACTCCGTGAATGCCCTGGCTAAATCCGTCCACGAACGAATCTTGGTATGACTCAGTTGATTGTACCATCGAGTTGTAGACCCTATCAAGCTATCTTGAAAATAGTGGATAAGCAGTTTCTCATTATCATCGTGCCCCATCATTCTTCTGCATTACATGGTCAGATGTGCTGATGGGTTGGTAGTCCCATTATATTTCTCAAAGTCTTATACTTTGAACTTTGGGGGAATTACCAGATCGTGTACCAAACTCATCTCTTTGGCATCCAGACTGCCAAATAACTCTGCCCCTTCAACAGCCCTCAGCCTCTCCTCCAGCAGTTGATATTTTTCCTGGGATTCTGCCATTTCAACCCTCTTCAGCTCAATCATCTTTGCCTTTTCCTTTTCAGCAAGTTCCTCAAAGTCTGGAACATTAACATCCATTGGGTCAACCCCAAAATTAACTTTTCCGGGAACATAGTTTTGTGCCTCAGCAGCTAGCTGGATATAAACATAGGAGGCTGCCCCAATTGGCAGCTCTTGGCCCTTTTGCTGTATGTTTTCAAGTTGATCCTCTTTATTCACCACCCTTTTCCCGGTGACCGAATTCTCCCCCGGCCCTTTTTGTTTCATCATGGCACTCATCATTTCCATGAGTTTAGTCATCTGTTCCCGTGACTCCTCCTGAGACTTAGCCAACTGTTCCTGTAGTTCCCTTTGAGTTCTTTCCATTCTTTCAATTCTAGCAAGCTGATCGTTCTCCATAGCTCTAGCTTGAGATCAAGTATTGTAAGGGTGTCGAAAATCCGGTTCTTTCACTGTGCGACCAATTGTACCTTTAGTTTTGAAAATCATGAATTAGAAATTATTGACATTTTTTTTATAAATGTTTTATAAAAAATGCATGAATGAATGAATGACTAAATGTTTAATGAATGAATAAATGAATAATTATAAAGAATAATTGAATGGCTAAGTATATGAGTATGAATAAATGATATGCAGAATAAATGAATGAATAATTATAACTATGAATAAATGTATGAATGAACGAACAAAATATATAAAGGATAGAATAAGTGAATGATAAAAATATGTATGCACTTGAAAGTATAGGCCCCGGGATAATTCCAACCAAACGTTCTTTCATTAATTTCGTGGAATTAAATATATCAAAGATAGAATAAAAAGATCGCTGCCTAAGACAACTCCATAATTTTCCTTTCAAAGTGCTGTTACAAAATATTAGTCCTATAGTAACTCCCTCTGATCTTGGACTTTCCTTCACAATCTCCTTTTCATTGCCTTACTCTTCAATCTGACCCTTACTTGTTCATAGCCCCTTGACGCGTCAGCAGAAACATCACTGTGTATGCTTTCCTTAGCTTGCTTCTCCAGTTGATTGGTTCGAGCTTCCTCATGCTTTGCTCTCTCTTTCCAGTACTTACTCTCCTTCTTGAGGTTTTTAACCTCTTGCTCTCATTCCTCGGAAGTCTTAAGAGTTCCTTCAAATCTGAGCTCGAAGCGGGTATCTCTTATTCTCCAAGTGTAATTCTTGAAGATCACCCTTAGCAGTGTCCCTTTCTCTCTTGATCTTTTCCTTTTCTCTTTCTCGAGCTGATTCCCTATTTTTCATGTTCTCAAGCTCTTCTTGCAGCCGGGCAATCTCTTTGCTCATTTGGGCCTTTTCTTTTTCAAATTCTACCCTTGCAATTTCTAACTCTGATGGCACTTCCTTCGGTGGCGAACTCAAGAACTAAACTTCTTCCCCATTAGATGCCAACAACCTATCATTAATCATCCTTTCTCTCCATGCTAGGTAGTTGGGTGTGACGATGTCGGCATATCTGGCTACATTTATCCGACGGGTCTTTTTTCATGCTTCAATTATTTCCCACACTTTTCCTGAGTAACCTTTTTCTCCATAGGTGAATAATAGACCTAGTCCATGAGTCGCGGGTGTGAACTGCCGAGATTCAACATGTTTTTGCACCAACAAAGGTGCATAGCTCACGGCTCCCCAAATCCCGAGTAGTGGAACCCCTGACTTGTCTCCGCATTTGTAAAATATCGACATAGGGAGATTTCGAAACAGGTTGATCCACTGCTCTTCATTTCTGTCTTCGGGCCAATCTATTTAAGGAATTCACTGATCGGTACTAGAGTTTTCAAGTATCGTTTGAAAAAGAAATCTTCCCTTCTCCAAAAATGACTCTGAATCCAAATATAGAGAAGCTGCATACATCCCCTGAATCTTCCTTTTCCTTCCCTTTTGCAAAAGTTCAAAGATCGAATAGTTTCTACTAGGATGGCTGGAGATGGATTTATCTTATGCCTTAACTTCTCAAAAAGGTCAACTATGGCCAACTCGACACGTCCTAGTGTCTCCGGGAAGATAACCAAACCATATATGGCTAAGGCAAAAATATCCCTAGCAATCTCTCTATTCGGGTGACTTCGGATCAAAGATTGGAGGGCATCCCAAGGAATACACTCACTTATCCCTTTCTTAACCCCATGATCGTCGACCCATTTAATATCCATTCCCACAATTTGAGCTAACTTCTTCTTAAACCCTAATGTCTTTGAATCCTTTAAATAAATCCGATCCGGGATGGTATCCTCAATACGCAACAAAGCTGAATATTCCTCTATGGTCGGTGTCATGTCTTTCTTGTTGAAGGTGAAACATCGGTAAGCCAGTGTCCAGAAATGTACCATAGCCCGAATCAACTCACTGGTAATCTTAACCGCATCAATAATGCTATGTCTCCATATATCTGAGTGAAAACCCTCTTTTTTTACATATCCCATTGATTCCAAATATCTATCAACCCTCGGAGATCATTTTGCCAATAAACTAAATCTACACGTTTTGGCAATGCTGATATATATCCCAACTTTAAACAATCCCCATCTCTTCGCTGATCTAACTCCGAACACTGTCGCACCCCTGCATGCTCTTCCACTATCGAACTAGCCTGACCTTCCATGAAAACCCTCTTGATTGAAGATTATCCTGAGGCCAATAATTTTTCCTATGCGATATCATGACACAAAAAAAAATGCATGAAAAAGAAACAAGTCAGTAGAGGTGAAGAAATCAAATAATAACAAAATAATACAACAAATGTCCCAATGGAAATTTGGCATTATGACGCCTTTGGGGACAGAATTTTGAATCTATGATGGGCAAAACGATGTGCATTCATCACTGCCCGATTTGCAAAATTTACTCAGGATGTAACATAGGTAATAAAAGGTTAGAAGTGTCCCTAACTTCGGTAATTCTATCAAAAATCTGGTAGAGCTTCGCCTATGTTGGCTCTATGGTTCACTATATGTGGGTGAATCAAGTTATAAAAAGGTCTGAATTGTTCCTAAATGTCGCCTGTGAAGGCTAGTAAGGCACCCCGATAAAAGCGGGTTCAATTCGTAGAATATATTTCCCTAGCCCATGCGGATTGTTAATCACGGGAGCTTAGGTAATTTATACTCCGAAAGTATTTTGCTAACCCATGCGGATTGTTAATCACGGGAGTGTAGCTACTTTACTTCCACTTAAAGGGACGGAACCTGGGTGTACGGCTCATGATATGCAAATGCAAGTGCAATGTGCAATGTGCAATGTGCAATGTGCGTGAGGAAGCACAACAAACCTTTCACCACCTATTTTACAACCCTGATTCTAAATGCCCCAACAAGATTAGACAACATAAATCATCAATTAATCAATAAATGAATATATGCACCAAAATAACCAGAGAACAATTATAATATGTATGCATATAAATATGGACATATTTAAGAGCATTTAATTATTTTTGAAATTCTCATTTTTTTAATATGCGAATTAAAATTAAATACCAATTAAATCCGACAAAATCGAGACTTTGATAACACATGACTAATTCTAGGCCTGACTCTCTATATGTCCCCAGTGGAGTCGCCAAGCTGTCGATACGTGATCCCGTCGCGGGGACCCGTTCGAGTGAGGGGGAAACAGAAGCAGAGGGAAAGACGACTTAATTCCTCTAGATTGAAATAAAAGGTCGAGGGTTGATGCACCCAAAAGAGTGTATCTTATTTAACCTTGCACTAAAAAGATAAATTGTAAGTATAGTAGTTAGCAAGGGTCGAGTCCTCAGGGATTGGGTTTTAGTTTATAAGTTAATAGTTTAAAACTTAAATTCGAGAACAATAAAAGAAAAGGGGTTTTTGAAGCCAGATTTAAACTAAAGTAAATAATAAGAATAAGATGCAAGGCGGTATAACCAGCCAATAAAAATATATATACTAAATTAGGCGGTATAACCAGCCAATAAAAATATATATACTAAATTAGGCGGTATAACCAGCCAATAAAAATAAAACAAAGTTAATATACAAATTAGGCGGTATAACCAGCCAATAAAAATAAATATAAAAAATAAGCAAACTAAAAGTAAGAAAACAAATAAGTAAGAAGAATCAAATATGAAAAATATGGTTAAGGTTTCATTCTCCACCACTAGACATCATTAAGAATCAATTTCAGATCTATCAATATCAACCAACTATCAAAGTTAACAACCGTAGATAACAACAAGCTCTGTTACCCCAATCTTTCCTTAGTTTGTCGTTAAATAGAACAAGCTCTCTATTTAATCTCTAACCATTAAATAACCTAGAATAAGCTCTCTAAATTCAATTTAATGGCAGCTTTATGATGAGAAAGATAGGTTGATCTAAGCAACAAACACATAAGCTCAGATTGTTCAACTTAGGTTATGTTCCACTTTGCAATTATTGAAAACTTGACCATAATCATTAATCACAAATTGCCACTTATGAATAGGAAATCAAGACAATTACACGGATCAAGACTCCTAAACTAGCAATAGATAATTATCAAGATCTATCTAGTTGTACACCTAAATAAATCAAGACAACATCATGAACAATTCTTGTAGAAGAACATAAGCAACTTTGATAGAAAATTAATGATAGATAGAATCTGAAAATCAATCACAAAACATGTCTAGGGCTTTGAAATCACCCTTAACCAAATAGAAGTTTAGCCTAGCATAGGCATTATAAACATAAACATAAAATTAAAGATAATCTAAGAAGAAAATAAAAGAAAGAAAGAAGAAGAGGAAGAATATTAATTATCCAACCTCTTGCTCTCTCTAAAGAAAAAGAAAACTAGAGAAAAGAAAGAAAACTAGAGAAAAGAAAGAAGAAGAAAACTTAGAGAATTTTATTAAAATGGCTAATATCCTACCTATGTACAATATTATCCTCTACAATCATCCAAGCCCCTCTATTTATACACATTTTGGAAGGCTAAATGACAAGAGACAAGCTTTACAAATTTCAAAGGTAGGTATAATAGGTGGGTGAATTTTTCTAACAATTTTCGTCATATTGTATGACAATTTTGATCAGCCAACTTGATGGTCGATTTCGTCAATGTTGGAGGCCTGATCTGATCACATGGTCTTCTAGAAAAAGGTTCCCCTATCAGTTAAGGATCCATAGCCGTTGGAATCAGCTCATTTGCTGATGTGGATAAGCAGATATGGGCAAAATACGAAAACAGGTCAGCACAGACGTCATTGCACATCAGCCAACTTGATGGTCGATTTCGCTAGGGAAAACGACTCCGTTTCAAGAAGTATAAAACATGAAAAAGATAGATATGCCTCTTAGCTTTGCACGGCTACCAATTTCAGCTTTATTGCTTCAGTGAAACTCCAGATATAGCTGATATGGCAAAATGTGTCGGAACTGGAACTGAACTGGATTTGCCCTTAATTCTAGTAATCTGAAATCACTCAAAGAAACTTGTGAAAAACACCAAATTACATAAAAATATAAAAGATCATAAACACAATTAGACTAAACAATAATAACTCGTATTTGACACAAAACAATAATAAAACATAACTAAAAACTATATAATTATACGAGTTATCACACCCCCACACTTAGATTGTTGCTAGTCCCTAGCAACGACTCAATAAAAATAAAATAAGAAAATCTAATCTAATCCACTTTCGTAGGAAATCACGGTGGCACTTAGCATGTGACACAAGCCTTTAAACCCCTAGGTGTCCCTAGTGGACGAGTTTAGTCTCGTGAGGGTTTACTAGAACGATACCCACAAACATTGAAAAATTAAAATATAAATAAACTTCATATAAATAAACTACATATACTAAAAATATTTACTCCTAATTCTTTCAATACAAATTAGAGACAATATTTGAACAAGTCTTATAAACTAATCAATAGCTTAAAAAAATTTCACAAAAAATCATGCTTGAATGTAAATTGTTTGAGTTAAGCCAATATTAGCGTAACATATCTCAATCAAAATAGTGCATGTTCAAATTTAATCTCAACTTCTCACATGGGATACTCTCTTGATTTTCACTCTTT
Organism: Fremontodendron californicum; assembly: GCA_030761205.1. Classification (NCBI taxonomy): domain Eukaryota; kingdom Viridiplantae; phylum Streptophyta; class Magnoliopsida; order Malvales; family Malvaceae; genus Fremontodendron; species Fremontodendron californicum. The sequence goes on along the minus strand of JAULJL010000020.1, from coordinate 19,300,718 downwards.
AAAGTAGTGGTAAAGTGTTTACACTCAATCAATCTCATGAAAACACTTCTACCATATGCTTGCTTGTCCATCTATTCTCCACTAAAAGATCATGCAACTTCATAAATCAAGAGGTCTTTAATCAAGGTTGTAATGGGGCCAAGGGGTTTGTAATGTGGTTGAAGAACAAAAGGATAAAGATATCACAAAGGTTCCAAAGAGTTCATAAAGTTTAGAGACATAAAAAGATTATACAAAGAAACTTCTCAAAACTCTTTACAAGTACATAGTCACCTAGGCCGGATATTCATGTTGGGCCTTTTCTTCATTCTAAACAACTTTGTAACATCTTTTTCTTTTTCCACAAATTCAAGAGATGATTCATTTTTTTTTTATATAGGAATGTATTTGCCAGTATTCCATTTCTTTTTCTCTTGACTTTTCTTTTCTTTTCCCCCCACACTTATTTCTTGTTTCTAACCCAAATTTTTAACTAAAAATATCCCTTGTCTTTGCAACTTGTCTCAAAACATCCTAATTCATCTTTGGAACAAAGGTAAAGATATAAGTATATTTAGGTTAGGGACAAGTTATGGTTACCAAAGAGATAGCTTATTCAATGTAGGCTCAAATTGGTTCACTAAGGGTGTGTTCTCTTGGAACATCAATAAGGGATGGCTGTTTGGCCCTGGCTAAAAATCCTAATGCCTCTATCATATTCATGTTGTCACATGTATCAATATAGTCTCAAACGGTTTAAAGCAAGTTCTAGAGAATCATGTAATCATAAGAGCACTCAAGAAAGAAATTAGATTGATTTGTATAATGCATCAATCATTTTAGGCTCAAAAACTCACAAGGATGATTATACAAGTCAGATTAAGTCTAAACATGCTTCTTTCTCAATCAACATATCATATTAACATTGGCTCATAAAAAGGTTGACATCAAGCTCAATTCTCATGAAAATCTTCTCACTAATAAATATGTTTTAGACTTATGCAATTCATATCTCATCATTGTATTAAAAAGGAACTAAAACACACTAAAAAATAATAATAATAATAAAGACTCATAAAAAAAAATAGTAGACAGAAATAAAAGAAATCCTAAATCATTCCCCCCACACTTAATTCTTACATTGTCCTCAATGTAAGTCTATTAACTCAAATGAAAGAATCATGTGTAAGAGAAAAGAACTAATAACATAAGAATAGGAACAACTAAGACTCAAAACAAAACAAAACCATGTAACCTAAATAATCCTAAAATACTAAACAAAAATTAACAAGTAAACATAAAAAGATTAAAATCAAACTGACAAGGTATGTCTCAAGTCTCCCTTACTCAGACCTTGTTCATAATGAATACTTCTAAATTGCTTAAAACACAACAAACTCTTTTTTTTTTTTTTTTTTTTTTTTTTAAAAGAAGAAATCAAACTGACAAGGTATGTCTCAAGTCTCCCTTACTCAGACCTTGTTCAGAATGAATACTTCTTAATTTTTTTTTTTTTTTTTTTTTTAAATTAGCAAAATATGTCCCTTACCCCCTACTAAAATATGGCATTGTCCCCAATGTCAAATTTTAAAGGTAGAATTTAGGAGATATTACCTGCAGAGGTTGCTAACCACTTATTATAACTGAGACACAACAAGCAAAATGTTAGATAATGTCACAAAGACAAAGTGCAATCCACTCCTTGCTCGTCCATATCTCTTTTTCTTTTTCCGAGCGTTTGCGAAACAACCGTAGCAGATAAACACTCATAAGCTTGGAGCTTTTTAAGTAAATCTTCAATGGTTGTAGCAGAAATTATGGTTCTCCTTGCCTCTGAAAACATGAATCCATTATCCACAGCATTATCTAAATATAAAAGCAAATTACTAAAATAACCATTAATATTAAGCAAACCAATGGGTTTCTTATTTGTGACCAAAGATGACCAAGAAGCCACGCAAGCTATTTCTTCCAATGTACCCAGACCTCCTGGTAAAGCAATGAATGCATCGGCAGAATGGTACATGATTGTTATCCGTTCAGGGACACTCCAGACTTGTATTTCCTTACCCACGGTAGGTCCACAAAAACTTGTGAATAGTTTTGGCACGATTCCTAGAACTGGACTTCCTCCGGCGTGTGCTGCTGTAGCGACTGCTCCCATTAAACCCGTACTACCGCCTCCATAAATCAACTAGATCTTTTGTAGGGCAAGTATTACTCCAACTCTTATGGCTTCATCAGCGAATATGTTATTTTTCCCTGGATAAGTACCTCCAAAAACACAAATTTTTTTAATGCGTTGGGACGAAGTACTTTCCATTTTTTTTTTCTTTTTTTTTTCTTTTTTTCGAGTGCCTGAAAGAGAATGAGTACATGGTGTAATATATAGAGGACTGAGTAGTGAATCAGACAAGAGTAATAATGTCGCCGAAAGTGTATCTGACCTGTCAGAAGAAAATGTTAACCTAACAAAAGATTTTTGCGTGATTTCAGGAAGAAAATCAAAAAGAGAAGAAAAATCAACCGTAAAAGTCAAGAGTAATAATGTCGCCGAAAGTGTATTTGACCTGTCAGAAGAAAATGTTAACCTAACAAAAGATTTTTGCGTGATTTCAGGAAGAAAATAAAAAAGAGAAGAAAAATCAATCGTAAAAGACAAATAAAAAAAATGAGAATAATTACACAAATCGAATAACACGTAAATTAAACCGAAATAAAGTTATTGCAAATCAAACCAAAAGCTGAGAAGTCATTTATTGTAGTTGTGATTGTGGCTCACATCTTCCTCTGGTTTTACGTCCAGAAACGGCTTAAACGCCTTCTATGAGTCGAGGATATGCTTCCCATCCAGTTTTCTTACAAGCTGGCAAACAGGGTCTTTTAACATCAGATTCCCAAGATGTTGCCATTCCCTTTGGAATTGCGGCCATAAATCAAGAATTTCTCTTTGTACGTCTCCACTAGGATGCGTCTCAAGAGAAAGTTGGATATTACCCAAATTCTCCTTACTCAGTCCATCCTTAATGAATTCAATTTTATCATCTCGATTAGAGGACGGAATCCCAATAGAACGACATTTACCATTACACGTCCATCGTGAACATTTGTGGCAATTTGAACTCATGCGCTTTGCTCGTCGCTTCTTTGCAAAAGTGCTTCTACCTGTACCTGGTAAATGCAAAACAGGAAGATATTCATCTTCACGTACCTTGGCTTCAATTATCCAACGTATGTCTCCAGGAATCCCTTTGTGCATAAGCATTCTTAATCTTTCAAATCGAACTTGGTAAAGCTTCAGTAAAATATTTCGAGGAAAGGGAGGAAATCGTTTCTGCAATCTTGTGAGAATATCATCTATCCTGAAAAAAAAAATGAAAAAAAATTGAAATAAAAATTGGAAGAGAAATTTATATACAATATCAGTTTTGTGGGTAGCTGATGGAACCGATTTAAATAATCACGGAGTACCGTTATCCGCCATTTAACCGGGGTTAAAAAAAATAAAAATTATATTTACATCTAGTTATTTTCAAAACAAGGATCAAAAAAAAAAAAAAAAACAACATAAAAAGACTCAAAAATAAAACACTCTAAATAAAATCCTAAATTCTTCCCCCCACACATAATTCTTACATTGTCATTAATGTAATGCTATTATCCCCCAATGCAAGAATTATATGTAAGAGAAAAGAACTATTAAACAAAAGAAACTTATGCAGCCTAAATGAACTTAAAAACAGTAAACACAATTAACAAAGAAACATAAGAAATAAAAATAAAAACAATAAAAATAATAAAAGAAAAAGGAAAAGAAAGAGAAAGCAAATCTGAATATGGAAGGTTGGCAATTTCATCTTTAATTGGGCTGCCTTCCCAATTAACACTTGAGTTAGTGTTTTGAATCTAACCAACACCCCTTCTTGGCTTTTTACGCTTGTCAGGCTCATACATGAAATTTTCCAAATTTATGCGTTTGAGAGGTAGCTTTCTTTGCACAACAGTGGATGTATTCTCCATTACAAGTATTATTCCATCATCCTTGGTGGTGCATATCTCATCGAGGAATGATGCATCTTTTGGTACTTGTTGAATGACATCCACAAACAAACTGTTTAAGGTTTCCAGCGTGTCTTGTTCATGTTCATCCTCCTTGAACTTTGCGAATCTACTAGGAAAAGGTGGAGAAGAAACATTAGTAAAAATTGGAATCTCAAACGTTACCTCAGGTGCTGAAATACTCTTATTTGGATCATTGGCTTCATTATCCTCAAGAATAGAATTCATCTCTAATTTTGTCTCATCCTCATCTTGTTCCTCATTCCTCAAGGTCACAATAGTAGTATTCTCCTTTGGGTTAATCATTGTTTGGGCAGGGAGTTCTTCAGATCTTTGTGCTACCCATCCCACCATACTACTAGTCAATTGGATCATTTGCTTTTCCAAACTCTGGATGCTTGCCCTTGTTTCCTGTTGAAATTGCAATGTATTAGTAACAAGAGAATAGACAAGATCTTCTAAAGAAGTACCTGAGTTTTGAGTCATATGTGGTGGTTGAAAAAGATCTGGTTCTTGGGACCATGATTGATTGAAGCTAGATGGATGAGTGTAATTGGCATAAGGATCTACTTCTTGGTAATTTTTCGAGTAGCCATAATTAGTATGATCCCACCATCCCTCATGGTAAGTGTTTGAGTAATGATCATACTGTTGGTCTTGGAACACTTGATGGCCTTGACATCCTCCCATGGCCAATTGTTGAACTGGGAAGGTGAGATTGGCTTGTTGATTCTCCATGTTCATGTATGCCACCAACTCTTCAAGTGTTAGATTGCTCAATTCCATCGTTTTTTTTTTTTTTTTTTTTTTTTTTTTTTCAAAATTTGATCAGAAAAACCCGTATGTACAAGAAAATAAAACTCATTAGAACTGAAAATAAGAATAAACCAAGTAACAAATAAACTAAAGAAAACAATCCCCGGCAACGGCGCCAAAAATTTGATGCACCCAAAAGAGTGTATCTTATTTAACCTTGCACTAAAAAGATAAATTGTAAGTATAGTAGTTAGCAAGGGTCGAGTCCTCAGGGATTGGGTTTTAGTTTATAAGTTAATAGTTTAAAACTTAAATTCAAGAACAATAAAAGAAAAGGGGTTTTTGAAGCCAGATTTAAACTAAAGTAAATAATAAGAATAAGATGCAAGGCGGTATAACCAGCCAATAAAAATATATATACTAAATTAGGCGGTATAACCAGCCAATAAAAATATATATACTAAATTAGGCGGTATAACCAGCCAATAAAAATAAAACAAAGTTAATATACAAATTAGGCGGTATAACCAGCCAATAAAAATAAATATAAAAAATAAGCAAACTAAAAGTAAGAAAACAAATAAGTAAGAAGAATCAAATATGAAAAATATGGTTAAGGTTTCATTCTCCACCACTAGACATCATTAAGAATCAATTTCAGATCTATCAATATCAACCAACTATCAAAGTTAACAACCGTAGATAACAACAAGCTCTGTTACCCCAATCTTTCCTTAGTTTGTCGTTAAATAGAACAAGCTCTCTATTTAATCTCTAACCATTAAATAACCTAGAATAAGCTCTCTAAATTCAATTTAATGGCAGCTTTATGATGAGAAAGATAGGTTGATCTAAGCAACAAACACATAAGCTCAGATTGTTCAACTTAGGTTATGTTCCACTTTGCAATTATTGAAAACTTGACCATAATCATTAATCACAAATTGCCACTTATGAATAGGAAATCAAGACAATTACACGGATCAAGACTCCTAAACTAGCAATAGATAATTATCAAGATCTATCTAGTTGTACACCTAAATAAATCAAGACAACATCATGAACAATTCTTGTAGAAGAACATAAGCAACTTTGATAGAAAATTAATGATAGATAGAATCTGAAAATCAATCACAAAACATGTCTAGGGCTTTGAAATCACCCTTAACCAAATAGAAGTTTAGCCTAGCATAGGCATTATAAACATAAACATAAAATTAAAGATAATCTAAGAAGAAAATAAAAGAAAGAAAGAAGAAGAGGAAGAATATTAATTATCCAACCTCTTGCTCTCTCTAAAGAAAAAGAAAACTAGAGAAAAGAAAGAAAACTAGAGAAAAGAAAGAAGAAGAAAACTTAGAGAATTTTATTAAAATGGCTAATATCCTACCTATGTACAATATTATCCTCTACAATCATCCAAGCCCCTCTATTTATACACATTTTGGAAGGCTAAATGACAAGAGACAAGCTTTACAAATTTCAAAGGTAGGTATAATAGGTGGGTGAATTTTTCTAACAATTTTCGTCATATTGTATGACAATTTTGATCAGCCAACTTGATGGTCGATTTCGTCAATGTTGGAGGCCTGATCTGATCACATGGTCTTCTAGAAAAAGGTTCCCCTATCAGTTAAGGATCCATAGCCGTTGGAATCAGCTCATTTGCTGATGTGGATAAGCAGATATGGGCAAAATACGAAAACAGGTCAGCACAGACGTCATTGCACATCAGCCAACTTGATGGTCGATTTCGCTAGGGAAAACGACTCCGTTTCAAGAAGTATAAAACATGAAAAAGATAGATATGCCTCTTAGCTTTGCACGGCTACCAATTTCAGCTTTATTGCTTCAGTGAAACTCCAGATATAGCTGATATGGCAAAATGTGTCGGAACTGGAACTGAACTGGATTTGCCCTTAATTCTAGTAATCTGAAATCACTCAAAGAAACTTGTGAAAAACACCAAATTACATAAAAATATAAAAGATCATAAACACAATTAGACTAAACAATAATAACTCGTATTTGACACAAAACAATAATAAAACATAACTAAAAACTATATAATTATACGAGTTATCAAGGGTATGAAAACGGCCTCGGAAAAAGTCATGGAGTCGCCACCAATCTTTTTTGGCTAGGTGTGATCGTCCACCTATTAAAACCGATTTTGTAAAACAATTTAAAATTAATTAAAACATTTTTAAAACCAATTTCAAGTCTGCGTTTTTAAACCAGAGAAATCAAAGAAGCGGGTTCGGGACTCGGTTATGTGAGGGGAAGGATTAGCACCCCCACAACACCCGTATAAAATAATACCTTATTAATCATGTGTTATCTCAAGTCTCAATAAAAAAGTCGGTTTTAGATTTGGCATTTCAAAATAATTTTCAATTTAAAGAAAAATAATTCCATTTTTTAATTGAAAATGATCCGAAATTTATTAATTCAAAGTTTTCCTACATTTCCCGACAAACTCGGCAAAATATAGAAATTTTTATTTATTTGGAAAAATCTCCGAATCATTCTCGTTTTTGAAAGAAAGATATTCCTTTCTTAATGATAATTGATGATATCCTCCCCAGCAAACCCGGCAGAGAACTCACGAATTATTTTAACTCGGGAATATCTTTATTTTTATTGAAAGCCATTATCTTTTTTAAAACATTTTTTAAAAATATAATATAAACATGTATGACATAGTAAAGATGACATAGCAAAGTCTAGATAATATAATGCAACCTAAATGATATGGTATAATTTAAAAGGCATAGCATATCTTAAATAAAATGAGATATCCTAAGTATCATGACATTCTAAATGAAATGAATAAGATTTAAATGATATGGAAAATTCAAATGACATGGCATATCCTAAATAAGATAATCTAAATGACATAGAATATTATCTAAGTGACATGGAATATGAAATATAAAATAATGCTATCATGAAATATGCATGAAAATAAAATAACAAAATGCATGAACATAGTATATGCTAAATAATGTGACAACAATAAATAACTAAAATAAAAAGCATAGGATAGCCTGAAATATTCAACACCATATGGAAAACAATATAACATCATAAAAATGTAAATCAAAATAATAATAATACCACAGAAAAATATCATAGCAAAAATCACATATTAAATAAAATGCATGAACATGGAAAATGCAATGCATGAAAATGTATTTTTTTCCTTTAAATAAGGAAATCCGTATATCTAAGAAGATATCCGGCTACCTTAGGAAAATATATCAAATTAAATCTTCAAAAATCAAAATACTTTGTGATTTATTTGAAAACAATTTAAGAGACTTGAATAAATATTAAAACCTTAGCCAAAACCTTTGAAAATGGCTCTAATTTCCTAAGTTTAAAATCCCGGACTTGACCACCCTTAACCCGAGATGTATAAAATCATTTTTAAAGTTTAAAAATACTTAGAAACTATCCTAATACAGTAGCTAATGCTTCTAACCAACCCCCCTCTAAATGCCTTAGCCAAATTCAAGAATTGTTTTTCTTTTGAATTCAAATCTACCTCTACTGTCCGGTTTTGACACACGATTTTTTAGCCTATTTTTAAAAATCCAAAAAAATCTAAAACAACTACTGGAGACTCAGAACATGTAAACTACATGAGAAAAAATTGGCTTAATTTTCTAATTAAAGATGACTGCCCAGAAAAATCGGGAAAGTATGAGTATTGGATGAAAAATTATTTTGCCAAAACACATTTTTTTGCCATTGATAAAATCATTTAAAAATCAAAGTAAAAATGTTGGAGACTCTCATAAAGACCTACAAACAGTAGCTAAAACCTTTAAAAACCTTGGACAAGAATTGGCTAAGTAAAAAAAATCACAAAGATAGAATAATCAATTTGATGACCCTTTAATTTTCCACAAGTATGCTCAATGAGCATGACTTTGAGCCATTGATTGGCCTATGTCATTTATCATGTGGCATGACATGAAATTCATGAAAATACAGCAAAGTGAATGCATGAAATGCATGGTTTAAAGCCTAAGTGATATGAAAAATGCATGGCATAAATAACCTAAATGCCTAGCATGAGTTTGCATGGCAATAAATGCTATTCTAACTTAACATGCATGAACTAGTGTCTAAATGACATGGAAAATGACATTAAAGATAATGAAAATGGCTTAGTGCCTAAATGACATGGGAAATGATTTGGCATGTGAAAATGGCCTAAAGTCTAAATGTCATGGAACAACAACATGGCATATGAAAATAGCCTAATGCTTAAATGACATGGAATAATAAAAATAGCCTAAAGCTAAATGACATGTGAAATGACATGGCATATGAAAATGGCCTAAATCTAAATGACATGTAAAATGACATAGAATAATAAAATGACCTAAACTTAAATGACATGGAATAATAAAAAATGGCCTAAAGCTAAATGACATGGCATATGAAAATGGCCAAATGTCTAAATGTCATGGAAAAATAACATGGCATATGAAAATGGCCTAAAGCTAAAAGAAAATACAATGGCCGAATGGCCTAGGAACCAAAGTGTTGTGAGAAATGTCATGTAAAATGACCTAACTAAATGCTATGGAAGATGTTATGAAAAATGGAAATGGCCTAAACTATATGAAAATAGCCCCAAGATGCAAAAATATGACATAGGTCGAAAGAACAAGATGGTTAGAAAGAATATAAATATACATAAAGATAAACAATAATAGAAATAAACAAGTTAAAGTAATCAAATAAATAACAAAGAGATGAGCTCCATGGTTGGTACATTGGACAAAGCCCCGCCAACCATTATCTCTTGATTTTCATCAAGGTCTGAAGCCTTTTCAATCTCAAAATCATAAAAAAAAAAAAAAAAATTAATAACTAATGTAGAAAAAATATGGAGATGAGCTCCATGGTTGGTACATTGGACAAAGCCCATCCTAACCATTATCACTTGATTTTCATCAAGATCATGAAGCCTAACCATTGTTTTATTTATTTTTGAAAAGCAAGAACAACAAGAAAGATGTAAAATAAATGGTACGAAATCACATGGAAAACAAAACATAAAGTGTGAGGAAGAAGAAGAAAAGATCTAGTAGCAATCGTAGAATGGCTACCTTAACAAAAGCTTTCTTCCTTTCTTTCAAAAACCTTTTTTTTCTCCTTTATCTACTGACTTCCCCTCCTAAATGATCAGCCTATATGGAAAAAATAAAACATTCCCCCTTTCCCTCTTGCTTGGCCGAATGGCCCCTCAACCATAGGATGATTTTTGCACTTTTTCTCCTCCAATCTTGTCTCTTTGATTAAGATATTTTCATGACAACATAAAATTTTCATTTTGCCAATTGATAGCAGCCCTTAAGATGTGTACTCAGCCCTTGTAATAACCTCAACCCTTAGATGAAAAAGAGGACCAATCCCATGCATTCCCTTGCTTGGCCCTTTGAGTTCCTACCTTTGGATGAGTTGTGCTCTTCCATTCTTGATCATTGGATGAGGACAACATAAAAATGACATCTTGTAGATTAAATCCAGCCCTTAACATGTGTACTCATCCCTTGTACATGGCCTAAGCCATTGGATGAAAAGGAACAATCCTATGTACTTCCTTGCTTGGCCAAATGGATGTCCACCTTTGGATGAGTTGTACTCTTCCATTCTTGGCCATTAGATGAGGGTTCTTTCATGACAAATAAAAATATGATCTTGGCATTTAAACTTGGCCATTGGATGGTGCCTACAACTTTCCTACAAGGCACCTAAGCCATTGGATGAGAGGGGACCATTTGCAAGGTGTTAGTGGCAGCATGTGAGCTTGATAGTGACTAAGGAATTAAATTGATCAAGCTTCCTTCTTCTCCTCTATGCTGGCCGATCAAAGGAGGTAAAATCCTAGCAATTCTTTCTTCTTTCATATTTTTCTTAATTACAAACTTGCCCTTTTCGGTTTCTTTGATAAAATGATCTTTTTGACCCCTGAACCTAAATAAATAGCAAACGGACTCCAAATTTAAATTTATTTTTTCAATACTTCCAAAATAATAAAAAATTGAATTCTGGAAGTTTTCAAAAAATTTCGAGTCCATTTGCTATTTATTTCCAAAATTACCCCTTTTATGCATCCTAACTTTAACATTTTTAAACGAGCTCCGAATCCAAATTTTTCTTCACCAATTTCTTCCAAATAATTTAAAATTTTGATCTGGAAGTTTCATAATTTTTGGAGCTCATTTGCTATTTTTTCGAGATTTATCTGCTTGAATTACTGCATAGGGGACCCGAATTTTGGCAATTTTGCAAACGAACTCCGAATCAAGATTTTCTTTGACCAATCTCTTTCAAATAATTTAAGAATGATATCTGCAAATTTTCTGAATTTTTGGAGCTCATTTACTATTTTTCCAATATTTATCTGCTTGAATTACTACATAGTGGACCCGGGATTTGGCCATTTTACAAACGAACTCTTAATCAAGTTTTTTTTTCCCAATCTCTTCAAAATAATTTAAGAATGAGATCTACAAATTTTCAAAATTTTTGGAGCTCATTTACTATTTTTCCGGGATTTATCCTATTGAATTTCTACATATTAGACCCGGGATTTGGCAATTTTGCAAACGAACTCCGAATCAAGATTTTCTTTCGCCAATCTCTTTGAAATGTTTTAAGAATGAGATCTGCAAATTTTTAGAATTTTTGGAGTTCATTTGCTATTTTTCCCAAATTTTCCAATTTTGCCTTTTTGCCTCCGAAGCCCGGTTTTGCTCAAAACAAGTTCGATTTTTAGATTTTCTTCAAACTGAGCCTTGGGCTATCCTTGTTTAATCACTCCTCATCAATTAGGGGCTTTAGTCTTATCGAATCGGGCCATTTCTGTAATTCTTCCAAATTTCACTGAAATCCACCAAAAACCCTAATTCTAGGTTTTCTTTCGAATTGACTTTTCTTTCAGTTTTTTCCAAGTAGCTTCTTCATTACCCGTAGTCAGTGCTTATCTTTCATTTGGGACCTTCAATTTCGACCAATTTGATCGTCCAAGCACTTTTCCCCAAATATCTCGAACTAGGGTTTACCTTCTACTGAGATTTCGTAACCCAACTTCCGACCTCCATATCTTTCAATGTAGACCTCGGATTATCAAAATTATTTCACTATCTTTCAATTGAAATTCAAATCTTAATTTTGAAAGTGGGTTAACTTTTTTAGTAGTTGACTTTTTCTGTCTGCTTTCTTAGACTAAGTCTCGGAGTACCACCTGTAGGGTGAGAAAAGGCTTTTTGCATTCTGAATCATCAATTTAGGAAGAAAACATACCTGATTTAGGGTTTCGGACAAAATTAGGTGTCTACATGCCCGTATCGAAATGATGGAAAGGGTTCAGAAGGAACTACAAGAGCAATTGGCTAAATCCCAAGAAGAATCAAGAGAGCATATGGCCAAGCTTATGGAAATGATGAATGCCATGCTTAGGCAGAAAAGATCGGTTGACGATTTAGTTGTGGGAGGAGTGGTAGTAAATCAAGAGGGCCGATCTAAAGCCATGCAATTAAATGGCCAAACATCCCAAAATGTTGGGAATGAGCTTCCGACAGGGGCAGCGCCTTTTGTTAATATCCAACCGATGGCAGAAGCACAGAACCATGCTCCCAAAATTGTTAACATTGGGGCTGACCCAACTGAACCTGTTGATGTTCCGGATTTTGAAGAGCTCGCTGAGAAAGAGAAAGCAAAGATGGCCAAATTGAAGAAGATTGAATCTGCTGAATCATAAAAAAAGTATCAGTTATTGGAAGAGAGGTTAAGGGCCATGGAAGGTGCAGAATTGTTTGGCAGCTTGGATGCCAAGGAAATGAGTCTGGTGCATGGCCTAGTAATTCCCCCTAAGTTTAAGGTACGAGATTTTGAAAAGTATAATGGGACCACCAACCTGTCGGCACACTTAACCATGTACTGCCAAAAAATGACGGGGCTTGACGAGGATGAAAAGTTGCACATTCATTGCTTCCAAGACAACTTAACAGGTTCTGCAACCCGTTGGTATAATCAGTTTATCGATACTAAGATCCTCTCTTGGATGGATTTGGCCAGAGCCTTTATGGAATATTACAAGCACGTATCTGATATGATACCTGACAGATTATCGCTGCAAAACATGGAGAAAAAAGCTACTAAAAGCTTCAAGGAGTATTCTCAAAGATGGAGAGATCTGGCCACTAAAGCGCAACCCCCTCTGACCAGTAAGGAAACTACGATTCTTTTCATCAACACTTTAAAGGCACCATATTATGACAAGTTGATGGGTAGTGCCACAAAGAATTTTATGGATATGGTCATATCCGGTGAAATGATAGGAATCGCCATTAAGAGTGAGAAGATGGAAGGTGGAGAATCTTCAACTCCAAAGAAGGCAATCCCAGTCCAAAAGAAAGAAGGGGAAACTCATGCAGTCAGTTATGACCACCGTCCCTATACAACTCTTGTACCTTATACACCTTACCTGACATACAATCCCTACTACACTGTCGTGAACCACCTTACCAAAACCCTTTTCCTTACATAGACATACCGCAACAACCATACCCAACTGGCATATCCCTACAAATAGCCATTCCCCAAAACACCGTACCAAACACCCAGAATATTATTCGCAATGACCAAAGACTACCAAGAAATAATCAAAAGCCTCAATTTGATCCCATTCCTACAACCTATGGTGAGTTATACCCTAAACTATTACAGGGACAACTCGTTGCAATAGTATACCTCCAACCTCTCAAACCACCGTATCCCAAATGGTATAACGCAAATGCTAATTGCACATATCATGAGGGAATTCAGGGACATTCGATCGAGGACTGCATCGCTTTTAAACGGAAGGTCCAAAGCTTGATTGATACTGGGGTTGTAAAGTTCGAATCCAAGAACGGGCCTAATGTTGTGGGTAACCCATTGCCCAATCACACGGAGGCCAAGGTGAATACGATTTTGTCAGGGGAAGTTGGCAGCATAAAAAGGGATATCAGTGAGGTGAAGACGCCAATGATAAAAGTATGGTTTGAAATGGTCAAGGCTGGGTTAGTTCAGGATGAAGCCAGTTTGAAAAGGGTTGCAAGCAAGACAGAGGATTTTTGTCCGTTTCACAAATGTGAGGGTCACACAATACAAAGGTGTGAAGGTTTTCTAGCCAAAGTTCAAAAAATGATGGATGAGGGCGAGGCCCAATTCTATGAAGAGACAGAGGAAGAGGTAGATATTATTGAGAATACAGCTGGTTATGGGGTGGACAGACCTTTGGTTATATACTATGATGAGCCGAAAGAAAAAGCTATCCCGATTGATAAAGGAATCGCGCCAAAGTTGATTATAGAGTTATCATCTTCTTTCCCATACAAGGAGAATACGGTCGCACCTTGGAGATATGATTGCAGTATGGTAACGTCGGGCTCTTCAAGTCAGCAAACAGTAATCGATATAATAGGTGTAGGACATCTAACTTGCAGTGGTAGATGTTATGCCCCCGAAACCGTTGAACAAAGTCCGATGGAAAAAGTAGGCGGATTTGACAAAGGTAAAAGAATAGCGGAACCAATCCATACAGAGATGTATCAGTCAAAGGGAATGGAGAAAAATTCAACCCTGGTTAACAAGGTGAAAGAGTCGATAAATAAGAAAGAGGCTTGTGAATTTTTGAAATTTATAAAACACAGCGAGTACAGTGTGGTAGAACAACTACACCGTCAACCAGCAAGGATTTTGATCCTTTCACTGTTGCTGAACTCAGAGCCGCATAGAAATGCCCTGCTAAGGATTTTGAATAAAGCATATGTGGCCAACAACATATCAGTGGAGAAGTTAGATCGGTTGTGGGGTACTCCACAGCAGATGATCATATTTTCTTCAATTATGATGAAATACCACCCAACAGTGTAGGATCTACTAAAGCCCTTCATATCATGACTACTTGCAAGGGGCACATTCTGCCACAAGTACTCCTGGATAATGGCTCTTCTTTGAATGTGATGCCATTGGAGACCCTATCTAAACTACCAGTCGACATGTCCTACATGCTACCAAGCCACACTATAGTTAGAGCATTTGATGGTACCCGACGGGAAGTGATGAGAACCATTGAGGTCCCACTTAAGATAGGTCTCTGTTCCTATAAAGTTGATTTCCAAGTTATGGACATTACCCCGTCTTACAACTGTTTATTGGGAAGGCCATGGATCCATTCTGCTGGGCCAGTACCATCATCTCTCCAACAAAAATTGAAGTTTCTAATGGAAGGGCGTCTGGTCAGCATATCGGGAGAGGAGGACATCATAGCCTCTGCTCCACTGATTCCCCCTACATAGAACCAAATGAGGATGCTGCAGGATGCTCATTCAAGTCACTGGAATTCGTTAATGCTATGTTCATTACTGAAGGACATAAAATTCCAGAGCCGAAGCTGTCCAAGAATACCAGGTTGGGGATGAGAAGGACAGTAGGGAAAGGCTGCAAAGCAGGAAAGGGACTAGGAAAATATCTCTAGGGATGGCTAGAGCAATTGAAGTAACCGGGAAGAAAGACCGATTCGGTCTTGGATATCTCTCAAAAGCTCACGAAAAGAGGAAACAAATGGAGAAAAACCGAAAGAGAAGGATGGCTCGTCTCTCGGGTATGGATATAGAGTGGGAGCCCATGACTTTCCTACCAATCCTTCACATCTTTCGTTCGGCTGGCTTTGAGTTTGGGGAGAAGGATTCCGATGATGTGTTAGTAATGATAGAACAAGCCTTTGAGAAGTTCTACACGAGCAAGGAATAACAGATGCAAGACGTGGTAATCTGCATGGCCGAGGAAGAAGGAATGGGAAATAGAAATGCAAGTTGGATGGTGCGTCCATGTCCACCGGGCTATGAATTAACAAACTAGAGTGCGACCGAGCTTCCTATAGTTTTTAGGTCTACTACAGAGTAATACTCTGAAAAAATCTTAATTTTCTCTATCCAAGGACATTAAGAATCTTTATATACGGGCTTATGTTTAAAACTCTTCATTTAATAAATAACAATCACGTTGTATTTTATTCATATTGATGTGTCCATATTCTTTCATTTTTGTTCTTTCATTTTCTTTCATTATTAATTGCCTATATGCCTTCCTATATTGTTTCTTCCTCATCTATTTGCAGGTGTACGGATGCGGAATATGAGGACTATCCTGTCAATAATTCTAAAATTGATTTTGAAAGACCCATTTGCACGGGTGATTTCGACGTCAACGAAAATGCCCAAGATTATGGTCTACCCCCGAATTAATTGAGAATAATATAACAAGAGGAGAAGCAAGTATTGCCTCATAAGGAGCTGTTAGAAGTGATAAACCTGGGCAGTGGAGAAAAAATAAAGGAGGTCAAAATTGGGACCTCAGTGCCACTATCAACAAAGTGTGAACTGATAGCCTTACTCCGAGAATATGTCGATGTATTTGCATGGTCATACCAAGACATGCCAAGGTTGGATCCCGATATTGTGGTTCACAAGCTCCCTCTAAGGCCATATTGCAAGCCAATTCAGCATAAATTGAGAAGAATAAGGCCTGGCATGCTATTAAAGGTGAAAGGAGAGGTGAAAAAGCAGTTCGACGTCGGGTTCTTAGAAGTGGCAAAATATCCGGAATGGGTAGCAAATATTGTCCCAGTTCCGAAGAAGGATGTCAAAGTACGAGTATGTGTTGATTATCAGGATCTGAATAGGGCCAGTCCTAAAGATAATTTCCCTTTGCCTCACTTTGATACCTTGGTGGATAATACGGCAAAGAGCTCTATGTTTTCCTTCATGGATGGATTCTCAGGGTACAATCAGATTAAGATGGCATCGGAGGATATGGAGAAAACCATATTTGTGGTGATGTGGGGAACCTTTTGCTATAAGGTGATGCTGTTTGGATTGAAAAATGTTGGGGCAACATACCAAAGAGCCATGGTAACTTTGTTTCATGATATGATGCATAAGGGGATCAAAGTCTATGTTGATGACATGATCGCAAAGTCACAAGGAGAAAATAAGCATGTTGCGAATCTTAAGAAGCTCTTCGAAAGATTAAGAAAGTTTCGACTCAAACTAAACCCGGCAAATGCACTTTCGGAGTCACTTCAGGGAAGTTGTTAGGCTTCGTCGTCAGTAAGAGGGGAATCGAGATTGATCCAGATAAAGTAAAGGCCATCCAGAACTTGCCACCACCTCGTACTCAAAAGGAAGTGAGAAGCTTTCTATGAAGATTGAATTACATTGCTCGATTTATTTCTCAGCTAACCGACAAATGTGATCCAATATTTAAGCTACTTCGAAAGCGTGATCTGGGAGAATGGGATGAAGGGTGTCAGATTGCCTTTGACAAAGTTAAGCACTATCTATCCAACCCACCAGTGCTAATGCCTTATGTTTCAGAGAAACCAATGATACTATATTTATCAGTATTTGAGAGATCTATGGGCTGTGTATTGGGGCAGTATGATGAGATCTGGAAGAAAGAACAAGCGATTTATTACCTCAGCGAGAAGTTCACTGAGTATGAGCTGAAGTATTCATCGGTAGAAAAGCTTTGTTGTGCCTTAGCTTGGACTGTTCAAAGGCTCAGACAATACATGTTGTACCACACGACGTGGTTGATTTCCAAGCTAGATCCCATCAAGTATATGTTAGAAGCACCCTCCCTGTTAGAAAGAATGGCAAGATGGCAAGTTCTGTTGTCAGAGTACGACATTGTGTATGTGAGTCAAAAAGTTATAAAGGGTAGCGCAGTAGAGGAGTTCTTAGCAAGTCGGGCGGTTGAAAATTATGAGCTTTTGAATTTTGATTTCCCTGATGAAGACTTCATGTGTGCCTCGCAAGAAGATGCGATTCCCCCTAAGAAGAAAATATGGAAAATGTACTTTGATGACGCATCTAATGCCATGGGGCACGGAATCGACGCAGTGCTCATATCCCAGAGGAAGATTATTATCCTTTCACTGCCAAATTAGATTTTGATTGTACAAACAATACCGCTGAATATGAGGCGTGTACTATAGGCCTTTGTGCTGCAGTAGACAGAAAGATCAAAACACTGGAAGTTTTCAGAGATTTATCCCTAGTGATATACCAACTACGGGGAGAATGGGAAATCCAAGACGCAAATTTAATCCGATACCGAGAGCTCATACTGAGTCTAACAGAGGAATTTGAAGAACATGAAGTTTTTTCCTCAATTAGTTTTAGACACCAAGTTCTCACTTGCCCGTCCTGTAATACATGCACGTGCTGTGTAATTCTTTGGAGGAGGATAGACTATATCAGCAAGTAACCTATTCAAATCAAGAACATGAAGTTTTTTCCTCAATTGACTGATAGGATCAAGGTTTAATAATAGCAAGAGAAACATCATTTTTTGTCCTTTGTATCAAATGAATCAACCTTTTCTTTGCTATTTCCTTCATCTGATAGAGTTAGAGTTCTTTCTTAATTTATTCTTTGATTTAATTAACCATGAATTATGTAAAAATTCATTAGTAAAAATAAAAGTTACTTAACTCAGTTGCAATTAGCCTAAAAAATAGATAATAAACAAGTAATAGATAGATAATCAATATACAATAATTTACATAAAATTTAAAAAATAACTAAATCAAGTAATAAATTAGTCATAAAAAATATTCACAATAATTAAACAAATAGGAATTAACAAACAAATAAGAATTAATAATAAAAATAAATAAATAAAAATAAGAAATTTGATAATATCAACTATCAAATATAAAGTAATGAATTATCAAATAACTAAAATAATATAAAAAATAATTAAGATAATAACTAGAAAAAATAAATAAAATAAAAATGAGAGCGAAAAATATAAAAAAGAAATAAAAGGGAAAGAGCTATATCTAGGTCGGGTGGGTCTAGGCGCAAGCGCGCGTGCAGGTCCCGCGACCTAACCCGGATGTAGCCTATATAAGTCAACAAAAAAAATTTTTTGGGTAGTTTTTCAGCTTTCAGGAAAAGAAAACTTTCTCTTCTCTCTGAACCTCTCTCCTTCCTTGGATGACCGCTAACCAAAACCTCGGTATCGCGCCACAATGTACTATCATGTGCCGGTGTTGAAAAAAACAAAGGTTCCCGAAAAATTCAAACTTCTTCGTAAAACTCGTCGAAAACTTCAAACTTCGCTAGAAAAATAAAAAAAAAATACCAGAAAAATCTCAAAAAATACCTAAAACTCTCCTCATTTTAGTTCTCCACACAAAACTCTCAAAACTAAACCCGAAAACTCCAAACTAAGAGCAAACCGAAATTCTTCAAAAGCAAAAGCAAAGAATATTTTTTTCCTCTCCAAATCTCCTTCTTCTTTCTTGTCTGTTGTGTCTCCATTGCTTGTGTTTGGATCTGTTTATATATAGGAGATTAGCCTAGAGTCCTAGGGTTATTTGGTTTGGAACTCCTTCCACAATCAAATCCTTATCTTTAAGCTAAATGGAGTCTCCTAGTTCTAGTCTAAAGAGAGGTCTAGCTTGAGCAATCTTCCTCCTAATATTTTTCTCTTCTTTTTTTTTTTTGTATTTTCTTTTTTCTTTTTTGAATTTTTTGAAAATAAAATAAAATAAAATACTAAAATACTAAGAAACACCAATACACAATCGGGTGTCTACAGCTGCTACTCTTTGCGCATTTTCTGAGAAACATGGAATAGGCAAAGACGTAAACAACATACATTCAGCTCCAATAGGACAAAACATGTTCTCGAAAACTAAAAGAAAAAAAAATGCTAAAGAAAATCTCATCATGAAAATGCTATTCTAAACGAGGTATAAACTTCAAATAAACCCAATGTTAAAATATACTCCTCCACCGAGGCTTTCAACTTTAAAAATACCCAACGAGAAAAAATTCCTCTTAACGAGGCTTCAACTTTAAATACACAACGAGGAAAAGCTCCTCTTAACGAGGCATCAACTTTAAATTCCCAACGAGAAAAATGTACTCCTCTATCGAGGCTTCAACTTTAAAATTACCAACCGAGGAAAAGCTCCCTTTAACGAGGCATCAACTTTGAATACCTAACGAGGAAAAGCTTCCATTAATGAGGCATCAACTTTTAATACCTAATGAGGAAAAACTCCTCTTAATGAGGCATCAACTTTAAATTCACAACAACGAAAAGCTCCTCTTAACGAGGCATCAACTTTAAATATACCTAACAAAATTTGCAAATTTTCATATATAAATACTTCGCTTCAAAAAGAAATTCAAGAATCTTACCTTAAATCCCAAAACGATTTGTCATTTTCTTATGGGTTGAAACTCCAAATCATAATTCAAGTCCACATTATGCTGAATATCTACGGTGATTCTCTTAAGTGTAATGCATGAATGAGTGTAATGCAGATGCATACCATGTAATGAATGTCATGAAAGTAATGCAAATGCATCATTATAACAAAAAACTATCAAGTCCATCTCTTCATCTTCTTCAGATATGGCTAACAAGCTCTATCAATTGGATTGACCCTTCTCCAATATCATTTTATCATCATTTGTTCATTTTTTAGATTACTTTTGAGCAAGGTCTTGGATACCCATGCATCTCCAGACTTTTTCTTATCCTCATCTTATTCCTCTTTCTGTCTTAAAATGTCATCTTCAGATACATTCAAAAATGAAGAATCTTCGATGTCAATGCTGTAAGAGGTGCTTACTCGACCATTCACCTTCTCTATACATCCCTTTCTCGAAAACGCATTCCTCTTGTATTGGAAATGAAACCCAAAAGCCTTCTCAGCATTTTTTTTGTCCAAAAAATGTCACTCTTGTCATATTGGTCCAAAATACACATCATTCTAAATCTGAATGTTTTCATGTTTTGTTTTTGAAAATTCTTTGAAAAGAAAGAATTTGCCTAAAAACTTTTCTCATTTTTCAATCATGCCCCCATGGTAAATGAAAATTTCCCATATCACTATTTTCCATGTTAAAAACTTAAGTCTCTATTTTCTTAACAAATATGCGACTTTGAAAACTATGATTACTTCCAAGAGTGGACAAGGTGAATCACAATTTGACTCTTCCAAGTGAATTGAGCATTTCAATTTATTAAGGTTTTGGTCATCAAGAAAGACTTCGTCATATAAGTGAAGATCAATGTTTATTCATCTAAACTCACAATGAATTTTCTACAACAGTCAGGTTTTCACAAAAAGATTTGTTTTAAAAACACAATCCATTTTGGCACTCTCTCTTAGTTTCTTGATATATAGCATTTCAACAAATGTCAAGACTAGCTATGATGGGTTCAAAATTCGAAAAAGAAAGAATGATTTTCAATACGGAATCAGTCATCCAAATGGTGTTGACCTTTTTAAATTTCTCAAGGTTGTTCATTGCTCACTAGTTGGTTCAAGATGTCATTTCTCTAGTTCTTTTTGTTGGAGACTTTACATAATCATGCATAAATTTTCTAGAGTTGCTTTCATATTTCCAATCTTTGCTCTAGACTGCTCGTTTTTTGGGTTTTCACCCTAAAGCTTCATTATTTCTTTTTCTCTTTTTTCAGTGGTTGTTCCACCATGCATTTGAGAATTCAAAATTCTTTCTTAGCAAAATGATAATCCAAAGAGATGGGATAAAGTTTGAGAAAAAACTCTTTTAGTTAAATATCCATACTTAATCAAAATGGACTTTTAAAACACGTAATATAGGCCAGGGTTTGGGATTATAAATAAAGGATAATCAAGCCTAAAAAATATATATATATATATATATATAAAGGTAATCAAACTAATGATCATTTCTTTTCCTGAGGATTTTCTTTCTTTCTACTTCTCAAAACTTTTCATATATTTCTCTTTATTTTCTCATCTTTTCTTCATTTTATTTTTTTTCCTCTTTTTCTTTTCTCTTTTTTTCTTCTTTTTTTCTTCTTTTTTTCTTTATCTTTTTTCACGGCTTTTTTCCCATCACGAAGTGAGTTCAAAATTTTGGAACTAAATCCATTTTAACATTTTCCCCATGATATAAGGCATTCTTTTCATGACCCAAAAATAAAATCCACTTCCTCACGTTTCTTCAAAAATATCTTTCTTCATCCTTGCCCCCCAACATGGAGGGTGATCCTTGATTAAGGTTCATTTCAAAAAGAATTTCGTAGGTTCGAAAGAAATAGCACGGGATAATTTCTTATTTATGAAACGGATATGAAGATGGTCTTTTATCATGTGAAGTATGAATACTTTCATTGAAGAGCAATCCTCAGGGGAATAGATAATCAGAATTTTATTTTACCTTTGGAATCATTTGAGTACCTCATATGCATGATGTCACAATCAATTTTTTCTTTTTTTTTTTTTTTCTTTTTTTTTGCAATTCATGTCCAAAATTTATCATCTCAATATGCCATTTAAGTGAAGGCTCAATCCAAAAAAAAAAAATCTTTGCCAAGTCCACTCAAGAAGAAAGTGATTTGGCACGAGTCAAAATAGCACACAAGGATATTCAAAACCATTAGGCAATTGGGCTTCTTGGCAATCTTGCCCCAAGATATGGGCAAAGGAATTGTATATTTCTCAAGATATTAAAAGATGTAGGGAAATATGATCTTTTAGTAATTTTGCCACAGATGCAGGCAAAGGACAACATTTTTAAAAGGAATTGAAAAGTTCAGGCATGGTGAAGGAACTTTGGAGTGATGTGTTTAAAGCTCTAGATAACTTTGACACGTATTAGATTACCAAAATTGAGATTCTTTTAAAATAGTGCCTCATGTATTATTTTCAAAAAAAATGTTTTGCAAATTAATTATTCGTTTCATTGCTCATTGCCTAGACGAAGATCATTGACCTTTTGGAATTCATTTCATGGTTAAATGAAAAAGAAGGTTCATGAAATTTCAAACTTATACCATCAAAGGAATCAAGCTTTTGAGTGATTTGATTTGCAAATAAACTGGACATGGGAATGGGTTGCAAAGTTCAATATTGAGACATAATCACCAATTTTCTTTAAGATCAAAAACATTTTTCATTTTAACTTAAAAAATAAGTCATGCGAACATAAACAATTTCAAACAAAATTGTCAAACACCTAATTAAGGTTTAAAATGTCATGCCTAAAAAACATAAAAAAAAATTGAAATTATCCAGACTGAGTTGCGAGGTGACATTCCTATCTTCAAACTTTAGATTTCCATTCTTTCAAAACATCCAAAGTAAGGGTGTCGCTATTGATGAGATCTTGAATTTTCTCTTTCAGTTGCCTGTACTTTTTCGTTGAGTATCCAATTACCCCCATGTGATAATCACACTTGCCATTAGGATTATAACTCATTGCTGATTGGTTTGGAGTTATTTTCAAGGGCACAGAGGTGAGGTACTGGAACTTTATTAGCAAAGACAACAAATCAAAAATTGGTATTTTCTCTTGAACACATCTAGCGACAAGTATAGATGCAGAGACAGAAAGACTTGATCGATAATCTAGCTTTGGTATTGACTGATAAGGATTCCTCTAAACACTTAGCTTTGTCTTTTTTCCGAAGCTCAACAAACCTGCTTTAATCAAACTTTGTACTTTTCGCTTCAAGGCTGCTCAATTTTCTATAGAGTGGCCCCGAGATTCCAATATGATAACCACAGGTAATACTGACATCATGGCCTTTAGGATAATGAGGCTTTAAAGGTTCCAAATAGATTGGTTCAACTAAATAGACTCGAATAATCTGGGAGAGTAACTTGGAATTGGATCAATGGGAGTTCTATCTATTATGCTCTATGGTTTTTTTCGAGTAACAGGTCCAAAAAATGGATGAAAAGTGACAGGACGATAATATGTGTTCAAGTTCGGACCAATATGTGATGATGATGTGAAGTTGAGAGGCTCTGCTTTAGATATCTGAAAGCGTATGGAATCAAGAGGCTTCGTACTGGGCATTAGGTTTTTAAGTTCAACCACTTGCATCTTTGATTTCATTATTTGGCCCACTGAGTACATTGACATTGGTCTTGTAAGAGATTGACTGATCTTAACATAATGGTTTCTTATCATGTGGTTAGATTAAAGGTGATGGAGATTCCCGAAGATGAACCATCTTGGTTTGATCAAGACTTTCAACCATCTTCATCAACTTGGAAAGCTGCCCTTTTATCTCTCGAATATCATGTCCAAATTCTTCAATGTTTTCCTATATAGCATTAATTCGTACTTCCAATTGATCTCTCATGTCTCTTCTTAAAAGCCAACGTCCTTTTAATAATTAGAAGAAATCAATTACACTCTTCTTTAATGCAATGACTGCATGAATATTAATGCAATATCATGAGTGCTGACGTGAAGAAAAAAATAATATACTAAAGCAAGCAACACTAGATGGATATGCATGCATGTATGAATGACTTATGAGAATGCACAAAGGAATATTGACCACATAACAATTGTCGATAAAAATAATCTTAATTGGAAAATTTGTCTCTTAAAATAATCAATCACCAAATCCATAAAAATCCTAACAAGCCATGTAAATCCTAAAGCAAACCATAAAACATAAAAAATCCTAAAAGACATAAAAGTCCTAAAACTCTGAAAATCCTAAAAACACAAGAATCCTAAATCTCCAGAGGAACTTCATAATCTATTGATAATGAGTTTTTGCTTTTTTCAAGAGCTCAAAAAATTGTTAGCCATTTGGTTAGAAAGGATGCACCCCTGCCTTTAACTCCTTGATCTTGTAATGCATCTCATCGGCTTTGCGAGCTTCCATACTAAGCTGGTCGAACATGTTCCTCAAAAGATTTTAACTTTTTAAGGTTGTGCACATTCTTTTTCCAACTTCTTTAATTTCTCGACCAATTCTTGACATTCATCTTTCCATTTCAGTGATTGTAGGTGCAACTCATCATTTTGTTCTTCCATTCGTTCGAGTTCAAAAGTCTCTAATGAAGACGTCTCTTCCAAATTTTTGAAGGATGCCTTAAAAGTATAACAATCTTGATTAACTTTTTGAATGCTGTCATCTCGCTTTATCAGGCCATTTTTTAGCGTTTGAATCTTCACTCGAAGTTTATTGATTTTTTTGTAGACACCTAATTTTGTTTGAGCCCCCTAAACAAGGTACATTTACCTTCAATTTAGATTTTTCTAAGCCCATTTTTGCTTAAGTAATGAAAATTTTGGTGTAACTATGGAAGCCCACTCTATAATGCCTAAGTGGTAGGATTTTTTTTGTTGGAAGAGGATGATCCATTTTTCAAGACCAAATGAAAGAATGATAGACAGGAAATGAATAGCCCAACTTATGTGAAAAAATATAGAGAGCCCAACTTTAGGAGTCTATGTAGGATTTTTTTGGTAGGAGGCCTAAATCTAAGGTCCATGTAGGAAGATGGATGAGGGGTGAGTTTAGAATTAAGTAAAGTTGTAGGAGTATTGTGTAAATAAGTGAGGTAAAGTTGTAATTAAAAAGGATAAGTGGAAGATGTCCTTGGAGGGGCGAAATGGCATGTTAGTAAATAAATGGATAGGTGATAAAAGCAAAGGACATGAGTCGTCTTATTAGTACATGATTGGCATTTTTTGGCCAATAGGAGCCATTCTTGGAGGCTAAGTTGGATGACGATTGGCTAGCCAATGGGTGGAAAACTTAATGAGGAAGGGGTGAATCCCATTGGCTAAAGCATGTAATGTTGCCAAGTGGCTAAAAAAAGATGACACTAGAAGCTTGTAGAGATATTTTTGGCCAAGGCTATTAGGAAGAAAATGAAGTTTTTTTTTCACTCACTCTCTCATTTTCACGCATTCATCCACTCTTGGAAAATCTCTAAGGACGAGAAAAAAGAAGAGAAAGGTTGAGAGCTTTTTCTTGAAAAGTTTAGTTAAGGTAGCCTACATTCTTTTCTCTTTCAATAGTTTTTCCATTTTTCAAACTTCCTTCCTTCTTCTCCTTCTTCATGTTATTTATTTCTTCTCTTTTAAAAAAAAATGATGAAGTCATGAGCTTAATGATATTAGAGTTTTCTAAGTGATGGTTAGGCCGGATTAACAATTCATGTGGCTAACCTTGAGCCAACTTCTTATTTTGTTAAGAATGGCCATCTATGATATTGCTATTCTTGTTATTTTGATTTTGCTATTTTTGTTATTGCTATTGCTATTCTTGTTATTTCTATTGCTATTCTTATTATTTCTATCCTTGTTATTTTGATATTGCTATTCTTGTTATTTTGATATTTGATCTATATTTTTTGCCATGGTCCATTTTGCTTGATGATGATCTTTTCTTATGGTTTTTTTTTTTTAAAAAAAAAAATGATGAAGTTATGAGCTTGATGATCTTAGATTTTTCTAAGCGATGGTTGAGCCGGATTAACAATCTATGTGACCAACTTTGAGCCAACTTCTCATTTTGTAAAAAAATGCTATCTATGACCTTTTTCTTATAGTTTTGCCATCTTTATTTGTCATTTATTATTGCTATGGTTTATTGTGGAGCACTCTTGATTATTGCATATTTTTCTTTCTTTAAAAAAGAGTGGTTATGAGCTTGATGATCTTGGATTATTCCAAGTGATGGTTAGGCCCGATTAACATCCAAGAGGATAAAGCCAATCACTTTGCTTGCATTAAAACATGTTTTTAAAACCATTTCTAGCATGATTTTGGTTAGGATTAATCAATGGTCCATAGCCAAAATCTTGTCTTTCAAAAGGTTGGAAAAAGCAATGTTTTAAAGGTTGGATATGATGATTTCGAAGAACATGAATCCAATGCATTTTCTGTCAAAATAAAAAATTGTTTAACTTTAATATACTCTTAGATGAGTCCCTGGTTAAAATTTCATATTTTTTTGAGTTTTCCTTAAGGGTCTAAAAAAATAATTTTGACAAAACCGGTTTTAGGTGGATATGGTGATTTCAGGCAATATGAGTCTACGTATTTTTTGTCCAAATAAAAAAATGTTTTAACCTTATTTAATATACTCTTAGATGAGTCCATGGTTAAAATTTCAGATTTTTTTAAGTTTTCCTTAAGGGTCTAAAAAAATAGTTTTGACAAAATCGATTTTAGTGGATATGGTGATTTCGGGCAATATGAGTCTGTATTTTTTGTCCAAATAAAAAATTGTTTTAACCTCATTTAATATACTCTTAGATGATTCCATTGTTAAAATTTCAGATTGTTTTGACTTTTCCTTAAGGGTTAAAAAAATAGTTTGATAAAACCGGGTTTTGGTGGCTAAAACGAGCTTTGAACAAGTAAAAGTTTGGATTTTTCATACTAATTGGAGGGACTGTCCGGGACCTTTAGGGGCTGTTTTAAGTTATTTTTTTGGTCATTCAAGGTTTTAAAAAATGAGGTCTTGATAAACTGGGCTATAGGTAGTTAAAACAAGCTTCAAAACCAAGTCAAATTTTGGGCATTTTTGCCTTAGGGGCATTCGACCAAGTAGTGTTTTTCTAAGAAAATTGCATATTTATTTTCTTTGATTTTAAAGCATTGAATCAAGGCTCACTTAGAGGTATTCGAATGCCAAACAAGGGCATTCGGATATTCCCCCTAATCCGAGCAAAATTTGTGTCCAAAAATCCATTTTTCTTAAAGCTCAATCTGAGTTTCTTTCAAAGGTATTTGGATACCTCCTTAGGTATTCCGATGCCCTCTCTTCAAGAGAGAAACACATTCCGATGATGGTCCCGTTCTTTCATACATTTCATATTTAAAAAATGTTTTTCCAAGTTTGTCATAAAAATGTGCTTTTTTCAGTTTCATAAATATTTGACGAGAATTAGTTCTTAATTTTTGCCGGGTTTGCCGGAGAGGTTAGGAAATTATTCAACGCACGTGTTTATGAAATCGTAAGGTAAGATTTTCGTTTTATTCGGTATTACATGAGTGTTAAGCGAAAGGATGTTTTCCAAAGCTTTGCCGGGTCTACCGGGGAGTTTGGTAAAATGTTATGACATTTGCCATTTACGTAATTTCATACATGAAAATGTGCATACAAGAAAAAGATTTTAATAATGTGGTGTGCATGTTCTATGTTCATGATATTTTGAATAATGTACATATTCCATGATTATGTCATTTAACGATTGATGTTTACATTTTTATTTTGATCATGCTACTTGATGAAGGATGTGTATATGTTCATTATTCATGCCATGTCATAATAAAATGCATATCATGTCATGATGAATTATTTGCCATATCATAATAAAATTCATGCCATGAGACAATAAATGACATGTTGATTTTTGATTTAGTCATGCTATGTGATGCTTAAATATCAATGCTAAATTTTTATGCCATGAGATAATAAGTGCCATTTTAATTTGTGATTATTTCAGCCATGTGATGATTAGTATCCATGTTGATTCCTAGTTTATGCCATGAGATAATTAGTGTTCACATTATTTCTCTCATGTTGCATATTAATCATGTTTGCATATTCATATTTATGATAAATGATTTTTAATACAAATGGATATTTTAATAAAACGAGGTAATGTTCCCGAGTTAAAATAATTCATGAGTTCTCTATTGGGTCTGTCGGGGAGGATATCATCAATTATCATTAACAATGGAATATCCTTCTAAAAATAGAATGATCCGGATGATTTCAAAATGAAAAAAACTTTTATGTTTTCCCGAGTTTGCCAGGGAATATAGAAAATTTTATGATAATAAATTTCGAATCATTCTCAAAATAATATGATTATTATTTTTTAAAAGAAAATTATTTTTAAATATCAAATCTAAAATCAACTTTTATCGAGACTAATGATAACACATGATTAATAAGGTACTGTTTTATACGGGCGTTGTGGGGGTGCTAATACCTTCCCTGGGATGTAACTAACTCCCGAACCCACATTTTGATATTCTCTGGTTTAATGTGGATTTTAAAATTAGTTTTCCAAAATGTTTTAATTAATTTTAAAATATTTTATAAAAATCGATTTTAATAGGTGACTGATCATACCTAACGAAAAAAGATCGGTGGCGACTTACGTTTTTCATTTTTTCAAAACCACCTACTATTTATGATGGTTGCGAAGATCGTTATGACATTTTCCATCTCGCTTTGCTAGACCCTCTTCTAACTCTTCTATCATTGCTTCAAGCTTCTGGTTCTCTCGCTCCAATTCATCTTTCTCCTTTTGCATTTTCTTCTTGGTCAGTTCTATCTTTAGCATAGGATCTGGGTTATAGTATGGGTTGGGCCGTTAGAATCATCTTCACAAGGGATTACAACATTTTTAGCATATCTGGCATGCCATATAGAGTAGTGTCATATGTGAGTCTCCCTTGATCTACTCTAACTGTTTACTTCCATGCCTTGGTGAGTTCTTCTATTTTCTTAAAAGCCTTTCATCTGCAAAGGGGAAATCCATCTGGTTGAGTCCATGCGTCATTGGGATGAACTGTTCGTATCCTGCCTATTGTCGTACCATGATTAAAGCATAACTAATGACGCCCCAAAGTCCTAAAAGAGGAACCCAGTATTATAAAATTGCGGGAATCAATCTTGGGTTCCTCTCTTAGGACTTTGGGGCACCATATTTATGCTCCAATTATGGTAAAAAGACAGGCATGATACAAACAGTTCGACCTAATGACGCAGTGACTTAACCAAGTGGATTTATCCTATACAGATGAAGGGGCTTTCAAGAAAATAGAAGAAGTCACCAAGGCATGGAAGCAAACAGTTAGAATAGATCAAGAGAGACTCACAAATGACATTATCCCTAAATACTCTATATGGCATGCCAGATGTGCTAAAGATGTTGTAATCTATCGTGAAGATGATTCTAACTGCCCAGACTATAACCCCGAATCCCATGCAAAAGATAGAACTGACCAAGAGGAAACTGCAAAAGGAGAAAGATGAATTGGAGCAAGAGAACCAAAAACTTCAAGCAATGATAGGGGAGTTAGAAGAAGGCCTAACAAAGCGAGATGGAAAAATCAAGAAACTTCGAGCGAAGATTCGGAAGCTAATAAACGGCCTGATAGAGCGAGATGGTAGCATTCAAAAATTTAATCAAGATTGCGATACTTTGAAGGCATCCTTCAAAAATCTGGAAGAGACGTCTTCATTCAAGACTTCTGAACTTGAAGGAATGGAAGAACAAAATGATGAATTGCACCTACAAGCGCTAAAATGGAAAGATGAATGTCAAGAAAAGGTCGAGAAATTAAAGAGGTTGGAAGAAAATTTTGCACGACTTCGAAGCACGAATTCAAGAAGGCAAAATCTTTTGAGGAACATGTTAAACTAGTTTAGTATGGTGGCTTGCAAAGCCGATGAGATCCATGACAAGATCAACTTGTTAAAGGAAGGGGTGCATCATTTTAAACCAAATGGCTAACAATTGTTCGAGCTTTTGGAAGAAGCACAAGTTCATTAATGACATATTATGAAGTTCCTTTGGAGGTTTTAGGATTTTAGGATTCTTGTGTTTTTAGGATTTTCAGAGTTTTAGGACTTTTATGTCCTGTATGATTTTTTATTGTTTCTATGGTTTGCTTTAGGATTTTCATGGCTTGTTAGGATTTTTATGGATTTAATGATGGATTTTTTGGTTTGGATTTTTATGATCTAGGATCATAACTCATTACTAATTGGTTGGCATTGCTTTATCCTAAAGTTCGTCACGTAAGTGTTGTCTATATGCTGGGCTCAAGATATTTGACCAGTCTAAAAGGTCTCCAAATTGTTCTTTGACTTTATTTATGGTGGATGAGTAAGGCACCCCAATCCTCGCCCATTACAAGCTTCAACCGAAAAGGGTTCAATTTGGATGAGAGTATTTTCCTAGCCATTACGGAGGTTATCACCTCACGAAAGCTTTGGTACTTTACACCCTGAGAGTGTTTCACTAGCTCATGCGGAGGTTATCACCTCACAAGAGCGTAGGTACTTTTCCCCCTCCTAAAAGGGACGAGCCTAGGTATAGGGCTTATGATAGTGTGTGCAAAGGAACAATGCAAACCTTAACTCACAAAAATGCCTGCAAAAATAAACTAAAAAGAATAAAAAGGTTAAAAACATCATAAGTCCAATAAAATAATTACAAATAAGAATAATTTAAAAAATATTTTAAGACCAAGGATAACATATGACTAACATATGGCTCGACTCTCTAAGTTCAAGTCGTCAAACTATCATAACTTGCTAAATCCTAAGACATAACAGCTAGACACAAACAAGAGTCGCCACTAATATTTTTTGCTATGTGTGATTAGTCACCTATATGAATCTATTCTTTTTAAGGTAATCTTAAGCTTGACTAAGGAACCTTAAAAAGAATAAGTTATGGTCTACTTTTTCAGAACTAGGTTTGGCAGTTCGGTTAGTATGGGAAAGGATTAGCACCCCCATAACGTATGTCCTAAAGATAGTACCTAATTAGTCTTGTGTTATCTTAAAAGGCGTTAAAGTTTAATGATCTTCATTTATCCTAACTTCATTTTGATTTGTTCAAGTTTTTAATTATTGAAAATAATTTTTAGGTCTTCCTTCCACTATTCTAGAGAGATTGCTAAAAAAAATTTCTCACCTCGAAAGTATTCAAGAGTGACCATTCCTTCCCTTGAAGAGGCTCCGTCATCGAAAAAGTTAAAGTTTATGGAAAACATTTAAATCTAATCAAAATTATTTACACATTAAAACCTCATATTTCATTTTGTTCAAAAAATAAATCTTGACCTTTTAGTATTGAAAATCTTCCCTTAAAACCCTTCCACTATTTTGGAGAATTTTTAAAAAAAAATTCTCACATAGAAATTTATTAGAAATCACTCATTCGTGACCCCTTTGAATTTCATCCTTGGAAATATCTTAATTTATTCATTGATTTAATTAACCATCAATTATGTAAAAATCCATTAGTAAAAATAACAGTTACCTAAATCAGTTGCAATTAGCCTAAAAAATAGATAATAAACACGAAATAGGTAGATAATCAATCTACAATAATTTACACAAAATTAAAAAAAAAATAATAATAAAGTAATAAATTAGTTATAAAAAAAATATTTACAATAATTAAACAAATAGAAATTAATTAGGTAAGAGTTAATAACAAATAAGAATTAATAATAAATAAATAACAATAAGAAATTAGACAATAATATCAACTATCAAATATCAAGTAATGAAATATCAAATAACTAAAATAATATTAAAAAAAATAATTAAGATAACAACTTGAAAAAATATATAAAATAAAAATGAGAACGAAAAATATAAAAAAATAAAAGGGAAAGAGCTGCATCTGGATTGAGTCCAGGCGTGTCTAAACGTCTCTCCCTCCTTGGATGATCGTCGACCAGAACCCTGATATCACGTCGCAGCGTGCCAGTGTCAAAAAAAAGGATCATCGGAAAACTCTTGAATTCAAAAACTGGTCGTTGGAAAACTCAAACTTCGCTGGAAACTTCAAACTTCGTCGGAAAAAGTCACTGAAAAAATACCAAAAAAAATTTAAAAAATACCTAAAACTCTCCCCGTTTTCGTTCCCCAAACAAAACTCTCAAAACTAAATCCAAAAACTCCAAACTAAAGCAAATCAAAATTCTTCAAAAGCAAAAGCAAAGAATATTTTTTTCCTCTCCAAATCTCCTTTTTTGTGTTTTGTGTCTTCATTAATCTCTTTTTTTGTGTGTTGTGTCTTCATTACTGGTGATTGAATCTGTTTATATAAAGGAGATTAGCCTAGAGTCCTAGGATTATTTGGTTTGAAACTCTTTCCACAATCAAATCCTCATCTTTAAGTCAAATGGAGTCTCCTAGTTCTAATCCAAAGAGAGGTCTAGCTTGAGCAATCTTCCTCCTAACTTTTTTTTCCTTTTTTTTTCGTTTTTTCTTTTTTTCTTTTCTTAATTTTATGAAAATAAAATTAAAATAAAAACTAAAATACTACGAAACACCCGGACACAATCGGGTGTCTACAACTCAAATTGCTAAATAAAAACTCTTAACTCCAGTAATCTCGTTATGCTAAAACTTTACATTGCGAACAATAAACAACAAGCATATGTAATTTCTTCTTTTAATAATCCATGAGACCTAGCAAAAACATTATAGTCCCTACCAGTAAATGCCATCTTCACTAGTTTTTGTACTTGAGATTCAAGTATGGATAATTGTATTATTCACGGTTAGTGGAATTTAAAAACGTCACAAGTGAATTTATATCTCATCATTTGTCTATTTATCTAATTATATTAACTTAATATGATTTAACGTTGGATTCCTTATCTATAGTTAAACCGACATGGAGACATGGCAAGTGCATAAATCTGGTAACAAAGTAGGTGTATACGATAATAGTCCTTAAAGTAGTCGCTACAATGGGAAATAAAATCAACCCTCATTAGAACAAAGAATTAAAGCTTAAAATTCATATAACAAATTTTTTTTTTTTTAAATTGCAAACACACAAATAAAACAATACAGTAATAAAAACATAAGGAAAATTCTCCAAAAGACTATTAAGAAATTAACATATCACGAATTTAGATGTTTGACTATGATAATTAAACTTAAACAAAAAAGAAAAGAACCCAAATGTCCTTGCAAAGGGTATTAAGAAAGCAATAAAATTGTAACTCAAACAACGAGAAAGATAGAGAAATATTAAAAGCAAATTAAACCTTAAACACCCAAAAAAAGGAAGAGAAGGAGAAAAGACCTTTCGGAATTGGACATCTTATAAATCTTAATTGGACATCTTATAAATCTTACTTTCCTGACCAAACCATCTATATAAGCCAATTATATAGTAATTTACTATAATACCTTTATTATCAACAGTAATTCACAGTGCATATCCTTCTTTTACTTAATGAGGTTTTTTTTTTTTTGGCTAAATTATTTAATGAGGTTGAAACCGCAGTTTTTTTTTGTTTTGCCATACAAGATTATTAATTAATTTATTAATAATCTATAACAATAAATTAAAAATAATTCATGTCACCCATAGGCCTATCGAATAAAACTAGGCCATATCATTTATACAGGATTGACTAAGTCAAGAAGATAGAAATTAACTAACGGTGTTACTAAAAAAACAGCCGAAATAAAATTTATACAAATTTGAAATATGTGGTTAAGCAATCTGAAAAGTAACCATATCAATTGTTTTGGCATTCAAGTCTTCTTCTCCCGTCTCTTTCTTTGTTATAAATGGAGTCATAGACGTAATATTTCTTTAATGATAACATTTCTATTTTGGATTTTAAGAAAAAAGTTCTTCCAAGATCTGACATCCTTCATCTTCGATCCTTCCCTAAATTTAAAATAAGTTTGAAGAAACATGTTACTTATATTCTCTCTATCCCTTCTCTTCACGTTTCAATTCTTTATTTGGCCCAATCGTTGTTTCAATTCGCAAAAATATGCATACCAGAAATTTAATGGACTATTTTGTTGCTTATTGTTTCTTTTTACTTTTTCTTTTACTATGTTTTGGATAATGGTCCATTTGTTTCGTAAAAATTGATTTCTAAAAAATATTTTTTGGAAAATATGAAAATTTTCCTAAAAAATATAAATTTTTTAATGTTTGGATGACTTAATTAAAAATACTTTTCTTTGTTTGGTTCTTTTCTGAAAATTTTACTTTTTTTTCATATAACAATATTTACATAAATATTAATTATTAAAATATTAAAAATTATTTATGGTTAAAATATTAATAATTCTAATAGTAATATTTTAATAATAATATTTAATACTAAAATAGTATATTACTATTAAATACTTAAAATAATACTATTTATTATTAAAACATTAATTATATTAATATTTAAAATATTATAATTATTACTAAATATTATTTCTATTACTATAATAATTATTAAAATATTATTTATATTAATATAATTATTATTAAAATTTTAGTTATGTTAATATAATTATTATTAAAATATTATTTCTAATTTTTCAAATAGTAATATTGACATAAATATTAAAATATTAATACAATATTATTTCTATTAATATAATTATTCTTAAAATATTATTTCTACTTTTTTCAAATAGTAATATGGCATAAAATATTAAAATATTTATTATTAAAATATTAAAAAATATTAATTGTAAAATGTAAACTAATAACTTTTTTTTAACAGCAATATAAATTTTATTGAATAATAAAAGAGTCACAAGAAATTAAAAAGCCATCAAAACCCATAAACACCTACAAAGTAACCTACCTTCAGGTAGAATACCTGACCCCTATGAATCCCCACATTACAAGGAAAAATGTAATATCAGTCTTCCTAAATGTCTACCAGCATTAAAATGCTTGATCCCCTGAAAAACCCCAATGACTATGCAAAAACTGCATTTAAATCTTCAAGCTGAGTACCGAGTGTGTCCCTTGTTGAAACTGTCCATTATTGGCCACAACCCTGAACACGAAAACTACTATGTCCGAATGATACAATCCAGCAATTGCAAGCTGACTGAAAAAAGTTTGTGTTCACCGAGACTGCACATTTCCTGTGTTGTCATAATGCTGCAATCGAAAAATGTTTGCTGTGTTTTCCGACTACTGCGAACAAAAACTGTACTGACATAAATCTGTTCTGCATTAAAACAATCTGCATGTAATTTCATGGACTGTAATGTGAAACTGATATTGTTAACCGATTCTCATCCAAGCGAGAGAAAACCTCAAAAACAAAGACTGACATGTGTTTGCCAAAAAACAAGAAAACGCCAATTAACACTCAAACCATGATTTGGCATATTACCCCAAGAAACCACAAATAGCAGACTGCATGGATGACCAATAACACAATTAGAAAAGAAACCTACAAAAGTTCTACCTATCTCCCAATCTTCCCAGAAGACAGTAATTTGAAAAAAACCTAGAGTGTTCTACCCATCTTGTAAAAAGCATACAAGACTAGTTCCCCAAAGTCACGCTAGTTAGGATCGATATTGAACAATACCACCATGGTTAAATTTGGCTCCTGTACCTGCAAAAACAAACAAACGTCAGTAAAGCACTTCTATATGCGACCATCAATTTCCTCCACTCAGCCCCTAAATCCGTTAATCATTAACCCATGCCAGCAACTCTATTCCTCTTCTAACACATTGCCGCGTAAGAGCATCCGCAAAAGAATTAGTATTTCAAATAGTAATATTAATATTCACTTTTTATAATAATATTTAATACTAAGATATTATATTAATATTAAATACTTAAAATAATATTATTTATTATTCTAATAATTATATTAATATTTTAAAATATATAGAGTATTCTAATAATTATTAAAATATTATTTCTATTAATATTTATACTATTAAAATAATAATATTTTTATACTAAAAACATTTATTATTAAATATTTATAAAATATAATATATATTTATTATTAAAATAGTAATATAATTTTTTTTAATAAAATATTAAAAATACTATTTAAAATTTAAAATATTGATTATGTTATAATTTATTATTAAA
Source organism: Fremontodendron californicum (assembly GCA_030761205.1). Taxonomy (NCBI): domain Eukaryota; kingdom Viridiplantae; phylum Streptophyta; class Magnoliopsida; order Malvales; family Malvaceae; genus Fremontodendron; species Fremontodendron californicum. The sequence continues at coordinate 19,264,417 of JAULJL010000020.1, read as the reverse complement.
ATAATAATATTGTTATATGAAATAATATTTGTATTAAAATAATAAATAATATTCATTATATGAATAATTTATTATTTATTATTAAAATATAAATATTATATATTATATATTATTAAAATATAAATATTTATGTTTTATAATATTTAAATAAAATATTGAAAATTACAATATTATAATATTTTTATATTAATATTTTTATATATTTTTATAATTAAAAAATAAATATTTTTTATTAATATAAGAATATCTGGCTCGAATCAAGTTAAGTCTCGATCTAAAATATGATGTCCAAATCTCGATGCGAGTTGAATTAGGTTTACGGGTTTAGTGAGTAGCCTTACTTAGAGGTGTTCATGGGCCGGGCGGGCGCGGCCCGATAATTTTTTTCCTTGCCCAAGCCCTTTTAAGACCGACCATTTCACTATTCATAAATTATTAAAATATTAAAAATTATTTTTTATATTAATATTTATATATTTTATGATTAAATTTAAATAAAAAAAAATATTTTTTTAATTATTGAATAGTAATTCGGGCCGGCTCGAATTACAAATATTCTTATCTAAGCCCGACCCAGGCTGGTCGGGCCGGGCGGACTACTCAACCCTTGAGCAAGTCTAGCCTTACTTATGGACAGTTTTTTCTAAAAATTGTCTTCCCCTTTTCAAAAGGAGAAGATAATTTTAAAAAAAAAAAAACCTTATTTTTTGTTGACCACTAAGTCATTTTACTTTGATCAATTAATTTTCTGCCAACCAAATATCAGAAAATACAAAAATTATTTTTTCGAAAATCATTTTATGTGAAGCAAACTGCTGCATTTGTTGAGTTTACTGTTTTACTTTTTCTTTTACTATGTTTTGAATAAATATATATATATATAAATATATATATATATATTTGTTGGTCTACTGCATTTGGGCATATAGATAGATATTGTATATTCTGTTTGGTTGAGTTTACGGTTTGTGCAATTGCACACCAAGTATTTGTTATTTTGCTTGTTATTAAACTTGAATGTTTTGATTTTTCTTTTTTTTTTTTTTTGATTATCTTGAAATATTCTTCAATGTTTTAATTTTTTATTATCCATATGTTAAAAAAAAAATTAATGTTTAAAGTGCGCAAAACTTTTTTGAGATGGTATTCATTCAACAATATGCAATTCTGCATCTTTGAACATTTTTTTCTCGGTTAACTTTTGTGTGTTAGCGCTGTTAGTTGGTTTCCTTCTCATTGGCTTAATCAACTCTTACATGAAAATTTGATGATGTGACTTACTTTTTTTAGATAGGCCTATAAGTGAAGTGACAATCAAGGTCTACATAATAATTTCTCCCATGTCAGGTACTGATAAGGAAGAGGTTGGTGGATTCGACTAAAAAGAGAAAAGAATTTAAGTATTATTTAATTTGAATTATGATCATAATCATTGTAATCTTGAAAGAAATTGTCATCTATATTATATATAAAATATTTAGTTGAGTTGATATTACAAATTAAGTGATAAATTTTTTAAAAAATATATTATAAAATATAAAAATTATATATTTTTATTATAAAAAAGTACTTATTGAAAAAAGAAAAAGAAAACTCATTTTTTAAAATATTATTCTCTTTCAAAACATTTTTTTTTTTAAATCATCATTTTTCTTTCACATATGGACTAATAGCAAAACCAAAATATTTTATAACAAACCAAAGTGAATACCACAATCTTTTCATTTTATCACAACTAGAGGTGTCTATGGGTCGAGTCGCGGCTCGGAAAAAATATTTTCTCTTATCCAAGTCCATTTTGGGCCGGCCCGTAAACCCATTTTACTATTTATAAATTATTAAAATATTAAAAAATTATTTTTATATTAATATTTATATATATTTTATAATTAAATTTAAATACAAAATTATTTTTTATTTAATAAATAGTAATTCGGACCGGATCGACAAACCCGAATTACAAAAAACCTTGTCCAAGCCTAATTCAATACAGGTCGGGCCTACCGGGCCGAGCGAGCTACCTAGCCCGTGGGTAAGTCTAATCGCAACATAAAGGAAAAAAAAACAATTTTCTATAGATTTTGCTAACAAATCTAAACAAATTACTTTTAATGATTTCATTATTTGTGCTTCTCAACAACCAAAAAAAAAACAGTGAAATTTAAAAATAAAAAAAAATTATCATTTATTATTAGGATGAATTTTGCGCGTTGCTGTAATTTTATTTTCATATTTTGAAAACAAGCAATGTAAACAATCTGATGAAGCAAGGCATACATATATATATATATATATATATATATTTAATTATAGTTGTTTTTATATTTTCTGAAATTGAAGTTAAAAAGGATATTACATTATATTTTAATACAAAAGTTGATTCTTCAAAAAGACGAAAACATATTTGATGGAAAATCAAACATTATATGTGGAACAGATATGTTTGATGTCTTTCATAAATGTGTTGTTAAATATTTTTTTTGTCTCATTTCTTGTATTTTTTGTAAGAAAATAGAGATCATAAACTTTGTTGTAAATTAAATATATGTGATTATTATTCATATTTGAGATTTAAACGCATTTCATATTTTAATATGTACAAAAAATATGTACCTTATATGTAAAAAAAAAAATTATGATGGATATTAAAATTTAATTCATTTAGATTATGTTGATATCTATCATTTCATATTAATATGAAGAGATAAAAAATAGTAAAATATAAACTCATCAATTATCATATAACAACTTATAACATCATTTATCATAGTTTTTAACCTTTTTTTTTTTACCATTTAATCATCATAATATTTTTATTTTGATTCAATACCTAAAGTTTTTAAAAAATTTCACTTACATCAACCATCTCATATTATTATTCAATTGATAAGCTCGTAAAATATACATTTTATGCCTTTTTACCTTTAGTTTTTGTTATGTTTTCGATTTTTATCTTGTTTACTTATATTATGTTTTTGAATTTTAGGTGCAATAAGGAGAATGAAATCAAAAGATGTCAATAATGACGGTAAAGATCTTACAAAATCATAATCACAAGATGGAAGAAGACTCGGGAATAAAAAAATCAATTTCTGGTTGCAAAGCAAGAAGGCAGATTTGATTTTCGGAGCTTGTTGCAAAGAAAACATGATGTTAAAGTCCTTATTTGAAGAAACTTCCTTCTGGACTTTTGAAGTTTACTTTAATACCTTTCCAACGATAGTTTACACACCCAAATCGAACAAGAAATGATTGTCGAAATCAGCCAACGAAGTGAAGGAAGGTGCAGTAAAAAACAAAAACAGAGAGCTCGACGCTGCGACGCCCAAAAACCGGAAAAAATATGGGAAAACATGCCAAAACGTGATTTTTCACCCCGCTAACCTTACTTGTGCGGCAATGACTTGTTGCTAGAGTTTTAAAATTTTATAAATACCATCTTTTGAGCCACAAACTATTTATCTTTGAGGAGACTCAAGGATCATCATTATTCTTCTTTTTCTCCATTCTTTTATTTTCTTTTTAGTTTTATGTATATATTATCTATGCCTATGCTAGGCTAAACTTTATTTTAGTTAAGGGTGGTTTCAAAACCCTAGAACATGTTGTGTAATTAATTTTGAGACTATCTATTATTAGTTTTCTATCAAAGTTGCTTATGTTCTTCTATAAGAATTGTTCATGATGTTGTCTTGATTTGTTTAGGTTGCAAACTAGATAGATCTTAATAATCATCTAATACTAGTTTAAGAAACTTGATACATAGCTTGTCTTGATTTCTTATTGAATAGTAGCAATTTATAATTCATGATTATGTTGGGTTTTCAGGAATTATGAAGTGGAACATAACCTAAGTTGAATGAATCTATGTTTATGTGTTTGTTGCTGAGATCAACCTATCTTTCTCATCATAAAGCTACTGTCACTTTGAATCTAATGATGCTTATATTAGGTTATTTGATAGTTAGAGATTAAGTAGTGGCGTTCGTCCTGCTTAACGACGAACTAAGAAAGGATTGGGGTAACACAGGATGTTGTTATCTACGGTTGTTAATTTTGATAGATAATTGATGTTGATAGGTCTGAATTAGATTCATAATATTGTCTAGTGGTGGAGAATGAAATCTTAACCATATTTCTCATATTTGATTGTTTCTTATTTACTTGTTTTATACTTTTCTTGTTTTATTTACTTTTAAACTATTTCAAAAATCCCCCTTTACTTTGTTTTCTTTGAATCTAAATTATAAACTAATAATATATAAACTAAAACCCAATCCCTGAGGACTCGACCCTTGCTAACTACTATACTTACAATTGATCTTTTTAGTGCAAGGTTAAATAAAGATACACTCTTTTAGGTGCATCATCAATATTTTAATTTTCACTGATCATTTATAAATACAGAAAATTTTAATTCAATAATATAAAAACCAAAAAATAATATGATCTTATTTTTTAAAAAAAAAATTAAAAAATCAATTATTATACGCCACCTGATACAAAATTGAGAGTTATTTGATTAGCGCCAAATAGACCTGATAATTTCAGACATGACAAGAAAAAAATAACTAAATCACAATTAAAAAAAATGAATACGATATGAATACACGAATGAATCAAAAACTCAAAATCTATATAAAACAAATTAACATGTCAAATTTTATATAAATATATAATATATTGAATATGATTATGACACAAAAAATAACATGAACATAACACGAATATTTAGATCTTTTTCTCCTTTTTTTTTCTCTTTCCTTCTTCTTTCCTTTCCTTTCCTTTCCTTTCTTTCCCTCTTTTTTTTCTTTTACTCTCCTTCCCTTCATTTTTTTTCTTCATCAAAAAAAAAAAACAAAAATTAAAACAATTGCTTATAACGTGACAAACAATTGAAAAAAAACAGGTTTTTTTTTAATCCAAATATAGCCAAAAAAAAGTTATATACCAAAATACCATTGTTTTCAGATTAATTTTCAAAATCCGTTTTTTTTTTCTAGCTGGGAAATCGCCATCCGCCATGGTGATTTCCCAGTGTAAAAATTGCAAAATATACCAAGGGAAATCGCCATGAGGGGTGGCGATTTCCCTTGGTGTATATATATATATATTTTACTTAAATATAAAAAAAATTGTAAATTTATTTTTAAATTTTGTATTTTAATTTTAAAAATTGTAAATTAAATTTAAAAAAATTAAAAATTAAAAAATTAAAATTAAAAGTCCAACGGTATTTTTTTTTTATTTAAAATTTATGAAAGATTTTTTTTTATAAATTTTTTAGTTGATTTTTATTATATAAAATTTAAAAAAAAATTAAAAAAAAAAAGTTTCAAATTTTTTTGAAGGCAACGGTCAAGTGACCGTTGCCTTCAAATCTCATCCCCTCTCCCCCCCACACACCACTCTTCTATAAATACCCCCTCATTTCTTACAACTTATTTATATTTTCTTTCTTCTTTCTACAATCAAATTTCTTTCTACCAATAATTTTTTTTTCTACAACAATATTTTTTCTACAACAATATTTAAAAATGGCTTCATCATCACTATTGAGGTTGCAAGAAAATCACATATCAGAGGTTATATTTAAAGAGGAAAGTAAATTGTTGTAATATTATTTGTATTACATTATCAATTTTTAGTTATTTTTTAATTATTATAATTTTGTAAATTTATAGTTTTATTGTTTTATAATTTTTATATTTTTAATGTTATAGTGCTTATTATAGTTTTTTCATTTATTAATTAGTATTGTTTTTTCATTTCATAGTTTTATAATTATTTATTTTTTATATTGTTTAATTTTTTATTATTATAGTTATTTAATTTGTTAATTATTTTTGTTTTTTCATTTTATAGTTTTATATGATTTTAATTTTAATTTTTATATTATATATATATTTTATTATATACAATAATAATTTTTTTAATTATTACTGTTTTTTCATTTCATAGTTTTATATAATTTTAATTTTTATATTATTTTTTATTATTATAGTTTTATAATTGTTTAATTATTACTGTTTTTTCATTTTATAGTTTTATATAATTTTAATTTTTATATTATTTTATATTATTATTGTTTTATAATATTTTAATTATTATTGTTTTTTCATTTTATAGTTATTTATTTATTATATAATTTAATTATTTAATAATTATATAAAAAAATTTAATTTTTTATTATTATTGTTTTGATATTTTATAGTTTTAGAGTTTTTTTTTTTAATTTTTAATTGTTATAGTTTTATAATATATTAATTTTTATTATTATAACAGGAAACTCGTCGCGTGTTACGTTCGAGAAAATTTACATTGGAGGACCCGCATCCATCTATTATCGACCACTTAAGAAGAGCCGGATTTTATCACGCAACTCAAATTCGACAATTTTTTATACAATCCGACTTAATCAGTGCGTTGATCGAACGATGGAGACCCAAGACGCACACTTTTCATTTTCCATTTGGTGAATGCACGGTAACTCTAGAAGATGTTGCGCTTCAACTTGGACTTCCGGTCCATGGCGATGCAGTTACAGGCGGAAGCTTGCTAGATTGGAATGAAGTGTGTCAAAATCTATTGGGCTCGGTACCTCTAGATGAGTATGTATCTGGCTCAACGGTGAGACTAAATTGGTTGAAACCCTTTCAAAATCTTCCATTACACGCAACTGAACAACAGATACAATATGCTGCTAGAGCATATATTTTACGTTTGATTGGAGGATTACTGATGCCTGACAAATCGAGCAATCGGGTACATTTAATGTATCTTCCATTACTACGTTTTGTATCAGTTTGGCGGTTTTGTATAGAGAACTTTTCTGGAACCCCTTCGATAATTTTTAATAATTATAAAATATAAATATTTATAAAATATAAATAAATATTTATATTTTATAAATTATTTAATTATTAAAAATTTAAATTATTATTTATTTTTTGTATTTATTAATGTATTTATTATTTTTTTTCTTTATTATTTTTATAAATAAATATAAAAAATAAATAATAATTTAAATTAATTTTTTAATAATTAAATAATTTATAAAATATAAATATTTATTTACATTAATTTTATAAAAATATTTATTTATAAAAATATCAAATAATAAATAATAAAAAAAAATAATGTAATCAACTGATTGTAAATAAAAATCAATTTAATATATTTAAAAATTTAAAAATCAATAAAAAATTTCAATCTTTATTAATTTTGTTTACTTATGGTGAAAAGGTTGCGGAGCCGCAAGTGACGAGGCTTTGTATGGAAGCGCAAGAGTGTATGGTGAGGGGGGCATGGTTGGATTTGGCTTCTTTAATGCTTACTTCTGCTGATTTAGTCTTTTCCAAGGTCTCCGATAAAGGTACAAGTTTTTTCCTTTTCATTTATTTGATTAATTTGGGAGATTTATGAATTGAAATAAATATAATTTTCTTAATTCCGTGCTGCGATGGACTTTTTTAATTCTCAAGTTAAGCTAGTGTTAATTGATTAACAGCGGATTTAGGTACTTATTTGTTGTCCCATTCGCTAAAAACGTGTTTGGATATAAAATCAAACAATGTTTTGAAGAATTAAAGATTGAACTTTTTGGACAATAAATGGTTGATTTTTAGTTTTTACCATGGGAAAATTATTTTATTGGTTTATCGTTTTAGTAACTTGTTCACTTTTAATCAATTAGGATTTTGCTTTTGATTTTTTTCAAAACGATTTAGGATGCCAGAAGCAAGTAGCAAAAGCAACAAGCAAAAATGCTGCCTTATTACATTATGACGTTTAGTGGCAAGTTCTTAGATGCTTTTGAAATTATGAGTCTATAAAAGTTAGTATTTCTGTAACCTTTTTTTGTTTCTGTGACTAAATAGTTGAAATCTTGTTGTTCAAACCATAATTTTTTTTACTTGTGAATAAATTTCTGTAAGTAGTGTAGATAGGACAGATTGAATTGCCTTTTTGGCTTCCCTGTTGTGCGGAAGCGAATTGATATTACTAAAACCGATTTAAACACACTGAAAAAATACCGATATTTTACGTGGTTCGGCAACTGTGCCTACGTCCACGGGAGGAGGAGCTTGAAACTTTGTATTAATGGAGTTTAGAGTACAAACATATACAGAATTCAAGGTGCTACACAAGCACTGAACTCACAACTCAACACAATACCGAATTACTCTATAAACACAGAGTATTTGCTTCAACAATTTAGCTCTAACACATACTCAACTCTACTCTACTCACTCATTTTCTCTCTTACTCTACATGGCTATTTATAGCCATAATATCAAGGTGTGAACACTAAGCAAGTGGCAGCCACCATAGCCACCTTCCACCACCTATCTTGGTGTGAACACATTGCAAGTGGTAGCCACCATAGCCACCATCCATTTGCAAGTGGTAGCTTCCATTATTGGTGGTGCAAGTGGTGCAAGTGGTAGCTCCATTATTGGTGCTAAGCCACCTATGTGACTTTGAGCCATACCATATTCCAACAATCTCCACCTTGGCGAGAATCCACAGAGAGAATTCATAGATCAGAGCTTCCTCCTTTCTCCTTCAAATGTACACACCATTACTCACATATCAGGGCACCTACTGCATTGGCATGATTCATCAATGTACTGAGCCTGAGTCAATTTTTCTGTCTACTTCCCAAGAATTTTCTTAGCTTCTCCAAGATCATCTCGAACTCTGAGCTCAGTTGAGCCTTCAGCCTGTCGATCTCCACCTTGCCTTTTTCAGCAGATAGACAAATGATCCATCTTGAAGTTTCCGGAAATAAACACAGTGATCAAATTGACTGTGTGTGTACTTTTCATCCTGTCTTGAAACAGTCCAACCGTTTGTACAGCTGTCACGGGATTGTTTCAGACCATACAGTGACCTGTTCAACTTGCTTTTGTAATCTTTGCGACCGGGGACTCCAGAACCATCTGGTTGAGTCATACAAATTTCCTCCTCTACGGAACCATGGAGGAATGCAGTTTTTACATCAAGTTGAACTATCTCTAGGTTATACAGTGCTACTAAAGCCAATAAGATCCGAATAGATGCATGCTTAACAACAGGTGAAAATACCTCATTGTAGTCTATTCCTTCTTTTTGAGCCTAACCTTTGGCTACCAATCTGGCTTTGTATCTGATGCTGTCTTTGCCGGTAGCACTCTCCTTTTTGGCAAAGACCCATTTGCACCCAATTGATCTTTTGAGTGTTGGAAGTGGAACCAACTTCCAAGTCTGATCGCCTCCTTCCACTGGGCATGCTCAGGGCTGTTTACAGCTTCTTTGTAATTGATCAGAACATCATCATCAATTACTGGAAGGGCGTATGCCACCACGTCTGTGTATCGAGCAGGTTTCCGAATATGTCTATTCGGTCTACTTGTGACAACTGATTTAAGTTGCTGAAAGATTTCCGGTGATGACTCCTCCACTTCAGTTAAGGTGTCATCAGATTCTGGTTCAGATTCATCTGAATTTTGACCAGCATCTTCTGATTCAAAACTCCACCTGCTTTAGAGAATCTTGGTTCACATTTTCTGGAGTTGACAGTTTCAGCATTACAGATTCGTCAAAGGCAACATCTCGGCTTACGATGACTTTCTTTGACTCAAGGTTCCACAATCGGACTGCTTTTACTCCTTCACTAAAGCCCATGAAGACAGCTTTCTTGGCTCTAGGATCCAGTTTTGCATCCGTAACTACGAAGCCGATCATATTCAATGGCAGAATATCCGGACCACACCTCTATGGGAGTTTTTCCCATCAATTACGGTGGAGGGTAGTCAGTTGATAATGTGGGAGGCGAACAATAAAGCCTCCGCCCAAAAATGCTTTGCTCAAGCTCGACTGGGATAACATGCAGCGAACTTTATCAACCAAAGTTCGGTTCATCCTTTCTGCAACTCCATTCTGCTGGGGAGTGCCAGGAACAGTGAAGTGTAGGATTATCCCATCATTCTGTGAGAGGCTGCTGCTCTGCCTGTCACGGTTTCTCTGTCAAGGAGATACAGATTTCCCTTCATATAACCCTTCATTGCTAAGAATGCTCCACGTACAACTCTCAGGACTCCATTCTGAATGGTCACCTTGTAACCATTTGAGTCTAAGACCCCCAGTGATATGAGGTTCTTCTTGAGATCAGGGACATACCTTACGTCTGTAAGTTGTCTGATTGTACTGTCATGCATTTTCAGTCGGATCGTTCCGATGCCTCTAGTGTGACAAGTATTGTCATTGCCCCTATGGACAATCCCTCCATCAAACTCTTTGAAGTTTGAGAACCACTTCCGGTTCGGACACATATGGTAGGAACATCCGGAATCCAGAATCCATTGATCTGAAGAGTGTGTTGTTGTGGAAATCGTAAATGCAGAGTCTTCCTCTCCCTCAGATTCTTGAGCTACACTCACAATCGACCTCTCCATGTTAGGACAGTTTCTCCTCCAGTGCCCTTTCTCATGGCAAAAGGCACACTCGTCCCTTGAGAGTCGTGTTCTTGATGATCCCCTCCTTGAGCGGGATTTACCTCGCTTGTTTTCTCCGGCTCTTTGGTTGTTCGTCCTGCCTCTGTACACAGTTAAAGCTTCTGGTGTAGTATTCTGGTGATCATGCTGATCCTTTTTCCGATACTCATTATTCACCAGAGCATTACTAACATTAACATATTCTATATCATTTTTACCATACAACAGTGTAGTGGTTAAATGATCATAGCTATCAGGCAAGGAATTTAACAGAGTAAGAGCCTTATCTTCATCAGAGATATTTGCATCTAGATTTTCAAGATCAGCGAGGATTTTGTTAAAACTTACTAGATGCTCCTGCATGGTGATACCTTGCATATACTGGAAGCGGAACAGCTTCTTCTTCAGATAGAGTCTGTTCTCCATGCTTTTTGTCATGTACTTGTCCTCAAGTTGTTTCCAGAGAGTTTTTGCATTATTCTCTCTCATGACAAAGTACTTCTGGTCCTTGGCTAGGCATAACCGGATTGTGCCACAAGCTTGACGGTTGACAAATTTCCAGTCATCTTCCGAAATATCTCTGGGTCTGTCTTCCAGAGCGATATATGAACCCTCTCGGAATAACAGATCCTGAACTTCGCACTGCCACATGCCAAAGTTGGTGGTGCCATCAAATTTCTCCACCTCGAACTTTGCAGTGTTCATCGAGTTCTTTCTGATATAAGAACTTGATCGTGCGCTGCTGGTTGTTTCATGTGTCTCTAATGATTCTGCCATGGTAATAAAACAAAATTACCAACAAAGTGTTTTTCTGGTACCTGTATGGAAAAACGGATGCCGCGGTTGAGTCCGGAATAGTCGAAATAGCCAGGAACGGGTCCAACTGTGTAACTTTTGGACACACGGTGAATATTCTGCGAATATTCTGCTTCAGGTGGCTCGAAATGGACTCGGTTTAGCTCAACCGGCTCGGAAAAGTCTCGGAATAGTGTTCTGAAACGGCTCAAAAAATAGCCCGAAAAAGTTGGTCGGAGCTGCGGCGGCGCGTGGGCGCGTACGGCGGCGCGTGGGGCGGCGCGTGGGGCGCGTGGAGGCTGTTGTCTCACCGGCGCGTGCGGCGCGTGTGGCGCGTGGGGCCACTCGCCTTCAACCTCTGGAAGGCGCGTGCGGCGCGTGTGGCGCGTGGGCTTCACGCGTCTTCAACCTCTGGAGGCGCGTGCGGCGCGTGTGGCGCGTGAGGCTCACTCTCAACCCTTCTGGCGGCGCGTGCGGGTGCGTGCGGTGTCTTCTGGGCCTCCGGTTGATTCTGTTGCACTCCTCTCAACGACCTCTTCAACCTGGTATTTTCAAAACACAAATTGGAGCACTTTTGAAAAACGGACAGAATCGAACAAACTCGGTTTTACGTAAAAATTGGCTCTGATACCAATTTGTTGTGCGGAAGCGAATTGATATTACTAAAACCGATTTAAACACACTGAAAAAACACCGATATTTTACGTGGTTCGGCAACTGTGCCTACGTCCACGGGAGGAGGAGCTTGAAACTTTGTATTAATGGAGTTTAGAGTACAAACATATACAGAATTCACGGTGCTACACAAGCACTGAACTCACAACTCAACACAATACCGAATTACTCTATAAACACAGAGTATTTGCTTCAACAATTTAGCTCTAACACATACTCAACTCTACTCTACTCACTCATTTTCTCTCTTACTCTACATGGCTATTTATAGCCATAATATCAAGGTGTGAACACTAAGCAAGTGGCAGCCACCATAGCCACCTTCCACCACCTATCTTGGTGTGAACACATTGCAAGTGGTAGCCACCATCCATTTGCAAGTGGTAGCTTCCATTATTGGTGGTGCAAGTGGTGCAAGTGGTAGCTCCATTATTGGTGCTAAGCCACCTATGTGACTTTGAGCCATACCATATTCCAACATTCCCTTATTCTTTTCTTTATTTATTTGAGTTGCAATGGCAAAATGGAAATGAATTGAGCTGATACAATTAACATTCAGTTTGTGATGAAACCTTGGACTTAGATACTCTGTTACATGGACTCGGCATCTTTGGGCACTATACCCGTGTTGATACGATACGACACGGAATCGGGTGTGGAATCCGCGTATGATGCGGCAAATGCAATTCAGGTTCGGCAGTGAAGAAAGTGAAGCAATTCAAACCCCAAATCAAGAATGTGAACAGCAGAAACAACCATGGGTAATTGTTGGGTTATACGTGAACACCAAATTTAGAAAAACTGGTCCACAAATTGACAAAAAAAAATGGGTATAAGAGGAATTCGTAAGCATTCTGAGTTTCTAGTTTGGGAAGAATCGGAAGATATATAGAGATGAACAAGAAAAGGAATAAAAAGAAGAAGAGAATGAAAGTTTTGGAAAAAGACAAAGAAGAAAAAGAAAGAAGGAAGAGGAGGAGAAGAAGAAAAAACAATGAACTCAGGAAAAAAGGCGAAGAAGAAGAAGAAGAAGGTAGGATGTGCCGTCTGCGGCTTTGTTGCAAAAAGAAATAAGAAAAAAAAAGCAAAACAAGATAAATTTGCATTGGGTTTTATTTTAATTCTCAATGAGTTGGGCGCTGGGCCCAAAATATTCATTGAATAAAATTTAATGTTATAAATCCAATTCAAAAAGCAAAATTCTTATGTTTTGGGCTATGTTTTATTTTTGGCCCTTATCTAATTAATGGATAAAAAATCTAAACTATTAAAATTAATAATAATTAAAACTGAATTTGATAAATAATTTTTTTTTTCAAAGAAAAAAGATATATTTTTTAATTTTTATAAAGAAAAATAATATTTATATATGATATTACATTATTTGCATTTATATATATTTATTTAAGATATTTTTATTAGACGTATTTACGTATCTGTATTTAAGTTTTGGATCTTTTTTAGCCGACTCCGCGTGTCCAAAATTTTAACCAAAAGACGAGTCAAACATTCGGATACATACTAGTATTGGTTACCCGTATCCGAGTCTATGTAACTTAGCATAGATATATGATTTTGATTTCTACAATTCTGCCTTTGAAGTTATAAATTCGCATTGAAGTTCTAGTTTTACAAGTAATTAATTTCTTTTATTATCTTTCTTCAGATCTTGAGTGTATCTTCACTGTTATCTGCCATCTTGTATCGAAGCTTGAAAATCCACATGAAGAACTTGAGGTGGTAAAACTCATATCCTCAAAAATCACTCAACAACCAAATGACAAGCCTGCATTGCGTTTAAAGATGTAATGTCCAATGATGACCCAAAATTCTAGCTTATTGAATTTTCAAGGCTCTCTCTCATGTTTCTGTTTTTCTCTTTCCAGCTTATTTAATCTCTATAATTTGTTGGAGGGCCCAGATAGCCGGTTCTTTGTATACATGCAAGCCTTAAATTTGGCATTGAATGGGAAAGTTACTGATCATAGTATACCATCTTTTAAAAAGATTATTAGTTTCTTGAAAGAGTGGAATATTGGGGTCAAAGATCAAAGGAACCTTTTCCTTACCATTGCAAACGTACTGAAAGAAAACAAAAAGGTATATAGCAACCACAAAGCATAAATTCAGTTTCCCTTAGCTTTAGTGATTATACCCTTTATTGGTTGTACTATTTCAACTTTGTGGCTTTTTCTGCAAATCTAGCTCAGCAAAGGATTCTTTCAAATTCTTGACCAAGTATTTGGCAACTTTCTCTGGTGAGGACTCGTATACCATGAGTGAAGCCAAGGAGGAAGCTGTGCGTACAATCATAGAATTTGTGACGGCACCAGACATGTTTCAGGTATCTTAATATCTTACTAATGTTGTAGATCTAGCTGATCTGAGTTTATACGTTTCTTCATTTTAAGCTTGTTTTATTCTATTCATTTCCATGCTCCTTCAAACTTTTTTTCCTAGTTTTTCTTTCTTTCCTTTTCCGAATACCCCCCTCCCACCCACCCTTTTTTCCGGCTTTTAAACTTTTTTGTTTTATGGCTTCCCTCTAGAGCTTTTTAAATATTTGGCTTGTCTTGTTTCTTACTTTCTAGCAGAGTATGTATATGATCATTTAGTTTTCTGCAATCTTCTTGTTTAGCTGCTCAGAGATTAACTTTTGTTGTCATTTTGCAGTGTGATTTAGTAGATATGCCTGCTGTTGGGCAATTGGAGAAGGATGCTAAATATGCATTGGTCTATCAGCTTCTGAAGATCTTTCTGACTCAGCGATTGGATGCCTACCTGGAATTTCAGGCTGCAAATTCTACCTTAATGAAAAGTTATGGTAATGCTTTGTCCATCATTTACCTATTTCAATGGGCTATTGCAAGAGCTAAAGTCCCTCCAAATTTTAATATATTTCAATATTATTACTCTCCTATGAAGCACGGGTACGTGGTTTTTGAAGCTGTACCCGTACCTGGTACGTACTTGGTACGGGTACGCTTGGGGTACGCCTGGGTACGTACCAGGTACATACCTGACTTTAAAAAAAAAGTTGGGTACGGCTGGATACGCCTGGGTACGGCTCAGGTGACTTGGGTACGCCTTTTGGCCAAATTTATTGCCCTAAACCCATTTTTTTTTCTTTATCAACAGCTCGACAACAACTTCTTTTTTTCTTTATCAGTCGACAACCAATTTCCCTTTCAATTTCATTGTCGATTGCCCCTTTTTTCTTTTCTTTCATTGTCGATTGGCTCTTCTCAGTCCCTCCTCAGTCCTCACTTCGACAGTGGTGGGTTCGGCGATTGCTCCCTCAATCCCTCTTCAGTCCTCACTTCGACAGCCATAGCCCATAGCCTCCAAATGTATGTTTTTGAGATGTTGTCATGTTGAACAATTTAAGCTCCTTTATGTGAAATTTGTGTGTTTTATCTTTTATATTATGTTATGTCATATGTGAAATTTCAGTTATATATATATAATATTAACGTACCCGTACCTTAATTTTTTAGAATTTGCCGTATCCCGTACCGGTACCGGGTACCGGTACCCGTATCCATGCAACGTAGTTACTCTCCATGTTTCAGGTCTTGTTCATGAAGATTGTATAACAAAGATGAGGTTGATGTCATTGGTTGATCTTGGCTCTAATGAATCTGGACAAATTCCATATGCCCTCATCAAGGATACTACGGGTAAACTTGCTTAGCCACCTGTTTACCACATTTGCTGCATAATCTAGGTTTTTTATTGATGTATTCCTCATTGCAGAATTGTGGATTGTTAAGGCAATAACTGCTAAGTTAATCGACTGTAAAATGGATCAGATGAATCAGGTTGTGATTGTGAGGTAAGCTGTTCTCTCTCTTTTTTTAATGCATGTGTGATAGGTTGTCTGATTTCATTGCTTCGTTGTTCATCAGATTAATCTAGAAGATACTTTTTTTTTTTTAATTTTAATTTGACTCTTCATTTAACTTGCAGCCGCTGCACTGAGCGCATTTTTCGACAGCATCAGTGGCAGTTTCTTCGATCAAAACTAACAACATGGAAGGGTAGAGAATTTCACATAATTGATGCTTTCTATGTTGCACTGACTTTTCATTTTTTTTGAAGTACCCGTGTTCGACACTCGTGTCCGACGCATATTCGGACATGGATATGGGGATATGATCCTCCAAGGACCCTCCAAATACATGGAAATCTTGAAAAAAATTGAACATAACCGAGTCCGAGTAGTAACCTAGGATGCTTTATTTTATTTTTTTACTCTAGTTTCTTTTCTTTCCATGATATGCACCATATCTATATCAGTTGGCAAGGAAAAGGTTTAACTTTTTTATTTACCTAGCCATTGATCTGTTAGAATGTTCACATATTTGTTGCCTTGGTTGAAAATATTTGCAAGTTGTTTCTGCATATTCTATTTGCTCGTTTGTAACTACTATTCCTTTCACCAGATATATAGATCTGATTAAAGCAGTATATATCTTTCATTTGGTTTAACTTGTGTTTGTATTTCCTGGGTCTATTTCAATTACCAGGGTAATGTTGCCAGTCTAATCAGCACCATTCAAGCAGACAAGGTTGTTGAAGAAGTCTCACAGGCGACACAAGGAATGACAATTCTTTAAGAGTTATTCTTTTATAGATATTTTTGTTATTGAGGTAGTTTTTTGTGATGAAGATCAGGATCAAGAGGCGTAATGAGATGCCAGGGAATCAAGCAATGGTGGATGATGATAGAGCTGAGCTTAAGGAGCTGATGGGAAAAACAGTTAAGCTGGACAAGGCAGTTAGCAGTACAGTCGAGCCAGTATCTTGGAGTGAGGGTGCAGCTGAGCTGGTACTAGCAAGAGTACAGAAGGAAGGTCTAGCTGATGGTTATCCACCAAAGGCTACAAGTTTCTAGAGGAAAGGAGGAGAATATAGCAATGGACAGCTGGCATTATTGTTATGTATTCAGGAATTAGTTAATAAGAGTTAATTTCGAATATTCATGTAATTCCTTAGTGTAAGAAACGGTTAGAATCTGTCAGAGGATATATACCAGCTGTATTGGATACGTTTTGGCTATCAATGAAAATATATCAATTCTCTTCTTTCTCTATTTTCGTCTTCATTCTCTGGTCTATATTTCTTTCATTCCAATTATTTCATAACAATTTTGGTATCAAGAGCCTACACGATTCAATCACGCAAGCTGGGGAAACACAGATTTCAACCAACAATGGCTGAGGGAACCAGACTTAACACACTGCAGGAGCAGGTGCAGTCTCTGCAAAATCAACTGGAGGCTATCCAGATTGCTGATGCTACTGTTCCAAAATGGTGGGAGGAACAAAAGAGGGGCATTGAGGACAAGTTAGCTGAGAACCAAGGCTATATGAGCAAGGTCTTAGAGTTGATGACCCACAAGGTGGATTCACAGAGCCATTCTTCTGAAGGGGTTGCTGTGACTACATCCAACACTCAGAGTAAGAAAGAAGGAAAGCTTCCTGTTGAGGTTACGGTTGTCAATGACCAAGGTAAGCATGTTTTTAAGCATGATGAACCTGGGGTCTTATCTAAGAGTCCATTTGATTCTCCTCAAGCATTGTTACAGTCACCTGTAGGATCCCTTAAGCATAATGATATCCATGCGGGTACTAGCAATGCCACTGGAATGCAAGCTTTTACACCTAGGCCAAAAATAGAGTTACCCCTATTTGATGGCACTAATCCTAGGGGTTGGGTTAAAAAGTGTCAAAAGTATTTCACTATTTTTGCCATTGCTGATCATCAGAAGCTGGAGGTGGCAGCAATGTATTTGTCTGGGAAGGCAGAGGTCTGGTTTGATGGATATGTGATGCAAAAGCCTAAGATCACTTGGCTAGAGTTCTCTAGGGACCTATGTCAGAGGTTTAGTGATAGAAATTACTCTGATATTATTGAGGAGTTTAACAAACTCACACAACGTAGCATCCTAGAAGATTACCAGGAGAAGTTTGAGGAGCTCAAACCATACATGTTACAGTTTAACCCTCATCTACCTGAAGCATATTTCATTTCTAGCTTTGTGAGTGGGTTAAAGGAGGAGCTCAAACCTAGAGTGAGAGCTTATGAACCCAATACCCTTGCTGCAACCTACAGACAGGCTAGGCTACATGAACTATCCTTAGAATTGGAGAACAAGAAATACAAACAGAACCCTATCAGATCAAACTTGCAAGCCCCACCTCACACCAGAACCAACTATAACTTTCATCAAAAGCCTCCTTATACTGCACCTCACCAAACACTGAGAACATCACCTACCACCAACCTCATTGAACAAAGGAGGGCCCAAAACCTTTGCTTCAGATGTGGAGATAAGTTTAGCCCTGGTCATGTCTGTAAGAGTAAACAATTAAACTCTCTCACTGTGGAGGAGGAGTAACAGGAAGTGACTGAAGACCAAGATGACATACCTGAAGGTAATGGTGACCTGGTAGGGGAACAAGTGGTTCAGGAGGGAAATCTGGAGATCTCTATAAATGCCTTGACAGGCAGTGCTGGTCATAGCACCTTGTGGATTCAGGGAAGTTTAAAAGGAAAACCTATCAATGTTCTCATTGACAGTGGGAGTACTCACAGTTTTGTGACCCCGAGATGGGCTAAAGAAGGGACAGAACTGCTGCATACCAACCCATTAGCTATAACAGTGGCTAATGGGGACAAGTTGTACAGCACTGCTAAATGTCAGCACCTTGAATGGATGATGCAGGGTCATTGGTTCACTCATGATTTAAGGGTACTATCTATGGGGGGAAGTGACATGGTATTGGGGGTGGATTGGATGAAGAAGTACAGTCCACTGGTCTTTGATTTCAATGAGCTATCAGTGTCATTTCAAAAGAATGGTAAACCTGTTATCTTGAAAGGGGGAGAAAGTGACCCTAGACTCAAACTCATCTCAGGAGATAAGCTACAAAAGCTGATGGATAAGGACAATGAGTTGATGGGAGAGCTGTACATGCTGAACTTGGAGTGTGAAGAGTTTGAAACTCCAGCTGAAATACAAGTTCTGCTCAACAGATATGCGGATGTCTTTGAAGAACCAAAGAAATTACCACCTGTCAGATCACATGATCATTGTATTCCCTTGAAGGCTGGGTCTCAACCAGTTAACCTCAGGCCTTATAGGTTTCCTCACCATCAGAAGAGAGAGGTTGAGAAGCAAATACAGGAAATGCTTACTTCATCTGTTATTGAGACTAGTAGAAGTCCTTTTGCTTCACCTTGCCTATTAGTTAAGAAGAAGGATGGGTCATGGAGATTGTGTGTTGGCTATAGGCAGCTTAATGCTATGACAGTAAAGGATAAATTTCCTATTCCAGTGGTTGAAGATCTATTGAATGAACTTAAGGGTGCAAGGGTATTTTCAAAGATAGATTTGAGGGCTGGTTATTGGCAGATCAGAGTTAGTCAGGAGGACATCTACAAAACAGCATTCAGAACCCACCATGGTCACTATGAGTTCAAGGTAATGCCATTCGGACTCACTAATGCCCCTGCAACATTCCAAGCCTTAATGAATGATGTTTTTTCTAAATTGTTGAGAAGAATGGTACTTGTGTTTTTTGATGATATTCTGGTATATAGTAGGAGCTTTGAAGAACACTTGAATCACTTACAAACTGTTTTAGATGTATTGAGGTCTAACCAGTTTATATGCCAGGAGAAGCAAGTGTTTTTTTGGCCAACAGCAGGTGGAATATCTGGGCCACATTATATCAGTAAAAGGAGTGTCTACAGACCCTTCCAAGGTGGAGTCAATGAAGAATTGGGCATTACCTACCAATCTCAAATCTCTAAGGGGATTTTTGGGCCTTACTGGTTACTACAGAAAATTTATAAAGGGTTATGGGCAGATTAGCAAGCCACTTACTGACATGTTGAAAAAAGATGGGTTTCAGTGGAGTGAAGGTGCTGTTATTGCTTTCAACCAGCTTAAGGAAGCCATGTGTGTTGCTCCTGTGTTGGCCTTACCTGATTTCTCTAAACCCTTCTGTTTAGAGACAGATGCAAGTGGAACTGGAATAGGGGCAGTTCTTTCTCAAGAAGGCAGGCCCATAGCATACTTGAGCAAGGCTTTGGGGCCAAGACATATTGACTTCTCTATCTATGAGAAAGAATATCTTGCCATACTAATGGCTGTAACCAAGTGGAGACATTACTTGGAAGGTGGCTCATTCATTATAAAAACAGACCATGAACCTCTCAAATATTTGTTGGAACAGAAACTCACTACCACCATTCAGAAAAGAGGGCTGACTAAGCTGCTGGGGTTGGACTTCACTATACAGTACAGGTTGGGAATGTCTAATAAGGCTGCAGATGCTTTATCAAGGAAGTTTGAGGATGAAGCTCAGTTGTTAAGTTTGACTTCAGTAACTATAATTCCTGAATGGGTTAAAGAAGTTGAGCATAGCTATGAAAAAGATGATGCTGCTAGAGAAAATATTACAGCCTTGGCCATTTCACCTACAGCTATACCTCATTATTCCTATTCCCATGGTATGTTGAGGTATAAAGGAAGGATTTATGTTGGAGATCATGGACCCTTAAAGGAGCAACTACTTCAAATTCTACATGATTCACCTCAGGGAGGGCATTCAGGGGTCCAGGCCACTTATTACAGAATGAGGTTGTATTTCTACTGGCCAAGGATGATGGAACAAGTCAAAGAGTACATCCAACAGTGTGATACTTGTCAAATAAACAAGAGTGAGCATGTTCCATATCCGGGGTTACTACAACCTATACCCATTCCACAAAAAGGTTGGGAAGTAATTACCATGGATTTCATTGATGGATTGCCAACATCTCAAGGGAATGACTGCATTATGGTGATCATTGAAAAATTCACCAAATATGCACATTTTATTGCTCTCTCACACCCTTTTACTTCTTTAGGGGTTGCTAAACTATACTTGGAACATGTTTTCAAGTTACATGGAGCTCCTACAACTATTATTTCAGACAGGGATCGGGTCTTCACTAGCAATGTGTGGCAGGAGTTGATGAAATTGCTAGGATCCCATATTCATATGAGTACTGCTTATCATCCTGAATCTGATGGTCAATCAGAAAGACTGAATCAGTGCTTGGAGCAGTACCTTAGGTGTATGTGTTTTCTCAAGCCAAAAACTTGGTGTAAATGGATTTCCTTAGCAGAATGGTGGTATAACACCAGTCATCATACTGCTTTAGGAATGACTCCATTTCAGGCTCTATATGGCTATAAACCTCCAGGGTTCCTTTGGGATGCTAGTTCCCTTGCTAAGGTGTCTACTGTTGAAGAGTTGCTGAAGGAAAGGGAACAGTTGAGCAAACTCTTAGTGGATCAGTTAGAGAAGGCTCAACACAAGATGAAATATTATGCTGATAAGAAGAGAACTGAAAGGGAATTTCAGGTTGGTGATGAAGTTTACTTGAAACTACAACCCTATAGGCAATCTTCTCTTGCTTTAAGGAAGAATCTGAAGTTATCATCCAGGTATTATGGTCCTTATCCAATTGTTGCTAAGGTTGGGGCTGTGGCTTACAAGCTAGAATTGCCTGAGTATTCGAAATTGCATCCAATTTTTCATGTTAGCTTGTTGAAAAGGAAAATTGGAAGTAAGTCTGTTGCTCGAACTGCACCACCTGAGGTGAATGATGAGGGCCAACCCTTGGTCTATCCTGCTGCAGTGCTTGACAAAAGAATTATCAAGAGAAATAACCAGGCCATCACTCAGTTATTGGTCGAATGGTGCAATCTTGGTCCTGAAAGTGCTACATGGGAGGATTATACTGTCTTATCTACTCAATTTCCAAACTTTGATCCTTGGGGACAAGGCTCAACTGAAGGGGAAGGAAATGTGATGAAGATCAGGATCAAGAGGCGTAATGAGATGCCAGGGAATCAAGCAATGGTGGATGATGATAGAGCTGAGCTTAAGGAGCTGATGAGAAAAACAGTTAAGCTGGACAAGGCAGTTAGCAGTACAGTCGAGCCAGTATCTTGGAGTGAGGGTGCAGCTGAGCTGGTACTAGCAAGAGTACAGAAGGAAGGTCTAGCTGATGGTTATCCACCAAAGGCTACAAGTTTCTAGAGGAAAGGAGGAGAATATAGCAATGGACAGCTGGCATTATTGTTATGTATTCAGGAATTAGTTAATAAGAGTTAATTTCGAATATTCATGTAATTCCTTAGTGTAAGAAACGGTTAGAATCTGTCAGAGGATATATACCAGCTGTATTGGATACGTTTTGGCTATCAATGAAAATATATCAATTCTCTTCTTTCTCTATTTTCTTCTTCATTCTCTGGTCTATATTTCTTTCATTCCAATTATTTCATAACATTTTTATGTAGAAGTGGGTAGTTTTTTTTTTTTTTTAATAAACGATAAAAATTTAAGAATACAGAAATACCTTTACTTTTATATTTTTGTTATTATTTCATTTTTGATTTTTTGTTAATTTCTTTGACTGAGTTGCTCAAGGAATAAAAAACCGAACCATAATATGAAAATGCGTGCTTGATTTGGGGGAGAAATCCCATATTCTCTAAACAAATTACATTTGGTTTATTTAACAAGTATAGTTGTTATTAATCTTTGGAAGTTTGAAAATAAAAGTTTATTAAACTACAGCAAATACAACAAAGTTTAATAAAAATTTATTCGCCTCCAGTTTGTAAAAAAAAAATGGTGAAAGATTTACCAAGTCTACAACGGAGTCACATCAACATAGACAACAAAAAAAATAGGAAAGATACAGAGGGATTAAGATGCCCGAACCAGACGGAACGGAGGGGTTAAGAAGCGGCTGCTGAATAAAAAAGAAAGAGTGCTCAAATTTGATGAGGGAAAAATGAAAAGCAGAAAAGGAAATATCAAATGTGAAAGTCTAAAAGATACCCTAAAATCATCTAAATTCTAAAGAAATGGGCTTTAAATTCTAAATTTTATTTGGGCTTTCCGTTTGGGCCTCTTTGGTTTTTAATAAACTTGGGCTAAAAAAGCCCAAAAACATTGAAAAAATCACAAATTCCTGTTCAATCCGGTTTTTTCCGGTTTAACCGATTTTCGGTTAATTCCCGGTTCCTAGCAGTTCACTGTTTTTCGATTATAGTAATATAGTTGAACTACCGGACATGTGTTGTCGGATTTAACCACACAAGTGCACGTATCGCAAACAAGTAATAAAGTGGAAGTAAAGTGTCGAACCCACGAAAAATTGTTATTAATTTTGCTAAATACTAAAATTAGAACAACTCAATCTTATCTAAACAATTAAATAAAGATAGTAATTGAAAATTAAAATTAAAAGAAACTAATATTGAAAGCAAGTAAATTAAAAAGGGTGAATTCAATTAATTATGAAAGCCTAGGATTACAACTTCCCTCAACACTTCGCTTGAATATCTTTTCTACCTCTTCACTTGATTAATGATCCTGAGTTGTTAACCTAGAGTTCTAATCTATTTATAAGCATCTGTCGATGGTTTTATAAAAATATTCATCCTAACCAATTAACTATATGTCTATGATAATTGAATTAAAGAAGAACTCATTAAGCTTAGGCTCTAACAATGGTTACACATGACAAGTAAGTATATTTCTACCCTACTTGTAGATCAATTCATCCTAATAAATGAATATGAAACATGTGTCATTCAATCCATGTCTAACACTAAACTCTCTATGTCTAGTTGTATTTAGGTTAACAAATCAATCTAATTGGTGGCCAATCAATTAGAAGCATTAATAACAAGAATGAATAAACAACTCAACAAACCATTAAATCAAGCTAGAGAGAGAAAGTAAATTCAAACTATGTGTTGAGTTCCATTGAAATCCTAGTAAAATAAAATTAGTTCATGATAATTAATGAAAACAAATAATCAAATAGTTTAACCATCATCAACTAAACAAGAAAAATAAAGAAGATAAAAGAGAAAAGAAGAAACTAAGAGTTGTCAGTTCTTGAGTCTTCAATCTTTAAATCTTTCAATATTCTTGAGAGAAGTTGGTGGCTACTATCTTCTTGAGAGAGAATTAGGTTTCTTGATGTCTAATCCTCTTTATTCTGACCTAAAAGAGTCCTATTTAAAGTGTCCAAGGCCTCCTGGAGTCGAAACTTCGTTCCCAAGCAAAACAGGTAAGTTTTGCCTTTTTTTTACGTTTTTGCAGTACTGTTCACGAGCTCCCGGTACCGCGGCACCACTGCTACTGCCTCCTTGGTGTTTCTCCTCATTTTGTCCGAACTGGTTCTTGTCGGCTTCTCGAATTTCGTCAGCTGTTTTGACTGAGAAAATCTTATCCGATTTTGATGAGTCTTATACTGTTGGAAAGGTATGGAAGTTAGCTTCAAAAGTCACGATAGGAAGTTTTCTCAAATTAAGTCTTTAAGATCGAGTTTTTCTTGAAAGAAGCTCCGAAGGTCGAATCTGCCTGCTCATTGGAATGCACCGATTTTTGTCGTATCGCACCTCGAAGCTCCAGATCACCTTGGACCTATAAAAACACATAAATAACAACTAAATAACTATTTTTAAACATAAAATAAATATAAAAAATAAATATAAAAAATATCTAAAACTAATCAAATCCTAATAAAATCCTCAAGGACTTAGTCGATTCAAAAGCATAAAAGGTGGCAAAATAACTATATTTCCTAGAGTTATCAACTTGCCGGTTCCTGGTTGAACCGACCAGTCCAATCCTGTTTTTTATCATTGGAGTTGTTGTCACTTGACTTCATGATACCAATCTCAGCTAGACAGAGACTTTAATAATATATATATATATATTTTTCCTAAGATGAAAAAAAAAGTAGGAGCAAGCTTTAAGAAGTAAAACAATGATCAATTTGGATACAGCAGCTAACTGTCTTTATTTTTTTTTTCAAGGGCTTAGAGTAGTGGGGATAACTTTATGATCAAGTGGGCTAATAACACTTGCTATCTGGGAATTTGAGATGGAGATCTGAATTTGCTTACTAGGCCTAGATTCAGTAGATGACCATTTAAAATTAAAACTAGATTTTGGTGCTTGGTCCTGTTAGTTTCCTCCTCACAAGTGCAGTGTAGGTACTAAAAATGGTTTAGACTTTAGATATGAGGACAACATAATAACTTAAAAGGAATGTTTAAGAAAAAAAATTGCTTTTTATTTGTAATCTATTCCTTTTTAGTTAAAGATAGTTGAATTAATAACGAGAAAGCAAGACACTAGCAATTACAGATTCTTTGTCAAGCCACTAAACTCTGCTTTTTGTGAATATTCTCGTGAAGTAAAAGCTTAAAGAAGGCCAGTATAGCTTTTGGCTACATTTTTGGTTGTCACTAACCTGACGAATCCAAATAGACCCATGTTTTAGTCTAAAAGTTGGAGGAAAGATGTCTTCCACCAAAGATTTTGAGATCAGTAGCGGGGCTGCAATTGACTCAAGCTAGCTGTTGAAGCTTGTTTCATTCTTGATGAGTCAATTTTGACCATAAAGTTAACACTTGTTTAACCAGTCATGCTCGAGAGAGAGAGAGAGAGAGAGAGAGCTGAATGTGGGGCTATTTGATTGGCTCGGGTGAAGTTGGATTATTTTGGACACGACACGAAAATATAAACGAACACGATATGAATATACGAATGTGTCAAGATTTATAAATATAAATTATTAACGTGTCAAAATTGTGAAAATATATTAACACAACATGAATATACGGATTGCCAAATCTATCAAGAACTATAGTAAAATTTCAGGTTTAGATCGTTTTAAAATTCAGGTTATCAGAAATCCAAGTTATTTCCTGATTCACATTGTCTCTATTTAACGTAGTTATATCATATCTTCCTCCTCATTTGCTTCCAATGAAGAATCTGTCTTTTTCTTCTCTTTCCTTCACCTTGTTATGATTATCACATCCGCTCCACCTTTATGTCCCAAAAGATGATATTAGGGTTTAATACTAAATTAGCCCTTGTATGTTATGCTTTTTGTCCTTTTGATACTCGAATTTTTTTTTGTCACTTTAATACTCGAACTTTCCTGCCATCAATCCCATTGACCCTTTGCCCTAACACCATTAGTTAATGGCTGACTAGGCAAAAAACCAACCAATTAGAGGCTGACTAGGCAACAAACAACCAATTAGAGGCTGACATGTGGCAAAACGACCACATCATTAGTGCCACGTCATCATATAAGAAAAAAATTCACAAAAAATTATAAAAATCAAAATAAAAAAAGAATTAAAAAATCAAAATTAAAAATTTGAAAATCTCATTTTCTTTTAAATTATAAAAAAAATTAAAAACCAAAATTAAAAATAAATTATAAAAATTGAAAAATTTATATATATATATATATATTTAAAAATCTGTAAAAAAAAATTTTTTAAATAAGAAAAAGAAATCTGAAATTTTTTAATAAAAATGAAAAAAAATCTATTTTTAAATTTAAATTTTCTATTTTTTTTTTAATTTTGATTTTTCATATATATTGTAAAAATAAAAATAAAAAACCAAAATTTAAAATTCAAAATAAATTATAAAATCAAAAACTTTATATATATATATATTTAAAAATTTGTAAAAAATAAGAAAAAGAAATCTGAATATTTTTAATAAAAATGAAAAAATTAAAAAAAAAATTCTAATTTTTAAAATTCTAATTTTTTTAATTTAGAATTTTCATATTTATTTTTTTAATTTGAAATTTCTATATTTTAAAAAATTATTTTTTATTTTTCTTTTTTATTTTGAATTTTTTAGATTTATCTTTTGAATTTTTATAATTTTTAATTTCTAAACTTTTAAAAAAAAAAATTAAAATTAAATTTTTTTTAAAAAGATCAAAATTTTTTATTTTATTTTGATTTTATTTTGAATTTTTTATATTTTTTTTTTTGCTTTTTTTTTAATTTTTTGAATTTTTTTCATTCATGGTAATATGGCACGAATGATGTGACAGGTTTGCCACGTGTCAGGCTCTGATTGGTTGGTTTTTTGCCTAGCCAGCTATTAACTAACGGTGTTAGGGCAAAGGGCCAATGTGATTGACGGCAGGAAAGTTCAAGTACCAAAGTGACAAAAAATTTTCTTCAGGTACCAAACAGAGAAACGACCTAAAGTAGAGGGGCTAATTTAGTATTTAACCCATGATATTACCCTGGATTGTGGAGCTCTTTTCAGCTCAACTGTTTTAGATGACAGCTTTTGCATTGCAGTCATAAATTCAAAGTTTGGTCCCATAGAATCATCCCATAACAAATCAGTAGCCTATATAAGGCTAATTATCAAGGGAGTTCAGTAGAGAATGTCCCTTACTTAACAGCTCGTGTCTCTAGTTCCATTCAAGGTTTTAAAAAGTGATGGCGTAGCAGTGTCAGCGACTGCTATTTTACGATAGCAGCAACGCCCACCACCGCTATAGGACTAAAAAACAGTGTGAAAATATTTCACACCAATAACCGCCGCTATCGGCCGCGAAAAACGATGTAACAGAAAATAGTGGCCGTAACGACTTGCTATTTCCGCTACACTGTTATCCATTTAAAAAAAAAAAAAAAAACTTATTCTAAAACAAAGTCATGATAAGCTTTTTTTTTTTTTTAGAATATTCAACACTCAATAGTAGCACCATAAGACACAAGTAGCACAATTACAAGTCACAAACACAATGAATTTTTTTTTTCTTCAGAAATCTCAATCAAGTAGAAATTCAAAACGTAAGTTCAGAAATTACCTTTTTCATCTTATTTCTGGATGCATTTGTGTGTGGGGGGGACTCAATCCGAGAGTGAAAACGTTGTGGATTGAACTTGAAGGCAAGAGGGAAGGGAGACTAGAGAGAGGCCAAGACCCGAGAGCCAAAACATGGCTGATTAAGAAGGTCGTTTAATGCTTGAAGGAAGAGGGGACTCAGGGGAGGGAGGTTGCAGGTTGCTGCTTGTGTCTGTCAGTTGTCACTATGAGAGAAAGTAGGAGAGGCAAAGGTAAAGGCCAGAGGGTGCAGTCTAAGTAAGAAGGCAGAAAGCTTGGGCCTTGGTGGCTGGGGCTGATGAGATAATGAGACATGGCTTGACTGTGAGGCAATGAGAAATTAGGAATTTGAGAATTAAGGGCATTTAGGAATTTGGGGGAAATAAGTTGTGTATGAAAGAGAAAGAATTTATATCTTCTATTGCAAGTTGTGAAAGAGGAAAAAAATTAACTGAAGTGAAAGTGAAGAAAAAGAGGAGAACGGGAGGGAATTTAGGAAGCTATGGGAATTTTGAAAAATTTAAGGGTGTAGTGTTGCATAAAGGTGGTAGATTGGGTTTGGTTGTGGGTGGGTTTGCATATGATGAGGAAAGACAAGACTGCGATGAGGAAGAAAAGAAACAGGGACTTAGGAGAGTGGACAAAGACAAGAAACATGATATAAGATGGTGGTGTTACGATCTTTTAGAAGCCACATTATGAAAGTAGCTGGTGTTACGATCCCCCTTTTTAAGCCATAAAGTCTTGGATCGTTGTCTCCATATAACCTCCTCCTTATGCAATAAATCATTTAGCAATCGTTGCTGCTCCTGAAGGTAATCCAATTTTCAGTTCTGTGCCTACTCGAAAACAACTTTTCAACCTCTTTAGAATATTGCCTAATTTGCTCTCCAATATGCCCATACATATCTTTTTTCCACCGACTTAAATCTTTCCCAGAGTTCTCTACTTTCGTAGGCAAGTAGTCAGAGAAAGACATTGCCTGCCCAGCTCCCCAACTACTAGTAACTACACCTTCACAATTATCATGAGCAACCAATGCACATATTTTTAATCCACACATTGTCAAACATAAAACATCTCCTCATTACCCCATAATGATTCATTTAGGCTTGGACATGAATTATAAAGGAAGATGATATGAGTTCAAAGATATCAAGTGTTCCTCAACAGAATTAGGGAAAAGCTTCCGCCATAAAACATTTGCTAAACCCATGTCTAACCTTTCTAATATCCTCTCTTCCCAACTTCCTTTGGACCAAGTCAAACGCAAATCCAACCAAGGTAACTGAGTTAGGGAACACTCCATTTTGAAGTCATTTATCTACCATGATATATGTTCTCTCAGCTCCACCCTCATTTTCATCACTAGACAACAATTCATTGAAATCATCCGCACAAAACCATGGCAATGATGACCTTTCACTCAACCTTCTAAGCAGGTCCCATCAAGCTCATCGTCTTTGTGTCTTCGGGTTCCCATAAAAACCTTTACATCTCCATAAAGCACTACCATCTTCCGATTCCAACCCCACATCAATAAAAAAGTTCAAAAAAGACAATAAATTCACCTTAACCTCATCCCTCCACAGTATAGCTAGAGCTCCACCATGTCCTCCACTATCCACACTAAAACACCCACTAAAACCCCACCTCATCTATAATTATTCCATCTCAATTCTTTTCCTCTTTGTTTTAAAAAGGAAAAGCATTTGGGGATCATGTTGCTTGGCCAATCTAATTACTTCATTGCTCTCGGCGGGATTGGCAATCACAACC
The DNA here is from genome assembly GCA_030761205.1 of Fremontodendron californicum. NCBI lineage: Eukaryota > Viridiplantae > Streptophyta > Magnoliopsida > Malvales > Malvaceae > Fremontodendron > Fremontodendron californicum. Next base: position 19,234,932 of record JAULJL010000020.1, on the reverse strand, counting down.
AACCTCCACCGTTCTGATAGGTACTGCATCACCATCTCTAGCCTCCATTATTGTATCTTTGACACGCTTTACACTCACCTCTATTTTCACCATTTCCACTCTCCCCATATCATGTCTCTTAGCCAACTTATGACTCATGCACCTTGTTTTTACAGCAGCTTTCCAAGGCCTCCCTCTTGCTTCTTTCCATGTATGTTATGCATGACCCAAATTATTGCGATCAACGTAACCCCCAATAGGATTAATAGTAACCAATCCTACATTTGTACCTTGCCTAGATGATTTTCTTTGTAGCACCACGAAATTCAATCTTTTAGGGAAACAAAGATTATTATCAGATTCCTCCATAAAAGCCTGCTCCAAATTTTTTGAAGGGTCCGCATTAACATTAAAATATGTTAATCCTTGCCATGCAAATCATATTTATCTCCTGATTCTAGCAAAACAATATTCACCTTAACCCGATTTCCATTCTCTAACCTAGTCCCAAGCACAGAATCGTAACCCCAAAGGTAATAGAATAAGCGTCAACGAAACAAGAGTTGTGGGCCAACAAAACTTGTGAAGAAAACACAAGACAGACCACTTTCACTAGGAAACCCTACATGTAAACAATAATAAACCTTAACCTAACGTAGACAAACAAGATAATGATCCTCCACGACACAAAAGCTGAGAGCAAGCAAATCCTTTGAAGAGAAACCAGATTCCAAACATAGAACCCAAACCCCAATGGTAATAGAAAAAGCCTCAACAAAACAAGAGTTGTGGGCCAACAAAACTTGTGAAGAAAGCACAAGATAAAACACTTTCACTATGAAACCCTAGGAGGCCTCGAAAAAAGCTATGTTACAACAGAAGAGATCCAGACTAGCATTTTGTGAAAGTATAAACAGTGATTTGTATTCACATTTAGTATATAAGATAATTTTTTAACATTAAAAAAAATGGGTAGAAACTTGGCCTTTGAACTTGATACGTGCAAAAAAAATATTTATTCAGTTTTGTTAATAACAGCTGGGGCAATTATGGTAGTTAGTACAATTAGTTGGAAATTCTATTGACAGCTATTAATCTGTTAGCTATGGTGTAAAGAGAAAAAACAGTTGTCATTGATTGTCTATAAAGTTGTACAAGATCAAAACTTACAATCATGAATGATACCAATATAATTTACTCCTCTTTTTATCCCTCTCACTTCTCTCTCTCTCTCTCTCTCTCTCTCTCTCTCTCTTTTCTAGAGTTTCTTTCTTCCAATTGTTCTTGATTCCCGTATTCTCCTAAATCTTCGAAACCTTCAGCATTTTACCTGCATCTATTGGTATTAGAGTTATATCTTGGCACCTCCAATGGAAAACAGCACCAGGACACAAGATTTTAAAAAGTTTGAAAAATCCATTTATATGGAGATCCTATGGTAGAACTTCTCAACTGTAAACAAACAGGTATTGTTACTCAATTCCATGATCACTTTGAGTCATTGCTTATAGAGTAGACATTTTTGAAGAATATGCCATTAGGTTCTTCTTGAAATGACTTAAAGATGCTATACAGAAACTTGTTAGAGTGTTTATGATAAGACTTTACAACATGCATTTGCCTTGGCTCAATTAGAAGAATTTACCCCAGAAACCTTACACCATGAACTATCTCCTCCACCTAGAAAACATCCATCACTACCTACTTCTACCTCATTTCTTAAAGCATTATCACTAGTATCAAATCCTAACCATACACAAAAACTAAAACCAAGAAACCAACCATTTACCAACTAATTTTGCTAGACCAACTCACACTATGCCCATGAAACCCAACTAACAAATAAACATACCAACCTGAGAACCAGTACAGATTTTGTTGAAAAATGAGCAAAAGGATTGTACTTCTGGTGTGATGAAAAGTATGATCTTGGGCATAAATGTAAACAAAGGCAGTTGTATTGGATTGAACTTAGTGAGATAGAAGAAAAATAGCAAGATGAGACCAAAAATAAGGTTGAAGAAGAGAATCTTCAAATTTCTGTCCATGTTATGAATGGCAATGTTGACAAAGGTTATAAGACCATGAGGGTTACTTGTTATTAAAAGGAAACCCCTCCATATGTTGATTGATTCTGGTAGCAGCCATAATTTCTTGGATTTTGAGGTTGCCAAGAAACTGGGATGTAAAATCATGGACATTGGGCCCCCAAAAGTGAGTGTAGCAGATGGAAACAGTGTGCCTTGTAAAGCTATATGCAAAGGCCTGTCTTGGGCACTACAGGGAATTGCTTTTACTACTAATGTGTTGCTACTACCATTAAGTAATTGTGGTATGGTCCTTGGAATTCAGTGGCTAGAAACCTTGAGAGTTATACAATATGATTTCAAACAACTCAAGATGGAATTCACTGTTAATGAGAAGAAACATGTGCTCAAATGTGGACAATCTCAACCAGCAGTGAAAATTGTCGCTAGCAAACATATGAGTAAGTTGTTATCCATTATTCACAATGTTCCTTGATACAACTATGTTGCATGGTGATAGACCAAGAACCTGAGTTTACACTCAAAGCCGTCAACCCTGTTATAGAAGAGAAAATACCTATTCCCAAGGAAATTCAACAGCTTTTGTCCCAGTATGTTGTTATATTTGAAGAACCAAAGGGTTGCCTCCTCATAGAGGTCATGACCATAAAATCACACTAAATGAGGGTATTACAGCAGTTAATGTAAGGCCTTATAGACACTCCTGACTTAAAAATGATGTGATAGAACAGATGACTCAGGAGATGTTGACAACAGGCCTCATCGAGCACAGTCTCCTCTCCTGTGGTTTTAGTCAAAAAAAAAAAAAGATATGGCACTTGGAGAATGTGTATTGATTATAGGGAGTTGAATAGAGGATCTATTAAGGACAAATACCCTATTCCCATCATTGAGGAGTGGTTGGATGAACTTCATGGTTCTATATGATTTTCAAAAATTGACTTGCAGTTAGGGTATCATCAAATCAAAATGCACCCTCCTAATGTGCATAAAACAATTTTAAGAACCCATGATGGATATTATGAATTCCTGATCATGCCTTTCGATCTTACAAATGTTTCTTCCATCTTTCAGAGCTTGATGGATAATATTTTCAGATCATATTTGAGGAAATTCATCTTAGTGTAAAAAAATATTAAATTAGTTTTGTTAATAACAATTGGGGCAATTATGGCAATTAGTACAATTCTTTGGAGATTCTGTTGACAGTTGAAATCTGTCAATCTGTTAGCCATGGTGTAAAGAGAAAACTGCTATCATTGATTGTCTATAAAATTGTACAAGATCAGAGGTTACAATCATGAAAATTATCAGTACAATTTACTTATCTCTTTATCCCTCTTACTTCTCTCTCTTCTACAGCTTCCTTCTTCCAATTGTTCTCGAGAGTTGTTTTTGATTCTCCAATTCTCCTGAATCTTGAAAGCCTTCAACATTTTACTTGCATCAGAACTCAATTTAAAATGCTTTTTTTTTTTTAATCTCACTTTAATGTCAAATAGTACTTTCTTGAGGTTTAACAACTTTTGGATTTAAGGATGAAATCAACGTTTATATTCTATCTATACCTAATATCTATCTATTTATACTTAGTATAAAAGCTAAATACAATTATTTTATCATTTTGTTTTGTTTTGTGTTTTATTTTATTTTTAATTGAATAAATCAAAATTTATTAGTTTAATTTAAAAAATATATTTTTTATTTTTTTATTACTATTATTAATTGTATTAATATTCAAATTAAAAAATTTATTTTTATTTTTAGGTTAAATATTTCAATGAAGAAAAAGATAAAAGAATGATACTACTACTAATAATAATAATAATAATAAATATTATTAGACACCTGAATATTTAGCTCAATGATTGATACATAATTCTCTACTCAAAAGAGCAAAATTTAAATTAAATCCCACCTTCCCTAATTCAACAAAAAAATATATAATTTTTATATTGGCCTTTTTATCTTTCATATGTTTTTTTAGTTGATTTACTCATCTTTATTAATGTATAAAATTTATAAACATATATTTACTAAAAAGTAATACAAGAAAAAATTTCTGGATGAATTAAATTTATCAAATTACTTTAAAGAAAAAGAGTTAAGAATAAAAATAAAAATAAATGTTTAATTGAATAAATTAAAATTTATTATTTTTAATTTTTAAAATCAACATTTTAGAAGAGTTATCTTGATTTTATTATTACTATTTTTATATTTTTATTAATATTATATATTATTCAATTTAAAGATATTTTTGTAGTAATCTTTTTTTTTAAATGACCAGGCAAAGTGAGTGGGTATTATTCTAGTTTACATAATAAGATTGTTTCCCAACAGAACACGTTGGTAGCTAAAGCACCTAATGCATGAATTATTGAAATTAGAGACGTCATTGTCATCTCTAAAAGCACATTAAATCTAAAAAAAAAGGACAAAATTGTCCAAACTCAAACACTTATCCAGATAAAGTTAAGATAAAATTTGATCCAATCTAAATTGATTAAAAAAAAAAAAATCAAAGATCTAATTTAAAAACTAATCTCATCCCTTAGATTTATTAAAAATCAATGGTCAAATAAAAGTATAAAACCTTTTTATTTTATATTGATTTAAATGATCTCTCATCATCATCATATATATATATATATATATATATAAAAGTTCGTTTTCGATATACTGATGGTAGATTTTTTTAATTTCATCAGTGGAGTTACGAAATTGCCACATTATCATTTTTTAATTAATTTTTTTATTTTTTTATATATCATAAGTAGACATGCTCATAGGTCGGGCCTGGACAGGATATTTTGTGTTTCGGGCCGGCCCGGCCCGGAACAGTAATTTTTATTATAATAATATTATTTTATTTAATTTTAATTATAAAAAAAAATAAAAAAATTATTTTTTTATTTCAATGAACAGTGTTTCGGGCCTAAACGGACAGGCCGGGCCGACCCAGGGCCGGGCCTGGACAGAAAAAATAAAAAAAAACCGGGCCGCGGCCCGGCCCGGCCCATGAGCAGCTCTAATCATAAGAAGTATGTATTATCATACTAATCTATTTATGAAATTTAAAATTTTTATTAATTATATACGAGATAATCTATATATATATATATATATATCGGCAAAAAAATTAATCTTGGGTGATATTAATTTTTGTAGAGAAATTGATTCTTTTGCCTTTACCCAATTTTGTTCTTAAATTATTGAAATTCTTTGACTCTGGTACTAGCTGGGTACGGCGAATGTGGTCTGATTGTGAGTGGGATGGATGGATGGATACATGCATTTTGTATGCAATAGTAACAACCACGAAAACGTTTAGAGTATATCTGCCCAACCCATTTGGTCCAATAGATTCGATCTATTAAATTGGTGGAGAAAACGTTTAGAATAGGCATGCTCATGGATTAGATAGTCCGATTGGTTTAATAGAATTAATTCATATTGAGTTGGATTTGAATAAAAATTTTGATGATCTGGATCGGTCGGATCATTTTTAATCATTAAAAAAATATATTTTTTAAAAATTTAATTATAAAAATATATAAATATTAATATAAAAATAATTTTTTATTAATATTATAAACAATAATCCTAGTCAGTAGACTTGCCCGAGCCTAACTAGGATGGGCTTGAGCAAAAAAAAAAAACTTTTAGGCCACGATCCAACCCGACCAATGAGCAAGTCTAGTTTAGAGTTACCCCTTACCAAGTTCTTTCTTTTATTTTATTTTATTTTCTTTTCTCTTCTTTTATTTTCTTTTTTATGTTGTGTTCTATTATATATATATATATATAAAAATTATCCCATCCGCCATCAAATGTCAATGAAGGTTTAGACTCCACAAGCAAAGTTAGCATGATGATACATACATTTTTAGGGTATATTAAAAAATTAAAAAATAAATAAGACATGTGACAAATTCTAAACACTACTTATGAAATTAAAATTTTTTCTGTTAGAGTATAAAAACGATTTTTTTATCAAAAATAAAATTACCCACTTGGGAGAAATAATTAGGACGATTTTTTTTGTTATAAAACAAAAAAAAGTACAGCTTAAATATTTTATGATATCTCTAATTAATGGTTTAGATTAGATGATTAATATTGCTGATACCAAGAGGGACCAAAACCTAACATAATTAGTTGCATTAAAGTTGCAAAATTTTGAAAGACTTTGATGCTTAATTACGTACTAATTAGACATGGGGAAGTAATTATTAAAGCACTAAAAAGTCAAGTTAATTAGGCAATAAGTTATATTAGGGTTTTCACAGGGTACTTGGTTGCTGTTATAGATTTTTTTTTTTATATAAATTTTATGGATCTGATATACATTAATTAATTTAATAAGAAACTACATCTCTTTTAGGTATCGTTTAGTATTGCTTCTGGTATAGTTTTTGAGGTCGAAAACTGCTTTTTACCACAAACACAATGTTAAACAGAAAAAAAAAATTTGACTTCTGCTGCTGAAACCATGGTTTGAAAAGCCAAACCAAAAAGTCAAAAAATATAGCTTTCGGGTTTTAAAAGCTGACTTTTGGATAAAATGACTTTATTATCTTCATATCTCTACACTTTTATTATTTTAAACATATCTTTTTTTGACATTTTAATTTCTTACAACACTTTTTCACAGTAATGCTAAACACTTTAAAAGTTTTTAAATCACACTTTTTTACCACACTTTTTAAACACACTTTTTTAACTCAAATTTTTTTCAACCTAAATTTTTTTCAACAGCAATGCTAAATTAACCCTAAAACTCTCTAATCGGCCAACTATATATTTATACAAACGTCACAAGGATTCCCTAATTTTACGAAATCTAATTTCTTTGACTTGATTAAAATCAAGACAATTCAAAAGCAGGTAAAATTTTGACTGATGAAATTGAAAATAATATATGACTGTAAGTATAAGATCTTTTAAGATATCCAATGACATCAAAAGGAATTAAAAAATGAAGTCTAACTCTTCTTAAGAAAAAAGAAAAGCAATTTCTCTTTGAACAAAAAGAAATATAAGCAATGTCCATTCTTTGATTTTAATATCTCATAGATGTTGGAAGAACTAGATGTTTAGTACTTCCTATGGGTCTTTACTTTAGACTGTCTTAATTTTTATCCCTCTAAAATGCATATATATATATATATATATATATATATATATATATATATATATCAATGATTGAAATAGATAAACTCGTTAGATACGACATGATTACACGATACAAAAAATATAATTAAAATTTTGATCCGACATGAAAAAGAAATACGAACATTATACGAATACACGAATATGTCAAAATTTATATAATATAAATTATTAATACGTCAAAATTTATATAAATATAAAATATAAAAAAAATACATAAATACAACACAAATATATGAATTGTCAGGTCTTGTATTCACTTCTTCAATTTTTTTTATACTTTCACATGCTTCCTGAATTACAATAAAACTTGTATGGTATCCCATTAAATGCAAAGTTAGGAAAAAATAAATATCAATACACATTTAAACTTGGATTCCTGTTGCAACTCGCGGGTTCAATTCTAGTCAAGATAAAATGTGGTTGCCATTTGTTTCAAAAATTTTAAGCTCAAATTCAAACTCAAGAAATGAAACAGCTGGTTCTCTGACTTCTCTCCATTTGCTGGTGCCAATTGCCCAACACGCAAAATATTAGTAACAACATCTTTTTACTTATCTTACCCAACCCTCTCAGGCGCAGCCTATCTCTCTCTCTCTCTCTCTGCCTAGTGCCTATACTGTTCCATAAATAAAGTCCTGAAAAAACTGGTTCAAAACCAAACCAGAAACAAAAAGAAAAAGAAAAACTGACCCGAATAATTGGGCTGCTCTTTTAACATGGCGGGTGTTCTTGTTTGGGTGATAAGTCCCAAAGAGAATGCCACAGCTTTAATTAGTTTGATACCGAGGAGTGGGAAACAGAAGAGGTCTAGGTTAAGTCCAGGACTACTGAAGTTCTCAACTGGAGTCTCAGTCTTTTCAAGTGCAGTTGCTAACCCAGCAAGATCTTCAGAGGAGAAGGTTTATGAGGTGGTGTTGAAGCAGGCTGCTTTGGTTAAACAACAGAGGCAAAAGAAAGCTTTGGATTTGAAAACAACAGCTGAAACTGATGATGGTATGACAGATTGGGATCTGTTGAATGAAGCTTATGAAAGGTGTGGCCAAGTCTGTGCTGAGTATGCTAAGACTTTCTACTTGGGTACTTGCTTTAATTCACCCTCTCTTTTTTTTTTTTTTTGCAGCAAAATTCTTGTTATCGTAAGGCAACTTCGCTTATTTTTCAGTTGTGGTCAATTCATTTAAAAAGTATTAGCTTTTTGTTTTTTCAACATATAAAATTTTATATCTAGATTTTGGTAATTAAGTATATGATTACATTATTATTAGTATATTTTTTAAAAGTTCACACATGGGGTCAATTTGACCCTTGTTTTATTTAATTAGAAAATCCCTTGTTTTTTATACATTTCAGTTTTACTCTTTAGGATTGGGCTGTTTGGTTTCCGAGAAATGGAAGAGAAAATCCAAATGAAATTTCAGATTTACCATTCTGGTCTGAATAATTGCAAGATCCCCCCTACAACTCCTATTTTTTACTTTCCTATTCTCAATAATACTTGCAAACACTTTTAAATTGAGGTAGCCGTTTTGCCATTTTAACATGTGTTATAACAATACAGTTAAGAATTCTGATTTTAATATGTAGCAAAAAAGTTTGGGAGTATTACTGTGATAAGTCCTACTTAAAATACAACATGTTCCATCTCTTTTTGTTGAAGGTTCCTCTCCAACTGAACAAATAATGGGTTGTATTTAAGTAGTATTAGCACTTTATTTTGCCAAAAATTGAAGAATTTCTAACTTACCATTCTTTAGGAAGACAAGAACATGAAAATTTCATATTCTCAACTGTCTGTTGTTCTTTGCAGGTACATTACTTATGACCCCAGAGCGTCGGAGAGCTGTTTGGGCAATTTACGGTATGTATGGTTGCTTCATTTAAGTATTACAAAGTGATTCATCTGTCATGTTTTTGGTCCATATCCATGCTTTTTGTGGCAAATGATACAGCACTGATTTTAGGTGTTTTTTGGATGCATCTGTTGGCCGATTAATTTGTTATCCGAACTCTTCATTTTTCTTAAAATACTTGTGTTCGACACATTCGGATATAAGTATGGAGGCATAATCCTTCAAATATATGGAGAAACTTAGAAAAATTGAGCATATCCGTATAAGACATATGCCCATATCAGACACTCACTACCAAATTCTGATAACATAGTGACCAATATATATATATATATATATAGCAAATGTCACTGTTTAGGAATTCTTGTTTTGGTCTTCAAAATTTTTGCTAAGTCTGGTTCTTAATAATAAATCTAGATGTTGTAGAAATACTTTTGTGCCATTGGTTATTGAAATGATCTGCATTGCCTCTATGTCTTTCAAGGTTAATTGTAACATTTAGATGCAAAGTCCCCTAACTTTAGTTGTAACATTTAGGATGATATTATATGATGCTTAAGGAGTAAAAAGAATTGCAATGAACGACATTGATGGATGTTTAATTGTGTCGACTTTCTTGCTGAATATTTCACAGTTGTAATCTATGTTACTTAGATTCAGGTGTGAGTGTCGGATACGGGTATGAGTCTGACATGGGTATGTTCAATTTTTTCTAAGTTTTTTCATGTAATTGGAGGATCTTTGGAAAGTCATATCCTCATACCCATGTCTAGATATGTGTCGAACACGAGTGTTGGACACGAGTACTTCAAAAAAAAAATGAAGAGTCGGAGTAACATAGGTTGTAATCATACAGCCCTCTATTATGCAGTGTGGTGTAGAAGGACCGATGAGCTTGTAGATGGACCTAATGCTTCACACATTACACCCAGGGCCCTTGACAGATGGGAGAAAAGATTAGATAACCTTTTTGATGGTCATCCGTATGATATGCTTGATGCTGCTTTGTCTGATACTGTCTCAAAGTACCCTGTAGATATACAGGTTTGTTGCATTTACAGGCTAAAGACTTGGATATATATTTTGCATCTTAGCTATAAAACCCTTCTGCTTGAATTAAATCTACCATGAATTCTCTTTGTACAGCCCTTCAAGGACATGATAGAGGGAATGAGATTAGATTTAAGGAAATCGAGATATAAGAACTTTGATGAGCTCTACCTATATTGCTACTATGTTGCTGGGACAGTGGGACTAATGAGTGTTCCAGTAATGGGAATTGCACCTGAGTCAAAGGCATCAACAGAGAGCGTCTATAATGCTGCATTAGCCCTTGGAATTGCTAATCAGCTTACTAATATACTCAGAGATGTTGGAGAAGAGTAAGTCCAATGGTACCGAAATTTTTTACTTTCTTATGAACTCCTAAGCAGGATTTAAAATGTGGTCATGACGTGTTTTCGGTCGTGTCGCGTTTATCACGGTTGCAGCCATAATAGATGCTATCGCGGGTGGCGAAGAGAGTTAAAACTGCAACATAGCGACCGTAACATCGCGTTAAGATAGCTATTTAAATCCCTGATCCTAAGTGCTTTCACATGACTCACCTTTTTGGTTTGAATTTCCATAGTGCTAGGAGAGGAAGAATATATCTACCACAAGATGAACTGGCACGCGCCGGCCTATCAGACGATGACATATTTCGCTGTCAAGTAACAGACGAGTGGAGAAATTTTATGAAAGATCAAATAAAACGAGCAAGGATGTTCTTTGATGAGGCTGAAAAAGGTGTTGCAGAGCTAAATGCTGCTAGCAGATGGCCAGTATGGTCATCACTATTGCTATATCGACAGATCTTAGATGCCATTGAAGAAAATGACTATAACAATTTCACCAAAAGAGCTTATGTAGGGAAAGCAAAGAAATTTGCATCACTTCCAATGGCCTATGGAAGATCATTTATGGGCACTTCCAAATTGTTCTAAGTTGTCAGGTACTCGAATTCTTTTTCCTTTCATGGCCATTTATTTTGACTTGTTAGAATGCAATAAGTCATTGATCTGTAAATTGTTTTACTGATTTTGTTGGTAAAATTAAGATGGTATAGGGCTCAGCTAAAATCTTTAATATGTTTCAAGTTCAGTAAATAGAAAAGGAAAAATTTCTGCATTATGTAAATGTTAGTACACAATTCAGCACATTTGTTGGCTAGCATATATTCTTGCCAGCATACATTCTCTATTAAGAACCTAGCCCTTAATCCAAATGATTAACCCATTTTTCTTAGTAGTTGGATTCTAAGAAGGTTGGATTCGATACTTAATATTTGCAATTTTTTTAATTCTCTTAAGACTTGACCTCATTTGTACCAAATATATATTCTATTAGAATATTCAACTCACTTTATGCACAATTATATATAAATTAGTTTGTGCCCCATGCGATGCACGGATTGTTTTTATATATTTATTATTATATATACAAACAGAGATTTTTTTTATGTACTACTAATTTTTTACAATTGTACTAATTTTAAAATCATGCATATTCATTTTATTTCCATTAATTTAAATATAATTTTTATAAAAAATATTTATACAATATATATTATGAAGTTTTACTTTATGTATGATGGTATTGTTTAATTATCTTACGATTTTGAGTTTATAAATGTAATGTGTTGCACCAAATTTTTTTTTTTTTTCATTTTATAATTTTTCTTTCAAAGGTATATATATATATATATATATATATTACTTTATAATTTTGTTAATATTTTGGCACACATCTAATATTTCAATGCCTTTGAAAAAACGTATTTATTTTTTTTTAAATTCTTTCCTCTAATAAGTATATGCTATAATTAATGTAATAACTAATAAATTACTCTTTATTTTATAATAAAAAATAATCATCTATTAAAATACTTAAAATAATTATTTTATTAACTATATTGGAATACAATAAACTTTTCAATATAATAAATCATTTGAAGATAAATATTTATTATTAAATCAATTAAAATTTTAAATGGTAATCTTTACTAAAATATTGAATAAAATCGGTCATATATTTTATTAAAAAAACGTTTTGAATAAAATTTGGAATAATGAATACTTTTTATTAATATAAGTTTTAAATTTTATTTCAGTTATTACTTAACACAAAGAATTTTTTTCATGCAATAAATAAATCGTACCCAAGATTCTTAAACCCAAAGTTAAACTTTCAATAAATTCATAATTTTATCTATATATATATATATAAATATTTATATAATAAATTAATAAAAATAAAACTATAACACATTCTATATAATTAAATAAATAAAATCAAACTCATGCATCGTATGGGTCACAAACTAGTATATATTCTATTAGAATATTCAACTCTCACTTTATGCACAATTATATATAAACTAGTTTGTGCCCCGTGCCATGCACTGATTATTTTTATATATTTATTATTATCTATACATACAGAGATTTTTTTTTAATACAAATTGTACGTATATATATGTATATCTAAATGACATATTTAAGAAAACAATTTTAAAAAAAAAATTAAATATTTAATAAACGACATTTAAAATATATATATATATATCTAAAAAGCAATAACTAAAAGTATGTACCAAAAAAAGGATATATCTTAAAGTAAAAAAAAAAAAAATTGCATTCCCTCAAAGTTGTTTCATTAATTTTGCAATATATATATATATATATATTTATTCTGGTTAAAGATAAGATAATTTTAGCTTTTAAAAAACAATTTATATTTTAAATTTATAAGAGTAACTCGCTCTCATTTAGATATTTTTTGGTGGAATTTCAATCATATCTTAGTAAATATGATTTATCTCATGTTAATTTTTTTTTATAAGAAAATATAATATTATCTTTTGAGCTTGCTAATTTAACAAAGAAAATTTGTTTTTATTGTTGCAAATAGTATTTGTTACTTATCTTGATAACTTTATACATTTAGTATGTATTAAGATCAATTGTAGTAAACAAAAGAATTGGCATCAATTTTAGTATATACTAATTTTAATTTTTTAAAATTTCATGTACTGTTTTAAATAATTTATATTTATTGTTTAAAATTCATATATTTTTTTACTCGTGATGACATATTAATACGCATCTATTAATAAAGTAAGTTCCTATATATATATATATATTCGATGGAAGTTAAATTAGAAGCGTTCCTATCTCTCACATATTTATTTATTTTATTTAAAAGAAAATTAAGAAAATTAATTCATTTTTCATTAAATTTCATTATTAAATTATTAAATTTATTAATTAATTTATTCCAATAATTTTCTATTCATAATTTTCTCCATCAAGTATATAAACTCAAACATTTTCTATATTGCATCATTAGTCTATTAATAAAGTAAGTTCCAATATATGTCCGATGAAAGTTAAATTATAAGCCTTCCTATCTCTCACATATTCTCAAACGTTTTCTATATTGCATCATTAGTTGAATTTTCTTTATCAAAGTTCAAGTGAATATATGAAGTTTAAATAATTTACTCTTCTAAAGTTATTAAAAACAAAATTTTAAAAATTTATTGATGAAAAAAACAAACTATATTGACTTGCCAAGTTGGTATGTATTTTGAATTGAAAAATGTAGTTAAAAGGGAAGTGGTAAGTAAAATATAAATACAAACATGTGATTTAGCAAGTAACTAAAGAAGAATTATAAAAAAGAAAAAAAAATAAATAGAAGAAATCATGAATTATAAAATAATAACATAGCAAAACTGGCAACAATAGTAAAAATCTCAATTAATATCAACATATTTATATATCTTATTATAGAAGAAACTATAAATTTATAAAATGTAAAAGCAAGTCATTTGATACTATTATGATATTACAAAGAATTTATATATTGCAAATTTGACACAGGTTAGTTGCTTATTAAATATATATAAATCCCAAATCTTATGCTAGTAGAAGATATCTTATATGCCCTACAGTTAAAAAAATAGTTGTTAAATAACATAAAAGGTATCAGTAACGTATTTTTTTGCCTTTTTCCTTTCGGATTATTATCTGGTACTTTTCTTAATTCCATAAGCGGTGTTCACATGCTTCTGTAATCTTTTATCCAATTTATATTTTTTTAATCCGATCGTCGTATTTCATGTTCTATTCGCGTAGATCATGCACGTCGAGTTTCGAATAAATTAAAAATGTTTAAGTATTCGTTCCGACGTAAAAAGCTTTAAACCATTAAATATATATTGAAAAAGACAGTATTCTCGATCGATATGATAGGGACATCGAATCGATTCGAAAATTTACGTGCACGATGAATACGATTATATTGTTAAATCCGACGGTTGGTTTGTAAAAATAGAAATCGTATGAAAGATTACGGACGCGTGTGAACACCGTTCGTGGAGTTAAAAAAATTCACTGACGATGTACCAGATAATAATCCTTTTCATTAAATACTATATTATTTGCATATGTAATACTGAACAAAATTTGAAATTTAATCCCTATAATAAATGAAATGTAAATATTTACCAAATAAACTATTATGAGAAAAGTAGAGTTTCAACTTTACTTTTTGTACTTTTATTTAACTGTAAAATGAAAAACAACAATTATAAAATTCATGATTTTATTTTATTTAAAATAAAAATAGATATTAATTAAAAGAGCAAATATAGGTTTGTTGTTAAGCAAATAAAGTTATGTATAGTTTATTAATACCATTATTATATTTTTTTAAGAAATAAAATAACATTAATAAAAATAAAAACCTAATAGGAAAATCATGGATTAACAAATAATATCACATAAAAAGACAATAAACGAAAATTTCACAAAAACTTGTTAAAGGAGATTAACATATGAAAAAATTGTTAAATAAACAATAAAAACTTCAATAACAAATGATAGCTACATATATTATATATATATGTATATATTTTGACAGAAAAAAACTTTTTTGTATTAGAAAATGACTCATTAAACAACGCTTTGTGACCCGAATTTCTTCAAGCTAATACATCAAATTAAAGATGCAACAAACTGAAACAAAAACTCAGTTCAAAGTTCGCTTTTTCACCGGCCCTTATTCCGACTTGTTGGCTTGGTGTACTTGAATCAGAGACTTGCACACAATGATTATGTAAACACGTGCAGACTGCAAACCTCTCGCACTGCTGTCAACATGCCCACGAGCAGGAAAGATCAATGCTGTTCGCTTTCAAACATCAGTAGACTCTTGCAAGCAATGTGAAAAAACTGAAGGAAACAATGATAGTTACATATTAAATATCTATATAATAACAAAAAAGATTTTTAAAACATTTTATATTAACAAAGTTCACTCATTACCCTCAAAGTTAAAAAGAAAAATCAAAAGAACCCAACCCATCACCAATTTAAAATCAAAACAACTTTTTTTATGAAGCAGAAAAAGATTTTTATCTCTCAAAAAATCGAAAAATACGAGAAACAAAAGACAATAAATCAAGTTTTAAGTTTCAAAGTAAAAAATCTTAAGAATAAAAATCTCAAATAACTTAGAGAGGAATACCTGTTTATATGGCTGTGGTTTAGGATTCAATTTTTAATATATTTAATTTTCAAATTAAATTTGATTTTTTTTTTTAAAAAAAATTAATAATAAGAGAATTTAAAAATTAAATTTATCTATCAAATTCTAAATAGTAAAAAAAATTCTAATTAATTAATCTAGATATACATTCAAAATGTATTATGCATATATATTTTTGAAAATTGATTAAATTCAAAAGGAGAAGATAGATTCTGAATTGATACGTTTGAATTCAAAACTTTCAATCTTTGGTAGATTTAAAAAAAAAAATTGAAAAGCTTGATAATTATTTGAAGATTATGAATATATTTGATAATTATTTGAAGATTAAGTTAATAAATAAAATTTGTTAAATATAAAAATTGTAAAACTTGGATAAATATTTGAAGATTAAGTAAGTAGATAAGATTAGTTAAATATAAATTGAAAATTTTGGATAAATATTTTTTTTTAAAATTTTAATTTTAAAATTGAATATAATAATAGTTAAAATTAAGTTTTTTCTACGTGTCATCAAGAGAGGATATCCACATAAGCTGCCATGTCAACAATGCTTACACAGTCAATATGTACCTTATATACATATATATATATATATATATATATATATGATAGAGGTGAACTTTGAACGTGAAAAATTTAGAGATGTAAATGTGGTCGAGCTGTGAGCCGAGCGATACAATGACAAATTTGAGCTCAATTTGATTGAAAAATTCAAGGCTAGATTTTGGCTTGAGCTCGATCAAGCTCAATTTTTTTTTTTTGCTCAAGCTCAGGTTGAAAAATAATCGAGCCTTTCGAACTTGATTAAATTAAGCTTGATTATCATTAATTTATACAAGGAACTTGCAGCTCGACTCGTCTTCAAGCTTGAGTTCGAAATAAAACTCAAAATAAAATTTTAAAAAATGTTATATATTATTTATGTATGTCTATAATATGAAAGAAATTAAAACATTCAAAAGCTTCATAAGGCCCAAGAGCCACTAGCAATGTATTATAAAGCTCGAATTCTGCTTGAATCATTATTGGAGTAATTTAAATTTAACTCAATAATGAACGACTCAAATTCAAATTGAATTTTATTGAATTAAGATCAAGACTCAGTTATCTTGGTTCATTTAAACAACCTAGTGAGGATTTTCATATAAAGGGTAATTGTAGGCACATGTATCTCTTTGTTTCAATAAAGAAAATAATAATTTGTTCCGAGAAGGAAAGTTTATTTGTAATTGCAATAAAATATGTAAATGCTTGTAGTTGTAATTATCATAAGAAATTATTTTCTTATAATTTATAACTAATAACTTTTATATCTTAAGATATAAAATTAGTTTCTTTTAATAATTTTTGCTCAATAAAAAATTTCAATACTGTTTAAAAAAAAAGTAGTCTTGAAGTTTGGGTTTATAGATGTAAAACCACAAATTTTGTTGCTTAATTAAGTTAAAATTTTAGCTATTTTCCTTTTTTTTGGGGGGGGGGGGTTTAAATGGAAAAGTTATTCTCTTTGGAAATAGAAGATATATTTTTTGTTAACATAATGGTACCTTCCTATTAATCTCTACTTTTGAGTATTCATTAACTTCTGAGTATTAAAATAAAAAATTAATATAATAAAAAATACATGTCAGTTTTTATTTTATTTTATTTATTTTAAACACTGTTTATGAAAACTTCACATATATAAGAAAATATTGTTTTTAAAAATATATTTTGTAATATTATGCTATCATCATAAAAATTATTTATTTTAAAATTGAAGGTTTTGGCCAATGCTTGCCCTTTAACATTCCACCTTATCTTAGTCTTAGTCTTTAGGTGCGGTCATGGACACTTTACATAAAAAGGGACTTGCTTAAAAGGGTTCAAGTATAAAATATTTTGAATTGGAATTACTCGTCCTTCTATGTAAACTTTCATATGTTGAAAAGTACTCCATTTTGTTGATAATTTTTCTACTTACATTTTAATTAAAAAAAAATATTATTTCGGATGACAAGCCAAAAACACTAATGCCAATGGGCAGCGGAAAGATTCCCCCCATGCTATCACATCGTTTTGACATTGAATTCCTCCTTCCACGGACTATTCAAGCAAAAGGAAACTTGAGTATATAATTTAGGATTTGGGGTTAATTTAGCATTTTTGTTAAAAGAAATTTAAGTTAAAAAAAATATATTTAAAAAGTGTGATAAAAAAAATATGGTTTAATTTTTTAAAAATATTTAGTATTATTGTGAAAAAATTCTGTGAGAATTTGAAATGTCAAAAAAAGATATGTTTAAAATAATAAAAGTTTAGAGATGTAAAAATAATAAAACCATTTTATCCAAAAGTTATCTTCCGAACTGTAAAAGATTCATTTTCTTGGCTTTTTGGTTTGGATTATCAAACCATTATTTTAACCGCAAAAATAAAAAAAAATTATCCGTTTAGTATTACGTTTGCGGTGAAACGCAACTTTTAACCTCAAAAGTTGTGTCAACAACAATACCAAATGGGGCCTTAGTCTTTTTTGGGTATAGAGGAGGGCGTAATTTGAAAATAAGATAAGGGATTGCAAGTGTTGGGATTAAAATTTCAAACTTATTGGATACCACCTCTTAATGGTGATTGCATGAACAAATTAAACTTAGTCTTTTCTACCTTGCTCCTACTTTAATATGTGTAGGACATATCTAATTCCGATTGATTTTGATAACTACTTTATTTTACCAATTCGGCCTAGTAAAGAAGGATTGATAATGTGAATTTGAAATTTGAGACGAATATGAAATTTTGTTCAAAGATTTTAAGATTGATTTAGTAAGAATTCAAGAATGAAAACATGTTTAACTCAGTTACTAAAGTTGTTTAAGCTCAACTCAATATAGTAAACGATTGAGTTCTAGTATATACCGTGACCTCCGAGGAACATTGACCCCTGATTAAGCTCAATTTCAAGAAAATGGAAATTATATTAGGAATGGGTTAATTAAATTTGGAGTTTAATCCAATTATTTAATTCAGTCAGCTTTAAGTGGTGGTATCCAACAAATCTGAAATTCGATTATCAATATTTGACTCCTTTTGTTATTTTCAGATTGTGACCTTTGTTAAAAAAAATTTATATTAAGAATGGCCAAAATTTTAAAGTTTCTTTTGGCATATCATCAATCTGTTACTGTTTAACTCTATCATGTTATGGGTGACACAGTAGAGCTGACAAAGCAGACCCGAATTCGAGAACTCACTTGAGCCGATCCGAGACCGAACCCGATCCGATCCGATCCGAATTGACTAAAAAAGTCAAAGGCCCGAAACCAAAAAAATCCGAATCCGAAAAAGCCCAAACCTGAGAAAACCCGAATCCGGAAAAACCTGAACCCGAGAAAATCCAAAAAAACCCGAACCCGTAAAAATCAGAATCCGTTACGATATGGAGTCCGAGATTGATCCAATCTGAAACCCGTAAAAATTCGAATTTATAATAATAAAAAAATTAAACTATAATTATATGATTTTATTTAAAATAAAAAAATATAAATGATAAACATTTTAAACAAAAATTTTTAATTTGTAAAAGTATATTTATAATTATTATACAATTATATCAATAATGTATTATTAACAAAAATAATTAATAGTATATATTTAAATTGGATTTAACTTGAAACACATTAACTATAAATATCAAATATCTTTTAATACTATCCTTATTATATTTACTATAATTAAACATAAAAAAAAATATTATTAATTTGACATTTGATTCTATTATAAATAATCATTTACAATATATTATTACTTATTCCACATTTAAATCTAAATTTTAATATAATAATAATTCAAATATACAAAGTATCATATAATTTCAACATATAATTGAACTTCATCTTCATGTTTTCTGTAACACTAATAATACTATTAACAAAATTACGTTTAAATCATTCTCTTACGCTATGTTTGGATAGATGCTAGTAAAGGAAAAGAAAGGAAAGGAATGATTTTTAAAGAAAATGATTCATCTTTCCCTTGTTTGGATAAGTAAAATATGTTAGAGAAAGGAAAGGAATATTAGCCTCCGTCGTTTGGTTAAAGGATGAAAAGGAAAAGAAAAGGTACATTATAATATACATTTCTAATTATGCCCTTTTTTAAATTAAAATAATAATATAAATATTACATATCAAATTATAAAAAATAAAATAAATAATATATTAAAAAAAATGATTGCAATATAAAAAATAACTTTTTTTCTATAATTTACAATGTCAATTCCGTGAAGCATATAAATTTAAAAATAAAAAAGTAGTTTGATGAATGTAAAATGAATAATATGGACATTTTATATTTTAAAAAAAAAAAGACTTTCCTTTCCCCTCCATTTCCCCCAATTTGGGATAATTGAAAAGTTGAGCATGTGAGGGAAAGTGAGGAGTGCTCAACTCCACTCACTTTCCTTTATTAATTTTTTTTTATTTATCCAAATAAGGGAAAACAAGGGAAAGATTTCCCATTTTTCCTTGCTTTACTTTCCTTTCCCTCTCCCTACCCCGATTCAAACATAGGCTTAGTGTTCAAACATATAAAAATATTAAATTTACCTGAAAAAAAAAATTGACTTATAAATGAAAATATAAAAATTAAAAAGTTGAATAACTAAATTAAAATACAACCTCTAAACAAAAGATATTTAAATAAAAGATATTCTTAAATTCTTAAAATCATACAATCCGATTATTAAGTACAATGCATAAAGTCATCCCAAGAGTCCAAGACCAACATCCAAAATATCTTATTTATATTAATATTAATATTAAATTAAATTATAATATTAAATCAAGTCATCCCAAGAGTCCAAGACCACTTTTTTTTTCTTTCTAAAAAGATTATTAATATTAAATTAAAGTATAATTTATAGGTATATTATATTACTAATAATTTTAATAATTAATTTAAATATCTTCTTTTTTAAACAAACTAAAATTAATATATTATTATTAACTTTATATTAAATAATTTTAATTATTATAATTTGTTGGACTAAGTGACTAAGCTCAATAAGTGGTTAAAAGTAAAAAGTCATTTATATAAATGTTAAATGAGTTTTATTTATAACTTGTTTCATTCTAATGATTTTTTAAAAATGTAGCCCAATGATTTTTGATTATTACTTTTTCTAGTGTTATTTTATATTCATTTTAGCTCACTTATAAAATAAAAAAAAATCTTATATAATCATTAATTATAACTATATTCATTATTCAGTAATAAATAACATAAAAATAAAAAATATAAGTGTATAATCATTGTAAAATAATAATAAATATCAAAATGTATAGATTATTTTTTATTCATACTATAGTAGATATATCGAACTTATATATTTAGCTTTTATTTGAACTTAAAAGATATTGTATCAAAAATAATGAACAATATTCAAAAACAAAAATATTGACTCAATGTATAAATAAAATTATTATATATTTGTAGACACCTAATTTTGTCCGGCCCCCTAAACAAGGTGATTTTCTCTTTTTTGACTTCCCGGGATGCAAAGAATCTTCCTTCATTCTGCTAATGGGTCTCGAAGACTTTGATTCGGAAGTCAAAGCAAAAAAGTCAATTCAAAAAAGTCAACTTCAAAAAAGTCAACCTCAATAAGTCAATCACTAAAAAAGTCAACTCTCAGCCAAAATCAAGATTCGAAGTTGAATTGAACAATGGTGAAGGAATTTTGATAATCCGAGGTCTACAACGAAAGATATAGAGTTCGGAAGATGGGTTGTGAAAATTCAGTGTAAGGGAATACCTAATTCGGCAAATTTGGAGAAAAGTGCGCAAACGATCAAACCGGACGAAATTGGAGGTCCCAAATGTAATAAGATCAATAACTACGGATATTGAAAAGTCCAATTTTGGAAACGGAGTTGAAGGAAGGTGTGTTTGAAGGAAAATAAGGATTTAATAAGAAATTCACGAAATTGGGGAAAACTGTAGAGATGATCCGATTCGGTGAAATTGAAGCCCCCAGTTGATAAATGATAAATAAATAAAAAGATCTCCAAGTCCTAGTTTAAAGTGAATCTCAAAGAAGAGCCGGTTGGAGGAAAAACGAAAAAACGAGAAAATTCTCGATGTTGAAAAGGGGAAAACTAAATCGGAAGGAAATTCAATCGTAAAAATTGGGCGTTTTCGGACTAACTCCAATTCAATATATAAAAAAGATAGTGGAAAAAGAAAATCCGAAAATCGAACCCATTTTGAGTAAAATGGATGTTTCGGGGGTTAAAGAGCAATATTGGAAAATTCAAGAAAAATAGGACCTGAGCTCAGAAAATTATGAAAACTTCCAGATTTGAATTTTATATTGTATGGAAGGGATTGGTGAAGAAAAATCCAAAATCGGAGTTCAAATGGAAAAAGACAAAGTTCGGGTGCACTAACCCGGGAAATCCAAAAGAAAATTCTGGGAAAAATAGCAAACGAGCTCAAAAAATTATGAAAACCTCCAGATCTGAGTTATATATTTTTTTGGAAGGTATTGGTGAAGAAAAATCCCGAATTGGAGCTCAAATGAAAAAAGAAAAAGTTCGGGGGCACTAATCCGAAATTCCAAGAGAAAATTCCAAGAAAAATAGGAAATGAGCTCGGAAAATTATGAAAACTTTTAGATTTGAATTTTATATTTTATGGAATGGACTTGAGAAGAAAAATCCAAAATCAGAGCTCAAATGAAAAGACAAAGTTTAGGAAGTACTAAACCGAAACTTTATAGGAAAATACGGGAAAAATAGGAAACGAGCTCGGAAAAATATGAAAACCTCAAGAACTGAGTTTTATATTGGATGGGATAAGTTGGAAAAGAAAAATCCAAAATTAGAGTCCGTTTGCAATCAAATTAAGTTTGAGGGCTAAAATGCAATTTTACCAAAAAAATCGAAAAGGGCCAATTTGCAAAATTAAAAAATGAAGGAATTTCTACAATATTCTAGGCCCTTGGGCGGCTAGCTCATGGGAGAAGGATGGAGATTTGATCAATTTCATCCAATGGTCAAGATTAAATGGCAAGATGACATTTTTATTATCTTGAAAGTGTCCTTGTTCATCCAATGGCCTAGATACTTGGAAAAGATGAGTACATCCTTCAATGGCCAAGATCAAATTGCAAGATGTCATTTTTATTGTCTTGAAAATTTCCTTGATCCAATAGCTTATATTGTTTGGAAAAAGATGAGCACATCCTCATCCAAGAGTGGGGAGACCATTTGGCCAAGGGCATGAAGGAGAGAGGAAGGATTTTTTTAAATTAAGTTGGCTAGTCATTTTTGGGAAGGGGGCAGGAGCTAAACGGGAGAAAAAAAGAAATTTGAAAGAAAGAAAGAGCGAGTTAGCCAAGTTAGCTAGAGAGGTAGCCATTCCTCCTTTGTTCTTGCATTATTTTTTTCTTCTTTCTCATGTTTTGTTCCTTGCTTACCTGTGATTTCCAACCCTTTTCTTGTTTAATAAAGGTTTTATGAAAGTTTTCTTTTTGGTTTTTCTTTTCAAAAATAAACAAAACAATGGCTAGAGCTTCATGACCTTAATGAAAATCAAGAGAAAATGGTTAGGGGGACTATGTCCATTGTACCAACCATGGAGTTCATTTCTTTTCCATTCTTTGTTTATTTACTTCAGTTTTTATTTTGTTATTTCCATGTTTGCCTTTACATTTGTGATTATACTTCCTATATCATCTATGTGATAGCTTTACATTGTTTTCATGCCACCATCATATTCGGCCATCCTTGCATTTGTGTCCATGTTCTCCATGTTTTTCCATGCTAGGTCTCCATGTTGTATATACGGCCATGCCATTATGTCTAGGTCATTTTTCATGTATCATATTATTATCTATGTCATTCAAGCTCATGTCATTTAGGCATTAGGTCATTTCTCATATGCCATGACATTTTTCATGTCATTCTAGAGCCTAGGTCATTTCATGATATTTTAAAAGTCTAGGTTATTTTCATGCCATGTCCATCATTTTATGCCATGTCATTTTCCATGTCATTTAGAGCTTAGGTGCCATTTTTCATGCCATTTATGCATATTCGGCCATGCCATGTCCATTCATCCTCCATGTCATTTAGGCATTAGGTCATTTCTCATATGCCATGACATTTTCCATGTCATTCTAGAGCCTAGGTCATTTCATGACATTTTAAAAGTCTAGGTTATTTTCATGCCATGTCCATCATTTTATGCCATGTCATTTTCCATGTCATTTAGAGCTTAGGTGCCATTTTTCATGCCATTTATGCATATTCGGCCATGCCATGTCCATTCATCCTCATGTCATCTTCCATGTCATTTAGGCATTAGGTCATTTCTCATATGCCATGACGTTTTCCATGTCATTCTAGAGCCTAGGTCATTTTATGACATTTTAAAAGTCTAGGTTATTTTCATGCCTTGTCCATCATTTTGTGCCATGTCATTTTTCATGTCATTTAGAGCTTAGGTGCCATTTTTCATGCCATTTATGCATATTCGGCCGTGCCATGTCCATTCATCCTCCATGTCATTTTTCATGTCATTTAGAGCTTAGGTGCATTTGCATGATTTATATCATTTTATGCCACATCATTTTCCATGACATTTAAGCATTAGGTCATTTTTAATTATGCCATGACATTTAAGCATTAGGTCATTTTTAATTATGCCATGTCATTTTCCATGTCATTTAGGCATTTAGGTAATTTTAATTATGCCACGTCGTTTGCCACGCCATTTAAGCATTAGGTCATTTTATTAGCCTAGGTCATTTATTTTATGTCATTTAGAACCTAGATCATTTTCATGTACTATGATATTTTACCATGTCATTTTCACATGCCATGTCATTTACCATGTCATTTTTCACATGCCATATAATTTATCTCATGCATTCGGTTAGGTCATGTCATTCATGTTCATGCTATGTCATTCTCATGCCATGCCATTCATATGTCATGTAGTCCATTCACATGCCATGTCATTCGGTCATACCATGTCATCATTGTTCATGTCATGTCATTCGGCCATGCCATGTCATCCGTAGATTAGGTCATGTATATGTTATGTCATTCATGTTCATTCTATGTCATTCTTATGCTATGTCATTCATGTTCATGCTATGTCATTCTTATGCCATGCCATGTCATTCATATGCTATGTTATTTTGTTTGCCATGTTGATTTCATTCACATGACATTCATTCTTATGCCATGTCATTCATATGCTATGTTATTTTGTTTGCCATGTCGATTTCATTCACATGACATTCATTTATTCTTATGCCATGCCATTCATATGCCATGTCATTTTGTTTGCCATGTCGATTTCATTCACATGACATTCATTCTTATGCCATGTCATTTATATGTCATGTCATTCGTTTGCCATATCATTTTCATGCCATGACATTCATTCTTATGCCATGTGATTCATATGCTATGCCATTTTATTTGCCATGTCGATTTCATTCACATGACATTCATTCTTATGCCATGTCATTCATATGCCATGTCATTTTGTTTGTCATGTCGATTTCACTCACATGACATTCATTCTTTTGCCATGTCATAATAAATGTGCCATGTCATTCATATGCTATGTCATTTTGTTTTCCATGTCAATTTCATTCAAATGACATTCATTCTTATGCCATGTCATTTATATGCCATGTCATTCGTTTGCCACATCATTTTCATGCCACGACATTGATTCTCATACTATGTCATTTTCGTGCCATGTCATCTTGTTATGCCATGTCATTTTGTTTGCCATGTTGATTTCACTCACATGACATTCATTCTTATGCCATGTCATTTAGTTCGCCAAGCTTATGTTTTCCATGTCGATGTCATTCACATGACATTCATTCTTATGCCATGTCATCTAGACCTTGCCATGTCAAGCATGCTAAGTAATAATGCTATGATAATTGTACATGTAGATTAGGTCATATTTATACCTTAGTAATAATTTTCATATTCATAATAATTTTTTGGTAAATGATTTTTAATGCAATAAAAATCATGTTTTTGTTTTTTTTTTTTTAAAAACAAACAAGGTTATTCCCGCGTTAAGATAATTCACGAGTTTTCTGTTGGGTTTGCCGGGGAGGATATCATCAATTATCACTAACAACGAAATATCCTCTTTTTTAAAACGAGGGTGATTCGAAAATTTTCCAAAATAAATAAAAATTTCAATGTTTTGCCGGGTCTGCCGGAGAATATAGAAAAGTTTTGTATTAACAAATTTAGGATCATTTTCAAATAAAAAATGAGATTTTTTTTTTTAAAAATTGGGAATTAATTTAAAATGCCAAAATCTAAAACCGACTTTCACTGAGACTCAAGATAAAACACGATTAATAAGGTACCATTTTATACGAGCGCTGTGGGGGTGCTAATCCTTCCCCACAAGTAACCGACTCCCGAACCCATTTTTTATTTTCTCTGGTTTAAAAGTGCAGATTTCGAAATTGGTTTTAAAAAAGTGTTTTAATTGATTTTAAAATGTTTACATAAATCGATTTTAATAGGTGGTCGATCACACCTAGCCAAAAAAGATTGGTGGCGACTCCATTTCTTTTTCGAGGTTGTTTTTAAACCCTCAGTCTTTATTTAAGAAGAATTAAGTCGTCTTTTCCTCTGTTACCCCGTGCTTATTATAATTATTATTATTTTTCAATGTCGCTCGACGGGATCCAACGAAGGATCACATTACGACTGCTTGGCGACTCCACTGAGGACACTTAGAGAGTCAGGCCTAGAATTAGTCATGTGTTATCAAAGGTCTCGGTCTTGTCAGTTTTATTCTGTATTTAATTTTAGTTCCTATTTTTTAAGAATAATAAGGAGAATTTTGAAAATAATAAAATGTTTTTGAATATGTCCATACTCATGTACATGCATATTATATTTGTTCTCTAGTTATCTTGTTGAATATTATTCTTCTCTGCTTAATTAATGCTTTACATTGTTTAATCTTGTCCTTAATAAATGGTCGGGGTATTTAGATTAAGGGGTGTAGAATAAGTGGTGAAAGGTTTGTTGTTCCTTCTAACACACTACACTTGCATTTGCATATCATGAGCTCTATACCCGAGTTCTGTCATTTTAAGTGAAAGTAAAGTAGCTACACTCTCATGATCCTTCACATGGGCTAGCAAAATACTTCTGGAGTATAAATTACCTAAGCTCTCGTGATAATCCTCCGCATGGGCTAGGGAAATATACTCTAACGGATTGAACCCGTTTTTATCGAGGTGCCTTACTAGCCTTTACAAGTGATGATGTGAAACCCACTAACAAATTGAAATACTCTATCCCCAAGAGAGCCAAGATTCAAGCAATGAAAACTTAAACCCTGTGAAATCTTGTTTCAAAGAACCTAGATAAGCTAAGCTAGCTAGACCCCATGAACACTTGTTTCAAGAACCTAAGTTTGATTGGATGAAGGATTCTTTGATAAGTTCCTAAGTTCTGTCAAGAACTAAAAAGAGTGAAACACTCACTTGAATAAAATCAGATTAATTGATCAAAAGATAATTGATGTAGGTGGCTAAGACATATATTTATAGGCTTCCTACAATAACCCTAATCAGCTAACCTAATAATAAGTAAAATATGGGCTGAACATGCTCAAGCCCAAACCTAAATAATTAAAAGATGTCCATGTTACATAATATAGGCCCAAATGCCTAAGTAATTATAAGACTTAAAATAAGCCCAAATAAGCCCTCTCTCAGGCACCACATCATTAAATGAATTGGTCCCCACAATTGCCATGTCAATTAATGAATGAAAGAATAAGCCCACTGCGTTAAACATGATGTCGCCACTTGTAAGACCTCTTAATGTGACACCTTGTGTTTTTGAATCACATGGACCAAACTTGGATGCAAGCCTATCTTGCATGTTGAAGCCTTTCTTGAATAAATTGCAACATGGCCCAAGCGAATTCCATCCATTCTTGCCATATTTCCTAAATCTTCTTGGATCTTGGCCCATATAGAAATTACCATGGGATTGGGCTATCTTGGATCCTATCATTCCCCTTTTCCTCGAAAAGATTCGCCCTCGAATCTTAGCCTTGTGTGTGAGAATGATGGCGCTAGGTACTAAGTCAAGGTGATGTGCAATGCCTCTTATGGGTGGCAACCCATCCTTTATCTTCTCCGAAAAGAAATCCTCAACATTCTCCAACAAAGAAGCAGTCAAAATAAGAAGAGATTGGTTAGAGGTATCAAGAATAAGAACCTCACTCTCCTTTGCATCAGAAAAATTCACAATTTTTTTTCCTAGGCAGGAATTATCTCCTTTTCCACTAGTGGCTCCTCTCTTGTATCATTATTTTCAGCCACCTCTATTTCTTTTTCACTTTCTTTTTTACTCTTCGTTTCCTCTTGCTTTTCTTTATTTGCAGCAACCTCACTTTCTTTTTCTTTTCTCTCTCTCTTTTTTGTTCTCCATCTTTCTTTCTTTTGTTGCACAAACCTCCAAAACAATAAGGTGAACTCTTTCATCTCTTGTAGAGCCTGCTTTACTTCAGCGCCACATGTGAGAGACATCTTAAAGTTGCTGCAAAACAACTTTAGTTAGTAAAAAAAAAAGATGAATGTCGATTCTTTCCTCTTCGTTTCAATCTTTTTCGAATATTTCTTTCTTCTTTTTTCTATTCGAACACTTTTCTTTCTTTCTTTTTTTTTTCACGATATTATCTTGATTTTCTTGAAATCTCGGATGCCTTTTTTTTTCTTTCTTTGAACTAATCGATCTATCTTTTCAATTCTTGATTTTTTTTCAAGAACGGATCAAGAACGAATAGGAACGAATTTTAATAGATCAAGAAAGCAAGAAGCAGATTCTTGATCTAAACCAACTTCTAAGAATGAAACCCCAAACGAGACTGCCTAAAAACTATAACCCCAAGACAAGAATGCCTAAGGCTATAACCCCAAGACAAGAATGCATGAAACCCCAAAATCTTGTTAGATTGATTTGATTCAATTACAAGAAACAAAACCCCAAAGCAAGACTGCCTAAAAACTATAACCCAGGACAAGAATGCCTAAAGCTATAACCCCAAGACAAGAATGCCTGAAACCCCAAAATCTTGTTAAAATAAGCCCTCTCTTAGACGCCACATCATTAAATGAATTGGTCCCCACAATTGCCATGTCAATTAATGAATTAAAGAATATGCCCACTTCTTTAAACATGATGCCGCCACTTGTAAGCCCTCTTAATGTGCCACCTTGTGTTCTTGAATCACATGGACCAAACTTGGATGTAAGCCCATCTTGCATGTTGAAGCCTTTCTTGAATAACTTGCAGCATGACCCAAGTGAATTCCACCCATTCTTGCCATATTTCCAAGGTCTTCTTGGATCTTGGCCCATATAGAAATTGGCATGGGATTGGGCCATCTTGGATCCTATTAGGTGACAGTGAGGAACAATTCGGGGCCTTTTTAGAACCTCATTCACCCACATATAGTGAGCCATATAAAGCCAACATAGGCGAAGCCCTGCCAAATTTTTGATAGATATATGGAAGATAGGAATACATGGAGGGACATTTCCAACCTTTTGTTAGCTATTTTACATTCCAAAGAAGTTTTGCAAATCAGGCAATGATGAACGTACATCGTGTTGCCCATGATAAGTTTAATATCCCGTCCCAAAGGCATCATAATGCCGAAATTTTGTTGGGACATTTGTTTATTTTATTATATACTATTCGTTATTATTTGATTTCTTCACCTTTATTAACTTGTTTATTTTTCATGCATTTTTTGTCATCATAATGCATAGGGAAAGTTATTGGCCTCAGGATAGTCTTCAACCAAAAGGGCTTTCATGGAAGGTCGGGTTACTTCAATAGTGGAAGAGCATGCAGTGGTAAGAGAGCGCTCAGAGTCGGATCAATGAAGAGACGGGGATTGCTTAAAAGAGGGATATGTGTCAGTATTGCCAGAATGGGTAGAGGTAGATCTTCGGCAGAATGACCTCCATGGGTTGACAGATATTTGGAATCAATGGGATATGTCAGAGAAGAAGGCTTTCACTCAAATATATGGGGACATAGCATTTTTGATACCGGTAAGAGTTAATAGTGAGTTGATTCGGGCCATGGTGCAGTTCTGGAATCCTGCTTACCGATGCTTCACCTTCAACAAGGAAGATATGACGCCGACCATAGAGGAGTATTCGACTTTGTTGTGTATTGAGGATATCATCCCGGATCGGATTTATTTGAAGGATTCAAAGACATTGGATTAAAAAAAAAGTTAGCTAATGTTGCAACCTAAAAAATAACAAGTCTTATCGCAAGATTTTATATTCGTTAAGCGTGACATTAAAAAAAAAACTAGGAAAAGTCGACTTAAATCCTCTTGAAAAATGAAGGTTTTGAAAATGACATTGAAAAACACATGGAGTCGCCACCAATCTTTTTTAGCTAGGTGTGATCGGCCACCTATTAAAATCGGTTTTGTAAAATATTTTAAAATTAATTAAAACATTTTTAAAACCAATTTCAAGTCTGCGTTATAAATCAGAGTAAATCGAAGAATCGGGTTCGGGACTCGGTTACGTCCGGGGAAGGATTAGCACCCCCACAACGCCTATATAAAACGGTACCTTATTAGTAGTGTATTATCTCAAGTCTCGATAAAAAGTCGGTTTTAAATTTGGTATTTTAAATTAATTCCCAATTTAAAGAAAAATAATTCCATTTTTAATTGAAAATAATCCGAAATTTATTAATTCAAAATTTTCCTATATTTCTCGACAAACGTGACAAAATATAAAAATTTTGATTACTTTGGAAAATTTTCTGAATCATTTTTGTTTTAAAGAAGATATTCTGTTATTAATGATAATTGATGATATCCTCTCCAGCAAACCCGACAGAGAATCATGAATTATTTTAACTTGAAAATATCTTTATTTTATTAAAAATCATTATCTTTTTCAAATCATTTTAAAAAAATATGAATATGTGTGACATAAATAAAATGACATAGCAAAGTCTAGATAATATAATGCAACCTAAATGATATGATATAATTTAAATGGCATAGCATATTCTAAAAAAATGAAATGATTTAAATAACATAATATTCTAAATGAAATGAAATGAAATGTCCTAAGTAACATAATATATTCTATATGAAATGAAATAACCTAAGTAACATGAGATATTCTAAATGAAATGATATGATTTGAATGACATGATATTCTCAATGAAATGAAATATCCTAAATGAGATGAAATATCCTAAATGAAATGAAATGTCCTAAGTGACATAGTATATTCTATATGAAAGGAAATAACCTAAGTAACATGGTATATTCTAAATGAAATGATATGATTTAAATGACATGATATTCTAAATGAAATAAGATATCCTAAATGAAATGAAATGTCTTAAGTGACATGAAATGACATAAAACATAAAATAATGCTATCATGAAATATGCATGAAACTAAAAATAAAATAAAAATAGTAATGCATGAACATAGTATATGCTAAATAATATGACAAAAATAAATGACTAAATAAAAAGTATAGAATAGCATAAAATACTCAAAACCATATAACAAACAACATAACACCAAAAAAATATAAATCAAGATAATAACAATACCATAGAAATTATCATAGCAAAAAAAAAAAAAAAAAAATCATATAATATACAATATGCATGAATATGAAAAATGCAATGCATGAAAGTGTATTTTTTCCTTTGAATAAGGAAATCCGTATATCTAAAAAGATATCCGGATACCTTAGGAAAAGACATCAAATTAAATTTTCTAAAAAAAAAAAAATTTGTGATTGTTAGAAACAATTTTGAAAATCTTGGATAATAAAATCTCTTAAACGAATCCCTTTTAAAAATGGCTCTAATTTCCTAAGTTTAGAATCCTGGACTTGACCACCCTTAACCCGAGATTTATAAAATTATTTTTAAATTTAAAATAGTCTAAAAACCAAGCTAAGACAGTAGCTAAAGTTCCTAACCAACCCCTCTAAAATGCCTTAGCCAATTTCAACAATTGTTTTTCTTTTGAATTCAAATCTGTCTCTATTATCCAGTTTTTAATCATGAGATTTTACCTATTTTTAAAAATTCAAAAAAATCTAAAAATATTACTGGAGACTCAGAACATGTAAAACCACACAATAAAAGATTGGCTTAATTTTCTGATTAAAGATGACTTCCCAGAAAAATCGGGAAAGTCCGAGTACTGGGTGAAAAACTGTTTTGCCAAAACACATTTTTTTGCCTTTGATAAAATCATTTAAAAATCAAAGTAAAAATGTTGGAGACTCTCCTAAAGACCTACAAACAGTAGCTAATACTTCTAAAAGTTAGATTTGGACATGGGACACTTAGAGGTTGTACACAGTTCGAGGTTTTTATCCCGGATGCCTGATGAAGTGGTTGATGAGGGATAAAGTACGAATTACAATCAATCTGTGGTGATGGAGTAAAACCAATGACCTCATGTTGGTTTTCCTAGTGGATGAAGGGGTAATAATAAGGCGAAGATACTGATTCAGATCTGGAACAGTTTGCAGGGGTGGTATAGGATCTAAGGCTTCTGTCTTTGGCATTTGGCCTCCTGATTTGACCATTTCCACCATTTCATTGAGGTTCAATCCTTTATGGCACTGACAAGCGCAAGATCCAGTAGGGATTGTATGATCTGGACCTAATGTTTTTGGTTGATCTGAAGGCGATGAAGAGCCTTGAGAAAATTCCCCCTTACTCTTACTAAGATCCTCAAACATCTTTATCAATTTGGCTAGTTGTTCTTTCATCTCCCAGATTTCATGTCCAAATTCCTCTTGATTGCGCTCCAAAGCTACACTCATTCCTCCAATTCATTCCTCATATCTTAAACCCCTTCTCATGCAATTAACAAATGTGATTATTATCAAAATGAGATAAAAAAACGAGTGTACATGCTTTGTTCACATATGCACGAATGTAATGATGATTAATGCATGAACTGTGCAAGATACTAAGATGCTTAAGGAGATGAATTTTCATATTTACAACTGCTTCAATAATATGCATGTTATGCAAAAAATGCATATGAAAAGATCAAGAAAAAGAAAATCCTAATATCACTCTTTATTTTTTTTTGATTTTTTTCTTTCTATTTTTCTTCAATTTTCTTGACAACTATTTTTTTTTCATATTTTCTCAAAAGTCCACAACTAAAGGAGATTTTTATTATTTTCACAACACTACTCCACTACAAAAGAACCTTTTTTATTATTTACCTCTCATTTTTTTCAATTTTGTTTTTTCTCTTTTTCTTTTTTTTTTTAAAGAAGAAATGTTTTTCATGGAATAAAAACTCTCTTTTTCTTTTCTAGAAATACTTAAAAAGGTACAGGTATAAAAAGAATTTTTTTCAAAATAACCCAAAAACACTAGATTTTGGTATTATTACAAATGATGTGTGGAAAAAGAGCAAAGCAAGTAAAAAGGGTAAAATCATCAATGCAAAGTGAGGAAGCTAATGAACATGCGCCCCAACAATATCAACTTGTTTAGGCATCAGGGTGCCTTTGGGGAGGGATATTAAGCTTATTAAGGGCGATGTACGTTCATCCTTGCCCGATTCATGATGCTTGTTTGGGATGTAAAAATAAATTGCAAGAGGTCAGAAGTGTTCCTCTATGTGTTCCTAGCTTCGAGATATCTAATGGAAATTTGGCATGGCTTCGCCTAGGTTCACTATATAAGGGTGAATGAGGTTCTAAAAGGCCCTGAATTGTTCCTCATTGATGCCTGTGAAGGCAAGTAAGGCACCCCGATAAAAAACGGGTTCGATTCGTTAGAGTATATTTCCTTAGCCTATGCGGAGGATCATCATGAGAGCTTAGGTAATTTATACTTCAAAAGTATTTTGCTAGCCCATACGGAGGATCATCACGAGAGCGTAGCTACTTTACTTCCACTTAAAAGGACAAAACTCGGGTATAGAGCTCAAGTTATGCAAATGCAAGTGTGGTGTGTGAGGAGGAACAACAAACCTTTCACCACTTATTCTACAACCCTTATTCTAAATGCCCTAGCAGTTTATTAAAACAAAGATCAAGAATAGTGTAACGCATTAATCAACCAGAGTGCATGTACATGACTATGAAAATATTTAAAAATATTTTATTACTTTAAAAAATTCTCCTTATTTAAAAAAATGTGGGAACTAAAATTAAATACCGAATAAAACCAACAAACCGAGACTTTTGATAAAACGCGACTAATTTCAGGCTTGACTCTCTAAATTCCCTAGTGGAGTCGCCAAGCTGTCGCAACGAATCCTTCGTGGGATCCGTCAAGCGTTGAAAAACAATAATGATACGTGTGGGGAGAAAAAGAGGAAAAGACGACTTAATTCCTCTTAAGTAAAATGATTGAGGGTTTGAAAATAACCTCGGAAAAGAAATGGAGTCGCCACCAATCTTTTTTTTTTTGGCTAGGTGTGATCGGCCACCTATTAAAATTGATTTTTATAAAATATTTTAAAATTAATTAAAACATTTTTTAAAACCAATTTTGAAGTCTGCGATTTTAAACAAGAGAAAACAAAAAGCGGGTTCAGGAGTCGATTACCTGCAGGGAAGGATTAGCACCCCCACAACGCCTGTATAATACGGTACCTTATTAATCGTTTGTTATCTCGAGTCTCAGTAAAAGTCAGTTTTAGATTTGGCATTTTAAAAATAATTCCCAATTTAAAAAAAATAATCCCATTTTTTAATTTGAAAATGATCTAAAGTTGATTAACATAAAATTTCCCATGTTTCCCTACAAACTCGGCAAAACATAGAAATTTTTCTTGATTTTGAAATTCTCCGAATCACCCTCGTTTTTTGAAAAAAGATATCCCTTCATTAATGATAATTGATGATATTCTCCCCGGCAGACCCAGTAGAGAACTCATGAATTATTTTAACTCAAGAATAACCTTTTTTTTTTATTCAAAAAATTCATGATTTTTAATGCATTAAAAATCATTTACAAAAAAAGGTTATGAATATGCAAATTCTTACTAAGGTACAAATATGACCTAATCTACATGTACAATTATCGTAGAATTACACATTTATTATGACATGGAAAAAAAATTAATTACATGGTATGCTTGACATGGCAAGGACTAGATGACATGACATAAGAATGAATGTCATGTGAATGAAATCGACATGTCACATATAAGCTTGGTGAACTAAATGACATGGCAAACAAAATGACATTGTAGACACCTAATTTTGTCCGGACCCATAAATCATGTATGTTTTCTTCCTAAATTGATGTTTCAGAATGCTAAAAGGCTTTTTTCATCCTGCAGGTGGTACTCCGAAGTCTAAGAAAGCAGACAGAAAAAGTAAAACTTGAAAAAAGTCAACCCAAAAAAGTCAATCCCAAAAAAGTCAACTACTAAAAAAGTCAACTACTAAAAAAGTCAACCCACTTTCAAAATCAAGATTTGAAGTTCAATTGAAAGATGGTGAAATAATTTTGATAATCCGAGGTCTACATTGAAATATATGGAGTTCAAAAGTTGGGTTACGAAAATTCAATAGAAAAAAAAACCCTAGTTCGGAAAATTTGGGAAAAAGTGCTTGAACGATCAAATTGGTCAAAATTGAAGGTCCCAAATGAAAGATAAGTACTGAATACTGGTAATTGAGAAGCTACTTGGAAGAAAAACTGATAGAAAAGTCAATTCGGAAGAAAACCGAGAATTAGGGTTTTTGGTGGATTTCAGTGAAATTTGGAAGAATTATGAAAATGGACTGATTCGGTAAGAATGAAACCCCTAATTGATGAGGAGTAATTAAACAAGGATAGCCCAAAGCTCATTTTGAAGAAAATCTAAAAATGAGACTTGTTTTGAGCAAAATCGAGTCTCAAAGGCAAAAGGGCAAAATTAGAAAATTTGGGAAAAATAGCAAATGAACTCCAAAAATTCTGAAAATTTGCAAATCTCATTCTTAAATTATTTGGAAGAGATTGGAGAAAAAAAATCTTGATTCGGAGTTCGTTTGCAAAATGGTAAATCCGGGTCCCCTATGTAATAATTCAAGCAGATAAATCCCGAAAAATAGTAAATGAGCTCCAAAAATTCTGAAAATTTGCAAATCTCATTCTTAAATTATTTGAAAGATATTGGAAAAAAAAAATCTTGATTCAGAGTTTGTTTGCAAAATGGCCAAAATCTGGGTCCCCTATGTAGTAATTCAAGCAGATAAATCCCGAAAAAATAGCAAATGAGCTCCAAAAACTATGAAAACTTCTAGATCACATTTTAAAATTATTTGGAAGAGATTGGTGAAGAAAAATCTGGATTCGGAGCTCGTTTAAAAAATGGTAAAGTACGGGTGCATAAAAGTGGCAATTTTGGAAGTAAATCCGAAATAAATAGCAAATGGACTCGAAAAATTTTGAAAACTTCCAAAATTCAATTTTTTATTTTTTCAGAAGTATTGAAAAAATAAAATTCAAATTTGGAGTCCGTATGCTATTTATTTAGGTTCGGGGGGCAAAAAGGTCATTTCACCGAAGAAACCAAAAGGGGCAAATTTGTAATTAAGGAAAATATGAAAGAAGAAGGAATTGCTGGGATTTTACCTCCCTTGGTCAGCCAGCATATAGGAGAAGAAGGAAGCTTGATCAATTTAATTCCTTAGTCACTATCAAGTTCACATGCTACCACTAACAACCATGCAAATGGTCCCCCTTCATCCAATAGCTTAGGTGCCTTGTAGGAAAGTTGAATGCACCATCCAATCGTCAAATTTAAATTCCAAGATGACATTTTTATTTTTCATGAAAGAACCCTCATCTAATGGCCAAGAATGGAAGAAAAAAGATGAGCACAATTCATCCAAAGGTGAGCATCCATTCGGCCAAGCAAGGGAGTGCATGGGATTCTCTCTTTTCATCCAATGGCTTAGGCCATCTACAAGGGCTGAGTACACATGTTAAGGGCTGGATTTAATCTACAATATGTCATTTTTATGTTGTCCTCATCCAATGACCAAGAATGGAAGAGCACAACTCATCCAAGGGTAGGCACTCAAAGGGGCAAGCAAGGGAGTGCATGGGATTGGTCCTCTTTTGCATCTAAGGGCTGAGGTTACTAAAAGGGCTGAGTACACATCTTAAGGGCTGTTATAAATTGGCAAGATGACATTTTTATGTTGTCATCAAAATATATTAATCTAAGGGCCAAGATTGGAGGAGAAAAAGTGCAAATTCCATCCAATGGTGGAGAGGCTATTCGGCCAAGGCTAAGGGAGGGGGTTGAGCATTTTTTTCAGAATTTTTTAGCTAAATTCAGTAGCTAGTTTAGCAAAGAAAAGGTTTTTGAAAGAAAGAAAAAAAAGGTTTTCAATAGGAGAGTTTGAAGGTAGTCATCTCTACCAAGCTCTAGCATAGCTTTCTTCTTGTTTTCCTTGGTGATTTCTTGATTTTCTATCTTGTTTTCCTACTACATTTTTCATATAAATAAAGTTTTTTTAAATGTTTACTTAAGTTTTCATCTCTTCTTCTCCATCAAAACGATTGAAAACAATTTTTTTTACTTAGTTTTATGCTTGGCCGAATGTGGATGTTTGTTGGCTTTGGTCTTTTCTTTTTTCTTCCTTGCATGTTGTTGTGAGAAAAATGATTTTTATAAGCTTTGTTTAAGTATTTTATATTCTGATTTTTACAAAAAGATGAAGCAAAAAAAGGTTGAAATGGCTACAAGATCTTGGCAAGACCAAGTGACCATGGTTAGGGGAGAGGCTATGCCCATTTTTACCTACCATGAAGCTCACCTTAATTTTGTTGTTTAGCATGGTCTATTTTTTGAGTTTTGAAATGGAAAGGCTTCATGATCTTGGCAAGACCAAGTGATTATGATTAGGTGAGAGGCTATGCCTATTCATACCAACCATGAAGCTTAACTTTCCTTGTTTTATTCACTAGTTTTGCTTGTTATTTGCTTTGTATGTCTATGTTTAATTTTATATATGTTCTTTACATTATTTTCTATGCTATATTTGTTTCTATATTTAATTTCCATGCTTGATATTTTTTTCCTTGAAGATTCGGTCATTGTGTCTATTGGAATCATGTTCTGTATTTTTTTTTCATATATCATGTCTTATATTATAAACATGTTTGCATTTTTATATTTGGTCACATAACCATTCGGCTACTCCATGTTGCTATGCCTTACATGTGCATTTTCATCTTGCTTCTTGGCTTGTTTGCATCTCCATGCCATGAGTTAGCATATCTTGATATTTAGTATGCCTTGCATGTGCATTTTCATCTTGCTTCTTGACTTGTTTGCATCTCCATGCCATGAGCTTGTGCATTTTGATTTTAGTATGTCATATGCTTGTGAAAATTTCATGACATTATGCATCTTGATATGATTTGTCATGTACTTGTGCCATTTACTAGATAGGATTGCATTAGATTATCATGTTACCATTCGACCTCTTCATGCATTCCTTGCCTTGTCATGCATTTGCATTTTGTTTAGGTAACATGCTTTGCATTATCATATCTTGAAATTGTGTATTAGTTGCTGTTTGTTCCAGCATTAGCATTAGGTTCATTGGTCATTTCATGTTCATAGTATTGCTATGCATTTTCATTACATTTTAGGTCTAGGCCACATTGGTGTTGCCATGCATATTGGGTCTTAAATCATATTGGTATTCCCATGCATTGCTATGCTACTTAGGTCTTAGGTTACATTAGCATTTTCATGAATATTCACAACATATTAGTTCCAAGTCATATTTGCATTATCAAGCATTGCATGCATATTAAGGTAGGATAGCATTTATTGCCATGCAAATTCATGCTAGGCATTTAGGTTATTTTGAATTGTCATGCATTTTCTTTACCATTTATGCTTTAGACCATGCATTTCATACATTTCATTTGCTGTATGTTCATGCATTCCATGTCATTTCCACTTGATTTGTGACTTAGGCCAATTAATGGCTCAAAGTCATGCTCTCTTGAGCATACTTGTGGAAAATTAAAGAGTTGTCAAATTGATTATTCTACCTTTGTGATTTTTTTTACTTAGCCAATTTTTTCCAAGGTTTTTAAATGATTTAGCTACTGTTCTTAGGTCTTTAGGATGATCTCCAACAATTTTTTCTTTGATTTTTGAATGACTTTATCAAAGGCAAAAAATGTGTTTTGAAAAAAACAGTTTTTTTTCACCCAGTACTCGAACTTCTCTGTTTTTTTGGGTAGTCATCTTTAATCAGAAATTTAAGCCAATTTTTTCTCATGTAGTTTTACATGTTCTGAGTCTCCAGTATTTGTTATATATTTGTTTGAATTTTTAAAAATAGGCTAAAAATCATGTGACAAAACCAAACAGTAGAGGTAGATTTGAAATCAAAAGAGAAATAATGGTTGAATTTGGCTAAGGCATTTAGAGGGGATTGGTTAGAAGCTTTAGCTACTGTCTTAGGGTAGTTTCTAAGCCTTTTTAAACTTTAAAAATGATTTTATAAATCTCGGGTGGTCAAGTCTGGGATTTTAAACTTAGGAAATTAGAGTCATTTTAAAAGGGTTTGGTAGAGGTTTTAATCTTCATTCAAGTTTTTATTCAAAATTGTTTTCAAACAATCACAAAGTTTTATTTATTTATTTATTTTTTTTACAAAATCTAATTTGACATATTTTCCTAAGGTAGCCGGATATCTTTTTAGATACACGAATTTCTTTATTAGAGGAAAAAATACATTTTCATGCATTGCATTTTCTACGTTCATGCATTTTATTCAATATGTGAATTTTGCTATGATATTTCCATGGTATTATTATTACTTTGATTTACATTTTATGATGTTATATTGTTTACCATATGAGTTTGAATATTTCATGCTATCTATATTTTTTATTTAGTCATTTATTTTTTGTCACATTATTTAGCATATACTATGTTAATGCATTTTTATTTTATTTTCATGCATATTTTATGATAGCATTATTTTATGTTTCATGTCATTTCTTGTCATTTAGATCATATTCCATGTTACTTAGGTTATATTATTTAGAATATGCCATGTCATTTAAAATATGCCATATCATTTAAAATTGCCATGTCATTTAAATCATTTTATCTCATTTAGATTATACCATGATACTTAGGATTTTTCATTTCACTTAGAATATACTATGCCATTTAAATTATGTCATATCATTTAGGTTGCATTATATTATCTAGACTTTGCCATGTCATTTTATTTATGTCATACATGTTCATGTTCTTATTTTTTTAAATGTTTTGAAAAAGATAATGATTTTCAATAAAAATAAATATATTGCCGAGTTAAAATAATTCATGAGTTCTCTACCGGGTTTGCTGGAGAGGATATCATCAATTATCATTAATAAAGGAATATCTTTCTTTCAAAAAACGAGAATGATTCGGAAAGTTTTTCAAATAAATAAAAATTTCTATATTTTGCCGATTTTGTCGGGGAATATAGGAAAATTTTGAATTAATAAATTTCGGATCATTTTCAATTAAAAATAGAATTATTTTTCTTTAAATTGGGAATTAACTTGAAATACTAAATTAAAACCGACTTTTTTTACTGATACTTGAGATAACACACGATTAATAAGGTGCCGTTTTAGATGGGGGTTGCGGGGTTGCTAATCCTTCCCTGCACGTAACCAAGTCCCGAACTCGATTCTTCGATTTTCTCTGGTTTATAACGCAGACTTGAAATTGGTTTTAAAATTTTTTTAATTAATTTTAAAATGTTTTATAAAACCGGTTTTAATAGGTGGCCGATCACATAGCTAAAAAAGATTGGTGGTGACTCCATGTCTTTTTACGAGGCCATTTTCATACCCTCGACCTTTTATTTCAATCTAGAGGAATTAAGTCGTCTTTTCCTCTACTTTTGCTTTTGTTTTCGTCCTTACTCGAATGGGTCCCTGTGCTCTCGATCACGTATCGACAGACATGGCATAAGAATGAATGCATGTGAGTGAAATCGACATGGCAAACAGAATGACATGGCATGACAAGATGACATGGCACGAAAATGACGTAGCATGAGAATGAATGTCGTGGCATGAAAATGATATGGCAAAAGAATGACATGGCATATAAATGACATGGCATAAGAATGAATGTCATGTGAATGAAATCGACAAGGCAAAAAAAATGACATGGCATATGAATGACATGGCATAAGAATGAATGTTATGTGAATGAAATTGACATGGCAAACATAAGCTTGGCGAACTAAATGACATGGCATAAGAATAAAGTCATGTGAGTGAAAATGACATGGCAAACAAAATGACATGGCATGACAAGATAGCATGGCACTAAAATGACATAGCATGAGAATGAATGTCATGGCATGAAAATGATGTGGCAAACGAATGATATGGCATAAGAATGAATATCATGTGAATGAAATCGACATGGCAAACAAAATGACATGGCATATAAATGACATGGCATAAGAATGAATGTTATGTGAATGAAATCGACATGGCAAACATAAACTTGGCGAACTAAATGACATGGCATAAGAATGAATGTTATGTGAGTGAAATCGACATGGCAAACAAAATGACATGGCATATGAATGCCATGGCACGAAAATGACATAGCATGAGAATGAATATTGTGGCATGAAAATGATGTGGCAAACGAATGACATGGCATAAGAATGAATGTCATGTGAATGAAATCAACATGGCAAACAAAATGACATGGCATATAA
This sequence comes from Fremontodendron californicum, assembly GCA_030761205.1. Taxonomy (NCBI): domain Eukaryota; kingdom Viridiplantae; phylum Streptophyta; class Magnoliopsida; order Malvales; family Malvaceae; genus Fremontodendron; species Fremontodendron californicum. The sequence goes on along the minus strand of JAULJL010000020.1, from coordinate 19,193,451 downwards.
ATGACATGGCATAAGAATGAATGTTATGTGAATGAAATCGCATTGGCTTGAACATGAATGACGTAACATATACATGGCGTAATCTATGGATGACATGGAGTAAATGACATGGCATGAGCAGATGGTGACATGGCCGAATGACATGGCATACTATATGAATGACATAGCATGAGAATGACATAGCGTGAACATTAATGACATGACCTAATCTATGAATGACATGGCATGGCCAAATGACATGGCATGAACAACGAAGACATGGAAAAATGACATGGCATGTGAATGAATGACATAGCATATGAATGAATGACATAGCATGCTTGACATGGCAAAATCTAAATGACATAGCATATGTATGAATGACATGGCATATGAATGAATGACATAGCATGCTTGACATGGCAAAATCTAAATGACATAGCATATGTATGAATGACATGGCATATGAATGAATGACAGAGCATGCTTAACATGGCAAAATCTAAATGACATAGCATATGTATGAATGACATTGCAGACACCTAATTTTGCCCGGACCATTAAATTAGGTATGTTTTCTTCATAAATTGATGTTTCAGAATGCAAAAAGGCTTTTTTCATCCTGCAGGTGATACCCTGAGACTTAGTCTAAGAAGGCAAGCATAAAAAGTCAAACTTGGAAAAGTCAATCTCAAAAAAGTCAACCTCGGAAAAGTCAACCCAAAAAAGTCAACTACTAAAAAAGTCAACCCACTTTAAAAATCGTGATTTGAAGTTCAATTGAAAAATGGTGAAAGAATTTTGATAATCCGAGGTCTACATTGAAAAATATGGAGTTCCGAAGTTAGGTTATGGAGATTCAGTAGAAAGGAAACCCTAGTTCGAGAAATTTGGGGAAAAGTGGTAAAAGATCAAATTGGTCAAAATTGAAGGTTCCAAATGAAAGATAAGCACTGACTACGGGTAACGGAGAAGTTACTTGGAAGAAAAGCTGAAGGAAAAGTCAATTCGAAAGAAAATCGAGAATTAGGGTTCTTAGTGGATTTTGGTGAAATTGGAAAAAATTACAGAAATGGCCCAATTCGGTAAAACTAAAATCCCTAATTGATGAGGAATAAGTAAACAAGGATAGCCCAAGGCTCAGTTTGAAGAAAATCCGAGAAAATAGCCGATTGAAGGAAAAACAAATAAATGAGGAATTTCCGACAGTGGAAAAGGAAAAATCAAATCGGAAGGAAATTTGTTCGTAAAAATTGGGCGTTTTTGGATCAACTCCAATTCAATATATGGCAAAGGCCCAGGGAAAAAAAAAATCTAAAATCGGACTTGTTTTGAGCAAAACCGGGCTTTAGAGCCAAAAGGAGAAAATTGGAAAATTTAGCAAACGAGTTCCAAAAATTCTGAAAATTTGCAGATCTCATTCTTATAACATTTCGAAGAGATTGGCGAAACAAAATCTGGATTCGTAGTTCATTTGCAAAATGGCCAAATCTTGGGCCCACTATGGAGAAATTCAAAAGGATAAATCCCGAAAAAATAGCAAACAAGTTTCAAAAATTCTGAAAATTTGCAGATCTCATTCTTAAATTATTTGGAAGAGATTGGCGAAAGAAAATCTGGATTCCGAGTTCGTTTGCAAAGCGGCCAAATCCCGGGCCCACTATGTAGAAATTCAAGCAGATAAATCCCGAAAAAATAGTAAATGAGCTCCAAAAATTTTGAAAATTTGCAGATCTCATTTTTAAATTATTTGAAAGAGATTGGTGAAGAAAAATCTGGATTTGGAGCTCGTTTACAAAATGGTAAAAGTCTGGGTGCACAAAAGGGCAATTTTGGAAGAAAAAATCTAAAAAAATAGCAAATGGGCTCGAAAATTTTTAAAAACTTCCAAAATTCAATTTTTTATCATTTTGGAAGTATTGAAAAAAGAAAATTTGAATTTGGAGTCCGTTTTCTATTTATTTAGGTTCGGGGGTGAAAAAGGTCATTTTACCGAAGAAATCGAAAAGGGTATTTTCTTGTTGTTTAAAAATTGAAGCATGGGTTGGAAGAGGAAGGGTCAGCGGGCCAAGGCCCATTGGTGGGCAGATATTTTCTGATTTTTTAATCAAAGGGCCAAAAGTGAAGAGGAAGGTAGTTATTTTTGTGATCAAGCCTTTGAATTTGCAACAAATGGACCAATGGTTGGAGAGGAGTGATGTCATATTTATAATCCCATTTATGAGATCATCTTCATGACATCATAATTCAAGGGCTGATTATTCTAATCTAATGGTGGGATTTTTACATAGAAGACATCTTGATGGCCAAGGCTATAGAGGAGGGGTCTCTTCTTCATTTTTCATTCACTCTTGCTTGGTTTATTTTCTCTCCATTTCTGAAAAGCAAAAAGAAAAGTTTAGAAAGGCAAACAAAGTATGAGGAGGAAAGGCTTGCAATATAGCTTTGAGAGGTTGCTTGAAGCACTATACTCTTGCACTTTCCTTGCATTTCCATTCTTGATTTTGCTGTTTTCATTGATATTTTGGTGAGTTTCTTTTGATTTTAATTTGAAAATAAATGTTTTTAAGTTTCTTATTCATAATCTTTCTTGATACTTTCTTGAAAAAACCTTAAAAAACCAATTTTTTTACATATTTCTAAGGTGGCCGAATGGCCCTTTTTATTCTTATAGTTGCTGTTTTGTTTTTTATTTCATGATTTTAGTGGTATTTAACAAGTTTTTGATGCTTTAAATCTTCTTCAAATACAAAAAATATGAAGCTTGTTTTGATCTTGTTGCTTACTTACCTCCTTTGTTAAGTTTACTATCTTGTTTTCATGTTTATTTTCCTTGTCTTGCATTTAAAATTTTCTGTTTTCAAAATGTTTGGTTTGCTCATAATTTGTATTTTACTATTTCATGTGTTTGTGAAAATGTCTAGTTGTATTCTTACTTTTATGTCATATTTGCATGTTTTAGCATGTTTATTCTTTAGCCTTGCATGTTAGTATGTAATGTGTTTGTGAAAATGCCATGACTATCTTGCATTTAGGACCATTCGGCTACCCCATGATGTATGCTTTGTATGTGCATTTTCTTCATGCTAGTTGATAGGTTTGCATTTCCATGATGTGTTGTTGTGTATTTTGTTTAAGCATGCTATATGTTTGTTTTATTGCCAAGCATTCTTTAGGTTTAGGTTTTGCTTGCATTGCCATGCATTTCATGCATTTTAGACCTAGGTTGCATTAAATGCCATGTAAGTTCATGTTAGGTCTAGGTCATATTCTCTATGCCATGCATTTTTCATGTCATTTAGGTTTTAAATCATACATTTCATACATCATATTTGCTGTATTCTCATGCATTTCATGTCATGCCACATGATTTATGACTTAGACCAATCAATGGTTCAAAGTCATGCCCACTAGAGCATACTTGTGGAAAATTAAAGAGTTGTCAAATTGATTATTCTACCTTTGTGATTTTTTTTACTTAGCCAATTTTTGTCTAACTTTTTAAAAGTGTTAGCTACTGTTTTTGGTTCTTAGGAGAGTTTCCAACATTTTTACTTTGATTTTTAAATGATTTTATCAAAGGCAAAAAATGTGTTTTGGTAAAATAGTTTTTTACCTAGTACTAAGACTTTCCCGATTTTTTTGGGAAGTCATCTTTAATCAGAAAATTAAGAAAATGTTTTCTCGTATATTTTTACATGTTTTAAGTGTCCATTGTTTTTTTTTTTAGATTTTTTGGAATTTTTAAAAATAGGTTAAAAAATCAAGTTTTAAAACCGGACAGTAGAGGTAGATTTGAATCCAAAAGAAAAACAATTGTTGAATTTGGCTAAGGCATTTAGAGGGGGTTGGTTAGAAACTTTACCTATTGTCTTAGGGTAGTTTCTAAGCCTTTTTAAACTTTAAAAATGATTTTATGAACCTCGGGTTAAGGGTGGTCAAGTCCGGGATTTCAAACTTAGAAAATTAGAGCTATTTTTAAAGGGTTTGGTTAGGGTTTTAATCTTCATTCAAGTTTCTTTCAATTTTTTTTTTTTCAAACAATCACAAAGTATTTTGGTTTTAGAAAATTTAGTTTGATATATTTTCCTAAGGTAGCGGGATATCTTTTTAGATATACAGACTTCCTTACATTTTAATGCATTGCATTTTTCATGTTCATGCATACTATGTAATATGTGATTTTTGCTATGATAATTTCTATGGTATTGTTATTATTTTGATTTATATTTTATGGTGTCATGTTGTTTGATATATAGTTTTGAATATTTCATACTATCCTATGTGTCGATACCTAAAAAATAACGATGTCTCATCACAAGACTTTATTTATTCGTTAGGTGTGACATTTAAAAAAATGAGGAAAAGTCGACTTAATTCCTCTAGAAAAATAAAGGTGTTAATACGTGACCCTGATCGCGAGGACCTGTTCGAGTGAGGGGGAGACGGAATCAGAGGAAAAGATAACTTAATTCCTCTAGATTGAAATAAACGATCGAGGGTATGAAAACAGCCTCGTAAAAAGACATGGAGTCGCCACCAATCTTTTTTAGCTAGGTGTGATCGCGCACCTATTAAAACCGGTTTTATAAAACATTTTAAAATTAATTAAAACATTTTTAAAACCAATTTCAAGTCTGCGTTATAAACCAGAGAAATCAAAGAAGCGGGTTCGGGAGCCGGTTACGTGCAGGGAAGGATTAGCACCCCCACAACGCCCGTATAAATCGGTACCTTATTAATCGTGTGTTATCTCAAGTCTCGGTAAAAATTTGGTTTTTAATTTAGTATTTCAAGTTAATTCCCAATTTTAAGAAAAATAATTCCATTTTTAATTGAAAATGATCATGAATTTATTAATTCAAAATTTTCCTATATTCCCCGACAAAATCGGCAAAATATAGAATTTTTTTTATTCATTTGGAAAACTTTCTGAATCATTCTCGTTTTTTTTTTAAAGAAAGATATTCCTTTATTAATGATAATTGATGATATTCTCTCCATCAATCCCGATAGAGAACTCATGAATTATTTTAACTCGGGAATATCTTTATTTTTATTGAAAATCATTATCTTTTTCAAAACATTTAAAAATATGAACATGAACATGTATGACATAAATAAAATGACATGGAAAATCTAGATAATATAATGCAACCTAAATGATATGACATAATTCAAATGAAATAGTATATTCTAGGTAAAATGAAAAAAAAATCCTAGGTATCATGGTATATTCTAAATGAGATAAAATGATTTAAATGACATGACAATTCTAAATGATATGGCATATTTTAAATGACATGGCATGTTATAAATAAAATAACCTAAATGACATGGAATATGATCTAAATGACAAGAAATGACATGGAATTAAAATAATGCTAACATATAATATGCATGAAAATAAAAATAATAATGCATGAACATAGTATATACTAAACAATATGACAAAAATAACTAAATAAAAAACATAGGATATCATGAAACTTTCAAAATCATATGGAAAACAAATATAAGATCATAAAATGTGAATTAAAATAATAATAATATCATGGAAAATATCACAGCAAAAATCACACATTTAAATAAAATGCATGAACATGGAAAATGCAGTGCATGAAAATGTATTTTTTTCCTTTAATTAAAGAAATCCATATATCTAAAAAGATATCCGGCTACCTTAGGAAAATATGTCAAATTATATTTTCTAAAAAAACAAAACTTTTTGATTGTTTGAAAATAATTTTGAGGAAAACTTGAATAAAAATTAAAACCCTTACAAAACCCTTTTAAAATGGCTATAATTTCCTAAGTTTAAAATCCCGGACTTAACTACCCTTAACCCGAGATTTATAAAATAATTTTTAAAATTAAATAAGGCTTAGAAACTACCCAAAGACAGTAGCTAAAACTTCTAACCAACCCCCTCTAAATGCCTTAGCCAAATTCAACCATTATTCTCCTTTTGATTTCAAATCTGCCTCTACTGTTTGGTTTTGCCACACGATTTTTAGCCTATTTTTAAAAATTCAAAAAAATCTAAACAAAATACTGGAGGCTCAAAACATGTAATTATAAACGAGAAAAAATTGGCTTAATTTTCTTATTAAAGATGACTGCCTAGAAAAATTGGAGATGTTCGAGTACTGGGTAAAAAAACTGTTTGTCAAAACACATTTTTTACCTTTGATAAATTCATTCAAAAACCGAAGTAGAAATTGTTGGAAATCATCCTAAAGACCTAAGGACAGTAGCTAAACACTTTAAAACCTTGGACAAAATTGGCTAAGTAAAAAAATCACAAAGGTAGAATAATCAATTTGACAATTCCTTAATTTTCCACAAGTATGCTCAAGGGAGCATGATTTTGAGCCATTAATTGGCCTAAGTCACAAATCAAGTGGCAATGACATGGAATGCATGAACATACAGCAAATGAAATGTATGAAATTCATGGTCTAAAGGTCTAAATGGTAAAGGAAACGCATGACAATTCATGGCAACCTAAATGCCAAGCATGAATTTGCATGGCAATAAATGCTATCCTAACTCAATATGCATGCAATGCTTGATAATGAAGATATAACTTGGACCTAATATGTTATGTATATGCATGAAGATGCTAATGTGACCTAAGACCTAAATAGCATAGTAATACATGACAATACCAATGTGATTTAAGACTCAATATGCATGGCAATACTAATATGGCCTAGACCTAAAATGTAATGAACATGCATAGCAATACTATGAACATACAATGACTCATGAATCTAATGTCAATGCTGGAACAAACAGTAACTAATTCACAATTTCAATATATGATAATGCAAAGCATGTTACCTAAACAAAATGCAAATGCAGGACAAGGCAAGGAATACATGAAGAGGCTAAATGATCACATGAGACTCTAATGCAATCCTATTTAGTAAATGACATAAGTACATGACAAATCATATTAAGATGCATAATGTCATGACATTTTCATTAGCATATAACATACCAAAATCAAAATGCACAAGCTCATGGCATGGAAATGCAAACAAGTTAAGAAACAAAAAAAAAATGCACATGCAAGACAAACAAACATGGGATTGCCGAATGGTCATGGAACAATATGGTGGCATTTTTATCATATCATTTTCATAAGCACATGGTATACTAAAATCAGAATATACAAGTTCATGGCATGGAGATGCAAACAAGTTAAGAAACAAAAGGAAAATGCACATGCAAGGCAAACAAAAATGAGATTACCGAATGGTCATGGAACAATACAAAGAAAATGCAGACATGTAAGACATGATAAAAAAATGCACAACATGAGCATATGAACAACAATGGCCGAATATGGAAGGATGTAATATCAAGCATGGAAATGAAATATATAAGTAAATATAGCATAGAAAATAATGTAAAGAACATATATACACAAGATTTAACATAGACATGCAAAAATTACAAGCAAAACTAGTAAGTAGAACAAGGAAAGTTAAGCTCCATGGTTGGTATCAAATGGGCATAACCTATCACCAAACCATAATCAGTTGGTCTTGTCAAGATCATGAAGCCTTTCCATTTCAATAAAACAAAAAATAAACCATGTAAAACAAAAAATAAGGTGAGCTTCATGGTAGGTAAAAATGGGCATAGCCTCTTTCTTAACCATGGTCACTTGGTCTAGCCAAGATCATGTAGCCATTTCAACCTTTTTTGCTTCATATTTTGTAAAAATCAGAACCTTAGAATACTCTAAAAAAACTTGTAAAAATCATTTTTCACAAAAACATGCAAGGAAGAAAAAAAGGACAAAACAAGGCAAATAAATGTGCCATTCGGCCATGGCATGAAACCATAAGAAAAAAATTGTTCTCCACCATTTTAAAGAAGAAGAAGAGATGAAAACATAAGTAAACATTAAAAAACTTTATTTCTATGAAAAATATAGTAGGAAAACATGATAGAAAAATCAAGAAAAGACCATGGAAATGAAGAAGAAAGCTAGGCTAGAGCTTGGTAGAGATGACTACCTTCAAGCTCTCTATTGAAAACCTTTTTTTTTCTATCTTTCAAAACCTTTTTTATTGCCAAATTAGCTACTGTTTTCCAGCTAAAAAACCTCTGAAAAAATGAAAACATACTCTTCCCGTTAGCCTTGGCCGAATGCCCCCTAGCCCTTGGATGGGAATTGCATTTTTTCTCCTCCAATCTTGGCCTTTAGATTTAGATATTTTGATGACAACATAAAAATATCATCTTGCCAATTGATAGCAGCCCTTAAGATGTGTACTCATCCCTTGTAGTAACCTTAGCCATTAGATGCAAAAGAGGACCAATCCAATGCACTCCCCTGCTTGCCCCTCTTGAATGCCTACCCTTGGATGAGTTGTGCTCTTCCATTCTTGGTCATTGGATGAAGCCAACATAAAAATGACATCTTGTAGATTAAATCCAGCCCTCAACATGTGTACTCAGCCCTTGTAGATGGCCTAAGCCATTGGATGAAAAGAGATAATTCCATGCACTCCCTTGCTCTACCGAATTGATGCTCACCCTTGGATGAATTATGCTCATCTTTTTTTTCCATTCTTGGCAATTAGATGAGGGTTATTTTATGACAAATAAAAATTTCATTTTGGCATTTAAACTTGGCCATTGGATGGTGCATTCAACTTTCCTACAAGGCACCTAAGCCATTAGATGAAGGGGGGACCATTTGCAAAGTGTTAGTGGTAGCATGTGGCTTGATAGTGACTAGGGAATTAAATTGTTCAAGCTTCCTTATTCTCCTCTATGTTGGCTGACCAAGGGAATAAAAAATCTCAGCAATTCCTTCTTCTTTCATATTTTCATCAATTACAAATTTGCCCTTTTTGGTTTTCTTGGTGAAATGACCTTTTTGCCCCCTGAACTTAAATAAATAGCAAACAGACTCCAAATTCGAATTTTATTTTTTCAATACTTCCAAAATAATAAAAAATTGAATTCTGGAGGTTTTCAAAATTTTTCGAGTCCATTTTCTATTTATTTCGGATTTATTTTCGAAATTACCCCTTTTATGCACCCGAACTTTACCATTTTTTAAACGAGCTCCGAATCCAGATTTTTATTCACCAATATCTTCCAAATAATTTAAAAATGTGATCTGGAAGTTTTCATAATTTTTGGAGCTCATTTTCTATTTTTTCGGGATTTATCTGCTTGAATCACTACATAGGGGACCCGGTATTTGGCCATTTTGCAAACGAACTCCGAATCAAGATTTTGTTTCTCCAATATCTTCCAAATAATTTGAAAATGAGATTTGCAAATTTTCAGAATTTTTGGAACTCGTTTGCTATTTTTTCGGGATTTATCCTGTTGAATTACTGCATAGGAAACCCGGTATTTGGCCATTTTGCAAACGAAATCCGAATCAAGATTTTATTTCCTCAATATCTTCGAGTTGATTTAAGAATGAGATTTGCTAATTTTCAGAATTTTTGGAGTTCATTTGCTAGTTTTCCCATATTTTCCAATTTTGCCCTTTTGCATTCGAAACCCGGTTTTGCTCAAAACAAGTTCGATTTTCAGATTTTCTTCAAATTGAGCCTCGGGCTATCCTTGTTTAATCATTTATCATCAATTAAGGGCTTTAGATCTTTCGAATTGGGCCATTTCTATAATTCTTCCAAATTTCACCGAAATCCACCAAAAAAACCCTAATTCTCGGTTTTCTTTCGAATTGACTTTTCTATCAGTTTTTCTTCCAAATGGCTTCTCCATTACCTGTATTCAGTACTTATCTTTCATTTGAGACCTTCAATTCTGACCAATTTGATCGTTTAAGCACTTTTCCCCAAATTTCTCGAATTAGGGTTTCTTTTCTACTGAATCTCGTAACCCAACTTTCGACCTCCATATCTTTCAATGTAGACCTCGGATTATCAAAATTCTTTCAATGTTTTTCAATTGAACCTCAAATCTTAATTTTCAAAGTGGGTTGACTTTTTTAGTAGTTGACTTTTTCGAGGTTGATTTTTTTGGGGTTGACTTTTTTGGGGTTGACTTTTTTGAGTTTGACTTTTTCTGTCTGTTTTCTTAGACTAAGCCTCGGAGTACCACCTACAGGATGAGAAAAGCCTTTTAGCATTCTGAAACATTAATTTAGGAAGAAAATGTACCTGATTTAGGGGTCCGGACAAAATTAGGTGTCTACAGCTGCCCCTCTTTGACTGTTGCTGAGGATGAGGAATTAGGCAAAAATAAACAAACACTAATTTTGTACGGTTAGTGAAATCACATGTGAAGGAAAGGGAAAGGGGTTTTCTTTTTCTCTTTTTTTTTCATATTTTCATTATTTTTTTTTTTTTGTGAAAAAGCTGTAAATTGAAAATTTTATCCTTAAATTGAATTCCCTGACTAATCAAGGCTTGACCCGTCTTAAGGAAACGAGTTCGATTTCAAAAGAAAAAATTGTGCCCGAAGGTCTTAAGAATAGTGCCTGAAGGTCTTAAAAATAGTGCCCGGAGGCCTTACCCGTGATTTGAAAAAAAATTTATGCCAGAAGGTCTTAAAAATGGTGCCCGAAGGTTTTAAAAATGGTGTCCGGAGGTCTTGAAAATGGTGTTCGAAGGTCTTTAAAAATAGTGCCTGAAGGTTTTTAAAATGGTGCCCGAAGGTCTTTAAAATGGTGCCCGGAGGTCTTTAAAATGGTGTCCGAAGGTCTTTAAAATGGTGCCCGGAGGTCTTTAAAATGGTGCCCGAAGGTCTTTAAAATGGTGCCCGGAGGTCCTTAAAATGGTGCCCGGAGGTCTTTAAAATGGTGCCCGAAGGTCTTTTAAAATGGTGTCCGAAGGTCTTTAAAATGGTGCCCGGAGGTTTTTAAAATGGTGCCCGGAGGTCTTCAAAATGGTGCCCGTAGGCCTTACCCGTGATGAAAAATTATGCCCGAAGGTCTTAAAAATGGTGCCCGGAGGTCTTTAAAATGGTGCCCGGAAGCCTTACCCGTGATGAAAAATTATGTCTGAAGTTCTTTAAAATGGTGCCCGGAGGTCTTTAAAATGGTGCTCGGAGGCCTTACCCGTGATGAAAAACTATGCCCGAAGGTCTTTAAAATGGTGCCCGGAGGTCTTTAAAATGGTGCCCGGAGGTCTTACCCGTGATGAAAAATTATGCCCGAAGGTCTTAAAAATGGTGCCCGAAGGTCTTTAAAATGGTGCCCGGAGGTCTTACCCGTGATGAAAAATTATGCCCGAAGGTCTTAAAAATGGTGCCCGAAGGTCTTTAAAATGGTGTCTGGAGGTCTTTAAAATGGTCTTTAAAAATGATCTTTGAAGAATTGTTGAAAATTAACCTGAAGATTTTGAGAAGATGCGAATGCTTTTTGATGCTGGTGCAAATGATTAACACGATACACATACCTCATATTGCATATGTAAATGTTTTGAGTTGATGCAAATGTTTCTTGATGCTGATGTTGGATAAGATGCAAATTCTTCTAAATGCAACTGCAAATGCTCTCAGATTGATGCAACTACTTCATGGAATGATGCTGATGCAAAGATTGACATTATGCAAATGCTTCTAAATGATGCAAATGCGAGGATTGACAACGTGCAGAATGCTTCTACATGATGCAAATGCAAAGATCGATAATGATGCAAACGCTTCATGAAAAAAATGCAAAGGCCAAGATTGACATCATGCAAATGCTTGATGAAAATATGCAAATGCCCCCGATCATTTTCTAAACTTTGGCTTAGCCTTTCCAATTAATTTTTTCTCTTTAAATCAAAGTATAACTTCTAATCATTTTGGCTATTCTCCTTGCCCCAATAGTCTTCAAATTCTTATTGACTGAAATCTGCTTGCCGGGTTCATCTTCTTCTCATATTTGGAAATCAAGATTAACCCTAGTAGTTCAACACCTTTGGGTTTAAAAAAAACTTATCTCATGTCAACATCAAAAATGGGTATTTCAAAAAAATGTCTTTAGTTTTTTTCTTATTTTGAAAACTTCTGAACAAGAATATTAACCCCACAGGTGTGTGAGGTACAAATCTTTTGAAGACTGATGATCATTGTTAAAAATTTCTCTAATTGTCAATCTGGTTTTTTTTTTTTTTGGTGATTGGCAAGGCTTGGTATAACCAGATTTTGGTTGATCAATGAAAATTTCACAACAAAATGTATGTCCCTTCTAGGCTCACGAATGGAACGTGTTTTATAAATCATGAATTCCATGAGAATCAAACAAATTCAACATTCTTTTAGTTTTCATATCAAGGCATTTTGACAAGTGTCAAGATTGGCTAGGATGTTTAGACCGGAAAGTTTAATCTTGGAAGGAAAAAGTCTCAGTTTTGAAGACAATCCTCCGAATGAGAGCTGAGAATTTGGGAGGTTTAGGAATTCCTAGATGTTCCTCGATGACCACTTCTTTAAGATGATCTTCTCTTTTGTGGTATCGGCACTATCATAGATGGCATCGAAAATTCCTATTTTACTCTAGACCGCATGTTTTCGGGTTTTCGCCCTAGAGTCCCGTTCTCTCCAATTTTTTTTTCATTGTTTTACCATGCATTTGAGAATTCTAAATTCTTCCTTAGTGAAATGATAATTCGATGAGATGGGATAAAATCTGAGGAAAAAAACCTTCAAGTTAAATATTCATGCTTGATCAAAATGGACTTTTAAAGTACGTAATGTAGGCCATGGCTCAGGGTTCAGAAATAAAGGATAAATAGGCCCAAAATATGTGTTTGAGGGTAATCAGATCAAGGATTATTTCTTGAGAAGGATTCTCTTTGAAGAATTTGTCCCTTTTGGACTTTTCATTCTTTTTGACTTTGCTTTTTTCCTTCTTTGCTTTCGGCTTTCATTTGCCATACTTTTTCACACTTTTTTTTTGGTGTGTTTTTCTTTTGTTTTTCTTGGCTTTCATTTCGCCATTTTTTCTTTGATAGAGTGAACCCATATTTATTCGGGCCTCAATTTGCTTTGTATCTATCTTTGAGTTAGGCCTCATTTCTCAGTGATCTTTCCTCGCATTTGCCCCCTAGTGTAGAGGGTAATCCTTGATCAGGGTTTAAAGAAGAAAGAATTCTTTCGGCTCAAAAAAGGTGACTATAGATAATTTCTTTTTGTGACAGGGACATGAAAGATGGTCATTTCTCATGTCAAGCACGAATATTCACTTTGAAAAGCAATCCCTAGGGGTAATAGATAATCAAAATTTTATTTTGCACTTTGGAATCATTCGAATTCTCATATGCATGATATTACAAACATTTTTTTTCGCATGCCCCAATGATTCATGCGTTAGTCCATCCTTTTTCACCATATAACCATCATTTCCACATATGATACCCCAATTTGATTAACCATGAGAATTTGTATCAACGAGGAACATAGCATGTCTTGGTCTATTTTGAAAAGGTAGAGTTTCAATTATGAGTTCTTTGAAAAGACAAGGAAAATATGGCCCAAAAATGGGTTTTCTCTAGGACATGGGATAATCTAGTTTAATTATTGTACCCCAGGGTGTCAATCATGAAGTGATGTTTGGGGTAATTAGTGTTTTGTGGTTGTTGAGAATGTCATGAATGGTTTTGGCACAATCTTGACACACACCAAATTACCATGATCTAAATTTTTTAAAGAATGTTTCATTTGTTTGAATTTCAAGGAATTCGAAAAAATTTCAAAAAGTTCGTTCCTTTGTTCATGGCCTAGACTAGGATTTACATCTTTGCTTATTCTGTAATTACAATGGTTTATGAAGTTTAATCAATCATATTCCTTGAAGCATTAGGTCTTTCAAGTGTTCTCGATTCAAGAGGTTTAGGCATAGAGAAGCCCAAAAGAGAGGGGGAAGGGTATTGGGTCATTTCTAACAATGATTATCAATATTCTCGAGACCGTCCATTATTAAAACTTCCTTAATGCTTTTTTTTTTGCAAATTCAAATTATTGTTAAAACACAACAAACACAAAGCATTCAAAATTTATTTAATTCATATGAATGTCGACATGAGACAAGTGTTTTCATCCTAAGGTCTGAAGCTACATGCATTAAAATGCTCCTATTGACATCCTTCAAAGGTAGTAATTCTCCGCCTAAAACCCTGAAAGAAACTGATTTACGGCAAAGCGGCCTTCCACTGATTGATAAGTTTCGGTGTCAAAATACCATTGCGGATGAGACCTTCAATCCTTTCCCTCAATTGTCTGCATTTTTCAGTTGAATGCCCAATTACCCCCAGGTGATAATCACACTTGTTGTCAGGGTCATAACTCATTGCTGATGGATTTGGAGCTATTTTCAAAGGTACCGGGGTAAGGTACTGATTCTTTATTAGTAATGGCAGTAGGTCAGGGATTAGGATTGGAATTATTTCTTGGTTATCCCGCGGTCGTTTTCTGGAAGTAGGCCTTGTTGCAAAAACTGGTATAGGATTATGTGCTTGGGTGGGTGGGTAAGGATAAAGGCTTGGAGATATCTCAGTAGGATAACATGATTGGTATGAGGAAAATTAGGAATATGGGATGAAAACTTCCATACCTTGGACATCTTCCTCTTTCTTTCTAGGTACCCTATTTCTCTTGGCATTGGATGTTCCTTCTCCTTCAAGTTTCCCATTCATGATAGCATTCTCAATCATCTCCCTTGAGATTACCATATCAGCAAAATTCTTCGAGCCATTGTCGACGAGTCTATCATAGTAAGGGGCCCGCAGTGTACTCACAAAAAGGACGGTGATTTCTTTTTCTGTCAAAGGTGGTTGTACTTGGGTGGACATGTTCCTCCACCTCTGAGCATACTTTTTGAAGCTCTCAGTAGCTCTTTTCTGTATATTTTGCAAAGTGAGATGGTCAGGTGTCATGTCGATCATATGCTTGTACTAGTTTAGAAAAGCCATGGCCAAATCATTCCAAGAGTGAATCTGATCCTTCCTCAACTGACCATACCACCTAATTGCAGACCCGCTGAGGCTATCCTGAAAGTAGTGAATCAGAGGCTTATCATTATCTATATGACTTTTCATCTTTCGGCAGAATATAGTTATGTGGGCTGACGGATCAGTCGTCCCGTCATATTTCACAAAGTCAGGGACCTTGAATTTAGGAGGAATGACTAAATCGAGGACCAAGCATCGTTCTTTCGCATCCACACTCCCGAATATATCTGTATTTTCTACTGCCCGGAGCCTTTCATCTAACAACTGATGTTTCCCTTGGGAATCTGCCAACTCTACCTCTTTTACTGCAACCATTTTCAACTTTCCCGTTCAACTGGGTCGTCTAAGTTCAGGGTGTTGTTGGGGTTAACTGTGTTTTGGTCATCCATCATTACGACCTCATTCTGACCCTTTTGTGCCTCTAACCTTTCTCTGGTGGCAAAGTTTTCAGTGTATCCTTTTCCCTTGATTACGGTGGACATCAACTCCATTAATTTAGTTATCTGATCTTTAGATTCTGCTTCAGATTTTGCCAACTTTTCTAGCAATTCTTCATGTGCCCTTTCCATTCTTTCCATTCGGGCAACTTGTTCATTCTCCATAGCTCTAGAGGTACTCAGTACTTCTTATACCCCTGATTTGAAATGGAAAATCTTTCAAAGACTCTTAAAGCCAAGCCAACATCCATTTTATTCCCCCCAAATGTATGTCATGATGAAGGAGCCATGAATGCAATTTGATGCATGTGAAGAATAAACAAAATGATGTATGGACATATATAATGGAAACATGCTGACTATAAATGCAATAAATACAATCACGATGCCAACATGCTGCAAGCAAAGAATAAACAAATCAATGCATGGATATATGTAATGAATGACCATGTATATTTCAGTGTATTTTCCAATGAATGATAATATACACTATGAATGCAACACGATGTCAATTATGATGCATGTAAACAATGATTGACACAGAGTATATACAAAGAAACTCATGCTGACCATGTGTATTATGAATATGACCTAATGCTAACATGATGTATGTAGTAAGCAAATTAGTGCATGAACATATAGAAAAATCATGCTGACTATGTTTGTCATGAATATCACCTGATGCTACCAAGATGCATGTATGAATGTATGGTATGACAAATGATTGATCGGATGTAAAATGAAAAGGGGAAGATATCACAGAGGAAATAAGAATCGGAGGATCTTAATCATCAACATCTCATAAATTGAAGCACAACCAATTCATTCCCAAATCAACATTCACAATGGTATAAACCATGTTTACAAAATCATGAGTTGTGGTTAAAACTGTCTTCACAAGCACTTTATTCTTCCTAGCATCCTAAGGCTATAAGAGCCGGCTATTGAAAAATTGAAATCCTACTGCATCATATCAGACGAAAGTCTTTCTACATCATTGCCGTAAATCTCCCAATCCTAATGACGCTTTTCCAACCCTCTATCAATCAGCGTTGTTGGATTAATCCACTTGATCTTTATAAGAGATTGCACTTTCTTTTTGAATGCTATACAGTGTTCAATGCTATGGCCGGCAATTCCACAGTGATAATCACATCTTGCATTTGGATTAAACCACTTTGGATATGGTGGTAACAAGGGTTTCAGTGGGATACAGGCAACCATGTGATTTTGGATCAGTATAGGGAGAAGCTCTCGGTAGCTGATTGGAATGGGATCATACTGCTCTTGAGTCTTGTTTTTGGGTTGTTTCTTAATCACACATGGCCTAGGAGTTGGGGCACTTGGTGATGGCACTAAGGTCTGAACCGGAGTGTTTACATAGTAGGGAGATGGCCGAATAACAAGGCAAGGGTATGGATTAGGACATGGGACCCTTGGAGGTTGTACACAGTTTGAGGTTCCTATACCGAATGCTTGATAAGGTGATTGATGAGGGAAATGGTATGAACTGCCAGTTGGTGGTGATGGAGTGGGGTTCAGGAGTCCCATAGTGATCATCCCAATGGACAATTGAGCCATAGTAGGGTAGGGATACTGGTTTGGACTTAGAGCTGTTTGCAAGTATGGTACAGGATCCATGATTTCTGTCTTTGGTATCAAGCTCTCTGGTTTAATCATTTTCATGATTTTGTCCATAATTTCATCAGGTTGCACCCTTTGTAACACTGGCAAGCGCAAGATCTAGCAAGGATTGTATGTTTTGGACCTGAAGGTTTTGGTTGATCTGAAGGCGATACAGAGCCTTGAGAAAGTTCCCCCTTAATCTTACCCATATCCTCAAATATTTTCAGCAATTTAGCGAGTTGTTCTTTCACTTCCCGGATTTCATGTCTAAACTCTTTTTGATTGCGTTCCAAAGCATCCAGTCATTCCTCCGATTCATTCTTCATATCTCGAACCCCTTTCATGCAAATGAAAATGTCATGAGATTTAAGAATACAATTATGAATGTACATGCCCTACTCCTATATGCATGAATATACTAATGATTAATGCATGAAGCGTTCAAAGAAATTATGATGACTATGTATGCCATGTGTGCAACTTGACGCCAACATGATGCATGTAAAGAATAAGCAAAGTACTGCATGGATATATACAGAAAAATTATGCTAACTATGACTGTATTCTACAATGAATGAGCATACATGCTTATGACTGTAACATGACGTCAAAATGATACATGCAAAGAATAAATGAATTGGCACCATGGTATATACAAAGAAATCAATGGCTACACAAAAATGGTGGGACCAAATTTTGATTATTCAAAAATCTCATTATGCAAGATTTGCCTCCACTTTTAATCTACAATTTTTTAAAACAAGTTTTCTCTATGAAAAACCACACATATTATTTTCAAAAGAATTTCGGGGTAGTGGATCCTAACTATGGTACACTATGCAAATGTTCATGTAACACTACCGGTTTATGAAATCACCAAATGAGATTATTATTACCAACTGTTTATTGCAAAGAATGAGATCAAAAATACAATGATAAATGTACATGCTCTATTCACACATGCATGAAATGTGCGAAAAATGCAAAAATATTTGAAAAATAAAGTTTTTATTTTGAATTTCAAAAGGTTAGTGAACACTTGCCCCAACAATATCTACTTATATAGGCATCACGGTGCCTTTGGGGCGAAGTATCACACTTATTACGGGCGATGTACGTTCATCTTGCGCAGTTTACAAAACTTATTTGAGATGTAAAAATAGGTAATAAAAGGTTAGAAATGTCCCTCCATGTGTTCCTATCTTCGGTGTATCTAACAGAAATCTGGCATGGCTTCGCCTAGGTTCACTATATGAGGGTGAATCGGTTCTAAAAGCCCCGAATTGCTCCTCACTGTCACCGGTGAAGGCTAGTAAGGCACCCCGATAAAAGCGGGTTCAATTCATTAGAGTATATTTTCCTAAGCCCATACGGAGGATCATCACGAAGGCTTTAGGTACTTTATACTCCGAAAGTGTTTCACTAGCCCATACGGAGGATCATCACGAAGACGTAGTTACTTTACTCCCACTTAAAAAGACGGAACCCGGGTAGAAAGTTCATGTTATGCAAATGCAAGTGAGTGTGTCTGTGTGGAGGAACAACAAACCTTTTACCACCTATTCTACACCCCTTATCCTAAATACCCCAACAATTCATTAAAACAAAGATCAAGAATAGTGTAATGCATTAACCAACAAGCAATTATAATATACAACATTAAATAACTAGAAAACAATAATAAAATGCATGTGAATGAATATGAATATATTTAAAACATTTTATTATTTTCAAAATTCTCCTTTATTTTAAAAAATATGGGAATTAAAATTAAATACCAATTAAACCAATAAAATTGAGACTTTGATAACACACGACTAATTCTAGGCCTGACTCTCTAAAAAGTCCCCAGTGGAGTTGCCAAGCTGTCGATACCTAAAAAATAACGACGTCTCATCATAAGACTTTATTTATTCGTTAAGCGTGACATTTAAAAAAAGAGGAAAAGTCGACTTAATTCCTCTAGAAAAACGAAGGTGTCGATACGTGACCTCGATCACGGGGACCTGTTCGAGTGAGGGGGAGATGAAATCAAAGGAAAAGACGACTTAATTCCTCTAGATTGAAATAAACGATCGAGGGTATGAAAACGGCCTCGTAAAAAGACATGGAGTCGCCACCAATCTTTTTTAGCTAGGTATGATCGGCCACCTATTAAAACCGGTTTTATAAAATATTTTAAAATTAATTAAAACATTTTTAAAACCAATTTCAAGTTTGCGTTATAAACCAGAGAAATCAAAGAAGCGGGTTCGGGAGTCGGTACGTGCGGGGAAGGATTAGCACCTCCACAACGCCCGTATAAATCGGTACCTTATTAATCTTGTGTTATCTCAAGTCTCGGTAAAAAGTTGGTTTTTAATTTAGTATTTGAAGTTAATTCCCAATTTTAAGAAAAATAATTCCATTTTTAATTGAAAATGATCCGAAATTTATTAATTCAAAATTTTCCTATATTCCCCGACAAAATCGGCAAAATATAGAAATTTTTTTATTCATTTGGAAAACTTTCCGAATCATTCTCTTTTTTTTTTTTTTTTTGAAAGAAAGATATTCCTTTATTAATGATAATTGATGATATTCCCTCCAGCAATATCTTTATTTTTATTGAAAATCATTATATTTTTAAAAACATTTAAAAATATGAACATGTATGACATAAATAAAATGACATGGCAAATCTAGATAATATTATGCAACCTAAATGATATGACATAATTCAAATGACATAGTATATTCTAGGTAAAATGAAAAAAATCCTAAGTATCATGGTATATTCTAAATGAGATAAAATGATTTAAATGACATGACAATTCTAAATGAAATTGCATATTTTAAATGACATGACATGTTATAAATAAAATAACCTAAATGACATGGAATATGATCTAAATGACAAGAAATGACATGGAATTAAAATAATGCTAACATATAATATGCATGAAAATGAAAATAAAAATAATAATGCATGAACATAGTATATACTAAACAATATGACAAAAATAACTAAATAAAAAACATAGGATATCATGAAACATTCAAAATCATATGGCAAACAAATATAAGATCATAAAATGTGAATTAAAATAATAATAATATCATGGAAAATATCATAGCAAAAATCACACATTTAAATAAAATGCATGAACATGGAAAATGCAATGCATGAAAATGTATTTTTTCCTTTAATTAAAGAAATCCGTATATCTAAAAAGATATCCGGCTACCTTAGGAAAATATGTCAAATTAGATTTTCTAAAAAAACAAAACTTTGTGATTTTTTGAAAATAATTTTGAGGAAAACTTGAATAAAAATTAAAACCCTTACCAAACCCTTTTAAAATGGCTATAATTTCCTAAGTTTAAAATCCTGGACTTAACTACCCTTAACCCGAGATTTATAAAATCATTTTTAAAGTTAAATAAGGCTTAGAAACTACCTTAAGACAGTAGCTAAAACTTCTACCCAACCCCCTCTAAATGCCTTAGCCAAATTTAACTATTATTCCCCTTTTGATTTCAAATCTACCTCTATTGTCCGGTTTTGCCACACAATTTTTTAGCCTATTTTTAAAAGTTCAAAAAAATCTAAAAACAATACTAGAGGCTGAGAACATGTAGATATACATGATAAAAAATTGGCTTAATTCTCTGATTAAATATGACTCCCCAGAAAAATTTGAGATGTTCGAGTACTGGGTGAAAAAAACTGTTTGTCAAAACACATTTTTTGCCTTTGATAAATTCATTCAAAAACCAAAGTAGAAATTGTTGGAAATCATCCTAAAGACCTAAGAACAGTAGCTAAACACTTTAAAACCTTGGACAAAATTGGCTAAGTAAAAAATCACAAAGGTAAAATAATCAATTTGACAATTCCTTAATTTTTCACAAGTATGCTCAAGGGAGCATGACTTTGAGCCATTAATTGGCCTAAGTCACAAATCAAGTGGCAATGACATGGAATGCATGAACATCAGAAAATGAAATGTATGAAATGCATGGTCTAAAGGTCTAAATGGTAAAGGAAATGCATGACAATTCATGGCAACCTAAATGCCTAGCATGAATTTGCATGGCAATAAATGCTATCCTAACTCAATATGCATTCAATGCTTGATAATGCAAATATAGCTTGGACCTAATATGTTTTGAATATGCATGAAGATGCTAATGTGACCTAAGACCTAAATAGCATAGTAATGCATGACAATACCAATGTGATTTAAGACTCAATATGTATGGAAATACCAATATGGCCTAGACCTAAAATGTAATGAACATGCATAGCAATACTATGAACATACAATGACTCACGAAACTAATGTCAATGCTGGAACAAACAATAACTAATACACAATTTCAATATATGATAATGCAAAGCATGTTACCTAAACAAAATGCAAATGCATGACAAGGCAAGGAATGCATCAAGAGGCCAAATGATCACATGAGACTCTAATGCAATCCTGTTTAGTAAATGACATAAGTACATGACAAATCATATTAAGATGCATAATGTCATGACATTTTCAATAGCATATAACATACCAAAATCAAAATGCACAAGCTCATGGAATGTAAATGCAAACAAGTTAAGAAACAAAAGAAAAATGCACATGCAAGACAAACAAACATGGGATTGCCGAATGGTCATGAAACAATATGGTGGCATTTTTGTCATAGCATTTTCATAAGAACATGGCATACTAAAATCAGAATATACAAGTTCATGGCATGGAGATGCAAACAAGTTAAGAAACAAAAGGAAAATGCACATGCAAGGCAAACAAAAATGAGATTGTCGAATGGTCATGGAACAATACCAAGAAAATGCAAACATGTAAGACATGATAAAAAAAATGCACAACATGAGCATATGAACAACAATGGCCGAATATGCAAGGATGTAATATCAAGCATGGAAATGAAATATATAAGTAAATATAGCATAAAAAATAATGTAAAGAACATATATACACAAGATTTAACGTAGACATGCAAAAATTACAAGCAATACTAGTAAGTAGAACAAGGAAAGTTAAGCTCCATGGTTGGTATCAAATGGGCATAACCTCTCACCAAACCATAATCACTTGGTCTTGCCAAGATCATGAAGCCTTTCCATCTCAATAAAACAAAAAATAAACCATGTAAAACAGAAAATAAGGTGAGCTTCATGGTAGGTAAAATGGGCATAGCCTCTCTCCTAACCATGGTCACTTGGTCTAGCCAAGATCATGTAGCCATTTCAACCTTTTTTGCTTCATAAGTTGTAAAAATAAGAACCTTAGAATACTCTAAAAAAACTTGTAAAAATCATTTTTCACAATAACATGCAAGGAAGAAAAAAAAGGAAAAAACAAGGCAAATAAATGTGCCATTCGGCCATGGCATGAAACCATAAGAAAAAAATTGTTTTTCACCATTTTAAAGAAGAAGAAGAGATGAAAACATAAGTAAACATTAAAAAAATTTATTTCTATGAAAAATGTAGTAGGAAAACATGATAGAAAAATCCAGAAAACACCATGGAAATGAAGAAGAAAGCTAGGCTAGAGCTTGGTAGAGATGACTACCTTCAAGCTCTCTATTGAAAACCTTTTTTTTCTATCTTTCAAAACCTTTTTTCTTGCCAAATTAGCTACTGTTTTCCAGCCAAAAAACCTCTGAAAAAATGAAAACATACTCCTCCCTTTAGCCTTGGCCGAATGCCCCCTAGCCCTTGGATGGGAATTGCACGTTTTTCTCCACCAATCTTGGCCTTTAGATTTAGATATTTTGATGACAACATAAAAATGTCATCTTGCCAATTGGTAGTAGACCTTAAGATGTGTACTCAGCCCCTGTAGTAACCTTAGCCATTAGATGCAAAAGAGGACCAATCCCATGCACTCCCTTGCTTGCCCCTTTTGAATACCTGCCATTGGATGAGTTGTGCTCCTCCATTCTTGGTCATTGGATGAAGCCAACATAAAAATGACATCTTGTAGATTAAATCCAGCCCTCAAAATGTGTACTCAGCCCTTGTATATGGCCTAAGCCATTGGATGAAAAGAGATAATCCCATGCACTCCCTTGCTCAACCGAATTGATGCTCACCCTTGGATGAATTGTGCTCATCTTTTTTCTTCCATTCTTGGCCATTAGATGAGGATTATTTTATGACAAATAAAAATGTCATTTTCGCATTTAAACTTGGCCATTGGATGGTGCATTCAACTTTCCTACAAGGCACCTAAGCCATTGGATGAAGGGGGGCCATTTGCAAGGTGTTAGTGGTAGCATGTGGCTTGATAGTGACTAGGGAATTAAATTGTTCAAGCTTCCTTCTTCTCCTTATGTTGGCTGACCAAGGGAATAAAAAATCCCAGCAATTCCTTCTTCTTTCATATTTTCATCAATTACAAATTTGCCCTTTTTGGTTTCCTTGGTGAAATGACCTTTTTGCCCCCCGAACTTAAATAAATAGAAAACAGACTCCAAATTTGAATTTTCTTTTTTCAATACTTCCAAAATAATAAATAATTGAATTCTGGAAGTTTTCAAAAATTTTCGAGTCCATTTACTATTTATTTCGGATTTCTTTCCAGAATTACCGTTTTTATGCACCCGAACTTTACCATTTTTTAAACGAGCTCCGAATCCAGATTTTTCTTCACCAATCTCTTCCAAATAATTTAAAAATGTGATCTGGAAGTTTTCATAATTTGTGGAGCTCATTTTCTATTTTTTCGGGATTTATCTACTTGAATTACTACATAGGGGACCCGGTATTTGGCCATTTTGAAAACGAACTCCGAATCAAGATTTTATTTTTGCCAATATCTTCCAAATAATTTAAAAATGAGATTTGAAAATTTTCAGAATTTTTGGAACTCGTTTGCTATTTTTTTCGGGATTTATCCTGTTGAATTACTGCATAGGAGACCTAGTATTTGGCCATTTTGCAAACGAACTCCGAATCAAGATTTTCTTTCTCCAATCTCTTCGAAATGATTTAAGAATGAGATTTGCAGATTTTTAGAATTTTTGGAGTTCATTTGCTATTTTTCCCATATTTTCCAATTTTGCCCTTTTGCCTCCGAAACGCGGTTTTACTCAAAACAAGTTCGATTTTCAGATTTTCTTCAAATTGAGCCTCGGGCTATCCTTTATCAATCATTTATCATCAATTAAGGGCTTTAGATCTTTCAAATTGGGCCATTTCTATAATTCTTCCAAATTTCACCAAAATCTACCAAAAAACCCTAATTCTCTGTTTTATTCCGAATTGACTTTTCTATCAGTTTTTCTTCCAAATGGCTTCTCCATTACCCGTAGTCAGTGCTTATCTTTCATTTGAGACCTTAAATTTTGACCAATTTGATCGTTTAAGCACTTTTCCCCAAATTTTCCGAATTAGGGTTTCTTTTCTACTGAATCTCGTAACCCAACTTCCGACCTCCATATCTTTCAATGTAGACCTCGAATTATCAAAATTCTTTCACCATTTTTCAATTGAACCTCAAATCATGATTTTGAAAGTGGGTTGACTTTTTTAGTAGTTGACTTTTTGGAGTTGACTTTTTCGAGGTTGACTTTTTCGAGTTTGACTTTTTCTGTCTGCTTTCTTAGACTAAGGCTCGGAGTACCACCTGCAGGATGAGAAAAGCCTTTTAGCATTCTGAAACATTAATTTAGGAAGAAAATGTACTTGATTTAAGAGTACGGACAAAATTAGGTGTCTACACTATGCTTTTTATTTAGTCATTTATTTTTGTCACATTATTTAGCATATACTATGTTTATGCATTATTATTTTTATTTTATTTTCATGCTTGTTTCATGATAGCATTATTTTATGTTTCATGTCATTTTATGTCACTTAGATTATATTCCATGTCATTTAGATTATATTATTTAGAATATGCCATGTCATTTAAAATATGCCATATCATTTACATTTGCCATGTCATTTAAATCATTTTATTCCATTTAGAATATATCATGTTACTTAGGATATTTCATTTCATTTAGAATATATCATGTGACTTAGGATATTTCATTTCATTTAGAATATGCTATGACATTTAAATTATATCATACCATTTAGGTTGCATTATATTATCTAGACTTTGCTATGTCATTTTATTTAGGTTATACATGTTCATATGCATTTTTTTTTAAAAATGTTTTGAAAAAGATAATGATTTTCAATAAAATAAAGATATTCCCGAGTTAAAATAATTCATGAGTTCTCTGCCGGGTTTGCTAGGGAGGATATCATCAATTATCATTAACAACGAAATATCTTCTTTAAAACGAGAATGATTCGAAAAAAATTTCAAGTTAATAAAATTTTTTATATTTTGCCACGTTTGTTGGGGAAATAGGAAAATGTTGAATTAATAAATTCCGGATCATTTTCAATTAAAAATGGAATTATTTTTTCTTTAAGTTGGGAATTAACTTGAAATACTAAATTAAAAACCGACTTTCTACCGAGACTTAAGATAACACACGATTAATAAGGTACCGTTTTATATGGGCATTGTGGGGGTGCTAATCCTTCCCCGCACGTAACCAAGTCCCGAACCCGATTCTTCGATTTTCTCTGGTTTATAACGCAGACTTGAAATTGGTTTTAAAAATGTTTTAATTAATTTTAAAATATTTTACAAAACCGATTTTAATAGGTGACCGATCACACCTAGCTAAAAAAGATTTGTGGCGACTCCATGTATTTTTCAAGGTCATTTTCAAAACCTTCATTTTTCAAGAGGAATTAAGTCGACTTTTTCTCGGTTTTTTTTTTTTAATGTGAGACTTGTTATTTTTTAGGTTGCGACAGACATGACATGCTTGACATGGAAAAATCTAAATGACATAGCATATGCATGAATGACATGGCATGCTTGACATGGCAAAACCTAAATAACATAGTATATGTATGAATGACATGACATGACATGACATCATCATAAAATATTCATGATCACGTCATAATCACACTAGCAATATGGATATAAAATGACATCAACATGGAATATTCGTGAACATGGAATTTTCATAATTAAAGTGACAAATTTAAATATCATGGAACATGCATGATCATGAAATTAATTTTTCATGTGAGGAATCACATAAATGGCATATGTCGAAAAATATTACCGTGCTCCCTGGCAAACCCAGTAAAGCTTGGAAAATAATTCTTTCTTATGACATTTACATGATTCTGAGTAAAAAAAAAAAAACCATACATTTCGATTCCACAAACACGTGTGTTGAATAATTTTCTAACCTCCCCGACAAACTCGGAAAAGATTAAGAACTAATTCTCACCAAATGTTTAGGAAATCGAAAAATACGTTTTTATGACAAATTAAGTAAAAACATTTTAAAAATGCAATGAATGGAGATGTATTTCTTCCTTGAATTAAAGACATCCGTATACCTAAAAAGGTATCCGACTACCTTAGGATGATGCTTAAATCGGATTTTTAAAATCGAAATATTTTGGGCTTGGATTTAAAGAAAATCGGAATTTTTGGGATGAAAGGGCCTTCATGGCAGAACCCCCCTCTCTAAATGGCTTTATTTTCCTAGTTTTGAAATCCGAGTTTACCACCCTTGACCCGACTTTTATAAAATCAAATTTTATGATTGAAATGACATGGAAATTAACCTAAGACAGTAACCAATGTCCCAAATCAGCCCCCACTTAATATCCTAACCAAAACAGAAAATTACTATTTCTTAAAAACAAATCTGACTCTCAGAGGCAGTTTTGAAAACCTATCTTTTTGCCTTTCTAAAAAAATTCTGAAAAATCTGTACAAATTAGGGTAGACCTAGGACATATTGACCTCCATGGAAAAAAATCAGCTTAATTTTTGGAGCATGGAAACTATGACCGAATTTTACCATAATCAAGACAGTGAGTTAAAAACTGCTTTGTCAAAATATATTTTTTCAACCATGACAAAAAAAGTCTAAAAATCATGAGAAAAATACCATGGTATCCCCTAAATGACTAATGCATGTGGTAAAAAAATCAATTTATTTTGACCATGGATGACTAGTGAAAAAAATCCCAAAGTCAGAATACCCAATCTAAACATCACTCTTCCAACTAGCATAGGCCAAGGATTTTTGGCTTGAGATCGTTAGTTGATCTTGGCCAAAAACCTAGTTGAAATGTCATGAAATGCATGATTTTCATCCAACCAACCATATGACAATAGATCAATCATGAATGAAAAATATGAACACAACCAACCAACCAAGCAATATCAAGCACAAAAATACTCTTCAAGTTTCGGCTAGTGTGAAAAACATGTAAATTTTTTTGACAACTTGGTTATTTGATAAAGAATGAAGAAAAAAGGATAGAAAACCTTTAAAATTTATTTTTGAAAACCTTTTTATTCATAAAAAACTTTACAAATCACATGAACAAAAAGAGGAAAAAAGAAATCACAACATCAAAGAAAGCATTAAAGAAGAAGAAAGGAGATGATAGCTACCTAGCTATTGCTTTCCAAATCAAGATTGCCAAATTTCTCTCTTCTCTTTTCTTTTTATTCTTCCTTTTTGTGTCAAGAATGAAATTGCCTTAAGAAAAAAATGAACCTCCCCCCTCTTCTCCTAATGGCCGGCCCTTCATATTCCCTAGGGAGTGTGTTTTATTTTTTTACCCCTTGTCATACTTCCTATGCTCCTCCAACATCCATTGCCACATGGCTAAAAATGTTCCCCCTAAATGACTATTTTCCTTAAAAATAGGGAGCTTGTCCCCTATTTGCATAGTGCTTCCCTTAAAAATAGGGATTCCTAGCCTTCCATTGGCCAACAATGCCACATAGACTATTCTTGTCCCCTTGTCTCTACAAAATATCTTTGCCATTTGTCAAGATCATGGAGGCTACTACAAAAATATCCTCCTACATGACATTATTTATCCTATTTGGCATTATCTATTAACTTCACATGCTCTTCACATGGCCTTCACATGGCTTTGCAATTTGGAGCCTTCCTATTAGCTTAAAATGCCATGTACGCAAAGTAGTGGAGAATCTTTTCCTTGTAAAAATGTCATCTTGCCATCCATCCTTAGCCATTTGATCCAAGATAATCACACAGCCATCTTCATCCAAGAGATGACCGAAAATGGCCCGGAAATTATCTTTTTTTATTTGCAAATTGACCTTTTTCGATTTCTTTGGTAAAATTATATTTTGGCCTCCAAACTTAATTTAATTACAAACGGACCCCAACTTCGGACTTTTCTTTTCCAACTCATCCCATCCAATATAAAACTCAATTTTGGAGGTTTTCATATTTTTTTGAGCTCGGATTCTATTTTTCTCGGATTTTCTCTAAAGTTTCGGTTTAGTGCCTCCCAAATTTAACCTTTTTCATTTGAGCTCTGATTCTGGAATTTCTTCACCAATACCTTCCAAAAATTATAAACCTCAGATCTGAAAGTTTTCATAATTTTTCGAGCTCGATTGCTATTTTTCCAAGAATTTTCTTTTGGAATTTCGAGTTAGTGCACCCGAACTTTGCCCTTTTTCATTTGAACTCCGATTCTGGATTTTATTTCTCCAATCTCTTCCAAAAAATATAAAACTCAGATCTGGAAGTTTTCATAATTTTTCGAGCTCGTTTGCTATTCTTCTCGAAATTTTCTTTTGGATTTTCCGGGTTAGTGCACATGAACTTCACCTTTTTCATTTGAATCCCGATTCCGGATTTTTCTTCACCAATACCTTCCAAAAAATATAAAACTCAGATCTGGAGATTTTCATAATTTTTCAAGCTTGTTTGCTATTTTTTTCTAGAATTTTCTTTTGGATTTTCCGGGTTAGTGCACCCGTACTTTGTCTTTTTCCATTTGAACTCCGATTCTGGATTTTTCTTCACCGATCCCTTTCATACAATATAAAATTTAAATCTGAAAGTTTTCATAAGTTTCTGAGCTTGGGTCCTATTTTTCTCGAATTTTCCAATATTGCCTTTTAACCCCCGAAACCTCAGTTTTACTCAAAACGGGTCTGATTTCCAGATTTTCTTTTTCCACCGCCTTTGTTATATATTGAATTTGAGTTGGTTCGAAAATGCCCAATTTTTACGATTGAATTCCTCTCCGATTTAGTTTTCCCATTTTCAATACCGAAAATTTTCTCGTTTTTTCGTTTTTTTCCTATAACCGGGTCTTCCTTGGGATCCACTTCAAACCGGGCCTTGGGCTATTTTTTTATTCATTCTTTATCAACTGGGGGGGTTCAATTTCTCCGAATCGGGCCATCTCTGCAGTTTTCTCCAAATCCGTGAATTTCTTATTATATCCTTATTTTCCTTCAAACCGCACCTCCTTCAACTCCGTTTCCAAAATTGGACCTTCCAATATCCGTTGTTATTGATCTTATTCCATTTGGGACCTCCAAGTTCATTCGATTTGATCGTTTATGCACTTTTCCCAAAATTTTGCCGAATTAGGTATTCTTTTACACTGACTTTCTGCAACCTGTTTTTCAAACTCTCTATCTTTCGTTGTAGACCTCTGATTATCAAAATTCTTTCACCATTGTTCAATTCAACTTCGAATCTTGATTTTGACTGAATTTGACTTTTTTAGTGGTTGACTTTTTGGAGTTGACTTTTTTTGAGTTGACCTTTTCGCTTTGACCTCCGAATCAAAGTCTTGGAGACTCATTAGCAGAATGAGGGAAGATTCTTTGCATTCCAAGAAGTCAAAAAGAGAAAATCACCTTGTTTTGGGGGCCCGGACAAAATTAGGTGTCTACAACCGAAACATACGTTTTATGTATAAAAAAAAACATTTTAAAATATGCAATGTATGAAGGTGTATTACTCTCTTGAAGTAAGGACATCCGTATACCTGAAAAGATATCCGACTACCTTTGAAAGAAACTTAAATTGTATTTTCAAAAACCGAATGACTTTAGGCTCAGATTTTAAAAAACAAATTGAAATTTTTGGGACGAAAAAGGCCTTATGGCTAAATACCCCCTAAAGCAAATCTAGCTTCCTATTTTTGAAACACGATTTTACTCTCCATGACCCAATTTTTGTAAAATTAATTTTTATCCTTGAGATGACATGGAAATAAGCCTAAGACAGTAGCTAATGAATCAAATCAGCCCTCCTTTTTACAAATAAAAATAAAAAAAAATTATCAATTTAGAAAAAAAAAAACATTTCTGACTCCCAAAACTAGTTTTGAAAAACTATTTTTTTCCCTTTATAAAAAATTCAATTTTTTATCAAAAACTCAATATAGACTTGAAACATGATGGTCTTTATGAAAAAAATCGGTTTAATTTTTAGACTAAGGATGCCTTGACCGAAATTACACTAAAGTCAGAACAGTAGACTAAAAACTGTTTTACCGAAAACCATTTTTCCAACCTGGATAAAAAATTCTAAAAATCTTGGAAAAAATACCAGGGCATCCTCTAAGGGTCTGCTAAATGTGGTAAAAAATGTTTTTATTTTGACAAAAATATCTTAGTAAAAAAAAATACTCAAAGTCAGAATATATCATTCTTCCAACTAGTATACACAAGAGAATTTGGTTAGAGACCATTAATTGGCCTTAACCAAAAATCAAGTTGGGAATGGAATGAATGCATGATCTTACAGCCAACAAACATATGAAAATGAATCACTCATGAACTAAAAAAAAAATAAGCAAAGGAAAATCACGGTTGGCTCAATGGATGGGTCCTTGGACATAGTCCCACCTAACCAAAAGCACTTGATAAAAATCAAGATCCTTAAGCTTCTTAAACCTTTTATGTGATTGTTTTTAAATGCAAAAAAAAAAAAAAAAAAAAAAACCAAGGAGAAAATCTATCCTACCACAATGGTGAATCCCACAAACAACATGCAAGAAAATCAAGCATAGACAAGCACAAAGAGACCTCCAAAGTTTTCGGCTAAAGCAAGAAAAGGTGTTGAAAAATTTTATCAACTTTGTTATTTTGTAAAGAATAAAGAATAAAGGAAAGAAAACCTTTAGAAATTTGTTTGAAAACCTTTTATTCAACAAAGAAAGTTAACAATAATAGGAAAAAGAAAAGAAAAAGAACATGAAATCCAAGTAAATAAATGAAAAAGAAAGGAAGAAATAGCTACCTAGCTAAGCTTTCCTTCCAAGCTTCTTCTCTTTTCTTTGAGAGGTTTCTCCCTTTTCTCCTTCTTTCTCAAGAATATAGTGAATGGCCTTTTTGCAAAAATGAAATCCTCTCCTTTGGGGCGGCCGATTCCTCTTGTATACTAGTGTGCTCGTCTTTTTTTTAGCCTTTGTCATGCTTTGCATGTTCTGCCAACATCCTTGCCACATGGCTAAAAATGTTCCCCCTTTGCATGATGCTTTCCTTAAATTAAGGGTTCTTGTCTCTTTTTTGCATGATGCTTCCCTTAAATTAAGGGTTTTACAACCTTTCATTGGCAAATAATGCCACCTAGATTATTCTTGTCTCCTATCACTACAAAATATTTAAGCCACTTGTCAAGATCATATGGCTTACTATTAAAATATCTTCCTAGGTGGCATTTTTAATCCTATTTGGCATCATATAATCACCTTCATATGCTCTTCACATGGCCTTCATATGGCTTTGTAATTTGGAGACCTCCCATTATCCAAAAATGCCATGTAGGCAAGTAGTGGAGAATCTTGTCCTTTCATAAAAAATGTCATCTTGCTATTCAATATTAGCCATTTGATTCAAGATGATCACACCCTCTCCTTCATCCATGGGCTGGCCAAAAATGGCCTGGAATTTTCCAAGCCATTCCTTTTCTTTTATTAGCAAAATGGCCCTTTTCGGTTTTTTCGATAAAATTGTATTTTGGCCCCTAAACTTAATTTAATTGCAAATGGACTCCAATTTTGAATTTGTCTTTTCCAATCCATCTCATCCAATATAAAACTCAGTTCTAGAGGTTTTCATATTTTTCCAAGCTCGGATTCTATTTTTCCTGGATTTTTCTCTAAAGTTTTCGTTTAGTGCCTACCAAACTTTGTCTTTTTCCATTTGAGCTCCAATTCTGGATTTTTCTTCTCTAATCCCTTCCATAAAATATAAAACTCAGTTTTGAAAGTTTTCATAATTTTTCGAGCTCGTTTTCTATTTTTCCCGGATTTTTCTATTGGAATTTCATATTAGTGCACCCAAACGTTGTCTTTTTCCATTTGAGCTTTAATTTCGGATTTTTCTTCTCCAATCCCTTCCATAAAATATAAAACTCAGTTCTGGAAGTTTTCATAATTTTTCAAGCTCATATTCTATTTTTCTCTGATTTTTCAAAATTGCCTCTGAAACCTCGATTTTACTCGAAACGGGCCCAATTTTCGGATTTTCTTCTTCCACTGCCTTTTTCATATATTGAATTGGAGATGGTCTGAAAATGCCCAATTTTTACATCCGAATTCTTCTCCGATTTAGTTTTCCCTTTTTTCTCAATATTGGGAATTTTTTCGTTTTTCCATTTCTCCTCCAATCGGCTCTTCCTTGGGATCCACTTCAAATTGGGACTTGGGATATTTTTATTTATTTATCATTTATCAACTAGGGGCTTCAATTTTACCGAATCGGGCCATCTCTGCAGTTTTCCCCAAATTTGTGGTTTTCTTATTTATTCGTTAAATCCTTATTTTTCCTTTTTCTCTTCAAACCACATCTTCCTTCACCTCCGCTTCAAAATTAGACCTTCCAATATCCATATTTATTGATCTTATTCCATTTGGAACCTCCAATTTCGTCTAATTTGATTGTTTACGCACTTTTCCCCAAATTTGCAAAATTATGCATTTTTCCTACACTGAATTTTTGCAATTTGCCTTTCAAACTCTCTATCTTCAATTGTAGATCTCTGATTATCAAAATTCTTTCACCATTGTTCAATTCAACTTCGAATCTTGATTTTGACTGAGAGTTGACTTTTTAGTGATTGACCTTTTGGGGTTGACTTTTTTGGAGTTGACTTTTTCAGGTTGACCTCCGAAAAAGTCTTGGAGACCCATTAGCAGAATGAGGGAAGATTCTTTGCATTCCGAGAAGTTAAAAAGAGAATTGATCTTGTTTAGAGGCTCGGACAAAATTAAGTGTCTATAGCTACCCTTCTTTGACTATTGCTGAGAATCAGGAATCAGGCAAAGATAAAATAGACAATAATTGTCCAGTTAGTGAAATCACATGTGAAGGATAGAAAGGAGAATTTTCATCATTTTTTTAATTTTTTCATTTTGTAAACTATAAAATAAAAGGAATTTATCCTAAACTGAGTTCCCTGACTAATCAAAGCTTGACCTATCTTAAGGAAACGAGTTCGATTTGCAAGAGAAGAAAATACCTTGTGAAAGTCTCGGGGCCTTATCTTATCTTGGTGAAACTTTGTTTAAAAACAGTAAGATTTGCCCTTAAATTGAGTTCCCTGACTAATCAAGGCTCGACCCATCTTAAGGAAACGAGTTCGATTTGTAAGAGAAGAAAATGCCTGGAGGTTTTGAAAAACAGATGCTCGGAGGTCTTACAAAGTGTTGCTTCTTTAAAAAAGGGTGCCCGAAGGTCTTATCCAAGATTTTGAATATGGTGCCTAGAGGTCTTATCCATGGTTTTTGAAATAGTGCCCGATAGTCTTGAAAACATATGCCCGGAGGTCTTCAAAAAGTTTCTTTTCTTTGAAAATGGCACCTGGAGGTCTTAAAAAGATGTCTTTTCTTTGAAAATAATGCCCGGAGGTCTTAAAAAGATGCTTCCTTGAAAATGGTGCTCGGAGTTCTTACCCATTATTTTTTTTAAGAATAGTGCCCAGAGACCTTAAAAAGATATCTTTTCTTTGAAAATGACGCTCGGAGATCTTATTCATGATTTTTAAAAATAGTGCCCGGAGGTCTTAAAAAGATGCATTTTCTTTGAAAATGGCGCCCAGAGGTCTTATCCATGATTTGTAAGAATAGTGCTCGGAGGTCTTAAAAAGATTTTTTTCTTTGAAAATGATGCTCGGAGGTTTTATCTATGATTTTGAGAATAGTGCCAGGAGGTCTTAAAAAGATATTTGTTTTTGAAAGTGTGTTGAAAATTAACTTGAAGGTTTTGAGAGGATGCAAATACTTCACGATGTAGATGCAAATGTCTTAATTGATGCAAATTCTTTTTGATGCAAATACAGATATTGAATAAGATGCAAATGCTTCATGGTGCAAATGAAAATGTCTTGGATTGATGCAAATGCTTCTGAATGATGCAAATGCAAATATTATCAAATGATGCAACTACTTCATGGAATGATGCAGATACAAAGATCGACATTATGCAAATGCTTCTAAATGACTCAAATGTAGAGATTATCATTGACGCAACTACTTCATGGAATGATGCAGATGCAAAGATCGTCATCAGGCAAATGTTTTTGAATGGTGCAAACGCAAAGATCAACGTTGATGCAACTACTTCATGGAATGATGTAGATGCAAAGATCGTCATTATGCAAATGCTTATGAATAGTGCAAATACAAGGATCAACATTGACGCAACTACTTCATGGAATGATGCAGATGCAAAGATCGACATTATGCAAATGCTTCTGAATAATGCAAATGCAAAGATTAGCATTGACGCAACTACTTCATGGAAAGATGCAGATGCCCGTACGAATCGTGTTCATGTAAGTGGTCCATGAATGGTGTAACTGCAGTTACCACAAATAATGAAGATGCAATAATCCTAGAAATGATGCAATTGCTTGAGATGATGCAAATGCAAATATCCATGAAGGATGTAAATGTAAATGGTAAAATGCAGATGCTCATAGAATGGTGCAAATGCGAATACCCATGAATGATGCAAATGCTTCCCGACACGGTGCAGATGCAAAGCTTAATAAAGAGGTAAGTGTTCATGAGTGATGCAAATGCCCCCGATCATTTTTCTAGACTTTGGCTTAGCCTTTCCTTTTCAAATCAGAGTGTATCTTGAACACTCGTGCCCCATAAGAGATCATTTCCTTTTCAATCCTTAGCTATCTCTTTGCCCCAACAGTTTTCAAACTTTTATCGACAGAAGTCTGAGTGGGATGTTCATTCCTTCACATTTTCAAGAGTCAAGATCTACCTTAGTAGTCCCATACCTTTGGGTTAGAAAAAACTCTTGTCTCATGTCCACATCAAAAATGGTTATTTCAAAAATATTTTTATTTGTTTTCCCCTTTTGAAAAAAATTGCTCATTTAATGAAAACTTCTGAGCCAAAAATATTAACCCCATAGTGTGTGATATACAAATCTCTTGAAGATTGATGATCATCGTTAGAAATTTTTTGAATGTCGATTTGGTTTTTTCAACTTGAATTGAAAGGCTTGACACAATGGGATTTTGGTTGATCCAAGAAAACTTCTTAACAAGAAAAATGTATGTCCCTTCTAGGCTCATAAATGGAACAAATTTTATAGAAAAAGGAATTCCTTCATAATCAAACAAATTCAACATTCTTTTAGTTTCCCAATCATGGTATTTAACAAGCGTCAAGGTTGGTCGGGATGTTCAAACTGGAAAGTTAATCTTGGAGGGAAAAAGATCTCAATTTTTGAAGTCAATCCTCCAAATGAGAGCTGGCAATTTTGGAGGTTCAAGAATTCCTCGATGTTCCTCGATTTCTTCAAGATGACCTTGTCTTCTGTGGCATCGGCATT
Organism: Fremontodendron californicum; assembly: GCA_030761205.1. NCBI lineage: Eukaryota > Viridiplantae > Streptophyta > Magnoliopsida > Malvales > Malvaceae > Fremontodendron > Fremontodendron californicum. The sequence continues at coordinate 19,157,760 of JAULJL010000020.1, read as the reverse complement.
AACATAGATGGCATCGAAAATTCCCATTTTACTCTAGACCGCCCAGTTTTTGGGTTTTCGTCCTAGAGTCCCATTCTTTCCATTTTTTCTTTCTTCCTTTTTTTTATTGTTCTACCATGCACTTGAGAATTTTGAATTCTTCCATAGTGAAATGATAATTCGATGAGATGGGATAAAATCTGAGGAAAAACCCTTCAAGTTAAATATTCATGCTTGATCAAAATGGACTTTTAAAGCATGTAATGTAGGCCAAGGTTCGGGGTTCAGAAAGAAAGAAAGGATAAATAGGCCCAAAATATGTGTTTGAGGGTAATCAGATCAAGGATCATTTCTCGAGGAGGATTCTTTTTGTAACATTTGTCGTTTTTGGACTTTTCTTTCCTTCTTTTAACTATTGCTTATTTTCTTCTTTGCTCTTGGCTTTCGCCATCTTTTTCATGTTTTTCTTTTGTTTTGTTCTTGGCTTTCATTTCGCCATCTTTTCTACATTTTCTTTTTCCTTTTGCATCTTTATTTCGACAGAGTGAGCCCGTATTTATTTAGGAGCTCAATTTGCTTTGTTTCTGTCTTCGAGTTAGGACTCATTTCTCTGTGATCTTTGAGAAGATCTTTCCTCGCATTTGCCCCCTAGTGTAGAGGGTGATCCTTGATCAGAGTTCAAAGAAGAAAGAATTCTTTCGGCTCAAAAGGGGTAACTATGGATAATTTCTTTTTGTGAAAGGGATATGAAAGATGGTCATTTCTCATATCAAGCACAAATATTCTCATTGAAAAGCAATCCCCAGGGGGAATAGATAATCAGAATTTCATTTTACACTTGGAATCATCTGAATGCTCATATGCATGATATCACAATTTTTCCTCTCTTTTTTTCATTTTTTTGTCGCATGCCCCAATGATTCATGTGTTAATTCCATCCTTATTCTCCATACATCTACCACATCTATAGATGATGCCTCGTTTGATTAGCCATGGGAATGAGGGACATGGCAAGTCTAGGTCTATGCTGAAAAGGCTGAGATTCAATCTTGGGTTCTTTGAAGAGACAAGAAAGAATATGGCCCAACATAGGTTTTTCTGAGGAAATAATAATCTGGTTTAGTCATTGTGCCCCGAGATGTCAAATCATGAAGTGAAGTTTGGGCAATTGGTGCTTTTGGGTTATTGGAAAGGATGTGAATGGTTGTAGCACAACCTTGACACGCATCGAATTAACACGATCTAGATTCTTGAAATAATGTCTGATTTGTTTGAGTCTTTCAAGAGCTCAAAAATTTTTCAAAAAGTTTGTTTTACTGTTTATAGCCTAGACTAGGATCTACATATTTGCTTATTTTGTAGTGACAACGGTTTATGAAATTCAATTTTTGAAGCATTAGGTCTTTCAAGTGGTCTTGGTTCAAGGGATTTAGGCATAAGAAAGCCCAAAAAAGAGGAGTGAAGGTATTAGTTCATTTCCTACAATGATCATCAATATTCTCGAGACTCTATTATTTCATACATTTTTATTGTTCATCCAAAATTTTTCAAAGCTTTATTTTGCAAATTCATGTTATTTCTAAAACACAATAAACACAAAGTATTTAAAATCCAAAATTTATTTAATTCATATGGATGTCGACATGAGACAAGTTCTTTCATCATGAGGTATGAAACTACATGCATCTGAATTCTCCTATTGACATGCCTTCGGAGATAACAATTCTCATCCTCAAAATTCTTCAAGAGGAAAATGATCTATAGTAAAGCAGATTTCTATTGTTCGATAAGTTGTAGAGTCAAAATGCCATCGTGGACAAGGCCTCCAATCTTTTCCTTAAGTTGTCTGTATTTTTCAATTGAATGCTCAATTACCCCCATGTGATACTCACACTTGTTATTAGGGTCATAGCTCCTTGCTGATGGATTCGGAGTTATTTTCAAAGGCACAGGGGTAAGGTACTGATTCTTTATTAGTAACGGCAGTAGGTCAGGGATTTTGATTGGATTTCTCTCTTGATTGTCCCGCGATCGTTTCTGGGAAGCAGGCCTTGTTGCAGGGACTGGTATAGGACTAGGTGCTTGGGAACGGATATTTGGTAGGTAAGGATAAAGGCTTGGAGAGACATTGGTAGGGTAGTATGACTGATATGAGGGGGATTGGGGATATGGGACGAAATCTCCCATAGCATGGACATCTTCCTCTTTCTTTTTGGATGCCCCATTTCTCTAGGCATTAGATGTCTTATCTCATTCCAATTTCCCATTCTTGATAGCATTCTCAATCATCTCCCTTGAGATTACCATATCCGCAAAATTCTTTGTGGCATTGCCGATGAGTTTATCATAGTACAGGGTCCGTAGTGTATTCACAAAGAGGACAATGGTTTCCTTCTTAGTCAGGGGCGGTTGTACATAGGTGGCCATATCCCTCCACCTCCGAGCATATTCTTTGAAGCTCTCAGTAGTTTTTTTCTCCATATCAGTCAAATGCTTGTATTGGCTTGAAAATTCATTAGCCAAATCATTCCAAGAGCGAATTCGATCCTTGCTCAACTGATTATACCACCTAATTGCTGACCCGCTGAGGCTATCTTGAAAACAATGGATCAAAAGTTTATCATTATCTATATGGCCCGTCATCTTTTGGTAGAACATAGTGATATGGGCTGACGGATCGGTTGTCCCCTCATATTTTTCAAAGTTGGGAACCTTGAATTTAGGAGGAACAACCAAATCAGGGACCAAGCAACATTCTTTTGCATCTATACTCCGAAATACATCTGTACTTTCTACTGCCCGAAGCCTTTCCTCTAATAGCTGATACTTCCTTTGGGAATCTACCGACTCAGCCCTATTCAACGCAACCATTTTCAATTTTGCCTGTTCAACTAGATCATCTAAGTTCAGGACGTTGAGTGGATCAGCTGTGTTTTGAAAAGACTGGACATTTAACATTATGACCCTATTCTGACCCTTTTATGTCTCCGACCCTTCTCTGGCGGCCAAGTTCATAGTGTATCCCTTTCATTTGATCGAGGCGGACACCACTTCCATCAGTTTAGTCATCTGATCTTTAGATTCTGCTTGAGATTTTACCAACTGTTCTCGCAATTCTTCCTGTGCCTTTTCCATTCTTTCCATTCGGGCAGCTTGTTCATTCTCCATAGCTCTGGCCTGTGTAACAAATGTGCTCAGTACTTCTTATACCTCTGAAATGGAAATATCTTCAAAGACTCTTAAAGCCAAGCCAACTTCTGTTTTATTCCCCCAAGTGTGTGTCATGATGAATGATCCATGAATGTTGTGAATGCAATTTGATGCACGTAAAGAATAAACAAAGTAATGCATGGACATATACAGTGGAAACATGTTGACCATGTATGTTATAAATGCAACACGATGACAATATTATGTATGTAAAGATTAAACAAATCAATGCATGAACATATACTGAGAAATCATGTTAACTATGTTTATCATGAATTCAACCTGATGCCAACATGATGCATGTGAAGAATAAAGAAATCAATGCATGAACATATACATAGAAATCATGCTGACTATGTTTGTCATGAATGCAACCTGATGCCAACATGATGCATGTAAAGAATGAATACATTGATACACGGGTATATACAGATAATGACCATGTATGTCTCAAATGTATTCTACAATGAATGACCATGCATGCTATGACTGCAACATGATGTCAATATGATGTATGTAAAGAATAAATGAATTAACACAAGGGTATATACAAAGAATGACCATGTATGTCACAATTATATTCTACAATGAATGACCATGCATGTTAGGACTGTAACATGATGTCAATATGATACATGTAAATAATAATGAATTAATCACAAGGGTATTTATACAAAGAATGACCATGTATGTCACAACTATATTCTACAATGAATGACCATGCATGTTAGGGCTGTAACATGATTTCAATATAACACATGTAAAGAATAAATGAATTAATCACAAGGGTATATACAAAGAAATTAATCAATGATCAAACGAAATTGAATCTTGATTATTCAAAAATCTCATTATGCAAGATTTGCCCCCAAATTTATTCCACGATTTTGTGAAACATGTTTTCCCCGCAAAAATCAAAATATTATTTTCCAAAACCAATTTTTAAAACTTTTGGGGTAGTGGGTCTTATTATGGCACGGGTGTCCAAATGTTCATTCAACACTATCGGTCTACAATTCTTATTCAATCAATGAATGTTTATGAAATTATCAAATGAGATTATTATCAGCATCCATTTATTGAAAAGAATAAAAAAAAAATACAACCATAAATGTACATGCTCTATTCACATATGCATGAAATGTGCAAAATGCAAAAATGTTTGAGAAAAATAATGTTCTTATTTATAACATTAATGAACACTTGCCCCAACAATATCAACTTTGGGGAAGGATATCAAAATGTCACATACTTTGAAAAAATAAAAATGTAAGAATTGATGAAAAAATAAATACTATTTCTTTTTTGACAAATTTTTCATATTTTCTCAGATGTCAAAACTAGAAGGAGATTTTTATTATTTTCACAAAACTACTCCACTACAAAAGAACATTTTTCATTATTCACCTCTCATTTTTTTCATTTTTTCTTTTTTCATTTTTTCTTTTCCAAAGAATAAATTTTTTCATGGAATAAAAACTCATTTTTTTCTTTTCTAGAAATACCTAAAAAGGTATAAGTATAAAAAGAAATTTTTTCAAAACAACCCAAAAGTACTAGGTTTCGGTATTATTACAAATGACACATGAAAAAAAGAATAAGAGAGTAAGATCATCAATATAAAGTAAAAGAAGTTAGCGAACATTTGCCCCAACAATATCAACTTATTTAGGCATCATGATGCCTTTGAGGCAGAAATTTAAATTTATTACGGGAGATGTACGTTCATCGTTGCCCAATCTAGAATGTAGAAATAAATGGCAAAAGATCAGAAGCATTCCTCCATGTGTTCCTATCTCCGGTGCATCTAACGGAAATTCAGCATGGCTCTAACTAGGCTGGCTTTTTATGACTCACTATATGGGGTTGCATTAGGTTTTCAAAAAGGCTCCAAATTGCTCCTCACTGTCGTCGATGAATGCTAGTAAGGCACCCCGATCAAAATGGGTTCAATTTGTTAGAATACATTTCCTAGGCTTATGCTAAGGTTAACACCTCACGAAGCGTAGGTAATTTGTACTTCGAAAGTGTTTCGCTAGCTTATGCGGAGGTTATCACCTCAGAAAGCATAGGTACTTCACTCCACATAAAAGGATTGAACCCGGGATTAGGGCTCATGTTATGCAAATGCGAGTATAGTGTGTGAAGAGGAACAACAAACCTTTCACCACCTATTTTACAACCCTTAATTTAAATGCCCCAGCAATTTATTAAAGCAAAGATCAAGAATAGTGTAACGCATTAACCAACCAGAGAGCAGTAAAAATATACAAAGTTAAATAACCGAAGAACAATAATAGTATACAAGATTAAATAACCAGAGAACAGTAATAATATGCATGCAAATGAATATATTAAAATTATTTTACTATTTTTGGAAATCCTCTTTATTTTTAAAAAATGGGAATTATAATTAAATACCAATTAAAATCGACAAAATCGAGACTTTTGATAACACATGACTAATTCTAGACCCGACTCTCTAAATGTTCCCAGCGGAGTCGCCAAGTTGTCATAACCTCAAAAAGTCCAAAATTGTCCCATCGCGGGACGTCGGCTCGTTAAAGTGTGACATTGGAAAAATGAGGAAAAGACAATTGAATTCCTCTTGAAATAAAGGTTGAGAGGGTTTGAAAAAGATCTCGTAAAAGAAATGGAGTCGCCACCAATAATTTTTCGCTAGGTGTGATCGGTCATCTATTAAAACTGGTTTTTGAAAAATATTTCAAATTTAATTAAAACATTTTAAAACCAATTTCGAAGTATGCGCTTTGAACTAAAGAAAACAAGTGCGGGTTCGGGAGCCGATTATGTGTGGGGAAGGATTAGCACCCCCACCATGCCTGTATAAAACGGTACCTTATTAGTCATGTGCTATCTCGAGTCTCGGTGAAAAGTCGATTTTAGATTTGGTATTTGAAGATAATTCCCATTTTAAAAACAATCCTATTTTTGTTTGGAAATTATTCTAATTTTTTTATTTCAAAAAATTTATATATTCCCCGGCAAAACGGCAAAATGTAGAAAATTATTATTTTTGAAAATCTTCGCATCATCCCTTTTTAGAAGGGTATTCTTTCGTTAATAATAATTGATGAATACTCCTCGGCAACCTGGAGGAGGATCCATGAATTATATTAATTCGAGGATATTTCCTTATTTATTAAAAAACATCAATTTAAAAAGAAACTGAATTATCATGGAGTGTATAAATTATCATTAAAACATGAACACAAAAACATGCATAATTGACAAGGCATGACAAGCATTTTATTATAACATGGCAAGAAAAATGAATGATATGGCATGCTTGACATGGCAAACTCTAAATAACATGGCATATGAATGAATGACATGCATGCTTTAAATGACATAGCGCATGGATGAATGGCATGGCATATAAATGAATGACATGGCATGCTTGACATGGCAAAATTGAAATGAAATGGCACATGAATGACATGGCATATTTATCATGGCAAAATTTAAATGACATGGCACACGAATGAATGACATGGCATATGAATGAATGACATGGAAAAAATCTAAATGACATGGCACATGAATGAATGACATGAAAAAGATTAATGACATGGCATGCTTGACATGGCAAAAATCTACATAATATGGCCAAAAGAATGAATGACATGGCATACTTGACATAACAAACTCTAAATGACATGGCATATGAATGAATGACATGGCAAAAGAATTAATGACATGGCATGCTTGACGTGGAAAAAATCTACATGATATGGCCAAAAGAATGAATGACATGGCAAACTCTAAATGACATGGCATATGAATGATTGACATGGCATATGAATGAATGACATGGCAAAAGAATTAATGACATGGCAAAAATCTACATGATATGGCCAAAAGAATGAATGGCATGGCATGCTTGACATGGCAAACTCTAAACGACATGGCATATGAATGAATAACATGGCATAATCTATGATATGGCATATGCATACATGACATGGCATAATCTAAATGATAAGGCATAATCTAAATGATATGGCTTATGAATGAATAACATAGCATGCTTGACATGGCAAAATCTTATTATGGCAACATGAATATAAAATGACATCAACATGGAATATTCATGGACATAGAATTTTCATGTGAAGAATCATACAAATAGCATATGTCGAAAAATATTACTACACTCCCCGGCAAACCTGGCAAAGCTTGGAAAATAATATTTCCTTTGACATTTATATGATTCCGGATAAAACAAAATCCAATACCTTTCGATTCCATAAACACGTGCGTTTGAATAATTTCCTAACCTCCCCGACAACCCGGCTAAGATTAGGAACTAATTCTCGTCAAATGTTTAGGAAATCGGAACATACGTTTTATGTCAAAAAAACATTTTAAAATATGCAATGGATGAAGGTGTATTTCTCTCTTGAAGTAAGGACATTCGTATACCTAAAAAGATATCCGAATGACTACCTTTGAAAGAAACTTAAATTGGATTTTCAAAAACCGAATGAATTTGGGCTCGGATTTAAAAAAAAAAAAAAATTGAAATTTTGGGATGAAAAATGCCTTATGGCCGAATACCCCTAAAGCAAATCTAGCTTCCTATTTTCGAAACCCAGTTTTACTATCCATGACCCAATTTTTGTAAAATTAATTTTTATCCTTGAGATGACATGAAAATCAACCTAAGACAGTAGCTAATAACTCAAATCAGCCCCTCCTTTTTACAAATAAAAAATTATTAATTTAGAAAAAAAAAATTCTGACTCCCAAAACTAGTTTTGAAATTTTTTTTCCTTTATAAAAAATTCAAAAAATTCTGAAAAAATCAGTATAAACTTGAAACATGATGGTCTTTATGGAAAAAAATTGGCTTAATTTTTTGGACTAAGGATGCCTTGACCAAAATTACACTAAAGTCAGAACAGTAGACTAAAAACTATTTTACTGAAAACCATTTTTCCAACCTTGATAAAAAAAAATTCTTAAAATATTGGAAAACAAAACCAGGGCATCCTCTAAGGGTCTGCTAAATGTGGTAAAATATCTTTTTATTTTGACAAAAATATCTTAGTAAAGAAATGCTCAAAGTCAGAATATCCAACTTAAACTATTATTCTTCCAACTAGTATACACAAGAGAATTTGTTTAGAGACCATTAATTGGCCTTAACCAAAAATCAAGTTGGGAATGGTATGAATGCATGATTTTATAGCCAACAAACATATGAGAATGAATCACTCATGAACTAAAAATAAGCAAAGGAAAATCAAGTTTGGCTCAATGGTTGGTTCCTTGGACATAGTCCCACCTAACCAAAATCACTTGATAAAAATCAAGATCCTTAAGCTTCCTAAAACTTTTATTTGATTTTTTTTTTTTTAAGAAAAAAAAACAATGAGAAATTATATCCTACCACAATGGTGAATCCCACAAAACAACATGCAAGAAAATCAAGCATAGACAAGCACAAAGAGACTTCCAAAGTTTCGGCTAAAGCAAGAAAAGGTGTTGAAAATTTTTATCAACTTTGTTATTTTGTAAAGAATAAAGGAAAGAAAACCTTTAGAAATTTATTTTGAAAACCTTTTATTCAATAAAGAAAGTTAACAATCACATGAAAAAGAAAAGAAAAAGAACATGCAATCCAAGTAAATAAATGAAAAAGAAATGAAGAAATAGCTACCTAGATAAGTTTTCCTTCCAAGCTTCTTCTCTTTTCTTTGAGATATTTCTCCCTTTTCTCCTTTTTTCTCAAGAATGTAGTGAATGGCCTTTTTGAAAAAATGAAATCCTCTCCTTTGGGCCTGCCAATTCCTCTTGTATATTGGTGTGCTCATCTTTTTTTTAGCCTTTGTCATGCTTTCCATGCTCTCTCAACATCCTTGCCACATAGCTAAAAAATGTTCCCCCTTTGGATGATGCTTTCCTTAAATTAGGGGTTCTTGTCTCCTATTTGCATGATTCTTCCCTTAAATTAAGGGTTTTACAACCTCTCATTGGCCAATAATGCCATCTAGATTATTCTCGTCTCCTATATCTACATAATATCTAAGCCACTTATCATGATCATATGACTTACTATTAAAATATCTTCCTAGTTGCCATTTTTCATCATATTTGGAATAATCTCATAGCCTTCAGATGCTCTTCAGATGGCTTTGCAATTTGGAGGCCTCCCATTGGCCAAAAAGCCATGTAGGCAAGTAGTGGAGAATCTTGTCCTTTCTTAAAAATGTCATCTTGCTATTCAATCTTAGCCATTTGATTCAAGATGATCACACCCTCTCCTTCATCCATGGGCTGGCCGAAAATGGCCTGGAATTTTCCAGGCCATTCCACGCCGTTCCTCTTTTTTTATTAGCAAAATGGCCCTTTTTCGGTTTTTTCGATAAAATTGCATTTTGGCCCCCAAACATAATTTAATTGCAAATAGACCCCAATTTTGAATTTTTATTTTCCAATCCATCCCATCCAATATAAAACTCAGTTCTGGAGGTTTTCGTGTTTGAGCTTGAAACTTTGTCTTTTTCCATTTGAGCTCCGATTCTAGATATTTCTTCTCCAATCCCTTCCATAATATATAAAACTCAGCTCTGGAAGTTTTTATAATTTTTCAAGCTCGTTTTCTATTTTTCTCGAATTTTTCTCTAGGAATTTCGGATTAGTGCACCCGAATGTTGTCTTTTTCCATTTGAGCTCCGATTCTGGATTTTTCTTCTCCAATCCATTCCTTAAAATATAAAACTCAATTCTAAAAGTTTTCATAATTTTTCGAGTTCGGATTCTCTTTTTCTCAGATTTTCCAATATTGCCCTTTAACCCTTGAAACCTCGGTTTTACTCGAAATAAGCCCAATTTTCGGATTTTCTTTTTCACTGCCTTTGTCATATATTGAATTGGAGTTGGTCCGAAAATGCGTAATTTTTACATCCGAATTCCTCTCCGATTTCATTTTCCCTTTTTCCTCAATATTGTGAATTTTCTCATTTTTTCATTTCTCCTCCAATCGGATCTTTTTTGGGATCCACTTTAAATTGAGACTTGGGATATTTTTATTTATTTATCTTTTATCAACTGAGAGCTTCAATTTCACCAAATCGAATCATCTCTGTAGTTTTCCCCAAATTTGTTGTTTTCTTATTTAGTCGTTAAATCCTTATTTTCCTTTTTGTATTCAAACCACATCTTCTGGACCTTCCAATATCCATATTTATTGATCTTATTCCATTTGGAACCTCCAATTTCGTCCAATTTAATCGTTTACGCACTTTTCCCCAAATTTTCAAAATTAGGCATTTTTTAACATTAAATTTTTGCAATTTGTCTTTCAAACTCTTTGTCTTCAATTGTCGATCTCTGATTATTAAAATTCTTTCACCATTGTTCAATTCAACTTCGATTCTTGATTTTGACTGAAAGTTGACTTTTTTCAGTGGTTCACTTTTTGAGGTTTATTTTTTCAGAGCTGACTTTTTTTTGGGTTGACTTTTTCGCTTTGATCTCCGAATCAAAGTCTTGGAGACCCATTAGCAGAATGAGGGAAGATTCTTTGCATTCCGAAAAGTCGAAAAGAGCATTGACCTTGTTTAGGGGCCCGGACAAAATTAGGTGTCTACAATATGTATATGTTGTTTTTTTTCCTTAATGTAAATTAATATAAACTTATAGTAGTCTTCGATTAGATTATTTTATACACAAAGGTGGAGTTTAGAAAACCCCGAAAGCCACCGACTATAAGAATTTGTCACATGTCTATCTAACCATAAATAAAGTGTTAGAAAATTAATCGAGAAAGAAGATTAGAATGTTGACTCTCAAACGTAAAAAAACACTTTTCTTAACGTTTTATAATGTTTTTAGGATATAATAAAGTTATAAACGTTTCAAATTGAATAATTATAGATAATCTAAAATTATATCTATTAGTACAATGACTTTTGGCATAAATTGTGTTCTTATATAATAACTATTTTACTAAGAGCTGTATTTTTACTGCACAACTATTATTATGCAACTAATTACAAAAAATTATAATTTTTTAGTTAAATAATTATAATTTAATTATAAACACATAATTTTGTCTGGATAATTGAATCTAGTCTCGAAATAATTCGAAGTAAGACTTTTAAATTATTATGCAATTCTCACTTTGATCCATTAAACCCATCTCAAGACTTTTTCAATTAAACGGCCCAATTTTGTTAATAAAACTCGAGTTTTCTTAATCGCGGTCCAATAGTATCGGTGTTTGAACTCATTCTCTTTTTCGATTAAACTGACAACTAAGTCAAACCCAACTTGCCAATTAGAGCTGGGCTTCATTTTGTCATTTGAACCAAATTTTAGTCAATTGGGCTTAATCTGATTCGGCCAATATTTTTTTTAAAATTTGGGTTGGATCCATATTGTGTAAATTAGGTTTTGAGTTGTTTAATGGACTTGAGCCTATTGGATTTAATAAAATAATTAAAATTAATTAAAAAATAATAAAATCTAAAAAATTTAAAATTAAAAAAAAAAAAAGGACGGGGGAAAGGGATAGCTACCATGGCTCAACATGGCAGCCAGCTTTCCTCTTCCCCATGTTCCTTTACCCCAAATTATCTCACCATTCCTAGATTCATTTTTTTTAATCTAAATTTTTACCTTTTTTTCACTTCCTAACATAAACGAATCAAAGCTCCCATACTCCCAAAATCAGCAGCCCCAAAACCCCAAACTCAGCAATTGACGTTTGCTCGCATCTCCACTTTACCGAGGATAGTCCAAAAAACGTAATTAACTCCCTTGAAAAGCTAGCCTAAAGTCAATGAGGGACCTGACTCTTTGAGGACCTGAAAATCTTTCTCATCCTCCATAAAAAAAAGGAGGCCGAACACTAGAAACAAGAAACCAAAAAAAAAAAAAAGGCAAACTGGACAAAAAAACAACAACAAGCAATTCACAGCATCAATCACAAAAATCACAAACATAACCTAAAACCACCATACTAATCAGCAAAGCAAAATTAAAAAAAAAAAATGAAAAACGCAAAAAGGAGACTTTGGTTCAAGTTGTTTGGATTTGTGGGGTTTCAGAGAGATTTTGGAGAACCCCAAGGGTAGGAAGATGGAAATGGAGGAGAAGCTCTGGTGAAACTTTGGGAAAGATCGGCGATGATCGGTGGTGAAAACAAGGTTGAAAGCCGCATGATTTCTTTTTAAAGTTGGATGTTTAGGCTCTGATTTAGGGGAAACGAAACCTAGATTTGGGAAAAGAAGGCCAAAGGGATCGTTTGGGTGAATTTTGGACTAAAAGGAGGTCAGATGCGAAGGACGGCAGCCAGAGTTGACGTCGAAATTTGAAATTTTGGTCGAATTCTAGGTTTCCTTCGTATTTTTCGGCCGGATAGGAAGAACAAGGGAGAAATGGAGGAGTTTTAGAGAAAGAAAAACTTTTAGAGAGAGGAAGAAATTTGGAAACGAGGAGAAAATATTTTTTGGGTTTTTTTTTTATAGTTTTTAGGTAAAAAAAAGAGTCTCGCGTGTATGTCCATGCCGGGCCCGAAGAAGATCCGGCCCGTATGTATCCCGGATTAGGAAAAAAAAAAAAAGGAAAGAGGCCAGCCCATTGTAGCAATCCGGCCCAGTCCCTTGGAGTTTTCAAGCTCACTCAATTTTGACCCAATTCCCACCAAAATTTGGGTCAAACCCAAATCACTAATTGATATAATTTATTTCTCTTATTTCTTTTTTATTTTTTTATTTTCCCTAATATTTATTAAAATTTTGTAGAAACATATTTTAAATGTCATCAAAAAATAAAATTTTATTTTGGAAGGTTTAAAATGCTAAAATAAAAAATATTGAAATAAAATGATTATTTTTTGAAAAAATCTCTAAAAGAAACTTATTTTCAGGGAAAGTTAAAGTATTAATTTCTTCTTAAAATGTTTCGAGTAAATGTAATTAATAGGATATTACCAAAAGTATTGGGGTATCCTAAAATTATTTGTACATAGATTTTTTTTTTTATATAAATAATTAGATAAAATACATATATAAGTATTAAAAAATAGGAGAACAAACATACAAGAAAATTTTAATCAATATGCATAGCATTTTTAATTGTCTGCATTATAACGATTCATGAAAATCATGAAGGTGAATATGGATCTCCGATAACGGATCTCTATGAAACTCATAAGTAGTGAATTCCTAGAAAATCTTGAAGTATTGAGTGAAACTTTTCAATATACAAGATTCACATTCATTGCGAAAAACAAAAAATAAAAGATTTTGTTCTTATAAAAATGGAAAATGATTTTAAGAAAAAGAAATAATTTTTATTTGTATTTAAAAAAAAAAAAATTCAAGGAAATTATGTTTAAATATAAAAATTAAGACAATTTTATCAAGGCTAATATGATTAAATGGTAACTTTTCTTAATGGGCATCATGGGGATGCTAATACCTTCCCCACGCGTAACTGTACTTCTGAAATCGATTCTTGTTTTTTACAGACAAAAAATTATCTTTTTGATAAATCTTAATTATTTTTATGATTTTATTAAAATAATAAATTTTTTTAAGTGACCAATCACACCTAAGTAAAAAAATATTGGTAGCAACTCCCGTATTTTTAAAAATCGTCTAGCGGTTGAAAAATCGTTATGACTTTAATTATTTCAAAAAAAAAAAAAAAAAATTAATTACATTAAGCCTAGGTGCCCAGTGCAAATCTATAACCTTAAATAAAATAAGCTCGTTAGGTAAATCCCAGTAACCCACCTAGCATTTAGTCTAATTTATCCAACTAAATAAAACAAAATAGTATCTTATTATATACGTTTTAATCTTAACTTTCCTAAGCAATATAGAATTAACTTCCAACAACATTTTAAACTACTAACACAAAAAGGTCACTCTATGTAGCTAAGGGTATTTAATCTCACTAGTGAAGTTTTTACAGTCCATCACTGTTGTATAACATAGTCATTCATAAATTATCTTTTATGCTACTTTATTTTTTTTATAAATATTAAATTCTGATTATATAGAGTTTCTTATTTCTGATCTACTCAAGTTTTCATTTTTATTTTATGTTAAATCATTTATAAATTGTTTACACAAAGGGTCTTTTTGTATTGGGGGATGAAATGACATAATCAAGCATATAGGAAACCTGAGACAGTAATTTATTTGTTGAAGGTTTATTGCTGAAGAACAAAATATAGTTTACAATTATATTATTTATCAGCAGAACCTATCACTTGGATTCCAGCCACAAGAAAATAGTCGAAATAAAAATGTAAATTATATCGTTTCTTTTGTTAAGATATAGAAAAGGAAGAGGCAATGTCGGTGAGGGCAGAGTTTCATTCTAAGCCAGGGTCCAACTCTTTCCTTTATTTTTCAATACAACTGTCACAAGAAAAAAGAGTTATTGTACTCTAAATTATGAAAAAGTCTATACAAAAGTATTCTATATATACAGGAGGGTTCTCACCAACTAAGGAAAGAATCATCACAATAATAATTATAATATAAAATCATAATCTGAATCATATCGTAATCCCTAATATTTCTCTAACATTCTAATAATTAAAGTTGACCATACAATTAATACATTAACACCCCTCTCAAACTTAAGGTGGTATTGTAGATATCAACTTGAGTTTGGAAATCAAATCTTGAAAACGACTAGAAAAATGTATCTTTGTGAAGATATCAGCTGGTTGATCTTAGGAAGATACAGAAGTCAGATGAATAGTTCCTTGTGTAACATGATGATGTACAAAATGAGAATCAATCTCAATATGTTTGGTGCATTCATGAAACGTATCGTTATGAGCAATTTGAATGGCACTACGATTATCACAGTGAAGTTTGGTGATATCAGTTAGTGAAATACCCATATCAACAAGTAATAGGCGAAATCAAAGTAACTCTGAAATGGCATCAGCAAGAGCACAATATTCAGATTCAATACTGAATCGAGCAATAACAGTTTGCTTCTTGCTTCGCTAAGAGATGAGAGAATCTCTTAAGAAGAAACAATAACCAGTAATGGAACGACAATCTGTAGGATCTCCGACCCAATCAGCATCAGAATATCCAAATAATACCAAAGATGTATGGGGTAGAGAAGTAAAGCCCATGGAATAGTGTACCTTTGATATATCTAAGAATTCGAAGAACAACTGAAAAATGAGTTGATCGAGGAGCAGCCATGAATTGGCTAACAAGATGAATAGCATAAGCAATATCAGGTCAAGTCACCATGAGATAGACCAAACTTTCAACAAGTTGACGATATAATGTAGGGTCAATGAGCAATGTACCATCCATTGGAGTAAGGTTAACATTAGGCTCTGATATCATGTTAAGTTTCCAACCTAAAACCAATTGGCCATAGGTGGAGAGGCCCAACTTGAATATAAGACCACAGGCAATCCAAGATTTAACCGATATGGGATAACAACACTTTAACAGGGCCCATCACGTGTAGGCGGAGACAGAAGAGCCTACCATGTGACAAACTCAGAAGAGGTAACAAAACAAAAACAATAGAACATAACATGGGCTCTGATACCATGCATGTTAAGCATCCAACCTAAAATCAATTAGCAATAAGTGGAGAGGCCCAACTTGAATATAAGACCACAGGCAATCGAAGATTTAATCGATGCGAAATAACACCACTTTAACAGGCACACATCACGTGTAGATGGAGACAGAAGGGCCTATCACGTGACAAAGTCAGAAGGGGTAACAAACAGGAACAACATAACAGAACCTGTGCTCTGATACCATGTTACAAGAAAAAAGGGGTTCTTGTATTTTGAATTCTGAAAAAGTCTATACAAGAGTGTCCTATATATATAGGAGGATTCTCACCAATTAAGGAAAGAATCACCACAATAATAATTACAATATAAAAACTGAGTCATAATCTGAATCATATCGTAATCCCTAATAGTCTAATAATTACAGTTGACCATACAATTAATATATTAACAACTTTGATTATCATTCATATTTATATGTATAAATAAATTGCACTATTTATAATTGAATCTTATACATGTAAACGATAGTGATAAATGTACTAAAAATAATGGACAAAAAAATTACATGAAAAAACTAAACCCCATGATATAGGCCAACCTCACTCTTTTAGCCATGCCATAGGACTTTGATCAGATATTAGTCTTTGAAGGTAGTACGAGTTTAGATTAAGATATTTTCTTTCTTTCTTTTTTACATAAGAGGTCATGGTGTGGAGATAGAAAAAGGATTACAGATATTGGGTTTAAATCTCAAATTTATTGAATATTAACTCTTAAATATAATTGTATGAACCAACTGAACTAAGCCCAGATTCTAAGATCCTTTCTTTGACCAAATGAAATAAATTATTCACTAAAAATAGCACCACTAAGATAGCAATTAGCGATAGAGAAAAAAGGCCATCGATTGTTTACCATTTTTATCCAATTTTCTTATATGATCATATACGGTTTAGTCACCTATACCCTTTATACCATTTACATATTAACAAAGTGGAAGAGAGAATGCACAGCGCAGGACATTAAGCCTAATATAATATATGTAATACGGATTTTTTATTTTTTAAAATATTTGTGTCAATTATTTGTGTTTGACACATATCGAATATTGGTATGAAGATATGATCTTTCAAATATATATATAAAAAAATTAAAATTAAATATACCCATATCAAATATATACTTATATCCAACATTCATCCGTATTCGATATTCATTCGAATTTGAGTAACATATAGAATATAATACGAAAGATTTTCTGTAACAATGTCACTTCGTCGTTGTCAGTTTGGATGTACCCTTCACTGCCTCTTTGCTAATGTCCTCCTTAATCCCCTGATAATCCTTCCAAACCACATTAAGTTCAAAACTGATTGATCTTGACCAATAAAATAAATATGAAACAATTGTAGGAATAGTAAAATGGCATTTAAATGCCAAATCCATGTCAACATTTTAAAAAAGAAAACAAATGGTTTATGGTATTATATCAAGATTTACTACTCTTCTCAAGTGGACTTCGGTTTTCTCGACAAGCAAAAATAAAATACACATATATTTTCTCGAATTACATACAGTATGTGTCAGCTGAAGTACATTACAGTTGCGTTTGGGAACTTAGATTTCAAAAGATGAATTTAGATTTCAAAAATAGTATAAATTGTGTAATAAAACACATATAAATGTAACATTGATAATTATTTTTCAAATCCATGAATTTGTTGGATGCCTATTTAATGGTGAATTTGAAATACCTATAACTATTTGTGAATTTGAAATTCATGTTTTTATACCTTTCAAATATATAATCATATTGAAATTTAACTAATTTATACATAATGTATGCATTCCATTCTCACAATTTATATAACAAATGAAATTCAAATACAAATCCAAATCCAAATTTTCAAATTTATGTTTCCAAACATAGCATATTAGATTTTGTCCAAAAAATACAATATTAGATAAACAGTTTAATTAGAATCCAAGACATTTTAAAAAAAAAAAAAGCTTAAAAATCAAGTATGCTAGCAAAGAATAAACACACCGATTATCCGGATTTGAGAACGTGTGTCGGATGTAATATATGTCCAATATGAGTATATTCAATATTTTCTAAACTTTTTTTTTTTATATATATATTTGGAGGATCATATCTCCATATCATTATCCAAATATGTGTCGTATATAGGTGTCGGACACAAATACTTCATAAAAATAAAGAATCCAGATAACATAAACACCAAATTAATCAGGAACTTTTTTACCTGATCATAGTGCAAGTAGACATGATAAAATAGATACATAAACAGGAGTGTTTCTAGCAAACTTCCAAAGAAAACATCAAATTTCATTATATCTTACTGCAAGATAAATTTTGGGAAAGACATCAATGCAAGCATTAACAGTAACTGAAAAAGTCTGAAAGCAATAAACAGATTTCCCTCACCAGCCATACGACAAATATTACAACTCCATTAATTAAGTAATCTCTAGATCTCTTCATTTTAGCTGTGTCAAGATACCTATATGAACCCAGAATATCCTTAACATAAACTAAAAGTAATAATATGCATTTTACAATTGACAGATAGGAGGAATGAACTAGTATATAGATAAGTTTTTACCATATCAAGTTGATGTACCATGAAGGTGTAAAGCTGACCCTCCCCAGTCAACATAGCATATGCTACAACTGCTACTGACAGAAGATGATGAAGGACCTGAAATACCAAGATTTTAGGTTGATTTACATCAGGATCATACTGAACTTTAGTCCTCACCGACTAGGCTTCTATAGAAAGAAAAGTAGAGCAAGATTGTTGTAATGTGCAAGTTTGAAAACTCGATCGTTAAACATAAAAAATGGAGTTGTCATTAAATTTTTTGTTAGGTGTGATTAGTCACCTAAGTGAATCTATCATCTTTAAAGAAATCTTAAGCTTGACAAAGACTCTTTAAAAAAATAGCTTTTTATCTACATCTCAGAACTTGATAAGTTCATAAAATACACATTTTATGCCCTTTTTTATTTTTAGTTTTTGTTATGTCTTCTATCTTTATTTTAGTTACTTATGTTATGTTTCTGAATTTCAGGTATATTTAAGAGAATGAAGCAAAAACATGTCAATAAAGCATGTTAAAGAGCTTAGAAAATCATAATCACAAGATGAAAGAAGATGTCGTAGTCAAAAAGATCAAATTCTTGGTGCAAAGCAAGAAGGCAAATTTGACCTCTGGAGCTTGTTGCAAAGAAAACATGATTTTAAAGTCTTTATTCAAAGAAGCATTCTATTTGAAGATCTTTTCAACGGTATATTACTCACCCAAAACGGATAAGAATTGGTCATCCAAATCGGCTAAGTAAGTGAGAGAAGATGCAGCAGCACAAAATAGTAGCACGAGAGCTTGGCGTCGCGGCGCCTAACACCCTTCGAAGGTCAAGAACCCAGCTTTCCAAAACTGATCGCTGGCACCGTGACATCAGGATACTTTCTTTAAAGAAAATTCTGCTTTGCTGACTTTGCTTGAGCAAGAAGAAACAGTTCTTAGGGTTTTAAAGCTCTATAAATAAGATCTTTTGAGGAACAAATTAGGGATCTTTTGAGGAGTCTAAAAGAACCAAATAAGGAGAATAAGAAGAAGAGATCAAGAGGATAAAAATAAAAGGAGATCAAGAGGAAGAAGAAGGAGATTGTAACTAGCCACCATAAAAGAGTTTTTTCTTTCTTTTCTTTTCTTTCTTCTTTTCTTTTTTTCTACTTTCTTTCTTGTTAAATTTTCTTATGAATGTGTTATTGAACACATCAAGCATGTGTAACTAGATTCTTCTTGTGGTTAAGGGTGATTTCAAAGCCCTAGACATGATTGTTAGTTAATAAATTTCAGATTGTCTTTCAACTCTCTTTTGAATTTGTTATATTCTACTGATTGCATGTCATAAATTGCTATCTTGTTTATTTAAGTGGCCAACTAGATGAATATTATAGTGATTTTATTGATAGTTTAGTGTTTTGATCCTTAATTGTCAAGATTCCTAAACAGAAGTAGCAAATTGTTATCATTGATTATGGGATATTTTCATTCGATACAATGTAGAATATGGATCAAGTTAAATAAACCGAGCTTATGTGTTTTTTGCTTGATATAATCTATCTTTCTAGATTGAATGCTTTCATTGAATTAAATTTAGAGAACTTATCCTAGGTTGTTCATTGGAAAGAGATTGAGTAAAAACACTTGTTCTTTTTCTCAACGATAAAGTAAGGAAAGATTCGAGACAATCAAGCTTGTGTGACTTAGGGTTATTAAATTTAGAAGAGAAAGTGAAAGATAATTCTGATTGTTGGCTATATTTCATGTTTAGTGGTGGAGAATGATTCTTTAACCATACTTTTCATCATTATTATTATTTGATATATTTAAATTTCGATTTCTTTAAATTTTAGTTTATCTTTTAAGATTTCTTATTTTCTTTACATCTCCAAAAAACAAACTCCCCACAAAGTTTAGTTTAGGTGTTTATTCATATTAGATTAGAATCAATAACATATAAATTAAGAACAATCTCTGTGGATTCGACCTTTGTTTACTACTATACACAATTACAACTATAACTTAGTGCAAGGATTTAATAGATACATTATTTTGTGTATTAGAACTAGGTTCAAAGAAAAAAAAAGAAAAAGAAAAAAAGAGATGTATATGATGCATTGAAATTCAAATTAGAAGTCTTAGCGAGTACTAAATATTGAGAATGAAGATATAAGCCAACAAGATGTTATATGCTCTAGTTGCTTTTGTGCTCTACTAATTCTCTAAGATTATTTTTGATTTCCTTACCATTTTTTTCTTTCTACCTTTACCCTATAGCCCCATTACAACCTTGAATAACACATCTTGATTCATGAAGTTGTATGTTCTAAATAGTGGAGAATGGGTGGACAAGAAAGCATATGGTAGAACTATTTTCTTAAGATTGATTGAGTGTAAACACTTTACCACCATTATATAGTGTAAAAATCATGAGAGTATTCCATGTGAGAAGTTGACATTAAGTTTGAATATGCATTATTTTGATTGAGATATATTATGTTAATGTTGGCTTAACTCAAACCATATACATTCAAGCATATTTTTTGTGAAATTCTTTAAACTATTGACTAGTTTATAAGATTTATCCAGTGATTTTCTCTAATTTATATTGGAATGATTAGGAGTAATTATTTTTAATATATTTTAGTTTTTTTTTATGTTTTTAATGTTTGTGGTATCGTCCTAGTAAACCCTCACGAAACTAAACTCGTCCACTAGATACATCTAGGGGTTTAAAAGCTTGTGTCATACGCTAAGTGCCATAGTTATTTCCTACGAAAGTGGATTAGATTATATTTTCTTACTTTGTTTTTATTTTGTTTTGCTCGAGGACTAGAAAAATCTAAGTGTGGGTGATAACTCGTATAATTATATAGTTTTTAGTTATGTTTTATTATTGTTTTGTGTCAAATACGAGTTATTATTGTTTAGTCTAATTGTGTTTATGATCTTTTATATTTTTATGTAATTTGGTGTTTTTCACAAGTTTCTTTGAGTGATTTCAGATTACTAGAATTAAGGGCAAATCCAGTTCAGTTCCAGTTCCGATACCTTTTGCCATATCAGCTATATCTCGAGTTTCACTGAAGCAATAAGGCTGAAATTTGTAGCTGTGCAAAGCTAAGAGGCATATCTATCTTTTTCATGTTTTACACTTCTTGAAACGGAGTCGTTTTCCCTAGCGAAATCAACCATCAAGTTGGCTGATGTGCAATGACGTCTTTGCTGACCTGTTTTCGTATTTTGCCCATATCTTCTTATCCACATCAGCAAATGAGCTGATTCCAACGGCTATGGATCCGTAACTGATAGGGGTATATTTTTCTAGAAGACAATGGTATCAGATCGAGCCTCCAACATTGACAAAATCGACCATCAAGCTGGCTGATCAGAATTGTCATACAATATGACGAAAATTGTTAGAAAAATGCACCCACCTATTATACCTACCTTTGAAATTTGTAAAGCTTGTCTCTTGTCATTTAGCCCTCCAAAATGTGTATGAATAGAGGGCCTTGGATGAGTATTGGGATACATTGATACATTGGTAGGATATTAGCCATTGTAATAAAATTCTCTAAGTTTTCTTCTTCTTTCCTTTCTCTAGTTTTCTTGTTCTTTACTTATGTTTCTTACATTCCTTTTCATTTTATTCATATCTAGTATGTGTTGCTAATCATATTGTTGAGGTGATGAGGTGAAGCTTTTGGTAAATGCTAAGGTTAGTCTCTTAAACTTGAGCTAAAATGAATCATCATTTATAAACATTAGTATAGATAATATTTTCTTTTGGTTTAAAATCATACTTGCAAAGTAGAGATCTTGATTCGTTATTGACAAGGAAAATGACACAGTAAATGCTTGGTTTCATAACCTTGATTTGTTGTAGACATATACCTTGGCATAAGGAATGCTTGGACTCTTTTTATGAGTTTTGAGGACACCAAATGAACATAATATCATATGCTATGGACGTTGGACAATTTGGACTGAATTGCTAAACCTTCCGATTGGAACCTTCCTTATGTGTGGATTTCAATTGTGTAATAAAACAAGATTAATCTTAGCATAACACCAAGAGTGGATTCTCTAACCTCAACATCTTTTCTTATTGTTTTTTATATCTTGTTTAATTGCTTTTATGTTATTTTGTTTATTTTGTTCTCTAATATCTTGTTTACTTTCTTTGTTATTGATTCCCTAATATCTTGTTTATTTTCTTTTTCTTATATATTTATAAACTTATACTTACTAATACGCTTCCCTGTGGTTCGACCTCGGACACCCGAGAATTTATTACTTGAACATAACCTGCACTTGGGTTTACAACTCTTAATTGAGTTACCATCAAGTTTTTGGCGCCGTTGCCGGGGAGGCAATACTAAGTATATAAGTTTATAAGTATATTTATTTTTATTGGCTGGTTATACCGCCTAATTTTCTATATATATATTGTATATTAACTTTGTTTTATTTTTATTGGCTGGTTATACCGCCTAATCTGTATATTAACTTTGTTTTATGCTTGTTTGGCGACGTGATTTTAGATGTCGTCGTTTAGTTAGATTTTATTGTGAAACTTTTTCAGGTAATCTTTCTAATACAACTCCTACCATGGCTGACAATGAAAGTGTTCATGCTGAAGATGAGAACAGACAAGTACGCACCATGCGTGACTACTTGCAACCAACTCGAAGCTCATCACCCTCTTGTTTTATTTTTCCTCTCAATGCAAACAACTTTCGTTTTAAACTAGGTATGATAGCTTTGCTTCCAAATTACCATGGGTTAGAATCGGAAAGTGCTTACTCGTTTCTAAAAGACTTCGAAGATGTATGTGTCACCTTTAATGACCAACATTGTACAAATGAAATTGTCAAGCTAAAATTATTTCCTTTTTCTTTAAAAGATAAAGCAAAAATTTGGCTTCATAATTTAAAACCAAGGTCAATTGGCACATGGCAAGAATTACAAACTGAGTTTCTAAAGAAATTTTTCCCAGCACATAAAACTACTGCTTTGAAAAGACAGATTCAAAATTTCAATCAAAATCAAAATGAAGCATTTTTTCAGTGCTGGGAGCGTTTTAAAGATTTGTTAAGTTCTTGTCCACATCATGGTTTTGAAAAATGGCGTCTTATTAGTTTCTTTTATGAAAGTTTAACTCCTGAAACTAAACAATTTGTTGAAACAATGTGTAACGGTGAGTTTCTAGAAAAAGAACCTGAAGAAGCCTTTGACTACCTAGACCATTTGGCAGATAACTCTCAAGCCTGGCACACAGATAATTCCTCTGAAAGTTCCAATAGATCTAATCTTGTTTCTAACAGAGGTAAATATCATTTTAGTCAAGAAGATGAGATAAAAGCTAAAGTAGCTAATTTGGCTAGAAAGATTGAAGCCATGGAACTTAGAGAAGTAAAAGAAGTCAAAACGGTTAAAAATGAAGAAAGTTGTGGAATTTGTGAAATCATGGGACACCCCACTTCTGAATGTCCAAACATTCCCATTCTTAAAGAAGCGTTGCATGATCAAGTAAATTCCATAAACACATTTAAAAAGCCTTTTCCTTCTCCTTACTCTGGAACGTATAACCCTGAATGGAGAAATCATCACAACTTCAGTTGGCGGAATAATAATCATGTTCAGGTACCACAATCTCAAAAGCCGGGCAACACTTTTTCCTATCAACCTTCACGTGTACAACCTTGGAAGAGACATTGCAAGCATTCATGCAAACACAAGCAAATGTGAATAACCAAACTTCACAGGACATCAATGAGATCAAAAACACCTTGTCCACATTGATAGCTTCATTACGCACTCAAGAAAAAGGTAAGTTTCCTGCTCAACCTCAGCCTAACCCTTCTACTCAATGTCTTGTTTCTTGCTCCAATGAAACTCAACAGGAAAATGCCAGTTCTATCACAACTCTTCGAAGTGGAAAGGCAATTGACAAAAACATTCCATCAAAAGACCAAGATCCTCCTTCCCCTCCGAAAAGTAATGGTAAGGATGATGGTAAGTCTGAACTTCTTGAAAATTTGGACAAAGAAAAAGGTATGCATCCTGCTCCTTTTCCTCAAAAGTTGCAAACAATAAAGAATTTGAATCAAAATGCAGAAATTTATGAACTTTTCAAACAAGTTAAGATTAACATTCCTTTATTGGATGCAATCAAACAAGTTCCATCTTATGCTAAATTTTTGAAGGACATGTGCACAGTTAAAAGGAAACATAATGTACAAAAGAAAGCATTTCTGACGGAAAGTGTGAGCTCAATCATTCAGCACCTTACTCCACCAAAATTCAAAGATCCTGGATGTCCAACAATCTCATGCATCATTGGAAACACTAGAATAGAACGTGCATTGCTTGATCTTGGTGCTAGTGTTAATCTTTTGCCTTTTTCTGTTTATCAACAGTTAGGTTTAGGTGAACTCAAGGAAACGCCTGTTACACTTCAACTAGCTGATCGTTCTGTAAAAATTCCTCGAGGGATAGTTGAAGATGTTTTGGTTCAAATTGATAATTTTTACTTCCCTGTTGATTTTATTGTTTTGGACACACATCCTGTTTCAAATCCAAATGTTCAAATTCCTGTTATATTAGGCCGTCCATTTCTTGCAACTTCTAATGCTCTGATAAATTGCAGGAATGGTAATTTGAACATTTCTTTTGGAAATATGACTTTAGAATTAAATGTGTTCAACATTTGCAAGCAACCTGGTGATGATTCAGAAGTACATGAAGTGGATTTCATTGAAGAACTTGTTCATGAACATCTCACCACTACCACATTCCATGATCCTTTAGAAGCTTATTTAATTGAATGTGAGTTTGATAATGCTTCAGAAATTTCACACACTGATTCTTTGTTAAATTCTTTTCAGGTTAAGCATTGTTGGAAACAAAAGTTTGAGGAACTTCCATCACTCACAAATGTCACAGTACCATCAACTATTGAACCACCCAAGCTGGATTTAAAACCATTGCCATCCGAGCTAAAATATTCCTTTTTGGGTGAGAATGAAACTTTTCCAGTCATAAATGAACTTGAGGAACTCAGAAATGATGCATATGAGAATTCTAAAATTCATAAAGAAAGAACTAAAGCCTTTCATGACAAGTTAATTTCAAGAAAAACATTTGATGTTGGGCAAAAAGTTCTACTTTATAATTCTAGACTTCACATATTTCCTGGTAAGTTGAGATCAAGATGGACTGGCCCATTTGTGGTTAAGCATGTGTATCATTATGGAGCAGTTGACATTGAGAATTCTCAAAATGGTAACGTATTCAAGGTAAATGGACAAAGACTCAAACTCTTTTTGGAAAATCATGTTACTCAAGAAGAGGTTGTTTTTCTTTCTGATCCTTGTTTTGAAAATAACTAGATGTAAATATAATTTTTACTAATCTTAAAAAAAAAAAAAAAAATACATTTTTTTCCCGGTTAAATGGCGGATAACGGTACTCCGTGATTATTTAAGTCGGTTCCATCAGCTACCCACAAAACTGATATTGTATATAAATTTTTCTTTCTCTTTCAATTTCTCTTTCATTTTATTTTATTTCATTTTTTTAGGATGGATGATATTCTCACAAGATTGCAGAAACGATTTCCTCCTTTTCCTCGAAATATTTTACTGAAGCTTTACCAAGTTCGATTTGAAAGATTAAGAATGCTTATGCACAAAGGGATTCCTGAAGATTTACGTTGGATAATTGAAGCCAAGGTACGTGAAGATGAATATCTTCCTGTTTTGCATTTACCAGGTACAGGTAGAAGCACTTTTGCAAAGATGCGACGAGCAAAGCGCATGAGTTCAAATTGCCACAAATGTGCACGATGGACGTGTAACGGTAAATGTCGTTCTATTGGGATTCCGTCCTCTAATCGAGATGATAAAATTGAATTCATTAAGGATGGACTGAGTAAGGAGAATTTGGGTAATATCCAACTTTCTCTTGAGACGCATCCTAGTGGAGACGTACAAAGAGAAA
Source organism: Fremontodendron californicum (assembly GCA_030761205.1). Lineage (NCBI taxonomy): Eukaryota > Viridiplantae > Streptophyta > Magnoliopsida > Malvales > Malvaceae > Fremontodendron > Fremontodendron californicum. The sequence goes on along the minus strand of JAULJL010000020.1, from coordinate 19,131,416 downwards.
TTCTTGATTTATGGCCGCAATTCCAAAGGGAATGGCAACATCTTGGGAATCTGATGTTAAAAGACCATGTTTGCCAGCTTGTAAGAAAACTGGATAGGAAGCATATCCTCGACTCATAGAAGGCGTTTAAGCCGTTTCTGGACGTAAAACCAGAGGAAGATGTGAGCCACAATCACAACTACAATAAATGACTTCTCAGCTTTTGGTTTGATTTGCAATAATTTCATTTCGGTTTAATTTACGTGTTGTTCGATTTGTGTAATTATTCTCGTATTTTTTGCATTGGACTTTTACGGTTGATTTTTCTTCTCTTTTGATTTTCTTCCTGAAATCACGCAAAAATCTTTTGTTAGGTTAACATTTTCTTCTGACAGGTCAAATACACTTTCGGCGACATTATTACTCTTGTCTGATTCATTACTCAGTCCTCTATATATTACACCATGTACTCATTCTCTTTCAGGCACTTGAAAAAAAATGGAAAGTACTTCGTCCCAGCGCATTAAAAAAATTTGTGTCTTTGGAGGTGCTTATCCAGGGAAAAATAACATATTCGCTGATGAAGCCATAAGAGTTGGAGTAATACTTGCCCAACAAAAGATCCAGTTGATTTATGGAGGCGGTAGTACGGGTTTAATGGGAGCAGTCGCTACAGCAGCACACGTCGGAGGAAGTCCAGTTCTAGGAATCGTGCCACAACTATTCACAGGTTTTTGTGGACCTGCCGTGGGTAAGGAAATACAAGTCTAGAGTATCCCTGAACGGATGACAATCATGTACCATTCTGCCGATGCATTCATTGCTTTACCAGGAGGTTTGGGTACATTGGAAGAAATAGCTTGCGTGGCTTCTTGGTCATCTTTGGTCACAAAAAAGAAACCCATTGGTTTGCTTAATATTAATGGTTATTTTAGTAATTTGCTTTCATATTTAGATAATGCTGTGGATAATGGATTCATGTTTTCAGAGGCAAGGAGAACCATAATTTCTGCTACAACCATTGAAGATTTACTCAAAAAGCTACAAGCTTATGAGTGTTTATCTGCTACGGTTGTTTCGCAAACGCTCGGAAAAAGAAAAAAAGATATGGACGAGCAAGGAGTGGATTGCACTTTGTCTTTGTGACATTATCTAACATTTTGCTTGTTGTGTCTCAGTTATAATAAGTGGTTAGCAACCTCTGCAGGTAATATCTCCTAAATTCTACCTTTAAAATTTGACATTGGGGACAATGTCATATTTTAGTAGGGGGTAAGGGACATATTTTGCTAAAAAAAAAAAAAAAATTGTTGTGTTTTAAGACATTTAGAAGTATTCATTCTGAACAAGGTCTGAGTAAGGGAGACTTGAGACATACCTTGTCAGTTTGATTTAATCTTCTTCTTCAAAAAAAAAAAAAAAAAAAGCATGTTTAGACTTAGTGTGTTTTTTTAGTTACTTTCAATACTATAATGAGATATGAATTGCATAAGTCTAAAACAAATTTATTAGTGAGAAGATTTTCATGAGAATTGAGCTTGATATCAACCTTTTTATGAGCCAATGTTAATATGATATGTGATTGAGAAAGAAGCATGTTTAGACTTAATCTGACTTGTATAATCATCCTTGTGAGTTTTTGAGCCTATAATGATTGATGCATTATACAAATCAATCTAATTTCTTTCTTGAGTGCTCTTATGATTACATGATTCTCTAGAACTTGCTTTAAACCGTTTGATACTATATTGATACATGTGACAACATGAATATGATAGAGGCATTAGGATTATAACCAGAGCCAAACAGCCATCCCTTATTAATGTTCTAAGAGAACATCCCCACTAGTGAGCCAATTTGAGCCTACATTAAATATGCTGTTTTATTGGTAACCACAACTTACACCTAGCCTAAATATACTTATATCCTTACCCTTGTTCTAAAGATGGATTTTTATATTTTGAGACATATTAAAAAAAATAATAATAAATAAGGGATATTTTTAGTTGAAAATTTGGGTTAGAAACAAAAGATAAGTGTGGGGGAAGAAAAGAAAAGAAAAAGTCAAGAGAAAAAGAAAGGGATCATTGTCAAATACATTCCCATATTAAAAAAAAAAAAAAAAGAATCTTCTCTTGAACTTCTAGAAAAAGATGTTACAAAGTTGGTTAGAATGATGCAAAGGCTCAACATGAATATTTAGCCTATGTTATTATGTGCTTTATAAGAGTTTTGAGAAGTTTTATTTGTATGATCTTATTATGTCTCTAAAATCTATGAACTCTTTGGAACCTTTGTGATATCTTTATCCTTTTGTTCTTTAACCACATTATAACCCTTTGGCCCTATTACAACCTTGAATAAAGACCTCTTGATTTATGAAGTTGTATGATCTAAATAGTGGAGAATAGGTGGACAAGCAAGCATATGGTAGAAGTGTTTTCATGAGATTGATTGAGTGTAAACACTTTACCACTACTTTAAAGAGTGAAAATCAAGAGAGTATCCCATGTGAGAAGTTGAGATTAAGTTTGAATATGAACTATTTTGATTGAAATATGTTATGTTAATATTGGCTTAACTCAAACTATTTACATTCAAGCAAGATTTTTTGTGAATTTCTTTAAGCTATTGATTAGTTTTTAAGACTTGTCCAATGATTATCTCTAATTTATATTGGAAGGATTAGTTATAATTATTATTTTTAGTTTTTCTTATGTCTTCAATGTTTGTGGGTATCGTCCTAGTAAACCCTCACGAGACTAAACTCGTCCACTAGGGACACCTAGGGGTTTAAAGGCTTGTGTCACATGCTAAGTGCCACCGTGATTTCCTACGAAAATGGATTAGATTAGATTTTCTTATTTTATTTTTATTGAGTTGTTGCTAGGGACTAGCAACAATCTAAGTGTGGGGGTGTGATAACTCGTATAATTATATAGTTTTTAGTTATGTTTTATTATTGTTTTGTGTCAAATACGAGTTATTATTGTTTAGTCTAATTGTGTTTATGATCTTTTATATTTTTATGTAATTTGGTGTTTTTCACAAGTTTCTTTGAGTGATTTCAGATTACTAGAATTAAGGGCAAATCCAGTTCAGTTCCAGTTCCGACACCTTTTTCCATATCAGCTATATCTCGAGTTTCACTGAAGCAATAAGGCTGAAATTTGTAGCTGTGCAAAGCTAAGAGGCATATCTATCTTTTTCATGTTTTACACTTCTTGAAACGGAGTCGTTTTCCCTAGAGAAATCAACCATCAAGTTGGCTGATGTGCAATGATGTCTGTGCTGACCTGTTTTCGTATTTTGCCCATATCTTCTTATCCACATCAGCAAATGAGCTGATTCCAACGGCTATGCTTGGCATAAGGAATGCTTGGACTCTTTTTATGAGTTTTGAGGACACCAAATGAACATAATATCATATGCTATGGACGTTGGACAATTTGGACTGAATTGCTAAACCTTCCGATTGGAACCTCCCTTATGTGTGGATTTCAATTGTGTAATAAAACAAGATTAATCTTAGCATAACACCAAGAGTGGATTCTCTAACCTCAACATCTTTTCTTATTGTTTTTTATATCTTGTTTAATTGCTTTTATGTTATTTTGTTTATTTTGTTCTCTAATATCTTGTTTACTTTCTTTGTTATTGATTCCCTAATATCTTGTTTATTTTCTTTTTCTTATATATTTATAAACTTATACTTACTAATACGCTTCCCTGTGGTTCGACCTCGGACACCCGAGAATTTATTACTTGAACATAACCTGCACTTGGGTTTACAACTCTTAATTGAGTTACCATCAGTGGGGATATTTGATAAGTTCATAAATACACATTTTATGCCCTTTCTGTTCTTAGTTTTCGTTATGTCTTCTATCCTTATTTTGGTTACTTATATTATTGTTTTGAATTTCAGGTATATTTAAGAGAATGAAGCAAAAACATGTCAATTAGGATGTTAAAGAGCTTAAAAATCAGAAGACGGAAGAAGATGTTGGAGTCAAAAAGATCAAATTCTTGGTGCAAAGCAAGAAGGCAGATTTGACCTCTGGAGCTTTTTGCAGGGAAAACATGCTTTTAAAGTCTTTATTCAAAGAAACGTTTTTCTTGACTTTTGAAGTTGATTGGAAGATCTTTCCAATGGTATATTACTCGTCCAAAACGGATAAGAATTGGTCATCCAAATTGGTTGAGAAAGTGCGAGAATATGCTACAGCACAAAATGGCAGCCTGAGTGCTCGGCTCCGTGGCTCCGCGACACCCAACACCCTTCCCAGGTCGAGAACCCAGCGCTACGGCCCTGGCCACTGGTTCCGTGGCTCCGAAAGACTTTTCTTAAAGAAAATTTTGCTTTGCTGACTTTGCTTGCGCGGGAAGAAACAGTTCTCAGGGTTTTAAAGCTCTATAAATAAGATCTTTTGAGGCACAAATTAGGGATCTTTTGAGGAGTCTTTAAGAACAAAATAAGGAGAATAAGAAGAAGGAGATTGCAACTAGCCACCATAAAAGAGTTTTTTTCTATCTTTTCTTTCTTATTTTCTTCTACTTTCTTTCTTGTTTAAATTTTCTTATGAATATGTTATTGAACACATCAAGCATGTGTAACTAAATTCTTCTTGTGGTTAAGGGTGATTTCAAAGCCCTAGACATGATTGTTAGTTAATAAATTTCAGTCTGTCTTTCAAATCTCATTTGAATTTGTTATATTCTACTGATTGCATGTCATAAATTGCTATCTTATTTATTTAGGTGGCCAACTAGATGAAAATTATAGTGATTTGATTGCTAGTTTAGTGTGTTGACCCGTAATTGTGAAGATTCCTAAACATAAGTAGCAAATTGTTATCAATGATTATGGGATATTTTCATTCGATACAATGTAGAATATGGCTCAAGTTAAATAAACCGAGCTTATGTGTTTATTGCTTGATATAATCTATCTTTCTAGATTGAATGCTTTCATTGAATTAAATTTAGAAAGCTTATCCTAGGTTGTTCATTGGAAAGAGATTGAGTAAAAGTGCTTGTTCGTTTTATTAACGATAAAGTAAGGAAAGATTCGAGACAATTGAGCTTGTGTATTATCTTAGGGTTATTAAATTTAGAAGAGAGACTGAAAGATAATTCTGATTATTTGCTATATTTCATGTTTAGTGGTGGAGAATGATTCATTAACCATACTTTTCATCATTATTATTAAGGTTTAATACTAAATTAGCTTCTATACTTTATGCCTTTTGTCCGTTTGGTACCTGAAGAAATTTTTTTGTCACTTTGGTACTCAAACTTTCCTGCCGTTAATCACATTGGCCATTTGCCCTAACACCGTTATTATTTGATATACTAAAATTTCTATTTCCTTAAATTTTAGTTAATCTTTTAAGTTTTCTTATTTTCTTTACATCTCCAAAAACAAACTCCCCCCAAAATTTAGTTTAGGTGTTTATTCATATTAGATTAGAATCAATAACATATAAATTTAGAACAATCTTTGTGGATTCGACCCTTGCTTACTACTATACACAATTACAACCATAACTTAGTGCAAGGATTTAATAGACACATTATTTTGTGTATCAGAACTAGGTTTATGAACTCAATTACATATAGGAAGTAGAGGTGGCAAACGGGCCGGTTAGGGCTAGTTCAGATTCAAATCATTTCGGTTCGAGCGAGTTTAGATTCAGATAATTCTCCCTACCCCCTTATGTATTCGTTACATGCATAATGACTATCATGTTTCCCAATTTTTTAACTAACTCCCCTTATGTATTTCCCACCACCTTTGTGTTTCAATAGAGAATTCTCAAACCTAATTATCACAAAAACACCAAAAAGAATCCATCGAATTACGAACTATCAACAGAACATTTACATAAGCACAATTGTGAGTTTCCAATTCAATTAGTCAATCAATATAAGAAAGTGTCTAGATATTCCATATATGACAAAGTATGACAATTTAGGGAAGTGTGTACTTGAAAATTGAGTAATAGGAACTTTAATTCCTGCAGCTATTAAAGCATTCATCATAGCATCCATTCGTGCTTGAAATTGAATTTTCATGATTTTTGTCGTTGATCGTTATTTTTTCAACTCAGTTTCAATTTTCCTAAAAAAATTCTCCACCTCAGTAGCCCTTGCACTTGAAACTTTTGAAGTGCTAGGCATAGGCCCGTATCCAAGTCCTTTGATATATCCAGATCTTGTGCCTAATACTTCATCTATGATTCGATCAACTGTCATTGGTTCTTCGCCTTCTTTTGGAAGCTCATTTTGCATCTGAATCATTTTTTCCTATCAAATAAAGCCAAGATTATTTAATGAATACTTGTGGAAAGAAACAAAATTTTTGATGTTGCAATTAAATTAACTTACATAAGCTGCTTCTGCTGCAGGAGTTGACCATCTTTTCATCTTAGAATAATGAGAGGTCTTAAAAAATTCAATCTTATCAGGCTCGTGATCATTTTTACGCTATATAATTAAAAATGCATTAAATAATTATATATACAAAAATGAAATTAACAAAATTTATATAAATATTAATCATACCAGTGTTGTTACATGATCCCGATCACGGGGAACCCGTTCGAGCGAGGGGGAAATAGAAGTAGAGGAAAAGACGACTTAATTCCTCTAGATTGAAATAAAAAGTCGAGGGTATGAAAACGGCCTCGGAAAAAGACATGGAGTCACCACCAATCTTTTTTAGCTAGGTGTGATCGACCACCTGTTAAAACCGGTTTTATAAAACATTTTAAAATTAATTAAAACATTTTTAAAACCAATTTCAAGTCTGCATTATAAACCAGAGAAAATCGAAGAATCGGGTTCGGGACTCGGTTACGTGCAGGGAAGGATTAGCAACCCCACAACGTCCGTATAAAACGGTACCTTATTAATCATGTGTTATCTCAAGTCTCGGTAAAAAGTTGGTTTTTAATTTAGTATTTCAGGTTAATTCCCAATTTAAAGAAAAATAATTCCATTTTTAATTGAAAATGATCCGAAATTTATTAATTCAAAATTTTCCTATATTCCCCGACAAAATCGGCAAAATATGGAAATTTTTATTTATTTGAAAAACTTTCCGAATCATTCTCGTTTTTTGAAATAAAGATATTCCTTTATTAATGATAATTGATGATATTTCCTCCAGCAAACCCGGTAGAGAACTCATGAATTATTTTAACTCAAAAATATCTTTATTTTTATTGAAAATCATTATCTTTTTAAAAAAAAAAAAACATTTAAAAAAAATGAATATGAACATGTGTGACATAAATAAAATGACATAGCAAAGTCTAAATAATATAATGCAACCTAAATGATATGACATAATTTAAATGGCATAGTATATTCTAGATGAAATGAAAAATCCTAAGTATCATGGTATGTTCTAAATGAAATAAAATGATTTAAATGACATGACAATTTTAAATGATATGGCATATTTTAAATGACATGGCATATTCTAAATAATATAACCTGAATGACATGGAATATGATCTAAGTGAAAAGAAATGACATAAAACATAAAATAAAGCTATCTTAAAATATGCATGAAAATAAAATAAAAATGCATGAACATAATATATGCTAAATAATGTGACAAAAATAAATGACTAAATAAAAAATATAGGATAGCATGAAATATTCAAAATCATATGGAAAACAATATAACATCATAAAATGTAAATCAAAGTAATAATAATACCATGGAAAATATCATAGCAAAATTCACATATTAAATAAAATGCATGAACATGGAAAATGCAATGCATGAAAATGTATTTTTTCCTTTAATAAAGAAATCCGTATATCTAAAACGATATCCGGCTACCTTAGGAAAATATGTCAAATTAGATTTTCTAAAAATAAAAAAAACTTTGTGATTGTTTGAAAACAATTTTGAGGAAAAACTTGAATAAAGATTAAAACCCCTACCAAACCCTTTTAAAATGGCTCTAATTTTCTAAGTTTAAAATCTCGGACTTGACCACCTTTAACCCGAGATTTATAAAATCATTTTTAAAGTTTAAAAAGGCTAGAAACTATCCTAAGACAGTAACTAAAGCTTCTAACCAACCCCCTCTAAATGCCTTAGCCAAATTCAACCATTATTTCTCTTTTGAATTCAAATCTGCCTCTTCTGTCCAGTTTTGGCACACGATTTTTTAGCCTATTTTTAAAAATTCAAAACAATCTAAAAAAAATACTGGAGACTCAAAACATGTAAAACTACACAAGAAAAAATTTGCTTAATTTTTTGATTAAAGATGACTTCCCAGATTAATTGGGAAAGTATGAGTACTGGGTGAAAAACTGTTTTGCCAAAACATATTTTTTTGCCTTTGATAAAGTCATTCTAAAATCAAAGTAAAAATTATTGGAGATCATCCTAAAGACCTAAGAACAGTAGCTAAAACATTTAAAAACCTTGGACAAAAATTGGCTAAGTAAAAAATCACAAAGGTAGAATAATCAATTTGACAACTCTTTAATTTTCCACAAGTATGCTTAAGAGAGCATGACTTTGAGCCATTGATTGGCCTACGTCATAAATCATGTGGCAATGACATGGAATGCATGAACATACAGCAAATGAAATGTATGAAATGCATGGTCTAAAACATAAATAGTAAAGGAAATGCATGACAATTCAAAATAATCTAAATGCCTAGCATGAGTTTGCATGGCAATAAATGCTATCCTAACTTAATATGCATGCAATGCTTGATAATGCAAATATGACTTGGACCTAATATGTTATGAATATGCATGAAAATGCTAATGTAACCTAAGACCTAAGTAGCATAGCAATGCATGGCAATACCAATATGATTTAAGACCTAATATGCATGGCAATACTAATATGGCCTAGACCTAAAATGTAATGAAAATGCATAGCAATACTATGAAAATACAATGACCAATGAACCTAATGCTAATGCTGGAATAAACAGCAACTAATACACAATTTCAAGACATGATGATGCAAAGCATGTTACCTAAACAAAATGCAAATGCATGACAAGGCAAGGAATGTATGAAAAGGCCGAATGGCCACATGGTACTCTAATGCAATCCTAACTAGTAAATGACACAAATATATGACAAATCATATCAAGATACATAATGTCATGACATTTTCACAAGCATATGACATACTAAATCAAAATACACAAGCTCATGGCATGGAGATGCAAACAAGTCAAGAAGCAAGATGAAAATGCACATGCAAGGCATACTAAATATCAAGATATGCTAACTCATGGCATGGAGATGCAAACAAACCAAGAAGCAAGATGAAAATGCACATGTAAGGCAAAGCAACATGGAGTAGCCGAATGGTCATATGACCAAATATTAAAATGCAAACATGTTTATAATATAAGACATGATATATGAAAAAAAAATGCACAATATGACTCAAATGAACACAAGGGCCGAATGTACAAGGAAAAAATATTAAGCATGGAAATGAAATATAGAAACAAATATAGCATAGAAAATAATGTAAAGAACATATAAAAAAAATTAAACATAGACATGCAAAGCAAATAACAAGCAAAACTAGTAAATAAAACAAGGAAAGTTAAGCTCCATGGTTGATATAAAATGGACATAGCCTCTCATCTAACCATAATCACTTCGTCTTGCCAAGATCATGAAGCCTTTTCATTTCAAAAATCAGAAAATAAACCATGCTAAACAGCAAAATTAAGGTGAGCTTCATGGTAGGTAAAAATGGGCATAGCCTCTCCCCCTAACCATGGTCACTTGGTCTTGCCAAGATCATGTAGCCATTTCAACCTTTTTTGCTTCATCTTTTTGTAAAAAATCAGAAAATAAAATACTCTAAACAAACCTTCTAAAAATCATTTTTCTCACAACAACATGCAAGGAGGAAAAAAGAAAAAACCAAGGCAAATAAACATGCCACATTCAGCCAAAGTAAGAACTATGTAAAAAAAATTGTTTTCAACCATTTTGATGAAGAAGAAGAAGAGATGAAAACTTAAGTAAACATTTTAAAAAAAGAAACTTTATTTCTATGAAAAATGTAGTAGAAAAACAAGATAGAAAATCAAGAAATCACCATGGAAAACAAGAAGAAAGCTATGCTAGAGCTTGGTAGAGATGACTACCTTCAAGCTCTTCTACTGAAAACCTTTTTATTTGCTAATTAGCTACTGACTTCAGCCAAAAAACTCATGAAAAAATGAAATCACCCCCCCCTCCAATGGCTTGGCCAAATGGCCTTCTAACCCTTGGATGAAATTTTCACTTTTTCTCCTTCAATCTTGGCCCTAAGATTAAGATATTTTGATGAAAACATAAAAATGTCATCTTGCCAATTGATAGCAGCCCTTAAGATGTGTACTCATCCCTTGTAGTAACCTTAGCCCTTAGATGCAAAAGAGGCCCAATCCCATGCACTCCCTTACTTGCCCCCTTGAGTGTCTACCCTTGGATGAGTTGTGCTATTTCATTCTTGGTCATTGGATGAGGACAACATAAAAATGACATCTTGTAGATTAAATCCAGCCCTCAACATCTGTACTCAACCCTTGCAGATAGCCTAAGCCATTGGATGAAAAGAGACAATCCCATGCACTCCCTTGCTTGGCCGAATGGATGCTCACCTTTAGATGAATTGTGCTCATTTTTTTCCTTCCATTCTTGGCCATTAGATGAGGGTTCTTTCATGACAAATAAAAATTTCATCTTGTCATTTAAACTTGTCCCTTGGATTGTACATTCAACTTTCCTACAAGGCACCTAAGCCATTGGATGAAGGGGGGACCATTTGCAAGGTGTTAGTGGTAGCATGTGAGCTTGATAGTGACTAAGGAATTAAATTGATCAAGCTTCATTCTTCTCCTCTATGATGGCTTAATAAGGGAGGTACAATCTCAGAAATTCCTTCTTCTTTCATATTTTCTTCAATTACAAATTTGCCTTTTTGGTTTCTTCGGTGAAATGACCTTTTTGCCCCCCGAACCTAAATAAATAGTAAATGGACCCCAAATTCAAATTTCCTTTTTTCTATACTTCCAAAATAATAAAAAATTGAATTCTGGAAGTTTTCAAAATTTTTCGAGTCCATTTGATATTTATTTTGGATTTATTTCCGAAATTGCCCCTTTTATGCACCCGAACTTTACCATTTTTTAAACGAGCTCCGAATCCAGATTTTTCTTCACCAATATCTTCCAAATAATTTAAAAATGTGATCTGGAAGTTTTCATAATTTTTGGAGCTCATTTACTTTTTTTTCGGGATTTATCTGTTTGAATTACTACGTAGGGGACCCGGGATTTGGCCATTTTGCAAACGAACTCCGAATCAAGATTTTCTTTTTCCAATCTCTTCGAAATGATTTAAGAATGAGATGAGAAAATTTTCAGAATTTTTGGAGTTCATTTGCTATTTTTCCCACATTTTCCAATTTTGCCCTTTTGCCTCCGAAACCCGATTTTGCTCAAAACAAGTCTGATTTTTAGATTTTCTTCAAACTAAGCCTTGGGCTATCCTTGTTTAATCACTCATCATCAATTAGGGGATTTAGTCTTATCGAATCGGGCCATTTCTGCAATTCTTTCAAATTTCACTGAAATCCACCAAAAATCCTAATTCTCGGTTTTCTTCCGAATTGACTTTTCTATCAGTTTTTCTTCCAAGTGGCTTCTCCATTACCTGTAGTCAGTACTTAGCTTTCATTTGGAACCTTCAATTTCGACCAATTTGATCATTTAAGCACTTTTTCCCAAATTTCCCGAACTAGGGTTTTCTTTCTACTGAATTTTCGTAACCCAACTTCCGAACTCCATATCTTTAAATGTAGACCTCGGATTATCAAAATTCTTTCACCGTTTTTCAATTGAACCTCAAATCTTGATTTTGAAAGTGGGTTGACTTTTTTAGTAGTTGACTTTTTTGGGGTTGACTTTTTTTAAGTTTGACTTTTTCTGTATGCTTTCTTAGACTAAGTCTCGGAGTACCACCTGCGGGATGAAAAAAGCCTTTTAGCATTCTGAAACATCAATTTAGGAAGAAAACATACTTGTTTTAGTGGTCCGAACAAAATTAGGTGTCTACAGCGAGCTTATAACAACTTGCCACAAATGCCCTTGAGCCTTGGTTGTGAATCATGGTGACATTGTTTCGAACTCGTGCATTTGTTGCACACTTTTTCTTTATTTATCCAAAACAAATATCATGTTTAAATTATTGCTTATGATTCTAGATAAAGAAAAAAAATAGACATAACAAATTGAAAAATTTTAGAAAACTCTCAACTGATATTCAGGATCACTGAACATGTCACATAGACTATCCCAATTCTCTTGGCTGAAGTTGTATTCAGAAGGATTGTTTTGGCGTGCTACTTCAGGTGATGGGAACTTCTTAAAGTGCTTATGGAGCTTGTAACGGTGATTCCTAGACAACTTCGCCAAAATAGACAATACACAATATTTCACATAATCATCGTCCATTTTCATTTCAAACTTTGTCTAGAAACGATAACAGAAAATTATTTTAATTTAAAAATGAAATACAATAACTATTAAATATAAAAAATAATAAAAATAAGCAATGCACTTACGTTAAGTATTTTAAATGCATGTAAGTTTTCTTCATCTGTGAATGCCTTCCAATTCATTGGGGTAGGAATAAATTGAAGATAAATTACTCCAATCTCTGAAGACAGTTTGGCAGATTGGACATCGCAAATAGGTCTGCCTTTACCTGGTCTATATCTATTACCATCTTGTTTTTCCTTTTTTGCATTTTTTCAAGTCCCATCCCCCTAGTTAGGCTATGTACCCTTTTAGTTTTTGTAGTTCCATCTGTAGTATAAAATAATAAATACAATCACAATATTTCAAGTTTAGTAAATTATATAAAGCTTAGTCAATTCATTTGTTACCTAGCATGTAGGTTATTGGGCAACCTACTTTATAAAATAAGAATTTCAATTTTTCTATTTTGTTGAGGTATAAAGATAAACAACTGTCATACACTTAAATAGAAAAAAAAAGGATGTTTTACACTTGACTTCTTTTGTCAACAAGACTGGAAATAAACCAGAGATCAAGTGTCTTAGCAAATAGGAAAAACAAAAGCAAAACAGCCTATGTCCTGTTACTAGTGTGTTCTAAAAGTGGTGGACTGAAAGGCAGCATACTAAACTTTAAAAAATTTCAGGGTATTATACTGCCAAGAAGGCAAACTTTTCCATCTGAAATAAAAGCTCTAGCAGATTATGTTAAGCAATGGTCTTAAGCTAGGGATATATTCACGTGCAGGGTAATGTAACACATTAAAAAATAAAATATAATGATGATTATAAGTAAGTCAACAAGAATGTGAATGTAGAGCTTCCTATCACAAGTGTCATTCACTAGACCTGTTTATGTTCTTTTATATTTTCCTATCACAATCTAAAATAATAAATACTTAACACAAAGGGAAAAAGAACTACTGGGCAAGGGTTCATTCCAACCTCAGTCCCTCTTTTTTTAATGAGTTACTACTTCAAATTGATGAGCCAACAAGTATCATCAGTAATGTTTACAACACTTTCTCAAAAATTCAAACACTAAATCCAACATCTAAGGGAAAACTAATTACATAGAGGATTGGTAAATATGTTGTTCTAAAAAATAAACAGAGGAAAACTTTAAGAATACATATATCAAGCAATCAAGAGTCAAAAGCAAATTTCAGTAGTGGTCTAGTTCTTTCCTCTTTCATGTTATACTACTAGAAATCCTATCAAGCCTTTTTGTACAAGTAACCTTAGATTTAAACAAGTGCACCAGCATTACATTAGGCATATAGAACGGAAGCAAAAGCAGTCATCAAATATAAAAGCTAGAGACGGATTAGTTGAAGTAAGAAGTACATTATTGTGCTATAGATGTATCAGGTTGTTAACCGAAAATAATTATACACTATTGAGAAAGAACATAAGGAATTAAGGATACCCAAAGGCAACTTCAAGTCTGTCAGGAGATATATCATTATATAGTATTTTAACAATAGTTGCAAGACATCTATTCTGGCAACTCAAAAAATCATGTAATTTCAACTGATATTTGGACAAACTAACACAGTGGATAAGAATACAATAACTTAGTCAAACTCATAAATAGAATTATGTTTGGTCTTCTATATATAACCAATACAAGTTATCATCATTGTATACTTGGGTAAAACAACCTCATTTATCCCAAAAAAAATCAGATCAATCCATACAATCAATTATAAACTTTAGTTTCCACTAAACTAAGAGAAACCAGATGCAAATGTAAGCTTAAGGGGCTGTATTATATGAATCCTTATGTGACTTACCAGTAATATTTTTTTCAAACTTACCAGGGTTAGGCGAAGGTGACTCTTGGATATTTTGGTTTACAATTTGTTGACTTTATTGTGGAGTGCTTGTAGATTGCATAGCTCTAACATCAGTGGACGACACTTGTTCTCTAATCCTTTTTGACGAACGTCCAAGTGACATGATCTGTTTTGAAAAAGTTATTATCAATAATCATAAACTTAAAGTAAATATATATTATAAGAAAATTCATGTTTAACTCAACTTAATAATTGTAATAATAAGAAGATTATGCAACATAAACTTTCAGTGAACGTAAATAAATTTATACTAGTTATATAATTATCAAAAAATTAAATAGAGCAAGTGAAGCAATTAGAATTAAATTATAAAGAATAACCAAAACCATAGGTTACAAATAAATCATCACATAAAAATACTAACAAAAGTTCCATGAAAGACTTAAATTTACAAGTTTCAATTTAAGTCACTATCATTATCTGTATCACTATCAGATTTCTTCTTCTCACTACAATATTCAAGCAATGTTTCATCTTCATCAATGTCATCATCTTCAATAACAAGATCTTCCACCCCTTTTGATTCCTTGGTCTTTTGAACAATGTTAGCATATATGATATTTGCATCAATATCATCCCTAAACAGTTGTCCTTCTATATTGTCTTCCACTTCAACAAATCTATCACTCTCAGATATTTCAAATTCTTGATAGATTTCACAATTTGTTTGTTTAATTTCATCAATTCCATAATCTTCTACTTCAGGAACATTATACAAATGCTTATGGTGAAACTTTTGCACAACTCGTCAATCTTTTCCTAACTTAATGTCATCCAAGTAAAAAACTTATGTCGCTTGATTTGCTAAAATGAATGGATTATTCTCATACCAGTATTTATTAACATTAATGCTTATGAGATGACCATCTATATATATTCTCTTTTTCTTGGCATCGAGATCAAACTACTCACACTTAAACAACATAACTTGACAATCTTGTATATAATCTAACTAAATAACATCAGTTAGAACACCAAAGAAGTCAATGTCCTCATTTTCATGATTCCCTTCAACAAAAACACCACTATTTTGACTTCTAAGGTAACTATAGCGCTCTCTTGTATGGAATCTAACACCATTGACAATACATTCTCTAAACCTTCTTACAGTCTATCAAGACCATAAGCCAATGCATACAAATCATCAGATACTTACACACCTTGATTATGTAGTCGTGTCATCTATATTTAAAAATGAAAAAATAATATTAGTATGGATTTTATGACATATTATTAAATTAAATGTATTTTATTGTTTCACTTGCATGTTTTTTAAACCATTTGAGGAATTTCTCTTTATGTATTTCTTCTACAGACAACGTATTTTTCGATCGAAGTTCCTACTTGTGCTCACTAAAACAACAAATAAATTAATATTAATTTAGAGCAATTTGCTACTTATTTAATTTAATTATCTTAAATTTTACTCACCTAGAAAATGGCTCTACTTCATGACAATTGGTGAGTATATACCATTGAATCATTTCAAACTCTTGTTCTGACAATACATCATATTTTGAAACTCCAAAAGGACGAATATTTTTTTAGAAAACATTTAGCCCATCATCAGAAACGTCTTTTCCTTTATCCATGTTTCTTTCCCCTCGATTGAACTTTGTCTCAACACCAGATTATACATCGAACAAAATGTTAAGCACTTGTTAGATAGATATGCCTCTGCAATAGATCTTTCGGGACGAGCTTTATTTCGAACATACTTTTTTAAGTTACCTAAGAACCTATTCAATCCATCAAATGAGTATGGTAAGATTTCATCATTTATTTAAATAAGTAGTACTTAAACTAATCAAATATAAACCTTTCAATGGAAAACATCCTTCGGTATTGCACAGGTTATCCAAGTAAAGTTTCACGTGGAAAATTGATAGCTAGATGTATTATCACGTCGAAAAATGTTGGTGGGAAATTTTTTTCAAACTTACAAAAAATCAACACAATATCAGCTTCCAGAGCCTCTATATCCTTCCTTTTCAATGCCTTACAGCATAGACATTGAAAAAATAACCTAACTCATCCAAGACAGAAAACAGATCCTTTCGAACAAACTTACGTATGGCAACAAGAAGAATTCATTGTAAAAGAACATGGGAATCATGACTTTTTAATCCAAAAACTTTACCTTCTTCCACATTTGCACAACTTGAGATGTTAGATGCATATTCGTCAGGAAACTTCACTGATTTCAAGAATTCACAAAATTCTTTCCTTTAAGCTTTTGACAATGTATAGCACGCTGGAGGCATCACATAAAAACCATCAGACAGCTTTTGCAAGTTCAATTTTTTCTAATATTCCAACCTTGCCTGTATTGTGTCTTTAGCCTTTCCCTCAAAATTCAACAATGTACCTATTAAATTATCACAGATATTCTTCTCAATATGCATGACATCGAGATTATGTCTAAGCATCAACTTCTCCCAATATGGTAACTCGAAAATATACTTTTTTTGTTCAATTCAACTCTGCCTTTGTACGCTTCCTCTTTCTATTATTCGGGTGCTTTCCAGGTACAACATCCCCTAAAACCTCTAATTATTTTAATACGTCACTATATTCGCTCTTCTTTATTCCCATTAAACAATTTGCTATTACGCCAACAATGATCATGAGGCAAATGTCGATGATAATCAAGATAACATATCTTATTTCTCAATTTTTTCGAAGGATGATCCTCATTGCAAATTGGGCATGCAAATTAACCTTTTCTACTCCAACCAGATAGGTCCCCATAAGCTGGAAAATCATTTATTGTCCATAAAACAGCAGCATGCATCTGAAAATTCTGGTTTGAGTGTACATCATAAGTTTCAACTCCATTTTCCCATAAATCTTTCAACTCATCAATTAATGGTTGCATATAAACATCAATATCTTTTCCTGGAGAATTACACCCGAGAATTAGTAAGAACATCATCAAAAAATGCTCTTTCGTACAACTCTAAGGAGGAAGATTGTACGGCACAAGAATTACAGGCCACATGCTATATGAAGTGCTCATGTTTCCAAATGGATTGAACCCATCAGTAGGAAGACCAAGCCTAACATTTCGTGGATCTTGTGCAAACCATTCATTCTCTTTATCAAATTGTTACCATGCTTCACCATCTGCTAGATGCCTCAACATGTCATCATCAACCCTTTTTTCTTTATGCCACCTCATGTCTGTTGACATTTTCGTAGACATAAACAATCTTTTTAGTCTTGGTTTTATTGAGAAATAACGTAAGACCTTCCAAGGGATCTACTTATATGCGTTATCGATTTTCCACCTCGATGTGCCACATTGTAGATATGCTTGACTCTCTTTATACTCTCCCCAAAACAGAGCACAATCAAACTTACATGCATGAATTGTCTCATAACAAAGACCCAAGTCTCGTAGCATGCGTTTGGCATCATAATAGGAACTTGGGATTGAACTGTTAGGAAAAGCATTCCTTAACATTCCTAATAACATATCAACTGATTTGTTGCTCCAACGATTATAAACCTTCAAATGGAGCAGTTTCACAATAAAAGATAACTCAGACATATCGCTACAGCCTGATAATAACTCACATTGTACTTCCTTTAGTAGCTTGTTAAATATCTCAGTTTCTTCCTTAGGAATACCAGAACTACCACCCAAACTAACATAGCATATAATTTATCATCCCCAACCTCCTTATGATCCATTATGCTATCACCATGGCTAGTGGTATCACCGTGATCATGATCCCTAACTCCTGGAATACTAAATTCAAAGGGCTTACCATGATAAATCCAATTAGTATAGGTCTCACAGATCCCCTTCACTAGTAAATGGTCTTCTACATCATCTTGACTAATACGAAAGACATTCAAACAACTTTGACAAGGACACCGAATCATGCATTGCCTTCCCATGTTATCACGAACAAATTGCATGAAAGATTGAACTCCAGACACATAATTATCAGAAAATTTATGTTCATTCATCCAACTCTTATCCATATTTGACCCTTAAAAAATAATATAAGAATATGTTATCAAATTATAATGCATAAGTAAACAACCAAAGTTACTAATATCCATGGGCAGCATTGACAGAGACATTTTAATATGTAATCACAAGTATTTAAATTGTCAATATCTCAATCCATAAATGTTTGGTTATGAGTATGGTGAGTTTAATTCTGTTTCTATTAACTTATGTCGATCATTACTAAATTAAGAATAATTCTTATTAAGCAAAAATTCACTAAAATAGAAGTATGTCTGACATGAATCATTCTCAAACCCTCATTGTTTGTCAACTAAAGTTTGAGAGTCTGATTTTATATTAGTTGCCGAAGAAAACACCACATATGACTCTTCCATTTGGTCACAATAACTATGAAGTTACTTGTCTGATCATATTGCGGCAATTGGTTAAAGTTGTTTCCTGGAAACCTTATTTTTTGAGGGATTCAGAATAAAAAACTCAATCACTTGTAATAGTTTAATGCTTGACTGGCAGTTTAACACTTTTAACAGTTTAAGCTAAGCTAAAATGACAATGTGAGTTCTTTATCGAACCATAATAGTTTTAAAACTTATTTCCCATTGTATTGTGATTTTAAAATTATTACCCAACTCGTAGTGTTTTTGGTTATGTCATTACTATATCATATTTTCTCAATTTTTGTAATTAAAAGAAAAATCAAATGATAGTTGACTTTTACCATAATTCTTTGTCTCTCTCCTTTCTCTAGCTCTCAATTTTTTTTTCTTTTGATCTCCTATTTGGTTAATAGCACTAGGGACAAGACTTATTTATTTATTCGTTATACGTAATATAAGTTTCATCTTAGAAGAACTATACGGATGTTTAATAACATAGATGAAAAATTCATCTATGAAAATATCAACGGATTTCCCTGACTTTTAATAAACCCTTGAATCCTGATATATAGAAATCTAATTGACTTTCTAGCTATTTTTTTGTCCAAAATACTACTATTTTCTTTTAAAAAATTCCCCAAGTTCATCAAGTTTTTAGATCAATGGTTTTACCATTTTAATCAAACTCTATGGTTAAGGGGGAGCACATATGATTTTTTATATTTCCAGTTAATTTAGCTGATTGAGATTGACTTGCTTTTGTATTAAACCGCTTCAAGGTACTCAATTTAATCAATTTTTTTTTTTTTGATTTGGCGATACATACAATCCAAATTCTGCATTTCCAAGAATTTAAACTCATTTGTTTCACCTATGAGTTCGAGAAAAAAATTGAACAGTACATAGTATTGTAACGTTTGGTTTTTCTCCTGCTTTTAATTGGTTATGCATTTCATTTCTTTTCATTGAAATATGAGTTGATTTTTTTTATTGTCATCCCTAAACATTAGTTTTATTTTCCATGTCAAAAAATTTTCATTGGTATATACTATTATTATTAGTATATATTTTTACCATCTTTTTTAAGAAGGATCGGTTCTTTTGTGTATAAATTTGGCGGGCATGTGAGGACCTGTGTAGTGTTTGTACATGCCAAGTCAAGCCTGAGTAAAATTTTTTGCCCATATTTTGGACAGGGTTGGGTCAAGCCTAGGCAGTCATAACCTTCATAAATATGGAGTTTGAGCCCGACCCAGGGATAGGTAACTCGAAGGTTTTAAAGTTTTATCAAAGATGCCTAGAGATTTTGAAAATGATACCAGATGTTTTACACAAAGCTTACCAAAAATACACGAAAATTTTGAAAATGATGTATGAAAGTTTTACACAAATCATACCAAATATATCCGGAGGCTTTGAAAATAATATTCAGAGGTTTTACGCAAATCATACCAAAGATACCCAAACATTTTACACAAATCATACTAAAAATACTTGGAGGCTTTGAAAATGATATCCAGTGGTTTTACACAAATCATACCAAATATAACCAAAGGTTTTGAAAATGATACTCCAAGTTTTACACAAATCATACCAAAGATATCCAGAGACTTTGAAAATGATATCCGGAAATTTTACATAAATCATACCAAAAATACCCGAAGACTTTGAAAATGTTATCCGAAAAACTTAACAATCCATCATCAAGTTTTTGCATAATCATCAGCATAGTCATGTAAACCAGGCCATAAGTTTTTGCATGAGCCCAATCCATCATCAAGTTTCCGATCAATTTCGGCCTGAATTGGCCTTTAGATAGCTTTAGATTTGAGAAAGATAAAACTGTCCAAAAAGCCCCATTCATACAGCCATCATCTCTCACTCTTACATTAAAGCCCCCTTTTGAGGTGGTTTCCTCCACGCAAACAGAAAAAAAAAAAAAAAAAAAAACTCTCAGAGTCTGTTGCTTTCTACCCCATTTGCGAAGGTACCAAACACTTTCCTTTTCCTTCCCTTGGGTACGTATAGCCCTTTAAACTTTCACATCTGATTTTAATCCTTTTTTTTCCCTCTGTTTCTTGCTTAAATCAAGTGTTTGCCGACAAATATAAGAAAAAAAAAGGGTAATCGTTTTCTTTTATCTTGGTCTTCTCCATTTCTTCACCTTTATTCAATTTTCTTTTAATTATTAGATTCTCTATCTGATTTGTTTTGATCTGAATCGACTCCTTGGTTCATAATCCCTTTCTGGGCATTCCAGATTTTTCTTTTTTAATGTTGATTTTACCCTGATTTACCTTGCAATTTAATCTTGTGCTGGTTTTGGGTAAGTTTTGCCTTATAGCTAATTTGCTAGTAGCTTTGTCTTTTTCTTAGTGTATTTTGAGGTTATTAGTTTTAGCTGCTTGGTATTGTAGAGACTCTACATTATTGACTTTATTTCTGATGTGGGTTTTCCATCATTTCTGCTAGCAACTTTTTTTTTATTCAATTATGGAACTAGAATAATTTTCTTTGTTCATTCTACATGTTACTGTTGGCGAAAATGGCTCTCTTTCTTATCTTTTTCAAATGATCGTCATATTTTTAATGTAATTTGTTTAGCTTGAGCTTCATCAGATATGGATATTGTGGCAATCTGATTCCTTCAATCATATGGATTCTTCAATCAATTATAAATGCGGATTTCATAATTAGTTACGTCTTAGAACTTACTGAGCATGACTTTCTCAACTTGTAAGTTGACAAGTTGATTTTTTAGAATGTGCAACCTTCTCAGGCTTGCACATTGATATTAAGAATTGTGATTGCTTAATTTCCGTCCTAGTCCTAGCAAAACAAAAATTATACTTTCTGAATCCTTTATGTTTTTGTCCATATTCCTCGTTTCATGTTAATTTGGGATAAAGGAGTTGTACTTAGAGAAGTGTTGGCCACTACATTTAAATTGCATAGGTTGATCATAATGTATAAGAAGTAAATTGCTATTGGAGATGGATGTAATGATAGTTTCTTCTCTTTTGATTGTCCAAGTAATGATTGAAGTTCCCAACTTTGACTCAATTTGCAAACATGGCACTTGCACAGTTTAGTCAACTAAAGTAGCAAAGATTGTGCTTCAAAATGCTTTTTGTTTATAGTTGAGTGTAGTATTATAAATATTGAAAACTTTTTATCACAAAGAAAATGTTCAAGAACAACTGAGTTTAAAGTCAGATTATGTTAGCACATCATGTCTAATAGCAGTAGAATTGCTTTAAATGTTTTTAATTCATTGTTCCAATATGACTAATTCAGAAACATTGTCCCTGTAATTCTCAAAAAGCATTCTGCATAAGAAACTGTAATTCTCGAAAAACATTGTCCCCTTTGTTTCCCTTTAGGATACAAAAAATTGAGGTTAAATTCCTATATTGGTTTTCTTTTTTATTTATAGGATCTTCAGTTCTATCTTTTTTTTGGATAATTAGATCTTCAGTTATATCAAATAAACGAAATGTTCCCTTTGTTTTCTGTATTGGGTACAAAGTCCTTGAGGTTAAATTCTTATTCGTAGCAAGAATAATGTATTAATTTTCTTTCTTATTTATAGGATCTTCAATTATATCAAATTAACAATTTGTTTTAATCCTTAAAAGGTAAGGGAAGTTCAGTCATGTTTATAATTTGTCTTTACAATCGTAAGTTCCCCTGAATTTGATTTTTTGGCTGAAATTTTGAGTTTGGGATGCCTGCAATTTACCTTGGATACAGTGATAAAAGTATGTGTTCTATTGTTTTGGATAGACAACTAATATCTGCTATTTATGAGTATGTGAAGTTCTTAAGAATAGCTATCCTGTGGACTTTTTAAAACTAACCCTTGTCTTAAATTACATCTTGCTCTCTTTACTTGAATGGTTTCTTACAATCACGAAAATTATTTCAAGAGGGTGTTGATCGAGCTCCTCCAAACATGGCTCTATCCCCAACCAAGGGAGGTTATCATTGTTGTTATAGCTTAGGAAGTAAACCAAAAATGATGTGACCAGTTGCAATTAAGCATGTCCTATTGACTCTATTATTGGGATATTGTAACCATTATGTTAAAACAGAATAGCTGGAAAATGGAAAAACTGTGACGTTGGGCAGCTGACTTCTTTGTCGAAATAGAATATCTTACCTAGCTAGAAATTTGAGCTCCTATGATCATTTTTTCTCTAGAGACGAAGCTTATATTGAACTTATTATGATTAGCTGAGGTAACTCTAAGCTCATATGATCATTGTTCTCTATAGGTGAAGGTTCTGTTGAATTTATTATGATTAAATGAAGTGTCCTATGGATGCCATTAAGGATCTGACCTTGATCTTTTCTCTTATATATTTTTTTGTGCCCCCCTTTCCCCCTTTCTTTCTTTGAATCCAAACCTTTTTCTTTACAGTAGAAATTCTTACATTTACACTGTAATGGTTGACTGATAGTCATTCTTGTATAATGGTGGTATTTTAAATATTATGAGAATTAGGGTTGTATGAACTTGTATGTGAAAACAAAATGATATCTAGATAAGTATAAAAGGTTTGTATTTGCATATATGAGGGATAGCTGAACTGATTACTTTTAGGAATTAATATGTAGACTTCTCATAATTGTGTGTGTGTTTTTCTGACTTAATTGTGTTTTTTTTATGACATTGATAATGGTGAGAGTTTACTCTGTGATTCTATGTCTCTCTTATGCTCAAATTTAGAAACCTACAACCTCTTTTTGACTATTTTATGCAGGGGCTTATTCCTCGTGATTCGTCAGAGGCATTACTATTTATACCTGTTGCTATTTTTTTACCACTTCAATAATATATGGGCTGAGGTGCACATTTCATGGGAGGTGTAGAGGATGATGAACCAGCCTCAAAACGCATGAAACTATACTCTGAAGAATTGAGACGTCTTTCGAACGGTTCACTGTTAAAGAGCTTGTAGCTGGGTCTTCAAAAACTTGATGGCTCGGCCCCTGCAGTCTGAAAGGGATGAAGAAGTTGTTGGCTCAAAAGGAGTTATAAAGAAGGTAGAATTTGTCCGAATAATAGCAAAAGCGTTATACTCTCTTGGTTATATAAAGAGTGGTGCTCATCTAGAGGAGGAATCAGGGATACCGTTACATTCTTCTTCCGTCAATGTATTTATGCGGCAAATTCTTGAGGGAGATTGGGATGAAAGTGTTGTCACATTGCACAATATTGGTCTAACAGATGAAATGACCATAAAATCAGCCTATTTTATGATATTGGAACAGAAGTTTTTTGGACTTTTGGATGAAGAAAAAGTCATGGATGCTCTGAAGACATTGAAGACTGAGATTGCACCTCTTTGTATCAATAATAGTAGAGTTCGTGAGCTTTCTTCATCCATTGCGTCACCATCTCACTATTTTTCTGTTCGGTCTCCGAAACAAGAGACATTGAGGTCTAGATCTCGGACTAAATTATTGGAAGAATTACAGAAGTTGCTTCCTCCAACAGTTATAATTCCCGAAAGAAGGTTGGAGCATTTAGTTGAACAGGCCCTTGTCGTGCAACGAGATGCTTGCATGTTTCACAACTCTTTGGATAAGGAAATGTCACTATATGCTGATCATCAGTGTGGGAGAGATCAAATTCCTTCTCAAGCATTGCAAGTTAGATTCTATTTTGGTAATAAGATTTTGTAGTTATTAAATCTGTCTCTTATCTTTCATTCTTTACTTTAAGATGGCAAACTTCTAAGGAGTTTTTTTACATTTTTTATTGATGCAAAATTTCGTGTGCTAGTTTTGTGGAAATTAGAAATTTATTTTAGGTGGTGCTTTATCAGTATAGATCTTTGTTGCCATCTATAAGCAGGTTATTTGACTCACATGCTAGTGATAGTCTTTTCTTGGTTCAGGCATGATAGAACTGATATTAGGTATTTGGTTATAAGTTAGGTTTTAAATTGTAGTGTTTACGCTTTCACTGGCATTAGTTTTTGAATACTTCTTTTTGGATAGACAATTTCTTTATTAGGTGCAATCTTGAGGCATTCACTACCCATATACCTATTACCCTAGCCTCAAAAATCTACTGCTGGGGTTGTTAGGATCTGAAAATGGTAATGGAAAGACTACTCTTACATCATTGAAGATGATGGGTTATGTGTTTTGGGAGGCTCTCACCTTTATTACAGATGATGTGCAAGAAAAAGGTCTAACATAGATGAAGTCATAGAGCTTGTGGACTATAAGAAGTGATATGAAGTCTGTAATTGACTAGATAGAGCTCCTTGATATCTCATGCATTATTAGAAGAATCTTGCGAGGAAGGTTCCTAATCATGGTGCTTGAGAATTGTTTGGCAAAGCTGGAATTCAATGTGATATCTAAAAGAGAATGGTAATGAAGGTCATTTTCTAAGTTGGTGAATGTCCAAGTCAGTATCTTCTTTCTTGGCATCCAAAGGTTTGTTCCAAGAAATAAACTGGAAGCGAGTGAAACTACTCATGATATGTTGTAATTATTCACTAAACCTAGTTTCCTTGACTCCTTTGTTACATAGACTCTTCAATAATGGCTGCTGTACCCATATCAGACACTTCACCAGTAGGATAAAACACAAAATATGTGTTCGACACTTCATCAAAAAAGTGGACACGACTCTTGTGACTGTTGCATTTGTTGGAGGAAGAAGAAGTTTGGTCCGCTCTTTCTTTGGTTTGATCCATATATTAGCTTCTCTTGAATAACACCATTAATCATCTCGGTTGTTTGAACTGAAGTTGGGTAGTAATTAGAGATGAAAATGGAAAGTTGGTTGGTGGAATATGCAAAAGTGTACTGGATGTTGCTAGTGTCCAAGCTGAAGTTATCGCTATTAAGGAAGGAGTATTTCTGATAAAAGAAATAAATTTATGAAAGATCCATGTATCTAAAATTGAAAATAATGATATAAATAATATTTTAAATGAAATTAATTAATTAAATCATACAAAACTTATTTAAATATAAATAATTTATATAGAATTATTTTTTTAAATAAATGTAGAAGTAAATAAACATATTCATTTATATATGGATTTGCATTTATATATCTTTATTTAAGGTATTGTTATAAGACTATCCACGTATCCTATCTAATTTTTAGATCCTTTTTAGCCGATTTTGCTAGTCCAAAATTTTAAACAAAAGACGAGTCAGACATGCGGACACATACCAATGTCGGATACCGGTACCCGAGTCCATGTAACTTAGCTTGACTCAACTTTGCCTTTGCTTGCCAAAAGGATGAAACTTCTGTAAGATTTTGATGCATAACATGGTTATGCTTAGAATGTGCATGTGGTGTTTGGGAGGTACTGAGTATGCCACATGGTTGATCAACAATTTGAAGTGTTCTCCAAGCAAATTATAAATCACATGTTAATAAGAAGATTTTTATGATTCATTGACATTTTTTTAGGAAAGTGCAATCCTATTTGAAGTTCAAGAGAAAGTGAGGGCATTTCCATCCATAAAGATATCTTCTTGGACTAACGGAAAGCGCACTTGACAGTCATGGAATTTTAAGTCTGCTAGTTTTATTTCTATTCTGTGGTTAAAGAGTATTTTGGTAGTTTTGTATTCTACAAAAAAAGGGCTTTGATTATTGTCCATTGCATCTTATCTATGTGTGTGTGTGGTCTTTTGTGGTGGATTGACCTGAGTCCTTAATTTCATCAATATCAAGTCCTATATATTATTACCAATCGTGTTTGGACCGATGGTTGTTGGTGCCAAAAAACTGTCTATCAAGATTTTTGTCACAACCTCATCAAAAAAATATCTTAGCATGTGCTTTAGCTTCATCTTCTGGACCAATATGTCCCTCATTCATGGATTCAATTACTCAACCATGGATTGTGCTTTCATGTAAAGTGATTTATGCTTGATGGAAAACATGGACATTCATTGTATAGCATGATTTCTCAAGGATGATGTAATGGATTGAGACAATGAGGTTTGATAAGAGATCACCTGAGAACAACCCTGTGGAGTCTTCTAGTGAATCCTTAAGACAAATCTCAAGGTGTTCTTAAACATTTTCAATAATATGTTTCCCAAACTCCTTAGTGTTAATCAGACATCGTAGCTTATGGTTTGATCAATCAGATAATCTTTAAAGATCGGTTGCTGCCTTGCCTTGAGCAGTGACATGGATAAAAGTGACAACTTCTTATGGAATAGGTGGGAATCTTGTGTTTGTGGAATCTTATTCGTATTAGGATTAGCGAGTTTATGTCTTTATAAACATCGAATTGTTCTCTTTACAACATTTTCAAGAGCCGTACCTCTTGGACCAAAAACTTTTGTAAAAGCCATGCAAATAGTTCATTGAATTTTTGTTATGTTAAATGTAGTTAGATGATGCGATGTTTGTTGATACAGTCAACCCAACTACCTATTATGGTGGTCATATCAAGTACAGTAGGGTGTCAAATGGGCATGTATTGAACTGGTATAGGTGATTCATAAATGGATTGGGTTATACTTTTCCTATTTGCTGTTTTTGGCCAGTTTAATTTGTATATCTATATGCCGAAGCCACCATCACCCATTTATATGGACCAGCCCAATCGAACCATCAAAGTTTTTTTTTTTATTTTTATTTTATAAATTCATCTTATAAACTTCACAAATATTATTTGATATAGTGTGACAAAATTAATGTTAAATTTGTAATTGATAGCAAATAAAAGATGGGTTTGAAATTATAAATGATTTATAAGCATTCTATACATTGTTCCGTGTTATTTTATCGATTGAATGCATGATTAGTTGTTATTAGCATTCTGGAATTCTTTTTATCCTCAATTGAATTAAGTTATTTCTTCCCTTTTTCTCTCTTGTTTTTATGTCTTTGTTCCTTTTCTTTCTTTTCTCTTTCCTTCCACCGATAGACATCTCGGTGAGATGATAGAGCTCACTTACTGAGCTGTGTATTTGTGAAGGAAGAAGGGAAGAACAGAATAGGGGAAGAAGAAGAAAGGGAAGAGAGACAGAATAGAGAAGAGACGAGAAGAGAGAGACAGAAAGCTTAAATTCTGAGAAATCTATATATTTCATTCATCAGATATTCTCCCTTTTTTATGCACAGTGTTGCACATGATCCCATATAACCGTTTGAGCATAAAGACTACAATGCCCCTTGGTTGTTACAGAAATATGAAAACTAACTAACCACAATGCATATGGCTATATTCGATTGTAACAGAAATTGTAAAATGACTAAAAGAAAACTGTTAAAATATAACACGTATCAAATACTCCCCGACTGAAGAGAATCCTTGTCCTTAAGGATTAAAACCAGGAAACTGCTGCTGCAAGTCGTAGAGAACCTCCCAAGTCGCGTCCTCTAGAAAGGAGTTGGACCAGCGAACTAGGACTTCAGTGACAGCCCTATTACCTTTCTTTTTCATACGTCGCTGCAGAATCTCCAACGGTTCTCTAGAAATAGTGCCATCAGCAGCCACAACCGGAAGCTGTAACTGAGTAGGTTGAGCACCCACATGCTTCTTTAATTGAGACACATGAAATGTAGAATGTATTTTGGAGTGAGGAGGAAGTTGCAATTGATAGGCCACCTTGCCTACTTGACCAACAATCAGGAATGGTCCAAAGTATTTAGCAGATAACTTGAGACTGTTTCGATTAACCACAGAAGATTGTCTGTAAGGTTGCAGCTTAACATACACCCAATCACCTACTACAAACTCTCGATCACTACGTTTGCGATCTGCAAAGTGTTTCATGCGAGCCTGAGCCCTGTGCAGATAGAACTTCAGCATGCGAATGGCTGACTCTCGAGCCTGCAAGCTGCGATCCACAGAATCAACAGGTGAAGTACCAGCCAGGTAAGGCAAATGTGTGGGAGCAGGTTGACCATATACAATTTCATAAGGAGTGGTATTAGTGGATGAGTGATAGGTGGTGTTATACCACCATTCGGCCAATGGAAGCCACTGACTCCATTCATTTGGTTTCTCACTGGTCATACAACGTAAATAGGATTCCAAACAGCGGTTGACAACCTCAGTCTGACCATCTGTTTGAGGGTGGTAGGCTGTAGAGAACTTCAAAGTGGTGCCCAATTTCTTGAAAAGAGCCTGCCAAAACAAACTCATGAAGACCCTGTCACGATCAGAAACGATACTAGTAGGGGGACCATGCAGCTTAAACACATGATCCATAAACAGCTGAGCCACAGTGAGAGCAGTAAAAGGGTGAGCCAGAGAGATGAAATGAGCAGCCTTACTCAACCTATCCACTACCACCAGAATAGAGTCCTTACCCCCAGATTTAGGTAGGCCTTCAATGAAGTCCATAGAGATTTCAGTCCATACCCTGTCAGGTATTGGTAATGGTTGAAGAAGTCCTGGGCTAGCAGCTCGATCATACTTGTGTTGCTGGCAAGTGACACACTCACGCACCATACGCCTAATGTCCTTCCGCAGTCCTTTCCAATATAGGATGCTAGCAAGGCGATGAATTGTTGGATGAACTCCTGAGTGACCTCTAACTGCACTCGCATGGAAATACTGGAAAAGATCTTGTTTAAGAGCTGGGTCCTGTCCCATAACCAGTTTGCCTTTTCTTCGCAATTGCTGCCCATGCCAAGTGAATTTAGAGTTAGAACTGAGACCCTGCATGAGCTCTGTAATACGGTTTTGAAGCTCAACATCCTGGTGCCAAGATGCAGAAATTCGAGCTAAGAGCTCAGAAGAGAGTGTAGAGATAGCCATCAAAGTGACTGACTTATCTGCCTTCCTGGAAAGAACATCAGCTACTATGTTGGAAGATCCTTGCCTATACACCACGTCATAGTCGTATCCCATCATTTTAGCAACCCACAATTGCTGTGCAGGAGTGGTGGTCTGTTGACTCAAAAGGAATTTGAGACTTTGGTGGTCAGTTTTAATCTGAAAATGTCTGCCCACCAAGTAAGCATTCCACTTCTTGACTGCCATTAAAACGGCCAACATTTCTTTTTCATAAATGGATAAGGCCTGGTTTCTGGTTCCTAAGGCCTTGCTGAAATAGGCAATGGGTTTGCCTTGCTGAGTGAGAACAGCTCCAACACCCTTACCAGATGCATCAGTTTCAACCACAAATGGTTTAGAAAAATCTGGCATGCTAAGGACAGGTGTAGTAGTGATTGCCTTCTTCAATTGCTCAAAAGCCAATGTGGCCTGATCAGTCCACCCCAGGCCTCCTTTTTAAGAATGTCTATTAGAGGTCGAGCAATTTCCCCATAGCCCTGTATGAATCGTCTGTAATAACCAGTGAGGCCAAGAAATCCTCTAAGTTCCTTCAAGGATTTAGGTTGAGGCCACTTCAGAATGCAGTGGACCTTAGTTTTATCCATAGTGATGTCGTGCCCTGAAATGACATGGCCAAGGTACTCAACTTCCAATGCACCAAAGTCACATTTAGACCTTTTAAGAAAAAGGTGATTGGTCCATAAGACTTCAAAGACTGTATGCAGGTGAACCAAATGGGAATCCCAATCTGGAGAGTAGATGAGGATGTCATCAAAGAAGACCAGGACAAACTTCCTGAGATAAGGCTTGAAAAGACAATTCATAAGACTTTGAAATGTTGAAGGAGCATTTGTTAAACCAAATGGCATCACCAAGAACTCATAATGGCCCTCATGAGTCCTGAAAGCTGTTTTGTGTATATCTGCCTCCTGCATTCTGATCTGGTGGTATCCAGACCTTAAATCCAGTTTAGAAAAAACTTTAGCACCAGCCAACTCATCAAGTAGTTCCTCAACAAGAGGAATAGGGAACTTGTCTTTGATAGTCAACTGATTTAGTTGTCTATAATCTACACATAAACGCCATGAACCATCCTTCTTTTTAACCATCACAATAGGGGATGCAAAGGAGCTACTTCTGTGCCTGATGATCCCTGTGGACATCATCTCACTGACCATTTTTTCAATTTCATCCTTTTGAATAGAAGGATGTCTATAAGGTCGAATTCTCACCACCTGACCTTCATCTTTTAATGGAATTTTATGGTCTTGGAGTCTCTTGGGAGGCAATCCTGTTGGAGCTTCAAAAAGGTTTGCATAAGTCTGCAATAATTGTTGGAGTTGCAGCTGCACAGGGAATGCTGTATCACCAGTCATAATGGAATTGAGCTGCAAGTGGTGGTCTGCTGTTAAGAGTAAGGTGCATGGGCGTTGAGAAGTATTAACAATCATCTGGAGGAGCTTAGCAGACTGTTTCTTACTTGGCATCTCAATTCTGCCAGGGAAAATACCCTGCAAGGTATGCCATTGATCTTGGATCTGAAACTGCATGGTCATAGCTGAGAAATCCCAAAGGATGGGACCTAATGTTACCAGCCATTCAATGTCTAAAACAACATCACATCTCTTTAAAGGTAAGACCAAGAAATTGGCTGACAGTTGCAGACCGTGAACTGTCCATCCCACATTCTGACAGCTACCCTTTGTAGTTAAGTGTTCACCATTGGCTACAGTGACTCCGACCTGTTCTTGAGGACTCAAGGAAAGGCCTAAAACTTTGGCTATCCCACAATCAATAAAATTATGAGTACTGCCAGAATCAATTAACATCACCAAGGGTCTGGAATTAATAATACCCTGGACTCGCATAGTCTGAAATCTAGACATGCCAAGAATGGCATGTAGTGAAAGGACAGGTTGATCACAGTTATCCACACCAGGTGCAATAACATCTAAATTGTCAGTACAATCAGAGAATTCTTCAGGGTCCTGTTCCTCAGGCATGTGATCAGTAAGAATCTGATAAAGTCTAGATTTCACACATTGATGATCAGCAGAGTATTTCAAGCCACACCAAAAGCACAACCCCTTGCGTTTCCTTTCTTCAATCTCTGCAGGTGTAGGTTTATGGGAAAAAGGGCGATGAGGCATAGTGTTGGGGTAAGGATTTCGAGGGATGATTGAAGTAAAAGGTTTAGGATTAGGAGCTAAGGCAGTGGTGGGAGGAGCAGATTTGGGTGCAGGAAACATAGGTGACAAGGGACTTGGTTTGGTTTGGTTGCTATTGGGACTGTATGTGGAGGATGTATTGAATCTGGTAAATGGTAAGGGCTTTTTAGTAGCAAGAAATATCATGGATTCGATCTGTTTGGCTAGGGAAAGAGCTTGATTCAGTGTTCGTGGTCTAAACAGTTTAACAGATTGGGATATCTCAGGTTTAAGATTACTAATGAAGATGCTTAAAGCATAGGAATCAGTGAGTTGAAGGAGATTGAGTGTACCTAGGAATTCCTCGTGAAATTGATCCACTGTGGCCACCTGTTTCAGTTCAACCAAGTCAGCCATGGGATTGGCATATTCATCAGAAGCAAAGCGATCCTTCATCTCAGCCAAATACTCTTGCCATTCTAATCGATCAAACCCGCCCTTGGATCTGCAATAATATTGATGCCATTGCAATGCCTTGCCTTCCAAACTCAGCATCATCACCCCGAGTTTGAGCTCGTTAGGAACCCGTTCTGCTTCAAAGTACTGTTCCATTTTCATCCACCATCCCTGGAAATCATCTCCCTGAAACTTAGGACAATCAATCTTGAAACCGTGAGCTGAATTAAAACTTCCGATCTGTCGAACCATTGGAGGAAATGGAAGAATAGGATCACCCTGTGGGGGAGCCACCGGTGGAGCAGAGGAGGAGCCGGGAGGCGTGGGTAATATACCTGGTTGGTCATTGCGATTGCTGTCACGTAAAGCTAAAAGTTCAAAGAATTTTTTGAACTCCAGCTGTATCTCAGTGCGCATGCCATCCAGCTTGTCATCCAGCTTCTTATCCCACTGTTGGATATCGGACTAGATCCGAGTAAGTTCTTGCTGGTTCTGATGAATGTCTTTCTGAAGCCTGGTGGAAATACCGTCTGCCATAGGTGCCAGTGTAGGGCTCTGATACCAATGATAGAGCTCACTTACTGAGCTGTGTATTTGTGAAGGAAGAAGGGAAGAACAGAATAGGGGAAGAAGAAGAAAAGGAAGAGAGACAGAATAGAGAAGAGACGAGAAGAGAGAGACAGAAAGCTTAAATTCTGAGAAATCTATATATTTCATTCATCAGATATTCTCCCTTTTTTATGCACAGTGCTGCACATGATCCCATATAACCGTTTGAGCATAAAGACTACAATGCCCCTTGGTTGTTACAGAAATATGAAAACTAACTAACCACAATGCATATGGCTATATTCGATTGTAACAGAAATTGTAAAATGACTAAAAGAAAACTGTTAAAATATAACACGTATCATGAGACACCGAGGATGGCAATGTTTGGCTTGGCAGGATCCGACCTCTTGCAACGTTGACCTATCATGATGGGGCATAGCCGACCACTACCAATATTGGCTAGGCTTGTAGGGCCAGATCTGGCAACGTCAAGTTTCTTTTCTGATGACCATTGTTGGGGAATACGAAAGAGAAAGAAAGGGAAAGAAATAAAAAGAATAAAAGGAAAGAAAGAGAAAGAAAAAGAAAAATAAAAACTTTCAAAGAAGTTGACCATTCGACACTGTGTTTAAAATAATTGTTGCTTATTGGCTATCCTTGGGCACCAATTGTTTTGTTTTAAACGGATTAAATGTTTGTACCTATTTGGTACCCGTTTAATCAATTGGCGGATTGGATGGATAAATTTTAGGGCAGGTAAGGGCTGGGTAAAATTTGACAAAAAACCCCAAGGTTGAGTTTTGGAAAACTCTTTTCCACTTGCTTTCTATTTTATCTGCTACCTACTGTTGACCTTTTTGGATTAGCAATTCTATGGTGCTATGAGATGACAATCCTAAGAGTTGAACTTCTTGTATTGATTGTCAAAACCTCAAAATTGCTTGCAATAGTGGAGTTTTGAAAAATTCTGGAGAATCTGGACAAATGGAAGAGAACCAATTCACTTTATCAGTAACTTATCCCCCAAAAAAATTGTCTTTATCAGTAATCTCTGTATAGGATCATGGGTTTTTTTTGGTCAACGAATAAGAGCATAGGTTACATATATAGGTTTAATGTTGAATATGAAGCATGGTAAGCCAATATTAGCGAAAAGGAAATATGTTCAACCACAAAGAGAAAAGATTATTATACATTAAATTTAAAACCATCGCAATTATTTCTCAATAAACATGAAATGACATTTATGATCAATGAATTTTCAAAAACTATGAAAATAATTTCATTTACTATCAGAGAGAGAATCTTTATATTACAACCACTTTTTTTTTAGATTTGTGGCCAACGTATACCTTTATGATTAACTTAAAATTTAAACATTAGAATATATCTTTACTTGCTCATTGCTTGAGCAGCTAAAAGATAAGGTGTGTTAGCTTTAGGATTAAAATGTGATAGGTAAATTCTTTTCTTTTGTTTTTGCAGTATCTTCTCAAATTATAAATGGATCGAACCTTCAATATTATAGTTTTATCCTTTGATTTCTTCACTTTTCATTTTCTTTTTGAATAACTTTTAGCGGTTAGGCTTCAAGTAAAAGGAACCAACAATGTACTACTTTCTACTATTATTAGTGCATAGCACGTCTACCTGGAGAACTGATTTAACAATATTCTACTACCAACTAGGTGGGTTTTGGAGGTTTTTAGTCACAAATTGGCATGGAACATGTCAAATAGAATTAAAAGGAAAATTTACGCCCCACATGATGGATTTTCCTGATGTTTTTAGAAGTATTCTTGGCAAATTATCATTTGGTTCTTAGGTTCATAGTGTTCTGGTTATTGGATTTGTTAATTTCCATTTTTGTTGTAAGGAAATTGTTTTTACTTGCATAAATAACAATTAAAGAGTTATAAACTTATGATTTTGATGCTCGAGCCATTCTGAAAGGTTTTTGGTGGATACTTTTCATAATAGCTTATTTGGAAATTATCCATATATCATTTTTTATTTGGTTTCTTTTTTAAATAGATTTCAAATTATTCTTAATTCATTAGGATGTATGAATTATACCAATTTTATCGTAATTATATGGTAGGCATCTTAGGCTTCATTTATCAGGAGAGAAAAGTAGGTAGATGGAAAGATATGAATGCTAAATTGGAAAGAGAATAAGTTTTATTTAGATTTCATAAGAGAAAAAAGTGAGAGGAAAGAAAAAAAAAGTGATTGCATTTTATCTATAATGACAAAAATCAATCCTCCCTGTTTGGATGAATTGGGGAAGAGAAAATGGAGGATGTAAATTAAGTTATTGTGAATTTAATTGATGTGTGTGTGTGTGTTTTTTTTTTTTTTTTTTAGTTTTCTGATAACTCGTATAATTATATAGTTTTTAGTTATGTTTTATTATTGTTTTGGGTCAAATACGAGTTATTATTGTTTAGTCTAATTGTGTTTATGATCTTTTATATTTTTATGTAATTTGGTGTTTTTCACAAGTTTCTTTGAGTGATTTCAGATTACTAGAATTAAGGGCAAATCCAGTTCAGTTCCAGTTCCGACACCTTTTGCCATATCAGCTATATCTCGAGTTTCACTAAAGCAATAAGGCTGAAATTTTAACAGTGCAAATTTAAGAGGCATATCTATCTTTTTCATGTTTTACACTTCTTGAAACGGAGTCGTTTTCCCTAGCGAAATCAACCATCAAGTTGGCTGATGTGCAATGACGTCTGTCCTGAGCAGTTTTCGCATTTTGACCATATCGTCCGATACACATCAGCAAATGAGCTGATTCCAACGGCTATGGATCACTAACTGATAGGGGAACATTTGTCTAGAAGACCATGTGATCAGATAAAGCCTCCAATATTGAAGAAATCGACCATCAAGTTGGCTGATGTGCAATGACGTCTGTGCTGACCTGGTTTCGTATTTTGCCCATATCTTCTTCTCCACATCAGCAAATGAGCTGATTCCAACGGCTATGAATCAGTAACTCATAGGGGAACATTTTTCTAGAAGACCATGTGATCAGATCAGGCCTCCAAGATTGACAAAATCGACCATCAAGTTGGCTGATCAAAATGGTCATACAATATGACGAAAATTGTTAGAAAAATGCACCCACCTATTATACCTACCTTTGAAATTTGTAAAGCTTGTCTCTTGTCATTTAGCCCTCCAAAATGTGTATAAATAGAGGGCCTTGGATGATTGTAGAGGATCATATTGTACATTGGTAGGATATTAGCCATTGTAATAAAATTCTCTAAGTTTTCTTCTTCTTTCTTTTCTCTAGTTTTCTTTTTCTTTATTTTCTTCTTCTTCTTTCTTTCTTTTATTTCCTTCTTAGATTCTCTTTAATTTTATGTTTATGTTTACAATGCCTATGCTAGGCTAAACTTCTATTTGGTTAAGGGTGATTTCAAAGCCCTAGACATGTTTTGTGATTGATTTTCAGATTCTATCTATCATTAATTTTCTATCAAAGTTGCTTATGTTCTTCTACAAGAATTGTTCATGATGTTGTCTTGATTTATTTAGGTGTACAACTAGATAGATCTTGATAATTATCTATTGCTAGTCTAGGAGTCTTGATCCGTGTAATTGTCTTGATTTCCTATTCATAAGTGGCAATTTGTGATTAATGATTATGGTCAAGTTTTCAATAATTGCAAAGTGGAACATAACCTAAGTTGAACAATCCGAGCTTATGTGTTTGTTGCTTAGATCAACCTATCTTTCTCATCATAAAGCTGCCATTAAATTGAATTTAGAGAGCTTATTCTAGGTTGTTTAATGGTTAGAGATTAAATAGAGAGCTTGTTCTATTTAACGACAAACTAAGGAAAGATTGGGATAACAGAGCTTGTTGTTATCTACGGTTGTTAACTTTGATAGTTGGTTGATATTGATAGATCTGAAATTGATTCTTAATGATGTCTAGTGGTGGAGAATGAAACCTTAACCATATTTTTCATATTTGATTCTTCTTACTTACTTGTTTTCTTACTTTTCTAGTTTGCTTATTTTTAAAAGTATATTTATTTTTATTGGCTGGTTATACCGCCTAATTTGTATATTAACTTTGTTTTATTTTTATTGGCTGGTTATACCGCCTAATTTAGTATATATATTTTTATTGGCTGGTTATACCGCCTTGCATCTTATTCTTATTATTTACTTTAGTTTAAATCTGGCTTCAAAAACCCCTTTTCTTTTATTGTTTTCTTTGAACGTAAGTTATAAACTAATAACTCATAGATTAAAACCCAATCCCTGAGGACTCGACCCTTGCTAATCATTATACTTACAATTGATCTTTTTAGTGCAAGGTTAAATAAGATACACTCTTTTGGGTGCATCAAATTTTTGGCGCCGTTGCCGGGGATTGTTTTCTTTAGTTTATTTGTTACTTGGTTTATTCTTATTTTCAGTTCTAATGAGTTTTATTTTCTTGTACATACGGGTTTTTCTTATCAAATTTTGAAAAGAAAAAAAAAATAATAAAAAAACGATGGAATTGAGCAATCTAACACTTGAAGAGTTGGTGGCATACATGAACATGGAGAATCAACAAGCCAAGCTCACCTCCCCAGTTCAACAATTAGCCATGGGAGGATGTCAAGGCCATCAAGTGTTCCAAGACCAACAGTATGATCATTACTCAAACACTTACCATGAGGGATCGTGGGATCATACTAATTATGGCTACTCGAAAAATTACCAAGAAGTAGATCCTTATGCCAATTACACTCATCCATCTAGCTTCAATCAATCATGGTCTCAAGAACCAGATCTTTTTCAACCACCACATATGACTCAAAACTCAGGTACTTCTTTAGAAGATCTTGTACATTCTCTTGTTACTGATACTTTGCAATTTCAACAAGAAACAAGGGCAAGCATCCAGAGTTTGGAAAGGCAAATGAGCCTATTGGCTAGTAGTACGGTGGAATTAGTAGCAGAAAGATCTCTAGCATTCCCTTCCCAAATGGTGATTAACCCAAAGGAGAATGCTACTATTGTGAGCTTGAGAAATGAGGAACAAGATGAGGATGAGACAAAACCAAAGATGGATTCACTTCTTGAGGATAATGAAGCCACCATTCAAATTGAGAGTACTTTGACACCTCAGGTAGCTTTTAAGGTTCTTATTTCTACTAATGTTCCTTCTCCACTTTTTCCTAGCAGATTTGCAAAGTCCAAAAAGGAGGGACATGAACAACAAATTTTGGAAACCTTAAACAGCTTGCTTGTGGATGCCATTAGACAAGTACCAAGATATGCACAATTCCTCAAAGAGCTATACCCCACCAAGAATGATGAAATAATACGTGTGGGGGATAAGGCATTGGCTGTTTTGCAAAGAAAACTTCCTCCAAAACGCAAAAATCCGAGAAGTTTCATGTCTAAGCCAGAAGATCCTAAAAAGCCAAGAAGGGGAATTGGCTAGGCTGAAAACAATCAATCAAGTGCTAATTGGGGGAGGCAGCCTAATTAGTGAAAGCATTGCCAAACTGCCATCCTCAGATTTGCTCTCTTTTTCTTTATCTTTTTCTTATGTTTCTTTGCTAATTGTGTTTAGTGTTTCTAAGTTCATTTAGGCTGCATAAGTTTATTTTGTTTATTAGTTCTTTTCACTTACACATGATTCTTTCATTTGGGATTAATAGCATTACATTAATGACAATGTAAGAATTATGTGTGGGGGGAAGAATTTAGGATTTTATTTAGAGTGTTTTGTTTTTGAGTCTTTTTATGTTGTTTTTCTTTCTGATCCTTGTTTTGAAAATAACTAGATGTAAATATAATTTTTTTAACCCCGGTTAAATGGCGGATAACGGTACTCCGTGATTATTTAAGTCGGTTCCATCAGCTACCCATAAAACTGATATTGTATATAAATTTCTCTTCCAATTTCTCTTTCAATTTTTTTCATTTTTTTTCTTCAGGATGGATGATATTCTCACAAGATTGCAGAAACGATTTCCTCCTTTTCCTCGAAATATTTTACTGAAGCTTTACCAAGTTCGATTTGAAAGATTAAGAATGCTTATGCACAAAGGGATTCCTGAAGACATACGTTGGATAATTGAAGGCAAGGTACGTGAAGATGAATATCTTCCTGTTTTGCATTTACCAGGTACAGGTAGAAGCACTTTTGCAAAGAAGCGACGAGCAAAGCGCATGAGTTCAAACTGTCACAAATGTGCACGATGGACGTGTAACGGAAAATGTCGTTCTATTGGGATTTCGTCCTCTAATCGAGATGATAAAATTGAATTCATTAAGGATGGACTGAGTAAGGAGAATTTGGGTAATATCCAACTTTCTCTTGAGACGCATCCCAGTGGAGACGTACAAAGAGAAATTCTTGATTTATGGCCGCAATTCCAAAGGGAATGGCAACATCTTGGGAATCTGATGTTAAAAGACCCTGTTTGCCAGCTTGTAAGAAAACTGGATGGGAAGCATATCCTCGACTCATAGAAGGCGTTTAAGCCGTTTCTGGACGTAAAACCAGAGGAAGATGTGAGCCACAATCACAACTACAATAAATGACTTCTCAGCTTTTGGTTTGATTTGCAATAACTTTATTTTGGTTTAATTTACGTGTTGTTCGATTTGTGTAATTATTCTCGTTTTTTTTTTATTATTTGTCTTTTACGTTTGATTTTTTCTTCTCTTTTTGATTTTCTTCCTGAAATCACGCAAAAATCTTTTGTTAGGTTAACATTTTCTTCTGACAGGTCAGATACACTTTCGGCGACATTATTACTCGTCTGATTCACTACTCAGTCCTCTATATATTACACCATGTACTCATTCTCTTTCAGGCACTCGAAAAAGAAAAAAAAAATGGAAAGTACTTCGTCCCAACGCATTAAAAAAATTTGTGTCTTTGGAGGTGCTTATCCAGGGAAAAATAACATATTCGCTGATGAAGCCATAAGAGTTGGAGTAATACTTGCCCAACAAAAGATCCAGTTGATTTATGGAGGCGGTAGTACGGGTTTAATGGGAGCAGTCGCTACAGCAGTACACGCCGGAGGAAGTCCAGTTCTAGGAGTCGTGCCAAAACTATTCACAAATTTTTGTGGACCTACCGTGGGTAAGGAAATACAAGTCTGGAGTATCCCTGAACGGATAACAATCATGTACCATTCTGCCGATGCATTCATTGCTTTACCAGGAGGTCTGGGTACATTGGAAGAAATAGCTTGCGTGGTTTCTTGGTCATCTTTGGTCACAAATAAGAAACCCATTGGTTTGCTTAATATTAATGGTTATTTTAGTAATTTGCTTTCATATTTAGATAATGCTGTGGATAATGGATTCATGTTTTCAGAGGCAAGGAGAACCATAATTTCTGCTACAACCATTGAAGATTTACTCAAAAAGCTCCAAGCTTATGAGTATTTATCTGCTACGGTTGTTTCGCAAACGCTCGGAAAAAGAAAAAGAGATATGGACGAGCAAGGAGTGGATTGCACTTTGTCTTTGTGACATTATCTAACATTTTGTTTGTTGTGTCTCAGTTATAATAAGTGGTTAGCAACCTCTGCAGGTAATATCTCCTAAATCCTACCTTTAAAATTTGACATTGGGGACAATGTCATATTTTAGTATGGGGTAAGGGACATATTTTGCTAATTTAAAAAAAAAAAAAATTTGTTGTGTTTTAAGCCATTTAGAAGTATTCATTCTGAACAAGGTCTGAGTAAGGGAGACTTGAGACATACCTTGTCAGTTTGATTTCTTCTTTTCAAAAAAAAAAAAAAGTTTGTTGTGTTTTAAGCAATTTAGAAGTATTCATTCTGAACAAGGTCTGAGTAAGGGAGACTTGAGACATACCTTGTCAGTTTGATTTTAATCTTTTTATGTTTACTTGTTAATTTTTGTTTAGTATTTTAGGATTATTTAAGTTGCATAAGTTTGTTTTGTTTTGAGTCTTAGTTGTTCCTATTCTTATGTTATTAGTTCTTTTCTCCTACACATGATTCTTTCATTTGGGTTAATAGACTTACATTGAGGACAATGTAAGAATTAAGTGTGGGGGGAATGATTTAGGATTTCTTTTATTTTTGTCTACTATTTTTTTTTATGAGTCTTTATTATTATTATTATTATTTTTTAGTGTGTTTTAGTTCCTTTTTAATACAATGATGAGATATGAATTGCATAAGTCTAAAACAGATTTATTAGTGGGAAGATTTTCATGAGAATTGAGCTTGATGTCAACCTTTTTATGAGCCAATGTTAATATGATATGTTGATTGAGAAAGAAGCATGTTTAGACTTAATCTGACTTGTATAATCATCCTTGTGAGTTTTTGAGCCTATAATGATTGATGCATTATACAAATCAATCTAATTTCTTTCTTGAGTGCTCTTATGATTACATGATTCTCTAGAACTTGCTTTAAACCGTTTGAGACTATATTGATACATGTGACAACATGAATATGATAGAGGCATTAGGATTATAACCAGAGCCAAACAGCCATCCATTATTAATGTTCTAAGAGAACATCCCCACTAGTGAGCCAATTTGAGCCTACATTAAATATGCTGTTTTATTGGTAACCACAACTTACACCTAGCCTAAATATACTTATATCCTTACCCTTGTTCTAAAGATGGATTATATATTTTGAGACATATTGCAAAAAACAAGGGATATTTTTAGTTGAAAATTTGGGTTAGAAACAAGAAATAAGTGTGGGGGGAAAAGAAAAGAAAAGTCAAGAGAAAAAGAAATGGAATACTGGCAAATACATTCCTAAGTAAAAAATATGAATCATCTCTTGAATTTGTGGAAAAAGAAAAAGATGTTACAAAGTTGTTTAGAATGAAGAAAAGGCCCAACATGAATATTCGGCCTAGGTGACTATGTACCTGTAAAGAGTTTTGAGAAGTTTCTTTGTATGATCTTATTATGTCTCTAAACTTTATGAACTCTTTGGAGCGTTTGTGATATCTTTATCCTTTTGTTATTCAACCACATTACAAACCCCTTGGCCCCATTACAACCTTGATTAAAGACCTCTTGATTCATGAAGTTGTATGATCTAAATAGTGGAGAATAGGTGGACAAGCAAGAATATGGTAGAACTGTTTTCATGAGATTGATTGAGTGTAAACACTTCACCACTACTTTAAAGAGTGAAAATCATGAGGGTATATCATGTGAGAAGTTGAGATTAAATTTGAACATGCACTATTTTGATTGAGATATGTTATGTTAATATTGGCTTAACTCAAACAATTTACATTCAAGCATGAATTTTTGTGAAATTCTTTAAGCTATTGATTAGTTTATAAGACTTGTTCAAAGATTGTCTCTAATTTGTATTGAAAGGATTAGGAGTAAATATTTTTAGTATATGTAGTTTATTTATATTTTAGTTTTTCAATGTTTGTGGGTATCGTTCTAGTAAACCCTCACGAGACTAAACTCGTCCACTAGGGACACCTAGGGGTTTAAAGGCTTGTGTCACATGCTAAGTGCCACCGTGATTTCCTACGAAAGTGGATTAGATTAGATTTTCTTGTTTTATTTTTATTGAGTCGTTGCTAGGGACTAGCAACAATCTAAGTGTGGGGGTGTGATAACTCGTATAATTATATAGTTTTTAGTTATGTTTTATTATTGTTTTGGGTCAAATACGAGTTATTATTGTTTAGTCTAATTGTGTTTATGATCTTTTATATTTTTATGTAATTTGGTGTTTTTCACAAGTTTCTTTGAGTGATTTCAGATTACTAGAATTAAGGGCAAATCCAGTTCAGTTCCAGTTCCGACACCTTTTGCCATATCAGCTATATATC
The DNA here is from genome assembly GCA_030761205.1 of Fremontodendron californicum. NCBI lineage: Eukaryota > Viridiplantae > Streptophyta > Magnoliopsida > Malvales > Malvaceae > Fremontodendron > Fremontodendron californicum. The sequence goes on along the minus strand of JAULJL010000020.1, from coordinate 19,088,845 downwards.
GCGTTTCACTAAAGAAATAAGGCTGAAATTGTAACCATGCAAAGTTAAGAGGCATATCTATCTTTTTCATGTTTTACACTTCTTGAAACGGAGTCGTTTTCCCTAGCGAAATCAACCATCAAGTTGGCTGATGTGCAATGACGTCTGTCCTGAGCAGTTTTCGCATTTTGACCATATCGTCCGATACACATCAGAAAATGAGCTGATTCCAACGGCTATGGATCACTAACTGATAGGGGAACATTTGTCTAGAAGACCATGTGATCAGATAAAGCCTCCAATATTGAAGAAATCGACCATCAAGTTGGCTTATGTGCAATGACGTCTGTGCTGACCTGTTTTCGTATTTTGCCCATATCTTCTTCTCCACATCAGAAAATGAGCTGATTCCAACGGCTATGAATCAGTAACTCATAGGGGAACATTTTTCTAGAAGACCATGTGATCAGATCAGGCCTCCAAGATTGACAAAATCGACCATCAAGTTGGCTGATCAAAATGGTCATACAATATGACGAAAATTGTTAGAAAAATGCACCCACCTATTATACCTACCTTTGAAATTTGTAAAGCTTGTCTCTTGTCATTTAGCCCTCCAAAATGTGTATAAATAGAGGGCCTTGGATGATTGTAGAGGATCATATTGTACATTGGTAGGATATTAGCCATTGTAATAAAATTCTCTAAGTTTTCTTCTTCTTTCTTTTCTCTAGTTTTCTTTTTCTTTATTTTCTTCTTCTTCTTTCTTTCTTTTATTTCCTTCTTAGATTCTCTTTAATTTTATGTTTATGTTTACAATGCCTATGCTAGGCTAAACTTCTATTTGGTTAAGGGTGATTTCAAATCCCTAGACATGTTTTGTGATTGATTTTCAGATTCTATCTATCATTAATTTTCTATCAAAGTTGCTTATGTTCTTCTACAAGAATTGTTCATGATGTTGTCTTGATTTATTTAGGTGTACAACTAGATAGATCTTGATAATTATCTATTGCTAGTCTAGGAGTCTTGATCCGTGTAATTGTCTTGATTTCCTATTCATAAGTGGCAATTTGTGATTAATGATTATGGTCAAGTTTTCAATAATTGCAAAGTGGAACATAACCTAAGTTGAACAATCCGAGCTTATGTGTTTGTTGCATAGATCAACCTATCTTTCTCATCATAAAGCTGCCATTAAATTGAATTTAGAGAGCTTATTCTAGGTTGTTTAATGGTTAGAGATTAAATAGAGAGCTTGTTCTATTTAACGACAAACTAAGGAAAGATTGGGATAACAGAGCTTGTTGTTATCTACGGTTGTTAACTTTGATAGTTGGTTGATATTGATAGATCTGAAATTGATTCTTAATGATGTCTAGTGGTGGAGAATGAAACCTTAACCATATTTTTCATATTTGATTCTTCTTACTTACTTGTTTTCTTACTTTTCTAGTTTGCTTATTTTTAAAAGTATATTTATTTTTATTGGCTGGTTATACCGCCTAATTTGTATATTAACTTTGTTTTGTTTTTATTGGCTGGTTATACCGCCTAATTTAGTATATATATTTTTATTGGCTGGTTATACCGCCTTGCATCTTATTCTTATTATTTACTTTAGTTTAAATCTGGCTTCAAAAACCCCTTTTCTTTTATTGTTTTCTTTGAACGTAAGTTATAAACTAATAACTCATAGATTAAAACCCAATCCCTGAGGACTCGACCCTTGCTAATCATTATACTTACAATTGATCTTTTTAGTGCAAGGTTAAATAAGATACACTCTTTTGGGTGCATCATTTTCCTTTTATTTCAATTCACAAATGTTATAATGGTAAAATAATGTGATTTTAATCTTCTTTCCTTCCAGTTTCAATTCTATCAAGCAATGGATGAAATCATGAAAACAATAATTTCCTCTCCCTTCATTTTTTAACTTTCCTACCAAGCACACTAATACTATGAAAAAAGAAAATGCTTCCATTCCTTTTACTTTCTTTTCTCCCAATTTTGCTGTCCTCCATTTTTGGATCTTTCTCGAGCCAAAATGTACTTACTTGCAAATTCCCTCACTAAAGAGAGAAGAAAAGCTAGAGCTCTCAATTTGTGTTAATTGGTTGTTGTTAGGTGGTGTTATCCCACATCTGTTAAGTATTTGATTTCCTTTAATCTTATATTAAAGTTGGGCCTCTCCACCTATTACCAATTGGTTTTAGAATGATACTTAATATGGTATCAAAGTTCAGCTTGTGTTCTGTTGTTCTTCCTGCCTAACTCCATGTGAGGTTGACAACCCCAGGTGAGGTTGTTCATGTGTAGGCTCTGTGAGCTACACATTAGAGGAGTGTTAAGTGGTGTTATCCCACATTTGTTAAGTCTTGGGTTTTCCGTGGTCTTGTATTAAAATTGGGCCCCTCCATCTATTACCAATTGGTTTTAGGTTGGACGCTTAACATGGTATCAGAGCCCAGGTTCTGTTTTGTTCTTCTTGCCTAACCCCATGTGATGTTGACGACCCCCGGTGAGGTTGTCCACATGTAGGCCCTGTGAGTTACACGTGAGGGGGAGTGTTAGGTGGTTTTAGCCCACATCTGTTAAGTTTTGGATTTCCTGTGGTGTTATATTAAAGTTAGGTCACTTCATATATTACCAATTGGTTTTAGGTTTGATACTTAATAGTTGTAATCATGTCGTGTCAAGGTAATAGTATAACAAGTAAATCGGTCGACATTGACATTGCTCGATCAATTAATCATGTTAAAGTCTTTGATCTGAATACAACATGTTTATTACACTGGTTACATAATGTGACACTGGTAACACATTTAAATATGATCAACCTGTTTAGACATGACATGATTAATGCATTTAGACACGATTGGCATTTTTGAACACGAATAATAATATTATTTTATGTATTTTAAATATTAATAATTCAATAAATGAGTTAAACATGTTAGATATTTTGATTAATGTGGAAAACTATTAATACAATTAATGAAACATGTATAAACGGGTCATATACAGGTTAGGCAGGTCAGCTTGCATAACATGAATATTTTCGTGTCATAAATGGGTTGACACGATCACATCACTAATACAATTATACAAGATCCAAACCCGCTTACCTTTGTTTTGTGTTTATGTCTTGTTAGCAGAATTGCCGAGTCTAGGAAAAAGATTGAATTATTTGTTTACATATGCATCCAAGTGATTTGTTTTAGTGTCCTCTGACTGGAATATTTACTGATTCTTGATTTTATTCTGTTTCTCTATTCCTTCTCTGAAATTTTATCTACCTGTGACTTTCATTTTTATTTTATTAAATTATTATTGCAAATTCTTTTTTTTTTTAATCCTTTTTGTCATTTCTTGCAACAGATACTACAGGCTCACACTGATGAACTATGGTTCTTGCAATTTTCACATAATGGGAAATACTTAGCTTCATCATCAAATGATCGCTCAGCGATAATTTGGGAGGTATTGCTATTCACTTGGAACATGGATATACCATATAATGTTGATTTTGTTAAGGATAAACTATTACACCTATAGTAATAGATTGATTTACATTTCAACTCTGTTTTTCATACTCTATTACGGACATGAGTTCAGTAATTTTTTATGTACTTTCAATTAAATCTAGTAACATATGATATCTTTTTAGATGCTTATTTCCAATGTTCAATCTTTGGCATCTTTTTTTAATACCTTATGGTTCATTTGTATCTTATATTCTACCCCATCTTTATGTAATTGCTGCCAACATAATAAAATAAGGAAAGATAAAAAGAGATGTGGTTTCTTGGAGATTAAACTTAGATTATGTTTCGTTGTTATTTTTGCTACTTGATTTTGTTTCCAAAAGAAAAAAAAAAGTAAAGTGCGTTTGAATATTAAAGTAGATTAGTACTTTTGAAAATTTAAAAATTTGACTTTTGTGCACAACAAACTGCATGATTTTATTTTTTTTATGGATGAATTATGTCTGAATGTGTGGATTATTTTATCCATTTGTTTATTTTAATCAAATATTAATTTTCTTTTTCCTCGTTACTTTTTGTTTCTTTATCAAGTTTATAGAGGTGAAAAGAATAACAAAGAACAAATAACAAAAGCAGCAATCAAATGGAAACTTAGCAAACATGAGTACCCTTAGATGCAACAAAGAAAGAACTCTGATAATTAAAGCTAGTATTTTTTCCCCTTATAGGACCACGGTTGTGCAAGCATTTGGATGTAATGAAATAGAAAATGTTGGAATATGATAAAATAGGCACTTCTTGTGATGATTTAGGCAGGAATTATGGAGTTGATTATAATGGTGTCCGTCAGAATGAAATTAGATAACAGAGGCTTAGAGTATGGTTGTTTTATTTGACTCCAAAATTATCATTTTTTTCATGCTGAAATTGTGAATGTTTTGCATGGTAGTCAGCATGAAAATTGCTAAAAGGAAAATGAGGTAAGAGTTAAGAATCAAGTAAACAAAAAAGAAAAGCTTCAAAGTTGGGATGCATCAAAGTTAGAAGAATGGAGAAAGGTCAAAGCTAATCTTGATAAAATCAATTTGATTTTAAAATATTGTTATAGTCTCATTCCTTATGTTTGATCACAATTTCATCATATGACTTATCAATTTGATACCTGTGTAATAGTATGTCCTCTTTTTTCTTGTATAAAGGTAAGTATTTTTCTCCTCAAAAAATGAAGAAAGAGTGTTCTTTCTGTACTCATTTAATATTGTCTCAGACTATTGAATAATGTTTATAACCCAAGATATTTTTTTTTCTCCTGTACATTTCCACACGTTAGTCTGGTCGAAATGCTTTTCTACTCTTCGTCTTTTCATAGACTTCCTTAGCTTGCTAGTTTTAGTAATGGAAGGCATAACTATTTATTTTGAATTATTAAGCCCTCTTGAGGTTTTATTGGTATCCAAATTTAAGAAACTTATGGGAACAGCTCCTCCATCTAACTTCACTAGTCTGTTTAGTAACAATCACTTTTTTATATTCATCCTTAATGCACTTTATTATTTAAATCCACTCTCTTATTTCTTTTCTCGTTTTGGCAAGTTTTTAGTATTGTCAAACACCAGAGACTCTGCCTTTTTTTTTTCAAAATTTTCTACAATTATGCAAGGGTTTTGGTGAAATTAAGACTTTGTGTTGGCTGGAATCTAAATTTTCAAGCATACAAGGGTTGTATTAATGTGTGACAATGCTCATATAACTGTGAATCAACTATCTTTTTGCTTCTCAAAAGCCTAGCAATCAGTCTATTTTCTCATTCTAATATCTTGATTTATTGTAGGTTGATGCAAATGGAGTATCTTTAAAACATAAACTCTCTGGTCACCAGAAACCTATCTCTTCTATTTCATGGAGTTCTGATGACCATCAGCTTCTCACATGTGGTGCAGAGGAGGTTGTAAGGCGCTGGGATGTCTCTTCTGGTGAATGCCTCTATGTTTATGAAAAAGCTGGTCTTCGCATGGTTTCATGTGGATTCCAGATGGCAAATGGATATTTTCTGGTGTTAATGATAAGAGTATCTGCATGTGGGAATTGGATGGGAAAGAGCTAGAGTGCTGGAAAAAGCAACGCACTCTAAAAATTTCTGATTTGGAAATAACAATTGATGGAAAGCAGATTATAAGTATATGTAGGGAAAAAGCAATATTATTACTTGCAGGGAAGCAAAAGTTGAGAGATTTATTGAAGAGGATCAAACAATAACTTCGTTCTCATTATCAAAAGACAATAGATTCTTACTGGTAAATCTTTTAAACCAAGAAATCCATCTATGGAATATTGAAGGTGATCTGAAGCTTGTTTCTAAATTTAGAGGCCATAAACGCACCCGCTTCATCATTAGGTCTTGTTTTGGTGGACTTGAGCAAGCTTTTATTGCTAGCGGTAGTGAGGACTCACTGGTATGGACTTTAAATTTGTTCTATATCAATCTGTAGCAGTATGTTAGCCTATGCTTCAATTCATATGGAAAACAGTAGTCTCATAATATGGTTGCCAATGCCATGTGTTGACTTGTATTATATACAGGATCCATGTCTGCGTAGATGTGTAATTTGAGTGAGATTGTAGTGTAAATAAGAGACTGAAATTTTATGGCTACTAGATCCAAGCAAGTATAGATAATTTTTGCTTTATCAGTGAAAGTCACATTGCTTTTCATGTTCATCAGTCATGCGCAGTCATATGCTTGCATAGGTGATATTATCTTGTAGATCTGAGCCACTGATTTTCTTCTGTCATTTGTTTTCACAATACTTCCCCTGTCAAGCAGTTGATTAATGTATTTTTTCGTCATCCTTCACCTTAATAGTTATTTACTTCTCTATAATGTCTTTTATCTCACAGAAAATGCTGTAAGATATTTATTTGTCACTGATGGGCTCAACATCTATCAGCCATGCATGTGTTAACATAAACATTTGCTATCTGCAACAGTAGTATACCTAGACCTGACAATTCATATATCCGTGTCATGTTCATGTATTTTGTCATGTCAAAATCCTGTTTAAGGTATTTTATATTTATATAAAGGGTTAATATGTAAATTAGCCCCTGTACTTTATGCCTTTTGTCCGTTTGGTACCTGAAGAATTTTTGTCACTTTGGTACTCCAACTATGCTGCCGTCTATTAGTTTACCCCAAGAGCTAACTCCGTTAAAAAAAGCTGACTTGTCTTTTAAAGCCAATTAGATGCGGACATATGGCCGAATAATCCATGTCACTATCTGAGGAAAAGCCACATCATCCTTCATTTTAATAAGCCATATAATTATAAAACGAAATTAAAAAAAAATTGTAAATTTGAAAAGTTACATTTCAGAAGAGGAAAAAAATTGAGGGTTTAGGTTATTTCCTTTGAAATAGAAAAACAAAAGTCGATCCTCTGAAATTATTTTAGAATTCATTCACTGAATTGGAGAACAAAAGTTTATTGTTTTGTTCTTGTTTTTCATTCTTGGCTAAGGATCGATCGAAAGCAAAGGATCGATCGAAGCAAGTAGCTGTCGGAATACGAAGGGTTAACGATTGAAGCAAAAAATTTGATTCTTGTTTTTGATTCTTGGCTAACGACAGATCGATCAAAGGGTAAGCATTTTGGGTTTAAAAATGTCTTCTTAATGATTTTAGGGTTTGTTTTTGGTATTTCTTGCTGAGTGAAATAGATTGATTTAAAATATTTTCTTTGAATTCATTGTTTTGTGCAGCTTTGGTGAGAACTTCTGGGCAGTGAGTCCTTCGAATATTCAACCTAAGCAGAGAAATAATAAAAATAAGAGGTTTGTGTCATGTTCTAGTCAAACCCTTATCAAAACCGAATATTCTTGTCATGTTGCTTTATGTCATGTGATGTTGTATTATAATAAAGGAACACAGATTTATTATATTTATGTTTGTTTTAGTTGCATAATATATTATGGCAGACAAGGGTAATCTTTTGGCTTTTGCTTTTTGGATGTTGTGTTGATACTGTGAAGAGTTGTCTGCTTTTGGGTCCATGTCTGCTTTATTGCATCAATACTACTAGGATCGAGTAATATATTAATTTTTTAAAACTTTTGGTGCAGTATACTGTTATGGCTTGGCTTAAGCATGAATTATGTATGCATTTGGGTGGAAACTTTGTCAAAAATCCAAATTTATTATATGTGGGTGGGAATATGATTGAATGGGCTATTGATGCTGATTTTTTGTCTTATGGAATGTTGACTGAAATGGTTGAAGAGGCTGGTTATGCTGCTGTAAAGTGGTTTTCCTATCTTGAACCAGGGTATGAGTTAGAGAATGGTCTAAGAGTAGTGTATGATAATGCTTCTTTTATATCTATGATACAACATATATCATCTGTAGGGAAGTTAGATGTTTATGTGGAACATGAAGTTAGCACAGCAGAAGTTTTAGAATTTATCCCATTACTTTCAAATGGGCCACATAGGGAAGGTGCTAGGGATGTGGAAATGAATAAGGAAGGTGGTGCATCAACTGTTGGGGGGCCAAGCAGTACTGTTATAAATGATGCATCAACTGTGAGTGGTCCTACAACTACTCCAATAAACAATGATAATGTGGATGGGTCCCATGGTTGCAATAATGATGAAAGAGGTGATACTGTCGAGGTTGACTCAGATAGTAGTGATGAGGAAGAGCTTTTGGAGGAGGATAAGTGGATTTCAGATAAGGAAGATGAGGAGATAAGTGAAATAAGGGTACAATATAAAGAATTTAGTAAGAAAAAAAAAACATTAAGTTCAGTTGTACTAATATCCCAGCGGAGCCAGATCTTCAAGGACTTCAAAATGAAATAAAAAAGAAGAAGATAGCTGCAAATAAAGTAGAAGCTAGAGTTACAGAGGACAACAGGGGAGGTGAATCTAGTGGAGGTGAGACTGAGTACTTATATTCGTCTGATAATGCTAGTTATGTGGAAATGAATAAGGAAGGTGGTGCATCAACTGTTGGGGGGCCAAGCAGTACTGTTATAAATGATGCATCAACTGTGAGTGGTCCTACAACTACTCCAATAACAATGATAATGTGGATGGGTCCCATGGTTGCAATAATGATGAAAGAGGTGATACTGTCGAGGTTGACTCAGATAGTAGTGATGAGGAAGAGCTTTTGGAGGAGGATAAGTGGATTTCAGATAAGGAAGATGAGGAGATAAGTGAAATAAGGGTACAATATAAAGAATTTAGTAAGAAAAAGAAAAACATTAAGTTCAGTTGTACTAATATCCCAGCGGAGCCAGATCTTCAAGGACTTCAAAATGAAATAAAAAAGAAGAAGATAGCTGCAAATAAAGTAGAAGCTAGAGTTACAGAGGACAACAGGGGAGGTGAATCTAGTGGAGGTGAGACTGAGTACTTATATTCGTCTGATAATGCTAGTTATGAGAGTGGTGAGGTTGTATGCAAGAAAAGCAAGAAGATTTTCTTTAATCCTTCAGACCCAGTGCCTAGCTTTGAAGTTGGTATGATATTTGAAGGTACAAAGCAATTCAAAGAAGCTTTGGACAAGTATGCTGTAGCTAAGAGATTTGATTTTAAGTATCTTAGGAATGAAAAAAATAGGACAAGAGCTAGATGTAAGGTTAAGGATTGTCCATTCCTCATATTTGCATCAAAGGATACTTCTGATGGGTTCTTCAAGATTAAAACTTTGGTAAGTGAGCATCAATGTTCCATTACTTTTTTGAACTCAAGGGCTAAGTATAGGTTTGTAGGAAAGCATTTTCTTAGTAAGTTGAGAATAATTCCTAAGTTGAAATTGTGTGAGATGCAAAGACTTGCTAAGGAGGAGTTAAATGTGGATATCAATCTAACTGTTTGTAGTAGAGCCAAGAGTTGGGCCATGGAGCAAATTAATGGCAGATTAGTTTGAGTTCAGCAGATTGTATGATTATGCTTTTGCTTTGAGAAATACAGATCCTAGGTGTAACGTGGAGCTTATGGTGGAAAGGCCAACCCCAACAGAAACCCCAAAGTTTAGAAGATTTTATGTTTGTTTTAGTGCCCTTAAGGATGGGTTTAAACAGTTTTGTAGGCCTATTAACCACTTGGATGGTTGTTTTTTGAAGGGACCTTTTAAGGGTGAGCTTTTAGCAGCAGTAGGTCGAGATGCTAATGACCAGATTTATCCTGTTGCATGGGCTGTGGTAGAAGTGGAGAACAAGTACACATGGAGATGGTTTCTTGAGAATGTACAGAGTGATCTTGAGTTGAAGGATGGTGATGGATTCACTCTCATGAGTGACATGCAAAAGGTATTTTTTATGAATGTCTAGCATATTTGTTATCTTTTTTATTTCATTATGCATTTCTTACCAGATGTTTATTTTTTTCATTCAGGGTTTGAGGGATAAGATAACCTTATTGCTACCAAAGGTTGAGCATCGATTTTGTGCAAGACATTATTTTGCTAATTGGAAAGTTGACAATAGAGGCAATGGTTTGCAGGTTCTTTTTTGGGCTTGCTGTAAATCAACAACTGAAGCAGATTTCAAGAAGAAGGCAACTGAACTTGGTGCTTTGAAAAGTTCAGCTTTGGTAAGCATTCTGAACAAAAATCCTAAATATTGGTCAAAGGCTTTCTTCTCTACCAGATGTCATTCTGATGTGCTGGATAACAATTTTTCTGAGGCCTTTAATGCTGCAATTGTAGGAGCAAGGCATATGTCTATTATTTCTATGTTTGAAGAAATTAGGCACTATGTCATGAATAGAATTGTGAAGAACAAAACAAAATGTGATTCTTGGAATAGTTTGTTTTGTCCAAGGATTTGTGAGAGAATAGAAGAAAATAAGGAATTTAGTTCTTACTGTCATGTTAGATGGAATGGTGCAGATGGATATGAGGTACAGTGTTATAGAGATAAATATGTAGTTGATATCCATGCCCACATATGCAATTGTAGGTCATGGGATCTTACTGGGATTCCATGCCCACATGCAGTATGTGTTATACTGTTTAGGCGGGAGAACATTGAAGACTATGTTATAGAAGCTTACAAGAAAGACCAGTATGTGAAGTTGTATAATTCTGTGCTACCACCAGTACTAGGTGATAAATTTTGGCCACATACAAAAATGGGTTCGATTGATCCCCTAATTGATAGGAAAATGCCTGGTAGGCCTAAAAAAAGAGATTGAGAGAGAAGGGTGAGGCCAGTGGGACACACTTGTCAAGAAGAGGAAGGAGAATGAGGTGTCAAAAGTGTTTTCACCTTAGGCATAACTCTCGAAAGTGTCCAAACAAGAATGATGAAAATGTAAGTTCTGCTTATGAATTTTTTGTTTTTATTTGCATATAAAGTACTGCCTCTAATTCTGTTATTGATCACATGTTTTTCCAGATGAGAGCCAATGAAGTTGACCATCAAACTCCTACGAATACTGAATATTGTACAGATGGACCTAGTACAAGGGGGCGAGGAAAAGGTGCAAAGGGTAGAGGTTCAGTAGGAAGAGGTTCATAGGGTAGAGGTTCAGTAGGAAGAGGTTCAAGGGGCAGAGGTTCAGTAGGAAGAGGTTCAAGGGGCAAAGGTTCTACAAGAAGAGGTTCAAGGGGTAGAGGTTCTGCAGGAAGAGGCTCAACAGTCCAGCCAGGTCCAACACAACTAGCTGCAACAGCAAGAAGACCAGCAGCAGCCAGAAGTGTTCAAGTGGAAGCTACTACTTCAACAGCCCAACCAGGTCCAACACAAGTATCTGCAGCTACAAGAAGACCAGCTGCAACCAGAACTATTCCAGTGAAAGCTACTGCTTCAACAGCCCAACCAGATCCAACACAAGAAACTGCAGCTACAACAAGACCAGCAGCAACAAGGAGACAACCACCAAATAACAAAGGCAAACAACAATTGGAAGAACTTCCAAATCCAGGGAAAGGCAAAGAAAAAATTGATGGTAAATTTGGTGTTGTTGGACCAAGGGGGAAGAAAATAATGCAAGGGCTTGGGATCTACATTAATGAGAAGACAAATTTGTAAATACTAAATGTAAGTGGTACACATGTTATTACTAAGTTTCTAATTTATGAGGCATTGAATTGTTGTTTTTTTATTTACAGCCTAGTTTTAGAGGCCAACAGTTGATTTTCATCCCTGAAACAACTACCAAATCAGCAAACACTATCTCTACCTTTGGCAGTCATCAACCAGGAAGTGCAACCAGTGTTCAAATGGAAGAAGGTGAATACGAACGTAATGGATTTTTCAAGGTATGTGATTAACTGGTTATATATTGTTTAATCCCTTCATATTAGCTACGTAAACGATGGGTTCTAATATAATTTTTCGGCTGTTAATAGGATCTAAAAGACGAATTGTTGGGAACAAAAAGGAAAGGACAAGATATAGATGATATATTTCATTCTCAAGAAAGCACGTGTGATAGCAATACTAAAAGCAAAGCAAATATCCCAAAGTCAAAGATTCCGAACATCTGGAAGTAGAGTTGAAGAGCAGAAGCTGTTTTTTGCTGTTATGAAAAAACTAGTTCATATTACATCTTCATTTTGGATCTTATATTTTGGATGTAATATATAACATGTTTAATATGAAAACTTCAGTTTGGATACTATATTCTCGATGTAATGTGAGTTTGGATGTTGACTCTTAAACATTGTATTCCTTTTTCTATTAATGAAACATATGGTTATGATCTTTTTCAATAGGGATCTATCCTTTTCAATATATAAGCAGAAAGATGCTAAGCAGGAAGATGTTGAATACATTACCCTTGTACATAAATTTTGTCAATTTTATACAGACATGCACTTGTTTCTAAACTACCTATAAACTACATAATACACTAAGAACATGATCCACGAAACCAACAAAGCAACCTTATACAAAAATAACTCATTTCTACTATTTTCCACCAATCCTTTGTATGTTTTCATCTTCTCTTTCTCAGTTTTAACCTTGCTCACCAGCCTATTCACTTCATCAATGTTGACAAATTTCTTCAATTATGTATTCTCAATCCTCAACTCTTTGTTTTCTGACAATAAGCTATTATTCTGACTGATTAGATCATCATTTACATATCTGCAATGAACCTCTCGACTGTGGTCATCACCAACTCTTTCAAACCACTCAAAAAAACTACACCCACCAGTCTGCAACAAAGATTGATACACCAAATCAGCATTGAATTTTGCTACAACTACATAGCCAACAACATTAAACTTATTCAAAGAGATTACACAAATCCATTATTTTCTTACACACCTCTTTGTACTGTGGGCAGCCATAAAATTTTTTCCCTTTGTTCCATGGAGTTGTCGAGGTGCAAAGTGGAGCCTTCAATCCACAATGACAAAAAATATTCTTTCAATGAGGAGTTGATTTCGAGCTGCTAAAAGACTTCTTTTCTGACATTTTTTGGTGATCTCAACCTTCAAAGCAAAGAACCAACAAAGAATGACTAAGCACCTAAGAACCAAGAATAAAGCAAAAAAACCCAGTAAGAATCAAATACAAAGCTGCAACTAGGAATCAAAAACCAACATGAATAAAATTGCTAATTTCAGTGAAACATTGTTTTGACTGATTTTTTTTTCTATTTCAAAGGAGTAAGAATCAAATACAAAGCCGCAACTAGGAATCAAAAACCAACATGAATAAAATTGCTGATTTCAGTGAAACATTGTTTCGACTGATTTTTTCTCTATTTCAGAGGAAGTAATCTAATTTCTATAACCCTAAACCCCCAATTTGTTTCCTCTTCCGAAAATTAACTTTTCTAATTTACAATGAATTCAAAGAAAATATTTTCAATCAGTCTATTTCACTCAGCAAGAAATACCAAAAACAAACCCTAAAATCATTAAGAAGATATTTTAAAACCCAAAATGCTTACCTTTTGATCGATCTGTCGTTAGCCAAGAATCAAAAACAAGAATCAAAATTTTTGCTTCAATCGTTAACCCTTCGTATTCCGACAGCTACTTGCTTCGATCGATCCTTAGCCAAGAATGAAAAACAAGAACAAAACAATAAACTATTGTTCTCCAATTCAGCGAATGAATTCTAAAACAATTTTAGAGGATCGACTTTTGTTTTTCTATTTCAAAGGAAATAACCTAAACCCCCAATTTTTTTCCTCTTCCAAAATGTAACTTTTCAAATTTACAATATATTTTTTTTAATTTCGTTTTATAATTATGTGGCTTATTAAAATGAAGGATGATGTGGCTTTTCCTCAGATAGTGACATGGATTATTCGGCCATATGTCCGCATCTAATTGGTTTTAAAAGACAAGTCAGCTTTTTTTTTTTTAACGGAATTAGCTCTTGGGGTAAACTTATAGACGGTAGCATAGTTGGAGTACCAAAGTGACAAAAAAAAATTTCAGGTACCAAACGGACAAAAGGCATAAAGTACAGGGGCCAATTTACATATTAACCCTTATATAAATTTTGATACGTTAATAATTCGTATTATATAGATTTTGAGACATTTGTGTATTCGTGTCGTGTTATTTTTTCGTGTCGTGTTTTGGTTATTTTTTCCGTGTAGTGTCCAATATTGCTAGGTCTAAGTATACCCATGGGTGACCTTGCAGATTTTGGCCAAATTAATGGGAACTTTTGGCTGCCTGGACTTAGTGCCTAACCAAAAGTCCAGAAAAATGGATCTTGGTTGATTCCTAGATGTTTATGGCTTCATCAGTGGATTATAGTCTGTTTCTGTCACAAGTGCTGAAATACTAGTTAAATAATGTGACATTATACATACATTTTGTAAATGTAACTTTACAAGGAATTTGATTTATTTCTGAAGTTCAAGTGACTGAAATTTAATTTTCTTTTTACTATATGTTTAGGTCTATTATGGCATAGGGGCACGGGGAGCTTATAGAGGCATTACAAGGTCATTCTGGAGCTGTTAATTGTGTGAGCTGGAATCCAGCAAACCCTCACATGTTGGCATCAGCTAGTGATGATCGTACAATTCGGATATGGGGCTTGAATAATCTAAGTGCAAAGCAGAAAGACACTCACAGTAATGGCATCCATTATTGCAATGGAGGAAGCTGAGAATGAATGGCATGGAATCTCCAATCATTGATACCTGATATAATTGGCTTCATGTAAATACTTCACCTTGTTGAAATCTGACATTCATATCAAAAAAGATTGTGAACAATGCATCAACTTTCTGATAATAATTAAATTTGCTATTTCTCTTTTTAACATTTAATTTATTCGATTACAGTTTATGGTGAAAATTTGGAGCTTCCTTGTTCATCACTACCTGTGTGCATATGTTTTTCTGATGTTAACTTGCATTCTCATGGAGTATTACTATCAAAGGATCTAAGTAGACAGAAAAATTGACTCAGGCTCTGTGTATTGATGGATCATGCCAATGCAGTAGGTGCCCTGATATGTGTAATGGTGTATATGACACCTGAAGGAGAAAGGAGGAAGCTCTGATCTGTGAATTCTCTCTGTGGATTCTCGCCAAGGTGGAGATTGTTGGAATATGGCTTGAATATGGCTCAAAGTCACCATAGGTGGCTTAGCACCAATAATGGAGCTACCACTTGCACCACCAATAATGGAAGCTACCACTTGCAAATGGATGGTGGCTATGGTGGCTACCACTTACAATGTGTTCACACCAAGATAGGTGGTGGATGGTGGCTGCCACTTGATGTATGTTCACACCTTGATATTATAGCTATAAATAGCCATGTAGAGTAAGAGAGAAAAAGAGTATTCGCTTCCGCACAACAATCTCTCCATTCTACAGGTCTGAAAACAAGGACTTTTTTTGGATCCTCAAAGTTTTCAAATATCTAAAGATAATTTCTCAACATTTTCTTGGATGGATGGAGAACCCATCATATATATATACGATTCATGCCACTTCTTTCGTTCATGGCTCTTGCAAAGTGGGAAATGCTATATATATATATATATCGTGTTTATCGCGGCTGTTGATGTAACATATACTATCAAGATCAATTACAATGAATATTGATAACGAAAAAAATTGAAACTACAACATTGCGACGGCCATTATTTGAGTCCCTATCTGAGATGGTTTAGATTTCTAGGAGAGAGATGTAGAGAGATATAAGGAGTAATAATAACAGAAGGGTTCCTCATCAATTATATGCCAAGAAATATTCAGATATCCACAAATTTACTCAAAAAGACAAAAATAGAAAAGAGAAGCTTTGGAGGGGAGTAGCTGATAGATAAACTCAAATCCAACATCATAACTTCTAAGAAGACATACATAAAATCTGTCTTAATAAAAGTTTTTTAAGCAACACTGAAGGAACTTGCAGCGCTCTCCACAAACTTTCTAGCTCCCTTAAACCACCTCTTGTCTCCAGCTTGTGCCTTGCAAATGTAAAGCTTACCATCCTTTACAGTGGCTGAAATGAGTTGGTGCTTCCCACCTTCATCTCCATCAGCAGTTCTTGTCAATACCGACAAGAAGTAGTACTGTTTCCCGTCAACCACAGCACTTGAACTGTCCAATATGTTTGCGGTTGCCACAGCACCGGAGTCAAAACCACCCTGACAATTTCAAGTATATATAAAAATTTGCTTGTAATTGGAAAAAAAGAAGACAGGAAATGAGGGATACAAAAAATAAAGTCTATGATGAGGTAATGGTTCACAAAAACTGCTATAACTATGTTTCGCTTTTGGTACTTAAGACTGTCACGAATTGAATCCAGAAGCTGGAATTAAGAGATCAACATTCTACCAACAGATCACATGGTATAACAATGTTAAGTGTCCACTTCTCAAACGATTTGGAAATTGCATACATGACTAAATTATGCCTTTTCCTTTATTTTTCTCTATGTTAGTGAATTACCTCGGAATCAGTTTTACCAAAGTATGCTTGTTTTCCAAGCAGATAGTCCACCTGCAAAGATCGAATGAGAAGCAAAATTAATCAGAAAACATTAAATTCGTAAATTCTTCAAATATTTATCCTTGGAATTCTTGAAAGGTCCGATTATGGATACATACGTTTGAGAGGAATTCCTCAGGGGAACCGTAGTCAGTTATGGACTTTTTGTCAGTTGGAGTGACCATGACAGAAACATTGCTGGTTGTGTCAAAGTTGTCCTCGTATCTGAGGACTTGACCTGGGTACTCAACCTCTTTGCTTGGGTTCCATTTTGCCGGTATTAACAACTTGAATCCATCCCCATTGTATGGTAAGAAGTCTGTGTTTGTTTTTGGCTTACCAAATACATTTGCTGCATGCAATCAACCACAATTTTAAGTCATTATTATATCGAAAATGTGATGATCTATATCTCAATTCTCCCTATTTCATTTCCCAAAACATCATTATCCTAATAGAGCAAATGAGGCCTGAAAGGCTGCTGACATTGCCTTATTAGTTATTAATACGATTGGAATAGGGATGATGACCTCTAAAGCAACATAATTCACACAGATTATCTTATGAAGATTTCTGCAGCAAAGCATACCCTCTGAAAACAATCATGATCTGGTTGTCTTCTCAGTGCAAAAAAATTCAGATTAAAATGGCATTTTTCCCAAAAAAATCATGAAAGAATATAAATTCAAAATCAATCGAATAATCTTTATTTAATTGCATGCTAGTGAAGACAAATACACAAAGTAATATGCATAGCAGTTATAGAGTATGGCATCCACATTTGTAATACACATTATTTTTTGTGATATGATATTAAACAAATATAATAATACAAGGAGAAGAGAAAGGAAGTTACCAGCTTCACCATAGGCAGCATCAGCAGGAGAAACCTTAGAGCCAACAGCTGCGGCACCAATGAGCACAGTGAGAGCCAACCTACGGGAGACAAGGCTTCCATCATCCTCTTGGACCGCCTGCTTCTGAGCCTTGCACACTAGCTGGTTTGGCTTGATGTTTGCAACTAGGCGCTGTGATGATGTTGATGATCTGCTTGCGGTGGTGAGTGCATGGTGGTGCAAGAAGCATGCGGTGGAGGCCATGTTAGCTGCTTCTTTCCTTATTTTACACTTAGAAACTATTATTTTAGCTTAGTTTTGTTTTGTGTATAAAACTAACAGAAAAATGAGTGTGGGACGTATAGGTTTTCTGATATGTGAAGGGAATTGGCTTGTGGGTTTGGATAATGGATGATGAAGGAGGATTAGATTTTGGATCTGGGATAAGGTTCTTGAGGCTCTTATTGGTGCCATGTGGCTTGAGTTACTCTTTGCTAAGTCCATGTCGGATTTCATTTTGGATTTAGGGGAGTGGATGACTGGACTTGAAGGGTTGACAATGGCACTCCCATGGGCAAAACAACATGTTTCAAGAACTATCATGATCTACATTCTCAATTTAACAAGAAAACCAAAAATGAATTATTAAAAAATTGGGAGCACTGAGTAGTCGGAGAGATGAAAGTCGCTTAAAATAACATTATACTTTGACAATATTACAAGCAAATTTATCATAAATTGAAAAAATCGAATTATGAAATCAAAGTGTTCCAAGAAATACTTAATAGATATTCTTGCACTAATTAGATACACGTTACATACACATTGCGAGATCTTCTATACATTGATCAAACATCACGCAAAGTTGGATTAATGGTGTTAAAAGTCTGGGTTATGAATGTGGTCTGATTGGACATGCTGATACAGAGTGCACACTCATAGATCATGAACCGAACGGGACAGTGACAACCAGGCAATATGGGGACTGGATGAGAGCATCACCAATGAAGAAAAACTTTAATTTTTTTGTTCAGGAAACACCTCGGCATGCTCAGGCAACCAATCGACTTGTATCCAGAGGACAGAGTAGTATGGTCAAGGAGATCTCCAAGGAAGACATGCACCGACCGGAAAACCAGAATAAGCCCAGTAGCAGTGACCCTGTGACTCGAAAACTCAATCTGCCACCATTTCAGGAAGTTGATCCCGTAATCCTAAGAAGTCAACATAAAAGTTTGGAAAGAGGGAGAGTTGACCAGGATTGCGGAATTAAAGATGGGATAGATAGGAGTGGAAATCAAGGAGATATAAGGATTACCAATCAAGAAATTCAAAATTAACAGTTTTAAGGGATGAGACTGTAAATTAGAAGCTGGCAAATCAAGAGAAATCTACTAACCCTGATCCTGAGGGAATTAAGGTAATTAATCTGATTGACATTATCAGTACAGCAGTGGGGCCTAAATAGAATCATGCAGAAAAATCAAGAATCTTGCCCATTATGATTCAACCCCAAGAGACTATTGGCAATGCAAAATGGAAGCGTAAAGCGAGAACTGCAGGCCAACAAGCCACACCATCAGAACCTATATCGGGGAAGAGGAACTTTGATACTACAGCACCTAATAAAGATACAAATGAGGAAGATAGCAGAGAATTTAAAAGCAGGAAGATTGAGTACAGTGGGGAAGGGTCAAAGATTGAATCGGCGAAGGCTGAATTTTAACCCTACCGAGAACAATGAGATGCATAGCATGGAACTGTCGGGAGCTTGGGAACCCGCGAACAGTTCGATGTCTTCGGCAATTGTTGAAGAAGGAAGATCCCCATGTAGTTTTTTTCAGCGAAACAAAACTACATGTAAAAAATTGGACAAAATTAAAAGAACGTATGGGATGAAGGGAGTAGGGGAGAGCTGGCTATGCTATGGAAAGAAGGTACGGAGCTTAATCTACTGAGTTACTCGAAGAATCACATAGATATGGAAGTCATAGGAGAACAAGGCTTGTAAAACTGAAGAGTAACTGGGTTTTATGGAGAACCGGAAACTCAACACCGCATAGAATCATGGAATCTTCTCAGACATCTAGAATCTTAGTCTACTAATGCTTGGCTATGTCTAGGGGATTTTAACGAACTAATGTGGTCTCATGAGAAAACAGTGGGCTCAGAAGGTAGGTTCAGATGGAAGACTTTAGAGCAGCTTTAGAGAACAGTGGACTGGACGATTTGGGTTTCACTGGGAGATGGTATACGTGGGAAAGAGGCAGGTCTGCAAATAATTATATCAGAGAAAGGCTGGATCTTAGGGTGGCTAATAAAGAATGGTGGGATATTTTTCCATTGTACAAAGTTCAACATCTAACCTCGTCATGTTCTGATCATTGCCCAATCTCAGCGGATACGAAAAGGAGGCAGGTAAAAAGGACAGATTACAAAAAGAGAATAAGGACACAATTTGAATCAATGTGGGTGAAGGAAGAAAAGTGTGCAAAAATTGTTAGTAAAGCCTGGGACAACAATGTTGGGAGTCATGTTACACAGAAAATTAAAGCAACAAGTGAAGACTAAGGCACTGGCATAGAAAACACTTCTAGAGTAGACAGCGGACCATTGAGAACTTAACTGCTGAGTTGGAATTGCTGGAATCGCTTCCACCGACAGATGACAACTTATCCAAAACCATACAAAAATGGGAGACACTCAACCTAGAACTTGAAAAAGAGGAAGGGTACTGGGCACAAAGGGCTCGAGTTAATTGGCTTCGAGAGGGAGATTGTAACACGGGATTCTTTCATGCTAAAGCCACACAAAGAAGACGGGTCAATACAATAAAGGGGCTAGAAAATATGGATGGGGTTTGGTGTGAAAAAGAAGTTCAAGAAATAGCCCCTAGTTATTTTAAAACACTCTTCCAATCCCAGGGTATCAAAAGTTGCGAAGACATTCTTAAAGGGGTGAATCACCATGTCACAGATGAGATGAATGACTACCTTTCATCGGTTTTCACAGCTGAGGAGATCACTCATGCCATCAAACAGATGCACCCAACCAAAGCACCAGGACCCGACGATATGCCTGCTATTTTTTACCAAAAACACTGGCATATTATAGGACCGGATATCATTTCATTTTGTCTTTCTTTTCTTAATGGTCAGGGTAGGATAAACAGTGTTAATCAAACACATATTGTGTTGATCCCTAAGAAAAAAGACCCCAAACACATTTCCAATTTTAGACCCATTAGCCTTTGTCATGTGTGCTATAAAATTATTGCTAAAGTCCTAGCAAATAGGTTGAAAAGAGTCCTACCTGAGTGTATAGACGAGACCCAAAGTGCTTTTGTTCCAGGTCGAATTATTACGGATAATGTCTGGGTAGCCTATGAAATGTTGCATACACTCAAAAATAGGAAGAAAGGTTGGGGTAGTTACTTTGCACTCAAACTAGACATGAGCAAAGCTTATGATCGGATAGAATGGCACTTCATTAGGAGTATGATGGAACAAATGAGGTTTAATTTGAGATGGATCTCTATCATTATGGATTGTATTACTTCTGTTACATATTCAGTTATTGTTAATGGTACTATCACTAACAAATTCTGGCCAAAAAGAGGACCTTCAACAAGGAGACCCTCTATCTCCATATTTGTTATTAATTTGCAGTGCAGGATTTTCAGCGTTTCTAAACAAGGCAAAAAGCGAGGGAACAATTCAGGGTATCCAAGGGAGCTGTAATGGACCCAGAGTCACCTATTTTTTTGCGGATGACAGCTTACTCTTTGCAAGGGCAAATGCAAGCGAAAGCAAAAAGGTGAAGTTTATTGTAGAGAAATATGAAGAAGGCTCGGGCCAGTAGATTAATTATGAAAAATATGCACTGTTCTTTAGCAGTAATACTGATGATAGATAGAAGGAACTAATACAACATTGTTTTGGGGTCCAGACAACAACAAAATCTAGATAAATATTTGGGCCTTCCTACGATTGTGGGTCGAGGGCAAAAGAGGGCATTCAGGGATCTTAAGGAATGAATGAAAGCTAAACTAAACGGGTGGAGCAATAGATGTTTGTCATAAGGTGGGAAAGAAGTGTTTATTAAGTCAGTGCTTCAAGCAATCCTAGCCTATGCCATGAACTGCTTCAAGCTCCCAAAGTCTTTGTGCTCAGAACTTAGTAGTATTATGAGCAACTATTGGTGGTCAGCAAATACAGATAGACGAGGCATTCACTGGATTTCATGGAAAAGAATGTGCTTAACTAAGAATAAGGGAGGTCTAGGATTTCGGGACATGGAAAAGTTCAACATGGCTCTTCTAGGCAAGCAAGATGGAGACTACTAAAACACACTACCACTCTAGCCCACAAAGTTCTTAAAGCAAAGTACTTTCCAAGAACAGATTTCTTGGGGTCACTGCTAGGCAGAAACCCATCGCTGACATGGAGAAGTATATGGGGGGCTAAAGGGATCCTGGAGAATGACACTGGATGGAGGGTAAGAAATGGTAAATCAATTCGGATATGGGAAGATAGGTGGCTGCCTACTACTAGCAACTTTCATGTAACAACACCAAGGAACCTGATGGATGCTACTAAATATGTTTCGGATCTAATAGACCCGGAAACGAGGTAATGGAAGGAAGACACCCTACACAGATTTTTCAACCAGGATGAGGCAACGGATATATCTACTACACACATCAGTAAATTAGGGATGGAAGACAACCTAATCTGGCACTTTGACAATCAGGGTATATACATTGTTAAAAGTGCCTACAAGATGCTATGCATGAGAGATCAAACACATGCACCTCAACAAACAGATCACCATACAGGTAATAATCAAGGGGCATTACAAAAAATATAGGCTATTGATCTCCCGAACAAAATAAAAATCCTATGTTGAAGAATCTATCATGACATTTTACCAATTTGGGAGAAGCTACATGCACGGAAGATCATCACAAATAACCAATGCTTCAGATGCAGAGCAGAGGTGGAAACCACAACCCATGCCCTTCGAGATTGTCCATCAGCAAAGATTGTGTGGAATCAGACAAACTTCCATTGGGCCGAGAACATGAACAATAGCAATGGACCTGCAGAATGGGTTACTCAGGTATGTCAGATGAATAATCAAGATCTACTGAGATCTTTCCTAGTGTCATTATGGGTGATATGGGGAGATAGAAACTGTGAATGGCATAGAGAGTACAGAAGGAATTTAGCAGAGATAGGAAAATACATCAAAACATATATGGAAGAATATGACAAAGCACAAACCAGTCTCAGGCTGTTCCCTGTCCAAGATACCCAGAGATGGAAACCACTAGAGGAAGGAATTTATAAGGTCAACTTCGATGGGGCTTTTGACAAAACCAACAGAAGTGGAGGGTTAGGAATGGTAATCAGGAACTTGAACGGACTAGTGATGGGAGCTTGCTCTACAAAATCCTTGAATGAAATCGACCCTTTCATGGTGGAAGCGAAAACAACAGCTAGGACAATCAAATTTGCAGCAGAACTAGGCTTCAGGCACATCATCCTGGAAGGCGATGCTCTTGCGATTATCAAGAAATACAGATCCTATGATCAAGACCTTTCAGTTGTAGGGCCAATCATAGCATAAGGGAAAGCCATAGCCTCCACCCTTTCGATTTGTAACTACAACCACACAACACGAATAGGAAATGAAGCGGCACATGTTTTGGCCAAAATGGGGTTGTCTGGGGAAGAAGAAAGGGTATGGGTGGAAGATTATCCATATTGTATTGCCAGTATTATTTCATCTAAATGTAATAATGAGTAACTATTAATGAAATTTGCTTTTATCAAAAAAAAAAGTTTGGGTTATTAACTTATACGTAATAGTTGGGTTATAACCCGCGTGCCAACCCGACCCAAGACCAGTAGACCTGTAACCCAATCCGTGCGGCAGCAGACTTGGGCTTTAGGCTGACTAAATTTTTTATTTTGGGCTTTAATCTTAAGGTCCAATGAGGTATAATTTTTTTTATCCCTTTAATTATATATTTGTTTATTTGTTTTTTAATGCATATATATTAGAAAAATGATGAAAAAGTAAATTAATTTGTGGATAATTAGGTTGTTGATATAAAATAAAAATAATAATTATTTAAAAAAAAATTAAAAGGGATTTTTGGGAATAACTAAAAGATCATTTTTTCCTAATCCTTTCCTAGTAATATTCGTTTATAAAATCTTGCCAAAAGTATTAACTTGTATAGTCATGAATATTTTTTTATGAAAATTAAATTGTAAATATTAACTTATGTGCATAATATTATTTTTGTTTGCATCATATTCATTCATAAAGTTAAATTTTTAATCTTAACTCCATAAGGCTAAATGGCATTTATCAATTCTTTTCTGTATCTGTTTGTTATAAATATAAATTCAAATTTTAGTATAATTTTTCTTCTTTCGTTCATACACAATTCATTTTTCATACATTCCATATATATTATATGGTATATGGAGTTAGATAAAATTTCATGTTATTCAGTAAACAGAATAGAAATTCAATTCCATTATTATTAGATTGATTCGTATGATTCGATGAAGAATGAGAAAAGAATGAGATTTTTTTGATAAATGGGAAATTTAAAATGCTCGAGGATGAAAATGTGGAAATGGCTAAAATACCTTGGTTGAATCAGATACAATTTGAAGGATTTTGTGGATCGAAGCCTAACAGAAGAACTTTATAAGTTTCTAAAAATTGAAGATACAGATCAAGAAATTGAATTTCAATTATTTGTGGAAACATATCAATAGGTGGAACTGTTAATAAAATAAAGGGATGTTGTATATGAATCACTCACATATTCTTTTGAATTATATGTATTCGCAAGATTAATTTGGAAAACCAGTAAGGATATGCAAGAACAAACAATTTTTATTGGAAACATTCCTTTAATGAACTCCCTCGGAATTTCTATAGTAAATGGAATATATAGAATTGTGATCAATCAAATATTGCAAAGCCTTAGTATCTATTATCGATCAGAATTGGTTCATAACGAAATTTCGGTCTATATTGGTACCATAATATCAGATTGGGGGGGCTGGGGAGGTTAGAATTAGAGATTGATAGAAAAGCAAGGATATGAGCTCGCGTAAGTAGGAAACAGAAATTTTCTATTCTAGTTCTATCATCAGCTATGGGTTCGAATCTAAGAGAAATTCTAGAGAATGTTTGCTACCCTAAAATTTTCTTGTCTTTCCTAACCGATAAGGAAAAACAATTGGGTTAAAAGAAAATGTCATTTTGGAGTTTTATCAACAATTTTCTTGTGTAGGTGGGGATCCGGTATTTTCTGAATCCTTATGTAAGAAATTACAAAAGAAATTCTTTCAGCAAAGATGTGAATTAGGAAGGATTGATCGATGAAATATGAACCAGAGACTGGATCTTAATATACCTCAGAACAATACATTTTTGTTACCACGAGATATATTGGTAGATGCGGAATGGATACACTTGATGATATAAATATTTGAAAAATGAGCTTATTCGTTTTTTTGCGGATCTCTTATAAGATCAATTCTAGAAAGTTGCAAATAGCAATTTCTTTGAAAATTCTTAGGTGAGGAATTTTTCTAAAATTTTGCCATAAGTATTGGAAAATTTAGAAAATGTTCCAATATCAAAGATTTTTGTTTTGTCTTTAAAGTAAATTAAAATTTTCAAATAAATTGAGATTAAAGAACTGAATAAATTTATGTTCTTTTCATAAAATATTTTATGAATTAGACAATGAAGCCTTTTTAAAAACATACACTTTATTAATTTTATTTAGGGTTTAATACTGAATTAGCCCATGTACTTTATGCCTTTTGTTCGTTTGGTACCTGAAGAAATTTTTTTGCCACTTTGGTACTCGAACTTTCCTGCTGTCAATCACAATGGCCCTTTGCCCTAACACCGATAGTTAATGTCTGACTAGGCAAAAAATCAACCAATTAGAGCCTGACACGTGACAAAACTGCCACATCATTAGTGTCACATCATCATATAGGAAAAAAAATAAAAAAAATTCAAAAATCAAAATAAAAAAGAAATTTAAAAAAATCAAAACCAAAATCAAAAATTTTAAAATGTCATTTTTTTAAAAAAAATTATAAAATTAAAAACAATTAAAAAGAAATTATAAAAATTGAAAACTTTATATATATATATTTAAAAATCTGTAAAAAAAAAATAAAAAATAAGAAAACAAAATGAAAATTTTTAACAAAATTAAAAAATTAAAAAAAAAAATTCTATTTTTAAATTTAAATTTTCTATTTTTTTAATTTCAAATTTTCAAATATATATATATATTATAAAAATAAAAAACCAAAATTCAAAAATAAATTATAAAATCGAAAACTTTATATATATATATATAAATCTGTAAAAAAAAACTAAAAAATAAGAAAAAAAAATCTAAATATTTTTAATAAAAATAAAAAAATTTAAAAAAAATTCTAATTTTTAAATGTTAAATTTCTATTTTTTTTTTAATTTTGAATTTTCATATATATATTTTGAATTTGAATTTCTATATTTTAAAAAATTATCTTTTATTTTTCTTTTTAATTTTGAATTTTTCAGATTTATCTTTTGATTTTTTATAATTTTTACAATTGTTTAATTTCTAAATTTTTAAAAAAATTTAAAATTTTGATTTAAAAAAGAAACCAGTTTTTTATTTTATATATTTTTAATTTTTTTTTGAATTTTTTTTCATTCATGATGACGTGACACGAATGAATTGGCAGTTTGACCACGTGTCAGGCTCTGATTGGTTGGTTTTTTGCCTAGTTAGCTATTAACTAATGGTGTTAGGACAAATGGCCAAAGTGATTGACGGGAGGAAATTTCGAGTACCAAAGTGACAAAAAAAAATTATTTAGGTACCAAATAGAGAAAAGGGGCTAATTTAGTATTTAACCCTTTTATTTATTTGTAAAATATTCAATTATAAATTCAAAATAGATAAAATAATAAATATTCATGTGTAATACACGTGACAACAAATATTAATATACCAAAAAAGTTTAAAAAAATACCTTTGAGTTTAGAGAAGATTACAACCATCCAATCATCAGAAAGCTTTAACTTTTTTTTTTACTTGATAATTAAATAGTTTTTATCTAGTAATTAACCAATTAGTTTTTTGTATCTAATTACTATGGTTCTTTAATAATTTATTTGGATAAGGATTTCAGTTTTTAATTAAGTTGGCTAAAATAAATTAATAAACTAATAGAATACATTAGAGGGCTCTTTTTGATAGGGTGATGAAATGTTGCAAACCATTAAAACAAGATATCGTAAGGAGACGAAGGAAAGGAAGATTGAAGCAAACCCTAAAGAACAAGTTCGGTGGCAAGTGGTGGTGATGAACGTTGTAGGCAGCTGAGGATGGTGAAAATTATGGTGGTTGTAGAAATTGTAGAGAAAAAGTCACAAAGAATTCTCTATAGCCAAAAGTTTGTCAAGCTTCCAAAAGATCACAAATGAAACCTTTAGACCTCTATTTATAGTCCTATCAAAGGAGTTACCAAGAGAAGTTACAAAGAGGGAGAGAGGGAAATTATCAGGATGTCACATATGCAAGTGGCATCTATAATGGGTAATGGGAGAGAGAGAGGTTACCAAAGGTAGTGGGTGGAATGGAAGTTATGTGGAGGTTATATCCTGAAGAGTGTTTTGTAATTGCAGTTCTTAATCCTTGGGAGGTACCAAATAAATGACTACTTGAATCATGGTTTTGTTCATGTTGCACACTTAGGAGTGCGCTACTTGAAAGGGAAGCACTTGTTTTTCAAGAAAAGGTTAAGAAGGGGACTTCTTAATAGTCTCTATATCTGAGCCTCAAAGCCATGCTCCCTAGAACATCCCTAAAGTGGAGCAAACTCAAGAATCCTATCAACCTTAAGGGGTTAGTTCCCCAGTCTTCACACAATAATGGACCTCGTTAGTTGCTTTTTAAAATTATCCTTGTCACATGCTACACAAGCGGCTAGAGAGTGCTGGAATGCTAAGTGAGTAGCACTAGAGTGCTTTAGGAATGTAACGCTGGAGAAGTGGAGCATTGGAGCACTGGAGTGCTGTTGCCAAGGAGCGTTATTTCCAGAGAGCGCTGCTGCTAGACTTGTCCAAGGGTCGTGCTACTCGCCCAAGCTCGAAAGCCACCCGATATTTGCGAGGGCTTGAAAAAAAATATTAGGCCCGAAAAATGGGATTGGGCAAAAAAATGAGACCCATTTAGAAAATTTGTCGGGCCTTGGTTCCAACATTCAAGGCCCGAGCCCAGCCCGGCCCGACCTATTTTTTAATTAAATAATATATTATTTTTATTTTTATATATTATGTAATTTATGTCATATAAAGATTAAATATATATATATAATATTATAGTGTAAACATCAAAAAATATGTTAAGTTGTCCATGTTTAAGAACTTAATAAAAGAAAAAAATATATAAAATTACTAAAAATTAAATAAAAATAACATGTTTTTTAAAAAAATTTAGAAAAAAAATAATAATATGGGCAGGTCTAAACGGGTTTGGGCTTTCAATGTACAAATATAGACGGGCTTGGACAAAATTTTAGGCCCATATTTTGGGCCAGACAGGGCTTGGGCAAGTATATATGATATTGATACCATACATAGGTCCGGCTCGGCCCGAACCCGGCTTGGCCCGAACCATGGACACCTCTAGCTTCTGCTAGGGAGCTCTGTTGCTAGGGGCGCTGCTGCCAGGGAACGCAGTTGCCAGAGAACGCTGTTGTTAGGGAACGCTGCTACCAGGAAGCGCTGTTGTCAGGGAGGGATGTTGCTAGGGAGCGCTTCTACCAGGCAGGGGCGAAGCCAAAAATATTGACGAGGGGGGGCTGGAATATACATATAAAAATTTAAAGTAAAAAAAAAATCGTGTATGAAATAACCATGTCCAAGGATAGGGTTATTCGTTGGTTCGAATCGGGTCGGACCTTGGACAAGGAAATTTTTTTGTTATGTGAGCTTAACTCGACCCAGTCCATGGACAACTCTAGTATAAAAATATTAAATTTAAATGTTATATATGATATTTTCTAACAATATATAAATTTCTTATAATGAAATAATTCTTTTTTAATTTTTAAATATTATAATTATTGTTTCATATAAAAAATGTAATAAAAATAAAGTCTCAACGTCAAAAAAAATTATTGTTTAATTAAAATATGCATAAAATTATTGATGGGATCCAAGATGGAAGAATTCTTAAAGATCCATGACAAGTTTTATATGGGTCAAGATCCAAGAAGATCAAGGAAACATTGCAAGCATTGGTGGAATTCACTTGGGCCGTGTTGCGAATTGTTCAACAAAGGCTTCAACATTCAATATGGGCTTGAATCCAGCTTTAGTCCATGGGATCCAAGAGCATACAAGTGGCGGCATAAGAGAGGATTGAAGTGGGCCTGATTTGTTTCATTAATTGACATGGCATGTGTGGGGGCCATCTTAATTCATTAATTGATGTGGCAAGAGTAGACTTGTTTTAATTCATTTAAACACATAGGCATGTGGGCCTATTTTATGTATTAAGTCTATTGGGTTTGTGGGGGCTACCTCATTAATCTAGTTGGACCTATTTTTAATTATTAGGTTTTGGGCTTGAGTATGTTCAGCCCATAGTACTATTATTAGTGTGTTAACTGACTAGGGTATGTTATCATTGTGTTTAAGCCCTAGCCGACCTAGGTTAAGTTAGAAGGGATATAAATAGTTCCCTTAGCCGTCTATAGCAAGTTAGTTCAATGTGTAATTTTGATTTTTATCAATTGTGAGAGTCTTCTCTTCTAGGAACTTCAGAACTTATCAAAGGTTTCCTTTGTGGCGTTCAACAACCAAATCTCGGTTCTTGAAATAAGATTTCGTTGGGTTTAGATTCTTCAAACTGAATCTTGACTTTCTTGGATTAGGATATTTGAATTGTTAGTAGGTTCAAAGGGTTTCAATCCTAAGGGTTCACATCAATTATTTCATATTATAAAAGAAAATCATAAGATTACATATATTTAAAAAAAAAAAAAAAAGTTAAATACACACTTCGTATTAAATATTGTAATTGTTTAACTTTCTTTATTTATTTTTTCCTTATGGGCATAGAATGAAAAATATTAAACAAAGTAATTAATGTAAATGTATCTATTTAACTGATTGAAATGGTAAATAGAGAGAATTAAGCTAATAATAATGAATGAGGTTTAAACTAAAAATGTTATTTAATTTATTATATCAAACAAATTCTACAAATAGAAGGCCAAATTAAAGGGTCAAATAAAATTTGGATGGGCTAAACATAATTTTACTTAATTTCAAAATTTTAAAATTTTTTAAGAGGGGTCAAAATTGAAAGGTCAAATAAATTTAGAGGGGTCAAACATAATTTTACCTATATAAAAAAAACTTGAAAAATTTAGGGGGGGCGAGGCCCCTGCCTGCCCCCTCTCTCTGCCCCTGCTACTAGAGAACGCTATCTATAAGAACTGTGCTTGCATGACATGTTATTAACTAAAAACAAGTGTCTACAAATACTAAATTAAATGATATAATAATATTGTTAATTCTAAATTTTTATAAGAGTTATTTAGTTAATCATTTCTTATACTTATTATATTATATTATGTATAGTATGTACAAATATTTATTTGTATACCATTTCTATCTTATAAATGATCTATTTATAATTTCATAACTTCAATACTATCTTCTTGTTTTTTTCTTTTTCTTTTTTACATAAAAATTTGTTAAAATAACATCAACTATATATTATTTTTGAGTCAAGGGACAATTTTGTCCTTTAAACCATAAAAAGGCCAATGAAGTTTGCTTTTTAAAGGTTTTTTTTTTCCAGATTTTTAGTTCTATTTTTTTATAAAAATAATGTATTTAAAAGGATTGATCTGCACGATAATTCACGGGTCGATTTAAGATTCGTACCAAGCCTATTCGGGAAAAACATATTTTATTAATTATTTTTAGTTTTTTTATTTTTATTTTTATTTTTGAATAATGTATTTAAAAGGGTTGGTCTGCACGATAACTCACATGTCGATTTAATATTCGTACCTGGCCCGTTCAGGAAAAAAATTATTTTATTATTATTTTTAGTTTTTATTTTATTTTATTTTTAAATGATGTATTTAAAGGGTTGGTTTATACGTTGACTCGCAGGTCGATTTAGGATCCGTACCCGATCCACATGAAAAAAAGTTAAAAAAAAGAAATTTATTTTATTACTTTATTTTTTAAATGATGTATTTAAACGGATTGGTTTGCACGTTGACTCACGAATTGATTTATAATCCGCATCCAACCCTCACGAGAAAAAAGTTCAAAAAATAAATTTATTTTATTTTTCAATGATGTATTTAAAGAGGTTGGTCTGCACGTTGACTCGGGATCGATTTAAGATCCGTACCCAAGCCGCACGAAAAAAAGTTAAAAAAATTATTTTATTAATTAGTTTTTATTTTTATTTTAAATAATGTATTTAAAGGGGTTAATTCACATGTTGACTCGTAGGTCAATTTAGGATTCGTACTCGATCGGCTCAGGAAAAAAGTTAAAATAAATTATTTTGTTTTTAATTTTAAATGATATATTTAAAGGGGTTGGTCCATACGTTGAATCGTGGGTCGATTTAGGATCAATACCTAACTCGCTCGAAAAAATGTTAAAAAAAGAAAAAATCAACTTACTGTTAACTTTTGTGAGAAAATCGATCCTACGAGAGAATAAAATACAAACTACAATTTTATTTTATTTTTTTATTTATTATTTTTTACCTTCTATAAATAAAAATATACATATACGATAAGTATAAATATTTTTTTAAAATGCATATAAATAACATTTAAAAATGCATTTATATTACGTAATTTATAAATAAATGATTATCATAATTTAATTTTTATAATTAAAAAAATATTATTATATTAATAGTATTACAATTTAAAATAAAAAAATTAAATAAATATTTTATTATTAATAAACTACAATTAAAAATAATTATTAATTAATTAAAAATTTTATAAAAAAAATTTAAAAGTACTCAACTTTGAGTTCTAAGTAATATTTTAGCAACTATCAAATATCCGGGCTCCATTCAGCATTAGTACGTTTTTTTTTTTTTTTTTCATTATTTGATAATTTCATTATTTATAATTAAATATACATGTGAATGATGTGATGTGATATAAAATAAGTTGGCAAACGGATGAATTCGAGCTTTTGAGTTTTGGATCATATCGGATTTGGATTAATCATATAATTTTTTTAGATTTTATAAGAATTTTATTAACGAGTATTTTAACATCACTTTTTAAAGTTATCATATATAGTAATATCTTCGTTCAATGTATTGAAAATGATAAATAAAGTTATCAACTAATGCATTTAATACGATATTATTACTATAAATAATATATTAATTAATTTTAAAGAGTACTTAAAGACACTCGTTATTAAAATCCATTTTATAAAGATATAACTACTTTTAACATATGATTTTCGGTCAAGTTTGAATTGAAAATTTTCATATTTTCATATTTGAATTATTCAGATTTTTTTTTTTTTTTAATTTAAACTTTGACTTTTTTTGTCAAAATGGGGTTTGAGTTTTTCGATCAATTTTCGGATTCAAATTAATTTTCTCTCCCCTTGTATAAATCGTTTTGTGAAGTTTTTGCCTTCAACAATTGTATTTAATTTCAAAATTCAAAATCAAATATTTATATGAATCGTGTTTGGTGTTCACAGTAAGAAAACTTACCAATGGCTAAAGTCAGACAGGTGCTAAGAAAACTTACCACAATTTTTCTCTCTAATTGTTTGAAATGCTACTTGGCGGTCACGGTACTTTTGATATGAATAAAAAACTGACAATGCCAATATATCAAAAACCAAATCCATCATGAAC
Source organism: Fremontodendron californicum (assembly GCA_030761205.1). NCBI lineage: Eukaryota > Viridiplantae > Streptophyta > Magnoliopsida > Malvales > Malvaceae > Fremontodendron > Fremontodendron californicum. The sequence goes on along the minus strand of JAULJL010000020.1, from coordinate 19,056,608 downwards.
TGGGATTGCTATAATTAAGTGTTAGTGTTTGAATCTTCGCGTTACTTCAGTTTTGTTGTCATTGACAGTATATTAAATACGATTATGACAAAAAAATCAAAACATGAATTTAGAGTTCAAATTAAATTTTATAATAAATTATGTAAAATATCTCTACTTGATGACAACATTTAAAATAAGCTATAGATATAAAAATTGAATTCTATGATAAATTATGCAAAATATTCTTACTTGATGATAACATTTAAAATAAGGTATAGATATAAAATAACACAACTACAACACGAATACACGAATCTAAATAATTCATTATATGTACAACATTATATGTAAAAAAATTAAGATAGATATCACAATTTAATTCATTTGATTATATTGATATCCATCATTTTTATTCTTATTAAGAAATAAAAAAATATATAAACCTAACAACTATCATATAATAACTCATAACTTATAACATCATTTAACATAGTTTTTTTACTATTTAACCATCATAATTTTTTTTTTGATTTAACACCAAAAGTTTTAAAACAAATTACTTCCATCAACCTATCTCATATTATTATTCTATATTTTAGTTTTTTTCCGATAATTTATCAATACAATAATTTTTTATTCAATAATATAAAAATAAAAAAAATAATGTGACTTTATTTTTAAAAAAAAATAATGAACCAATCATTATACAACACGTGACATAAAATTTGGAGTTATTTTAATAGTGTCACACTCGAATATGACATGAAAAAAAAATTAAAATACGACATGACACGAAAAAATAACATAACCACGACATGAATACACGAACGTGTCGAAATTTATATAAAACGAATATGACACAAAATTGAGAATTATTTGAATAGTGCCAATTAGACTTGAAAATTTCGGACACGAAACGAACATGAAAAAATAACTAAAAACAATACAACACAAAAAAATAACACTAACGCAACGCCGAAAGCACGAATGTATCAAAATCTATCAACACAACAAAAAATAACGTGACACAAAATAAAGAGTTATTTAGATAGTGCTAATTAGAGTTGACAATTTCGGACAAGACATGAATATGAAAAAATAACTAAAATACAATACAACATGAAAAAATAACACTAACTCTAATACAACATGAATGAACGAATGTGTCAAAATCTATACATAACGTTTCAAATTTTATATATATAATACGCTTAATATGATTATAACACAAAAAATAACATAAATATAACATGTGATAACTATAAAATAAAAAAAAAAAATACAAATTTTGTGATTCTTATAACCACTCAATTGAGGGAGCAATTACTCTTTCAATTAAGGGACTACTTTCATTGTATTTATATATAGATATATTTTGATAAATATATCAGCCGATGCATTTATATCTTATAAGAGAATATGAAAGGAATCCCCTTCGATTGATGGGGATTTCTTTCTTCAATTGGTTGTCACGTGGCAATCAATTGGTTTAATTTTTTTTTTTTGATGAATTAAAAAAAAAAAAAAGGAGAATGAGAGGAAAAGAAAGAAGAAAAGAGAGAAAAAAAGAGAAATTTTTTTAAAATATTCGTGTCGTGTTCAATTAAAGGAAATTTCTTTCTTCAATTGGTTGCCACGTGTGGCAATCAATTTGGTTTAAATTTTTTTTATTTTGATGAATTAAAAAAAAAAAAGAGGGAAAGAAAAAAAAAAAAAAAAAAGATTTAAGTATTTTTATCGCGTTTGTGTTTTTTTTTTTTTTTTGTCATAATTATATTTAATGAATTATATATCTTATAAAATAAAATGAAAGTTATCCTCTCAATTGATTGAATCAATTGAGTAGACAATTGCTTGCCATTAAACCTGCTCAAGGATCGGATAACTCGCTCAGCTCGTATTGAGGCTCGTCTGGGTAGAGCTTTTTCTGATTAGGGTCGACCCGACCCGAATCACTATTTACATAATAAAAAAAATTATTTAAATTTAATTATAAAATATATAAATATTAGTATAAAAATAATTTTTTTATTATTTTTTAAATAGTAAATCGGGCCCGTCCAAGATCAGGTCTGGCTAATAAAATTTGGAAACTTCCTGGCCGCTGCCCGACCCATGAGCAGGTCTACTTGCCACGTCTGGCAAGCAATTGTTAAGGTTTTTTATTTTTTTTTATTTTTATAATTACCACGTATTGTATTTATGTTATTTGTTCGTGTTATAATCGTATTCAGGGTATTATATATATATATATATTTTTTGATATGTTAATAATTCGTATTATATAAATTTTGACACATTCGTGTCGTATTAGTGTTATTTTTTCTTGATGTATTATGTTTTAATTATTTTTTCGTGTTCGTGTTGTGTCTGAAATTGTCAAGTCTAATTGGCAATATTCAAATAACTCTCAATTTTGTGTTTTTTTTTTGTGTTTTAATTTTTTTTCGTATGTAGATTTTAACACGTTCGTCTATTTGTGTCATGTTCATATTAATTTCGTATTGTGTCGTGTTTTAATTATTTTTTCGATGTTGTGTTCGTGTCGTATAATCATATTGTATTATAAATTGCCAAATCTAATTGACACTATTCAAATAACTTCAATTTTTGTGTGGCGTGTCATATAATAATTCGAAAGTATTGTTTGTCTAGATTAAATTTGGTAATTTTATATATCTATACCTTACTTTAAAAGTTATTTTCAAGTGAGATGTTTTACATAATTTATAATAGTGATTCTATTTAAACTCCAAATTCATAATATTCGTTTTATAATCGTACTCAATTTATTATCAATAACAATAAAATTGAAACATCACGAGTAGTAACACTAGTATCAAAGCAAGTAGTAACACTAGTATCAAAGCAAATCACTCTCTTTAGCCATGCCATCAACTTTTGGTATCGTTATTCTTTGCACTCTGGGGACTGCTATTTGCAACCATTATAATACTGACCTTTGTGTTTTGCTGCGACAAAGACTTCAGGGAACATCAACGTCGTCCCCAAGATAGACTCAAGCAATCCAGTACCTGAGGCCATGCAAAGTCAGCCACCGGAAAAGAAGCAAGTTTCAACCCAATCTTAGCTGCTGGGACCAATATTGTTATCTACAAGAATCAAGAAACTAAATCAAACTGCACCGATTGTGCTGTATGCTTGGAAGAATTCAAGGATGAGGATCGTTGTAGGGTTCCTCCCAAGTGCAAACACCTATATCATCAACTTTGCATAAATCAGTGGCTGGTTAAGGATAGGCATTGCCCACTTTGTCGTGGTTCTGTCCATGGTTTGGATTTCGAACCAACTACTCATATTGTTGACAGTTCTTAGAGTAGTCTAGACACATCAGATTGACTTTCTATGGATTGAAATCCTAAAACATTTTTGATATTTCTAATTTCTACTAGTGCAAGAAAGTTCTAAATTTGTTTTCATTGATTTTTTTTTTTATTATATATATTTGAAGTTGTCAAAGATTGAACCTAATTATTGTAATTAAGAGCCCAACGTTCTACTAATTAGTATTTTACTTTAAATTTTATTAGTATTAATATTAAAAAATTCAATCAAACCAAATAATTAAATGATACAGAGTTTGTCATCTGGTATTCAACAAGAGAAAAAGAAAATTTCAATCAAGTAATCGTAGTTATCTATCGAGCAATTTCTCATCCAATAAAATTTATTATCAATTGTCCTAAAGAAATATGCAAATGTTAGAATTTGAAATTTTAGTTTAGAAATTTTGAATAGAGACGGAATATACAAGATTTATGAGAAGGTAACCCAAGACCCAATGTATTTTTTATATATACCCTCAAGAACTTGTCAAAATTTTGAAACAGTATCATTGTTATTATCATGCTATAATCTGATTTTTATCTGTCATCCGTTCATTAGAACTAAAATCAAGGTAAGTTTAGAAGATGAACCCAAGCCTGCTGCAGCCTGCAGGCTGCATGTATGTAGAAGTTTCTCACATTTATATACATGGCCTGGTTCACTGAATTAATTCCACCTTACCCTGAAACAAACAGGGGTAAGTTCGAAAGGGTCGGTAGTTTGAAAATTGCTGCCTCCATCTGGTACTAAAGAGTCAAGAGTTGATCAAAGATATGCAATATTTTCCAACTAGATATGAGCTGCATGTGGCAATGAAGCTCAAAAGTGTGTAGACCTGTTGTTTCCACGAGTGGGCATCAACCCTACATGAGAATGGCTCATGCCGTTATGCGTGGGACCGCAACTGCCAACTAAGAAGAATGTATGGAGACTATACCACTACTTGCTACAATGTCACTCACTCACTCTCCCTTTCCTGCTTTACTTCAATTTTTTGTGCCACTACTACTTTTACCAGCTATAAATAGGAGAGTGTATGTGGTTTCGTTTCAGTACCCAACAATCTCTTAATTTTTCCCTGGGAGCAGCTTCTTCTAATTCCAAGACAGTCGAACGTTTAATTACTGCACTACTCCAATGGTGCTAGTCAATAGCAAGAAACCTGCATCAGGTCTTTCCAAGCTGCTCATCACCAATGACCATGTTGCGACTTGTCTATTTATGTACAAGGAAAATGATGGGGACGATGACGATGATGATGATGGAGCTGATGTAGCACCTGCGGCGTAGCTGGCTAATGACATCATGAAATATTTCAGGAGTTTATCAGTTATCTCGGAGTAGCTAGAGACCTGAAGAAATCATCCAATATTATATATGTATTTTTAGACTTTGGTAGCCATTGATCTGCTTATATATGTAGTTTAATTATGCAGATGAATAGTTAATTTCATGAAGCTTACCCTTAGTTGTATGACTCACTAGTCTCTATAGCTAGTCAGTTTTCACTACAGACTACAAAGTAAGTGGCTTCCATGCTAATATATTTCTACATTTTAGTAGTATACAATTAATACTAGCATGCTGATCTCTCTCTCTCTCTCTCTCTCCATGTCTCTCTCACACAAACATATCTTTTTTTTTTTTTTTTTTACAAAGGAAGTCGCAGTATGGAGATAAGGGATGTGGTTGCAGATTTCGAAATTCGAATCTTAAACTTGCTGGATACTACCTCTTAAAGATGATTGCATGATTCAACTGAACTAAGCTCCGAGTTTCACAAACATATCGTTTTTATTTTTGCCTTATGGTCAGTTTGATGCCAGGCTTAGGGTTTTGCATTTCTAACTGTTACTCATAAGTTTTACTTATTTTACTAATTAATTAGGATATGCCAACGAGCGCTTACAGGCATATATTTGTTCGAAAATGTCCTTGTGCATTTACAAACATGGCTACTTAATCATTCGATTTGAACTTCCTGGGGAAGAAAACACCTTAGACAACCTTATCCGTTGCCACAATATATGCTTCCATTTTTGTTCGACAATTATTATCGTTAATGCTGATATAATTTTATTGCTTTCACTTGAAGTTGAACGCACATCAAACTGAGAAAAAAAAAAAATCAAATTCTGCTAAGAAGACCAACCATCACTTCATCCGGCATGTTTTGTCTCAGCAAGATTAGTTTACTGATCATAAATGCTGCTTACCTGTGAAACTGATGGCTGATTCAGCTGGAGAAAATTTTATGAGATTAGCTTTAATCTTTTCAATCTTTTCCAAGTAATAAATATTCCCGGCTAGGAAATGAACTTTAACTGTTCTTTAATTCTTTTAAGTATTTGTTTAAATGATTAATGCACTACCTCTATGATGGCAATTTAATTTTCTTGTTCAATCCTATTTGCCCAATCAATTTATTTTTCCCCATTAGAAGTCTATTCAAACTATATGTTGGTAGATTGATAAAATGATGTTTCAACAGGTTTAGAATTCGAATCTCAAATCTACAATCCCTCATTTATTTTCAACCTGTATCCTCTTTTATACGAAAAAAAAAGGATGTTTTCTACTATAAGCTAATATAAAAATCGTGTTATTTGCACACTTCATACTAGGGCAATGGAGAATCGATATAATACTTATGCTTTGCTTATTATATATAATTTGTATGTTGTAATTCATTGATTTCCTTTTTTTTCTTCTTTCCTTTCTTCTTTTTCTTTTCCCGGTATTATGCAGATAACATCTCTCCACTAAATATGAAGGAAGAAGCATTCAAGAAAGCAATCCATTCCTCGTAGGAAGAGAAGCTTGTCATTCAGCTTCACGGCATTCTTGGAAACAGACCAACGTCATCGATTCCTCGTAGCGCCACGGCGTCAAGAAAGTCCTCTTCCTCGGATCCTCCTGTATTTATCCCAAATTTGCGCCACAACCCATCCCCGAAAATGCGCTCTTAAAAAGATCTACACTCTGAGGGAAAGGCCAAGAATCAGAGTCGACCGGACGGTGAACTTTGACGTTTCAGAGGGTGGAAGTCGCGGGTTTAGGGAGTAGATCTACACTCTTCTATTCAGTTTTTGGGGAATCTAGCTTCAAGAAAGGAAAGAGGACAAGTAGATCTACACTCTTCTTTTTACCAGAGAAAGAAAAGAACTCATGAATCTCCCTCTCAGTTGCTAGATCTGACAGCTACTGCGGGATCATGTCCTGATCGATTTGATGCGGTGGTCCGACTATTCGTTATTGTTGCAGCTGTTGTAGGCGGAGCAGAACCGGATTGGTTGTCATGTGAACGAGACTTGGTTGTCCTGTGAACGAGACGGGGTAGATCTCGAGGATTGGTCGTCGAGGAATTTGAGAATTGAGACTCCATCAGAACTAGAAGCACCAGTGGCGGAAGGAGAGGTGATTGTGGTGGAAGAGGAGGAGGAGGAGGATCTGGCCGTTGTGGCACTAAAACATTTTTGGCACATGCTGTTGGTGGCTGGGTTCCCCCTAACCCCACAATTGTTAATGCATGGCGTCAAGGTTTCAGGTACCATGAAATCGGTCTCATCTTTTTCGGTTCTTTGAGCCATTTCTCCCTGAGTTGATTCCGGACACAAAAAAAAAAAAAAAAAAAAAAAAAAAAAAAAAAAAAAAGATTTTCGTGGTGGCTGCTGTTGTTCCTCCTACGCTGCAGTAAGCTCGACATTGGTGAAGCACTCCTCGCCGGATTTTTGGCTTGCGACAACCATCTCACCACCGAAAAAAAAAAAAAAAAAAAAAAATCCGGACCATCTTACTTAATCCCCTGCAATGGCGGATGTTAATGGTGGCGTTGAGGATTTTCCTCCTTTGACAAGCTCCGAGCAGAACAGGAGGGGGACAATTCTTGATGGTGACAGATCTGAAACTACTACCAATGCTTCCCTTGATTGGAGAAAAATCTTCTCTGTTCCTAGTGATAATTCTTTGCAATATTTTGCCCCTGATATCAAGAATGGAGCAATTTCAGTGCAACCTCCAAACGATGTTTTTGAGGAAGGTATATCTCAATGGCATAATGCATTGGTCGCCCAATTCATTGGCAAAATCCCCAATTTCAGCCTTTTTGAGAGACAGGTCTCTTTGTTATGGGGCAAGGACAGTTCTGTTGAAATCAAACCTGCTGGTATGAATCTTTTTATTATTCAGTTTTCAAATCTTGAGACTAGGGATAGAGTTCTTGAATCTGGACCTTGGCACATTCAGAACAAGCCCCTCATTGTCAGAAAATGGGAGCCAGGTATGAAAACCCTTGAATTTAGCATGGATAAACTTCCAATTTGGGTTCATCTAAGAGGAATCCCTCTTGAGCTCTTTACAAGGAAGGGTTTGAGTTATATTGCTAGTGCAATTGGTATCCCACTCTACATGGATAAGATAACTGCAGCTCAGCAACGCCTGGCTTATGCAAAAATCTGTGTCGAGATTAAGGCTGATTCTGAGCTTCCACAAACTATTGACGTGTTGCTTAATGATGGTACTGTTGTTACAGTTCAGGTGGAAGTTCCTTGGCTACCGCAGAAGTGTTCTTATTGTAAAATTTTTGGTCACATTGATAAGCTCTGTCCCAAAAAACCTGTAGTAGCTTCAGGGAAAGTTTGGATGCCAAAGGTTCAGACTGACAGGGGAAGAGTAGAAGAAAGTTGCAGAGGACATGAGGATAAAAGTTACTACCCAGAAGAGAGTAGCAAGGGTCATGAAGTATTCACTGATCAGGCTATTAAGGCAGGCAATGTACAAGCTGTTGTTGATGGTGATAAAAGAAGTGATAGTATTACCAAATCCTCTTTCAGTCAGGCTGCAGGTCAATTAACAGCAAGCTCTAGTTCTTTCAATAGATTTGCTATCTTGGAGCAGAATGATGACACCGAGAAGGACAATGTTTCGGTTGGTCATAAAGACACCACTGAGAGTGCGAGTTGCCAAAGACAACCTAGAGCAGCTTCCGCTGGTGTTGCAGACTTAATGAAAACACTGAAAAGCAAGAGGAAAAGGCCAATTGAAAAAGGTAAGAGAGATAAGGTAGTCTTATCTACCTCGCGAGGTAATTCTCCCCTAACTTCTCATTGAATTTATTATTTTGGAATGTTAGAGGATTAAACAATCCTCTAAAACAAAGAGAAGTAGTTAGGAGGATACAAAGACTGAATGTGGAAGTAGTTTGCCTATTAGAAACTAGAGTCAAGGAGAATAACATGCAGAAAATCCTTGACAAGAATTTTCCTAGTTGGAATCTTTATCACAACTATTCAGAAGCCTATAATGGTAGGATCTGGTTCCTATGGAATAATCACCTGCAGGTGGACTTGATGAGAGTTACAAGTCAAAGCATCACTTGTAAATTCACCCTCAATGACCATGAAGTTTACCTTACTGCTATTTATGCTAGTAATGAGGGATCTGATAGACGTAGCTTATGGAGACACCTTCACTCCCTCCACTGTTCAATTTCAAATAACCCTTGGCTGATTGCAGGCGACTTCAATACTATTGCTTCTCCTTCTGAGAGTTCTAACTCTATTGGCTCTCAGTCTTTGAACTATGATATTACGGATTTCAGGGAATGTTTGCAGCAGCTGTCTATCTTTGATCATGCATTTTCTGGTCCTCTCCTCACCTGGACAAATAATCAAATTGAGGGCTTCATTGCTAAAAAGCTTGATCGAGTTCTTATAAATGAAGCGTGGCTCTCTTGCTTCTCCAATTCTTATGTTGAATTCCTTGCTCCAGAAATTTCCGACCACTGCCCTGCTCTGGTGAAGCCATGCTTACTTAGACACTCCCCACCGAAGCCATTCAAGTTCTTCAATCACTGGGCTCGGCACTCTGAATTCTTGGAGGTGGTGGATTGCTCTTGGAAGGAACAGGTTTCAGGGACCCCTATGGCTCGTCTTTTTAAGAAACTAAAGCGACTTAAGCAAGTTCTAAGACATTTCAATGTCACACACTTTGGAAGTATCTCAGATAAAGTGGCGATAAAAAGGAAAGAACTTGATTCTATTCAGATTGCTATGCTGGATCATCCCTCCACTGTTTTACTTGAAAAGGAAAGAGCAGTATCACAGGAATTCATTGAATTACAGCTTGCTGAAGAGAGTCATTTCAGGCAAAAATCAAGGGTACAATGGATCCAAGAAGGCGACCAGAATACCAGATTCTTTCACCGGATGGTAGCAGCCAAACACTCTAGGAATACAATTAGAGTGCTGTATGATGAGGAGGGTAACAGACTTGAATCCTACTCACAAATTGTTGATAACTCAGTTTCCTACTTTATCAAAACTCTAGGAACCGCTGATGCTAATGTCACTAGCAGCTCCAAAGAATTCCTGGAAGAACTTCTACAGGTTTCCCTCACTGAAGATGAACAAGCAAGCTTAAAAAAAGAAGTGACTGCGGAGGAAATCAAGAAAGCTATGTTTGCCATCAAAGGGGATAAGGCCCCTGGTCCAGATGGGTACACTTCTCATTTCTTCAAAACTTCTTGGGACATTGTAGGCGATGACTTGACAGCTGCTGTGCTTAGTTTCTTCAATTCTGGTGACCTTCATCCAGCTTTCAATTCCACTATCATTGCTCTTGTGCCTAAAAGTCAAAGTCCTAGAAGCATTAAAGATTACAGGCCCATCTCTTGCTGCTCAGTGGTTTACAAATGTATAACTTCAATACTGGCTACCAGGCTAAAGCAATACCTAGGCTCCCTTATCAGTCATAATCAAAGTGCTTTCATAGTGGGCAGAAGCATTACAGATAACATCCTAATGGCCCAGGAACTGGTGAGAGGATATAATAGATCCTCTCTCTCCCCAAGGTGTGCTCTCAAGGTGGATCTTCAAAAGGCCTTTGACACTTTGAATTGGGATTTTATCCTTACTGTTCTTGATGCTATGGGATTTCCTAAGGAATTTGTTGAATGGATCAGCTGCTGCTTAACAACTCCCAGATTTTCATTGTCAATCAATGGAGGGCTAGCTGGTTACTTTCCAGGAGCAAGGGGTATTCGTCAAGGGGATCCCATTTCTCCCTACTTATTTGTTTTATCCATGAATGTGCTTTCCAAACTTTTGAACACTGCAGCTAGCATGGGAGTTTTTGCATTCCATCCAAAATGCAAAAAGATTAGCCTTACTCATCTCTGTTTTGCAGATGATTTGCTTATCTTCACAAAAGGCAACCTGGAATCCATCTCTGGGGTTCAAAATATACTTCAAGCCTTCTATTCAATGTCAGGGTTGCAATTGAATTGTGCCAAAAGTGAACTATTCTCTTCAGGTTTAAACGATGAATCTTTACAGCTGATCTCCCAAACTACTGGATTTAGGCTGGGATCCTTACCTATTCGTTATCTGGGGGTACCATTAGTCACTAGGAAGCTGACAGCAAGGGATTGCGCACCTCTTCTTGAAAAAGTGACAGCAAGAATAGGGAATTGGTCTGCTAAGTTGCTTTCATATGCTGGAAGGCTTCAGCTCATCCAGTCAGTTTTGTTGAACATTCAGAATTACTGGACCAGACACTTCATACTGCCAAAATTTGTCCTGAATAAGCTGAACCAGTTGCTCACAAGGTTCCTTTGGACTGGTAGTGACTCATCTGCAAGAGGGGCAAGAGTGGGTTGGCAGGATATTTGTTTCCCAAAGTCTGAAGGAGGCCTAGGCATTAAAAACCTCTTCTTTTGGAACCAGGCATGTTTTCTGCAGCATATATGGGCCTTGTTCTTCAATTCGGGCTCTCTGTGGATAGCTTGGATCCATGCTTATGTTCTCAAGGAAAGGTCATTTTGGGAGCTTACTGAAGCTCAGGGTAATAGTTGGACCTGGAAAAAACTCTTAAAATTGAGGCACTTGGCCAACCAGTTCATTAGCCATCAGGATGGAAGATGGATTTGGAAATTCCCTGGAACCACATTCTCAGCTGCAAAAGTGTGGCAGGATATTAGACCAAAGAAGCAGAAGGTTCAATGGGATAGACTTTTGTGGTATTCTCATCATATCCCTAAACATTCCCTTATTTCCTGGATGACCATTTTGAACAGATTGCCTACAAGCATGAGACTTCTGAGCTGGGGGTTTGAGGTAGATGTGAATTGTAAGCTTTGCCTCTATGAACAAGAGACCCGGGATCACTTGTTCTTTGAATGTAGCTTCTCCAAATCTGTTTGGTTGCAGGTAATGCAGTCATGTCAGTTGCAAGTACGAAGTTGTAGTTGGAATAATGTGCTTGAATGGGCTATGCAGAAGCTCAAAGGTAGATCATTGCTTACAACTATTCTCAAGCTTGCTTGGAATGCAACCATTTACCACGTCTGGAAAGAAAGGAATAGAAGGATACATGGAGGTCCATACAAGTCTCCATTGCAGATTTTTGAAACCATTAAAGAGGAGATCAGATTCAAGTTGGTAGGCTTAAAAAACTTAGAACTTGATAATGTAAATGCTAACCTTTGTACTGATTGGGGCTTGAGCAACTCTATTTTTCTTTCATTGATGTAAAGCTACCTGAGTAGCATGTTCTTCAGTTTTGATGTAGCAGAGATATTCTCTGTTTTTTGGATATATAAATCGACACTTATCAAAAAAAAAGAAAGCAATCCATTAAAAAGGTAGGTAGTTTATAACAACTGAGAAGCAGATTAATTGTTTCTCATACTAGGATAGATGAAGAGCATATGGATAGCCATTTGTGCATCTCACTATATAAAAAATAATATTGAGTTCAATAATATAATTATTTCTACAAATTAAATTAAAGAGTTGTCACATATTTCATTAAAGTATATTTAAAAAGTAATAAACTAATATAATAAATAAAAAGATATATGACAATGTTTTGATTCGTTTGTCAAGTTTAAGAACTTTACGGTGTACAAATTATAATCCTAAAAAAAAAAATTATTGTAAAGAGTAAATTTAAAAAAAAAAAATTATAAATGATAATGAAAAGATTATATTAATTAATGCTTATTATATATAAAAATAAATTGTTGATTAACTAATATATGTTAATCTATTTATTTTTAATTATGTAATTATTCTTTAATCAATTATATCATATCTTTTATTTTTCTTCTTTATCAGTTCTAAATATACAAAAAAAAATTTACCCAACTTATCAATCTTTTATTTTGTATTTCATTCTTTATTCTATTTATTTCCCATCTTCTTTACCTAATCAACCAATAACCATTTTATTAAAAATCTTTTTATTTTTCTTAATTATCTCCTTTATTTTTCTCCAAGCATATTTGTTTTAGTAAGAACCTACTTTCTAGAATCTTTGATTAAATATTTTAGTGATTTGCTTGAGATGTTGTTAAGGGTGTTGCTATGCATACATGTTGATCGTTAAAACATACAAGCAAAAGGAAATAAGATGTTCTTTTTTTTTTGGTATAGAACAAATATTATTATTTTTGTGGAAATAAGATGTTCATGTACAATAAAGTAATATTCTTTTATACACGAATTGTTAGTGCATGGTAAAATAAATATAATTATTTTTTGTTTTGTTGTTTTCTAGAACCATGACAACTTCCCACTCATATATATAAATACTCTTTTAATTAGAAAAATCCATAATTAAATTTAATAAGATTAATTGATAAGATTTTAGGTATTTTGATATAACACTCAAAGTATTGCAATAATAATATTGTTGTAGGGGATCCATTTATATTAGTGTAAAATTAAATTAGTTTTGCACATTTTTATAATTTTTTATACGATTTATATTTTAACAAACCGACCGTTGAATTTAATAATAAAATTATACTCATCGTGCACGTTAAGTTTCAAATCGATGTGATATCTCTATTATATTGATCGAGAATACTGTCTTTTCAATATATATTGCTCTACCAAAGAATACGTGCAATAAACTGTGGAGAATAGTTTTTTTTTTTTTTTTTTTGCAATTGTGTGGTCCATCTGACTTTATGGAATGATATGATTTTTAATGTTAAACTTCTTGATATATGGCAATTGCTGACTCCATCAAACTTAGGATTGCATTTTAAAGCGAGACGGCCAAGAGCAGTAGGAACTGTTTCGAAAATCATGTATTTCCCCTCATCTTTTGGACCACCCCCGAGGGTAAAGGAAAAGAGAAATGTTGTTGTATGGGTACTACCTCCTTCGGGATATCTCAAGTTTAATGTCGACGGCTCTGCTTTTGGCAAACCTGGTCCCGCGAGTATTGGTGGTGTTGAACATGGTTTGGTAAAGTTATTATTTTCTAAGTCTATTGGGCAAGTAGAATCTAATCACGCAGAACTCATGGCAGTAAAAGAAGCTTTCTTTATATATGCAACATCCAAATGGGCCAATTCCCAGAGACTTTTAATAGAAGGTTACAGCCAGAATGTGGTTAACTGGATCAAAGCTCCGCAGAAAGCTCCATGAAACTCAGGAATATTGTTCGAATGATTGAAAATATCAAAGTTCGTCTTGTTAATTGGGAAATTGTTTACATGCCCAGGAAGCCAATGAGGTTGCTGATAGGCTCGCTAAATCAGGGGTAAATAGGCTTCATAATCTGTTGATCATGTAGTCTTGATTCATGGTTTCTGTTTGATTTTTGTTGGTGTGTAAGACATGTTTTATTTGGCTAGAGTTCATCAACAAAATCTTTTGCCTTTAAAAAAAAACGATTCAAAGTTTTTTATATCGAACAAATAGTTAGACATTTTTAATTTATTTAAAACGTATTGGGCCGGGCCTGGGCAGGATATATTTGTTACGGGCCGGCCCGGCCCGAAACAGTATTTTTTATTATAATAATATTATTTTATTTAATTTTAATTATAAAAATATAAAAAATATTTTTTTAATCCGATGAACAGTAAATTCGGGCCTACCGGGCTGGCCCGGCTCGACCCAGGGCCGGGCCTGGACAAAGAATATGAACAATATTAGGAGCAAGTCTAATCTACGTGAATAGAAAATGAAATACGACGGTCGGATTAAACAAATATAAATCGTATAAAAAGTTAGGGAAGTGTGTCAAACTAATTTAATTTTACACTAGTGTAAATGGACCCCTCCTAATATTGTTGATAGTTAAGTAATAGTTTTCCTTTCGTTAGCATCTATTATATTTATTTTTGAGTCCATGGGACTCAAAAGGTATTTTTAAAATAGCATAAGGACAGTTTTGTCCTCTTTTATAACAAAAAAAAAAGGGTTTAAGTTTTTTTAAAAGATTTTTAGTTCTTATTTTATTTTATTTTTAAATAATGTATTTAAAAGGGTTGGTTCGCACGTTAACTTGCGGATCGGTTTATGATCCGTACTTGATCCATTCAGAAAAAAATTAAAAAAAGAATTTTATTTTATTTATTATTTTTTAGTTTTTTATTTTATTTTATTTTTAAATCATGTATTTAAAGGGGTTGGTCTACACGTTGACTCGCAGGTTGATTTAGGATTCATACTCGACCCGCTCGAAAAAATTTTTAAAAAAAATTATTTTAATAATTATTTTTAGTTTTTAATTTTATTTTTAAATGATGTATTTAAAGGAATTAGTCCACATGTTGACTCGCAGGTCGATTTAGGATTCGTACCCGATCAGCACGAGAAAAAAGTTAAAAAAGAAAAAAAAAATTAATTATTTTTTTTAAAATTTTAAAATTATGTATTTAAAAGGGTTTGTTTGCATGTTGATTCGCCGGTCAATTTAGGATCCATATCCGATCTGATCGGAAAAAAATTATTTTAATTTTTAATTTTTACTTTTTATTTTTTTAAATGATGTATTTAAGGGGTTGATCCGCACATTGACTCGTGGGTTGGTTTAGGATCCGTACTCGACTTGCACGAAAAAAAGTTAAAAAAATATATTTATTTTATTAATTACATTTATTTTATTTTTTAAATAATGTATTTAAAAGGGTTAATCCGCAAATTGACTCGCTGGTCGATTTAAGACCAATAACCGACTGGTTCGGGGAAAAAGTTAAAAAAATTATTTTATTAATATTTTTATTTTAATTTTAAATGATGTATTTAAAGGGATTGGTCCGCATGTTGACTCGCGGGTCGATTTAGGATCCGTACCCGATTGGCTAGGGAAAAAAGTTAAAAAAAAAGTTATTTTAAATTTAAAAGATGTATTTAAAGGAGTAGGTCCACACATTGAGTCACAGATCGACTTAGGATCTGTACCCAATCCGCTCGGAAAAAAAAGTAAAAAAAAAAAAATAACGAATTTGCTGGTAAGTGGTAACGTATATGAAAAAAATCGATTCTACGAGATAATAAAATACAAACTACAATTTTATTTTCTTATTTATTATTTTTTATCTCCTATAAATAAAAATATACAGCATAAATAAAGTCTAAATATTTATATATATATATATATAAATAACATTTGAAAATATATTTATATTACGTGATTTATAAATAATTAATTATCATAAATTTAATAATTAACAAAATATAATTATATTAATATTCTTACAATTTAAAAATAAAAATTAATTATTATTTAAAAAATATAATTTAAAATTTATTTTGTATTATTAATTAATTAAAATTTTATATAAAAATTAAAAGTACCTCGGTAAAGCGGTTTTTTTTTTTTTTTCTTTCTCTTTTCTTTCTAGTTTTATCATAAAAATTCAATCATAATATTTGCATATTGCATTGATCAATATAACTTTTATAATAAACTTGTGACTATAAGGATTAGTTAAAGATTAAATAAGGTTAGACCAAAGAGTAAATGATATTAACCAGTAGTTTAAGCATTTGATTAGTATAATATAGTCCAATTTATTCTAATATTGCTAAAAAAAAATTTCAAACTACCTATATTTTGGAATTATTTATCAAAATACGCTGGTTTTAAAACCCGTTGGGAAGTCGCCATATGATATGGCGACTTTTCAACTTTAAATTTTATTTTTTAATAAAAATGAAGCTCGAAAGTGGCCATATGATATGGCGACTTCCGAGCTTGAAATTGTAAAAAAAATAATAATAATAATAGGCACTTGGAAGTCGCCATATCATACGGCGACTTCCAAGTGCATTTTTGTAGTTTTTTTTTTTTTTTTTATCTAGTTGGGAAGTCGCCATAGGATATGGTGACTTCCTAACACTATTTTTTTTAATTTTAAAAATTAATATTTTATAATTAAATATAAAAAAGATATTTTTTAAAATTATTTTAAAAGCCTAAATAATATATATTTTTATATATAATTAATTAATTATTTATATATAGAAAATAATAAAAAAATATATATAATTAAATAAGAATAAATCAACATATAACATGGAATGTGAAATATGTAAATATTACAACTGCAGAACATGTAATTGGTTCATTGTTGATGCGAACTCTCCCCCGATGTGCCAGATGGATAAGGACATTTTCGACGGCTATGACCTTCATTCCTGCATAATCCACAACGTTTTGGTTGGCCTTTCTCCTTGAGATCCATTTCATTACGAATACGACTTGATTTTGGCCGACCATGTAGATCTCTTCACATTTCTGGATTGGGACATACTTCTGGACCATTATATTGAGGCTAATAACCTTCATTTGCAACTACTTCAAACTCATGCCTATAAACATTGCATATAGTGTCAAGTTTATAGACATTGTCCACATATTGCATACAATCTACATGGACATGTGCACAAGCAGCAACTACATGTGAACAAGGGAACCTTTGTGCTTGAAACTTCCCACAGTCACACCACATCTCACTAAGATTTACTTTGTACTTCATTGCAGCAACTCCCTCTGGTGGGTCAAGTAACTTCTTAATCAAAAAAGTTTGATTTGCGTGCTTAAAATTACGAACCGAGTGGGAGTTAGCTTTCCTGCGATTTTCTTTCATTGCCTCTATGACTGTTTCATAGTATGTGTGCCCTCCCTCGATCATTGTTTGTTGCTTGTTTCTCATCTTAACAAAAAGGTCAGCCAACCTATAATATGTTGCTTGCACCAAAGCAGTAATAGGAAGATGGCGCGTCTCCTTCAACACTGAATTGATAGATTCAGCTAGGTTGGTTGTCATATGCCGATAGCGTCTTTCTTCGTCATATGTTTGGGCCCACTTCTCTTTGGGGATCTTATCAAGCCAATTAGCCGCCTCTACGTTTTCTCCACGAAGAATCTCATACATCCAATGTTGACAATTTGTCGACGCAATTCCTTATTGTTAAACCTCTTCATGAAGTTAGCTGCAATGTGACGAATGCAGTACACAGAGTATGCATTTGAAGGATTCCATCCACTACCATGGCGTCTGATTGCATCTTTGATGGATTCATGTCGATCAGACATCAAGCATATGCCAGGTTGTGTTGTCACATGTGTACGCAAATTAGTGAGAAAGAAGGACCAAACCTCCAATATCTCACCTTCCACAATGGCAAAGGCAATTGGTAGTATATTTTGGTTGCCATCTTGTGCAATAGCTAACAACAATTTTCTTTTCTATTTTCCGTATAAGAACGTACCGTCTATTTGCACAATAGGTTTACAATACGAAAACCCTTCAATGTAGGACTTGAATGTCCAAAAGAGTCGATGGAATATTCTCTTACCCTAGACCAGTCGATCACCGTGATATGCAGGTACCATTTGCAATTCCACAATTGTACCAGGAACGAAATATTGCATTGCCCCAACCATTTAGGCAGATCATTGTACGATCTATCCCAATCGTCAAAGACTCGAACAATTGCCTTTTGCTTTGCTTTCCACTCTTTCCTATAAAGAAGTTATGTATCCATACTGGATTCGCATCTCAGCGATCAAAACTGAAATGGAAATCTCCAGATTTGCTTGGACCAATGACAAAATGCATGAACAGATCATGTTAGAATCTAATTTGCAATGATCCTGTGAAATTCTTCCCGATGTGCAAGTATGAGGCCCATTATATTTTCTAATCTCCCATACTTGTTTCTTCTTCATTTATGTTGCCCTTATTCTCCAATTGCACCTTTTCCCATACATTGGACACTTGCCATGATATTTGGTTGGCTCGGATTCAATAACTCTGTAATCTACAGAGTTTTTGATGTTGTAGTGCTTAATATCTGAAAGCACAGCCTCTTTCGTTGGAAATTGTAACCCAACACAGAGATCAACTGTAGATGGATTCCAACTCAGAGGTGCAGCAAATGTATGACCATATTCAAGAAATTTTGGCACTTGCATTGCCTGCAGATCCAGGGTGCGCATATGGGATGCAGGCTCATAAGGGGGAAGAACTCCATAAGTGTTGATATCAGGGCAAACGTCTCGGTCAGAACCATTGCTCTCATCACTGTCATTTGCGAATTCAGCATACTCTTCTTCTTGCTCACTAAAGTCACCAATATATTCACCATGGGCTCCACATGACTGAACAAGATCATCACCAGCTAGCACATCATCTAAGGTAGTAGGAATTGTTAGTGAGACAAATGAATTATGAAACGTTGTAGCTTGAGATGGCACTTCTTCTGTGGGAACGTTGTATGAAGTGGGAACATCATTCAACGGTCGAGAATCATCATCTTCTCCACAATCTTCAATGTCAGCGTATAACTCAATGACACCAACATTTTGAAATGTCTCGTGAGCATGAAACATGCCTCTCACATCATCATCATCATCTAGTGAAAAAGTCCTATATCGGACATATCCTTCACCAATAGAAAGAGGAAGCCTATACTTAATCTCTGAAACTCTTTTCGTATTTCCAGCTTTGATTTTTGTATGAATTTTCACCTTCAATTCCTCTAATGTGACATCATCAACACGAAAGCTTTTAGGACATTCACAGTCTAATGTAGCACCTTAATCAGTATTATGAATTTGGCCATTATAGTAGACCAATGTGACCACTCTGTTGCTCATGTTGTGTAGTAATGAAATTGAGAATGATGAGAATGGAGGAGGTATTAGCACTCAGCAAAATCTGATTGAAAAACTAGTGTAGGGGGTATTGTAAACCATCATCATTATTATGAATTTATAATGGTTCATTGTGTTGTACCAGATGGAAACTGATCAATCATTGACTGAAAATTTTGACGAAAAATCCCATCCTTTGTACCTGATGGAATCTGATTCCCATTTTTTGGTTAAGGTTAATTGATTGAAAAACTGATTACTCAATGACTGAAAAATCTGATGACACATCCCATCCTTTGTACCGGATGGAATCTGATTCCCATTTTCTGGCTAGGATTAATTGACTTAAAAACTGATCACTCAATGACTGAAAAATCTGATGACAAATCCCATCCTTTGTACCAGATGGAATCTGCTTCCCATTTTCTGGCTAGGGTTTATTGACTGAAAAACTGATTACTCAATGACTGAAAAATCTGATGACAAATCCCATCCTTTGTACCAGATGGAATCTGATTCCCATCTTTTGGCTAGGGTTTATTGACTGAAAAACTGATTACTCAATGATTGAAAAATCTGATGACATATCCCATCCTTTGTCCCGGATGAAATCTGATTCTTATTTTTTGGCTAGGGTTAATTGACTGAAAAACTGATTACTCAATGACTGAAAAGTCTAATGACAAATCCCATCCTTTGTACTGGATGAAATCTGATTCCCATTTTCTGGTTAGGGTTAGTTGACTGAAAAACTGATCACTCATTGACTAGAAAATCTGATAACAAATCCCATCCTTTGTACCGGATGGAATATGATTCCTATTTTCTTGTTAGGGTTTATTGACTGAAAAAACTGATTACTTAAAGACTGAAAAATCTGATGACAAATCACATCCTTTGTACCGGATGGAATCTGATTCCTATTTTCTGGCTAGGGTTTATTGACTGAAAAACTGATTACTCAATGATTGAAAATTCTGATGACAAATCCCGTCATTTGTACCAGATAGAATCTGATTCTCATTTTCTGGCTAGGGTTAATTGACTGAAAAAATGATTACTCAATGATTGAAAATTCTGATGACAAATCCAATCCTTTGTACCAGATGGAATCTGATTCCTATTTTCTGGCTAGGGTTAATTGACTTAAAAACTAACCACTCATTGACTGAGAAATCTGATGACAAATCTCATCCTTTGTACCAGATGGAATCTTATTCCTATTTTTTGGCTAGGGTTAATTGACTGAAAAATTGATCACTCATTGACTGAAAAATCTGATGAGAAATCTCATCCTTTGTATCGGATGGAATCTGATTCCTAATTTCTGGCTAGGGTTTATTGATTGAAAAACTGATTACTCAATGACTGAAAAATCTGATGACAAATCCTATCTTGTACCGGATGGAATCCGATTCTCATTTTCTGGCTAGGGTTTATTGACTGAAAAACTGATTACTCAGTGACTGAAAATTCTGATGACAAATCCCATCCTTTGTACCGGATGGAACCTGATTTCCATTTTCTGGTTAAGGTTAATTGACTGAAAAATTGATTACTCAATGACTGAAAATTTTGATGACAAATCCCATCCTATGTACCGGATGGAATCTGATTCCCATTTACTGGATAGGGATAATTGACTGAAAAATTGATCACTCATTGATTGAAAAATCTGATAACAAATCTCATCCTTTATACCGAATGGAATCTGATTCCCATTTTCTAGCTAGGGTTAATTGACTGAAAAAACTGATCACTCATTGACTGAAAATTTCGAACTAATTTTTTTTAAAATTTTAAAAATGTTACTGTTTTAAAACAGTAAAAAATATTTAATTTTACAAAATTCAATTTTTAAATAATAAATTAAAAAAAAACTAATTTTACAAAACTAAAAAAAATTATACCATTTTCCAAACTATTTTTTTTTAAATTTAAAAATTAATAATAAATTTTAAGTAACAAAAATAATAAATAATAAATTAAAATTTTCAAATAACTACTAATTTTTACATTTAATGAAAGAAAAATACAAAAAGTACATAATTATTATACAAAAAGTACATTATTAAAAAAATTATACCAAAAATACATGATTATTATACAAAAAGTACGTTTATTCTAATTAGTTGCGGAGAAGCTCTCGTATCGGGTGGTATTGAGCAACAATGTCGAGCTCTCCTATTGCGTGGTGGTTGCACCCGTTGTTCAACCTCGTCAGTGGCACGTATTCGTTGTCGACTTCGTCCTCGACGTACCGCCACTGGTTCTAGTTGTATGCCATCCGCATGTTCACCCATATCAGTCGATGGAAACGCAATACTAGAGGGACCCATATGTTCTGCATCAAAAAATGGAAACCCATTGCTTGATGAGCCAGCACCTAGTCCACCCATAAAGAGAACTTGACTACTAGATAGACCCATAAATGATGTAATATCAAATGTTGACGCAGGGGTTCCAAACTGATACATTGTAGTTAGATATGCTGAACTTGGACTTGGGTTGAGGAGCTGGTCATCTAACCTCGTCATTGGAGGTGATGGTCGGTAACACTCATCAACATCAAATCCGGGGTGACTGACGGAATGACGATGACTGGATGCTATGCCATGTTTTGGTTGAGGTTCAGGATGACTAAATGACATCCTCGGTGCAGTGAATTCCGCCGCATGTGATGAGGCCGATTGACGTGTTCACCCACGTTGTCGGCTAGGTCTAGGAACTTCCATTTCGTGTGTAGGAGGGACTGGATTTGAAGTATGTCCGGGAAATGGCATACTCCTAACATCTTCAAACTCTGACGGTGAAGAAACAAAAGGCCAACCTTTATTTTTATACCATCTTATGTAATCAGCAGATGGGTTGGAATTATTACGAACAATGGGTATACCTGTCGAAATTTGTTCAGAACGTAGATTCCACAACTGAATCCATTATCGATACTTCGTAGGCCAAAATACTTCATGACGCTCACGTATATCAATCTTGTGAACCTTATCAAGGTTCACCAGTGGTTGCGGAATTGGTTGTTGCATCCCAAACTGTCGCAACACCCTGTTAGTGTGGTGCCACTCTACATATGCAAAGCATATCAATGTTGTGTTTTCTTTCCATATATTACAATTATTGTAGGCATTTGATGCGAGGCACGCCATAATTTCATTTGAAAAATATGGCATCCACACAAACTACGAAGAATTATTACAAATTATTAGTTTCATATGCATTAAATACAAAAAGACTTGAATGTAACAATCGAAACATTTACCTTATGATATCCTTCTCGATCTAGTCGTGATCTTATATTTCGAAGGTCGAGCGAAATATCGCTACAATCTTTAGGATGACTCCACTTGTTAAAAAGCATATAAAATCTTAATAGACTTAATAAAAATACAAGTTCGTACAAAATTAATAAAATAGTCAAGATTATTACCTGCTTGCAAGGGGGTATATAGGCGGAAAATTCCCGTGCAGAGTAATAAATGGCAGTCGGTGCCAAGCCCATGATTGCAGAAACAGTAAACATCCACCTATGTCACGGCTCTTAGGAACTGTAGCCCGACACAATTCTCTATACAAAAAACCCAAACACGCAGAACCCCAACTATAATTTGATACATGCTCTAAATCATGAAGCAATGGAAGATACATTAAATATACCTGACTGCTCAATTTGTCAGGCATTAGTATTCCTCCAATCAAACGTAAAATATATGCTCTAGAGCATATTTTACCTCTTCTTTGTCTGCGTGTTCGGGAAGATTTTGCAATGACATCCACTGCCATGCCATCCACTGGTTGTCAAAGTTGGAGCGCAACATCTTCTAAAGTGATCGTGCATTCACCAAACAAAAAATGAAAAGTGTGCATCTCGGGTCTCCATCGTTCAACCAACGCACTAATTAAGTCCGACAGAAGCATACATTGTCGAACTTGACTTGCATAATAAAATCTGGCACTCTTTAAGTGGTCGATAATAGATGGATGCGGATCTTCAAAAAATATTTCCTCGAACGTAAGACGCGAACAAGATCCTTTTGATAATTAATTAAATTAAATAATTACAAAATCATAAAAAATTAATAATGCAACCTCTTTGAAATATAATGATAATTAATTATAAAATTATTATTATAATAATAATTTTATAAAAAATTAATAAGAAATTAATAACAATTATAATGATAATTAATTAAATTATAAATAATTTACTAACCTCTTGACATATAACCGCGAATATGTGATTATCTTGCAACCTTAATAATGATGAAGCCATTTTTAAATCAACACTAAGAGTAAATTTGAGATTTTTTTTTTTGTATGAAATAAGAGGAAGAGAAGAGAATTTGAGAATTTGTATGAAAAAATGAATATAAGGAGGGTATTTATAGGTGAAATTGGGGGTGGGTGGGTGGTGGGAAGGCAATGGTCATTTAACCGTTGCCTTCAATTTTAAATTTTTTTATTTACTTTTTACGTTTTAATAACGGTTAAAATTTTAAAATTTTAAAAAAAAATAGTTTGGAAGTCGCCATATCATATGGCGACTTCCGAACTACTTAAAAAGAAAAATTGAAAATTGAAGGTCATAAGTTGTCATATCATATGGTGATTTCTGACCTTCAATTTTAATTTTTTTTTACTATTAATAACGGTTAAAATTAAAAAAAAAAAAAAAAACTAATTCGGAAGTCGCCATATCATATGGCGTCTTTCGAACTAGTTTTAAATTTTTTTTTGAAAAATATAGGTCAGAAGTCGCCATATGATATGACGACTTCCCTTGATATTTTTTTTTAGCGTATTTTGATAAATAATTCAAAAATATAAGTAGTTTGAATTATTTTTAACAATATTCGGATAAATTTGCCGATAATATAATCTAATAATCAACAATTACGGAAGACTATAAGATCTAGTATATGATAAGCATGTGAATGGATCGTTCTTCCAACTATGACATTTTTTCTTTTTTTGAGATTATTATGTGAATAAATTTTGATAACAAAAATTAAGAGTCGAATATTCTGCCAACATATCATACGTCTATTCCAATTTTGTTGTTACTTTGCACCATCTTTGAAAGTATACAAGCATACCACGTATTGAAAGAAAATATTATCCATGCTTAATTTTGGTACTTGAAAACCATGAAGTTTTTAAACTTCAATCAACGACTATTGGAGTAGACAAAAAAAAAAAAAAAACATTAGAAAGTCTTGACCATTGCCATAGGAGGTTATAATTTATATATTGAATATGTTATGATCAAAGAAATAACTGAATGATAAAGAGTTTCGAAAGAAATTTGATATTGAAACTGTCCTAAAAGGCTAAATTTTTGTGCTTTTCTAAATTTTAAAGATAAGCTTCTCTCTTTCTATTATTTCAAAAAAAAAAAAATTTGGTGCATTAAAAGCGAAAATTCGTTTACAACATTCATGTTAAATCACCAAGAATCAATAGATCAACATGTTCTCTTAGAGAATCTTTTTATTTTCTCTCGCTCTCTTTCTGATGATGGGATGTTAAAAAAGAATAGAATGATTAACGTATGATCTGGAGACCATAACCACTATTCGTAGATAACTACCCTGTTATCTTTTGGTATTTCTATTTTAGCCCATCATAAAAATAGAAATTACCCTTAAGTCTCTACACATTAAAGTCCCACATCCTATTAGATACATTAAATCCCAAATTACCCAAACTTCAGTAGACTACTTTAAATGGGTTTAACCTTATTCGACAGTCTACGACACATATTTATTCACATATAAGCCCAATGTTGGATTATGGATCCAACAGTTGAGCCCAACCAAGTTTCCTAGTGAAACCAAAAATCTTGTAACCTTTACTACCTGCATAGCCACTTGAAGCTAGATCACTATTAGGCTTAGCAGAAGCATCCATAATCAACTTAACAAAGTTTGGTGGAAGACAATGCCAAACAATATAAAGAAGCTGCCGATTTGGAGAAGAATTATGAACAAGCCATGATAGGAATTAAAGCTTTATCAAGCCATTCAAAGTCAATTTCAAAAACTAGTCTGTTATGCCATTTCTAGATATGCCTGCAAGTAAAGCCTATCAACTTATTATGATTAAATAAATTAAATTTCAACCAATTTTGTAAAAATAGATAGTTAAAATGATCCACAAGAGCTCCATGCAGCCACTTTGACCAAATAAACAGATATTCATGACAATCTCGAAGAACATGCAAAATTTCCTTTAAATTTGCATTACATCTTGGACACTTAGGAGAAGAAGAGATTCTTCGTTTAACACATGCTTTCCTTGTAAGAATTCTCTCATGGATTGCAAGCCATAAAAATAGTGAATTCGAGGTGCAAATCCAACTTCCAAAATCGGCTCCAACATAAAATATTAATAGTGTCAGTCAGAAGAAGCTTATAAGCAAATTTGACTGAAAATTAATCTGTAGAGGAAGCTGCCTAAAAGACCCTATCTTCCCTAGAAAGAATGGGATGTATAAGCGATAATTATTTCTTAATATCCATTGGAATAAACGTCAAGTTATGCCTATCCCAATTTCCATTTTCATCATAATAGTCACTAATTATATCCTCTCTGCACTAAAATGGAATAGAAGACTCACAACGTTTTGCCAAAGCTTTGCTACCAAACAATTTATCAAATCAGAAAAAAAATGTTTTGTCTATTGTCTATCATTTTCACGCAACCTTGTATCACAATATCCTTAGCCAAACAAATACTACTCCGTGTATGTGAAGCACCATGTTTAATAGTAGACCTGGCAACTTTGGACACGACACAAAAAAAATAACTAAAACATGACATAAAACACGACACGAATACACAAACATGTCAAAATATCTATAACACGAATTATTAACATGTCAAAACTTATATAAATATACAATACCTTAAACATGATTATGACACGGGAAAATAATACGAGCACGACACGAATACGCGGATTGTCAGGTCTATTTAATAGTAGCATTAATAAAAGAAGAACCTTTTAAGTATTTGGACCTCAACACACGTGCCCAAAGACCTGTATTGCCTTCCTCCAATTCTTAACCAAGCTTGGCCAACAAGGATTTATTAATAGTCATTGTCTTCCGCCATTGATTTTGGTTGACAAACTTTGCAAAACTTAGTAAAGGAATTCTTCTCTTGCCATCAATCGCACCCCAAAGAACGTCTCTACTACTAGCGTGAATCTCCTTGGCTACCAAAACTAGTAATTTAGAAGATTGCATCATGTAATTGAGAATCATACTTGAAATTGATTGCACAAGTGTAGCTCTCCCTGCTAAAGATAACTGATTAGTCTTCCATCGTGAAAGCCTCATTTTAACCTTATCAAGTAAATAACGATAATTATCTTTATTTACTCTCTTAGAATGAATAAGAACTCCAAGATTATTCTGAAACTCTTTGCAATGTTGCATGACTATAGAAGATTTAATAAAATCCATAAGATCATCCCGAACATTGGAAGAAGTAATAAATTTGGATTTATGAAAATTATACTTTCTACCCTGAAATTGAATAGAAAGTTTTGAAGCTTACCATAACCTGGCATTGAGCTGCATAAGCTTCACCAACAGGGGGAAGTCAAGAATTTTATGTTTGGGAGGTCGGTATAAAAGGGGGTCAAATTATAAATTTTTAGGAGGGCCAAAATAGGGTTTTACCATTTTTTTGGGTTAGACAATCCTTAGGATTAAAAGAGCTTTTGAGGAGCCAAGGGGGCCAAGGTCCTTGCCACCCCTTTTTGGATCTACCCCTACTCACCAAAAAGAATCAAGTCATCTGCGAATAACAGGTGGGACAAAGCTGGACCCTCACGAGTCAAAGAAGTGGTTTCCACTTACCGTTACTTACCTCAACATCAATCATCTCACGAAGTTTATGTAGACGAAATACAAATAAATATGGAGAGAGTAGATCTCCCTATCTATGCCCTCTGGAAGATTTAAAATACGATGTCATCTCCCAATTCCACATAAAATTCATTTCCGTTGAAGTCACACAAAACATGAACAATACAACAAGTGTAGAAGGTAAACCAAGATTCATCAGCACCCATTGTAAAAATCCCAGCTCACTCGATCATAGGCTTTTTCCAAATCCACTTTCATAATCGGACCCTCAGATTTTCCATGCTTCTTCCCAAGGAAATGAATACCTTCCTGAATCATAGCAATATTTGTACTATTGTGTCCAGGAATAAAACTACACTAATTGGGGAAATAATATTTTCTAAAAAAGGCCATAGTCTACCGACAATAATCTTCGAAATTATTTGTACTGTAGCATTACACAGACTAATCGATCGAAAATGCATAGCAGGTTCATGATGATCAACCTTTGGAATTAAAACAACTAGCAGTTTGCTAAATGATGCTTCGAAGAACTTGAATGAAAAGTTTTACGTACAAACTTACATATTGAATCCTTGACAACTCCCCAATTAGATTGATATAACCATACTTGAAACACATCAGGTCCAGGGGCTTTGAAAGGAGCCATATAGCGAAGAGCTTTTAAATTTTCTTCTTCGTATGGCATATGGACAAGAGCAAGGATATGATGTTCTTCAAAAAACAAATTGAGATTTAGGGCAAAAAGAGTCAAAATTATCAATAATATGTTCTAAAGAATAATTTTTTTTTTTTAAAATTCAAGGAGTGCTAAAGGAAGACTGATGAAGGAAGCTTATATCGAATCGGTTCAAGAGGCCATGGTTTTAGAAGGTATCCACTGTCAGGTATGTCCGATGGGGGGTGTCTCGGTTCTTGTTATTTTCGAAAGTGTAGATCATATGGATCTTGTCCTAAACGATAGAAGTGAATGTTTGACCCCCTGGTTTGAGACCATTGAACCGTGGAATGATGTCGTCCTCAACAAAGAGATTGCTGTCTGGGTAAACTTGTTTGATGTGCCGCTACAGGTTTGGCATGAAGGGTTTTTCAGTTCTTTGGGTAACATATGGGGTTCTTTCATCAGACTTGATGATAACACAGCAAATAGGAGGAGATTCGACGTTGCGTGCATGTTAATCTTGGTTGATAGCAAGCTGAGTATTCCGTCCTCTGTGTTAGTCACGGTGAGGGATAAATCTTTTAAAATCTCAGTTTCAGTTCTTGAGGTCCCTGCTGGTGTTGCTAACACGAGAGCTCGAGTTGGCTCATTTTCTGTTCCATTGCCGCATGAATCACCAGGCTCCTCTCCTAACAAGGTAGTTACCGAAGAGATCAGGGGTAAAGTTCCGGTGTCAGAGGGCATTCTCAGATGCATGGAAATTCAGTGCACGGCTCCCTCCGCACGGCGCAAAAACATTGATGAGGTAAGCAAAGCTTTTTCGATTCCTGTGCAATCTGGCAGTTTGGTGGGCGGGTTGGTGCATGCTGTCTGCCCTGTGTCCCCAGTTAATGAAGGTATCAGCGAAGGCTCAGTATGTGGTTCGCGTGTTGCCGACTCTCTCCGTGATTGGGAATGGGATGGTGGGGCTCTCGTGAATGGGGGTCATAAAGGGGCTGTTGGGTCATCTGCTGAAGTGGGAGTGGGTTTTCAACTTGTGGAATCTAATGGGTTGGATTTATTGGGCCCTGTCAATAGCTCCTCCCCTACTCTGTTGGTCCGAGAGTTAAGCCCTTCCATTGTGTGCCCTATGGTTTCTGCTCCTATGAAGCGACTGAGATCGAGTAGGAAACTTAGGAAGAAGGAGGGTTCCAAAAAATTGAAGAAGAACTATAAGAAGAGTAAGGTTCCAGTGCCGAGGAAGTCCACCATTTCTGCAGTGAGGAAGAGGAGGCAAATTAGGAAACAGCTGAGAGTGATCTGCGATAATGTTAGTTGCGAGGACTTAAACCACCTTGAACTATCTGTTTCGGATAGTGACATCAGATCAAGGAATAAGAATATCTTGAAGGAGGCTGAGGCGACATGGCTAGTCAGTACTGAGCTGGGGATCGAATTCCATGGGGAGAAGCAGGATATCATCGATGGTTTTGCTCAACTGGAAAAGGAAGATCGTGAGGCAAAGGAGTAACAGTCCACTGCGTTTTTGGTTCGTTATCAGGTGTGTTTCTTTTCTTAATGAAGATTATTTCTTGGAATGTTAGGGGACTGGGAGGTAGTATTAAGGTTATGGCCTTGAGGAATTTGGTTTTGAATTGGAGGCCAGAGATGGTTTTTATTCAGGAATCAAAGCTTCAGTCTATTGATTCAAAGTTTATTAGAAAGGTCTGGGGATGCTCCCCTGTTGAGATGGAATTCTCGGCGTCGGTGGGTTCCGCTGGGGGTCTCATTATCTTCTGGCGGAAGGACTTCTTCTTAGTTGAGTCGAAAATTATTTCACCTCGTTTCATTCTTCTGATTGGCTCGTTAAAGGCGAACAATATAAGATGTGGGTTCGTGAATATCTATGCTCCAAATGAGGATGGTGAAAGAGCTGCCTTTTGGGATGAGCTTGTGGGTGTGTTACAGGGCTATGACTGTCTTTGGTGTCTAGAGGGTGATTTCAATGTGGTTAAAAGCCCTGATGAGAAAATCGGATCAGTGTTCAGCACTACTCCTATGTTACTATTTTCAAACTTTATTAATCAAGTTGAACTCATGGATCTGCCGATGTCAGGAGATAAATACACTTGGACCAGTAATAGGGCCGTTCCGTCTTTCAGCATATTGGATAGGTTCCTTTTATCGCCTGGTCTGGTTGCTTTATGGCCTTCAATCAAACAAAAGGCTCTTCCCCGTTCTCTTTCCGATTATAATCCAGTGTTGATTGTTGAAGAGAGCGTCAATTGGGGGCCTAAACCTTTTCGGTTCTTCAACAACTGGTTGGAAGATAAGAGCTTTCATTCTATTATCCAGAATGCTTGGAATTCTACAGGATATTCGCGGCCTTCGGGGTGGGGTTTATGGTTCAAGTTGAAAAATCTCAAACCAGCCATTAAAGACTGGTCTGTTAGGCACCATAAGGCCGATTTCTACAAGATCGTGGAACTTGAAAAGGAGATTGCTGGCCTCGAACAGAGTGTACAACAGGGGCAGGTGGGAAACCAGCTGCGAGAAGAGTTATGGAATAAGAAGGATGATTTATGGTCAATGTATCGTATCGAAGAACAAACTTGGCTCCAGAAATCGAGATTAAAATGGGCACAAGAGGGTGATAGGAATACTAACTTTTTCCATATTGTCGCCACAGCTAGGAGTCGTAAGAACCACATTGGGAATTTGTTGATTGATGGGAAGGTGTTCGATGAACCTAGGGCTCTCAAGAAGGCCATCGGGTCGTATTTCAAAAACCGTTTCAACTCTACAAAGGTATCCAGGCTCAAAGATCTTAAGTGCAGTTTTAAGTCATTATCAGCGCAAAGTTCGTCTAATCTTGAGCGGCCTTTCTCGGAGGAAGAGGTTTGGGGTGTCATCCAAGGCTGCGATGGCAACAAAGCTCCGGGGCCGGATGGTTTTAATCTGAATTTCTTTAAGTCTTTCTGGGTCACGGTGAAGGGTGAGGTTATGTCGTTCATGAATAATTTTCATAGCTCTGGTTGTATTGATAACTGTTTAAATGCGTCTTTTATTTCTCTTATACCTAAATGTGAATCTCCGTGCTCCATTAGTGATTACCGTCCTATCAGCTTGGTGGGTAGTGTTTATAAAATTCTAGCCAAAGTTCTTGCCAATCGCCTGAGGCAATCGGTGGGGGAAATTGTTGGGCAAAACCAGTTCGCGTTCATCCCGGGGAAATTCTGGACTGCTCCTTAATTGCCAATGAGGTTATCCATTCTATGAAGACTAATGGAGAGGGTGGTATGATATTTAAGGTAGATTTCGAAAAAGCCTATGATTGTGTGGATTGGTC
The DNA here is from genome assembly GCA_030761205.1 of Fremontodendron californicum. Lineage (NCBI taxonomy): Eukaryota > Viridiplantae > Streptophyta > Magnoliopsida > Malvales > Malvaceae > Fremontodendron > Fremontodendron californicum. Next base: position 19,025,494 of record JAULJL010000020.1, on the reverse strand, counting down.
CTTTCTTGATTTTGTTATGGGTAGAATGGGCTTTGGGGATAAGTGGAGGTCTTGGATTCAGTCGTGTTTATCTTCAGCTTCATTATCAGTCCTAGTTAATGGGGTGCCTACGGAACAATTCAGGATGAGCAGAGGGTTGAGACAAGGCTGTCCCCTCTCCCCCTTACTGTTTAATCTGGTTGCTGATGTTTTGAGCTTATTCCTTAATAAGGCTACTTCCATTGGCCTTTTCAGGGGTATGGTTATTGATCAGGGGTCTGTGTCCATATCTCATCTTCAGTTTGCGGATGACACAATTATCTTCTGTGAGCCTTTGGAGGAGCAGGTTAGGAATGTTAAAAGAATTCTAAAGTGCTTTCAGTTGTTATCAGGCCTCAAAGTTAATTTCAAAAAGAGCAGTCTTTTTGGAGTTGGGGTGGAGCAAAGTGTCACTGATCGGTGGGCTTCGAATATCCGTTGTTTGAGCAGTCGTCTCCCCTCCCTTTATCTCGGTCTCCCCCTGGGGCACGGAGCGAACTCTATCTCACTGTGGAGTCCTATCATTGAGAAATTCAACAAGAGGCTTGCCGGCTGGAAAGGTAATTTACTCTCCATTGGGGGCAGATTGACTCTTATTAAATCGGTGTTGTCTTCTCTGCCCATTTATTATATGTCTCTACTTCAAATTCCTCGTACTGTATCTGATAAGCTGGATAGAATGGTCAGAAGATTCCTTTGGGGTAGTTCTTCGTCGGTGAAGAAGATGCATATGGTTAATTGGAAGTCTGTCTGTAATACCAAGGAATTTGGAGGACTCGGTCTAGTTGATTTAAGGCTTAAGAACAGAGCGATGCTCAATAAATGGATCTGGAGATTTGGGAATGAGCGTTTCTCTTTATGGAGATCAGTCATAGCCGGGAAATATGAGTCATCGGTGGGAAATTTGCTTCCTTCATGCAGCTGGTATCGGAAAATGTCCCCAACCTGGAGAAACATTATTCGACCCCTTATGCCTTCAAATCATTTTCATCCTTTTTTGTCTACTGGGTTGTGTTTTCTTCCAGGTGATGGCAGCTCCATTAATTTTTGGCAGGATGAATGGATCGAAGGCGTTATCCTTAAAGAGCAGTTTCCAAGAGTCTTTGCGGTAGCTGTTTCTAAAAGCGGGAAAGTAGCGGATTTTGGCAAATGGCTTAATAATCAATGGCATTGGGAGGTTAACCTCCGAAGAAGATTGTTCGATTGAGAGCTTCAGCAGTGGGAATCCCTGTTGGATCTGCTAGGAAATCAAGTGCTCTTCAGAAACTCCTTTGATTCAGTTGTTTGGAAGCACACCTACAGTGGCGTTTACTCGTCTAATTCTTTCTGCCATTCTGTGTTGAGTGAGTCCTCACTTAAATGGGATCATTGGAAATTTATATGGGCCGGTTATGCACCTCCGAAAGTGGAAATCTTTTGCTGGCAAGTTTTGAGAGGCAGCGTTGCTACCAAAGTTGAACTCAGCAAGAGAGGTCTTATTGTTAATGGTCCGATTCTGTGTCCACTATGCAATTTGATGCCTGAAACTACAGAGCATCTGTTTTTTACATGCAGAGTATCATGGTTTGTGTGGGCTCATTGTTGTCTTTCTTGGGGTATATCTTGGTCCACGCCAAGGAGTGCCGTGGGTTTTTTTCTTGCGTGGCAGCATGCGTTCCCAGCAAATCATTGCAGCAAATTGTGGAGAATGTGTTTTTTTGTTGCACTTTGGTCTATTTGGTTGCACAGGAATGATATTGTTTTTAACAGGAAAAATGTTGTTGTTTGGCAGTTACTGGACTCTATTAGACTTAGACTCGCTTTATGGTCCAAGGCTAAATGGCCTTGTGAGGAAGGGCTGCTTTCGCAGTCCAAGTGGTCACCTGCTATTTGTCGATTTAAGAGGGAAATGAAAGTTGGTGTTGATGTGACTTGGAGCAAGCCACCTGCCGGCTGTCTTAAGTTCAACGTCGATGGTTCGGCGCGTGGTAACCCAGGTCCTGCGGGGATTGGCGGTATTTTGCGCGACAATCAAGGTATGGTGAAAGCAGTTTTTTCTAAATCTATTGGTTCTGCTAAGGCATTTGAGGCTGAATTAAGGGCCGTCAAAGAAGCCTTCCTCATTTTTGGTGCTTCATCTTGGGTGCTATCGCATAAACTTATAATTGAATGTGATTGTCAGATGGTTGTTGCTTGGGTTAGGAATCCGAGTAGAGCCCCATGGCGGATTTTGAGAATTATAAGATCTCTAGAGTTTGTTCGAACTGCGGTTCAAAACTGGGAAATTGTTCATATTCTGAGGGAGGCTAATGGTGAGGCTGATAAGCTAGCCAAATATGGTGTCAATAGGGTGTCAGAATTGTTGTTTTATAGTCCTTAGTTTTGTTTTGCAGCATGCTGTTTTTCTGGTTTGTAATAAGGACATCTTTTTTGCAATAAATCATGCTTTTCAAAAAAAAAAAAAAAAATTCAACACCATGTCTCTCAGATGTACCTGATTAGTACTCCAAATACCATGTTCATAATTAAGAGTCAAAATACGATTTCTATTCCTCCGAACCACCATAGTTGCATGAAAGAACTTAGCATTTTGATCACCAAATTGGACCTCGATTTTTGAAACAAGATGACCTCTTCTTGAAGCAACACAGAATTATATTCTGAGCTGAGCTTATCCTCTAAATTAAACCAAAAAAGATTGGGACTAATTTAAAGATTCTTCTGCACCCTCTCCAGCAATTGTTTTTTGTGTTTAAAAACATTACCAAAAACAATAAACTCCAATCATTAACCGCAACTGCAGAAGAAGACAAATTACTATGCAAGGAATCATTCATACGTCAATTATTTTAATAAAATCATCAAAGGAATCGTGTGTAAGCCAAGCAATTTCAAATCGAAATGATTGTAGGGATCTGCATGGTACAAAGGAACCATGTAACTTCAATAACACCGGACAATGATCTCCATACTCAAGGTAGATTTCTAACAAAAGCCTTAAGAAAACGAAGCCTCCCATCCGAATTACACAACTCTATCCCATCATTTTTAATAAGGCCATTAACCATCTGTTTATTAGACCAAAAGAACTTACAACCCATAGGCTCCATGTCAATGAGATGCCTCTGATTCAAAACCTCCCAGGAAGGGCTCCATTTTCCATATTTTTTCTTGAGAACCACCTTGCTTTTTGAAATATAATGTAATTTGGTTAAAGTCACGAATGAGCAATCAAGGAATCTAATCAAATTCATCAAATTCTTTAAGGTAGCGTTTGGAAACTTGGATTTCAAAAGATGGATTTGGATTTCAAAAATAGTGTAAATTGTGTAATAAAACACATGTAGATGTAACATTAATGATTATGTTTCAAATTCATGGATTTGTTGGATGCCTATTTAGTGGTGAATTTGAAATACTTATAGCTATTTATGAATTTGAAATTCATATTTTTATACCTTTCAATTATATAATCATGTTGAATCTTAACTAATTTATACATATTGTATGCATTTCATTCTCACAATTTATATAGCAAATGAAATCCAAATTCAAATTTTCAAATTCATGTTTCCAAACATAGCATAAGATAATTCCAGAAAAACATCGGATTAGATGATATAAGCACTAATATATTTTTTCCCACTCTTCTCAAATACACAATATTAGTCTTCCATAACATCCAAATACCATTAGAAAAACCCTTACATCAATCTTTGTATAGGAATCAAAATGTAAATACCTTATCACTCTGTCTGCATTACTCCCACTAATATGTGATTTCGCAATAATCAAAACATCGATATTATGAGTTGCAACAAGCTCGCAAGCCTGCCTAAAAAAATCATAATTTCCTGAACTTTGCTATACCAAAATAACACTGACATGATTTCATAATTTCCTGAACTTTGCTATTCCAAAATAACACTGACATGATAACCAAATGAAGTAAAAAAAAGAACACCAAAAGTGTCAAACATCTTTCACGGAATTAGGTAACAAAAAAAAAAACTTTTATTTTGCATGAAATCTCCTAAAATCTATTATCTTTGTCACATCAACATCTATGTGGTCGTTATTTCAACTACATCAACGTCTAGCTATGGCACATGCGTAGCAAAAAGAAAGTCGGCGGTGGTATGCCATGTTAAGTGGCATAGCTACATTATCTCAAAAGGAGTCAATTGACCCACGCAACTTTAGAAAGAGTTACTTTTATATGCATGTTATGGCAAAAATTTTAGAATTTTCTTATTTTGACTCATCTAAAATTAAATAAAAATCTAAAGAGAACGCCAAATAAGTATATCTTTCATCCTTTTTATCATGACAATGAGAATTTATAGTTTTCAAACAAAATTTTAAAAAGTCTTTATATATACTTGTATTATAAATATTATCATACGAATATACATTAATATTTAATTAAAATGTGAAATGCACATAAATTCAAATATAATCGTTTATATAAAAGTAAAATCATACACTTTCTTATTTATCAAGATTAATTTTAAATTTTAATATTAAAACTTATTCATTTATCCTTCTATTTCAATACAATTTTTTTTTTTTTTTTTTTTTTGCTTTTTGACTTTCAGAAGTAAAAAAACAAATAACTAAAGTAGTAATTAAATGATACACAACTTAATCAATTTGGAAAATTCATAGACTGTTAGCTATGACTGCATGAAATAATATCTCATCATATTTTCATTTACTATTTTCCCTTTAAATAGGTTTATTATTGTTCCTTATTCCTCTCTTTTTTTTAAAAAAAAAAAAAAAAAGAGTTCAAATTTTTTTTTACTCAATAATAATTCACTAAATGTACATGTTTAATAAGTTTTCTTAAAGCATTATAAAATAATATTTATTTTTTGAAGATATTAAAAAAAAAAAAAACAAAAGTAAAGAATAGAGGAAAATTAGAAAAGGTCCAAAATCCAAATCTATTTTTTTTTAATTTTTTCTCGTCTTTTTTTTTTTCAAATTTTCTTCAAAAGTTTTCTTTTATTATTTTATTTTCTTTCCTTTTTTCAATTTTTTTTCCCTTTATCTTAAAGACAAAAAATACTCTTAAAACCAATTAATCTTCTTAAGGGTAATTTTGTACTTTATGTTAGAGTTTCCTTCCATTTTTTCTTTACATTTAAAAGACAAAAATACTTTTAATACCAATTAATCCTCTTAAAGGTAATTTGGTACTTTACATAGAGGTTTCCTTTCATTATATACAATACAAGATTTAATTTTTGTTTACACATAAGAGCCATATATCAAGTTTCATAAGTCTGATTAAAATATATATAAAGGTGTCCATGGGTTAGACTGAGTCGGATTAGGTCTAGTTAATACTTCTAAAGTTTTGTATAAGGCTCGAGATAATCCGTCTATTTACATCTGAAGGAGCTTGATTACTATTTAAAATAATATTAAAATATTAAAATTATATATTTATATTTTATATTTTATATATTTTTAATTTAATTTAAATAAATAGTTTTTATTAATGAAATAATAATATTTTAATTTATCATGAATGTAAAGTGCAATCTCTGAAATTTCTTAAATAAAAAATCTTTTGATTTTTTTTTTTAGCAGAAATTCGCTTCAAGGATTTTGATGACTAGTTCTTAATTGAATAAATTTGGACTAACAATTTAGGGTTTCTTGGAGTTCTTGAAATTTGGTCTCAAAATTTAAGGATTCTTGAAATTTGATTACAATTTAGGAATTTTTGGAATTCTTGAAATTTGATTCCAATTTAGGGATTTTTGGATCTTCAGACGTTGATCTTTAAATTTTTCTTCTTGAACTTATGGGAGTTCTAGAGACTTTAATTCTTCAGATCTTCTTGTTTCCCAATTGTCTTCCTAAACTTGTTTCCTTAAATTATCTTCATGAACTTTTTTCTGTGTTAAATGGTAGAAGAGCTCTATATTTTTAGTGCCAGGTGATACTAAGTGAGAGAGTTCTAAAAAACCTTAACCTCTTTAATTTTATCTCTAAATTCTTTTAATTTAATTAGAGATAAAAAATGATGATTCATAGGTTGAATTACATTAGATGCCCATGAGTCTTTAAAATTTGACTGGCCAAAATTTAGATTTATGATAACTCATAGATGAATTTTGATTGGTTGAGGACTCCGAGTCTTTGAATTTTGATTAGCCAAACCACATATTTTATTTCGATTTGTGAAATGACCTAATAAATCTTCAATTAATTTATTTAGACACACATAACAAAATTTAATTGGTCACTAAATAAAATTAAAAGAAAAATTTTGAAGGACATGTGCCATATTATAATTGGTCAAAAATTTTCTCTTTTTACAAATGTCCCTCAAGACTTGGTTGTGCACATGATTTATTAAGTGTAGCACGTAGACAACTCTTGAAACTTAATTTGCTTTTGGTACCAAAATTTGTTTGCACCTTTGCATTGACTTTGAGAAGATTTGCAAGCTTCAATTTTTCCTACCTTATGAATTTGGAGGAATCGAACCAAAATTTAGTTCCACTACAAGAGAACGAACTTTTATTGACGGAATTTTCCATCAGTAAAAGTCCAATTTCCGTCGGTAATGGTATTATCGACGAAAAATTCCATCGATGATACTTAACTACTTCTGTCGGTGAAAATATTTTTTTCGGTAATAAAGAATTACCGACGGAAATTTCGTCGGTAATTCTTTACTACCGACGGACTATTTCTGTCGGTGAAACAATTACCGACAGAAATGTCCGTCCAAATTTTTCGTTAATAATGTTTTACCGATGGATAAATTCGTCAGTGAAAGACATTTACCGACGGACAATTCCATCAGTAATTGTTTATTTTCCAAAAAAAAATTCTATAATAAATATTTTAAAAAATAAAAATGATAAAATAAAAATAATTTAATAAAAAATAAACTCAAATCCGTAAAATTATTAATAAAAAATAATTTAATAAATTACAATATTATTAATAAAAATAATAATCAAATGTAGCTCTCGATTATAAAATAGATGCTGTCATCACTCAGTACTGCTGTCATCGACTTCACTGTCATCCTCAGCATTGACTCCGACATCACTGCGTCCGACACCACCTCCGACAGCAGTAAATACAGCACCCATGCCTCCAACTCCACCTCCGGTAGCACTCAGTCCAGCACCCATGCCAAGCTCTACACCTACTCCAAAACCACTGCCTCCGACAGCACCGACTCTGGCAGCACTTGTTTCAATCCCGCCTAATCCAGCTGCAGCTGCTTACTGTGACTGCAGTATACTGGTGATTGTAGACACCTAATTTTGTCCGGACCACTAAAATAGGTATGTTTTCTCCCTAAATTGATGTTTCAGAATGGAAAATGACTTTTTTCATCCTGCAGGTGGTACTCCGAAACTTAGTTTAAGAGGGGGAGCATAAAAAGTCAACCTTGAAAAAAGTCAACCTCAAAAATTCAACCTCGAAAAGTCAACTATTGAAAAAGTCAAACCACTTTCAAAATCAAGATTTGAAGTTCAATTGAAAAATGGCGAAAGAATTTTGATAATTCGAGGTCTACATCGAAAGATATGGAGTTCGGAAGTTGGGTTATAGAGATTTAGTAGAAAGAAAACCCTAATCCAGGAATTTTGGGGAAAAGTGCTTAAACGATCGAATGGGTCGAAATTGAAGGTTACAAATGAAAGATAAGCATTGAGTACGGGTAATGGAGAAGCCACTTGAAAGATAAACTGAAAGAAAAGTCAATCCGGGAGAAAAACGAGAATTAGGGTTTTTGGTAGATTTCGGTGAAATTGGAAAGAATTACAGAAATGGCCCGACTCGGTAAGACTAAAGCCCCTAATGGATGAGGAGTGATTAAAAAGGATAGCCCAAGGCTCAGTTTGAAGAAAATCTAAAAATTGGACTTGTTTTGAGCAAAACCGGGTTTCGAAGGTAAAAGGGCAAAATTGGAAAATTTGGGCAAAATAGCAAATGAACTCCAAAAATCATGAAAATTTTCAAATCTCATTCTTAAATCATTTGGAAGAGATTGGCGAAAGAAAATCTTGATTCGGAGTTCGTTTGCAAAATGGCCAAATCGCGGGTCTCCTAAGAAGTAATTCAAGAAGAAAAATCCCGGACAAATAGCAAATGAACTCCAAAAATTTTAAAAATTTGCAAATATCATTTTTAAATTATTTGGAAGATATTGGCGAAAGAAAATCTTGATTCGGAGTTCGTTTGCAAAAAGCCAAATCCCAGGCTCCCTACGTAGTAATTCAAGCAGATAAATCCCGAAAAAATACCAAATAAGCTCCAAAAATTATGAAAACTTCCAGATCACACTTTTAAATTATTTGGAAGAGATTGGTGAAGAAAAATCTGTATTTGGAGCTCGTTTAAAAAATGGTAAAATTTGGGGGCATAAAAGGGCAACTTTGGAAGAAAAAATCCAAATAAATAGCAAATGGACTCAGAAAATTTTGAAAACTTCCAGAATTCAATTTTTTATTATTTTGAAAGTATTGAAAAAATAAAATTTGAATTTGAAGTCCATTGCCATTTATTTACATTCGGGGGACAAAAAGGTTATTTTACACAAGAAACCGAAAAGGGCTCTTCTTGCCTTTTAAAAAAATCAAACATGGGCTGGAAGAAGGGGGGCTGGCCGGACAAGGCCCAAATATGGATAGGAAGTTTCTGATTTTTTTAATCAAAAGGCCAACAATGAAGAGTTAGTGATTTTTTTATCAAGCCTTTGCAAATAAGCCACATGGACCAATGCATGAAGAGGGAGAGTGTCAACATAATGGCTTAAGATTCTTGAACAGCTGTAATTGTGGATAGCTGATGGCCTAATATAAGGGTGATAATTTCATGTTTTAAACATCTTGGATCAATAGCCCTTGGATGAAAATTGGTTGATGGAAAAATGACAACATCCTAGCCTAGAGAGAGGGGGGTTTCGGCCACTACAAGGATATTTCTTTCTTTCATTTTCAGAACAGTCTCATTCTCTATTCTCTCTTTCTTTTGGCTGATTTTCTCTCCATTGTTTGAAAAGCAAAAAGAAAAGTTTAGAAAGGAAAAGAAAGTTAGAAGAGAAAAAACTAGAAAGATAGCTTCTAGAGGTTGCTTTTAGCACCATACTCATGCACTTTCTTTGATTTTCCATTCTTGATTTTCTATTTTGATTATTATTTTGGTGAGTTTCTTTTGGTTTTTCTTTTTAAATAAGTGTTTCTAAAGTTCTTCTTTAAGTTCCTTCTTCACCATTTCTTATAAAAAGCTTTTGAATTTTTTTTCCTTTGTTTTTCTTTGACATGGCCGAATGGCCCAGTTTTTTTTAGTTGTTGTTTGCTTTGTTATTTCATGTTATTTTTTATATTAAATAAGTCTTGATGCTTTAAATCTTCTTCTACTACATAGACTTGAAGCTTGTTTTAATTTGGTTGCTTGTTTATTTCTATTTATGAGTCTATTATCATGGTCTTGCATTTTTGATTTTTTGTTTTCAAAATATTTAAGTTTGTTTATGTTTTATATTTTGTAATCCATGTGTTTGTGAAAATGTTTGTTGGTTTTCATGCCTCTACTTTATATTTGCATGATTTGAGTGTTATTCTTTAGTTAAGCATGTTAGTATATCAAGTGTTTGTGAAAATGCCATGCTCATTTAGAACATGAGGTCATTCGGCCACTTCACTTCATTTTATTTGCTTTGTGTGTCAATTTTTGTTATGTTAGTTGATAGGTTTGCATTTTCATGATATTTGGTTGAGTATTTTGTTTAAGCATGCCTTGTGTTTGTGTTATTGCCATGCATACTTTAGATGTAGGATTTGTTTGTTTTGTCATGCATATCCATGCATTTTAGACCTAGGTTGCATTAAATGCCATGCAAGTTCATTTAGGTCTAGGTCATTTTATTGATGCCATGCATTTTTCATGACATTTAGGTTTAAAATCATGTATTTCATGCATCATATTTGCTGTATCTTTCACGCATTTCATGTCCATGCCACTTGACTTATGATTTTGTCCAATCAATGGTCAAAGTCATGCTCTCTTGAGCATACTTATGGAAAATTAAAGAGTTGTCAAATTGATTATTCTACCTTTGTGATTTTTTTTACTTAGCCAATTTTTGTCTAACTTTTCAAAAGTGTTAGCTACTGTTTGTGAGTCATTTAGAGAGTCTTAAATATTTTTACTTTGATTTTTAAATGATTTTATCAAAGGCAAAAAAATGTGTTTTGGCAAAACAGTTTTTTCACCCAGTACTCTTAATTTCCTGATTTTTCTGGGCAGTCATCTTTAATCAGAAAATTAAGCCGATTGTTTTCCGTGTATTTTTACATATCTTGAGCCTCCAGTATTTTTTTAATTTTTTTAGAATTTTTAAAAATAGGGTAAAAAATCATGGTTTATAAAACTGGACAGTGGAGTCAGAATTGAATTTGAAGGAAAATCATTTTTCTGTTTTGGTTAAGTTACTTAGAGGGGGCTGATTAGAAAGTTTAGCTACTGACTTAGGGTAGTTTCTAAGCTTTTTTAAACTCTAAAAATGATTTTTTAAGTCTCGGGTTAAGGGTGGTCAAGTCCGGGATTTTAAACTTAGGAAATTAGAGCCATTTAAAAAAGGTTTAGCCAAAGTTTTTATTTTTAATCTAAGCTTTTCAAAAAAATCACAAAGTATTTTGATTTTAGAATATTTAATTTGATAGATTTTTTCTAAGCTTTTTTAAACTCTAAAAATGATTTTTTAAGTCTCGGGTTAAGGGTGGTCAAGTCCGGGATTTTAAACTTAGGAAATTAGAGCCATTTAAAAAAGGTTTAGCCAAAGTTTTTATTTTTAATCTAAGCTTTTCAAAAAAATCACAAAGTATTTTGATTTTAGAATATTTAATTTGATATATTTTCCTAAGGTATCCGGATATCTTTTTAGATATACGGATTTCCTTAATTAAAGGAAAAAATACAGTTTCATGCATTGCATTTTCCATATTCATGCATTTTATATAATATGTGATTTTTGCTATGATAATTTCTATGGTATTGTTATTATTTTGATTTATAATTTTTGATGTTATATTGTTTATTATATGGTTTTGAATATTTCATGATATACTATGCTTTTTATTTAGTTATTTTTTGTCATATTATTTAGCATATATTATGTTCATGCATTATTATTTTCATTTTTATTTTCATGCATATTATATGATAGCCTTATTTTATATTTCATGTCATTTAAAATATATGCCATATCATTTATATTTGCCATGTCATTTAAATTATTACATTTCATATAGAATATATTATGTTACCTAGGTCATTTCATTTTATGTAGAATATATTATGTTACCTAGGTCATTTCATTTCATGTAGAATATATTATGTTACCTAGGTCATTTCACTTCATTTATGATATATTATGTCATTTAGGATATTTTATTTCATTTAGAATATATCATATGACTTAGGATATTACATTTCATATAGAATATATTATGTTACCTAGGTCATTTCATTTCATTTAGAATCTATCATATAACTTAGGATATTTCATTTCATTCAGAATATGCTAAGACATTTAAATTATATTATATCATTTAGGTTGCATTATATTATTTAGACTTTGCTATGTCATTTTATTTATGTCATACATATTCATATTCATATATTTTTTTTTAATGTTTTAAAAAAGGTAATGATTTTCAATAAAATAAAGATATTCCCGAGTTAAAATAATTCATGAGTTCTCTGCCGGGTTTGCTGGGGAGGATATCATCAGTTATCATTAATAACGGAATATCTTCTTTAAAATAAGAATGATTCGGAAAGTTTTCCAAACTAATAAAAATTTCTATATTTTGCCACATTTGTTGGGGAATATAGGAAAATTTTGAATTTATAAATTTCGGATAATTTTCAATTAAAAATAGAATTATTTTTCTTTAAATTGGGAATTAACTTGAAATACTAAATTTAAAATCGACTTTTTTACCGAGACTTGAGATAACACATGATTAATAAGGTATTGTTTTATATGGGCGTTGTGGGGATGCTAATCTTTCCCCACACGTAACCGAGTCCCGAACCCGATTCTTCGATTTTCTCTAGTTTAAAACGCAGACGTGAAATTGGTTTTAAAAATATTTTAATTAATTTTAAAATATTTTATAAAACCGGTTTTAATAGGTGGCCGATCACACCTAGCTAAAAAATATTGGTGGCGACTCCATGTCTTTTTCAAGGTCATTTTCAACACCTTCATTTTTCAAGAGGAATTAAGTCGACTTTCCCTCGTTTTTTTTTAATGTCACGCTTAACGAATATAAAGTCTCGCGATGAGACTTGTTATTTTTTAGGTTGCGACAGTGATGAGATTCTCAAGTCTGACGATTGATGTCTGGATTTGCGAGACATCAGACCTCAATGCATTACACTGGTCCTCAGACGGCGCTGCTGGCGATTGCTGCATAGTACTAGGACCACATGGAGTGTAACTGGCTGCATTTGAACTTTGCTGACTGTCGGGCATATCAAAAGTTTGCTGATTCTTCGGTCTTGTTCCAAACCCATAAATGTGTGTCCGCGTAGTTTCAATGCCACCAATAGCATTAGACCATGACTGAGGGTCGAAATTGGGATACGAAGACATATCGTCCCCATATTTTTGCTGCAACGAGGTAGTATAGTTTTCCTACAATCACAAATATTGAAATATATAAAGAATTAATATATGAAATTGTAATGAACACGTATATAAACAATTCAGTAATATAATAAATTAATGTGATATATAAAGTATTGATATAGTTAAATACTTACAGTAACAGCTTTAGACTTGTTGTCAACGTAATCACTTAGACCCTTTGCACGTTTATAGGTTTTGTTAAACAGCTCCAGGAAACTCACGTTACGCTGCAACTCTTGTGACTACAGATTAAAAGAATTTTTGAAAATTATGTTAATAAAAGAAAATATTCACATAGTTTATAATATAAAACTTTGAAATAATAAATTACAAAAAAAAAAAAAAAAATCTTACCATCCTTTCCCCTGTAACTAGAAAAGGAATTGATCCACCAATGTGCTTCGTAATACTTCCATCCTTCTCCGTGTTCCTATTACTCTTGGCCTTTTGCGACCTATTTTTCCAAGCATTAGTACTCTAGACGCTGTCAATAAGTTGATCACAAATGTCGATTGCTATCCAATCACACTTGTAACCCTTGCAGTCTTCTATTCGATTCGTATTAAAGAAGGCCAAGGTATTATCCCTCTCAAAATTCATCATGTCCTTGAATCTATCCTTGTATGTGGCCTCCCATAATTTCCTAACCAGTGGTGTTTGCTCGGGAGACCACTTGCATTTTCCATACAATAAGACATTAGAATTAATATGACAGTCTTAAACATAATTAAATTATAATATGACTCTAAACCAAATCATAACTCAAATATAGTCCACATAGACAGTTTCACATCAGCAGGTATCTTTGACCAAGTAGACCATGGTCTGTTATAGTGTTGTCTGATCAACGAGGCAATGGTCGATTTTACATAACTCTCCTTGAAAGTTCTAAAAGAAACGAAACGTGTTAGTGAACAATAATTTATTTCTTACTTAAATAATGGAATTATCGTAATGTAATTAAATTACATGTTTGCAATAATTGACAGTCAAAACCTGTCATCCAGATTACTCAGTGTCGGTAATCCTTTTGTTCGACCTCTACCCCGTTTTCTCTACTCAGTGGCAGTATCAGTAGATGGCGAAGGATGTGATGTAGGTACCTCTGACTGCTGCCCCGTGCCATCATCCGCTAAATACGTCGGTGCTGGATCATTGACGAAATACTGTGCAATATCATCCAGCAGTGGGGTAGACGATGGTAATGCGGGATCCGCCTAAGTCGCCCAAGTAGGTGTTGGCCGTGGAAGTGGAGCGGGAGTCGATGTGGATGGACGTACAGCAGAGGTAGGCACTGAGTATGGAGCCACTGTAGAGGGAGCTAGTTCAGAGGGATCCAAGGGTGATGGAGGTACTGCAGATGGGGTCCGTGGCGATGGAGCCGATTAAGGAGGCAACTGTGTCGATGGAGACCTTAGGGAGGGAGTCGACCCAAACGGCAACTGTGGTGTAGAAGTCCCCGAGGACGATCCTTCAGATGCTCTGAAAGCATCCCACACTGAACTCCATGACTTCTTTGCACTACTTTTGCGCCCTCGTATTTTATCTGTAAAATGAAATATGAAATTTATTACTAAATATATATTATGAAGCATACATATATAGAATATATTATTTGACAGATAATGCAATTACAAAATGAATAAATAATATTAAGTTTCTAATCATCATCATTCTCATCGTTCTCATCAGCATCATTGTCGTCGCTGTCATCATAATCTCCTACATCTTCATCTGAACATTAATGTTTACTTCTTCGAAATCACCATTAACCAAAAGTCGAGGATTGTCAAGATCTTTTGAATATGTTACAATGGTGGGAGTAGGCACATCCATTTGTTGATAAACCCCTTCGTTTAGATCAATTATTTCTCCTACACGAGATCCAATATCAAATCTGCTCCTAGCATTTGTTTTGAACACAGCCCACCAATCTTGACGTTCTCTTCTATTCAATGGATAAGAACTGTAATACACTTGTTGACATTGATAAGCTAAAACAAAAGGTTCATTACTAGCAAGTATTGACTTGTACTTTATTTCAACAAGCCCATTATGAGGATCTACCCGAATTCCTTTATCCGTATCAAACCATCGACATTTAAAAAGTATAACCCAATTTCTCACACCAAAATATTCTAACTCCATAATATCTAACAACATCCATAAAAGTCATGCGAAGAATCGTTACAGTCGCCTTTAACGCATACACCGTTATTCATGGTTTTTCGATTTTTTCCATAATCTAATGTAAGAAACTTGAAACCATTAACGAAATATCTAGAATAAAACCAACCCATACGTCCTGGACCATAAGATAACTCAACTATATGAGAGTTATGTTGAATTGAATCTTGCTGAACCTATGAACAATAACGGAAAACAATATGAAATCAATATCAAATTTCATAACTCATTAGCGGACCATACAATAATGATTAGAACTTACATAGTCCTTAAACCATTTTGTAAATCTAGCTGCATGGACTTTCTCCAACTCACCATCACTAATATTCGATGAATCAATTTTCACTATCTCATCAAACACCCTAAAAATGAATGGATACATAATAAGTTCACTATATTTATTATATAACGTAATGTCTAAATATATAATTAAGCAACAGTAAATCTCTTACTCAATATAAGGTATGACTTCCTCGCAATTCATTAATACATATAATTCAGCTGCATCGTACTTATCGTGCTCTAAGTAATGAGCCTTTGTTTTTTTCGGACCAAAAGATCTTTCTTCATCTGTGAAAATTGAGAGTCATCCTATCGGATCGACATCTCTTCCATCATCATTTCGGGGCACCCGAGTAAATATTGTTTCAACATTTAGTCAAACTATAAGGCGCAGAACGATGAAATTTCTTCCATTAAATAGGCTTCAACTATTGGCCCTTCAACACATGCGAGATTTTTCACTTTTCTCTTCAGATGATGTAGAAATCTAATAATCATAAACAAATAATAAATTAACAAATGTTCAATTCGATAGAGTAATTAATAAAAAAGATTACATACATCCTTTATACATTAATTACCTTTCAAATGGATACATCCATCAATAATAGATCGGTCCACCAATTTTTGCCTCATAAGGTAGGTGAATAGGAAAATGTTCCATTGAATCAAAAAATGCTGGAGGAAATATTTTTTCCAACTTGCAAACGGTCTCAACAATATTGGTTTCCAGGAACTCCATCTGATCCACATGAATTTCTGTAGAGCATAAGTCTCTGAAAAAATGAGATAGCTCCATAATTGCATACCAAATAGTGTTAGGTACCAAATATCGAAACGCAATTGGAAGCAACCACTGCATAAAAATATGACAATCATGACTTTTCATGCTATAAAACTTCCCATCAACCACATTTGCACAACTGCCAATATTCGAGACAAATCTATCGGGAAGTCGTAATTCTTTTACCCATGCACAAACTTTTTTTTGAT
This sequence comes from Fremontodendron californicum, assembly GCA_030761205.1. Classification (NCBI taxonomy): domain Eukaryota; kingdom Viridiplantae; phylum Streptophyta; class Magnoliopsida; order Malvales; family Malvaceae; genus Fremontodendron; species Fremontodendron californicum. The sequence goes on along the minus strand of JAULJL010000020.1, from coordinate 19,009,350 downwards.
CTTCTCTGTTTAATGTGTTTAGGCTTGAACATTTTTCCATTGCTTTAGGCTTGAACATTTTTCCATTGCTTTAGGCTTTAGGCTTGAACATTTTTCTATTGCTTTCCACCAATTCTAATTCCGACCGTCTGCAAAGCAACGCTAAATCCATTCTAGCCTTTATATTGTCTTTTGTTTTGCCCTTGACATCCATCATTGTGTTGAACACGCTATCAAACACATTTTTTTCAATATGCATCACATCTAAATTGTGCCGAACGAGATTTGTATGCCAATAAGGTAACAAAAAATACTTTTTGTCGTCCAATTGTGACATTCTCCAAATCCAATCAACTTCTGTTAACATAATTTACTCCCAAATGTGATATTCGAATGCAATATATCCTTTCCAAAATTGTCTCACCAGATAATCACTCAATTGGAGAATTATGCTCTAGTCTTCGACAAAATTTATCTCTTTGTCTTCTAAAAGGATGATTTAAAGGCAAGAACTGCTGATGACAATAAAAAAAATATGGTTTCTCGCCATAATGCAATCTGAATGACTTAACTTCTTCCATACAATAAGGACAAGCCAATCGTCCGTGTATGCTCCATCCTGATAACATGCCGTAAGCAGGGAAGTATTTAATCGTCCATAACAATGCAGCTCTTAATATAAAATTTTGTTTCCTATACCCATCATAACTCGGAACACCATGATTCCACAATAATTTCAACTCATCTATCAATGGTCTGAGGAAAACATCAATATTCTGTGATGGACTATTCAGACCCGGAATTACCATATTAAGAATTAAATATGGTTGCTTCATACACATCCATGGTAGTAAATTATATACACAAAGCATTACCGGCCAACAAGAGTACGGTTTCGCTCCATGAGTAAACGGATAAAACCCATCTACACACAAACCCAATTTGACATTTTGAGATTCCACTAAAAAAGAGGGATGCCTACGATTGAAGTCTTTCCATGCTTCACCATCAACAGGATGACTCAACACTCCATCATCCATTCGGTTATGCGCATGCCATATCATATTCTTAGCTGTTATTGTTGACATATATAATCTTTGAAGTCTCGAAATCAATGACAAATAACTGAGAATCTTATAAGGAATTCTCTTCGACTTTCTAACACTTATTTGCTTGGTTTATAACGAGGATAGCCACATACGGAACAAAATTCTAAGTGAACTGAGTCGTTATAAAAAAACATGCAATTGTGTTGCATACATGTATCTTCTGATAGTGAAGTCCAAATTTGGCCATTTTTTTCTTCATTCGGTAAATATTATCAGGTAAATTATCACTTTCTGACAACATCCCTTTTATCATTATCATCAAACGATTGAAACACGATTCACTCATGTTAAATTCAGACTTCACATTTAACAGTTGTGACACAGCAAATAAAGTTGTGTGTTTTGTACATCCTGACCACAATGGTTCATCTGCTTCGTTCAACAACGAATAAAAGTTTCTTGAACTTAAATTCGGTTGATCTTCTTGAACCATTATCTCATCAACATTGTAATTACCACCAACACCATGATTCAGGTTTAGAGCATCCATAGCCATTCTAGCATAAGGATTATCTCTTTCAACGTCACTTCTCGTCTCGACTTCATCATTATGCATCCTTGATGATGACCTTGATGACTTTCACCATGTGCATCCCAAATATAGTAATTCTCCTTAAACCCTCTATAATACAAGTGTTTATGCATATCATCAATTTTTAAAAACCGATTATTCTGACACTTTACACAAGGGCATCTAATTCTATTATCTTTTATGTACTTGCTACTGTAGACACCTAATTTTGTCCGAGCCCAAGGTGATTTTCTCTTTTCGATTTTCCAGAATGCAAAGAATCTTCCCTCATTCTGCTAATGGGTCTCCAAGACTTTGATTCGAAGGTCAAAGCGAAAAGGTCAACTCAAAAAAGTCAACTCAAATAAAGTCAACCCTAAAAAGTCAACCATTAAAAAAGTCAACTTTCAGTCAAAATCAAGATTCGAAGTTGGATTGAACAATGGTGAAAGAATTTTGATAATCAGAGGTCTACAACGAAAGATAGAGAGTTTGAAAGATAGGTTGCAGAAATCCAGTGTAGAGAAATACCTAATTCGGTAAATTTGGAGAAAATTGCATAAACGATCAAATTGGACAAAATTGGAGGTTCCAAATGGATTAAGATCAATAAATATAGATATTGGAAGGTCTAATTTTGAAGTGGAGTTGAAGATAGATGTGGTTTGAAGAGAAAAAGGAAAATAAGAATTTAATGAATAAATAAGAAAACCACAAATTTGGGAAAAATTGCAAAGATGGCCCGATTGGGTAAAATTGAGGCCCCCAGTTGATAAAGGATGAATAGATAAAAATATCCCAAGTTCTAGTTTGAAGTGGATCCCAAGGAAGAGCCGGTTGGAGGAAAAACGGAAAAACGGGAAAATTTCCAATATTGAAAAAGGGGAAGATTAAATCAGAGAGGAATTCGGATGTAAAAATTGGGTATTTTCGGATCAACTCCAATTCAATATATAACAAAGACAGTGGAAAAAGAAAATCCAGAAATTGGGCCCGTTTTGAGTAAAATCGGGGTTTCGGGGGTTAAAGGGCAATTTTGGAAAATCTAGGAAAATTAGGAAACGAGCTCGAAAAATCATGAAAACTTTCAGAACTGGGTTTTATACTTGATGGAAGGGATTGGAGAAGAAAAATCTGGAAACGAAGCTCAAATGAAAAAAGGCAAAGTTCGGGTGCACTAATCCAAAATTTCAAGGAAAAATTTCGCGAAAAATAGGAAACGAGCTCGGAAAATTATGAAAACTTTCAGATCTTCATTTTATATTTTATGGAAGGTATTGGAGAAGAAAAATCCAGAATCAGAGCTCAAATGAAAAAAGGCAAAGTTCGGGTGCACTAATCCGAAATTCCAAGGGAAAAATAGGAAACGAGCTCAAAAAATTATGAAAACTTCCAGATCTGAATTTTATATTTTATAGAAGGGATTGGAGAAGAAAAATCTGGAATCATAGCTCAAATAAAAAAGGCAAAGTTTGAGAGGCACTGAACTGAAACTTTAGAGAAAAATCCAGGAAAAATAGAATTCGAGCTCAGAAAAATATGAAAACCTCCATAACTGAGTTTTATATTGGATGGGATGAATTGGAAAAGAAAATTTTGAAATTGGGGTCCATTTGCAATTAAAATAATTTTGGAGGCCAAAATGCAATTTTACCGAAGAAATCGAAAAGGGCCATTTTGCAAATAAAAATGATGAATGGCCTGGAAATTTTCAGCCAGTAGCTGATCAAAGGGAGAGGGTGTGATCATCATGGATCAAATGGCCAAGGTTGAAAAGCAAGATGACATTTTTAAAAGGACAAACTTCTCTACTACCTTGCCTACATAGCATTTGTGGCCAATGGGAGGCCTCCAAATTGCAAACCCATGTGATATTCATGTGGCCTTCATGTGAAGTTGATAAGATGATGCCAAGTAGGATAAAGATTGCCATGTAGGAGGATATTTTAGTAGTAGCCTCTATGATTTTGCCAAATGGCAAAGATATTTTGTAGAGATAGGAAACACAAATGGTTGGGGTGGATTTGTTGGCCAATGGGAGGTTGAAAAACCCTATTTTTAAGGGAAGCATCATGCAAATAGGGGACAAGCATCCTATTTTTAAGCAAAGCATCATGCAAATAGGGGACAAGCTCCCTATTTTTAAGGGAAACACCATGCTAGAGGGAACAATTTTTAGCCACTTGGAAAGGATGTTGGAGGAAGCATGCAAAGCATGACAAGGGCTAAGAAAATAAAAACACACCCCATGTAGAATAAGGGCAGCCGGCCAAGAGGAATTGAGGGGAGATTTTTCATTTTTCTTAAGGTTTTCACTAGACTCTTGAGAGAAAGGAAGGGGAAAAAAAAAAAGAAAAAAGAGAAGGATTCATTCTTTTGGCTAAGGCATTTTTTACTACTCTTTGATTTGGAAAGCTTAAGTTAGGTAGCTATTCCCTTTCTTCCTCCATTATTTTTCACTTCCATGCTCTTCTTAAGATCTTTGTCTATATGATTTGCTATTATTTATTTTTATTTTCTTTCATGAAATAAAATTGTTTTTATAACTAAGTTCTAAAGATTTTCTCTTCTTTTTACCATAACAAAGTTAGCAAAAATCTTTTCCTACTATTTTTAGGCCTTGGCAATGGTGTAGTGATTTTGAGCTTGTGTTTTGCTTGGTTTCTTGCTTGCCTTGTTTATTGTGGAATTCATTTGGGGTAGGATAGATTTCCCTTTGGTTTTCCTTTTAAAAAACAATCAAATAAAAGGTTTGAGAAGCTTGATGATTTTGATATATATCAAATGATTTTGGTTAGGTAGGACTATGTCCAATACACCAACCATTGAGCCGACCTTATGTTTTCTTGCTTGCTTGTTATTTGTTAGTATATGTTAGATTATTTTCATGCACTTATCTTGCTGGTTGTTCATGCATTTTTACATCCCCCACTTGATCTTTGGCTTAGACCAATCAATGGTCTATAGCCAAGCTCTTTTGAGCATGCTTGTGGAAAACTAATAGTTTAGATTCGGTATTCTGACTTTGGGATTTTTTTTACTACTCATCCTTGGTCAAACTAAAATGATTTTTTTTACCACATGCAATAGACATTTATAGGATGCCATGGTATTTTTTTTCATGATTTTTAGATTTTTTTATCATGGCTAAAAAAATGGCTCTTGACAAAACAGTTTTAACTCACTGTTCTGACTTTGGTAAAGTTCCGATCATGGTACCCTTACTCCAAAAATTAAGCTGATTTTTTTACATGGAGATCAACATGTTCTAGGTCTACCCTAATTTTTTAATATTTTTTTGAAATTTTCTAGAAGGGTAAAAAAAAATTGGGTTTCAAAACTGGTTGTGGGAGTCAGATTTGTTTTCAAAAAATAATAATTTCTACTTTTATTAGTATACTAAGATGGGGCTGATTTGGGACATTAGTTACTGTCTTAGGGTGATTTCCATGTCATTTCAATCATAAAATTTGATTTTATAAAAGTCGGGTCAAGGGTAGTCATCTCGGGTTTCAAAACTAGAAAAAACTAGACTCTTTTTTAAAGGGGTTAGGCCATTTTTTTTAAAACCGAAAAATTGCATTTTTTTTTACCCTAGTCTTAATTAGAAAATCTAATTTAAGTTTCTTCCAAAGGTAGTCGGATATCTTTTTAGGTATATGGATGTCCTTACTTCAAGGGAGAAATACATCTTCATGCATTGCATATTTAAAAATGTTTTTACTTATATTGGCATAAAAACGTATTTTTCGGTTTCCTAAACATTTGGCGAGAATTAGTTCTTAATCTTTGTCGGGTTTGCCAGGGAGATTAGGAAATTATTCAACGCACGCGTTTATGGAATCGAAATGTATGGTTTTCGTTTTACTAGGAATTATGTAAGTGTCATATGAAAGAATTATTTTCCAAGCTTTGCCGGGTTTACCAGGGAGTACGGTAATATTTTTCGACATATGTCATTTATGTGATTTCTCACATGAAAAATAAATTCTAAGACCATGCATATTCCATGATATCTATATTTGTCATCTTAATTATGAAAATTCTATGTTCATGAATATTCCATGTTGATGCCATTTTATTTTCATGTTGCTAGTGTGATTATGATGTGATTATGAATATTTTATGATGATGCCATTTTGTGATTTTTGGCATGTCAAGCATGCTAGGTTATTTATTCTATGTCATATCATTCATACATATGCTATGTCATTTTTATTTTACCATGTCAAGCATGTCATGTCAATCATACATATGCTGTCATTTAGATTTTGCCATGTCAAGCATGTCATGTCATTCGTACATATGCTATGTCATTTAGATTTTGCGATGTCAAGCATGCCATGCCATGTCATTCATACATATGCTATGTCATTTAGATTTTGCCATGTCAAGCATGCCATGTCATTCATACACATGCTACGTCCTTTAGATTTTTCCATGTCAAGCATGCCATGTCATTCATACACATGCTATGTCATTTAGATTTTGCCATGTCAAGCATGCCATGTCATTCATACATATGTTACGTCATTTAGATTTTGCCATGTCAAGCATGCCATGTCATTCATACATATGTTACGTCATTTATATTTTGCCATGTCAAGCATGTCATGTCATTCATACATATGCTATGTCATTTAGATTTTGCCATGTCGAACATGTCATGTCATTCATACATATGCTATGTCATTTAGATTTTGCCATGTCAAGCATGTCATGTCATTCATACATATGCTATGTCATTTAGATTTTGTCATGTCATTCATTCATATGCCATGTCATTCATACATATGCTATGTCATTTAGATTTTGTCATGTCAAGCATGCCGTTCATACATATGCTATGTCATTTAGATTTTGCCATGTCAAGCATGCCATGTCATTCATTTCATATGCCATGTCATTCATTTCATATTCCATGTCATTCATTCATGTGCCATATCATTTAGAGCATGCTATGTCATTCATTGACATGCCATGCCATCCATGTCATTCATTCATATGATATATCATTTAGAATTTTCCATGTCAAGCATGCCAGTCATTCATTTCATATGCCATGTCATTCATTCATGTGCCATATCATTTAGAGCATGCAAGGTCATTAATTCACATGCCATGTCATTCATTTACATATGCTATGTCATTTAGATTTTTGCCATGTCAAGCATGTCATGTCATTCATCCGTATGCCATGTCATTTGGATTTTTCCATGTCATTCATTCATATGCCATGTCATTCATTCATGTGCCATGTCATCTAGATTACGCCATGTCAAGATAAATATGCATGTTGTTTAATTTTTGTCTTAGTAATATTTTTGCATATTCATGATCATTTTTTTATGATTTCAAAATACATGAAAAATAAATATTGTTTTTATAAACAAGATTATTCCCGAGTTAAAATAATTCATAAGTTTTCTACTGGGTTTGTCGGGGAGGAAATCATCAATTATCATTAACAACGGAATATCTTTTTTTTTCAAAAAACGAGGGTGATTCCGAGAATTTCAAAATCAAGGAAAATGTCATGTTTTGCCGAGTTTATCGAGAAACATGAAAAATTTTATGTTAATAAATTTCAGATCATTTTCAAATAAAATATGATTGTTTTTTAAGGAAATTATTTTTAAATATCAAATTTAAAACCGACTTTCCTCGAGACTTGAGATAAGATATGACTAATAAGGTTCCGTTTTATATGGGCGTTGTGGGGGTGCTAATCCTTTCCCGCACGTAACCGACTCCCAAACTCGTATTTGTTTTCTCTGGTTCAAAGCGCAGACTTCAAAATTGGTTTTTAAAAAAATGTTTAAATTAATTTTAAAATATTTTATAAAAAAACGGTTTTAATAGGTGGTGATCACACCTAGCTAAAAAATATTGGTGGCGACTCCATTTCTTTTCCGAGGTTGTTTTCAAACCCTCAATTATTTTACTTAAGAGGAATTAAGTCATTTGTTTCTTTTTTTCTCCCCACACGTATCAGCGATTAATTTTTCAACGTCGCTCGACGGATCCCGCGAAGGATTCGTTGCAATAGCTTTGAGCATAAGCAAAACCTAAGAATCCTTCAACTCCATTCAAATACTGATTACTAATATATAGAGACTCGTCCAACCTCTTATACATCCAAGATTTATCGTGCTCCATTGTCTAAGCCTAAGTAAGCTATCGATAATACAACAATAAACACAATAACACAAGAAATCAAAATATTAACAAATAATTTAACAAGCACAAATAATTTAATAAATATATATTATATTTAAGATTTCTATATTTAAGATTTTTATAAACACAATACTGTAGCTAATCATAATTTAGATTTCTATTGATCAAATATATATATATTATATATATAAAGCAATTCATGTCAGAAATATATATATATTATATATATATTCTACTGATTAAAATTCATTTAATCACAAAAATAATAACAATAACAAATATACAAAAAATACATTAACAAATATATTAACAAATAATAACTCATAATTCATTTAATCACAAAAATAATAACAATAACAAATATACTAACAAATACATTAACAAATATATTAACAATATATAATAACTCATAATTCATTTAATCATAAAAAATAATAACAAACAACATTCCACAATAACAATTAATTTATTTTCAAAAATTAACAAAAAAATTAAATAGTAAAAATACTTACAAATAAATAGTGTTGATGGAGAATGAGATATTTAGAAGCTAAATCTGCCAAAAAACAAAAATATTATGTTAATTTTGGGATTAAGAGAGAAAGAAGAGATAGAGAGAAGAGAGGGACCAACGGCGGCAACGACGGAGGTCGATGGTGGCACGATCGAACGACGACGGTGGAGCTGGGTCGGATGGCAACAGCAGGAGGATTGAGCAGGGTGACCAGATTCATAATCGGGGAATAGAGAAAAGGGAAAGAGAGAAAAAGAAGAAAGAGGAGAAAAGAATGAGTCTTGGGCATTGAAATGCCTGAGACTTTTACCGACGAAATTCCATTATTACCAACGAAATTTTCGTCGGTAATACTTTTGGCGGATGATTCAAATTTCGTCTGACGGAATGTTCATCAGTATTATCCAATTCTGTCGTTGATGTTTTGCGGACGGAATTGTGTTTTATCGACGGATTACGCCTATTACCGATGGATAATCCGTCGGTAATAGTTTCTAATTGTTTAGTTTTAAATTTTCATTTATTGTGTGTGAGAATCCGTGAAGAGTTTTTACCAACAGATAATTTCGTCGGTAATACTTTGGCGGGAACGACTTAGCTTCCCTCTAAAGTATTACCGACGAAAATTACCGATGAAATTATTCGGTCATTGAAAATCCGTCAGTAATACACGTTTTCCGTCAGTAATGTTCAATAAATCCGTCGATAATTCTCAAAAACATTACCGATGGAATTTCGTCGGTAATTATCAACATTTCGTCGGTAATATTCTGCTTTACAGACGGATATTTTCCGTCGATAAAGAATCCATCGGTAAATCAACGTCCTCCAGTCAAATTCAAAGGACTTTTTTTAGTTAACTGAACTTAATAATTTGAAACAAGTTGCCTACGTACCTTCAAATTTGAAGGACCAAGTCATAACATAATTCAAAATATGTTTTTTTTTTTTGTGCCCTAACTTTTGCCTAAGTTGTCCATTATAGGATTTTCAACATAGCAGACTTTTTTTATATAGTTTAGGCTCTTGCTTAGGAGCGAGCATTGCCCCCATTTTCATGTTTTGCGTCTTCACTTCGAGTTTGCATTAATTTACTTCTTTCAGATTGAAAGATCCAAAATTTGTGATTGAAGTTAGAGTCAAAGAAGTTGAACTTGTTATAGCTATGTTGGAAGTTACCACTTCTTCTCCAAGCTCAATTTTTATTTTATTTTTGTATAGCTCTATGATTTTGTCTTTCAAAATGAAGTACTTTTCAACAGAGTGGCTAATCAAGCGATGAAATTTGCAATAGTTTGGATCATTTACTTGATCAGCTTCTTCAAGCCATTTCATTTCAAGCAATGGAATGAGTTTGGATTTTAAAAGTTGTTCTAACATCTCTGGGACATCAAAATTAAGGAATGGATATTGTAATATTTATTTTCCTTCAAAGAGATTTTACCTTTTCCTTTTCCTTGAGAAGAAGTAGGCTTCACTTTTTGACTCTTTTTGGAGTCATTGGATGCCTTAAAGATCTTATACTTGTAACCATGGACTAATTGCTTTAAACTTCTTCAGTCAAAAATTTGCCCCCTTTTGGACTATCTTCCATTTATTTTACTTTTGTTGGCACTTGAACTGGTGGTCTTTGATTTTTAGCAACTACAATGCTAAGTTTTAGGTCATGTGCACAAGTTCCCAATTCTTCAAAAGTTTTAGGCTTAAAGCCTTGGAGAATATAACAGAGAGTCTAATTCATGCATTGGATGCACATATCAAGTGCAGAAGTTTCAGAAAAAAAATTCTTTGCAATTGAGACTTGATTTCTCCACCTATGAATGTAGTCAATCACATGTTCATCTTTTCTATTGGCATGAACTTGTGAGTTCAATCATACTGACTAAGCATCGAATACTATAGAAACAATTTAGAAATTCATGCTCAAGTTGTTCCCAATTGTTGATTAATCCAGGTTCAAGATCTGTGTACCAATAGAAAGTATTATCCTTTAGAGAGCGAACAAATTGGTTGTCCATAAGATCTCCATCAGTGCTACTATTGTTGCAAGTTTCCATAAAGTGTAATACATGTTGCCTTGGATTTTCTTTGCCACCAAACTTTTGGAACTTTGGTGGTTGATAGTTTTTAGGCATCTTCATGAAATCAATCCTTTAAGAATAAGGTTTTGTATAAGTGTAAGAAAGCAGAGCAACACTTTTAGCTTGAGCTTTGATAGATTCGTTGATGAGCTCCTTGAGTTGGTCAGAAGAAGATCTTTTTCAGCTACCTTGGTGGATTTTTCACCAACTTCTTGAAGAATTTGATGCTTGTTTTGGCTTGCAACAGCTTGGTTGTTTTCACTTAGTCTTTCAATTTTCGTCATCATGAAAGCAATTTTGTTATCCATTTCTTTGATACTTGTTCCAAGGGATTCCACAGTTTTTACAAGAACAACAACTTGCTCTTCTAGAGAAGTTGTGCTAGTTGTCATGACAACCACCACCTTAGAATTTACATTTGATGATGAATTTTGGCCGTGGAAATTTCTTCTTCTAACTTTTGAAAGACTTGATATCTGGCTTATTGGAAAAATTATTTTGAGGAGCCATTGAAATTTGAAAACTTGAACTTTGAAAAAAATGGATAAGAGGCAGAGATTGCCTCACTGGATATGCTAAAAATGTGTATACACAAATTTCGTGTTTGAAAATTAAGACAATAAAATTTAGAGTCAAATAAATTTTAATTTATCATGATTGTAAATTACAATCTCTGAAAATTTTTAAATAAAAAATGCTCTGATTCTTTTCTTCAACAAAAATTCACTTTAAGGAACTTTGATGACTTGTTCTTGAATTGAATAAATTTGGACCCATAATTTAAGGTTTTTTGGCTTTCTAAGAATATGATCTCAAAATTTAGGGATTATTGGAATTTGGTCACAATTTAGGGATTCTTAAATTTTTAGACTTTGATCTTCAGATCTTCCTCTTGCATTTCACTTATTGGAACTTAAATATTCCTTCTTGGACTTGTGGGGGCTCTGGATACTTTGATTCTTTAAATCTTCTTATTTTTCAATTGTGTTCTTGAACTCGTTTCCTTAAATTATCTTAAGATCTTCTTATACCAAATTCTGTGTTGAATGGCTTAGAATAGCTCACTATATATAGTGCCAAGTGATGTTAGGTGAGAGAATTTCGAAAAAACTTAACCTTTTTTATTTTATTTCTAAATACGTTTAATTTAATTAGAGATAAAAGATGATGACTTATAGGTTAAATTTAATTGGATGACCCATGGGTCTTTGAAATTTGATTGGTTAAAATTTGAATTTCATCATTTTAATTTAGAGATAAATTGGATGACTTATTAATTGGTTAGACTATCAGTCTTTAAATTTAATTGGTTAAACCACATGTTTTATTTTGATTTACCAAATGGCCTGATAAATCATTAATTAATTTATTTAACAACACATGACAAAATTTAATTGGTCATTAAATGAAATTAAAAAAAAAAATTAAAACCTGAACCACATTATAATTGGTAAAAAAATTGCCACTTCTACACTACTAGATTGAATATTATCTTAAATTTACTAATAATTTCATTCAATTACCTAACTATTGATCCAAATCATATTGATATGGAGAAATTATTAGGTAATATTATACCACATAAGATTTTTTTTACATGTCATATATGCTGACTAAATAAGAAAGACAGATTAATGCCATTAAAAAGGAATAAAAGAAATAATAATAAAGAAACAAAAAAAAAAGGTTGTTTAAAGGAAAAAAAAATGGAAAGTGATATAGCAACAGAGTCGATGACGAGGAAGAACAAGAAGAAGTGAAGACCGTGGCTCTCTTAGAACTCCAAAAACGCTCTCTTGTTTTTTCACCTTGCCAACTTTATGAAGGAAACTGGTGAATCCAAAAAGGAAGACAAACTGGCATCTGACTGACCCGGCTGTTTGGATGGATTGATTTTGGATTCGATTTATTTTAATTGCTATCTTAATGAAAAGCAATCTTTAAAAAAAAAGGGGAAAATTCTAAAGAAAGTTCCTTAGCATAAGCTTCATATCAGCTTAGATAAATATGAACCGTTAGATGTATAATAATTCATCTAAACCGTTAAAGTAAAAAAAAAAAAAAAAAACATATGACCGGTTAACCCCGCCGTAGAAAGATAAAAAAAAAACCCTAATTGTTTCCCTTAAACATCATCCAACCCTAAATTTTCTATTTTCTGAAGAACCCAAACCCTCCTTATATCTTCCTCTGAAGAACCCAAACCCCAAATTTTGAAAACCCTCACCTCGACTTCTCATTCGTTGCTCCTAATAGTCGGGTCATGGATAAGAAGCTTGCATCTTCTTCAAACATATTGTCATCTTTTGCTTCCATTTCTTCAATCTATTTTGTTAGTAGACGAAATGTGAAGCGCACCTGTGTGAAGCAGCCTAGCATCACTTTAGCCTAGCATCACTTTTGAAAAACAAGCCTGATTTTCGTCGTAAACCATGGCCAACAATTAGCAATGGTGCTAAAGACTTTTTGAAGAAGTTATTGGTGAAGGATCCTCGGGAGACAGGTGAACATTTCTATCATACCTAATTAGGTTGCAGAAAGCTTCTTTGTTTTTGTCCTAATAAGGATGGTTTCAGTGCAGGCCCTTGCTAAAGATCTTCCTTGGAAGCTAAAGGATTCACGCGTCCTTGAGATTCTTCAAGCAGTGAGTACAGTTTTCCTGTTCTTCATCTGAAAGTCATTCTTTTTTTGTTCCCTCTTCCTCTCATAAATATTATTTCCTTTTAGTGGTTTTGATTTCTGTGGAGTTTTTTTTTTTTTTATATTTCTTTTGATTTCAGATTGATAGCAACACGGATGGGATTGTTGATTTCACTGAGTTTGTTGCGGCAGCTCTACATGTGAATCAAATGGAAGAACATGATTCTGATAAGTGGCAGCTGCGGTTACAGGCTGCTTTTGAGAAATTTGATGTGGACAGAGATGGGTTTATAACTCCAGAGGAACTAAGAATGGTAAGTATTATTTTTTTTGGTGTTGATCTTTTCTTTTTTCCATAAAATAAAGGAAAAAACAAAATGGAAATTCTGCTTAGGTCGTCGATCTTATTCTGCAATTTAGTGTAGCCCTGCGACATTAGGTGAACAATAGATTTGATAGTATAATGTATACAAACTTGAATTCATGTATTTGGGGTGTCCAGGAGGCCAGTTTTATTGCTTGGTTGGTATACCTTTTGGGCCATAATAGTAATAATTTTTTTCCGATTTCCTCTGTCTTAGCATGATTGTCCAGCTTATAAACATTTTCTTAGGCATCGTTTGCATTACATATGATTATTTGAATTTTGAACCATGAGAGTTAATTTCTGGGACATCTTGGAGAATCTGTCCAATAAATTATTTGTTTTTCATTTCCTATTTTGAGTTATTAATAACCATTAGGTCACCCTTTTTTTAAGACTTTACATTACAGAAAGGCAGTGTATGGTGCTCAAACACAAGACTTCAGTTGTCAAGTGCAAGTGTATGGGAGTGCCATGATTTGTATAATCAGCTTAGCTTGGCCCATGTATTTTGAGTCATAAAATGGGGTTTAGCTCAATATGTGCTTTGAGCTCATTTTGAGGCATATCTTGTAACTACAAGGCTTGAATTCAAGCTGGCTCAGCTCATGCTCACAAGCTCTCTCAAAGAGGCTTTCATGTTTGTGTGGTGAAAATTTTATGGTATTCTTGATTGCATTTGTTTTTTTAGTTCAAATTTAAGTGCTTATTTATGCCATTTTATGCCCTTTTGGCATCTTCAGGATTCTTACTGCATACTCAAAGGTGCCCCAGAAGTCAAAGGTAACATCAACAAAAGGGTAAGCATTATATTCCCCTTTTTTTAATGACCATGCATATGTTTCATCATTTACTTGGAATTAGCATTGTGTTCATAGATCAGCATATCTACATTACTTCATTATCAAGTTGAATTTTCTATTGATTTCTATTTTCTAGTACTCTAGAGTTGTGATCTTTGATTTTTTCAAACGACATTGCAGTTCCCAAGCACTATAAAATTTCTTCAAAATTAAATAACCACCTATTATCTTATCTGGTTCTCTTCTTTTACCATATGCATCAACATCCTTGAGAGATGTTGATGTTTCCTAATGTTTCTGTAAATTGAGTTCCTGAGTCTATTATCATATTGGACTCCCCAACCCTTCTTTATTCTTCTACTAAATAGGTGCTGGATTATTGTTCTTTTGTTTAGGCGTGCACTATGCTTTGATAAAATAGTAGCAATGTTTTTGTGATTCTGCTTTTGTACTGTTCTCTCTCTGCTTTCTTAATGATGATCGGAGTGATTACTATGATTATTTATATGTTTTGTTTTCTTCTTAATGCGACAGACGACAGTGGAAACTCGAAAGTATTGTTTGGTTGATTTTGATGTGTTTGGTTTTTGTTTTTGTTATTTTTAGGAGTTGATCAGTGCACTGTTGGTTTTTCCTTTTTGATTTTGGGATAATCAGACTGATCTTTGATATTGGTTGTACTTGTTAATGTGATAGTTGATAATTCATGGACAAAAATGGGAAATTGTAGTTACTCAAAAAAAGAAAAAAGTATTTGGAAAATTTTTTTATATACGAAAAATGGAGGAAACTGAAGAAAATTTCTTAAAGGCTGTAGAGTAAACTCTCTGGAAGAGAGTGTAGCCTGTTTAATTTTTCATGTTTCATTAGAACTGTTGGTGTGCTTATGTTTTGATAATTAGATGTTGAGGAGGTCTCTTTCACTTTAAAGATTTAATTCATATTGTAGCGAAGTCTACTCCGATTTCCTTTTTTTGCTAATGGGGTGAAGATCAGTGATTGTGATCAATGTGATTGTTTTTTAGATCAATACAGATGGATGCCTTGAAGTGGGGAAAAAGTACCCTTTTTTTTTTCAAAGTTGTAGTGACTGCTACTGTGGATTCTTTAAATAGGAAGCATCAACCTTCTTCTTATTCAGCTTTAGTTTTGACCACATATACTGTTTGTAAACTGCAGCTGCTCATGCCAAGGAAATGTTTAACTTCACTCCTATCAATGGAAAACCGATCAGGATTATGTTTTGGAAAACCGATCAGGATTATGTTTTCTCAACGTGATCCTATTATTCGTAAGACTGGATATGCCAATGTTTTTATCAAGAACCTGGACCCAGCTATTGATAACAAGGCATTGCACAACACTTTTGCTGCCTTTGGGACTGTACTTTCTTGCAAGGTGGCTACTGATAGAAGTGGGCAAGCGAAAGGGTTTGGGTATGTGCAGTTTGAAAATGAGGAAGCTGCACAGAATGCAATCAAAAGGTTAAATGGTATGCTGATAAATGATAAACAAGTTTATGTTGGACAACATGTTCGACGCCAAGAACGGGTGCCAGCCAATGTGACTCCAAAGTTCAGTAATGTTTATGTAAAAAATTTGTCTGAAACAACAAGTGATGAGGACCTTAAGAAAGTTTTTGGAACTTATGGTACCATCACCAGTGCTGTTGTCATGAAGGACCAGAATGGTAAGCCCAGATGTTTCGGTTTTGTGAACTTTCAGAGCTCAGATGCAGCTGCTGCTGCTGTCGAGAAGTTAAATGGGACAAAAATTGATGACAAGGTGTGGTATGTGGGAAGGGCTCAAAGGAAAGCAGAAAGGGAGGCAGAGTTGAAAGCCAAATTTGAACAGGAAAATTGTTCCTTCGTTCTAGATAATTGTATGTGCTTCTAGTTGAAACTGGGACCAGATTTTCATATTGCTTAATGTTGAAAATAAAAAATTGAAAACGTGAAAGCAATATGTTGTTACAATTAATTCTTACATTATATTTCCTTAAGTTTCCTCTGGTTATTTAACAATCAAATGCTATAACTGCTTCAAACTTGTTAATATAAGCTATAAATCGATTATTGGGGAATCTAATAAAGCTGTATGGTCTTTTAATTTTCTTTATGAGGTTATGATCAAACTTGTCAAATTCCTTTTACAAATCCTGAAGATAATGGAAAGCTAGTTTTCTTGGATAGGAAGAATCGCACAAAGTGATGAAGCAGATTCCATTCACGACCAAATAGCTTAAGGGAAAAAGAAAAAAGATCAAGCAAACTAGTAGTAAATGATTTAGAGGACGATGAAACGATTGTCCAAAGATATTGAAAATTTTAATTGTCACGTTTATTAGCGGCTTTGGATAGCTCAAATTAAATCTACTAATTATTATATATTTTTTATGTTATCCGAATTCGGGATGAATGTCGGATATGAATATGTGTCTGACATGGGTGTACTTTTTTTTTTTTTAAGTTTTTCATATACTTGGAGGATCATACTCTATATCCATGTCCGAAATGACTTCAGTATTGGAGTCTACATAAAAAATGTAAAATTTTAATTTAATGAATACAAATAAACATTTTATATAAATAAAAAATTAACATAAATACATGAGAACTTTTGATTCATTTTTTTTTTCCAGTTACATAAATACATGACAATATCCTTTAATAATTTATGTAATTTCGATCATGTTTATATGTAAAAAAAAAATTACATAAATATATGATAACCTTTTATTCCCTTTTTTCAATTACATAAATACATAACATTATTCTGTAATGATTTACGTAATTTGTCATGTTTATATGTAATTTCGGTCATGTTTATATGTAATTTTTCATTTATAATGTTTATATGTAATTTGTCATGTTTATATGTAATTTACATATAAACATGACAAATTACATATAAACATGACAAATTACATATAAACATGACAAAATGACAAATTACATATAAACATGACAAATTACATATAAACATGACAAACATGAGAAATTACATATAAACATGACAAATTAAAATTTTACTAATGTTTAATTTTATGGATTGAAAGTTTGCATCGAGACAACTTTTGATTCCATTTTTTCAATTACATAAATAAATGACAATATCCTTTAATGTTTAATTTTATCGATTGAAAGTTTGAGGGTTTTTTCCTCTCATATATAAATTTTTTGCAGCAATATAAAAATATTAAAATTAAAATTTTACTAATGTTTAATTTTATGGATTGAAAGTTTGCATCATAAATTAAATTATATTAATTTGTCATGTTTATATGTAATTCATAAATTCGTCAAGTTTATATGTAATTTGTCATGTTCATATGTAATTCGTGAATTTCTGAAGTTAATATGTAATTTGTCATGTTTATATGTAATTCGTTAAGTTTATATGTAATTAGTCATGTTTATATGTAATTCGTGAATTTGTAATGTTCATATGTAATTTGTCATGTTTATATGTAACTCGTCAAGTTGATATGTAATTTGTCATGTTCATATGTAATACGTAAATTTGTCATGTTGATATGTAATTTGTCATGTTTATATGTAACTCGTCAAGTTGATATGTAATTTCTCATGTCCATATGTAATTCGGGAATTTCTCAAGTTCATATGTAATTTATCAAGTCCATATGTAACTCGTCAAGTTGATATGTAATTTCTCATGTCCATATGTAATTCGGGAATTTCTCAAGTCCATATGTAATTATTCAAGTTCATATGTAATTTCTCATGTCCATATGTAATTCGGGAATTTTTCAAGTTGATATGTAATTTGTCAAGTCCATATGTAATTCGTCAAGTTGATATGTAATTTCTCATGTCCATATGTAATTCCGGAATTTCTCAAGTTCATATGTAATTTATCAAGTCCATATGTAATTCTCCAAGTTCATATGTAATTTCCCATGTCCATATGTAATTCGGGAATTTTCCAAGTTCATATGTAATTTATCAAGTCCATATGTAATTCTCCAAGTTCATATGTAATTTTCCATGTCCATATGTAATTCGGGAATTTTTCAAGTTCATATGTAATTTATCAAGTCCATATGTAATTCTCCAAGTTCATATGTAATTTTCCATGTTCATATGTAATTCGGGAATTTTCCAAGTTCATATGTAATTTATCAAGTCCATATATAATTATCCAAGTTCATATGTAATTTTCCATGTCCATATGTAATTCGGGAATTTTCCAAGTTCATATGTAATTTATCAAGTCCATATGTAATTCTCCAAGTTCATATGTAATTTTCCATGTCCATATGTAATTCGGGAATTTTCCAAGTTCATATGTAATTTATCAAGTCCATATGTAATTTATCAAGTCCATATGTAATTCTCCAAGTTCATATGTAATTTTCCATGTCCATATGTAATTCGGGAATTTTCCAAGTTCATATGCAATTTATCAAGTCCATATGTAATTCTCCAAGTTCATATGTAATTTTCCATGTCCATATGTAATTCGGGAATTTTCCAAGTTCATATGTAATTTATCAAGTCCATATGTAATTATCCAAGTTCATATGTAATTTTCCATGTTCATATGTAATTCGGGAATTTTCCAAGTTCATATGTAATTTATCAACTCCATATGTAATTCTCCAAGTTCATATGTAATTTTCCATGTCCATATGTAATTCGGAAATTTTCCAAGTTCATATGTAATTTATCAAGTCCATATGTAATTCTCCAAGTTCATATGTAATTTTTCATGTCCATATGTAATTCGGGAATTTTCCAAGTTCATATGTAATTTATCAAGTCCATATGTAATTCTCCAAGTTCATATGTAATTTTCCATGTCCATATGTAATTCGGGAATTTTCCAAGTTCATATGTAATTTATCAAGTCCATATGTAATTCTCCAAGTTCATATGTAATTTTCCATGTTCATATGTAATTCGGGAATTTTCCAAGTTCATATGTAATTTATCAACTCCATATGTAATTCTCCAAGTTCATATGTAATTTTCCATGTCCATATGTAATTCGGGAATTTTCCAAGTTCATATGTAATTTATCAAGTCCATATGTAATTCTCCAAGTTCATATGTAATTTTCCATGTCCATATGTAATTCGGGAATTTTTCAAGTTCATATGTAATTTATCAAGTCCATATGTAATTCTCCAAGTTCATATGTAATTTTCCATGTCCATATGTAATTCGGGAATTTTCCAAGTTCATATGTAATTTATCAAGTCCATATGTAATTCTCTAAGTTCATATGTAATTTTCCATGTCCATATGTAATTCGGGAATTTTCCAAGTTCATATGTAATTTATCAAGTCCATATGTAATTCTCCAAGTTCATATGTAATTGTCCATGTCTATATGTAATTCGGGAATTTTCCAAGTTGATATGTAATTTATCAAGTCCATATGTAATTCTCCAAGTTCATATGTAATTTTCCATGTTCATATGTAATTTTTCATATGTAATTTTCCAAGTTCATATGTAATTTATCAAGTCCATATGTAATTTTTCAACTTCTCAAGTTGATATGTAATTTTTCATGTTTGATATGTAATTCGTCCAAGTTGATATGTAATTTATCAAGTGCATATGTAAAAATTTGTGACCTGGTAACCTGCTACACAGGTTTCCCAATTTGGAGCTTACCACAACCTTACCGTAAGAAACTTACGGTAGAACTCCCCAAAAAAAGGAACAAAAAATTCTAAGGAAAGTTTTTTAGTATACGCTTCTGATAAGCTCCAATAAATTGTAACCCTTGGATTCATATTGATTCATCTGAGCCATTGAAAAAAAAAAGAGATAACCGGTTAACCTGGTAAGATAAAACCTAAAATCACTTCTCTCCTTTTATTTTCTTCTCTGTTTCTTCTCTCCTATCTTATAATCTTGCCGTCGCTTACTCATCTTCCTTCATTTTTTTTTTTTGCCAAGATCTTCCTAATTTCAAAGCAAGGTTTTTGTTTAGGGGAGAAATTAGCTCAAAAAACAAAGAGATAGCGCAGTCAAGCAAAGAGCCTCGCAAGAAAGAGGCTGCGATATCCAAGCTTGTCTTTCCAAGAACAATTTCCTTATTCAAAGGTAAGAAAGATGTTTTTTTTTCTTCTTTCTATCATGTGATTTTGCCAAGTAATTTAGAAAATTTGATTAATATTGGGTATGATTGGGTTTGCACCATCACAATGTTTTCTAATTTAGAACTTGCAAATATGCTGTACAGATTTGTTGATTTGGATACTCCCCTTCTCCTGTCTGAAGATCCAGTTCTTGAAGGATATCAAGGTATACAACTCCTGAACTTGACAACGTGTTAGGTTTGGTTTGTCTTGTATGTGGTTACTAAACCCATATGTAAAATGATCTCTGAGGATGCTTTTGAGGCCTGATCATTCTTCATCAACGCATTTCGGACTTCCAAGGGTATTTGCTTGTACATCTTCTGGGAAGAAACTGACAACAATAAAATTTTAAAATTGACTTTTTTTCTTCTTGTTTTATCTTCAGGCTTTGGAGGAAGTAAGGAAGATTAAGCCGAAGAGGACACTCTTTACCGGTATGATTAAAGCCCATCTTCCTTTAAAGTCTTGACCACTGTTTCTAGTTTTAGGTCTTTGTCACTGCAATTCCATCCATTTTATAGGGTTTCAGTTTTTACAACTTAGCTGTTTTTGAATGTGATCATTTTACAACTGCATGCTTATTATTTGCCTAATTGTACACTTGTGATTTATGAAGGCATGATGCATCTGATGGACCATGAAAAAGTGAGTGAATACCTAAAAAAAGTGATGGAAATCGAGGGTCTCGATGTACGACTGAGCTACAATGGATTGCGTATGCCAATAGCACTCTAGCCTGTATGTTAATTGGCCATTCTTTTCTCAGTGAGAACTCCTTTATACCATAATCTGCAGCTGGAAAATTCAATTATATTCAATGAACTAACATCATATAACATGATTTTGGGGGGCATTCTGCATATCCCATATAGTTTTTGTTGAATCCCTATCCATCTATATTTTTGATGCTCTTATTTTTGCAGTTGTTCTACACTTTGGAAGAATCAAGATATGCTAAGCATTTTTATTTTGATTTTGATTTTTGATATTTGAAACAGAGCTTTCTACTAGAAGTGGAAAACCCAGTATTTCCAAGGAAAAAGGTTTGTGTTTTTTTCAGACATTATTCTTTTACTGACAACAAAGACCTTGTAATCTGCATGTCATCAGTTTTTGTATAGAATTTTTTATTTAGAAGTTGCATATATAGTTTACTTACTAAACTTCACACAACAAAATTGTTCTCTCTCCTCGACCTCAAAACCATACCAAACAAAATTTTGGGAACATCTGATTATAGGCTGTTGAGTTTGAATTTTAGACAAGTTCACAAATGCTAGAGGCCATGGTGGTTTCCTTCATTGGGAAAATATTGCATAGTAAGCCCCTAGTTAGTTTACCACCTAATTTGTTGTAAATTGTTCTTGGAGATCCAACATGCCATAACTTCTTGTTGACATTGTTTTAGAGGTCATTGATGACTCATCTTTTGTCGATCAAAAGCATAAAACTCAGTGGTTATTAACCATTATATTAAGCAATTATCTGATCTGATTTATTTATTATAACATATTTATATATAGAGAGAATATATATATATATATATATCACTATTGTACTATAATATATATTGATTCGTTTAATATATATGTATATAGTTAAACTGTTTTGTAACTATATTTTAATATATTCGTTTAATATATATTGTTGTAGGTTATTACCTCATCGAGCATGAAAATTATTTCGAGCATAAATATTTTCAAATGTTGTTCTTTTCTTAATCAGTTTTTAGTTCTTTAGACTTTGAGAGTCTTGGTTTGTCAATTTTACAGAGTTTTGAGATCTGAGTTGAAACTGCAGATGGTGATATACGGTATTGGCAGCATTGAGTCTCATGAAACTCATCGACTTCAGCTTAGCCTTGCAGTTTTAATGAAAAGAAAGTTCAGTTGGGTTAGAGATATAGAGGTGTTTGATCCAGTTCTATCTGCTACTCTCGGGTTTTAGAGTCCCTTGGCTATTCCATTCTATCTCCAATGTTTTTGTATAAAACGAAGTTTTTATGTACTCTTTGTGTTCAATGTTCATAATTAATTAAGCAGCAAATTCCTTAGTGCCAAGGCTGGTGCCTGCACATAGGTAAAACTTGACTGAATTTCGTCTTCTTTCTATAATGCCGGACATGTTTTCAGTAATTATATCTTGTTCTTGGCGACGATTAGCATTCAGCTTTGATAGATTGGCTCGTGTTCTTGTATCAATATATTGCTTTCTAATATTAGCAATAATACTATTTGCAAGCCAAAGCAGAATAGGAGACAAGAAAAAAGAATCAAACTTATCTAATTGTGATCATCAATACTGCCTAATTTTCATATTGCTTAATGTTGAAAATAAAAAATTGGAAACGTGAAAGCAATATGTTGATACAATTAATTCTTAGATTATATTTCCTTAAGTTTCCTCTGGTTATTTAACAATCAAATGCCATAATTGCTTCAAACTTGTTAATATAAGCTATAAACCGATTATTGGGGATATTACCAAATCTAATAAAGCTGTATGGTCTTGTAATTTTTTTTTATGAGGCTACGACCAAATAACTTAAGGGAAAAAGAAAAAAGATCAAGCAAACTAGTAGTAAATGATTTAGAGGACGATGAAGCGATTGTCCAAAGATATTGAAAATTTTAATTGTCACGTTTATTAGCGGCTTTGGCTAGCTCAAATTAAATCTACTAATTATTATATATTTTTTTATGTTACCCGAATTCGGGATGAATGTCGGATATGAATATGTGTTTGACAAGGGTGTACTTATTTTTTTTTTTAAGTTTTTTCATATACTTGGAGGATCATACTCTATATCCATGTCCGAAATGACTTCAGCATTGGAGTCTACATAAAAAAATGTAAAATTTTAATTTAATGAATACAAATAAACATTTTATATTTATAAATTATTTAATTTTTTATAAAAAATAATTTATTTAGAAAAAAATAAATAAGAAAAAGAATTATTTTTAATAAAAATAATGTAAACATATTATATTTTATAAATTATTATATTTTTGAAAATTTAATTTAATTTAAATTACTTGTAATATATTTGTGTAATTTACGTAATATTAAGTAGTAAAAAAAATTACATAGATTATGATCAATTTTTGATTCCCTTTTTTCATTACATTAATAGATTACATGAAAATATCCTTTAATGATTTATATAATTTATCATGTTTATATGTAATTTGTTTATATGTAAAAAAAAAAATACATAAATACATGAGAACTTTTGATTCATTTTTTTCAATTACATAAATACATAACATTATTCTGTAATGATTCACGTAATTTGTCATGTTTATATGTAATTTCGATCATGTTTATATGTAATTTTTCATTTATTATGTTTATATGTAATTTGTCATGTTTATATGTAATTTACATATAAACATGACAAATTACATATAAACATGACAAACATGAGAAATTACATATAAAGATTAAAATTAAAATTTCACTAATGTTTAATTTTATGGATTGAAAGTTTGCATCGAGACAACTTTTGATTCCCTTTTTTCAATTACATAAATAAATGACAATATCCTTTAATGTTTAATTTTATGGATTGAAAGTTTGAGGGTTTTTTCCTATGTAATTCGTGATATGTAATTCGTCAAGTTCATATGTAATTTATCATGTTCATATGTAATTCGTGAGTTTGTCAAGTTCATATGTAATTTGTCATGTTCATATGTAATTCGTGAATTTGTCAAGTTCATATGTAATTTGTCAAGTTGATATGTAATTCGTCAAGTTCATATGTAATTTATCATGTTCATATGTAATTCGTGAATTTGTCAAGTTGATATGTAATTTGTCAAGTTGATAAGTAATTCGTCAAGTTCATATGTATTTTGTCATGTTCATATGTAATTCGTGAATTTGTCAAGTTCATATGTAATTTGTCAAGTTCATATGTAATTTGTCATGTTCATATGTAATTCGTGAATTTGTCAAGTTCATATGTAATTTGTCAAGTTGATATGTAATTCGTCAAGTTTATATGTAATTTGTCATGTTCATATGTAATTCGTGAATTTGTCAAGTTGATATGTAATTTGTCAAGTTGATATGTAATTCGTCAAGTTGATATGTAATTTGTCATGTTCATATGTAATTCGTGAATTTGTCAAGTTGATATGTAATTTGTCAAGTTGATATGTAATTCGTCAAGTTGATATGTAATTTGTCATGTTCATATGTAATTCATGAATTTGTCAAGTTCATGTGTAATTTGTCAAGTTGATATGTAATTCGTCAAGTTCATATGTAATTTGTCATGTTCATATGTAATCCGTGAAATTGTCAAGTTCATATGTAATTTGTCAAGTTCATATGTAATTCGTCAAGTTGATATGTAATTTATCATGTTCATATGTAATTCGTGAGTTTGTCAAGTTCATATGTAATTTGTCAAGTTGATATGTAATTCGTCAAGTTCATATGTAATTTCTCTTGTTCATATGTAATTCGTGAATTTGTCAAGTTCATATGTAATTTGTCAAGTTGATATGTAATTCGTCAAGTTCATATGTAATTTATCATGTTCATATGTAATTCGTTAGTTTGTCAAGTTCATATGTAATTTGTCAAGTTGATATGTAATTCGTCAAGTTGATATGTAATTTGTCATGTTCATATGTAATTCGTGAATTTGTCAAGTTCATATGTAATTTGTCAAGTTGATATGTAATTCGTCAAGTTCATATGTAATTTATCATGTTCATATGTAATTCGTGAATTTGTCAAGTTGATATGTAATTTGTCAAGTTGATATGTAATTCGTCAAGTTCATATGTAATTTGTCATGTTCATATGTAATTCGTGAATTTGTCAAGTTCATATGTAATTTGTCAAGTTGATATGTAATTCGTCAAGTTCATATGTAATTTGTCAAGTTGATATGTAATTCGTCAAGTTCATATATAATTTATCATGTTCATATGTAATTCGTGAATTTGTCAAGTTGATATGTAATTTGTCAAGTTGATATGTAATTCGTCAAGTTCATATGTAATTTGTCATGTTCATATGTAATTTTTCATATGTAATTTGTCAAGTTCATATGTAATTTATCAAGTTGATATGTAATTTTTCAATTTGTCAAGTTTATATGTAATTCGTCAAGTTTATATGTAATTTGTCATGTTTATATGTAATTTTTCAATTTGTCAAGTTTATATGTAATTTATCATGTTTTATATGTAATTTGTCAAGTTGATATGTAATTTGTCATGTTCATATGTAAAAAATGGTGACCTGGTAACCTGCTACTCAGGTTTCCTAATTTGGAGCTTACCAAAACCTTACCGTAACAAACTTACTATAGAACTTCCCAAAAGGAACCATTTACTTCCTTTTTTTTTTTGGTGCATTTAAAAAAAAAACATGAAAAGCTACAAAAATGGAGGATGTGGAAGTCCATCACAGAGACAAAATCCCAAACAAAGAGGAAGGGGTGCTATGACCCAATCCGGTGGGCACATCCTCTTGCGATATATCATTGCAACCCAGTTAGGTGCTTCATTGGAAGATCTAGGAATCTTGTTCTTCGTCATGTCTCTGCGACTCTGCTTCTTTCCCTTTTTTGTCTTTGGAGAAATTATTGGGAAATGGCATTAATCTCTCCTTTTTTTTTTTTAGTCTGACATGTAAAAAAATCTTATGTGGTTTAATATTATTGGAAGGAACCATAAAGGATCTACCTTTCATTGATATGAGTGAAAATATGTCTTAGTCGGTTAGTCCAATTAGATTACTCCATGGCGTGGGAGAGCCACATGCGAAATGCATGTATTTTTTTTCCGTTATATAAGGGTGAGCACTAATAGGGTGAATGGATTAAACTGTTTGAAATTGATTTTAATCGGTTCATTTGATTCGATTTAGTCAGTTTTAACAAGTAGGTAAATCGATTCATTAGATCGATTTGTGATTTTTTACTTTTCAAACAGAACCGATAGAATAAATCGGCACTTTATAAAACAATAAATTATATATATTTTTTTTATATTAACCATATCTAATCCAATTATCCTACCCAACTTATAATCATATTATCCAATTTTATAAATCCAATTTCATAAGCCGAAAACAAAATTCAAATCAACATAACCGACTAAAATGATTAATTTCGATTCGATTATTTCGATTTTTTGTATGGAGTTCAATCGATTCGATTGATTTTTTAAATTCGATTGGTTTATTTGATTTTAAATCGGTTGAATGCTCACCTTAACCATTATATAAAAAAAATTATCCGACGTGTCAATTTTATTTATTTTTGAGCAGGAGTAATTTTGTTATTATATTTTTTTAATTTGATTTAAATTTATCCAAACTTAAAGATAAAAAATTTTAAATAATATTTATATTTAAATATTTTTAAATAAATTTTAAAATTAAATTATAATTTAAGATAAATTGAGATTTATACCCAACTTTTAATAATGAGTTGTGTTTGGTGCGGGGAGTGAATTACCTAACATAACAATTTCTCTAACTTACCCACCATAATATCTGCTGCGACCTGTCTTTTGTTTAAATAAATAAAATAAAAATTTATAAATATATTATAAATTAATAATGAATGGAGTAAATAAAAAAATTTATAAACTCTAAAAAATAAAATTATTTTTATGACTTGTATAAAATATATACAGGCATCAAATATAAATTCAATGAATAAATATACGAGTGGATTACTGGATTTCGTTTCATTTTTCTTGTAGCCACTGAATATAAAATTTCCAAGGAAAAATAAAATAAAATATATTTGTGTTGGCATAGAGAGTCGGCCTTTGTATTCCAAAGGAATCATCAATGGCCATGAATGTGAGCAGTGCTTGTTTCTCAGTTTTCAGTTACAAGAAAGTTAACAGAATAAGAGGTATTGCTTCTGAGGATTTTGCTGCTGCTGCTGCTCCCACAAGAGAAGAAGAAAACAAGGTGAAGTTAGGAGGGTCAGAGCTCAAAGTGACAAGGCTTGGGATTGGAGCTTGGTCATGGGGTGACACCAGTTACTGGAACAACTCTGAATGGGATGGTAAAGTTTCCCATTCCATCTCCTTATTTCATACCCTTTTGGAAACGGGTGTTCCTTTTTCATTTATTTTTTACTCTGTTTCTATTTGGGTTTTTTTTTTTTAATGGTCTTTTGCATAACTTTTTTCATAAAAAGAAATTTTTTGAATAATGGGTCTTTGCTTTGCTTTTCTTTTGAATTTATCTTTTTCGATATTTTGATGTAATTCAATGCTTTCTTGCTTGTGTGGTTCAAAAGTAACAGGTTGTTTTAATTTCCATTGCTGTCTTCAAAGCTTATTTTATTGAAAAAAAAAATGTTCCTTTTATTTTCTTAATTATGTAGCAAAGCTGAGGGGTTACCTTTTTAGTCAATGAAGCTCTTTCTCTAATGGGAAACACACCAAAAAGAAAGTAAAAATGAAATATGAAAAGAAGAAGAAGAAGAAGATGAAGATAGCAACACATAGATGAAAATTACTTGAAAATTATATATATTTATTTCTTTTTATCTCTAAGAAATGAAGTTATCTGGAGTCTGGACCAAGGAAAAAAGGGATTGTTTTGTTTCATTACTTTTTCAGTTTTTCCCCCCTTTTGGTTATCTCAGTTTTACCTTTTAAAATTTAAACTACTACATGAAAATGCCATTTCAAGTTGTAATAAGCTACTTCATAATTAAACTGATGCTTAATTCTGATCATATATCCTCCTCCCTCCCACAAAACTTTTCTCTACTAAAATTTTCCTTTCTCTCTCAAAAATGTTACATGTTGAGTTATCTTGTTGCGTTATTGAGTTTTCCTTCTTTTTTCCAGTTAAGTTTATTTATTTGTGCTCCCTTCTAGATTAGCAGTTCCTATGTGTTAGTTGTTCTTTCTAATTTTCATGGGTTAGAATTATTATATTCTTCCCAATTACAAGATTTGATGTTAGATTTGATTTGTGCAAATCCCATAGTGCAGAATGCTGTGTGGAGAATGTTCTGTATAAAACTTAAATTTATCCCCATTAGTTGCTGAAATTTCTGATTCTACCTGAATGTATTATGCTTTTATTGTTCTTTTTTTTTTTCTTCTTTCTTACATCTGATTGATTTGCACTTTGCTACGGAGGCAGATAGGAAGCTGAAGGCTGCTAAGGCCGCTTTTGATGCCAGTGTTGATCATGGTATAACCTTTTTCGATACAGCTGAAGTTTATGGCTCTACGGTAAAAAACAGGATCATCTATCTATCAGTTTATTTATTTTATTTTCTCTATTTGCAAGAATATCATCGGTGGTAAAATTCTTGCAGCTGTTCTTGGGTGCCATAAATTCTGAAACTCTGCTGGGAAGGTACATGTCTCAAATTTAATTGATGACAACATTTCTACTTTAAAATTCTCACTGAAGGACAAAGGCAGAATTATCTTGCTCTAATTTTCTTATCTGCCTGCTTACTCTTCTAAAAAACTATATTGTTGTTAAAGATTTATAAAGGAAAGGAAAAGAAAGAATCCTGGTGTGGAAGTTGCCGTTGCAACAAAGTTTGCAGCTCTTCCTTGGAGGTTTGGTCGTCAGAGTGTCCTCAATGCACTCAAGGATTCCATTTGTCGACTTGGGCTTTCATCAGTTGACCTTTATCAACTCCATTGGTCTGTGCTCACAATGCTTTATAGGATTTATCAATTGTATTATGAAAAGTAATTCCTCACAATCATTTCTATTGAATTTCAGGCCTGGTGTATGGGGAAATGAAGGTTGTTTGCAAAGCCACCATTTCATTGAAGAATTAACTTTATGTAGCTGGTACAATTGGATGTTTATGCTGCCCAATGATGTTGAATAGAGGCTGAGTCATTGAAAAACCATTTTTCAGGGTATATTGATGGTCTCGGTGATGCTGTTGAGCAGGGCCTAGTGAAGGCTGTTGGTGTCTCAAACTACAGTGGTAATATTTCTGCTGTCAATTACTAATTGGCGCAATTGAGTTTGTCTACGAAATCCTCTATAAATAGTTCAACTTCTTAAACGTATGTTGCTCCGACTCTTCACTTTTCTTGAAGTATTTGTGTCCGACACCTGTGTCCAACACATATCCGGACATGGGTATGGGGATATGACGCTCCAAAGACTCTCCAAATACATTGAAAAACTTAGAAAAAATTGAACATATCCGTAGTAACATAGTCTTAAACCACTTGCTGCTTTTTATATGAAACTTTTTATTTCTAACCTTTATGGCTTGGTTCTTATTCCTGCCTATACTTTTGTAATTATCATAATGTAAAAAATTCCCTACTTCAGAGACACGACTTCGTGATGCTTATGAAAGACTTAAGAAGAGAGGAATTCCTCTAGCTTCAAACCAAGTGAATTACAGTCTCATATACAGGGCACCAGAGCAGAATGGAGTAAAGGCTACATGTGATGAACTTGGCATCACTTTGATTGCATATTCTCCTATTGCGCAAGGTAATATCCATATTCTTTTGTTTAATTGCTTCTTTATATATATTGATGTGTGAGCCTTTCGTTGTCTGTCAGGAGATTGATGCAAGAACAACATAACAAATTAGCATGTTAGGGGATTGTTGGGTAATTAATATGTAGACATAACGGAATTTTAAAATTTTTGAGACTCCCAAACCCTAGAATCACATTGATATGAACTTAAACAATATGCATACCAATCGGCTAAGCAGAATTTTCATACCTCTAGGTAGTCGTGTGCAGCAAAAACCAAGAAACACCAGGCTTGATTGTAGCAAACCTACAGTTGTCCAAGTGTTCAACCTCTAATGTTAAGTCCACACAAACAAGGAGTAAAAAACTTTCACAAGTAATGGAAAGAAGCTTGCCGAACACTATGCTAGTAGTTTATGCGCATGCTCACTCTTTTCTATTGTCTCGAGTTTGTTCAACACATGAGATTAGTAAATTGATGAAGAGGGAGTGGCTGGCCATGCCCTATTCCTAATAGAGTTTGAGCCTTTAGACAATTTCCTCTATATGAGTTTCTAATTAATTTAGCCCAACATTTAAGTCCAACTTAATTAAATCTAGTTTTAATCTTTCACAAGCCATTTTCTATTGTGTATGACC
Organism: Fremontodendron californicum; assembly: GCA_030761205.1. Taxonomy (NCBI): domain Eukaryota; kingdom Viridiplantae; phylum Streptophyta; class Magnoliopsida; order Malvales; family Malvaceae; genus Fremontodendron; species Fremontodendron californicum. The sequence goes on along the minus strand of JAULJL010000020.1, from coordinate 18,978,936 downwards.
TATTAGGTTTCTTAACATGTTAGCAATAAATATAAGTATTGTAATCTTTAATAAATTTGGATTAGATGAATCAAATCCTATGAGTTCATCATTAATTCTCTTATTAATTAATTTTATATTTATAGATCATGGTTGTTATCTAGTAATGAGTCAAGACCCCTATTTGTTAAGAAAGGCCAATGAGGTTTGACCAACCTATTTGTGCCTAATTTCTTAGTATAATTATTATCTTTCCATCACTTAATATCTCGGTTTAATTTTGGGCATGATTAGTGTCTACTCAAATTGTTTTAAACTTGTTGTAATAAGCATTCATATGTTAGCTCAAGTTTTCCAAACTTCAACTTATGAGATTGGTTGTTTGTTTCATAAGTAAGAGCATAACCATGTACTGGTTTCAACAGCTTCTACCAATATCCAATTCTTGATAAAGCATTGACTAGGAACAATTTAGGAATAATGCTTTGATGCAATGATGATCTCATAATTACAACTTACTATTATTAACTTGCAAAGCATATTTATTTCATGTAATTTATCTAAAAGAAGAGTAATATCGAATATGTATACAAACTTATAGATAAAAAAAAAAAAATACTTTTGTTAATAATAGCAATACTTAATATGACATGTATCTCATAACCAATCTAATAGGTCTTAGGACATACACCAACAGGATGTGATTTCTTTTGTAATATCACATATATGACCTTGATTCTCAAATGCAACTCTTGCAAAAACTTGAGCTATTTGACCTAAAATTTGAAACCGGATTCATACTTGGTCTGAATAAGACAGGTTTACCCTTTCTTGTGGATAAGCCTTTTGCTGAAAATTTTCTAGAATTAAAAGTTTGAGCTTATCTTTTTCCTCTTATTTTTTTGTTTTGCTCTCAGCACGTGGTTTCTTACTGTTTTCCAAACTAGCAGTGTGCAAGAATCAGCTGCACTTATTGAATCCAAATTTATCACGTAGTTGCAATCATATTTGACAATGTTTATTTTTCAAACAAAGGCAGTACCTATTTTTGTTTGTGCGTGCTCGTGTTTGCATTCAAACACACACAACCCACATGCCTGTTTATCTCTCTGTTTGTATTTTACATATTGATCAGTACTCTAGTACTTGTACATGTGTCCATACAGTGAACATCTTACTAGAGTTTTCTTTTGTATCTAGTTTATTAGTTCCTGTTATTGTTAAATGAAGTTGGAGTTAAATCCTCCTTCCCGGCAGAAATAAATACAAACATATGGAGTTTGAACTGCTCATATTTGTTTCCAGTGACGCTTTTGAAATATTTGCACTCATTTTCAAAATTTAGCCAACCAACTTACCCAGAGAAGAGAGTATTGCCTTGCTATATTATTGTGCAAGTTCAATTATCCACCAAAATGGGATGGAGTAGTAAACAAAGTCAAATAATTAGCTATGTTACCCGGACTCAGGGGTAAGTATCATATATGGGTATGTGTCCGACACGGGTATGATGAATTTTTTCTAAATTTTTTCATATATTTGGAGGATCATACCCCCATACCCATATCCGAATATGTCTCGGATACGGGTACTTTAGGGAAAATGAAGAGTGTTGGTAACATAGATAATTAGAATTTGGAAACAACAAGAAATCATGTCAAATTTATGTACAATTTGGTGCATAAACTGAGTGCAGCATATATATTCTTTTTAAGACAAGGAGGGTGCCTTATCATCTTCTTTCTTAGCAGGTGCCCTTACAGGTAAATATACGCCAGAAAATCCACCAACTGGACCTCGAGCCGGGATTTATACTCCAGAGTTTTTAACTAAAGTAAGCCTCAAGGTGGTTCATATCCCAATGTTAATTTCACACTTGATTGCTAATGTCTTTATAAATGTGCAGCTCCAACCTCTCCTTAACAGAATTAAGGAAATAGGAGAGAACTATGGTAAAACTCCAACACAGGTTTGTTCTTCTTTTGCTAGTATATCTGCTTACAGCTGTTCATAGTCTGCTGCTTCAAGCATACGGGCGTATTAACAGTATTTAGCAAAAAGACTCCTGCATTAGCAACTAAATATTGATGTGCTGACCATCTGACATCTATAGGCGTTAGGCTTTTATAGCATTTTTCTTTTTCTTTTTCTTTTTTAGCATGTGTAAGATGTGAGCTAAGCTCAATTACACCCATGCACAGTCTACAGTCGACAATAACCTCATGAGTCAGGACCCACACCAGCTGGATGATTCTAAAAACAGTGGTGCCAGTGGGAAAGTTTTGGCCACAGTTGGTCAAGAAATTGACACAAAAGTCGTCTTCTCCAAAGTATGTTTGACTTCCATGATCCATTCCATCACCAAAAGGCATATACAGTCATGCACTAAGATCAGATGTGGATGACTTGAATTCACTCCCTCTCAAACACCTTTTACAGCCATCTCAGAATCTATCTCTACCACTGGATGAGAAAAAACCTATGTTAGCCGGACTCGGGAGTGGTATGTGTCCGACACGGGTATACTCAATATTTTTCTAAGTTTTTTCATATATTTGGAGGATCATCTCCCGTACCTATGTTCGAATATGTGTCGGACACAGGTGTCAAACACGGGTACTTTAGAAAAAATAAAGAGTCCGGGTAACATAGGAAAAAACCATAAAGCTTTGCAAGCCACAAGCCCTCTGTAATGGCATATCCTAATTTGGTATTTATTTGAGGTTTTATTGACTCCTCAGTAACAAGACTGGCAACCAGGTTACATTCATTTAGAGACATATCTTCCAGTTGTAACAAATGAGGTTGAAGCAGGCTGTTCTCTTATCATACCCTTTCATCACGAGTCGTGACTACTAGATGTGGCATTTTAAAATGTGCTGAGATCTTATACAAAACGAGCTTGTTTTTCTATAGGTTGTGCTCAACTGGTTAATAGCCCAGGAGAATGTTGTACCAATACCAGGAGCCAAAAATGCTGGACAAGCTGAGGAATTTGCAGGTGCACTTGGGTGGAGACTAAGCAATGACGAAGTTGATGAGCTACGCTCAATGGCTTCAGAGATAAGTCCTGTTAGGAGTTTCCCTGTTGAGAACCTGTAAATTTTACTCTCCAATTAAAGAGCAACTTCAGTCCTGATTGCAAATCAATAGTATCAACAACTCATGTCCTATATATTATTGGTTCCTTCCTGTCACCCCCTGCCTGTTTGTGTGCTACCACATCATGTATATTTGCTGGTTTAGATGCATTTCTTTGTAGCATTCCACTCAATAAAACGTATTCACATGTATCACATACTTGAGAAAGAACAAACATTTCTGGATTTCCCTATATTGTACCTCGATTTGGTCAAGTTAGCTCTAGGGGAAAAACGATCGCATATCGACTAGTTAAGGATTGGACTGTGGTTTTATAAAGCGAGGATCATCATTTCTCTATTGAAATGTCTTTTCTCAAAAGGCAAAATCGTGAAGATGATTTTTATACTTTCAAAATGGATAATATCTCATTGAAGGTAATCTTTGCATCAACAAGCTCCATTAAAAAGGAAAGGAAAACTACTTAATAGTTCTATGATTTTTGTCAAAAATCAATGCATGGTTAAAATCTGTTTTATATATACTAATTTTCATTGTACATGGATTGCATGTGGATGAATTTAATGTGTGAATGTTATTAATTAAGAAATATTAATTTATAAATATGTTTTAAAAACAGGTAAGACGAAGTAACAAATAGGGAAATTTACTTCAACTTATTATTAAATATTCAAGCACAATTAATTGTAAATGATAAAATATTATCTTAATTACTTATATCAATATAAACGTTATTTTCTGAATGCAATAATCAATGAAGTTTGTTTATGTATTTATTAAAAATTTACTAAAATTACTTTTAATATCAAATCTTAATCCTTTAAAGGACCACCAAATAGACAAATACTATTCATAACTTACAAAAATATATTACAATAGGAGCACGAATAATACACTTGCATTTAAAAGGATAAAAAATTGTTTTTATGTAAAAGAATAGATTTAAGGAAGTAACATCTCCTTATAAACTACTTTTTTTGTTCATATAAAAAAAAATATTTTTTTTTGTAAAGGTTACTTAATGGTTTTAACTTTTAAAGCCATTATTTAGTCATTATCAAAATTGTTGTCGGCTTCCATATACTTTAACATCACCGAAAGAAGAAAATTTGTCACCAAAAACCCATGTTTCAATAACCGAAAATTCTTCCATTCTTCACTTTCAGTTTCATACTTTACACTTAAAAACATCATGGATTTATGCCCAATAAAGAATTTCAGTTACATATAGTTAGCATTACAAATATCCTTAAAGAACCATTTTAAAGAAAATCTAATACCAAACACCAAAAAAATTCTAATACACTTGTGAAACACCAAGAAAGAACTTCAGATCTATTCTGTAAAGATAACATATATAATAAAATTTTAGTCTTTGATATAGTTAAGTTTGTTTATTTTTATTTTTTTGGCCAGGATTGATGTAGTTAAGTTGAATGTTATTAAAAATAATTTATTTTAATATAAAGTTTTAAGGTTAATAAAGAAATAAATAGTTAAAAGTTAATTAACATTTAATTAATAAGAAAATTATCAAGAAAATTTTTCTTTAACAATAAAGGACTTTAATAATAATAATAAATAAATAAAAATAAGTAAATATTTTAAATAAAATAAAACATTATTAACTAAAAATAAAAAATCTAATTTAAAAAAAATTGTAAGAAAAATGTCAATCACTTTACATTTTTGGAGTTTATCTTTTTAATATATATATATATATATATATATATAAAGAGAGATCAACTTACAATTAAACCTGCAGGTTACCCGTCTAGCCCAACTTGAGTTACTATTAATTTAATAAAAAAATTATTTAAATTTAATTATAAAAATATATAAATATTAATATAAAATTAATTTTGAAAGTAGACCGAAATAGGCATGGATTCTATGGCCATTACATTAAGCGAGAAGATAACATATAGTAGTGACACTGACATCACGCCCAACCCAACCCAAGAGCAAGATAGAGTTTGACTTGACAGAAAAAGGCCACTCTCTAAATTAATATAAGAGGGCATTTGGTGACTTATCAGGAATCATATTTCATGAAATGCGATTTTTAAAAATATGATTTTTTAGAATATAATTTTTGAGAATGTAACTTTACAGTGTTTAATATATATGAAAAAGTGTTGATTAAAATCCTGAAAATATGATGGTAATTTTTGAAATTACCCTTAAAAAAATGTAAATTTTATTAATTTTAAAATTTTTCAGTGATATTTATTATTAACAAATATTTGTACTAAATATTGAAAAATAATATTTTAATTGATAATTTGAGATACTTTTAGGATAAAAAATATTTATTAATAATAAATTTTCGAAATTAATCTCATGTAGTTGAAAAATTAAAAAGTTAAATGCAAATTAAATATTATTTAAATATTTTAATAATATTTATTATTAACAAACATTTGTACTAAATATTTAAAAATAATATTTTAATTGATAATTTGAGTTATTTTTATGATAAAAAAATTTGTTAATAATAAAATTTCTAAATTACTCTCATGTAGTTGAAAAATTAAAAGACTATATGCAAATTAAATATTTTAATGATATTTATTATTAACAAATATTTGTACTAAATATTTAAAAATAATATTTTAATTGATAATTTGAGTTATTTTTATGATAAAAAAATATTTGTTAATAATAAATTTTCAAAATTACTTTCATGTAATTAAAAAATTTAAAGGTTGTATGAAAATTAAATATTATTTAAATATTTCAATAATATTTATTATTAACAAACATTTGTACTAAACATTTAAAAATAATATTTCAATTGGTAATTTGAGTTACTTTTATGATAAAAAAATGTTTGTTAATAATAAATTTTCGAAGTTACTCTCAAGTAATTGAAAAATTAAAAGGCTGGATGCAAATTAAATATAATATAAATATTTCAATAATATTTATTATTAATAAATATTTGTACTAAATATTTTTAAATAATATTTAAATTGATAATTTTAAATAAAATAGGAAGAAGATAATTTTGTCTTAACATTTTTGTAACTTTTCAACTACATGGAAAGTTACTTTCCCACCACTTCTCATGAAAATCACATTTCAATGCTTGTGAGAAAGTTTCTCTCCAAGGAAAGTTACATTCCCAAGAAATTGAGCAGTTTTTAGCATACCAAACATGAGAATCATATTCCCACCAATTACTTTTCATGAAAAATGATCATTTTTCATCATACCAAACGTCCTCTAAAAGAAGAATTAAGTCAATACTGTATATTATGAAGCTCCATTGTAGTTTAGTTGAGATCATCCTCTTAAAACATGTATTTTCCCATGGCTTTTGCGAATGGACAGCCTTTTATATATATATATATATATATATATATATATATATATATTACATTTGGTAGAGGATTCTATATATTGATACTTCACATTAACAAACATTTCGACATCCATCATCCAATGAAATTAAGTCACAAAGATGTTCAAACATCTAACACTATATTTGGTAGGAAATTAAGTAATGCTGCCCTATGTTCATAGGTCGGGTCGAGTTACGGCCCAAAAGTTTTTCATTTTTTTTTTATCCAAATTCGGCTTTGGGTGGGTTTGGATCGTTCCGTTGACTTGATTTGCTGTTTAAATAATAATAATAATAATTTAAAATATATATTTTATATTAATATTTATATATTTTTATAATAAAATTTAAATAATTTTTTTATTAGTTAAATAAAGATTCGGGCCGACCCGAATCAAAAATATTTTTATCCAAATCCAACTCAATACGGATCGGATGGATTACTTGATTCTTGAGTAGGTCTACTTTAATAGGTCGTTGTCTTCTGCTCTATTTGTAATGTGATTTTATTCTGTTTTTAGTATTCGTTGATGATGTTATGTCTTTGCCTTGTTGTCTACTAGAAGAATTAGCTGTTTTTGCTTTTCGTTGATGTTTTTGAGATAGTTGATAATGGTGTTCTTCATTTGTAATTATTACTCTATTAATAATATCATGGCTTAGAAAAAAAAAAAAAAAAATAGTGCCGAATTCAATCTAGCTTTAGTAATTACCTTGATTATTTTCTCAAGATGAACTCGAGTTTCAAGTTTTTTAGTCGATCATGTCTAGCATTGAATCAGTCCGGCTTGGTTTGATTATCACTAGGTTCATTCTTAACAATTTTTGCATTATTTGAGTTTGACGAAAAGGGAAGAGAACTAGAAAATAAAATCCAAGGTTTTTTTTATCCAAATATAGTCAAAAAAAAATTATATACCAAAATACCATTATTTTCAGATTAATTTTCAAAATTCGCTCTTTTTTTTCTAGCTGAGAAATCGCCATCTCCATGAAGATTTTTCAGTGTAAAAATTTCAATTTTTGCAAAAACACCAAGGGAAATCGCCATGAGAGGTGGCGATTTTCCTTGGTGTTTTTTTCCAAAAATGAAAAAAAATACCAAGGGAAATCACCACCCCCATGGCGATTTCCTTTGGTATTTTTTGCAAAAATTACAAAATTTGTCAAGGAAAATCGTTATGGGGGGTGGCGATTTTCCTTGATACATTTTCTTTTTTACTTAAATTAAAAAAAATTGTAATTTTTTTTTTAAAATTTTGTATTTTAATTTTAAAAATTGTAAATTAAATTAAAAAAAATTTCTAGGTTTGTTTATTTATTTATTTAAAAAAAATATTTGTTTATTTTTTTAAATATATATTAAAAATGTAATTAATTTATTATTAAAATTTTAAAAAAATTAAAATTTATTTCTTATTAAAATTTAAAAAAGAAAATTATATTTCTTATTAAATTTTTATATCAAAAATTTTATTTCTTATAATTTTTTAATATTATAAAAAGTAAAATTTAATTTATGATTAAAATTTTATAAAAATAAAATTTTATTTCTTATTAAAATTTAAAAAAAAAATTAGATTTCTTATTAAATTTTTATATCAAAAAATTTATTTCTTATAATTTTATAATATTATAAAAAGTAAAATTTAATTTATGATTAAAATTTTATAAAAATAAAATTTTACTTCTTATTAAAATTTAAAAAAGAAAATTATATTTCATATTAAATTTTTATATCAAAAATTTTATTTCTTATACTTTTTTAATATTATAAAAAGTAAAACTTAATTTTTGATTAAAATTTTATAAAAATAAAATTTTATTTCTTATTAAAATTTAAAAAAGAAAATTAGATTTCTTATTAAATTTTTATATCAAAAATTTTATTTCTTATAATTTTATAATATTATAAAAAGTAAAATTTAATTTATGATTAAAATTTTATATAAATAAAATTTTATTTCTTATTAAAATTTAAAAAAGAAAATTAGATTTCTTATTAAATTTTTATATCAAAAATTTTATTTCTTATAGTTTTATAATATTATAAAAAGTAAAATTTAATTTATGATTAAAATTTTATAAAAATAAAATTTTATTTCTTATTAAAATTTTAAAAAGAAAATTATATTTCTTATTAAATTTTTATATCAAAAATTTTATTTCTTCTACTTTTTTAAGTTTATAAAAAATAAAATTTAATTTATTATTAAAAATTTATAAAATATACTATTTTATTGCTTATTAAAATTTTAAAAATAAAATTATATTTCTTATTAAAGTTTTATATCAAAATTTTTATTTCTTATACTTTTTTAATTTTATAAAAAATAAAATAAAATTTATTATTAAAAATTTATAAAATATACTATTTTATTTCTTATTAAAATTTTAAAAATAAAATTATATTTCTTATTAAATTTTTATATCAAAAATTTTATTTCTTATAATTTTTTAATTTTATAAAAAAAGAAATTAATTTATTATTTAAAATTTATAAAATATACAATTTTATTGCTTATTAAAATTTAAAAAAGAAAATTATATTTGTTATACAATTTTAATTTTATGCTGTAGAAAATATTGGAATTGGATTACTTCTGCAATGGATGGAACTAATGATTTAGGGTTAGAGAGAGGTTTCAGCTATTTTTCAGTCAATCAAATGCTGCAGAAAATATTGGAATTGGATTCCTTCTACAATGGATGAGACTGATGGTTTAGAGTTAGGGATAGGTTAGAACTATTTTCCAGTCAATCAAATGCTGCAGAAAATAATGGAATTGGATTCTTTCTGCAATGGATCAGACTAATGGTTTAGGGTTAGAGATAGGTTTCAGCTATTTTTCAGTCAATCAAATGCTGCAGAAAATATTGGAATTGGATTGGTCTACTATAATGGCCAAATTCATAATACTGACGAAGGTGCTACCTTTGATTGTGAACGTCCTAAAAATTTTCGTGTTGAAGAAGACGTCACATTAGAGGAACTGAAGCTGCAAATTCATACAAAAATTAAAGCTGAAAATAGAAAAAGAGTTTCAGAGGTTAAGTATAGGCATTCTCTTTCTATTGGTGAAGGATGTGTCCGATATAGAACATTTCCACTTGAAGATGATGATGATGTCAGATGCATGTTTTATGCTCATGAGACATTTGCAAATGTTGGTGTACTTGAGTTATATGCTGACATAGAGGATGTTGACGATGATTGTGGCCCTTCAAATGTTCGCACAACAGAAAACTTTCCCATAAAAGATGATGATTCTGGGCCGTTCTATGTTCACACTACATACGACGTTCCCACAGAAGAAGTCGTGCCGTTATCTCAAGCTACAACGTTTCAGACTTCATTAGTCTCACAAATAATTCCTACTACCCTCAAAGATGAGCCAGCTGGTGTTGATCCTGTTCCGCCACGTGGAGTCCATGGTGAATATGTTGGTGAATTTAGTGAGCAGGAAGAGGATGTTGAATTCGCAAGTGATGACAACAGTGATTCTGACCCAGACGTCGTCCCTGTTGAGATCAACACTCATGGAGATCTTCCCCCATATGAGGCTGCATCCCATATGCATACCCTGGATCTGGAGGCAATGCAAGTGCCAGAATTTCCTGAGTATGCTCATACATTAGCTACGCCTTTGACATTTGATCCATCTGCAGTTGATCTGTGTGTTGGGTTACAATTCCCAACGAAAGAGGCTGTGCTTTCAGCTATTAAGCACTATAACATCAAAAACTCTGTAGATTACAGAGTAATTGAATCTGAGCGGACCAAATATTATGCCAAGTGCGTAATGTATGGAAAAGGGTGTAATTGGAGAATGAGGGCAACTTTTATGAAGAAGAAACAGGCATGGGAGATTAGAAAATATGAAGGGCCTCATACTTGCACATCGGGGAGGATTTCACAAGATCATTGCAAGTTAGATTGTAACATGATCTGTTCATGCATTCTGTCATTGGTCCAAGCAAATCCGGAGATCTCCATTTCAATTTTGATCGCTGAGATGTGAATCCGGTATGGATACATCACCTCCTACAAGAAAACATGGAAAGCAAAGCAAAAGGCAATTGTTCGAGTTTTTGGCGATTAGGAAAGATCGTACAATGAGCTACCTAAATGGTTAGGTGCAATGCAACATTTCGTGCCTGGTACAATTGTGGAATTGCAAACGGTACCTGTATATCACGGTGATCGATTGGTCCAGGGTAAGAGAATATTCCATCGACTATTTTGGACATTTAAGTCGTGCATTGAAGGGTATCCGTATTGTAAACCTATTGTGCAAATAGACGGTACTTTCTTATATGGAAAATACAAAGGAACATTATTGTTAGCTATTGCACAAGATGGCAACCAAAACATACTGCCAATTGCCTTTGCCATTGTGAAGGGTGAGACAACAGAGGCTTGGTCATTCTTTCTCACTAACTTGCGTACACACGTGACAAAACAGCCTGGCATATGCTTGATGTCTGATCGACATGAAGCCATCAAAGCTGCGATTAGACGCGATGGTAGTGGATGGAATCCTCCACATGCATATTCAGTGTACTGCATTCGACACATTGCAGCGAACTTTATGAAAAAGTTTAACAATAAGGAATTGCGTCGACATATTGTTAACATGGGTATGGAATCAAATCATAGTTATTTTATCTCTTATATTTCGTTTAGTATATAAAATAATACTGAAATTCACAAGTCTTTTGTTTTTAAATTTATTAGGATACGAGTTGAGGCGACCGAATTTTCATTTCATGTATGATAATCTTCGTGGAGAAAATGCAGAGGCGGCTAATTGGCTTGATAGGATCCCAAGGAGAAGTGGGCCCAATCATATGATCAAGGAAGACGTTATGACCATATGACAACCAACCTAGCTGAATCTATCAATTCGGTGTTGAAGGGAACGCGTCATCTTCCCATTACTGCTTTAGTGCAATCAACATATTATAGGTTGGCTGCACTTTTTGTTAAGATGGGGAACAAGCAAATTGCAATGATAGAGGGAGGGCACACATGCTGTGAAACAGTCACACAGGCTATGCAAGAAAATCGCAGGAAAGCTAACTCCCACTTTGTTCGTAATTTTACGCGAGCAAATCAATCTTTTCTGGTTGAAGAGTTAGTTGATCCACAAGAGGGTGTTTCTACAATGAAGTACAAAGTCAAGCTTAGTGACATGTGGTGTGGCTGTGAAAGTTTCAAGCACAAAGGTTCCCTTGTTCACATGTAGTTGCTGCTTGTGCACATGTCCATGTAGATTGCATGCAATATGTGGACAAAGTCTATAGACTGGAAACTATATTGAATGTTTATAGACATGAGTTCGAAGCTGTTGGAAATGAAGGTTACTGGCATCAATATGATGGTCCAGAAGTGTGTCCCAATCAAGAAATGCGGAGAAATCCACATGGCCGGCCAAAATCAAGTCGTATTCGTAATGAAATGGACCTCAGGGAGAAAGGCCAACCAAAACGTTGTGGATTATGCATAAATGAAGGTCATAACCGTCGAAATTGTCCGCATCGATCTAGCACATTGGGGGAGAGTTCGCATCAACAATAAATGAATTACATGTTTTCATAACCTGTAATATTTACATATTTTGCCATTAAGGGAAAATGTTATGCAAGTTTTTGTCAACTTATCATGTAATTTGGATTATTATTTTATTTAAAATTAAAAAAATTTATAAAAAATATAACTCGATTATATTTATTTTTACAATTTTATAAATTAAATAACAACATTAAGATTTTAGTTACACATGCTGAATAAAAAAATAAAATATAACAATTAATTTCCCAACAAATTTAAAATAAATAACATGAAATGCAAAACATATAAATTTATATATTAGAAATTTAAAACACATTATTCTCGTTATATTGATAAAAGTACATTTATTCTAATTATTGCGTGGTGTAGAGCAACAGTGTCGAGCTCTTCTAGTGCGTGGTGGTTGCACCCGTCGTTCAACCTCGTCAGTGGCACATATTCGCGGTCGACCACGACCTCTTGCTATAACCGCCACTGGTTTCGGTTGTATGTCATAAGTCATTTCTTCCGTATCAAAAATTTAAAACCCACTGCTGGATGAGCCAACACCTAGTTCACCCATAACGGGAACCTGACTACTAGATGGACCCAGAAATGATGTACCATTAAATGCTGGCGAAGGGGTTCCAAACTGATACATTGATGTTAGATATGCTGAACTTGGACTTAGGATGAGGAGCTGGTCATCTAACCTCGTTGTTGGCGGTGATGGTCGGTAACACTCATCAACGTCATATCCAGGGTGACTTACGGAATAACGATGACTGGATGGTACTCCATGATCCCGTTCAGGTTCAAGATGACATCCTCGGTGCTGTGAACTCCGATGAGGTCGGTTGACGCGTTCGCCCACGTTGTCGGCTAGGTCTCGGAGCTTCCATATCCTGTGTAGGAGGGACTGGAGCTGAAGTTTGTCCGGTAAATGGCATACTCCTAACATCCTCATACATCGACGGTGGACAAACGAAAGGTCGACCTTCATTTTTATACCATCCTATGTAATCATCAGATGGGTTGAAACTATTACCAACAATCGAATAACCTGTCGGAATTCGTTCAAAACGTATATTCCACCAATAAATCCAATGTTCATGCTTCGCAAGCCAGAATTCCTCATGACGACCATGCATGTCGATCTTGTGAAGCTTATCAAGGTTCACCGTGGCTGCAGGAATTGGTTGTTGCATCCCAAATTGTTGCAACATCCTGTCAGTTTGGTGCCACTCTACATATGAAAAGCATATCAATGCTGTGTTTGCTTTCCATATATTACAATTATTGTAGGCATCCGATGGGAGGCATGCCATAATTTCACTTGAGGAATATGGCATCCACAGAAACTGCGAATAATTATTACAAATTATTAGTTTCATGTGGATTAAATAAAAAAAAACTTGAATGTAACAATCGAAATATTTACCTTATCATATCCTACTCGATCTAGTCGTACTCTTATACTTGCAAGGTCGGTCGGAGTCTCTGTAAAATCTCTACTCCTACTCCTACTCCTACTCCACCTGTTAAAATGCATATAATATCTTAATGACCAATAAAAATACAAGTTCGTACAAAATTAATAAAATAGTAAAGATTATTACCTGCTTGCAAGGGGGTATACAGCTGAAATATCCACGCGCGGAGCAAGAAATGATAGCCGATACCAAGCCCATGATTGTAGAAGCACTAAACATCCACCTATGTCATGGCTTTTTGGAACTGTAGCCCGGCAAAGTTCTCTATACAAAACCGCCAAACATGCAGAACCCCAACTATAATTTGCCGCATGCTCTAAATCACGTAGTAATGGAAGATACATTAAATGTACCCAACTGCTCGATTTGTCAGGCATCAGTAATCCTCCAATCAAACGTAAAATATATCATCTAGTAGCATATTGTATATGTTGTTGAGTTGCGTGTAATGGAAGATTTTGAAAGGATTTCAACCAATTTAGTCTCACCGTTGAGCCAGATACATACTCATCTGGAGGTACCGAGCCCAATAGATTTTGACACACTTCATTCCAATCTAGCAAGCTTCCGCCTGTAACTGCATCGCCATGGACCGGAAGTCCAAGTTGAAGTGCAACATCTTCTAGAGTTACCGTGCATTCACCAAATGGAAAATGAAAAGTATGCGTCTCGGGTCTCCATCGTTCGATCAACGCACTGATTAAGTCGGGTTGTATCATTAATCGTCGAATTTGAGTTGCGTGATAAAATCAGGCTCTTCTTAAGTGGTCGATAATAGATGGATGCGGGTCCTCCCATGTAAATTTTCTCGAACGTAACACGCGACGAGTTTCCTGTTATAATAATAAAAATTAATATATTATAAAACTATAACAATTAAAAATTAAAAAAAAAAACTCTAAAACTATAAAATAACAAAACAATAATAATAAAAAAATTTAAATTTTTTTATATAATTATTAAATAATTAAATTATATAATAAATAAATAACTATAAAATGAAAAGACAATAATAATTACAAAATTATAAAACAATAATAATATAAAATAATATAATATAAAAATTAAAATTAAAATTATATAAAACTATAAAATGAAAAAAAAAATTAAACAATTATAAAACTATAATAATAAAAAATAATATAATATAAAAATTATAATTATATAAAACTATAAAATGAAAAAACAGTAATAATTAAAAAATTATTATTGTATATAATAATAAAAAAAATTATAATATAAAAATTAAAATTATATAAAACTATAAAATGAAAAAACAAAAATAATTAACAAATTAAATAACTATAATAATAAAAAATTAAACAATATAAAAAATAAATAATTATAAAACTATGAAATGAAAAAACAACACTAATTAATAAATGATAAAACTATAATAAGCACTATAACATTAAAAATATAAAAATTATAAAACAATAAAATTATAAATTTACAAAATTCTAATAATTAAAAAATAACTAAAAATTGATAATGTAATACAAATAATATTACAACAATTTACTTACCTCTTTAAATATAACCTCCGATATGTGATTTTCTTGCATTCTCAATAGTGATGATGAAGCCATTTTTAAATATTGTTGTAGAAAAAAAAATATTGTTGTAGAAAAAATAAATTGTTGTAGAAAAAAATTTTGTTGGTAGAAAGAAATTTGATTGTAGAAAGAAGAAAGAAAATATAAATAAGTTGTGAAAAATGAAAGGGTATTTATAGAAGAGTGGTGTGTGGGGGGGGGGGAGGGATGGGATGGGATGAGATTTGAAGGCAACGGTCACTAGACCATTGCCTTCAAAAAAATTTGAATTTTTTTTTTGTTTTTAAATTTTATATACTAAAAATCAATTAAAAAAATTTTAAAAAATCTTTCATAAATTTTAAATAAAAAAATATACCGTTGGACTTTTAATTTTTAAATTTTTTTTAAAAAAAATTAATTTAATTTATAATTTTTAAAATTAAAATACTAAATTTAAAAAAAATT
This sequence comes from Fremontodendron californicum, assembly GCA_030761205.1. Classification (NCBI taxonomy): domain Eukaryota; kingdom Viridiplantae; phylum Streptophyta; class Magnoliopsida; order Malvales; family Malvaceae; genus Fremontodendron; species Fremontodendron californicum. The sequence continues at coordinate 18,963,459 of JAULJL010000020.1, read as the reverse complement.
ACAATTTTTTTTTATTTAAGAAAAAAAAATATGTATCAAGGGAAATCGCCACCCCCCATGGCGATTTCCCTTGACAAATTTTGCAATTTTTGCAAAAAATACCAAGGAAAATCGCCATGGGGGTGGCAATTTCCCTTGGTATTTTTTTCATTTTTGGAAAAAAACACCAAGGGAAATCGCCACCCCCCATGGCGATTTCCCTTGGTGTTTTTTGCAAAAATTGAAATTTTTACACTAGAAAATCGCCATGGGAGATGGCGATTTCCCAGCTAAAAAAGAGAGAGCGGATTTTGGGAATTAATCTGAAAAGAACGGTATTTTGGTATATAATTTTTTTTGGCTATTTTTGGATAAAAAAACCTAAAATCCAATCCTATAATCCAAGTCTTATATATATATAACGTTCTCTGATTTTCTAGTTTTAGTGTAGAGTTAAATATTAATTTGACTCTCAAACTATACTACTTCAGTTATTTTGATATTTAGAGAATAAAAATTCACAATCAAGTATTTAAAATTTACTTATGTTGACCAACATTTGGTTGGTTGGAGTGGTAAGCGACTCCGACGCTCAAGATGAAGATAAAAGTTCGAGTTTTGGGAGTTGGGAGTTGGGCATCACGCTTCTCGATCTGAATAAGGATTAATCTTCCATCAACGGTCCAAACAGGATTAATCTTTCATTAACCATAATAAGGATGTTCCATTAATAGTATGTTAGCATTACCTAAAACAAACAATAAAATCATGACGTTAACATTAACCTAAAATAATCAATAAAATCATGACATGTGATTAAAAAATATCATGTCAATTTTTATTATTTTTTAAATTTAAAATTATTAAAGAAATAAAAGAAAAAAATGAAAAAAAAAAAGAAAAAAAAAAGGAGTATCGATAAGAGAGGAAGGAAGGAGAAGAAGAGGAATGGGAATGGGAATGGGAATGGGAGGAGCGATTGGCCAGCCCAAGTTAAATCAATCCGATGTATCTCAAGAGCAGATCAGTACTGTGATTTGGATGAAAATTGGTTTTTAACAGTTAGATCGGGTTGATATGCCTCGGTTGGTTGACCCTCCCTCCCTTTATGCTTTATCCCTTCTCTCTCTCTCTCCAACTATTTTTTCCTTTTTTTAATATTTTTTGGAATATTTTTTCTTTATTTTTAATATTTTTTATTTAAAAATTAAAGTATTTTTTATTTAAAAAAAACTTTTTATTTTATTTCATAAATAAAATAAAAAAACAGATTTTTTTTTTTTTTAAAAATCATTTTTTTTTTAATTTTAATTTTATTTTAAATAAAATAACCTGACACATTATATATTTTTATGGGCCAGTTTGTTCACAACATTTTGACTGACACAGTTAATCAATGATGCAATCAGCTTAATGAAAGTGAAATTTAAATACTTGGTTGTGATTTCTTTTTTTTTTTTCTTTTTTCTAAACACCAAATCAACAAAACAGAAGTATTATAGTTAAGATACTAAATATGTATATAAATCTTTTAATGTATTCCCGTGGTAGTAACATATAAGACTCTTTGCAAGTTGCATGTCTTTTTTTTTTTTTTTCATAATTGAAATTTTTATTTTTAAAATAAAAAAAAAGGATAAACCTGCTACAACAAAATTTATAAGTGTAAGCACACAAAAACGGGCTCTCACAACAGCAACAATCATCTGAAAAAACTCCTCAGCAGATCTACTTTTTGTTGAGTCTCCTGGAGTTCCGTTTCCACCAGATATAATAGATTGTAGCAGTCCAAGTAAACCTTTGTAGGATATATTTGAATGATTTGCCCTTGAAACTTTAAATTGCTCACTGATCTGATAAATTTCCTCAACAGATCTACTTTTTTTTAGTGTCTCTTGGAGTTCCGTTCCCACTAGATATAATAGATTGTAGCAATCCAAGTAAACCTTTGTAGGATATATTTGAATGATTTGCCCTTGAAACTTTGAATTGCCCACTCGAGATTTGCTTTCCAGCTGACAAAACTCTTAACATTACCAAAGGTAATTAGAAGGGTTAATTTGAAAAAGACCCATGAAAAGAAAAATTATTGATAAATAGTCTAATATGTTACAATTATTTATAAAAAGGAAATTAAAAAATTTAAAACTTGTAAAAAGGAGATGGCAAAGACTTAACTACCCCTCATTAAAAACTCATATTCCTCCCTGAAACCCTAAAATTTTATCACGATAGCTTTGCCTCATTTTTCTTCTTTATTTCATTTTTTTTCTTCATTCTACCGTTGCCCATCTTTCTTCATTTTGCTTCTCAAATTTCGCCGCCCCTCTTCTTCTTCATTTTGCCGCCCTTTTTCGGTGCTCTTGAAGCTTTGAAGACACCAAGGTTAGGGAACTATTTTTTGTCTTTTTGTTTATTTTTGATTGTGTCAAAAATCGTTACTGGTAGGCTTAGAGGTGGATTTTGAACTATTGTTTATATAGTACCTTGATGATGGTGGATTTTGCTCTTTTTTTTATTCCTTGTTATGACGGAAAACAAATAAATATACTTATTTTGATTATAAAGATTAAGCTTGCTAATAAAGTTAAATGAGTTGGCACTTTGTTCCTGTAATCTTAGCTAAAAGTCACACATGCATAGTGAACAAATTTTTTAAAGGTCTGTTGTTTCCGAATGTGACCGGGTTTATCTGTAGCATTTAGTAAGATGTAGAACATAGCAATTGTCTTCTGTTTCTGTATATATACCCCTAAATCTTGCTTGCCTTTTATGCTTTCGACCGGAGCCTGGTGATGATCTGTGTAGGTTGTGCAGTTTTGTTTCAAGTGCTATTGATATACGTTTCAGGCTAGCTAGCACAATCTGTTTTTGCAGCTATTGTGATGTATTTCATTTTGAAAATGGAAATGAAAGATTGGAGGGAGTAATGGCTTTACTTAGCCAAAAAAAAAAAAAAAACTTATAATTGGGTTCTAGGTATCTCCTTAAATCTACTTATTTCTATTCTATTACCCTTATGGTGCTGCACTTCATGCATCATTGGCTGCTAGGTATCTCCTCGCAACAGAACCCAAACTTCATTCACCAAAGGGAAATTTACATGATGAATTGTGAAAGATTTTTGACTATCTTCACTGGGATTAGCACTTAATACAACCTTATTTTGGTTGAACACATAAAACATATGCTTAAAGTTCATCATTATCAGTGTTCGAATTAACAATTTACAATATCTTTTAATTATTTGCTCTTTCTTCTTCAACTTCCCCCCAATAGAAATTAAAGTTTATATTAATGTGATAATTTTAACTCTATTTTTAGAGAATTCATTTGAAGATCATTGTGTAAGAAAATTATCAGATCTATTGGCAAAAATTATTAACTTCAAAGCAAAGTAAGTATTATGTAAGAAAATTGAAAAATAAAATTAGCTTTTTTTTACTACTTTAAAATCCTTATATAACTTACAAAAAACATTTAGACTTGTAATTTTGAGAAGAGGGGAAAAAAGATTTAAAATTGGTGGTTGTTTTGGCTGAGCTGGTGCCAGATAAATGTAGAGATTAATCCACATGGTAGACAGTTATGTAAGTGTACATACACATGCCCATCCCAATCCCCATCCCATGTGAAAGTAAGCCTTTTGTCTATATTTTAACTTTTCCTTTTAACAGGTGCTTGTTTTATTTTGCTTATGTCCACAACTTCCCTTTGGAGATTCTCTTAATCTGTCTTCATAGGCCATAAAAAATGTGGAAACTTGCTAGAGCTCTTGTATTATTGGCTCTTTAATTAACTTTATGTGGTGGCCCTACTGGTGTAGCTTGTAGCTGTTATTTATGATTCTTTAGAGGAAGTTACTTGCCTATTGGCCATTTAGAATGTTTAACAAACTATTTCCTCTTCTCAATGGCAGCAGCTATTCTGGTATCCATTTTGTTTTTACTGTGGACATGAAAAAAAAGGTATGACTTCTGATTTAGAAGTTATTTAAGGGAGGCAATACAAATTGGGCCTTTACTGTAAAGATACGCATATTTGCAGTCAATGCTCAATAGTTCAATAGGATTCAACTACACTTACACATAAATTAAGCAATTCAATAACAGGCACATTTTGGCTTTTTTTATATATATATATATAGCAAAATTTTCACTCTTTAGCTATATTTTTTGCATTATCAGCTTTATTTGTGACACATACAAATTTGGGAGAAGAAAAAATGGAACGACGTCATAGTTCAAGGCATTTAGCAAGAAAAAATAAAGGTCTTGAGGTAAATTATTTTTCTTTGATTGAACATTTTGTTATTGATAATATAAAATTTTGCTAGATTGAACATAATCTATTCATAATGAAATTGTAGTGTGATGTTGAATTATGCACAAGATGTAGCCTTAGTAAATTGGTCAGGGTTATGAATGAAGTTGTTAGGGGTGATGTTATGAAGGAAAATGCAGTGCGAGAGATAGGTTTTGGTGGGTTTCTAAGTTTGAGATGTACAATTTTGCGTCACCATCTATGTGAGTGGCTTATTAAACAATGTGACCCATTAAATTGTGTTTTAAGATGGTCTAACCGTATCTTAGCAATGAAAGATACAGATCTAGGTCTAGTGTTTGGCGTTCCATGTATAGGAGAAGAGGTTAGAGAAGATGTTGTAAATGAGAATGATGAGATAAAGGGTTGGTCTGAAAGATTTTTGAGGGTTCCTTCATTGAAGGAAGTAGAGAATTTGTTACATAATGTAACAGATATAGATGATTGGAAAAGGTTGTTCGTCTTGTTTGTTATCGGTACTGTCATGTCGCCTTCTAGTAGGCCTGAAGTAAATACAAAGTTGGTTAACACGATTTATGATTCATCCCAAATTCGTTCCTACAATTGGGGTGGGTTTACACTGAAGCATTTGATGAACGTCGTTAGAAGGTACAATGGAAAACAAGACACAACATATATTACTGGCTCTTTACTATTCCTTCAGGTAAATATGTATTATCTTTTATGATTCTATTTACCCTCGGTCTTTTACTAATAAGTAAATAAATATTATATTTATTCTCCTATTGTTAATATACAACATTTGGATAGATGTTTTATTTGGATAGAGTTATCCCATCTGAACATTTTGTTCTCCATGCAATGCCCCGATTAATGGGATGGGATGATGCGTCCATAAAGAAGCCCCTACAAGTTGAGGAAGAGTTAGGGGGTATGGGTTAGGGGAGGTAAGTAATGTTTGATTGATGCGCATTCCAATTTATAAATAGAATATTAGTTCGTATTATAAAAAGTTATTGAAATCTACTTATGTATGTAGGTTGTAAGTGACATTGATCCCCCTATGGATAAGTATTTTGGAGATGTTTCAACAATGCAGCTTGATCCAGAGGCGATGGTATGTCTAAATTTTGTCATTGAAATTCATCTAACATAGTAATACCTTTCATAGCCTTTAAGATCGTTGTAAGACTCTCCATAAATATTTAAATCTTATAATTATGTGTTTAGGCTTTATTTGAAAGGATCAAAGGGCGTACGGAGAAGATGATTCAGTGGAATGAGGAAATGATCCAGTTTCATAAAGACAATGTTCTTGATTTCATGGCATTGGCGAAGTCGTCTTCAGCACATGCGAATGATGAAATGGGAAATCAGTTTGATGATTTCAATAGAAGGATGGAGAATGTGGACATTGAAGCTTCTCCATCATCTATGTTTAGGCCACTTGCAAAAGGGTTCACTTCACAAACAACTGCCCCTCCATCAAATGTTCAAGTGGAAGAATCTAACGTTCCTTCCAATGTTGAAATTGAAGAAAGGGTGGAATTTGTAGAGGAAATTCCTGGAGATCGTAATAGGGAAATACATGATTTCCCTGTTATTAGGAGATCTCCATGAATTCCTAGAACAATTAGGACTTCTATTAATCTCTTATCACCATTCTATGTTAATTGGCCAATTGCGACATTGAAGAAAGTAGAAAAACTGTGGTTAATTATGCTTGGGATGAAAATGCTAATCATATGTAAGTTACACATTCCAATTGACTCTCCACTTTTTACATCACATTATTGTGATGAACAATGCGATATTTGAACAATGTTTGTTAATGATGTAGGGAAATCTTGTCCGCAATGCATGGTTGGTCATTAACGAGGTCCGACATACTGTCTTTAGCGGGTTCGAATTGGGTGAATAACATGGTATAATCAAGTTCATTAATTTAACATTTGCATAAACGCTTCTATCGTAAGATATCATAATTCATTTTTCTTTGGAGTATGGCAGGTTGTAGAGATGTATGTTCGTGTAATTAATGCCACCAAAATCTATATAGGTAGAAAATCGATTGGAACTCATGTTGTTCTGAGTTCACATTTTGCGGTATGAATTTTGTTCCATCCTAAATACATCTCTAATGTGTAATTCTTATTGTATGTTGATTAAGATTATAAGTATATAGCATAAGTTAATAATCAAATTTCCTTTCAGTGTAGGGTAACATACTTAATTACAAATTTGGGAGAAAGACAGCTGATGAAGTGGCCACTGATTTTGCTAATTATCTTGCAAATGAATCGTATAATGCTGATATTATGCAAGCTCAACTGGTATGCGTACATATATGCAAGTTTTTATGGATATTCACATTAGTATAAGATGTAATTATATATATATATTATTGAAGTTGTTATTTATGATTTGTCATTAATAATCAATTCATTAGTTTAGATTTGATTACCTTTATGTGCAAATAATCATTGGGTTGCATATTGCGTGAATACGGTGTCTCGTGAGATTGAAATCATTGACTCAAGAAGGTCGCCTTTTGGACGTCTGCATGTTGCTTTCCCGAAGCGTTTGGTAATCTTTAACTCATATTCTCAACTAGTTTGTTCGTAGTGGAATATTTGACTGACATGCTTCAAATCGTCCTTTTAGCTAAAAGTTTTTCCACCATTGTTACATGCTTGGAATCATCCTGCTGGAGATGCAATTAAACAGTACAAGGAGAAACGTCTACAATTTGATTGGCAATCTAATGACGAGTAGTCTCTTAGTTTTAATTCATTTAACAGTTATACATGTTTCTTTAGTTATCACTACTATTGAAGCAATATATTTTGTCATTTGTCTTACAGTTCATCTGATTGTGGGTTTTTTTTTAATTAAGCACTTACAATCCTGGTTTGGCCGAATCAGTCCACCGCTTAATCGGGTGATTGTCATAGAAATTATTTGTATTTTCTGTAAGACTGATGCGAATAATTTTAATGACTGTACATAATTTTTTTAGGATGATGCGAAGAAGTATCGTCTGCAGCTCGCTGCCCATTTGATTTTGGATACAAGAAATACAGAAAAAGAGTAAGTTCTGAGCAAGTCCAGCCTTTGTGGATTCTAAACATGGATTTGTGTTTCTGCAGTTTCTTGAATGTTTATGTTGTTTTAACCTTTTAGGCTTCATGTTGCAAAAAAGAATTTAGAAATGCAGGAATATACATATGGGGTTTTAGAGCTATACATATAAGTGATATGTTTGGGGAATAGTAGGATTGATCTAAAGGCTGTATATTAGGTTTTAGAATGATAATTTGGAAGATATTTAAGTGAAAGGCACCACATGAAGTCATTATTGTAAAAAAAAAAAAAAAACTACTTAGTATATTTTCTTTAAGCTTTTTATTAAAGTTTGATTCAGTTTTCTAATTTCAATGTGTTTCAAAGCTCGTTGGTTTTCTTGCTCTACCACCAACAACCATAATTTGAAATTCTAGAACCATAGAAACATATTGCTTAGATTCCCTTCATGTTAGCCAAAGTATGATAACATGATTTGACAGGAACTTTGTGGCCATATCAAAGGAAGATACAGTATCTACATACACATCAATATGTGATTCGGAGCTGGTATGTTTTTCTTGGCAGATGTCACAGAAGTTCTTTGTAGTCTCGAACTCAATATAAAGAAAGTGAAGGTGTCAACAAATCCAGATGGGACAGTGATGAACCTATTTTTTTTTACAGATACCAGGTTTTGTTTCTTTGATATGATATCTCCAAATCAGATTCTGAGCTTTGCTAATCTTTGAAAACTAGTTTTATGTTTCATGAAAGTTGCTTCTACTATTAAAAGTTCCTTCAGTTTATGTATTATGTTTGTTAGCTAGGATCATTTAGACTTCTTTGAAATGACTGCAAATATATCTGGAATCATAACAACATGTACATCTAAGCAAAGGTTTATTGTCTTCTATTCAAACTACTTATATATATATATGTATAAGAATATTCTTAACATTCCATTTGGGAGAAAGGGTTAAAGGATTCAGAGCTGAACTGATATAGACAAGAATATATTCTTGGATAGGGCAATATTTTGTAGATTCAAATTGGTTTTAAGAGGATATTATAGGTTATAGTAACCTTGACTCTAATAAGCTGATGCATCTTGCATCTCCACCTTGAGTTTCCACAACCCTTTTCTAAAGGAGCAAAATCTTGTTTATATTCTTCTTAATTTTCAAAAAGTAACATTCTTTGTTAGTATTGTGATTTTTTTTTCCAGGGAACTATTACATACAAAAAAAAAAAAAGGCAGGAGGAGACTTATAAAGCATTGGAAGATGTTATTCAGGCTGTTATGATTATCTATAAAATTGAAAAGGCTGGACCTGAAATTACTGCATGTTCTCAGGCATCTTCATTTCTCCCATCTGCAATAACCGAAGATATTTTCCACTTAGAGATGTCCAAGGGACTTCCAAGTCTATTACTTCTAACAATGTTTCTGTCACTATGGACAACTCGCTCAGTCCTGCTCACACGCTTGCTCAGATCGTTTGCCAAGATCATAAAGGTCTTCTGTATGACATAATGAGAACTCTGAAGGATTACAACATTCAGGTAGATAGCTAATTACTATATAATAAATCAATGTTTTACTAAATTTTTAAGAAAGTGAGATGCTGCAGTTAACATGGACATTCATGAGTCTGCAGCCTTTTAGAGGAGCTGATGTGTTTTTGCTGGCCTTTTCTCTGATAACCAAATTGAGAAAGAAGCTGTCGAAGATAGTTCAATTATGCCTAATGTCACCTTCAACCAAGGACTAGGGAATCATTTTCATGAAATTCCAGGTTTTTTGCACAAGTATCCCTTGGCCAAGTAACAAATACTAGGGTTTGTTAGAAAAACTTAGAAAAAATTGAACATACTCGTGTTGGACACATACCTGTATCCGACACTCACACCCGAGTCCGAGTAACATAGGTTAGGCATACTTTGTCCCTCTTTGGGTTGATTTTAATCCAAGTCAATCATATACAAAGCTCAAATGACTTTTTATTGTTATAAATGCTTGAATTTCTTTTCTTTTGGTTAGCAACCCCCTGAGATGAATGCTACTGAGCTGAACCTCTGACTATTTTTTGCCTGAACTGGATAAACCAGACATCAGTTGTACTTTTTGTTAGGTTCGAACATTACTTTGTTTAATATAACTTTTAATTGTAATGTCTGTTATAACAGGTCAACCAGAAAATGATGCTTACTTTGACTGCCAGCATCATGTACTGGAGCTTACAGCAGTAGGTAGCAGAGTCGGAAGATGGTGAGGTACCCGATGAATCCTCTATGTCACCAAAAGAAGGCGAGAATGAGAAAGATCTCGCTGGTGAAGTGTCCGGTTTGGATATTGATGATTCAGTTTCAGACACGGCTATATCACCTTAGGTAAAAAAATGAGGAAATCTCCACAAAAATTGAAAGTAAATAATAATCTCCAAAGATAGAAGAGAAAGATGGTAGTAAATAATGATCATAGGGCAGCTTTGGAATCATCTTTCCCTTATTATTCTTTGTTTGAGAAAACTAGAACTAGAGGCCTTGTTCTTGCTTATTGCTTTTTGTATTAAACCATATGAGAACAAGAGTGTAATCTTTTTACCTGCTGTTAGAATATTCTTTAGATTGCATTGCATTGATTATGCTGAATAATAATGCAATAAGGGAAGAAAGCATTTCAAAGTGAGCCTTCTTTGTATTATTCTTATATTAATGACAAATTTCAATAGAAACCTCTGCTTCTTATGGCAGTGTACAAAAATTTCGTGTATAGAAAATTATGCAAATTAATTATGATTATGTTTAAAATGTTGGTTTTTGGTACAAGAAATGGTGTTGAACAGTCTTTGGTGTGCTTCTCACTTGCACAACTTCAATAAGCAGTCGGATTTTGTTGAAGATGAGAGTTACCTAGACTCCATCTTCTAAGCCTCCTATAGGCACCAAGTTACTTGGACAAGGGATACTTGTGGCGAAGTACCACGAGAGCTATAGTTTAAACATATATATCATTACAATCTATATGAATGCAAGAATTAAAATGATTAAGCCTGCACATTTACAATCTATATGGATAGCTAAATGTTTTAAGGTTGGTGTGTTCAGGTGATGATGATAATCATAAGTTTTGTTGTAATGTAATTATGACAATTACGGTGGGTCCTAGTGGATGGTCGGAAGGAGAATGCAAGGGCAAGGCTGGATGGTTTCCCTCTGCTTATGTAGAAAGACAAGAGAAGGCACCAGCAAGCAAGATAATTGAACCAAACTCGGCAGCCTCTAAACCTAACCAAACTAAACCAAATCAAACCAAACCAGTTGGCGTTGGACAAGACAGGACAGGACAGTGGTAAATTTTTTTTTTTTGTATGTCCATGAAAATACTGATACTTGGGCTTGTGATTGTCAAAACCATAAAAATGCACATCATCTTCAAATTTCATTAAATATAACTGGTATATTAGCAAAAAATATAGGCATTTGAATGCATAAACAGACTGACAAATTAAATAGACATTAGAAAAGAAAAAAAATACCCGGGAGAGCTCTAATCTTGCTACAACTATGAAGAAATATATCAAATGCATAAACAAACTGACAACTTAATTATAGGAAACCTTACAAAAGGAAAAAAAAAAGTGTCAGCAGATTCATGAATTTGCGACATGAATCTGCTCAAGGTGCTTTATATGCTGAAGAAAATCCGGGAGAGCTCTAGTCTTCCTCGTTTTCTTCCTCTTCTTCTTCCGCTTCCTAGGTAGCCAAAGGTGTTGGTGGTGGTGGCATAGTAGGATATTGGGTTGTGTCAGCACCCATATGACGAGCACAAAGATGGATCAGTTGCTCAACAGTTTTGAAGCATTCAGTTTGATGGGCATGATATGCAAGGTGGTGCGCATTCTGAAGTTCAAAAAGTTCAAGTCTAGTTATGCGCTCTGCCATGGTTAACTCTTGCGGTTGTGGGGTTGAGGATGAACTCGCACCAAGTCTGGGTGGGGGACAGTCAATTTCTCGGGTTAGACGATACATAATGGTGTCATCAATGGGACCCTTAGGATGTAGCAACTATTCACCATTATCCCATCGGACACCAGCCTGCTCACACAGCCGAGTGATTAAAGAGGGGAACCATAGGCCCTCCCGTGGTGTTCTGACACTATGCATTAGGGCCCTGTAGATAAGCTGGCCGATGTCAACCGATTTGTCTGTAGTAATAGCATAGAGCAGTATTGCTCTATCTTTGGTGACATCGCTAACATGCTTACATGGAAGCATATTGGCCAATAGAAAATGCATCCACACCTTAACCTCTTTATCCAGTGTGTTGGCCTTGAACGATACAAGCTCCCCTTTGGATATTTTCCAAGTAGTCCCTTGTGGGCATAACCGTGTTGTGACTACAGTCATGTCAATGCGGCCATTCAAATACCGACTAAAGTCATCATCCATAATATTCGGTGTTTGGTAATATTGATTAATTGTCTGGGGATCAAACGGTACTTGACATCCTCGAACAAAAATCGTATCACCAAATGATTCGGCCGCATTAGCATAAAATTCTCTAACCACCGGTAGCATGGCGGATTGCGGTGGAGCACAAAATTTCTGCCAATTGCGCGAATTAATTACCTGTTGATACTCACGATGACGCGGATCAAGATTCAACCCCCTCTCTGGAATAGGGCTTTTTTGGAGGAGAGATTGGGTATGCCGTAATACAGCCGCTTCGGACAGGAACTTACTACTATCAAAAGTTGGATTACTAGTGCTAGCCTTGAGTTTCTTCTTGAGTCCCATGACACTAGTTCTAAGTTCGTTCATATCAATCAAGTTCAATAATTATCTTCAACCAAGCGAACACCTATAAAGCAAGAGTTAAATTCTTCTACAATTTCCTACCAAAATTATCCACTCAACCAATTTATAATTCGAGACGAATCATCATAAAAACAAAACCCAATTTAATCACTAGCAATTTCTTCAATCTTCACTAAAATTCAACAAAACCCACTCCAAAATTTTCACAATTTTCCACAATACTAAAAAATAAACCAATCAACAATAACCACCAAAATTGATGTTCTAATTATCCACAACAACCAAAAAATATCAACCCACAACAATAATTTGATGCAAAAACAATCTTCAATACCAAAACTCAACCAAGAATCAACCAAATATAAAGAAACTTGAAGAAAAAGTAAAAACTTAGTTGAAGAAATTAAAACTTGGGTGAGAAATTCTTTTGCTTGAAGATGAGTGATGTGAAGTTCTTCTTGTTGCATAAAATTGAGAGAAAGAGTTATGGATAAGAAGATTGTTGTGAAAGTTGAGAGGTGTGAGATTGGGGTGAATGGATTGTGTATAAGAATGGGTAATTGTGTTGGGAAAGAGTTGGGAGAGATAAGATTGTAGAGAGAGATGGATTGTTAGAGAAGAAGAAGGGTTGAGAGATTTGGGGTTTTTAAAAAATTGGCTGCCAACAAAAGAAAGGGGGTTCATAGGTGTTAGGGTTTTTTATTATTATTATTTTTTTTAAAATTTGGGTCGCCGCGGCTCCAGGTTACTGCCTGTTTTTATGTAATTGAAAATTTTAGAGGGTCGCGGCGCAAATTATCTGTTGTTAAAAATTTTTGGGCGCCGCGGCTCTGGGCAGCGGCGCCATGTTACTGCCTCTTTTACCATTTTTGTGCGCGGCGCAAATTTGTTGTTCTAAAATATGTTTTTTGGGGCGCAGCGACACTAGGCCACGGTGCCAGGTTATGGAGCCGCGGCTCCATGTTACTGCCACTTTTAATTATTTTTTTGCAACATTCTGTTTTTAATTTTTTGTGGTGTCGCGGCTCCAAGTTTTTGCCTCCACGGCGCAGGGTTGCGGCGCTAGTTTTTTTTTTTTTTTTATAAACCTGAAAATAAATTAAAATGAAATTAGTACATATTCCCAGTTGATTTAGGATTGAATTTAGGAGAAACTAAAAATGTACATATTCTTTTGCCTACATGTACATATAAGTATGCAGGAATGTACATATTGTCTTGTGGCTATGTACATATAAGTGAAATTTTTTATTAAATTTTTTTTACTACAATTGATGTTCTATACGTCATATAAATGAATTGGGGATTAATTCCTAGTTGATTTAGGGTTGAAATTAGGAGAAACTAAAAATGTACATATTGTTTTGCCTAGATGTACATATAAGTATGCAGGAATGTACATATTGTCTTATGGCCATGTACATATAAGTGGAGTTTTGTAATAATTTTTTTTTACTAAAATTGATAAACTATACGTCATTTAATTGGATTGAGGATTAATTCCTAGTTGATTTAGGGTTGAATTTAGGAGAAACTAAAAATGCACATATTGTCTTGTGGCCATGTATATATAAGTGAAATTTTGTATTAAATTTTTTTTTTTTTACTAAAATTGATGTTCTATACGTCATTTAAATGCATTGGGGATTAATTCCTAGTTCATTTAGGGTTGAATTTAGGAGAAACTAAAAATGTACATATTGTTTTGCCTACATGTACATATAAGTATGCAGGAATGTACATATTATCTTGTGGCCATGTACATATAAATGTATTTTTTTATTATTATTATTTTTTTTACTAAAATTTATATGCTATATGTCATTTCTATCACCATTCACGAGACTTCCATTCCACGATTTTTCATCACATGATCATCCACAATCATTCAAATAATAACAAAATAAAATCAAACCAGAACTTTTAATAAATTACATTACTGGATTCCATAGCACTACACTGTAAGAAATCCAACTAATATCATAAACATAGAATTGGATAATCGATATTTTGTTTCATTCATTCCAAACATAGGATGTTCTAGACAACACATAAAATTAGAAAGTACAATGGTTCTATCAACATCAACATTTTCCTATAACCAGAGTACACAAAGGAAGCTACATACACCAGAAATAAGAAGAAAAGACTAGAGTAAGCAATAGTCACACCTAAACCCAAAAGCTTCTTAAGCTTCTCAACCTAAATTCAACAGACCAATTATACAAAGAATGGTCTATACATAGCTGTACAAAATGCAAGGCATGCAAAATGCGACATGTGAGCAGGTTCGACGAATTAGACATCGATTCGGTGCTTTCACAAAAAATATAGCACGTTGAACCATTCAATTCCTAACCTACAAAAAATTTTTGGTGCTCCAACAAAAAATATAGCACCTCGAACCTTCCAAACCCTAATCTACATAAAGAATATAGGTGCATCAACAAAAAATATAGCACCTCGAACATTCATATTCTTCTGTCGGGTTGAAAAAAGTATCAACTATCCTAACAAAAAGTTGTAACTCCTTTACAAAAGGTGTATGTGATGCACCCAAAAGAGTGTATCTTATTTAACCTTGCACTAAAAAGATAAATTGTAAGTATAGTAGTTAGCAAGGGTCGAGTCCTCAGGGATTGGGTTTTAGTTTATAAGTTAATAGTTTAAAACTTAAATTCAAGAACAATAAAAGAAAAGGGGTTTTTGAAGCCAGATTTAAACTAAAGTAAATAATAAGAATAAGATGCAAGGCGGTATAACCAGCCAATAAAAATATATATACTAAATTAGGCGGTATAACCAGCCAATAAAAATATATATACTAAATTAGGCGGTATAACCAGCCAATAAAAATAAAACAAAGTTAATATACAAATTAGGCGGTATAACCAGCCAACAAAAATAAATATAAAAAATAAGCAAACTAAAAGTAAGAAAACAAGTAAGTAAGAAGAATCAAATATGAAAAATATGGTTAAGGTTTCATTCTCCACCACTAGACATCATTAAGAATCAATTTCAGATCTATCAATATCAACCAACTATCAAAGTTAACAACCGTAGATAACAACAAGCTCTGTTACCCCAATCTTTCCTTAGTTTGTCGTTAAATAGAACAAGCTCTCTATTTAATCTCTAACCATTAAACAACCTAGAATAAGCTCTCTAAATTCAATTTAATGGCAGCTTTATGATGAGAAAGATAGGTTGATCTAAGCAACAAACACATAAGCTCGGATTGTTCAACTTAGGTTATGTTCCACTTTGCAATTATTGAAAACTTGATCATAATCATTAATCACAAATTGCCACTTATGAATAGGAAATCAAGATAATTACACGGATCAAGACTCCTAAACTAGCAATAGATAATTATCAAGATCTATCTAGTTGTACACCTAAATAAATCAAGACAACATCATGAACAATTCTTGTAGAAGAACATAAGCAACTTTGATAGAAAATTAATGATAGATAGAATCTGAAAATCAATCACAAAACATGTCTAGGGCTTTGAAATCACCCTTAACCAAATAGAAGTTTAGCCTAGCATAGGCATTATAAACATAAAATATAAAATTAAAGAAAATCTAAGAAGAAAATAAAAGAAAGAAAGAAGAAGAGGAAGAATATTAATTATCCAACCTCTTGCTCTCTCTAAAGAAAAAGAAAACTAGAGAAAAGAAAGAAAACTAGAGAAAAGAAAGAAGAAGAAAACTTAGAGAATTTTATTAAAATGGCTAATATCCTACCTATGTACAATATGATCCCTTACAATCATCCAAGGCCCTCTATTTATACACATTTTGGAGGGCTAAATGACAAGAGACAAGCTTTACAAATTTCAAAGGTAGGTATAATAGGTGGGTGCATTTTCTAACAATTTTCGTCATACATGACGATTTTGATCAGCCAACTTGATGGTCGATTTTGTCAATTTTGCAGGCCTTATCTGATCACATGGTCTTCTAGAAAAAGGTTCCCCTATCAGTTACGGATCCATAGCCGTTGGAATCAGCTCATTTGCTGATGTGGATAAGCAGATATGGGCAAAATACGAAAACATGTCAGCACAGACGTCATTGCACATCAGCCAACTTGATGGTCGATTTCGTCAATATTAGAGGCCTGATCTGATCATATGGTCTTCTAGACAAAGGTTCCCGAATCCGTTACGGATCCATAGCCATTGGAATCAGCTCATTTGCTGATGTGGATAAGCAGATATGGGCAAAATACGAAAACAGGTCAGCACAGACGTCATTGCACATCAGCCAACTTGATGGTCGATTTCGCTAGGGAAAACGACTCCGTTTCAAGAAGTATAAAACATGAAAAAGATCGATATGCCTCTTAGCTTTGCACGGCTACAAATTTCAGCCTTATTGCTTCAGTGAAACTCCAGATATAGCTGATATGGCAAAATGTGTCGGAACTGGAACTGAACTGGATTTGCCCTTAATTCTAGTAATCTGAAATCACTCAAAGAAACTTGTGAAAAACACCAAATTACATAAAAATATAAAAGATCATAAACACAATTAGACTAAACAATAATAACTCGTATTTGACACAAAACAATAATAAAACATAACTAAAAACTATATAATTATACGAGTTATCACACCCCCACACTTAGATTGTTGCTAGTCCCTAGCAACGACTCAATAAAAATAAAATAAGAAAATCTAATCTAATCCACTTTCGTAGGAAATCACGGTGGCACTTAGCATGTGACACAAGCCTTTAAACCCCTAGGTGTCCCTAGTGGACGAGTTTAGTCTCGTGAGGGTTTACTAGAACGATACCCACAAACATTGAAAAATTAAAATATAAATAAACTTCATATAAATAAACTACATATACTAAAAATATTTACTCCTAATCCTTTCAATACAAATTAGAGACAATATTTGAACAAGTCTTATAAACTAATCAATAGCTTAAAAAATTTCACAAAAAATCATGCTTGAATGTAAATTGTTTGAGTTAAGCCAATATTAGCATAACATATCTCAATCAAAATAGTGCATGTTCAAATTTAATCTCAACTTCTCACATGGGATACTCTCTTGATTTTCACTCTTTAAAGTAGTGGTAAAGTGTTTACACTCAATCAATCTCATGAAAACACTTCTACCATATGCTTGCTTGTCCACCTATTCTCCACTAAAAGATCATGCAACTTCATAAATCAAGAGGTCTTTAATCAAGGTTGTAATGGGGCCAAGGGGTTTGTAATGTGGTTGAAGAACAAAAGGATAAAGATATCACAAAGGTTCCAAAGAGTTCATAAAGTTTAGAGACATAAAAAGATTATACAAAGAAACTTCTCAAAACTCTTTACAAGTACATAGTCACCTAGGCCGGATATTCATGTTGGGCCTTTTCTTCATTCTAAACAACTTTGTAACATCTTTTTCTTTTTCCACAAATTCAAGAGATGATTCATTTTTTTTATATAGGAATGTATTTGCCAGTATTCCATTTCTTTTTCTCTTGACTTTTCTTTTCTTTTCCCCCCACACTTATTTCTTGTTTCTAACCAAAAAATATCCCTTGTCTTTGCAACTTGTCTCAAATCATGCTAATTCATCTTTGGAACAAAGGTAAAGATATAAGTATATTTAGGTTAGGGACAAGTTATGGTTACCAAAGAGATAGCTTATTCAATGTAGGCTCAAATTGGTTCACTAAGGGTGTGTTCTCTTGGAACATCAATAAGGGATGGTTGTTTGGCCCTGGCTAAAAATCCTAATGCCTCTATCATATTCATGTTGTCACATGCATCAATATAGTCTCAAACGGTTTAAAGCAAGTTCTAGAGAATCATGTAATCATAAGAGCACTCAAGAAAGAAATTAGATTGATTTGTATAATGCATCAATCATTTTAGGCTCAAAAACTCACAATGATGATTATACAAGTCAGTTTTAAGTCTAAACATGCTTCTTTCTCAATCAACATATCATATTAACATTGGCTCATAAAAAGGTTGACATCAAGCTCAATTCTCATGAAAATCTTCTCACTAATAAATCTGTTTTAGACTTATGCAATTCATATCTCATCATTGTATTAAAAAGGAACTAAAACACACTAAAAATAATAATAATAATAATAATAAAGACTCATAAAAAAAATAGTAGACAAAAATAAAAGAAATCCTAAATCATTCCCCCCACACTTAATTCTTACATTGTCCTCAATGTAAGTATATTAACCCAAATGAAAGAATCATGTGTAAGAGAAAAGAACTAATAACATAAGAATAGGAACAACTAAGACTCAAAACAAAACAAACTCATGCAACCTAAATAATCCTAAAATACTAAACAAAAATTAACAAGTAAACGTAAAAAGATTAAAATCAAACTGACAAGGTATGTCTCAAGTCTCCCTTACTCAGACCTTGTTCAGAATGAATACTTCTAAATTGCTTAAAACACAACAAACTCATTTTTTTTTTTTTTTTTGAAAAGAAGAAATCAAACTGACAAGGTATGTCTCAAGTCTCCCTTACTCAGACCTTGTTCAGAATGAATACTTCTAAATTGCTTAAAACACAACAAACTTTTTTTTTTTTTTTTTAAGAAGGTAAAATTTAGGAGATATTACCTGTAGAGGTTGCTAACCACTTATTATAACTGAGACACAACAAACAAAATGTTAGATAATGTCACAAAGACAAAGTGCAATCCACTCCTTGCTCGTCCATATCTCTTTTTCTTTTTCCGAGCGTTTGCGAAACAACCGTAGCAGATAAATACTCATAAGCTTGGAGCTTTTTGAGTAAATCTTCAATGGTTGTAGCAGAAATTATGGTTCTCCTTGCCTCTGAAAACATGAATCCATTATCCACAGCATTATCTAAATATGAAAGCAAATTACTAAAATAACCATTAATATTAAGCAAACCAATGGGTTTCTTATTTGTGACCAAAGATGACCAAGAAGCCACGCAAGCTATTTCTTCCAATGTACCCAGACCTCCTGGTAAAGCAATGAATGCATCGGCAGAATGGTACATGATTGTTATCCGTTCAGGGATACTCCAGACTTGTATTTCCTTACCCAAGGTAGGTCCACAAAAATCTGTGAATAGTTTTGGCACGATTCCTAGAACTGGACTTCCTCCGGCGTGTGCTGCTGTAGCGACTGCTCCCATTAAACCCGTACTACCGCCTCCATAAATCAACTGGATCTTTTGTTGGGCAAGTATTACTCCAACTCTTATGGCTTCATCAGCGAATATGTTATTTTTCCCTGGATAAGCACCTCCAAAAACACAAATTTTTTTAATCCGTTGGGACGAAGTACTTTCCATTTTTTTTTTCTTTTTTTCGAGTGCCTGAAAGAGAATGAGTACATGGTGTAATATATAGAGGACTGAGTAGTGAATCAGACAAGAGTAATAGTGTCGCCGAAAGTGTATCTGACCTGTCAGAAGAAAATGTTAACCTAACAAAAGATTTTTGCGTGATTTCAGGAAGAAAATCAAAAAGAGAAGAAAAATCAACCGTAAAAGTCAAGAGTAATAATGTCGCCGAAAGTGTATTTGACCTGTCAGAAGAAAATGTTAACCTAACAAAAGATTTTTGCGTGATTTCAGGAAGAAAATAAAAAAGAGAAGAAAAATCAATCGTAAAAGACAAATAAAAAAAATGAGAATAATTACACAAATCGAATAACACGTAAATTAAACCGAAATAAAGTTATTGCAAATCAAACCAAAAGCTGAGAAGTCATTTATTGTAGTTGTGATTGTGGCTCACATCTTCCTCTGGTTTTACGTCCAGAAACGGCTTAAACGCCTTCTATGAGTCGAGGATATGCTTCCCATCCAGTTTTCTTACAAGCTGGCAAACAGGGTCTTTTAACATCAGATTCCCAAGATGTTGCCATTCCCTTTGGAATTGCGGCCATAAATCAAGAATTTCTCTTTGTACGTCTCCACTAGGATGCGTCTCAAGAGAAAGTTGGATATTACCCAAATTCTCCTTACTCAGTCCATCCTTAATGAATTCAATTTTATCATCTCGATTAGAGGACGGAATCCCAATAGAACGACATTTACCGTTACACGTCCATCGTGCACATTTGTGGCAATTTGAACTCATGCGCTTTGCTCGTCGCTTCTTTGCAAAAGTGCTTCTACCTGTACCTGGTAAATGCAAAACAGGAAGATATTCATCTTCACGTACCTTGGCTTCAATTATCCAACGTATGTCTCCAGGAATCCCTTTCTGCATAAGCATTCTTAATCTTTCAAATCGAACTTGGTAAAGCTTCAGTAAAATATTTCGAGGAAAGGGAGGAAATCGTTTCTGCAATCTTGTGAGAATATCATCCATCCTGAAAAAAAATGAAAAAAAATTGAAAGAGAAATTGGAAGAGAAATTTATATACAATATCAGTTTTGTGGGTAGCTGATGGAACCGATTTAAATAATCACGGAGTACCGTTATCCGCCATTTAACCGGGGTAAAAAAATATAAAAATTATATTTACATCTAGTTATTTTCAAAACAAGGATCAGAAAGAAAAACAACATAAAAAGACTCAAAAACAAAACACTCTAAATAAAATCCTAAATTCTTCCCCCCACACATAATTCTTACATTGTCATTAATGTAATGCTATTAATCCCAAATGAAAGAATCATGTGTAAGTGAAAAGAACTAATAAACAAAAGAAACTTATGCAGCCTAAATGAACTTAAAAATAGTAAACACAATTAACAAAGAAACATAAGAAATAAAAATAAAAACAATAAAAATAAAAATAATAAAAGAAAAAGGAAAAGAAAGAGAAAGAGAAAGCAAATCTGAATATGGAAGGTTGGCAATTTCATCTTTAATTGGGCTGCCTTCCCAATTAACACTTGAGTTAGTGTTTTGAATCTAACCAACACCCCTTCTTGGCTTTTTAGGCTTGTCAGGCTCATACATGAAATTTCCCAAATTTATGCGTTTGAGAGGTAGCTTTCTTTGCACAACAGTGGATGTATTCTCTATTACAAGTATTATTCCATCATCCTTGGTGGTGCATATCTCATCGAGGAATGATGCATCTTTTGGTACTTGTTGAATGACATCCACAAACAAACTGTTTAAGGTTTCCAGCGTGTCTTGTTCATGTTCATCCTCCTTGAACTTTGCGAATCTACTAGGAAAAGGTGGAGAAGAAACATTAGTAAAAATTGGAATCTCAAACGTTACCTCAGGTGCTGAAATACTCTTATTTGGATCATTGGCTTCATTATCCTCAAGAATAGAATTCATCTCTAATTTTGTCTCATCCTCATCTTGTTCCTCATTCCTCAAGGTCACAATAGTAGCATTCTCCTTTGGGTTAATCATAGTTTGGGCAGAGAGTTCTTCAGATCTTTGTGCTACCCATCCCACCATACTATTAGCCAATTGGCTCATTTGCTTTTCCAAACTCTAGATGCTTTCCCTTGTTTCCTGTTGGAATTGCAAAGTATCAGTAACAAGAGAATAGACAATATCTTCTAAAGAAGTACCTGAGTTTTGAGTCATATGTGGTGGTTGAAAAAGATCTGGTTCTTGGGACCATGATTGATTGAAGCTAGATTGATGAGTGTAATTGGCATAAGGATCTACTTCTTGGTAATTTTTCGAGTAGCCATAATTAGTATGATCCCACCATCCCTCATGGTAAGTGTTTGAGTAATGATCATACTGTTGGTCTTGAAACACTTGATGGCCTTGACATCCTCCCATGGCAAATTGTTGAACTGGGAAGGTGAGATTGGCTTGTTGATTCTCCATGTTCATGTATGCCACCAACTCTTCAAGTGTTAGATTGCTCAATTCCATCATTTTTTTTATTTTTTATTTTTATTTTTTTTTTTCAAAATTTGATAAGAAAAACTCGTATGTACAAGAAAATAAAACTCATTAGAACTGAAAATAAGAATAAACCAAGTAACAAATAAACTAAAGAAAACAATCCCCGGCAACGGCGCCAAAAATTTTGATGCACCCAAAAGAGTGTATCTTATTTAACCTTGCACGAAAAAGATAAATTGTAAGTATAGTAGTTAGCAAGGGTCGAGTCCTCAGGGATTGGGTTTTAGTTTATAAGTTAATAGTTTAAAACTTAAATTCAAGAACAATAAAAGAAAAGGGGTTTTTGAAGCCAGATTTAAACTAAAGTAAATAATAAGAATAAGATGCAAGGCGGTATAACCAGCCAATAAAAATATATATACTAAATTAGGCGGTATAACCAGCCAATAAAAATATATATACTAAATTAGGCGGTATAACCAGCCAATAAAAATAAAACAAAGTTAATATACAAATTAGGCGGTATAACCAGCCAATAAAAATAAATATAAAAAATAAGCAAACTAAAAGTAAGAAAACAAGTAAGTAAGAAGAATCAAATATGAAAAATATGGTTAAGGTTTCATTCTCCACCACTAGACATCATTAAGAATCAATTTCAGATCTATCAATATCAACCAACTATCAAAGTTAACAACCGTAGATAACAACAAGCTCTGTTACCCCAATCTTTCCTTAGTTTGTCGTTAAATAGAACAAGCTCTCTATTTAATCTCTAACCATTAAACAACCTAGAATAAGCTCTCTAAATTCAATTTAATGGCAGCTTTATGATGAGAAAGATAGGTTGATCTAAGCAACAAACACATAAGCTCGGATTGTTCAACTTAGGTTATGTTCCACTTTGCAATTATTGAAAACTTGATCATAATCATTAATCACAAATTGCCACTTATGAATAGGAAATCAAGACAATTACACGGATCAAGACTCCTAAACTAGCAATAGATAATTATCAAGATCTATCTAGTTGTACACCTAAATAAATCAAGACAACATCATGAACAATTCTTGTAGAAGAACATAAGCAACTTTGATAGAAAATTAATGATAGATAGAATCTGAAAATCAATCACAAAACATGTCTAGGGCTTTGAAATCACCCTTAACCAAATAGAAGTTTAGCCTAGCATAGGCATTATAAACATAAAATATAAAATTAAAGAAAATCTAAGAAGAAAATAAAAGAAAGAAAGAAGAAGAGGAAGAATATTAATTATCCAACCTCTTGCTCTCTCTAAAGAAAAAGAAAACTAGAGAAAAGAAAGAAAACTAGAGAAAAGAAAGAAGAAGAAAACTTAGAGAATTTTATTAAAATGGCTAATATCCTACCTATGTACAATATGATCCCTTACAATCATCCAAGGCCCTCTATTTATACACATTTTGGAGGGCTAAATGACAAGAGACAAGCTTTACAAATTTCAAAGGTAGGTATAATAGGTGGGTGCATTTTCTAACAATTTTCGTCATACATGACGATTTTGATCAGCCAACTTGATGGTCGATTTTGTCAATTTTTCAGGCCTTATCTGATCACATGGTCTTCTAGAAAAAGGTTCCCCTATCAGTTACGGATCCATAGCCGTTGGAATCAGCTCATTTGCTGATGTGGATAAGCAGATATGGGCAAAATACGAAAACATGTCAGCACAGACGTCATTGCACATCAGCCAACTTGATGGTCGATTTCGTCAATATTAGAGGCCTGATCTGATCATATGGTCTTCTAGACAAAGGTTCCCGTATCAGTTACGGATCCATAGACATTGGAATCAGCTCATTTGCTGATGTGGATAAGCAGATATGGGCAAAATACGAAAACAGGTCAGCACAGACGTCATTGCACATCAGCCAACTTGATGGTCGATTTCGCTAGGGAAAACGACTCCGTTTCAAGAAGTATAAAACATGAAAAAGATCGATATGCCTCTTAGCTTTGCACGGCTACAAATTTCAGCCTTATTGCTTCAGTGAAACTCCAGATATAGCTGATATGGCAAAATGTGTCGGAACTGGAACTGAACTGGATTTGCCCTTAATTCTAGTAATCTGAAATCACTCAAAGAAACTTGTGAAAAACACCAAATTACATAAAAATATAAAAGATCATAAACACAATTAGACTAAACAATAATAACTCGTATTTGACACAAAACAATAATAAAACATAACTAAAAACTATATAATTATACGAGTTATCAGTATGTAACCATGAACCTGCATTTAACACATGAAGAAGATATAAGTTATATAGGTTTGGCATGTAACCATAAAGAAAAAAGGTAAATTTAAATACTAATCATGTAAAACTTACAATTGCTTTACAGTGGATTTGGCAATCTGCATGAAACTCGATTGTGACCAATTTGCTTACATTTAGAGCAATTAATTTCTCGTTTCTTGATAAATTGTGATTCAATGCACTTGACTTTTGGTCGACCTGGTGGCCTCTTCGTCAGAGGAGGCTTCAAGGATAAATGATGTCGACTGCTGTCTGATACGGTGAAATCAGGCAAGTTATGAGTCTCAACTGGAGCCATTGTAAGTGAATAAATCAACTCCTATTTCGTTGACTTATAACAATCATCAACGAACTGGTAAATGTCTCCATGTTTTGCTTCAATGACTGCAGAAGCATGGGTACAAGGAAGTCCACTCATTTGCCATCCTAAACATGTGCATTGTTGAGTACTCAAGTTGACAACAATGTCTTTGTTGCCGTAACTTACCTTAGAGGTGAAATCGCTATAACAAGAAACATGGAAGTATTTACTTCTTCCAATATTCTCCAGTAATTTTTCCTCAACATTGTGCCCAACTCCATTTTTCCAATTATTGACATCAGACTTAGCTTTATAAATTTTTTGAGCCAACTTTTCTCTATGCTCATTGATGATGGAAATGATGTTGTGTTGCCTCTCCTTGACTAACCATGCATTGAAAGACTCTGCAACGTTGCTAGTAATATGATCCCAACGAGGATGACTGAATTTTGACATAAGCCAATGTTCTGGCTGATTATCTAACACCCATTCAGCTAGCTCTTTGTTGTACATAGTCAAATTTGTGAATGCAACATTGTAATCCTCTTCAAATCTAGCATAAACCACTACATCCAACAACTATAAGGCTTGCTCCTTCACTTTTTTCCCACCATGCATCAATTTGCTAACTTCAGTACTAAAGTTTTCCTTAATATGCCTATAACAATAAGCATGACAAGCCGATCCAAATATTTTGCCAACACTAGTGATAATATTCTGGTTCCTATCAGAAATAATGGTTACCAAAACATCTCTGGTAACATTTGACTTTAAAATTTCAAAGAACCACATCCAATTCTCTAAACTTTCTGAGCTAACAATTGCATATGCAACAGGGAAAAGCTGATTATTTGCATCTATTGAGCTAGCAGATAATAACGTCCCTTTTTAAGGTCCACTCAAATAGCAACCATCAATAAAAATCAACCCTCGACACCCATTTAAAAAACTAATAATTGAGCATCCATAAGCGATAAACAGTTGCTTAAAATGATTACCATTATCATAAGTGCAGATTACAACACTTTGGGGGTCAGCATCTTTGATTTGCTCACATAACCATGGAACTAATTTGTATGAGTCCTCGACTTTCCCATGCAACAACTTCATGGATTGCTCGTTGCATGCCCAAGCTTGTTGGTAGGTCATTGAAATTCCACATTCAGATTCTAATGCAGCTCGAATTTGATGTGGCGTTGTGTCGGGTTGGAAAATCATTTTCTCTGAAATGATGGCAACAACAAATTTTGACTTCGAAGAAGGTCTACTTTGTATTGCATCTTGTGCACAGTGGTTGTGCACATTTATAAATGTCCCCACAACCATAAACTCTGTAGACCATATTTTTAAAGCAGTTAAATGCCAAGGACAACCTTCAGCCTTACAGTCCACACTAATAAAAGACTTACTATTATTATTAATCTTATACACAAATCCATTCGCAACACTAAATTGATAAAGACCCAGCCTAAAGGCATATGCATCTTTGAATTGCTTACCGCTGCCAATGATGTGATCTTTCCAAATTTCGCTTGCAAACTGATTTTTGTTCACAGTAGTACATTCAACAATAACACCAAAGTTCTTCGAAGTAGAACATTCAACGGATGAACCTTGTAGCGACCCATTTTTGGTTTTTATTTATTCTTATTCTTATTTTTATTTTTATTTATTATTTATTATTTATTATTAGTATTTTTATTTTTATTATTATTTTTGGCCTAATCCCAGCAGCCCAACAAACCAAAAAAATCACTACTGGGCCTGATGGCCCAGTATGCCCCCAATCCACCACACAGGCCCCAAAACCTAAACCTGACCCAACAGGGCCCAAGCCCACTAACCCAAATCCGGTCCAATGGCCACCAACACTTCCCCCCTAAGCAACCCTAGCAGCCTTCCCCTTCTCCTGTCACCACCTCCACCGCCACCGCCTCTCCACCGCCCCACCCAGCCACCCAAACACTGCCACCTAACCCCCCTTGCCCTGCCAGCCACCCACAAACCTGACACCCTAGCCTAGCACCACCCACCGAACCAACCACACCACCCCCGAACCAACCCAACGACCACCGAGCCAGCCACTGAACCGACCCCCACCGCCACAACCCCCTATTTAAACCCCCAAGATCCGAAACCAAAAAAGGGAAAAAAAATCCAAAAATGTAAAAAAGAAAAGAGATTTTGGAGGAGATCCGAAACAAAAAAAATCCCCAAACAGCAAAAAAAAACACAGCAATACAAGAAAAACCAACAAGCAGTAAAAAAAAAAAACCAAACAAAAAAAAGGATTTCGAATTTTACTTTCTAGATCTAGGAATTTTTGGTGATTTTTGGGGAAATTTACCCTAATATTTGGGTTGAAGAGTAAAAAGAGAGTGTTTTGGTGTAACTTTTTTGGGCTCAGGGAGCTTCGGCACGGCGGCGGCCACAACGACGACAGCGACGGCGCGGCGGAGGGTTGAGAGAAAAAAAAAAAGGTATTTTTTTTGGGGTTTCAGGTTGAATGAAAAAAAAGATTATATAAACATCCGGGTCGGGTCCCAGGACACGCACGTGGGTCCGTGCTTGGACCCGACCCAGATGTTGTTTTTTTTTTTATATATTAATTATTATTGTTATTACTTTTTTTTTAATTATTATTATTAATATTTTTTTTATTTTTCATTTATTATTATATTTATTATTATTATTATTTTAATATTGTTATTCCCATTTATTTATATATATATTTATTTATTTCTATTATTATTATTACTATTATTTTTTATTTTATTTTATTTTATTTTTTTATTTTATTTTATTTATATATTTTTTATTATTTGTATTTTATTTTATTTTAGTTTTTATTTTTCTATTATTATTATTATTATCATTTTTTTTTCATGCTTATATTTTTTATTTATTGTTATTATTATTATTTTTTTATTATTTTATTTTATTTATTTGTTAATTTTATCGTTATTGGCATTTATTTATTTCTATTCATTTTTGTGCATTATTAAATAAAAAAAAGAAAGTTTATTTATTTATTTATTTAATTTCTTAATGAATAAATTTTTTTCGCATATAAAATATGTCTTTTAAATTATTTTCGGCAAAGGAAATTCTCTGAAAATGAACTCTTTCTCGAAATGGTCGGAATATCAATTGTTCCTCGAAATGGTTCATGTAAACATGATTATCGAAACATTATCGAAATTATCGGAGTGGTTCGGGAATTATTTTTACATAAAGTAATTTCTTTTATTCCGAAATTAATTATAAAAGGATATTTTTATTAATTTCTCTGTAAACATCTTTTTAATAAATGAAATCTTCTAAAAAACGAATCATTTCTCGAACGGTCGGAGTATCAATCGTTCCACGAAACGGTTCGAGTAAAAATTGCTACCAAAACATTATCGAAATTATCAGAGTGGTTCGAAAACTATTTTACATAGATGATTTCTATTATCTCGAAATAATTTACAAGAAAAGATGTTATACTTTTTATTTCTTATTATTTCTCCACAAACAAAAAATAGCCTTTTTGAATTATTTTTGGGTAAAGAAAATTCTCTAAAAACGAATCCGTTCTCCGGATGGTCGGAATATCTATCGTTCCTCAAAACGGTTCGTGTAAAAATAATTATCGAAACATTATCGAAAATATCGGAGTGATTCGGGAATTATTTTTACATAAGTAATTTCTTTTACTTCTGAAATAATTATAAAAAAAACATTATCTCTCATTCGTTTCAAAATATTCTTTTTTAAATAAAATGTACTAAGGGAGTTATTATTGAATATTAAAGTTAAAATCACTTTTTGAAGATTAAAGATAACACGCAATTAATCGGTACCGTTTTTAAAACGGGCGTCGTGGGGATGCTAATCCTTCCCCACGCGTAAACGTACTCTCGAACCTAATTTTGTTTCGCAGAACAAAAATTATCTTTTTAATAAATCTTAATTGATTTTAGGATATTATTAAGAGGATAAGTTTTCATAGGTGACCAATCACACCTAACTAAAAAAGATTGGTGGCGACTCCCTGCATTTTTATTTTAATATTTATTTTAAAAAGTAAAATGTCAAGCGGTCGAAAAATCGTTATGACAGCTTGGCGACTCCACTGGGGACGCTTTTTGAGAGTCGAGCCATAAATTAATTGCGTGTTATCCCGGAATCTTAAATTAATGATTTTACTATTATTTAATCATAGTTCCCTTATTTGTTTCAAGAATAAAAGGAAAATCTTCGGTTTTGAATAAATTTGCATTCACGGCTATTTTGCAATTGTTTGTGATTATTTGCATCTTTCCGTGTGTATTAAATTGTTCGGGGCATCCGGGCCACTTCACACACTAAAACACGCATTTCATACATGAGCTCTATACCCGAGCTTTGTCCTTTTAGGAGGGAGTAAAGTACCTAGCTCTCGTGAGGTAATACCTCCGCATGGGCTAGCGAAACACTCTCGGGGTGTAAAGTACCTACGCTTTCGTGAGATAATAATATCCGCACAAGCCTGGAAAATACTCCTACCCGAATTGAACCCTTTCCGTTCACGGCCTGCGATAGGCAAGGATCGGGGTGCCTTACTAGTCCATTTCGGATAGTAGTGAGGAACAATTTGAGAACCTTTTAGATATACGAAATACCGAACTCAGCATATAACGAAACTTAGGAAGTCGTATCATTGGTAGAAAAAATTTTGATTTTTTTCCTGAACTTTATTTTGTTATTATATCTGTATACATACACTAACAGATTATGTTTTCTGTGGTTGTCTTCTTCCCGCATCATTATCATTGGCATCATTAGCATCCCCTAACGAGGTGTTTGCTTCAATACATTGTTCAATCGTAAATTCTCATTGAATCTACTGAACGTCGGGTTTACGCCTCATCCGTGAATGTCACATGCGAAACACCTATGGATGTACAGATTTGTTCTGAAAAAACTCAACAAGAAGAAGGGGATTGTTTGACAGCCGGTTTTGTATCAACACTGCCCGAGAAGATAAACCTAGATCTTTCACAAAATGACTTGACGAGTTTGGCAAATATCTGGGAACAAGTGAGTAAAGAAAGAAAGATGAGATTCTCTCAGAAATACGGGCAGATAGCCTTGCTTATCCCGGTGATGATCGAAGAATCGCTAATCAGGGTAGCAATCCATTTTTGGGATCCGTCATACAGATGCTTTACTTTCAATAGAGAGGACATGACCCCAACCATTGAAGAATACTCAGTCTTACTTGGGATAGAGCTCCAATGTCCAGATAAAGTATATGTTAGAAAGCTGAAGTTCGGACTTTGCAAAAAGTTGGCTAAAATCCTTGGGATTAAAGTAGGAGATTCCAATCTGAGATGTAAAGGAGAACATATTTGCCTACCTTGGGACTTCCTCAAATCATTCATCGAAAAACATTTGGACGAAAAAAAAAAGGAATGACTACTTTCGCTCTGGCTATATATGGGATGATAATCTTTCCGAAGGTTTTGGGACACATCGAAGCAACAGTAGTGGATTTCTTTGAGCAGGTCGAGAATAATAGAATCCATCACCGGCAATCTTGGCAGAGACTATAAGATCATTGAACTTTTGCCGAAGGAAAGGGGGAGGACGTTTCATAGGGTGTGCTCAGCTGCTATATGTATGGCTTCAAAGTCATTTCGAGTGTGAGAAGAGCTCTTTCACAAAACCTTATTTGCAAGGTGGAGCCCCGATTCAGGAATTTTGCAAAAGCAGGTGGCCAAAACGAAAAAACAAAGGAGAATGTGTGGCATTTTTTCAGACACTTACTAGCAAACAAGTAAAATGGATGGCACCATGGATGCCCCCTGTGCCAATATTATACCGTTGCGGGGAACCATGGGTACAACTCCTTGGTCCGTAGGGGGCCGTGAGTTATGCTCCACTTATGGTGCAAAGGCAATATGGAACTAAGTAGTTTATCCCAGTGACTCATAGGCTCATTCGAGTAGAATTTTCTTATGGGCAGCCAAACGTGTCAAAAAGGGTCGAGCAGATAATTCGTGCATGGAAGGATAGTCGGAGAATGAGGCTAGGAGCTCTTAGTGATAGTGTCGCTCTACAGTATTTGCTATGGATAGCCAACCGAGTTAAGGATTCGGTTATACTTCCAGGGGGAGTCCTACCCCAACCAATTTCTTCACAGCCAATACAAATCTCAGAATTTGAGATCGCTAAGGAAGAATTCAAGATCGAAAGAGAGAAGATGAAGCAAGAACATCGAAGGCTCCAGGAAGAAATGGAGAATTGGAAGGATAAGACAGAAATACAAGGAGTCCGAAATCAAAAGATCATCAGGGAACGTGACACAGCCCAATCAGATCTGAACAATCTACACTTAGAAAACAAGAAGCTACGATCAGATATGAAGATCGGAAACATCCTCGAGTCATCTCTCAGACGCGAAAAAGATCTCTAGAAAGAAGTAGAACGATGGAAACACAAGGCATAAGAAAATGAAGGGAAAATTGCTAAAGCTTTCCACGAAAGGTAGAAATGGGAAAATATGTATTCTTCGGTCACCACAAAGTTGGTGGGGTTAAAAACCAAGCTAAAAGATGAGAAGGACAAGTGCTCAAAATTACAAGAAGAAAGGGAGTCTCTCTGGCAACTAACTCAGCATTTGGAACAACAATTGCACAACCAGAGGAATCATATTGATGAAATTATGAGGGAATGGAAAGATAGAGAGCTAGATTGGATTTACACCTATGATTTGGCTACGGATGCTAGTATGAAGTGGAAGGCTGAAAGTTTTGGAAGGCAACAATAGATAGAACATTTAGCTATACAAGTCTGCAAAGCAGTAAGCAAAGCAAGGGAAATAGTGGAACGAGTGGAGGTGCTAATACAAGAAGTCAATCCTACTGGAAAGTATGGACAACGTCTGCTTAGCTTCTTAGAAGAGGTGAAAGATCAATATGAACAAGTCAAATGTTTTTATGGCTACAACTCTAGGATGATTAATCACATGTAAAAATCTACTGTGGGATCAATGAGAATCTACCTTTTGAAAAATATATTAGAGCAAGCACCTCTCAAATACATTCATTTCATTCCATAAACATCATTAACTCGTGTTACACGCATGCATATACACATATCTACTCACGAAAAGACCTGGCAAGTCATAAATAAAAAAGGATTTTGATATCGCACCAACGATTTAAAATCCCTTTTGAAAATAGCATACACTAATCACAACTAAAATAATTCTCAGTGGTTCCAAGCACAATCAGACTGACAGAAAGATCAAAGCAGTCCTCTCACTAGTATAATACTAGGTTTAAAACAAAAACCATGGAAAGTGAACAAACAGCGCGAATTGAACGGATGGAAAAACTACAGAGAGAGTTGCAAGAGCAATTGGCCAGGTCCCAACTTGAAGCGAAAGAACAATTGGCCAGGTCCCAACAAGAAACGCGAGAGCAGATTGCAAGGTCACAAGAAGAATCACATGAACAAATGGCCAAGATGATGGAAATGATGATGAGTCTGACTAGGGGAAAGGGGCAAACTGAAAGCTCAAGTGTAAGGGAAGGACATCGACCCTGAGAAAGTAATGACGAAGATCCTCTATATCCATCGGGTTTTACTCCAACCCGCACCCAAACATCACAAGGTAGGCATCCACAAGGAGAACCTCTAGTGGGAGGAAAACCTTATGTTTATGTCAACACACCGGGTCCTATAGGCCAGCAAGGCCAAGGACAGCTTGCATCCAACTCAGGGACAAATCCTTCAAACCCAGTTAACGTCTCAAACTTAGATGACCCCATAGAGCAAGAAAAATTGAGGAAAAGTGTGATAGAGCATGTAGAGGACATATTATCGATTAATGCTCTGATTTTCAAGATAAAATTCAAAAGATGATGGATATCGATGTAGCAGAATTCTCCACAGAACGGGAATAAGAATCAGTGGATGTGGTAATTGAGGAAACACCAAAGGCTACTGAAT
This sequence comes from Fremontodendron californicum, assembly GCA_030761205.1. Classification (NCBI taxonomy): domain Eukaryota; kingdom Viridiplantae; phylum Streptophyta; class Magnoliopsida; order Malvales; family Malvaceae; genus Fremontodendron; species Fremontodendron californicum. The sequence goes on along the minus strand of JAULJL010000020.1, from coordinate 18,930,902 downwards.
GGGTCAAGCCAAAGCCATTAGTCATCTACTATGAAGAAACCCAGAACCCGCTAGTGAAAGAAACACCGAGGGTATCAAAGCCGATAGTAACTATTGAGGTACCAGGCCCTTTTCCACTTAGGAATGACAAGGTTGTGCCTTGGAAATACGACGGTGAAGTTATATCGCTAGAATCTAATCATACTACACCAGTACTTAATATTTCTATGGCTACAGTAGACATTATCAGTATTGGAAGTTTAACAAGAAGCGGGAGATGCTATACACCCGAAGCAGCAGAAATTGCCAGAAACGGGAAAGCTAAAACTGATGAATGAAAGACTATCCCGGAAAACAAAGTCGAGCAAAAAAAGAACAAGCCAGTAACAGAGGAGGAAGCTTGTGAATTCCTCAAATTTATCAAGCACAGTGAATACAGCATGGTGGAACAGTTAAAGCGCTCACCGGCTCGTATTTCCATCTTGGATTTGTTGACAAATTCAGAACCCCACCGAAGGGCCCTCTTAAAAGTACTAAATGAGGCGTACGTAGCTCATGACGTATCTGTAGAGAGGTTCAATCAAGTAGTAGAAAATGTGGTTGTCAATAATTTCATAGCTTTCAGCGATTAAAAAATCCCGTCGGAAGGGACAGGTAGTACCAAGGCCCTCCATATCACTGCCCGATGCAAAATCCGTATCATTGCAAAAGTGCTTATCGATAATGGTTCCGCATTAAATGTCATGCCTATGACTATGCTGGTCAAATTGCCTATCGACATGTCCCACATGAAGAACAGTCATATGATAGTACGGGCATTTGATGGGACCCGTAGGCAGGTGGTGGGACAGATCAATTTACCAATGCAGATTGGTCCTTGCACATTTGATATCGCCTTCCAGGTTATGGATATCATCCCCTCGTACAATGTCTTGCTAGGAAGACCCTGGATTCACATGGCTGGTGCTATTCCATCCACTCTACATCAGAAGGTAAAATTCAGAGTTGAGGAACAAGTAATAATTATGGATGGGGAAGAAGACTTGATTGTATCGAAACCCTCGAGTATTCCCTACATAGAGGCTGCCGAAGAAGCATGGGAATGCTCTTTTCGAAACTTGGAGTTTGTTAACGCCACATTTGTAGGAGAAGGTTCAAAGATAACTATGCCTCATTTATCTTACGTCACTCAAAACAGCCTTGTTTAGGTGGTTGGAAAAGGTTGCCGAGCCAGGGCCGGCCTAGGAAAGGACCTACAAGGAATCCGATGGTGGATAAGTGTGATTGGGAAAGGGGACAAGTTTGGTTTGGGATACAAGCCAACTAGAGAAGACAAAGAGAGAATGATAAAAGAAAGGAAAGAACAAAGGCTTGCAAAACTAAAGGGTCATGAGATGGAGACCTGAAGGATCTATATCCCCAACCTCTATGAGACATTTCGATCCACAAGTTTTATTTTTTCCGATTCACCAGTTAGAACCAAGCCTGTCGTGATTTTGGAAGGAATGTTCGCAGAATTCTGCATCCAGATGCTGGAACAAGAGAAAGGAGAGGGAAGTCAAATAGAGGAAGAGACCATCTACCCATGCCCCCCAGGATTTGAGTTGAAGAATTGGCAGGCTATAGACTTACCAGCTGTATTTAGGTTTCTTTTTGATTAACAAACTAAGTCTTCAAACACTTCTGCCCAAGAGTGTTATGAAAGTTTTTTTTTTTTGTGCATGGGCTCTTTTTATGAAATTATCGTTTTAATGAATGACAAACCATGATGCATTTTGTTTCAATTCATTTTCCACTTCTTTTTTGTCCATCCTTTCTATTTTGCTCCTATACAAATATCTATATTCTTTTGCTTCCACCACAAGTCCCCTATTAATGAATGCAAAAACAATCTCATCGATGGTTTGGAAATCAATTTTGAGAAATGTATTGATATCGACAAAATTGACGACGAAGAGATTGCTGAAAACTATGACTTACCTCCTGACTTGTTGAGATTGATAGAGTCAGAAGAAAAACAAATTATGCCTCATCAGGAGATAACGGAGTTTGTTAATCTGGGAAATGAGAATGATAAGAAGGAAATAAAAATTGGCACTTCACTTTCAGTGACACAAAAACAAGAATTGATAGAACTGCTCCATGAATATGCGGATATGTTCGCATGGTCCTATCAAGACATGCCAGGGCTTGATACGAATATCATGGTGCACCGATTGCTCTTAGGGCCAGAATGCAAACCGGTGAAACAAAAGTTGAGACGAATGAAGCCCGAAATGCTCCTAAAAGTGAAAGAAAAAGTAAAAAAACAGTTCGACGCAGGATTTTTGAAAGTCGCCAAGTATCCTGAATGGATGGCGAACATAGTCCCAGTCTCGAAGAAAGAAGGGAAAGTACGGATGTGTGTTGATTATCGGGACCTAAACAGGGCCAGTCCGAAAGATAGTTATCGATTACCCCATATCGGTACCTTGGTGGATAATACCGCCAGGCACTCATTGTTCTCATTTATTGATGGGTTTTTGGGCTACAACCAAATCAAGATGGCACTAGAAGACATGGAAAAAACCATATTTGTGACAATGTGGGGAACTTTTTGTTATAAAGTAATGCCATTTGGGCTAAAGAATGCTGGGGCGACTTACCAGAGAGCAATGGTGACCCTCTTCCATGATATGATGCACAAAGAAGTAGAAATTTATGTTGACGATATGATCGCAAAGTCACGTGAAGATGAGGATCATGTGGTTAATCTGAGAAAGTTATTCGGTTGGTTAAGAAAGTTCCAGCTTAAACTCAATCCAGCCAAATGCACATTCGATGTAACATCCGGCAAACTACTAGGCTTTATTGTTAATGAGAAAGAAATCGAAGTAGACCCTGACAAGATACGCGCCATCCAGAACTTATCCCCACCCCGGACACAGAAAGAAGTAAGAGGATTTCTGGGGAGATTGAATTACATTGCCCGTTTTATTTCCCAGCTCACGACCAAATGTGATCCGATTTTCAAACTCCTCAGGAAACGAGACCCGGGTGAATGGGACGAAGATTGCCAAGCAGCATTCGATAAAGTGAAAGAGTATCTTACCAATCCACCAGTGTTGATGCCACCCACTCCGGGAAGGTCACTTGTTTTGTATTTGGTAGTACATGAGAAGTCCATGGATGTGTATTGGGACAGCAAGATGAGACAAGTAAAAAAGACCATGCCATTTACTACTTGAGTAAAAAGTTCATCGATTACGAGGCCAAATACTCGATAGTAGAAAAAGTGTGTTGTGCACTAGCTTGGACTACTCGTAGGCGCCGCCAGTACATGTTGTATCATACAACATTACTTATTGCTAAATTGGACCCCATTAAGTACATATTTGAGAAACCCTCGTTGTCAGGAAGATTAGTAAGATAACAGGTTCTACTCTCTGAGTATGACATCACCTTTGTCTCGCAAAAGGCCATAAAAGGGAGTGCAGTGGCCGAATTTCTGGCAGATAGAGATACAGAAGATTACGAGCCAGTAAAGTTTGACCTTCCTGATGAGGACTTGATGGTTATTTCTCGGGAGGATGAAGGCGAGGAGTTAAAGAAGGTTGTATGGAAAATATATTTCGACGGAGCATCAAATGCTTTGGGGCATGGCATTGGAGCGGTTTTGATATCACCAGAGGGAAACTACTGCCCCGTTACTACGAGATTAACTTTCAGATGCACCAACAATATGGTAGAATATGAGGCCTGTGTCATAGGACTTCAAGCAGCTATTGCAAAGAAAATAGACGAGTTAGAAGTATATGGGGATTCTTTCTGCCCTAGTTATTTGCCAGTTGAAAGGAGAATAGGAAATGAGAGATTCAAAACTGATCATCTATCACAAATTCATAATAGAATTGGTTCAGCAATTCCAAAAAATCGAATTCAATTACTTGCCTCGAGAAGAAAATCAAATGGCCGATGCCCTAGCTACGTTGGCCTCAATGTTCAAAATAAATACAAGTGCTGACGTCCAGCCCATCAAGATGAGTATACGAGAATCACCTGTGCACTGTATGCATGTTGAGGAAGAACCAGATGGGAGACCGTGGTACCACGACATCTCACAATACATAAAACATCAGCAGTATCCAGAGCATGCTTCAGAAAATGAAAAAAAAAACTTTGAGAAGAATGGCGATAGGATTCTTCTTGGATGAAGAAATATTTATAAAAGGAGTAGAGATCATACACTTCTAAGGTGTGTCGAAGCGGCTAAAGCTAAAAGAATACTCGAAGAGGTTTACGAAGGGGTGTGTGGAACACATGCAAACGGCCACATGATGGCTAAGCAGATTATGAGAGCAGGTTATTACTGGATGACTGCGGAAAAGGATTGCATAAGGTATGTTCGAAAATGTCATAAGTGCCAGATATACGCAGATAAGCTGCACGCTCCTCTGAAAACTCTACATGTCATGACAACGCCTTGGCCTTTTTCTATGTGGGGAATGAATGTGATCGGGCCAATTACCCCTAAAGCCTCGAACGGACATCGCTTCATTTTGGTAGTGATCTATTACTTCATGAAATGGGTCGAAGTTGCTTCTTACGCTAGTGTGACCAAATCCGTGGTGTGGAAATTTTTGAAAAAGGAAGTGATATGCCGATATAGTCTCCCGAAGAAAATTATTACAGATAACACTCTCAATTTGAACAATACCCTGATGAAAAAAATCTGCACTCAGTTCAAAATCAGGCACTACAACTCGGCGCCTTACCATCCCAAGATGAATGGGGCAATAGAAGCTGCTAACAAGAATATAAAGAAAATCGTTGCCAAAATGACTGATAAGTACAAAGATTGGCACGAAAAGCTTTCGTTTGGCCTGCACGCCTACAAAACATAAGTACGTACTTCTACAGGAGCAACCCCCTACTCCTTGGTGTACGGGATGGAAGCTGTACTACCAATTGAAGTGGAGATCCATTCTCTAAGAATTTTAATGGAAGTCGAGTTAGAGGAAGCAGAATGGATTCGAGCCCGCTATGACCAACTTAATTTGATCGAGAAAAAAAGGATGACGGCCCTGTGTCATGGCCAATTATACCAAAGACGGATGATGAGGGCTCATAACAAAAAGGTTTGCCCAAGAGAGTTCCGAGAAGGTGATTTAGTTCTGAAAAAAATCCTCCCTAATCAGCAAGATCACAGGGGAAAATAGGCACCAAATTGGGAAGGCCCATATGTGGTAAAAAGAGTATTTTCAGGAGGGGCAATGATTTTAGCAGAGATGGATGGTGCAGATTTCTCAAGTCCAATCAATGCCGATGCAGTGAAAAAATATTATGCATAAAAAAAAAAGGAGAGTTTCAAACCGAAAACCCAAAAGGGCTGTTCGAATCAAAGGATGGATCTAGGTCAAAAACCTTAAAGGGCGGCCTAGGTAAAGGACAAACCAGAGTTGGGATGACCGACAATAATCTGTGCGAAATAATTCAGGAGGCAAGGGGTTAAAATAGGATGAAAAAAAAAAACTGAACAATCAGCGAGATGCAACGTGATCGAATGGCACAAGGCAGGAAGGGCAATTAATAGTTTGACGCTCTCAAAAAGAGTCAAAGACATCAATGGATATTCTTTTCTGAAAGAGAAATCTGAATTTGCTCGATTGAGATCGTTTAAGTATTCATTATGTGGGGGTCTATCCCTATTCAGTCTTTCTTTCTTTTCTTTGATTAATGCCAGTATGTTCTTTTTCTTCCTTCACTGGAATGAAAGTATATGTTTCGATTCATAAAATCGTGTCCTTAAATTATCCTTCTTTGTTTGAAATTTTCTTTAGATAATGCACTATTTTAGCATGAAATATGAATGATAATAAATATCTAGATAATGCACAAACGAAGCTTTCATGATTACTCTACAGAAATTTGAAAATTGGAAAATCAGAAAGGGAAGAAGAGATAATGGGGCAGTATGGGACCCGATTTGTTTATACTTTTTGGTAGTAAAGAAAACAATGTTTGAGATTGATTGATACCTAAAAATTGTTTTAGGGGGAAAGGTACAAAGCTATGACTCGACTAAGAAAGGATCGTGAGGAAATAAATTGTAGAGGCCCAGTCGACTTGATGGAGGAAAAGAGAAAGAATTGGAAAGAACATAAAGGTTTAAAGATTGAAGTAAGAGGCTTAACCAGACTCAACTCTGAAAGGGTCTCTAGTTAATGAAATATACACAGGGGCATCAAATCATGATTCGGGCCCCAAGTTATGCATTTCATTGTCATAAACATGCATTGCATCATCATAACATTGCAAACATTGAAAACTACTGTTGCATAGAAAGGGATACGAATGACAGATGGACGAGGAAAATGAAACCCGACTGCAACAGGAAGTTGGGAATCACCATGATAACCAAGAAAAAGGTACATTTATTTTTCAAGTGTTAGAGCCTCTGTTGAGAGGAGCAATTTATTTTTCAAGTGTTAGAGCCTCTGTTGAGAGGAGCAATTTATTTTTTCAAGTGATAGAGCCTCTGTTGGGAGGAGCAATTTATTTTTTCAAGTGTTAGAGCCTCTGTTGAGAGGAGCAATTTATTTTTCAAGTGTTAGAGCCTCTGTTGAGATGAGCAATTTATTTTTTCATGTGATAGAGCCTCTGTTGAGAGGAGCAATTTATTTTTCAAGTGATAGAGCCTCTGATGAGAGGAGCAATTTATTTTGATAGAGCCTCTGATGAAAGGAGCAATTTATTTTTCAAGTGTTAGAGCCTCTGTTGATAGGAGCAATTTATATTTTCCAAAGTTTCTGAGCCTCTCATGAGAGGAGCATTTTCACCTTTTCAAAGTCAATGAGCCTCTGTTGAGAGGAGCAATTTATTTTTTTTAAAGTTTTCGAGCCTCTGATGAAAGGAGAGCATTTTCTCCTTTTCAAAGTCAAGGAGCCTTTGTTGAGAGGAGCATTTTAAATCCCAAAAGTTTTCGAGCCTCTGATGAGAATTGCATTTTCAATTTTCAAAATCATGGAGCCCCTGATAAGGGAGCATCGTTTTAAACAACAAAGTTTCCGAGCCTCTGATGAGAGGAGCATTTTGACTTTTTAAAGTCAAGAAGCCTCTGATAAGGGAGCATCGATTTAAATCCCAAAGTTTTCGAGCCTCTAATGAGAGGAGCAGCTTATACTAATCATGAACAATATTGTCGCTTACGTCTTTGCCCTATTGCTGATTCTCAGCAATGTTCAAAGAGAGGCAACTGTAGCGACCCATTTTTTGTTTTTATTTATTCTTATTCTTATTCTTATTTTTGTTTATTTTTATTTATTATTTATTATTTATTATTAGTATTTTTATTTTTGGCCCAATACCAGCAGCCCAACAAACCAAAAAATCACTACTGGGCCTGATGGCCCAGTATGTCTCCAATCCAACCAACAGGCCCCAAAACCTAAACCTGGCCCAACAAGGCCCAAGCCCACTAACCCAAATCCGGCCCAATGGCCACCAACCCTTCCCCCCTAAGCAACCCTAGCAGCCTTCCCCCTCTCCTGTCACCGCCTCCACCGCCACCGCCTCTCCATTGCCTTTCCACCGCCCCACCCAGCCACTCAAACACTACCACCTAACCCCCAACTTGCCCTGCCAGCCACCCACCAACCTGACACCCTTAGCCTAGCACCACCCACCGAACCAACCACACCACCCCCGAACCAACCCCACCGCCACCGAGCCAGCCATCGAACCGACCCCCAACGCCACAACCCCCCTATTTAAACCCCCAAGATCCGAAACCAAAAAAAGGGGGAAAAATCCGAAAACGAAAAAAAGATTTCGGAGGAGATCCGAAACCAAAAAAATCCCCAAACAGCAAAAAAAAAAACATAGCAATACAAGAAAAACCAACAAGCAGTAAAAAAAAAAAAAAAACCAAAAAAAAAAAAAAGGATTTCGAATTTTACTTTCTAGATCTAGGAATTTTTGGTATTTTTGGGGAAATCTACCCTAATATTTGGGTTGAGGAGTAAAAAGGGAGTGTTTTGGTGTAATTTTTTTAGGCTCAGGGAGCTCCGGCACGACAGCGGCCACTGCGCCGACAGCGACGGTGCTGCGAAGGGTTGAGAGAAAAAAATAGGTATTTTTTTTGGGGTTTCAGGTTGAATGAAAAAAAAAATTATATAAACATCCGGGTCGGGTCCCAGGACCCGCGCGTGGGTCTGCGCCTGGACCCGACCCAGATGTTGTTTTTTTTTTTATATATATATATATTAATTATTATTGTTATTACTTTTTTTAATTATTATTATTAATAATATTTTTTATTTTATATTTATTATTATATTAATTATTTTTTTTTTTTTAATATTGTTATTCCCATTTATTTATATATATATATATTTATCTATTTCTAGTATTATTATTACTATTATTTTTTATTTTATTTTATTTTATTTTATTTTATTTTTTTAATATATTTTTTTAATTATTTTTATTTTATTTTATTTTAGTTTTTATTTTTTCTATTATTATTATTATCATATTTTTTATTTTTATTTTTTTTCATGCCTATATTTTTTATTTATCGTTATTATTATTATTATTAGTATTATTATTATTATTTTTTATTTATTTGTTAATTTTATCATTATTGGCATTTATTTATTTCTATTCATTTTTGTGCATTATTAAATAAAAAAAGGAAAGTTTTTTCATTTATTTATTTAATTTCTTAATGAATAAATTTTTTCGCGTATAAAATATGTCTTTTAAATTATTTTCGGCAAAGGAAATTCTCTGAAAACGAACTCTTTCTCGGAATGGTCGGAATATCAATTGTTCCTCAAAATGGTTCGTGTAAACATGATTATCGGAACATTATCGAAATTATCGGAGTGGTTCGGGAATTATTTTTACATAAAGTAATTTCTTTTATTCCGAAATTAATTATAAAGGGATATTTTTATTAATTTCTCCGTAAACATCTTTTTAATAAATGAAATCTTCTAAAAAACGGATCATTTCTCGAACGGTCAGAGTATCAATCGTTCCACGAAACGGTTCGAGTAAAAATTGCTACCGAAACATTATCGATATTATCGGAGTAATTTGAAAACTATTTTATATAGATGATTTCTATTATCTCGAAATTATTTACAAGAAAAGACGTTATATTTTTTATTTCTTATTATTTCTCCACAAACAAAAAATGGACTTTTTGAATTATTTTTGGGTAAAGGAAATTCTCTAAAAACGAATTCGTTCTCCGGATGGTCGGAATATATATCGTTCCTCAAAACGGTTCGTGTAAAAATAATTATCGAAACATTATCGAAAATATCGGAGTGATTCAGGAATTATTTTTACATAAGTAATTTCTTTTACTTCAGAAATAATTATTAAAAAAAAAAAAACATTATCTCTTATTCGTTTCAAAATATTCTTTTTTAAATAAAATGTACTAAGGGAATTATTATTGAATATTAAAGTTAAAATCACTTTTTCAAGATTAAAGATAACACTCGATTAATCGGTATCGTTTTTAAAACGGGCGTCGTGGGGGTGCTAATCCTTCCCCTCGCGTAACCGTAATCCCGAATCTAATTTTGTTTCGTAGACCAAAACTTATCTTTTTAAAATATCTTAATTGATTTTAGGATATTATTAAGAGGATAAGTTTTCATAGGTGACCAATCACACCTAATCAAAAAAGATTGGTGGCGACTCCCTGCATTTTCATTTTAATATTTATTTTAAAAAGTAAAATCGCCAAGCGGTCGAAAAATCGTTATGACAAACCTACATTACGTTCCCTTTCAGAATTATTTCCACTTATGTCTTCATTCTCAATAACCCCACTGCAATTATAACAAAAAGATGATTAAGACATAACGCAATTATATACTTTGATGTTTAAAACCTTTATATTTCTTACCATAACATATCTTGGTTCGAATGATGCATTATATTTCTGTCATTGTTGTTGGCGGATTCAATCACTTCAATTCGAAATATATACAAATTGCATAACCAATCAGTAAAATTTATCAAATCTGTCAAACCGGCATCATTCACCAAATCAATTAGCTTGGTTTTGTCAAACTCCAATGTACATCTAAATACATGACCAACAACACTCTTCCCTAATTTTTTTCCCAACTTGATGCACTAATTCTTCAAAACTAGTGTTTTCATCCATCATCACACCCACTGTTCTTCCACCTCGATATTCTATAGAGTCGCCATTAACAATCAAGAGCTCACCATCAATATGACAATAACAATAGACTCTTTTCTTAGGGCTTGATTCAATCATTTCAACTTTATAATGATCGAACAATATGTTTCTGCAATGTATGAAACAACAATAGACTCTTACATGTTAACCCTCCTTAAAATGACCAATCAAGCAAAAATATAATATAATAATATATACATATAGTCTAGCAATATGTACTTATAGCAAAACAATATGTACATATTGCATACCTATATGTACATTCTTCCAAATAATATGTATTTCTCAAAATTCAATCAATTAAGATATTACGTGTTATACCATGTTAATCATGTCCACTATCAATAGATTAAAAACAAGATTCTTCATTCGATGTTGATACATACCACATTAATATCACTAAGTTGAGATGAAGAATGTATTGGCTATTCAACTAAATTAGTATTCTGAGTTTTTGAATATCGGCCTTCCAATGCTCAGATTAATTGGACTAATTCAATTTCTAACAAGAAATAGTAGTATTCTCCAATGCCAATGACAGTAGTCCATGCAACTTCATAAAAACTTTTATACATAGCATTGAAATATGGCATAAATATAAATTTGACTATTGAATATATATGTAAATTATATTATTTAATTAGTCTTTTTTTTTTATTTGGATTAATTCGATCTCATACTTTTAATTTTTTTTTGTCAATTTAATCCCCATGTTATTATTTTTTATCAATTTAACTTAAAGTTAATTAGAAAAAATTTTGATCAATTTAATTTAACGAAAAAAAAAATTGTAACTTTACCTTCAAATATTGCAAAAAGAGAAAGAACCCAGACCCTTTCTTCATCCCCTCATCAGTTTCTTATGGATGAAATGTTTGACAACACTTTTCAATCATTAAATATGCTACGAATATATTTAACCAAAATATAAAATAATAGTAAGAAGCTATCATGATCTCAATCCAAGGAAAAGTCAATAACAAATAAGAAGAGGGGCTATGAATTCTGTTTAATTCAGATTATAAATGCTAATTACTTACGAAACTCATAGAGCCCAAAGCCAGACAGAGCAACCAGGGGAACAACAGACAGAGGACTTAAGAAAAAAGAAAGGGAAGATAGAATGAGGAAGTCATAAGTGAGGAAGTAAGGGAATTGATGAAAAATGGGGAAGGGAGAAGGGGAAGAAGATTATTGGAGGAAAAGAAAAAGTTTTGTTTTTGATATTAAATTTATTTCATTAAAGGTATATTTGTATTTTTAATCTCTTTAATAATAATTTTTTTATTTTTTCAATTTCTTATTTAGAAATAATATTAAAATTTAGGATCATTTAATTATTATTTCACTGTTGACAGCAATATTTTTTCATATTAATTCCAATTAGAACTCTCTGCCTGAGGAAAATTCACGACCAAAGAACAAATGATCCCTATTCTGCCCTGCCACCTGACACATGTCCTTTCAATTGTTAGTATTTGGTACTATTTTGTAGCCATCATTATTTCAACCGGAATTTAAGAGCTTGAGTAGCTTAATGTAAGGCTTTGGGAAGCCATAGTTGATCTATTCATAGGTCTGTGTAGGGTCAAACTCGATTAACAAAAAATTTATTTGTTTAAAATTCAATTAAATCCAATTCAATAAATCCAAAAAACCCAAATTATTATAAAAAATATTAAAATAATTTTATATTTATATAATTTTATAATTAAAATATTTTTTATTTATTCAACAATAAACCAAACCAAGCTATATTGACCCAGATTTTAAAAAATCTATCCCATGCTTGAATTAATTGGACCGAGTCTATCTAAAAATAGCTAAAATATGTGTTGGGTTTGCCGGTTAAGATTCAATCCGTCTAATAAATAGTTTGTGTTTTTGTGATATTCTATATTTTTGCATATTCACAGTAGCCAGTTAGATGCTCATTTTTACTACGAGATTGGAACGAATCATTCTAAATTTTTAAGATTCTGACAGGAATGATCGCACACCTTTATTCTGCAGCCAACTTTAAGTCAAATTTAAGATAGAAAGTTTTAGATGAACAATAAATCAATTTTGAAAAGAGAAAAAAGAAAGATGGGAAAGTTCATATATTTAAAATCGAAAATCCATGTGATGAAATGGACAACACAAGATAGATGGTCCATATAGAGATGAAGAGGTTCATCATCTTCCCACCAATGCTTGGTTGAAAATAGCTGGAGCTTATAATTAATTTCTTGCATATATCCTACTACTTATTGCAGGCTTATAAAAAAAATAATAATAATAAATAGCATGAAAACTAAACTACGTGTGTATATATATATATGATGATCTTTTTATATTAGTGTAAAACTAAATTATTTTATATATTTTCATAATTTTTTATACGATTTATATTTGTTTAACCCGACCTCGTATTTCATATTCTATTCATGTGGATCATGCACGTCAAGTTTCGAATAAATTAAAAATGTCTAACTATTTGTTCGATATAAAAAAACTTTCAATCGTTAAATATATATTTAAAAAACTGTATTCTCAATCGATTTGATAGAGATATCGGATCGATTCGATACTTTACGTGCACGACGAGTACAATTATATTGTTAAATCCAATGATCGATTTGTTAAAATATAAATCGTATAAAAATGTTTAAAACTAATTTAATTTTACACTTGTACAAATAAATCATTCCTCGTATATTATATATGTGATACAGAGAAAAAAATGGTTTATACTGGACAAGATATCCATCCAATATGTATAGAAAAAGATGGTTTATATATATATATATATATATATATATATATATATATATATATATATATATATGATACTGAGACTAAACGTTTGTACAAGTAAAAAAATAGTACAATAGATTGAAGAAAAACTATTACAATGGAGAAAAAATCAATCAACCAACTAATAAATCAAGAGATTAACTAGGATCAATTTTTTCAGTGTATCATTTGTCAATATTGAATTTTGCTATTAAATTTTAATTTTTTTCATTTTCCTTTTACAAAATATTTCATGAAAATTTTCAATTTTGACATTTTTTGTCAAAAAAATGAAGGAAATTGAAAGTATATATAGTGCAAAATAAATCTATCTATGATTCGAATTGCTTGTTCAGGTTGGCGAGTCAAACCCTAAACATGGATTTTAAGTCCAAGCCTGATTTGGCTCAATTTATTATTTTATTATTAAATCATTCTTTTTATTTAAATTTCATTTTAAAATATTAAAATATTAATATAAAGTAATTTTTAATATTATAATATTTTTAAATAGTAAATGAGCAATTCAAACCTAAATGAGTGGATTGAGCCTTGGACAAAGCCGTGAAAATATCAACCCAATCAAGAGCCCTGGACAAAGCCGTAAAAATATCAACCCAATCTAACCCGATCTCGATCCGATCCATGAACACATATAATGCAGAGACGTAGCCACATATAGCTAATTGACCCCACTCAACTCTATGCGCATCATAATAACTCCTTGTTGTTCCAACCAAACAGTTTTGCAACTTATGAATAGCGTTATCCTCCACAACTTCATTACACTCTTTGGGAGTTTTACCACCTTCCACAGCTCCAATGTGAAAATTGAAATTGTTAACACAATTACCAATCAAAATCTCAGGATCGTCATCTAGATTTGGTAATATTGAACATGACACAATTTCACGATACGAATATAATATGAAAAAAATAACTAAAACACGAAAAAAAAAACACGATACAAAAAAATACCACGAACACGACATTAATACACGAATGTATCAAAATCTATTTAATATGAATTATTAACGTATCAAAATTTATATAAATATAAAATATCTTAAACACGTTTATAACACGAAAAATATATTAACACGACACAAATACACAAATACAAAGATCCAGTTTCCTTGAACTGGATTGACTTTTTGTACCAACAACACTTGCAGATACGACCTTTGGTTTCCAGCACCAACACGATCATTTACACCCAACTAGATACGACCTTTGGTTTCCAGCACCAACACGATCATTTACACCCAACTAGTTCTTCTCATTTTCTTCAACACATCTTTCACCATCTGTTTCTAATAAACCCGATCGAGTATCTCATTTCTCCCAGATTCCCTTTGGTATGAACTTGTCTCCAATACTTTGATCTCGCATTTAAACGAGCAAGATTCTGTTAGGAAAATATTAGCTATATACTATATAAAATAACCAGAATATATTTATAAATATATATATATATGTACTTGCATATAATAATAAATTACAAAAAACCGAATATGAAGACACTTACAGGTGCTTGCAGATTGATGCAAATTGTCTCCCAGACCTCCTACGTTGCTCTAGAGGGCACACTTGAAGCAACACAACGAACAGGAAAATGCTAGACTCTCTCTCAATCATAAAATACTATGCAGTAAATTTGTGTGTAATAAACAGACTATGAAAGTCTGTATTTATAGAGGACATAAACCAGTTTGGAAAGGTACACCAGTTAGAAGAAGTCTGTTCGGATAGAACAAACACATCCCAAGAGGCGAACCAGTTCGGTCATACACAGCACTGAACCGGCATGACTGATTCCGAAAAGAGACATTCTAGATACAGACCTGACTGGTTCGGTCCAGAACCGAATAGTCACAATTAATCGGACAGAAAACAAGTTGGTCTGGCCAGGCAGCAAAAAGAATATTGCTGACCCAAGTCCAGGTCCAGTCCAACCCAGCCCAGCCCGGCTCTGCTCGGCGACGGCGGCGCGCGCGTGTGTGGTCCAACCCAAGTTATGTAGGTCATCACCCACCACAAAACTTGGGTGCCCCTTGGGGGCCTACCCAATATGGAACACTAGTTTATAAATACTATAAGCTAATATAAATACTATAAGCTAAAGTCATTCTTAGTTCTATGTGGGATTGACAACCAACCACACCAACAACCAACTTTTCTTCCTCTTCAAATGGGGTTATAATGAGACTAATTTCTCATTCAATTTTGATATCAATTGTGTATGTTAATTATACACCGTGTATGTAGTTACGAAAACCTACGTATTGTTATACGTATTTCGTATATATACACCCAAAATAAACATTGATATCCAACAATCCCCCACATGAATGGAAATTGTCTGATTAAACCGATAAACAGACTCGAAATTGAGAGAGAGTAACTTTGAAGAGTAATTGTATCAGGATAGGTAGCTTTTAGCTTTGAACCTTCCATAGCGATAACTATCGGATTTACTCGGCTAACTAGTGAACATGATGTTTTGAACTATTCAGCCTTTCATGTAAACCAAGACAATAGGTATCATGCAATTCCTCTTCGAACATCTTCGGTTCTCACAGTTGTGTCCATTTTGGCCCCGAACGCTGCCTAATTTCTATGAGTACTCTAGAGAATTTAGCCTGATCAATTCTCATAGAAGTGGCCACGTTTCTTACTCATAATAGATGATTGCTTATTAAGAGTATCCTGCAATACCCCACTTGATTTTATCAAGCTATAAGAATCATTAAAAGCATAGCTTATCCTAACTCCTTTGCAGGCAGCACTAATTCATCATAGGAATGGATTAGAGTGTTTAACTCTTTTAGTGCTCACCCTAAGTTAACATAACTCGGTTGTCCCTTTGAACCTAGATCTTGGGATCTCCAGTCAACTAAGTTGGGTTGCCATTATGTAACTTTAATTTATAGGCTTAAAATCCATTCCCCTCGATGATTTACTTGCTCCCTTGTTAAACCTTTTCGTAAGCGCGCTTCATTATCCTTTGATTTTACATAATCAATAGAGATAATTTCATTTGAGAGCAACTGTTTAACGATATTATGTTTTCGATGAATGTGTAGAGATTTACCATTATACAAACAACTCTGTGCCCTACCAATTGCAGATTGGCTATTGCAATGTATACAAATTGCACCCACAAGTTTCGGCAAACTTTGAATATCTTCTAAACTTTCGAAGCCATTCCGCTTCTTCTTCAGCTTTATCAAAAGCTTAAAATTCAAAATCAATAGTGGATCTAGCAATACATGTTTGTTTAGAAGATTTCCAAAAATACTACAGCTCTTACAATAATAAAGATAAATCCGTTAGTGGATTTGAAATCTTTAGTATCGAATATCCATTTTACATCTAGATATCTTGTAGTGCAGTCCATAACTTGAGGTGTATCTTAAATATCTAAGTACCCTCACAATGACCTTCCAGTATCCTTTTCAGGATTACTTGTAAATCTACTCAGTTTGCTAACTGAGTATGTTATGTCTTTTCATTCATTTACAACCTAATGGTTTGCTTCCAGGGTCCGAGCCACTATTGGCACCAATAGGGATCACCGATCCCATGGACAAAGTCTCATCCTTCACTTCACAACGGGGTAATCATGGTAGCACCAAGGCATGCCGATACCATACCATGACACTCTTCCCCACTTACTATGTCGATACCCTCATTGACAACAAAGATCATACCCGAGTACCCTTGTTGCATAAAGTTGACATATTCTCACATGTCCTTCTCTTGCCCTCAAGGACTGGGTCATGATCCCTTCGAATGAGGTACCAAACATAGTTTTAGGTCCTATTATGACCTTTTAAGCTGGAGAAACTGATACCTTCGCAAGACACCCCCATACTTTCTTGTATTTATAGGATGGTCCTTGACCCTTCCATAATTCATACGGTGTCTTGTCTTATTTCTTGTGGGGTATTTCTATTTAAAATATAAATAGCTATAAAAATAGCCTCCCCCCACAAGTTCTGAGCTAACCCTGAACTAATCAACAAAGCATTCATCATTTCTTTCAACGTTCGGTTCTTGCGTTTCGCAATACCTTATTGTTGAGGCGAATAAGGAGAAGTGGTTTGAATGTTGATTCCATATTTTGAACAAAATTCATAAAACATTGAATCATATTCACCACCCCTATCACTCCTTATTTTCTTACTTAGTTGATTTTCGACCTCAACTTTTAAAGAGCTTAAAAAACTTCCAAGGCCTCGTCTTTGCTTCTTAGCAAATAGACATAACAATATTTTCTGCAATTATCAAATAAAAGTAATTCGATACTTTTACCGCCTCTAGTTTGCACAAAATTTAAATCACAGATATTAGTGTGTGATGCACCCAAAAGAGTGTATCTTATTTAACCTTGCACTAAAAAGATCAATTGTAAGTATAGTAGTTAGCAAGGGTCGAGTCCTCAGGGATTGGGTTTTAGTTTATAAGTTAATAGTTTATAACTTACGTTCAAAGAAAACAAGAAAAGAAAAGGGGTTTTTGAAGCCAGATTTAAACTAAAGTAAATAATGAGAATAAGATGCAAGGCGGTGTAACCAGCCAATAAAGATATATATACTAAATTAGGCGGTATAACCAGCCAATAAAAATATATATACTAAATTAGGCGGTATAACCAGCCAATAAAAATAAAACAAAGTTAATATACAAATTAGGCGGTATAACCAGCCAATAAAAATAAATATAAAAAATAAGCAAAC
This sequence comes from Fremontodendron californicum, assembly GCA_030761205.1. Classification (NCBI taxonomy): domain Eukaryota; kingdom Viridiplantae; phylum Streptophyta; class Magnoliopsida; order Malvales; family Malvaceae; genus Fremontodendron; species Fremontodendron californicum. Next base: position 18,913,193 of record JAULJL010000020.1, on the reverse strand, counting down.
TAAAAGTAAGAAAACAAGTAAGTAAGAAGAATCAAATATGAAAAATATGGTTAAGGTTTCATTCTCCACCACTAGACATCATTAAGAATCAATTTCAGATCTATCAATATCAACCAACTATCAAAGTTAACAACCGTAGATAACAACAAGCTCTGTTACCCCAATCTTTCCTTAGTTTGTCGTTAAATAGAACAAGCTCTCTATTTAATCTCTAACCATTAAACAACCTAGAATAAGCTCTCTAAATTCAATTTAATGGAAGCTTTATGATGAGAAAGATAGGTTGATCTAAGCAACAAACACATAAGCTCGGATTGTTCAACTTAGGTTATGTTCCACTTTGCAATTATTGAAAACTTGACCGTAATCATTAATCACAAATTGCCACTTATGAATAGGAAATCAAGACAATTACACGGATCAAGACTCCTAAACTAGCAATAGATAATTATCAAGATCTATCTAGTTGTACACCTAAATAAATCAAGACAACATCATGAACAATTCTTGTAGAAGAACATAAGCAACTTTGATAGAAAATTAATGATAGATAGAATCTGAAAATCAATTATAAAACATGTCTAGGGCTTTGAAATCACCCTTAACCAAATAGAAGTTTAGCCTAGCATAGGCATTGTAAACATAAACATAAAATTAAAGAAAATCTAAGAAGAAAATAAAAGAAAGAAAGAAGAAGAGGAAGAGGAAGAATATTAATTATCCTACCTCTTGCTCTCTCTAAAGAAAAAGAAAACTAGAGAAAAGAAAGAAGAAGAAAACTTAGAGAATTTTATTAAAATGGCTAATATCCTACCTATGTACAATATGATCCTCTACAATCATCCAAGGCCCTCTATTTATACACATTTTGGAAGGCTAAATGACAAGAGACAAGCTTTACAAATTTCAAAGGTAGGTATAATAGGTGGGTGAATTTTTCTAACAATTTTCGTCATATTGTATGACAATTTTGATCAGCCAACTTGATGGTCGATTTCGTCAATGTTGGAGGCCTGATCTGATCACATGGTCTTCTAGAAAAAGGTTCCCCTATCAGTTACGGATCCATAGCCGTTGGAATCAGCTCATTTGCTGATGTGGATAAGCAGATATGGGCAAAATACGAAAACAGGTCAGCACAGACGTCATTGCACATCAGCCAACTTGATGGTCGATTTCGCTAGGGAAAACGACTCCGTTTCAAGAAGTATAAAACATGAAAAAGATAGATATGCCTCTTAGCTTTGCACGGCTACAAATTTCAGCCTTATTGCTTCAGTGAAACTCCAGATATAGCTTATATGGCAAAATGTGTCGGAACTGGAACTGAACTGGATTTGCCCTTAATTCTAGTAATCTGAAATTACTCAAAGAAACTTGTGAAAAACACCAAATTACATAAAAATATAAAAGATCATAAACACAATTAGACTAAACAATAATAACTCGTATTTGACACAAAACAATAATAAAACATAACTAAAAACTATATAATTATACGAGTTATCACACCCCCACACTTAGATTGTTGCTAGTCCCTAGCAACGACTCAATAAAAATAAAATAAGAAAATCTAATCTAATCCACTTTCGTAGGAAATCACGGTGGCACTTAGCATGTGACACAAGCCTTTAAACCCCTAGGTGTCCCTAGTGGACGAGTTTAGTCTCGTGAGGGTTTACTAGAACGATACCCACAAACATTGAAAAATTAAAATATAAATAAACTTCATATAAATAAACTACATATACTAAAAATATTTACTCCTAATCCTTTCAATACAAATTAGAGACAATATTTGAACAAGTCTTATAAACTAATCAATAGCTTAAAAAATTTCACAAAAAATCATGCTTGAATGTAAATTGTTTGAGTTAAGCCAATATTAGCATAACATATCTCAATCAAAATAGTGCATGTTCAAATTTAATCTCAACTTCTCACATGGGATACTCTCTTGATTTTCACTCTTTAAAGTAGTGGTAAAGTGTTTACACTCAATCAATCTCATGAAAACACTTCTACCATATGCTTGCTTGTCCACCTATTCTCCACTAAAAGATCATGCAACTTCATAAATCAAGAGGTCTTTAATCAAGGTTGTAATGGGGCCAAGGGGTTTGTAATGTGGTTGAAGAACAAAAGGATAAAGATATCACAAAGGTTCCAAAGAGTTCATAAAGTTTAGAGACATAAAAAGATTATACAAAGAAACTTCTCAAAACTCTTTACAAGTACATAGTCACCTAGGCCGGATATTCATGTTGGGCCTTTTCTTCATTCTAAACAACTTTGTAACATCTTTTTCTTTTTCCACAAATTCAAAAGATGATTCATTTTTTTTTATATAGGAATGTATTTGCCAGTATTCCATTTCTTTTTCTCTTGACTTTTCTTTTCTTTTCCCCCCACACTTATTTCTTGTTTCTAACCAAAAAATATCCCTTGTCTTTGCAACTTGTCTCAAATCATGCTAATTCATCTTTGGAACAAAGGTAAAGATATAAGTATATTTAGGTTAGGGACAAGTTATGGTTACCAAAGAGATAGCTTATTCAATGTAGGCTCAAATTGGTTCACTAAGGGTGTGTTCTCTTGGAACATCAATAAGGGATGGTTGTTTGGCCCTGGCTAAAAATCCTAATGCCTCTATCATATTCATGTTGTCACATGCATCAATATAGTCTCAAACGGTTTAAAGCAAGTTCTAGAGAATCATGTAATCATAAGAGCACTCAAGAAAGAAATTAGATTGATTTGTATAATGCATCAATCATTTTAGGCTCAAAAACTCACAAGAATGATTATACAAGTCAGATTAAGTCTAAACATGCTTCTTTCTCAATCAACATATCATATTAACATTGGCTCATAAAAAGGTTGACATCAAGCTCAATTATCATGAAAATCTTCTCACTAATAAATATGTTTTAGACTTATGCAATTCATATCTCATCATTGTATTAAAAAGGAACTAAAACACACTAAAAAATAATAATAATAATAAAGACTCATAAAAAAAAAATAGTAGACAAAAATAAAAGAAATCCTAAATCATTCCCCCCCACACTTAATTCTTACATTGTCCTCAATGTAAGTCTATTAACCCAAATGAAAGAATCATGTGTAAGAGAAAAGAACTAATAACATAAGAATAGGAAAAGCTAAGACTCAAAACAAAACAAACTCATGCAACCTGAATAATCTTAAAATACTAAACAAAAATTAACAAGTAAACATAAAAAGATTAAAATCAAACTGACAAGGTGTGTCTCAAGTCTCCCTTACTCAGACCTTTTTCAGAATGAATACTTCTAAATTGCTTAAAACAGAACAAACTATATTTTTTTTAAATTAGCAAAATATGTCCCTTACCCCCTACTAAAATATGACATTGTCCCCAATGTCAAATTTTAAAAGGTAGAATTTAGGAGATATTACCTGCAGAGGTTGCTAACCACTTATTATAACTGAGACACAACAAACAAAATGTTAGATAATGTCACAAAGACAAAGTGCAGTCCACTCCTTGCTCGTCCATATCTCTTTTTCTTTTTCCGAGCGTTTGCGAAACAACCGTAGCAGATAAACACTCATAAGCTTGGAGCTTTTTGAGTAAATCTTCAATGGTTGTAGTAGAAATTATGGTTCTCCTTGCCTCTGAAAACATGAATCCATTATCCACAACATTATCTAAATATGAAAGCAAATTACTAAAATAACCATTAATATTAAGCAAACCAATGGGTTTCTTATTTGTGACCAAAGATGACCAAGAAGCCACGCAAGCTATTTCTTCCAATGTACCCAGACCTCCTGGTAAAGCAATGAATGCATCGGCAGAATGGTACATGATTGTTATCCGTTCAGGGATACTCCAGACTTGTATTTCCTTACCCACGGTAGGTCCACAAAAACTTGTGAATAGTTTTGGCACGATTCCTAGAACTGGACTTCCTCCGGCGTGTGCTGCTGTAGCGACTGCTCCCATTAAACCCGTACTACCGCCTCCATAAATCAACTGGATCTTTTGTTGGGCAAGTATTACTCCAACTCTTATGGCTTCATCAGCGAATATGTTATTTTTCCCTGGATAAGCACCTCCAAAGACACAAATTTTTTTAATGCGCTGGGACGAAGTATTTTCCATTTTTTTTTTCGAGTGCCGTAAAAGTCAAGAGTAATAATGTCGCCGAAAGTGTATTTGACATCTTCCTCTGGTTTTACGTCCAGAAACGGCTTAAACGCCTTCTATGAGTCGAGGATATGCTTCCCATCCAGTTTTCTTACAAGCTGGCAAACAGGGTCTTTTAACATCAGATTCCCAAGATGTTGCCATTCCCTTTGGAATTGCGGCCATAAATCAAGAATTTCTCTTTGTACGTCTCCACTAGGATGCGTCTCAAGAGAAAGTTGGATATTACCCAAATTCTCCTTACTCAGTCCATCCTTAATGAATTCAATTTTATCATCTCGATTAGAGGACGGAATCCCAATAGAATGACATTTACCGTTACACGTCCATCGTGCACATTTGTGGCAATTTGAACTCATGCGCTTTGCTCGTCGCTTCTTTGCAAAAGTGCTTCTACCTGTACCTGGTAAATGCAAAACAGGAAGATATTCATCTTCACGTACCTTGGCTTCAATTATCCAACGTATGTCTGCAGGAATCCCTTTGTGCATAAGCATTCTTAATCTTTCAAATCGAACTTGGTAAAGCTTCAGTAAAATATTTCGAGGAAAAGGAGGAAATCGTTTCTGCAATCTTGTGAGAATATCATCCATCCTGAAAAAAAATGAAAAAAAATGAAAGAGAAATTGGAAGAGAAATTTATATACAATATCAGTTTTGTGGGTAGCTGATGGAACCGATTTAAATAATCACGGAGTACCGTTATCCGCCATTTAACCGGGGTTAAAAAATTATATTTACATCTAGTTATTTTCAAAACAAGGATCAGAAAGAAAAACAACATAAAAAAAACACAAAAACAAAACACTCTAAATAAAATCCTAAATTCTTCCCCCCACACATAATTCTTACATTGTCATTAATGTAATGCTATTATCCCCCAATGCAAGAATTATATGTAAGAGAAAAGAACTATTAAACAAAAGAAACTTATGCAGCCTAAATGAACTTAAAAACAGTAAACACAATTAACAAAGAAACATAAGAAATAAAAATAAAAACAATAAAAATAATAAAAGAAAAAAACGAAAAGAAAGAGAAAGCAAATCTGAATATGGAAGGTTGGCAATTTCATCTTTAACTGGGCTGCCTTCCCAATTAACACTTGAGTTAGTGTTTTGAATCTAACCAACACCCCTTCTTGGCTTTTTAGGCTTGTCAGGCTCATACATGAAATTTCCCAAATTTATGCGTTTGAGAGGTAGCTTTCTTTGCACAACAGTGGATGCATTCTCCATTACAAGTATTATTCCATCATCCTTGGTGGTGCATATCTCATCGAGGAATGATGCATCTTTTGGTACTTGTTGAATGACATCCACAAACAAACTGTTTAAGGTTTCCAGCGTGTCTTGTTCATGTTCATCCTCCTTGAACTTTGCGAATCTACTAGGAAAAGGTGGAGAAGAAACATTAGTAAAAATTGGAATCTCAAACGTTACCTCAGGTGCTGAAATACTCTTATTTGGATCATTGGCTTCATTATCCTCAAGAATAGAATTCATCTCTAATTTTGTCTCATCCTCATCTTGTTCCTCATTCCTCAAGGTAACAATAGTAGCATTCTCCTTTGGGTTAATCATCGTTTGGGCAGAGAGTTCTTCAGATCTTTGTGCTACCCATCCCACCATACTACTAGCCAATTGGCTCATTTGATTTTCCAAACTCTGGATGCTTGCCCTTGTTTCCTGTTGAAATTGCAAAGAATCAGTAACAAGAGAATAGACAAGATCTTCTAAAGAAGTACCTGAGTTTTGAGTCATATGTGGTGGTTGAAAAAGATCTGGTTCTTGAGACCATGATTGATTGAAGCTAGATGGATGAGTGTAATTGGCATAAGGATCTACTTCTTGGTAATTTTTCGAGTAGCCATAATTAGTATGATCCCACCATCCCTCATGGTAAGTGTTTGAGTAATGATCATACTGTTGGTCTTGGAACACTTGATGGCCTTGACATCCTCCCATGGCCAATTGTTGAACTGGGGAGGTGAGATTGGCTTGTTGATTCTCCATGTTCATGTATGCCACCAACTCTTCAAGTGTTAGATTGCTCAATTCCATTGTTTTTTTTTTTTTTTTGTTTTTTTTTTTTTAAATTTGAAAAGAAAAACTTGTATGTACAAGAAAATAAAACTAATTAGAACTGAAAATAAGAATAAACCAAGTAACAAATAAACTAAAGAAAGCAATCCCCGGCAACGGCGCCAAAAATTTGATGCACCCAAAAGAGTGTATCTTATTTAACCTTGCACTAAAAAGATCAATTGTAAGTATAGTAGTTAGCAAGGGTCGAGTCCTCAGGGATTGGGTTTTAGTTTATAAGTTAATAGTTTATAACTTACGTTCAAAGAAAACAAGAAAAGAAAAGGGGTTTTTGAAGCCAGATTTAAACTAAAGTAAATAATGAGAATAAGATGCAAGGCGGTGTAACCAGCCAATAAAGATATATATACTAAATTAGGCGGTATAACCAGCCAATAAAAATATATATACTAAATTAGGCGGTATAACCAGCCAATAAAAATAAAACAAAGTTAATATACAAATTAGGTGGTATAACCAGCCAATAAAAATAAATATAAAAAATAAGCAAACTAAAAGTAAGAAAACAAGTAAGTAAGAAGAATCAAATATGAAAAATATGGTTAAGGTTTCATTCTCCACCACTAGACATCATTAAGAATCAATTTCAGATCTATCAATATCAACCAACTATCAAAGTTAACAACCGTAGATAACAACAAGCTCTGTTACCCCAATCTTTCCTTAGTTTGTCGTTAAATAGAACAAGCTCTCTATTTAATCTCTAACCATTAAACAACCTAGAATAAGCTCTCTAAATTCAATTTAATGGAAGCTTTATGATGAGAAAGATAGGTTGATCTAAGCAACAAACACATAAGCTCGGATTGTTCAACTTAGGTTATGTTCCACTTTGCAATTATTGAAAACTTGACCGTAATCATTAATCACAAATTGCCACTTATGAATAGGAAATCAAGACAATTACACGGATCAAGACTCCTAAACTAGCAATAGATAATTATCAAGATCTATCTAGTTGTACACCTAAATAAATCAAGACAACATCATGAACAATTCTTGTAGAAGAACATAAGCAACTTTGATAGAAAATTAATGATAGATAGAATCTGAAAATCAATTATAAAACATGTCTAGGGCTTTGAAATCACCCTTAACCAAATAGAAGTTTAGCCTAGCATAGGCATTGTAAACATAAACATAAAATTAAAGAAAATCTAAGAAGAAAATAAAAGAAAGAAAGAAGAAGAGGAAGAATATTAATTATCCTACCTCTTGCTCTCTCTAAAGAAAAAGAAAACTAGAGAAAAGAAAGAAGAAGAAAACTTAGAGAATTTTATTAAAATGGCTAATATCCTACCTATGTACAATATGATCCTCTACAATCATCCAAGGCCCTCTATTTATACACATTTTGGAAGGCTAAATGACAAGAGACAAGCTTTACAAATTTCAAAGGTAGGTATAATAGGTGGGTGAATTTTTCTAACAATTTTCGTCATATTGTATGACAATTTTGATCAGCCAACTTGATGGTCGATTTCGTCAATGTTGGAGGCCTGATCTGATCACATGGTCTTCTAGAAAAAGGTTCCCCTATCAGTTACGGATCCATAGCCGTTGGAATCAGCTCATTTGCTGATGTGGATAAGCAGATATGGGCAAAATACGAAAACAGGTCAGCACAGACGTCATTGCACATCAGCCAACTTGATGGTCGATTTCGCTAGGGAAAACGACTCCGTTTCAAGAAGTATAAAACATGAAAAAGATAGATATGCCTCTTAGCTTTGCACGGCTACAAATTTCAGCCTTATTGCTTCAGTGAAACTCCAGATATAGCTTATATGGCAAAATGTGTCGGAACTGGAACTGAACTGGATTTGCCCTTAATTCTAGTAATCTGAAATTACTCAAAGAAACTTGTGAAAAACACCAAATTACATAAAAATATAAAAGATCATAAACACAATTAGACTAAACAATAATAACTCGTATTTGACACAAAACAATAATAAAACATAACTAAAAACTATATAATTATACGAGTTATCAGTGTGAATTAATCTAGAGGTTCACTACTTCTTTCTATTGAATAGAAAGGAGCCTTAGCAGATTTGGATTTCAAACAATTTTCTGAAAGCAAATCCAAATTGTTGATTCTTTACAAGGTCTTGTGATTCACATGACCTAATCTATCATGCCATAAATTAGAGGACATAATCAAATAAATAGAATAAATAATATTATTATTATTCTTTGTTCTTTGGCGCAACAGCCATTACATTGAGCTTAAAAAGCCCATCACATAAGTATCCTCTACCACTAATATGCCACTTTTAGTAAGTACAATTTTATCAGACTCGAAAACAAGCTTAAACCCGTTTTTGCTCAACAAAGAGCTGAAAACCAAATTTTTTTGAATTTCAGGAGCATGAACAACATTGTTCAAAGTAAGTTCTTTCCCGGAGGTCATCTTGAGTATCACCTTTCCATGGCCTCGTACCTTGCAAGCCGTAGAGTTTCCCATAAATAGTTGCTCATTATCAGCAGCTTCTTTGTACTCGGAGAAACTCTTCCTTTCAGAACATATGTGACAAGTGGTCCCGGTGTCAACCCACCACATCTTAGGGTTTTCCACCAAGTTCACTTGTGACATAATAGCAGCAAGCTCAATCGCATAATCATTAACTAGGTTGGCTTGAGCTTTCTTTTTCTTGTTCTGTCGGCAATCCTTTGCACGATGTCCGAGCATGTTGCATTTAAAACAAGTTCCCGTGAACTTCTTGAAATCCGTTCCCTTATTAGCTTGGGAAGAACTTGAACCAACGTATTTCCTCTTGTTGGTCTCCTTTGAATGTTCAACAACATTCGCCTTGGCTTCGATGGTCTGAATCTTAACCCTTTTTTTCTGAACCATGATTATCCTCCTCGATCCTTAATCGAACAATCAGGTCCTTTATAGTCATCTTCTTCCTCTTGTGCTTTAGATAGTTCTTAAAATCATTCCATAAAGGTGGTAATTTCTCTATCAAAGCCGTCGTCTCAAATGATTCACTAAGAATCATTCCTTCGGCAATTATCTCATGGAGGAGCAAGTGATACTCTTGGACTTGACTAATCAAGGATTTTGAGTCCACCATTTTGAAATCCAAAAACCGGCCAACCACAAATTTCTGACATCCTCGATGATGTATTTTCTCTCTAAGGAAATACACGTATAACGTATCGATCGGACTATACACGTATAACGTGTTGTCCAATCCATTGAGGATATAGTTCTTGCATAGGAAGTCAGAGTGCTTCCATGCTTCCACCGAGGCTACAACAGTAGTATCGGTCTCTCCCTCTTTGGGAACCGGGGCCTCCTCCCGTAAAAACCTAGCTAGGTTCAGAGTGGTCAGATAGAACAGCATCTTATGCTGCCAAGGTTTGAAGTCTAGACCACTGAACTCTCAGGCCTCTCACCATGTGTAACATGTAGAGGTTGTGACGCTACAGGCGCACTAGCATTACCGATAGATGTTTTGACCATCTGTTATTTCAAAAATAACAGGATCAACTATAGTATAATTATTATTGCAAAATTATACTACTAATAATATTCTCAAAAATATATGTTATAAAAAATATAACAAAATTCTATATACATTATAACAAATATATAATATATATTAAGAAACAGTAGCACTATATTGTTATAACAACATATATATACATACTCAATGCTTAACAAAAAAAAAAATAAATAATATAAGCAATCAAAATATGTATATATGTATACGTAATATATATATAGAAGCAATCTATACCAATAATAACAAATATATTATAACAATATAATATAAACATATGCTGTCAAATATGTCATATAGCAAATGTATGATTACTATATCTATATATATATATATATATATATATATATATATATATATATATATGTAAACGCAAACTGTAGTGAAACTAACAGTATGTAAATATAAAAATATATATAGTAATCAAACAACAATATATATATATATATATATATCAATATAAAAATATATTATAACAAATAAGCATACAGTAAAGTTTCGTAAACAATATAAAATTTAAGCAACCAACAGTATTTATGAATATAAGTTATAAACAAGATGTAAGAATATAAAAAAAAAAAATTGTATATTCAAAAACTATAAAGAAATAAACAAAGTTTTGTAAACAGTTATAAAACTAAGTGTTTATAAAATATGCTACAGTAGTACACCGAATATATATCCAAAACAGTATATAACAAATATAACAAAGAAAAATTCGTCTTAAAATTGTTAGGAGCTATTTGCTATATACTATATAATAAACAGAACATAAAGACACTTATAGAAAATTGATTTGAAAAAATCAATATCGAGTCAAGGTTTCACCTCTGACCATAAGACGAATTTTGCCTACCTCTAAGGTGCTTGCAGATGATGCAAATCGTCTCTCAGGCCTCCTCGATAACGTTGCTCTAGAGGGCACACTTGAAGCAACACAGCGAACCAAAAAATACTTGACTCTCTCTCAATCAGAGAAAATAGTTTGCAGTAAATTTGTGTGTGTAAAACACTCTGGAAGTCTGAATTTATAGAGGGACAGAAGCCTGTTTGGAAAGGTGCACCGGTTGGAAGGAGTCTGTTCGGTCAGAATAGACACATCCCAAGAGGCGAACCGGTTCGGTCATGCACAGCACCGAACCGACATGACTATTCAGAAAAGGGACATACAATGCAGACCTGACTAGTTCGGTCCAGGTTCGAACAGTCACAATTAATCGGACAGAATTAATGTTAGTCCGGCTGGACAGCAAAAAGAATATTGCTGACCCAAGCCCAGGTTCGGTCCGACCTGACCCGATCCAGCCCAAGCTCGGCTCGGCTCTGCGGCGGTGGCGCGCACGCGTGTGTGGTCCAACCCAAGTTTTGTGGTGGGTGAGGACTTACACAACTTGGGCTGGACCACACGCGCGCGCGCGTCGCTGCCGCCGAGCCGAGCTGGGCCAGGCCGGGCTTGGGCTGGGTCGGGTCGGACAGGACCTGGGCTTGGGTCAGCAATATTCTTTTTGCTGCCCAGCCGGACCAATATTAATTCTGTCCGATTAATTGTGACTGTTCGGTCCTGGACCGAACCAGTCAGGTCTGCATTCTATGTCCCTTTTCGGAATAGTCATGCAAGGTTCGGTGTTGTGCATGACCGAACTGGTTCGCCTCTTGGGATATATCTGTTCTAACCGAAAAGACTACTTCTAACCGGTGCACCTTTCCGAACAGGCTTCTGTCCCTCTATAAATTCAGACTTTCAGAGTCTGTTTTACACACACAAATTTACTGCATACTTTTTTTTTTTTTTGTGTGATTGAGAGAGAGTCAAGCATTTTCCGATTCGTTGTGTTGCTTCGAGTGTGACCCTTAGAGCAACGTTATCGAAGAGGCCTGAGAGACGATTTGCATCATCTGCAAGCACCTTAGAGGCAGGCAAAATTTGTCTTAAGGTCAGAGGTGAAACCTTGACTCGATATTGATTTTTTAAATCAATTTTTTGTAAGTGTCTTTATATTCTGTTTATTATATAGTATATAAAAAATAGATTCTAACAGATTCACCCCAATGGGGAAGTCTAGAAGCCAAGCACCATTCAACCAACTACTCTTTTAGCCCCTGCCATAAACCAAAAATGCACCATAACCATCTACAATGAACGTGAGGGGGAGATGTTGTTAACGAAAACAATTGTTACACCTCGAACCATTGCTCTTTTGAAAGAAAAAAAAAAAAGGTGTTTTGAGACTTACATGGAAAGAGTTAGAAAGTAGATATTGCACCATACTTTTCTCTTTCTAAGATATATGATGAAGGAAACTAATTACACTAATATATTGTATACTGAAAGGTTAGTCAAAACATCTTGACTTCTCCAACATTTGCGTAGTCATGATGCATGTCTAGATGTCATTCATGGTTTATAAATATAAATATAATTCTAATTAGAATTAATTTATATTTATTAGTAATATGTTGAGAATTTAATGGTTACACACAATAAGATGATTTTTTGGAATTAAAATGAGATTGAACTTAATTGAGGAAATTGAAATTTCTTAAAAGGGCTTAATTAAAGCGTTTAATTAAGTGCAAGGACCTTAGGAATAATAACAAAAAAGTTGTGTTATAACACGGGTATAAATTGGCTATGTTTAGCTGCTCCTTAGTGAGCTTGCCTAGTCGTCTTCTTTTCTGGTTGCATTGCTGTCCCCTTCACTTTGAGAGGAAAAATTGTTTTCCTTCACTACAACGTTCGGCCATTAGAGAAAAGTTCGAGGAGGATGTTGTTTTGTTGAAAACCAGTTTTACTAGCATAGAACTCGGCCTAAACACAATCTCTACTTTGGAGAAGGTTTACATTTTCACCTATGTAACCGTTAAAAATTGAATATTTGGATGATTTTGGTTTACGATAACCAAGTTCGGTGTACAAGAATTAACGGAGAAAGTACAAGAACTAACGGAGGAAATTTGTGATTTTGAGTTTTTGACAATCCAAATCAGAGGTATGCAATTGTCGACCTATGTTGTGTTTTTGAATGTTTTTCAATTGTAAATTCAAACGAGTTTGATCTTTGAATGATTCAATTTTTTGTGTTTATTATTCCACTGCGTTTTTTCAATTTTTATATTTGATGTTTTTCAAGCACGTCCGAATTTTTTCAGGATCATTGTTGCCTTCTCTCATTATAAAATATTGGAATTGCCACTAGCACTTGTTTTGAACTATGGGCATTGAGAGATGGACTTAGAACTACTCAAAGTTTAGGCCTCTCTAATATTATCATTGAAATTGACTATCAATTGGCTATTAATCCGTTGCTTAATCATACTTACTCTTGGGGTTCTTTTGGATGATTGCAGATATCCTGTGGGACAACTCAAAGTTCAAAAGTTGAGCTAAGTTCAAAAGTTGAGCTACATATATCTTGAAGGCAATAGCCACACAAATATTTGGATTTAGTATTGTAATTTAATCCATATGAATGTATTAAATCTAAAACGGATTCACTTACATTAGTGTAAAACTAAATTAGTTTTACATAATTTTATAACTTTTTATGCAAATTTATTTTTGTTTAATCCGACCATCGTATTTTATATTATATTCATGTGGATCATGCACATCGAGTTTCGAGTAAATTAAAAATGTCTAACTATTTATTCAATATAAAAAGATTTCAACTGTTAAATATATATCAAAAATATTCTCGACTAATATAATAGAGATATCGGATCGATTCAAAACTTTACGTGCACGACGAGTATAATTATATTGTTAAATTCAATGACCGATTTGTTAAAATATAAATCGTATAAAAAATTATGAAAATTTTTAAAACTAATTTAACTTTACACTAATATAAGTGAATTTATCTTATATATATAGAGAGTGTATTCCAGGCAATGTACTGTTGGGGAGAATTTTACATCAGTATTTTTTTGTTCTAATTCTGTTATCTCTTTTTTACTAATAAATAAATGGTTTGAATAGATAATACATGATACGACTATGGAGGGAACTATAAGGAATTCTCATTTTCTCACGACCAACATGTATGAATACCTTTGGCAGTTTGGTTTTTGCATTTTTTAAGCTGTCATAATTCAAAATTTAAATCCATCAAGTATGCGAGTGCTGGTCTTCTGAATTTTGTTGGCTGGCTGTTTTATTTGAAGTATAATATAAAATATAACGACAATAAAGATAAAAATATAAAATAAATTATTTTCATAATTCAACATTTACATTCATCAAATAATATATTTATATAAGGTACTTACTTTTTAATAATATTATGAAACAGTTATTATAAATCAAATTCAATATGAAAAATTTAATATTTAATTTTTCAATTTATCGAACATCACTTTAGTAATTTTTAGTAATGTTTTCTACTTTTTGATTTAAAAAATTAACATTTTAATCTAAAATAACCCTACATATTTGTTAAAAAAACCATGTTAAGTCTATTATAAATATTCAATTTAAACAAAATTAAAAAAATATATATCATTTGAGAATTATTCCTCTAAAGTAACTTTCTTTTGTTGTTAGTTCTATTTTTTTCTTTTTAAATAATAATGCAACCATAGGCTCCAACTAAATTTGTTCATATATCAGACTATTCAATTTGTATTGGATCGAATCTGGATATGATTTTTTTTATTTCGAGACGGTCAGGTTAAGTCGATTTTTTTTATGTAATAAATTTTTTTTATTTAAATTTAATTATAAAAATATATAAATATTAATATAAAATTAATTTTTTTAATATTTTAATAGTTTATAAATAATGAAACGAATTTACAAATTGATCCAAAACGAGTTTAAATAATAATAAATAAAAAAATCTAAATAACAATTTGACCTGACGCTTGAGCTGGTGTAACTCCAACTTGCAATTGGTGAATGTGAAGGAGTTGGGCAAAAACATTTTTTTCTGACAATTTTGTCCTTTCATCATTGCCCAATAAAAAACATTGTTTCTTTGCCTACGTGGCGTTTCCTCTGTGCCCTTTCGGATCACACACTCTATGGGCGTCAAATTAAAGATTTTGAAATTCTACAAACTAATCTGATCTGGCCCCATTCAAAAAAACCCAAACCCATTAATCATACGCCACGTGGAAATTAATTAACAAAATAATTGCATGATGTTACAGCAGAATTTTTCACCTCCGAACTCTGTCATTTCGCTGTCTATTTCTTCTCTCTCTGTTTCTCTCTCAATTTTCCCACTCACATTTCCTAAATAAACAAACAAACAGCTTCAGCTTTTCTCAGGAATCAGCCCCCCCCTTTTTTTTTTCTTTGCTTACTGCTTCTGATTTCATTTCATTTCCGGGTTAGTTTTTTCTTTTTTCTTTTGAAGTTTCTTTCTTTTCCTGCGCAGTTCTTTTTGCTTTGTTAGCTTTTTGTTCAAACTGAAAAAGAAAAAGAGAAAGAAAGAAAGAAGAAAGTTTCCTATAATCTTCTTTTCGGCTTCAAGTTTTCTGCAGTTGTTTTTTTTTTTTTTGGCTTAGTTTTAAACATGGGGTTTTTAATTTTTTATACAAAGATTTGTTCTTTTCTTTTTATATAATAAAATAATAATAATTGAAGGTGGGTTTTTTTTTTTTTTATCTCTTCTACTATAACTTTTAGTTGTTTCCCCTTTTTATTCAGTGAGGAAAAGCATTTACAAATAAATTATGAATTAAATATAATCTTAGTTGTTAGTACTATTTTAGGTAGAATTTCAGTTAAGCTTCATTCCTCTGTTTTTACTCTTTTAGGACATGGAATAGAATGTTTCCCTATAGGCTATACTATAGTATACAAAATATTCAATTCAATATTGTTTTTATTTTTTAATCTCAGTCAATTACTCACTTTTTTATTTATTAACTAATAATTAATTTTGTTGTCAGCTGGGTTTCCATCTGCAGTTAATTAAAATCTGGGTCTTTTCTATTGGCTTGCAGGGTATCTATCAGCTTAGCCATGAACCATTCTATTGCTGATTGGAATTTTGAGCCTGATCTCCCAATTTCCAATCATAGAAAACTCTTGGGGTCTGCATATGTTATTTACTCTTTCTTAGCTTTGCTTTTGAATCTTTTGCGATCTGTTGAAATTATCTATCCTTTTTTTTTTTTTTTTGTCCAAATTTTTGCAGCCAAGACAATGAGCTAGTGGAGTTATTATGGGAAAATGGACAGGTTGTTTTGCACAGCCAAACTCAGAGAAAACATGTGGCAAACCCCTGTGAGTCTAGACAAGTACAAAAAAATGATCAACAAGCATTAAGAGGGGGTACTACAAGTAGCTTATCATGTGGGAATTCAAGTAATCTAATTCATGATGATGAAACAGTCTCATGGATCCAATACCCTATTGAAGATTCCTTTGAGAAAGAGTTTTGTTCCAACTTTTTCTCTCAACTCCCATTATCTGATCCAATGGAAGCTGATAATAATAAGCCCAACAGACAATTGGACCAACATGAACAACAACAGTTTGTCAAGTCTACTGCTGCTGCCTCCCCTGCTGTTCTTAATATCACTGCAAATTCACAACAGCAACTTCATGTTAGTTCTTCAGCGCCAGAATTTCGCGGGAACCTCATGCCGCCTCCCAAATTTCAGTTTGATTCAGCGCAACAGAATAAAAATTCAGAAGGTTTAAGCAAGGTTCTTAATTTTTCGCCTGTGACAGAACATACAGGGGGAAAGAGTAGTGGTGGTGGCAATTTGATACAAAGAGAAGTTAAGGAATGTTCAGGAATGACAGTTGGATCAAGCTATTGTGGCAGCAATCAAGTTCGAAATGATATTGACTTTAGCCGAGGATCAAGCAATGGCTTTGTAACTACAACGACTGGTTTATCTGCAGGGACTACGAAAGATGATGCTCGAAAAGAAATTGTTCAAAATGAGAAAGGAAAAACTGAGACTATTGAACCCACTATTACTTCTTCTTCTTCAGGTGGATCTGGAAGTTGTTTTGATAGAACATGCAAGCAATCAACTGGAGCCATCAGTAGCCATAAAAGGAAGAGCAGAGATGGGGAGGACTATGAGTGCCAAAGTGAGGTGAAACTTGCTTTCACTGTCCTTTACATTTTTCCTTTTACATGAGATATAACTTTAAGGTATGAACATAAATTGTTTTCTACTTCTTCAGGCTGCTGAACTTCAACCAGCTGCTGCAAATAAGCCAACCCAACGATCTGGGTCTTCTCGCCAGAGTCGAGCAGCTGAAGTTCATAATCAATCGGAGAGGGTGGGAATAGCATATACTCTAATAATTTGGAATTCTTAAGTTTTGTGTATAGTTACAAATAATTTTACTCGTATATATGTATATATGTATGTGTCCGTTTGCTCATAGAATTGCTTGTAATATTTTTGCAGAAACGGAGGGATAGGATCAACGAGAAGATGCGAGCATTGAAAGAGCTCATACCTCACTGTAACAAGGTCATTTACAGCTTTTAGGCTATAGTTTTGTAAACTATTTTCATTTTTTATCTCTTAAATATTAGTAGTTTATTTATTGAGATTTCTATTTTTGTTTCCATTATCTGAATTTCATTGTTTCCTGGAGAGAGATACATGTTGCTCAGAGTGAAGTTATCATAAATAAGAGAATATGACATTTCAAGCTAATTGAATTAGTCTTAGTGCTGCAGACAGACAAGGCATCTATGCTAGATGAAGCAATTGAATATTTGAAGTCGCTTCAGTTACAGCTTCAGGTATGAAATACTGTAGAATCACTTGAATTGATATTGTCCATTTACTATGATTTGTGCCACTGACAGTCGATCTGGGTGTTTCAGGTAATGTGGATGGGAAGTGGGATGGCCCCAATGATGTTTCCAGGAATACAGCATTATATGCCCCGCATGGGAATGGGAATGGCTCCACCTGCATTGCCTTCCATTCACAATCCTTTGCATCTTTCTAGGGTTCCAGTAGTTGATCAGTCCATGTCTATGGCTGCTTCACAAAACCAAGCTGCAACATGCCAAACTCAACAGTTGAATCCTGTTAATTACCAACATCATGTGCAAAATCCCACCTTTTCCGACCAATATGCACGTTTTCTGGGCTTTCATCATATGCAAACTGCCTCTCAGGTATGTCCTCCTGCATTGCATTAATTACTTTCCCAATAAGTTCTTTTCTGGATTTGAAACAACAATCACCTTAAGCATCCTATTATTGTCTTGCAGCCCATGAATATGTTTGGATATGGTTCCCAAACTACAGGGCAAAGTCCAATGGTATTAGCCCCCGGCAGTAGTATTAGACCACTCACTGGAGGAGCAGCTACAACCAGTAACACTTCTCCAAGTGGCAAGATGGGTAAGTGTCTCAATTATTCTTCTTTAACTTTATGTATATATCCGTCGTTTAGCTACCTGGATCAGAGAAAATTCCTGATTTATGAACCTTGAGAATTTTTTCATATGGAGTTTTTCATGTTTGATGCATGGTATCATATTCATAGGTCTTCCCATGTGGCATTTATGTCATTGAACCAATGTCAACTTCATCTCCTACCATATCTAAATCACCAAATTAACCTTCTCTTTGGCCCAAAATATTGGGACTTGGCCACACAATTATTTTTTATGCCTTTGTGCATGCACCAGTTGGATACATATTTAATACCCCAAAATAAATAAGACTCAGAATGGACTCTTTTCCTGTCATCCACTAATTTCTTTGTTTTGTTTTTGAACAAATGAGGTCGTAGTAGAATCATTATGTTTTTTCTCCATTGGATATTGATAGGTTAACTAAAGAGAAGGCAAGGGGAGGGGAGGGGGTCCATAGCAACTTGCTAGAAGCTGATACTGCTCAACACGCAGTGCCTTTCTTTCTCAAACAGTAGCTATGCCTAAGGGCCCAGTGCCCAGTGTCCATCATCAATGAGGAAATTTAAGAGCCACATCTCCTATATGCATATTATATCAATGAGACAGCCACTACCGGAGAGTTATAATCACTCCACCAGCCATTGAAATTGTTCTATGGCCATATCTTTGAAATTTGGTCCTGAGATTTGATTTCAGGATGAAAAACAAGATATCAAGTGTGCTGAGCTACTTGCTGGGATTCTGGCAAATAAGACAGCACAGCTACAGCCACTTTCTGATGTATATAGATAATCCATTTTCGTGTTTGCTTGCTTAGAAGAGGATCAAGCAAATCTTAAATAACAACATACTATAAAATAACCTATTTCTGTATTTTGAATTTTACTAGCTGTTTGATTGTAGGAACTAGGAAGGAATAAGTGAGTTAGAGATCCTTGTAATATTAAGCTCTATTTTTTTATGACATTATTATATAATTTATACAAAAATTAATCAAGCTATTTATTTTCTTTTTATAACTAAACTTTTATTATAAATTGAAACATTCTCATACTTTTAAATCATAATTCTTTCTCTTGAATACACATTAAATTAAAATTAACAACTACATCCTTTAAAGAGCCCAATATTTGACCTAAATCAAGAATTTTATCCATTAATAAATGGTTAATTAAGGTTTAAGATTTCAAATCTCTTCTCTCCTGTTAGATTCTCTTGCAAAAATAACCCAGACTTGGTCTAGTGATTGTTATATACACTTCTAAAAAAGATAAGTGTTATTATTCGAATCATCTCCCTTCTTTGACTTTATGACATGTAGAGGGAAAAATTGTACTCTACAAAAAATGTTAAAAAAAGAATGGTTTTTAGACAAAATTTTGGGAGTTGGGACGAAATAGCATTTTGCATTTTTGCTTTCATAGAAATTACTGGTTTGATATACTTTTGTTTTGCTCTTGTCCAATATATTATACAAAATTAATTTCTATTGTCAATAACCGTTTAAATTGTTATTTGAATGCTGAATTTTTAGTTTCAGTGATCAAAGTTCAGTTTCTGATGATTTCAAAACCTACAAAATTACTAATTTGAATTTGAGCTATTGTTCCCTTCATAATTTATATCTCACACTTCCTTCATCATCACCCTAGATATTGCTAAGCAAAAGAGAGAGGAAATGGAAATTACATATTGGTGAAAAATGGAGTTTCCTGAGACCACATTTATTTAGCTATATGCAAATGAGAGACACGGAAGATAACTTGGGTGTGTAAAATTCTTAAAGTCATGTTAAACATGTTCAAGGTCAGGTTATTCGTCCGACCCGACAAGTCTGATTTGTATTGGACTGAGCTTGAACACAAATTTTTTAATTCTAGCCGATCTATCCGAATTACGGTTTAATAACAAAAAAATAATTTTGTACTTATAAAAATACATAAACATTATATAAAAATAATATTTTAATATTTTTTTAAACAGTAAAACAAGCTTACGAGCTAGCCCCAACCAAACATGAGTAAGAGATTTTTAAAAAAATCGGACATCAATCTGATACGATCCATAAACACCTCTAATCATGCTATAAACATTTTTTTTACCAAAAAGAAAGATGATGAATCCTCACATTTTAATTAAGGGGATATGGTTCCCCCCAAAAAATGTGGTTCGTCTAATAATTGTTATCCTTCTTTACTTTAGGCTGATAAGATTTAAGATGTGAATCTCTCTTATGTCATATGAATTAAAAAATATATACATGAGAGAGAGAAAAAATGAGAAGATAAAAAATCGAGAAACAAATATGTTAAATATTGAGAAGAAGAAGAAAAAAAGGAATGAAAATATTAGGCTAATATATTAAAAAAGCCCTTGAACTATTACATTTTGTTTAAGTAAATTTTTATATTTTTATTGTATCTAATTAAACCCTTATTCTTTGATATTTACTCATGAAAACCCTTAATTCTAAGTAAAATAAATAAAAAAGAAAGAAAGAAAAGAAAGAAAGCAATAAAATGATTCGTTTTAAAATAACAAACTGGAAAATGAATATGATGAGAAAATGAAAAGAGTTTCTTGGATCATGTGAGAGACATTATTTACTATTACTGAAAATTATGAAATTGTTGGCCAAAGATAAAGGAAACAAGGGAATGATGAAAGTTGGTAGCAAAAAAAAAGGAAAAAAGAAATCCTAGAAAACCTAAAGTATATAGAATGGATAGCGGCAGAGCAAACAAAGCAAAAATACGAAGAGGTGAGAGAGAAAGAGATATTGAAGTTGTTGCAAATAAAGAGAAGTAGCAGCAGAAAATCAAAAAGATTACATACAAGGAAGGAAGTAGTAGTAGTTTCTTTCTCTTTATTTTCTCGTTTCTTTCCTTTCCTTTCCTATTACCAGCCAAGAAAAAATAAATCATAATGATGGATTGGAACCTCCTCTACACCCAGCACTCTCAGAAAGTATGCATCTCTGTCCATCAAACCCTCCCTTCCCTTAAATTTACCTCCATAAAGACTAAGCCTCTCTCAAGTCTCAACCTCAATGTGAGTATGAAATGCCAACAAATTTTTTTAAAAATTAGAATTAAGGGTTTTCATAGGTAAAAATTATAGGATAAGGGGTTAGTTAGGTACAATAAAAGTATAAAAGTTTATTTAAACAAAGTGTACTAGTTCAAGGGTTTTTTTAGTATATTAGCCAAAATATTAATTATATCAAGCCACCAAAATTACTATGATTTTTTTTTTCAATATCTTTGACCCTATTGCTTTTGCCATTTGAGTAAAAAGGCTTTCCCTCTTTTTTTTATTTTTATTTTTTATCAATTTTACATTTCAAGTTTTTTGGATACGTTATTATATATAAAATATGACAATCATAATTTTTGCATAATATTTTATTTTTATTCATGGTTTTTAAAACTTAATTTTTATATTTATAATTTTTTAAAATATTTTAAATTGATTCATTTTGTAAATCTTCAATAGAAAATTCAAGAGAATATGTCACACAATATCACGTGAATGTTTATGAGACATAATTTTCAACCCAAAAAGTTGGATCCACTTTTTTTTTTTTTTTTTTTATCACATGAACATCCACACGGACGTCCACATGATGTTAAAATGGCAAATTTCTTTATATTTTTATGATGTTTGATGAAAATAGATGACTATAAAATATTTTTGAAAAATCATAAATTCAAAAAGTAAATTTTAAAAATTATAAATAAAAATAAAATATTATAAAAATGCACAATTTATAATTACTCGACATTATTAGATCTAGCAATTCGTGTATCCGTATAGTGTTCATGTATTTTTTTTATCATAATTATGTTTAAGGTATTTTATATTTATATAAATTTTGAAGTGTTAATAATTTATGTTATATAAATTTTGATATTTTCCTATATTTATATCATATCTATATTTTTTTGTATTATATCATATTTGAATTATTATTTTCGTGATACATCTAATATTATAAAGTCTAAAACATTATCAGTAGGCACAGGAAGTAAATGTTGAAGTTGACCATATTTACAATTGTGTTGGAGAGAGTACAAGTCGGTATTGCACTTACAAGCAAGCTAAAGTGATGGCCATGCATTTTGGAGTACAGCTGGCAAATGATCTTAACTAATGCTTTTCAGCCTTTTCTCAAAGAGCAAGGAGAGGGAGATTCTTTGCTAGCTATTACCCAGAAGGAAAGTGTTGAAAATAGACTGCTATATATTTTAATTGCTTCATCGTCATATTCTCTCCCTAGTTTTCGTCTTCATTTTCCCTTCTTTTTCTCGTTTTAAATGGGATGAAAGAATGCTTTTTGGTCGGCAAATAAAAGTTGGTTCTTGTTGTTGTGTTTGATTAAGGATGATAAAATCCAATCCGTTTAACGGATTTCGTATTGATTCATTAAACGGATTTCGTATTGATTCATTTCGAATGAAGAGAAAATTTTTTAATTTTTTTTACAGAGAAATTTTATAAGAGTCTTTTGATTTATTTTTGAATTAATAAAATTTGTTTCAAAAATCTTAATTACTTGATCTTGAAATTTGATTCAAGAGTTTTGAAAAACTTGATCTTGACTAAGATTTGTTTCAATGATCTTTGTGACTATCTTGAAATTTGCTTCAATTTGATCCCAAATTGAGGGAATCTTGAAAATATATTTTGGTATTTGGTCTCAAATTTAGAGATTCTTCAAATTGTTAAAATTTAATCCCAATTTAGGGATTTTTGGATTTTCAAGCTTAGATCTTCGGATCTTTCTTTTTGGATTTGATTGATGGAATTATAGAGACTTTGTTCTTCAAATCTTCTTTTTCCAAATTGTTTTCAGCTTTCTTTCTCTAAATTGTACTTCAAGAGTCTTGATGACTTGATCTTGAACACACGTGATTTGCTTCATGAGTCTTCGAGACTTTATCTTGGTTTTTGAGACTTGATCTTGAACAAACAAGATTTATCTTTTTTCTTGGATCAACACAAGATCGAGGAGTAATTTCTTGAGAATTCTTAAAAACAGACACAGATGGTGTTTTTCAAAATTTCTTGAATTCTTAAATTCTTTAGATGCTGATTCTTGGGACTTTGGAGAGACTTGGAATCTTCAAAATCTTTTTTTTTCTTTAGGTTTGTGAATTGCTTTGAATGACTTAAGAGAGGGATATAGAGTTCTGAAAGGATTTAAACTCTTTGCAAAGGAGTTTTAAAAGAACTTTTTAATTGGATGACCCATTAATTGTTACAATTTGATTAGCCAAAATAATGAATTTATCTTTAAATTAATTTTTATTTAATTTAAAGATAAATTGAATTACTGATAGTTGAACTTTGATTGGACAAAAATTTCTTAATAAAAGAAATTTCATTTGAAATGTATCAACTTATAATTGGTCAAAATTTCTCCTTCTATACTTTTATCTGTCTTTTTTTTTTACCTCAAATTTCCTAAAAAAAAAAAAAAAAAAAAACCTTTAGTGTCGATGAACCTGGCCTAGCTTTGTTGACAATAAAAAAGATTTTGTCGATGATCGGCCCATCCATAACCTCATTTAGATTCATTTAATTTAAATTTAACAGCGTTTTGCTAAGTAACGTTCTTAAGGCATTATTTAAGTTTAGTAATACATTATTTATATTAATAACATTGTATTATAAGTAGTTGTTGATAATTATATTTATCATTTTCAATAGTAAATGAAGATAATATTATGTAACCTTAAAGGGTGTCTTTAAAACACTTGTTAGCAAAGTTTAATTTAATATTAATTAAAAATAATTTTATATTAATATATTAATATTTTTAAAATATAATTTTAAAATAACTAAAAACTAAATATTTAATACTTTTATAGCATATTTGGTTCACTGAAATGGAATAGAGGGAGGATAGAATAGAGAGGGAATGAAATAGAAGAATAATAGAATAGAGCTGTAATAGGTATTACATGGTTTGATTAGTTGAATAGAATAGAGTGAGAATCCTATTATTTTGTTTGGTTGGGTAAAATGATATTAAGGAATAAGTAAAGAATAGATACTAAAAGACTATTTTATCCTTAACACAAATAATAATATTTTTATTTAATAAAAATAAAATGAATTTATTAATCTTTTAAAATTATATTAAATATATTAAAGTCTAAAATATTTAATAATAAATAATTAAATATAAACAATAATATAATAGTTAAATATTATACTTAAAATTTTATTTATAAATAATAATATAGTAATTAAATATTATAATTTAATAATATATTAAATTTATACTAATAAAAATATATTTTATAAAAATTTTTTATCACCTATAAATATCAAACTTTCTCTCTCCTATTTTTTTTTTTTTTTCCAACTCACTCTCTTTCCTCACACTTTCTCTCCACTTCATCTCCCTCAAGCCTCAACCAAATACCCAGCAACCTGTCTTTTTTCCAAATTCCGACAGCCATGGTCGCCGCCTTGGCTGCCGTCGTCAGTCACCAACCCAAAAATGGTCCAAATTTCATCCAAAGCTTCATCTCAACCCCCATTTCCTTTTTTCCACTTAGTTTTTTTTTTTCTTCTAAAAACTCACAGAAAAACGTAGATTTACGTTTGAAATCCACGAAAAAAACCATCGCAAAACCTTCCTTTCGCCGCTCGTCGCCTCCTGATTTTAAAATATGTTCTTCTCCACCCTTTGTTCTTCCTCTCCACCAAAATTGAATCCCTAAATCCTCTTAGATCACCCTAAACCCGAAACCACCTTGCATTTTCTCTCTCCTCTTTTTTTTTTTTTTTTTTTAATGTTAAAAATTGGTTTGTTGTTGCTGTAGTGATGTTTTTTGTTGAAAATATAGTTGATTTGTTGTTGTCGAATGATTTTTAGCTTCGGGACATTTTTGGAAAAAAAAAGTTATTCCGTGAAAGGCCTGAAGAGGCGTTCAGTGGGGGTAGTGCTGAATGGCTTTTCGGCTCTCTTGAAGAATATGGGCGGAATGGTATTCTGTCAAATATCCATAATGGCCAACCAAACAGACGCATTACTATAGCGCACCGAATATGACCGAAATGGAATAGCCATTCCGGCCAACCAAACATAACATAGCGTTATATGTTTTAGTAGAACTTGCTCTTTAGCCTATAGTTTTGTGTCATTTGGAAAATGAAAGTGAGAAATGAGAGTGAGAATTGTGAATATAATTAGATATAATGTTTCAAACTCAGTACATATAGAGAATCATTTGAGTTTGATTAATCAATCAATACACAAGATTAGGAAAAGAAACAAGGCCAATGATGGAAGAAACGCTTTGTTTCATTACCAAATCTCTAGTAATCATACATATATATATATATATATATATATAATAAAGTACATATTTACATGGCAAATATTGTTTACGTGAATATCTAAGTGGATAATTTATAATTTTGACACGTAAAATAATATATAAAATTATGCAAATTAAAATAAATACTAATTTAAAATTCAAAACTTACAGATTAATTGCAATCCAAATCAATAAAGATATATTTTTTTTCTAAATTCTAAATTCAAAATTTTAAAATGTGATTTTTATCTTTACAAATTTGTTTATATTTCAAATTCAAATAAAAGTTAAATTTTTATATTTAAATTTGAAATATACGCTTCAATTATTACATTACCGTTCTATATATTACTCTGATTTTAAAAATTTTCAACCTTTATAAACTCATAATGATATGGATTATACATCATTTTTGGTTAATCCCTAACTTTTAGATTGAATTCTTTTTATTTTGAATTTAGCATTAAACTCAAAATTTTAAAAATTTCATCTAATATTACGGATAAGAAAATAAATTTAGGATTATCTCATAAATTTAGGATTATCTCATTTTTTGAGAATATTATGTATAGTCTATAAATAATGTGTGCATTATCTTAGTTTTCATTTTTCATACAATTAATTAAAGGAAAATTTTACATGAATAGGAGAAAGACTTTTTCCTCTTTCATATATTTTTGAAGCATTTTTCCTTCATTTTTGTAGTCAAAATTTCATTTAAAAGTATATTCAATTATTTGTTTATTTTTCTATTATAAGTTATTTAGATGGTTTAAGCATTAAGAATTTTTTTTCCAATTATCTTTCTTTTCTTTAAAAAATTGTTTCACGTTTATATTTTTGTGCTATTTTTGTTTTTTTTACTACAAATTACTTGATAGTTTGGTTTGACATATGTTTATTTATTCAATTTTTCAATTTTGAGCATTTAGCATGCAAAAAGCTTAACAGACAAAGTTATAACATTCTAAGAGCAAAACAGCATGATCATCTATGCAATTATTTCCTTCAAAATGGATGAGCTTGATGACAATCTCAAAGTTTATTTTCGCATTACAACTATTTGGATGATTTACGTGTTTATGAAGTCAATTTTCTAACATAGTTTTCTTTTTCTTCTTTCTTCTTTTTCTTTCTTGAAACATTTAAATATTACCTAACATTTTGTTAAAATTCATTTTGAACGGTGCATCTTTTTAATTCATATTGACTATTTTATTTTCTATTTTTTTCAGATGATATATATATATATATTTTAAATTATTATTCAGTAAAAGTAAAGGTTGAATTATGTAGTTGTTAGCCAATGAGGATAAAATATGATTTCATTTTTAACTTTTATTCAATTATATATATTATTACAACATATAAGGTTATCAGATAAGGTGGGTTGACATGAACGTCTAAGTGAATACTCTATTTTTATGACATATATAATAATTTTAAAACTTTAGTTATTTATTAAATAACTCTATTCAATCAATTATTCAATTATAAAATCTTTTAAAATTCAAACTTCCAATTATCCAAATCTTTCCATCCATATATATCCTAATTTAAACTAGACAAAAAAAAAAAAAAAAAACCTTGTTATACTTTATCCTAAAGAATTTTGCTTCCTCTTAATCCTTTCATAATGTTATGGTGTTAAATAATAAGTTATGAACCTCCCATCTTCTTATAGCATGCCATATCAAATTGTATATAACAAAGGTTTGATAGTACCAATTAATATATGTCATTTACTACTTGTCTCTAACTCTAACTTATGTATTTTAACACTTTGATATATCTAAATTATACATACATAAATACATATATTTATATTACTCCATATAAAAAAGTATAAGATTATCAAATAAGTATGTTGATATAGACGACAATGTGGACAACTTATTTTCATGTTTATATTAATAAAAATATAAATAATAATTTCACTTATTATTCAATACATAAAACAATTATTTTATTAAAAAATGCATAAATCATATTTAAAAATTTCAAACTCAAAATTAAAATTAAAATATCATTTTTTTAATAAATTCATATTTTTATTTTTGAAATTTATGTAAATATTTATATAATAAATTAATAATACGTAAAAATAAATCTATCACCCGGGATTAAAACTAGCATATATATATATATATATATATATATATATATATATATATATATATATATATATATAGGAAGCATCAATTTATATTAGTGTAAAATTAAATTGTTTTTATATAATTTATATTTGTTTAATTCGATCGTCGTATTTAATGTTCTATTCACGTAGATCATGCACGTCGAGTTTTGAGTAAATTAAAAATGTTTAACTATTTATTAGATATAAAAAAATTTTACTGTTAAATATATATTGAAAAAGATAATATTTTCGATTGATATGTCAAGTATAATTATATTGTTAAATCTGACAGTCAATTTATTAAAACATAAATCATATAAAAATTTATAAAAATATATAAAATAAATTTAATTACGTGAATCTTCACTCGTGTTGTTGACTTCAAGTGGCGTATAAAGGTGCCTATCTATCCTGGAATTGCAACTTGCTGACACAAGAAGGCTTGGCCAATGTGGATAAATGTGGACCTCCCAACTTCCAAGACAAAGAAAGTTGTTCCCATGTACCATCAATTTGAGTGGCTCCAATTAATTATATACATTATCTTTTTACATGCCTATATGGCTATAATATCTTTATGTGTAGATTTTTTATTAGTTAAAAGTGAATTTTTTAAATTTTGTAAGTAAAATTAAAAAATATTATATATTTTATTTTTAATTAATTTTTAATATGATTTAAAAATATGCTTCTATCTTATTAATTTTATTTGTATAATTTAAAATTTTCATTACCAACGTATGAGATAATTTATCTATCTTTATATATTACATATATTAGATTGATGACGACACTTTTCATGGGTTACCTCTTTTTTAAAAAAATTATAAAAATTCTTAAATTAAAAATTAAATAATATGATAATTAATATTGATAATAATATTTATTCAAAAATTAATAGTATCAATAATAAAATAATGACGATTATCTTAAAATATTAATTTTTTAGAATGAAAAATTATATAAAAATTACATTAGTTAAAACTGAATAAATTGATAAATTTAAAATTTTATTTACAATCAAATGTTTTAATCAACTATAATCTCTGAAAACAAATTTAGTATATAAATAGTATGCAAAGTTGTTTAATTGTATAACAATAATTAGGTTTCCATTAACATAAATGATTTTCATTATAAAACTCTTATAAAAATTTGCATTTGACAAAAATATCATTTCTATTTAGTAAAAAAAAGCAAGTAAACAACAATAATCAAGCGGTTAAAAACCCATATGATCCCTCCATACATCTTAAAAGTCCAAAGAAAAAAATACTCACTCATCATTTCTTTTTTCTCTCTTAAACTTTTTTTACAAATTAAAAAAAAAAATCTCAAAACACAAATTATAAAAGTTCTTTTTAAAAAAAAAAAAAAACTAATGTCATCAAATGAAGAATAGTTCAATCAGTCTCAACAATAGATTGAACTAAAAAAATTGACCCCGCTTTCGTTGGGATATTTTTAACTTTTTTTATAAATTTTTTAATTAATTAATTAATAATAATAAATTAATTTTACTTTATATTTTATTAAATAATAATTATTTATCTAAACTATTTATTTTTAAATTATAATAATATTAATATAATGATATTTTGTTAATTACAAAAATTAAATTTATGATAATTATTTATTTATAAATTATGTAATAAAATATAAATTATAATTATACTTTCAAACGCTATTTATATGTATTTATTAAAACTATTTAAATCTTATTGTATATTTTTATTTATAAAAGATAAAAAATAAAAAATAAAATTATGGTTTGTATTTTATTCTTTCGTAAGATCGATTTTCTCATATAAATTAGCAGCAAATTCGTTTTTTCCTTTTTTTAACTTTTTTTACGAACATATCGGGTACGAATCCTAAATCTACCCGTTAATCAATGTGCGGACCAATCCCTTTAAATACATCATTTAAAATTAAAATAATTAATAAAATAATTTTTTTAACTTTTTCTTCCAGTCGGTTGGGTACGGATTCTAAATCGACCCGCGAGTCAATGTACGGACTAACCTTTTTAAGTACATTATTTAAAAATAAAATAAAAACTAATTAATAAAATAAATTTCTTTTTTTTTCTTAACTTTTTTGTGCGGATCGGGTACGGATCCTAAATATACGTGCGAGTCAACGTGCGGATGAATTGTTTTAAATACATCATCTAAAAATAAAATAAAAAACTATTTTTTCCGAGCGGTTCGAGTACGGATCCTAAATCAACCCGCAAGATAATGTGTGGACCAATCTTTAAATATATCATTTAAAAATAAAATAAAATTCTTATTTTAACTTTTATTCTCGAGCAGATCGGGTACGTATCCTAAACCGGCTTGCAAGTCAACATGTAAATCAACTCTTTTAAATACATCATTTAAAAATAAAATAAAAACATAAAAAAAAACTAAAACTAAAAATAATTAATGAAATAAAATTTTGATTTTTTTTCCGAGCAAGTCGGTTACGGATTTAAATCGAACCGGGAGTCAACGTGCGGATCAACCCCTTTAAGCACAT
Source organism: Fremontodendron californicum (assembly GCA_030761205.1). Classification (NCBI taxonomy): domain Eukaryota; kingdom Viridiplantae; phylum Streptophyta; class Magnoliopsida; order Malvales; family Malvaceae; genus Fremontodendron; species Fremontodendron californicum. The sequence continues at coordinate 18,883,024 of JAULJL010000020.1, read as the reverse complement.
AACTTAAAAATAAAATTTTTTAAAACTTTTTTCCGTGCGGATCGGGTACGGATCCTAAATCGAGCGAGTCAACGTGTGAATCAACCCCTTTAAATATATTATTTAAAAATAAAATTAAAAACAAAAACCTTAAAAGTAAAAAAAATAAATAATAAATTTAAAATTTTTTCGAACAAATCGGGTACGAATCTTAAATGGACTCATGAGTTATCGTTCAGACCAATCCTTTCAAATATATTATTTAAAAATTAAATAAAAATAAAAACTTTAAAATTAAAAGTAAAAAAAATTAAAAAATAACTCGTATCGAATAAAGATACTCAACACGTGTCAATTAGAATCCATTAATTTTTTTTATTGTATGTTATAAAATAAAACAAATTTATCCTTAAAACATTTTAAAAATGTTTCTTGAGTCTTTTTAATACACAAAAATCAATATAGACGATAACAGAGGCCAGAGGGGCACCTCCGGTAGTTATCTTTCTTCTTTCTAATTAGCTAAGATGTGGGCAGTTTTAGTTTTAGGGTTTTGTTAACAGTATTTTTAGAATATTTTTTAAGATTAATTAATATATTATTTATAATAAAAATATTATATTAATTACAAAGATTGATAACTTTATTCATCATATTCAATGAATTGGATGAAGCTATTATTATATATAATAATCTTAAAAAATATTTTAAGACACTTATTAACAAAAATTTTAGCTTTATTAGCATCTCTCCTGCTATGATGAAGTTTTGCTTCCTTAATACTATGGCATATCTCAGAGAAGTCAAGATCCTTTTTTTTTTTTAATCTGGTTCACCACCTCTAGAGCGTCTCCTTCTAATTGAATGCACTTGAATCCCAGATCAGCAAATAGCTCCAGCACTCGAACTGCTGCATATGCTTCCGAATCATTAGTCATAAATGCAGCACGGGCTCCGAAAACAAAACTTTCTTCTTCCCGAATAACAACACCAATTCCTCCCGACACTTCCCGGTCATCAAGAGCCCCATCAAAGTTGATTTTTACAAATTAAAAAAGTTAACAAAATACAAAGAACTTCACAAAATAATAATAAAAAAAAACACATACCAAGCTCCATGAATCTCATGACAAACAAAAGAAATAATGATATTAATGAAAATTTTCATATATAATAATAAATTATTTTGTATTTATTATATTTAAACCTAAAAACTAATTAATAAAAATTAATAATAGATTTTTTAAAAAATGGTCACGTGATAAAAATAAAAATAATATTTAATAATCTTATGATGTTTTTGCATTTTATAATATTAAAAAAAAAATATTTATAAATATAAAAACTTGATATCTTTATATACACAACTATTGAACCATCTCTTAGAAGGGATAATAACAAAAGCATTTACAATAATTATCAAATAAAATAAATATATAGAAAAGCTAGAAGGTTTATCAGTTGACTTTGCTGACTTTGCTACACGTTGAACTTTTAAGAACATCAGCAAATTGATCTGTTGTACAAATTGTTAGAAAAAAAATGAAAATAAGAGATTTTAAATGCTGATTTTGAGACGTGAGAAACACTTTCTCAAGGCTTTATAATGGCTCCAAAATACAACAAAGTCAAAAACATTCTAAGCAGAATTGTGAAAATGGCAAAATAAAAAAGTATCATTTTATAAATAATGTAAAGTTACATTTGTTAGTAACTTATCTGTTAGAATAAGTTGTGTTTTTACGCAACAACTGTAGGTAAGTGTTGTATCTTTACATAACAGCTTTGTTTTTAAAAACACAACTATTCAATACAACTGATTACTATTTAATATAACTTTTGGTTTAATTAATATTTAATTAATTTTAAAAATTAAAAACGAAAATAAAAAATCAATTGTATTAACAGAAGCAATATTTATTTCATTAATACTAAGTTTGAACATACCATCACTAGAGTAACCTCTCCCAACAAATACAAAATTTTTGGACACTATAACCTTATCAGATTATGATAAGTTCATAAATTACATATTTGATACCCTTTCTATTCTTAGTTTTCGTTATGTTCTATCTTTATTTTGATTACTTATGTTATGTTTCTAAATATTAGGTATATTTAGGAGAATGAAGTGAAGACATGTCAATTATGATGTTAAAGAGCTTACAAAATCACAATTACAATATGGAAGAAGACTTGGGAGTAAAAAAGATCAAATTCTTGGTGCAAAGCAAGAAGGCAGATTTGACCTCAGGAGCTTGTTGCTTAGAAAACATGATGTTAAATTCTTTATTCAAAGAAACTTCCTTCTTTACTTTCGAAGCTGACTTGAATACCTTTCCAACAGTATATCATTCACCCAAATCGAACAAGAAATGGATATTCAAATCAGCTGAGGAAATGCAAGAAGATGCAGCAAAAGAGTGTCCGGTGCCGCAGCGCCCTAAGTTCAAGAGCTCGGCGCCGGCGCTGCGGCTCCCTAATACCTACCAAAACCGAAAATTTCCCCCCTAAACTTACTTGTGCGACAAGAAAGAGTTCTCAGGGTTTGAAAGCTCTATAAATACCATCTTTTGAGCCACAAAGTAGATATGTTTTGATTATTATCAATCTACTTCTTCTTATTCTTCTCCATTCTCTTATTTTCATTTTAGTTTTATGTATATATTATCTATGCCTATGCTAGGCTAGACTTTTCTTTGGTTAAGGGTGATTTCAAAGCCCTAGACATATTGTGTAATTGATATTCAGATCTTATCTATCATTGATTTTCTATCAAAATTGTTTATGTTCTTCTATAAAAATTATTCATGATATTTGTCTTGATTTGTTTAGGTTGCAAAGTAGATATATCTTGATAATTGTCTATTGCTAGTTTAGAAGTCTTGATTCGTAATTGTCTTGATTTCCTATTCATAAGTGGCAATTTGTGATTAATGATTATGTTAGAGTTTTCACTAATTACAAACTGAAACATATCCTAAGTTAAAACAATCCGAGCTTATGTGTTTGTTTCTTAGATCAACCTATCTTTCTCATCATAAAACTGCTATTAAATTAAATCTAGAGAGTTTATTCTAGGTTGTTTGATAGTTAGAGATTAAATAGAAAGCTTATTCTATTTAACGACAAACTAAGGAAAGATTGGGGTAGCAGAGCTTGTTGTTATCTACGGTTGATAGTTTTGATAGATTATTGATGTTGATAAGTCTGATATTGATTCTCAATGATGTTTAGTGGTGGCGAATGAAACCTTAACCATACTTCTCATATATGATTTCATTTTATTTCTTTAATTCTTGTTTTTCTTGTTTACTTTCTTTTCAAGACACTTTAAAACCCCCTTTTACTTTCTTAGAACTAAAATTTTAGACCAGTAACATTTGAATTAAGAGCAATCTCTGTGGAATCGCCCTTTGCTTACTACTTTACTATATAATTGATCATATTAGTGCAAGGTTTAAAAAGATACACCATTCTGAGTGCATCAGATTCTAGTACAATCTTAAACTCATTTTTGCACAATAGATGTGCAGATACAAGATTTTTCCTAATTTCGAAAACATGAAATACATGAGTAATTTTAATTTCTGTCCTGAAGTAAACTTTAACTGAACAATTCCTTTGCGAAGGACCTTAGCATCATTGTAGTTTCCCATTAAGATCTTTTCTGGTTTTCCTCATTTTTCATATGTCTTGAACTGCCCTTTATTATTACACACATGAATAGTAGCTCCAGAATCCAACCACCATTCTGAAGATTTAGTTGCAGTAGCCATATGAACTTCAGTAACCATGTCAATTTGCATTTCAATTACTATAACAACAAGTTCTTTCATATCTTGTTCAACAAGATTTGTTGTGTTTGTGTTTTCAGAACCAGAAGCAGTCTTGTTTCCAGATTTTCTGTATTTGCAGTCCTTGATAAAATGCCCTTTCTTTCCACAATGGAACCACATTTTATCAGTCTTGTATTTCTTGGTCTTTTTGAATTCTCCTTTCTGGACTCGAGATTTTTTTGAGCTTTGCCAGAATTTTTTTCACTTACAAAATTCACATTCGAACCAAGAATAAGTGCATCTCGAATGCGATTTTCAGCCTCTATTTGCAAATGAGTTTGAAACTCCTAAATAGTATAAGATTCTAGAGAATGCAGTGTCTTCTTCCTATATCCATTCCAAGAAGGAGGCAATTTTGATAAAATTCTCCTACTTGGAGTGAATTAGGAATTTGATTTCCAGTTCACTTAATTTAGAGGCCAGAATTTGCAATTCATGCACTTGCTCTATAATAGGTTTGGTATCAGTCATGGTAAATTCAAAATATCTCAAAGCAAGAAACTTATTTGTGCCTTTCTTTTCATTTCTGTATGTGTTCTCAAGTGCAGTCCAAATTGCTTTTGGTGAAGAAATATTTATGTAGAGGTCATATAATCGATCAGTAAGAGAGTTCAGAATATATCCACGGCAGATGATCTCATCCTCTTGGCATTTCCTTCTCTCATTTGTAATAGCATCAGAATCTGAAGTTGTTTCTTCTGGTAATGGTTGTAGATTTGGATGAAGAACATAAAAAATCTTCAATGTGGTTAACAGAAATACCATCTTGTTTTTCCATCTTGTGTAGTTGGTTCCATTGAACCTATTCAGTTTGATAATATCTTGATTTTGGAAATGAACCTTCACATTTGAACTTAATTCGGTCTCCATCATTATAAAGCCTTAAGATTGTTAGAAAAAAATAATGGAGATAAGAGATTTTAAATGCTGACTTTGAGGCGTGAGAAACACTTTCCTTAAGGCTTTATAATGCCTCCAAGATACAACAAAGTCATAAACGTTCCAAGCAGAATTATGAAAATGGCAGAATAGAAAAGTCTCCTTTTATAGACAATGTAAAGTTACATTTGTTAGTAACTTGTCTGTTGGCATAGGTTGTCTTCTTACACAACAACTATTTAGGTAAGTGTTGTGTCTTTACATAACAACTTTGTTTTTAAAAACACAACTATTCAATACAACTAATTACTATTTAATATAATTTTTGGTTTAATTAATATTTAATTAATTTTGAAAATTAAAAACGAAAATAAAAAATCAATTGTATTAACAATTTTAAGCCCAAGTGCCCATCTTTGACATTAAATAATTAGTAGCCCACTAGGTGAGCCTACTATCACCTTGGGCTCATGGTACTTAGTGCAATTGTCTAAGCTAAGAAGAATATCTTATTATATAATCTTTATTCTTGACTTTTCTAAGCAATGTGGGATAGTTTCCATCAACATTGCAAACTACTAACAATCCCCCATTAGTTTGGAATATTGGTAATTTAATTTAGTAGCCTTTCACACAAATAAATATTATGCATACAAGAAGGTATCTCTCGATTTGAACCATCAATTAGCAAATGTACCTTAGAATTTTAATGAAGTTGTTGGTGTCTGCAGATTGAACCACAACTCCTTGTATTAAAATTGAAGATACACCACACATAATATTTATTCATATTTCTCTCAAAAAGTTTTTCACTTTTAGCACTAAATGGCCATGTGCTTATCCTGTTCTTAATAAACATTTACAAGAGAATCCCTAATTCTTCTTGTTGAAGCGGCACCACTTCTTATGTTTATATAGGTAGAGTTCCTTTAATATCCCCATTGCTTTGGACATTTAAACAATAGATAAGGAACTACATTAAGAGTATTTAAACTCATCCCCTATATGCAATGGACAGCACTAGTCTTCATAAAATTTTCTTAGGAATGGGTTTTACTAGTGCATTAAAGACACATAACAATAACTTGTTTTTACCCTTTGAACTTTATAATTAGAGGTTACTAATTAAAAGTTGGGTTCCCATTATCGGTGTCTAATATTAAGGGTTTTAAACCTATTCCTTTTGTAGTACTACTTACCAAATCCTTTGGTAATCCTTTAGTTAAGGGATCAGCCAAATTACGGGCAGATTTCACATATGTTATGGTAATTACCCCATTAGAGATCAGTTCTCTAATATAATCATGTCTTATGCTAATATGTCTAGATTTTCCAAGACATTGTAGCTGCACTATTGCAATACAAGGAAATGACTGGCATTGGTTGTGGCCACAACTCTATATCCAATAACAAATTTCTTAGCCATTCCGTTTTCTTGCTCGCAGCAGCTAAAGCTATAAATTCAGATTCCATGGTAGAATATGCAAGTTTGTTTTTTAGATGCCCAACTAATAACACCTCCTCCTAGTGTAAATATCCAACATGATGTGGATTTATTATCATTTGCACTAGTGATCCAACTTGCATCAGAATAACCTTCCAACACTGCAGGGTAATTTGAATAATATAAGCTAAAACTCTTAGTTCTCTTAAGATATCAAGAACTCTTCCAGTGGCTTTCCAATGAATTGTACTAGGTTTACTTGTATACCTTGACAATTTGCAAACTGCAAATGCTATATCCGGCCTAGTACAATGCATGACATATATTATACTTCCAATAGCATTAGCATATTCAAGTTATGCAATTACTTTGTAGACACTTAATTTTGTTCGAGCCGCCGAAACAAGGTAAGTTCTCCTTCAACTTTCCCAGAATGTAGAAAGTCTCCCCTAATTCCACAATTAGGTCTCTAAAACTTTGATTCGGAGGTTAGCACGAAAAAGTCATCACAAAAAAGTCAACTCCAAAAAAGTCAATTCCAAAAAGTCAACTACTGAAAAATTCAACTCTTGGAAAAATCAAGATTCGGAAGAAGAATTGAACAATGGTGAAGCAATCTTGATAATCGGAGATCCCTAATTGAAGATAAAAGGAAAATTTGAAGGTGAAAAAGCAAATTGCAAATTTCAATGTAGGAGAAAAGCACAAAATTTTCAAATTTGGGGAAAAGTACGTAAACGATCAAATTGAATAAAATTGAAATCTCAAATTGAAAGATAATAAATAAATAGGGATACCTCAAGGTCCAATTTCACAAAAAGAAATCATTTGGAAGACGAATTGGACAAAAGTGAATAAATTGGAAATTACCAATTTGGGAAAAATTGGAGATTTTGAAAATTTGGGAAAAAGTATAAAATGATAAAATTGGGCAAAATTGAAGGCTCAAAGTGGAATAAGATCAATAAATAAAGGTATCCAAATGTCCAATTTAAAGTGAAATCGAAGGAGAAGTCAATGTGAAGAATAATTGAAAAATGGAGATTAAGTGAATAAATGAAAAATTACAAATTTGGGAAAAACTATAAAGATGATCAAATTGAGTAAAATTGAAGTCCCAAATTGAATGATAATCAATAAATAAAGATATCCAAAGGTCCAATTTGAAGTGGATTCAAAGGGAAAGTCAATTGGAATAGAGAAGCAAAAAAAAAAAAAAAAAAGAGAATAAAGAGGAAATTCCCAATTTTGAAAAAAAGGAGAAAATCAAATAGGAAAAGAATGCGGATATAAAAATTTGGGTAAAATGGGTCCAACTCCAATTCAATATATGACAAAGGGGATGGAAAAAATCAGGAAAATTGGTCCAGTTTGAGTAAAACAGAGGTTTCAAGGGCTAAAATGCAATTTTAGAAAATCTAAAAAATAGAATCCAAGCTCGAAAAATTGTGTAACTTTTCAGAATTAAGTTTTAGGACGGAAAGAAGTAAATGAGAAGGAAAAGACCCAAAATTGGGGTCGAAATGCTAATAGGCTAAATTCGAGGACTAAAACTGCAATTTTAGAGGAAAACCCAAAAAAAGATGGAAAACGAGCTGGAAAAATTATGAAAACTTCCATAACTGAGTTTAATATTGGATAGGATGGATTGGAAAAGAAAAATCCAAAATTGGGGCTAAAATGAAAATAGGCAAAGTTTGGAGAAGCCAAAATGCAATTTTAAAGAATAATCCAAAAAAATGAAAAACGAGCTCAGAAAATTATGAAAACTTCCAGAACTAAGTTTAATATTGGAGAGGATGAATTGGAGGGAAAAAAAAATCCAAAATTGGGGCTCATTTGTAAATAGATCAAGTTTGGGGGCCAAAATACGTTTCAATCGAAAAATCGAGGAGGGACCAAGTAGCAAATAAAAAAGAGGAATGGCCTGGAATATTCAAATTATTATTAAAACATAAAGAACACAAAACATTTAAATTCAAAATTTATTTATTTCATGTAAATGTCAACATGAGACAAGTGCTTTCATCATCATAGTGTATAGAACTACATGCATCGGAAATCCTAATATGATTATGCACCATGTTTCTTATGACACCTGGCTTTTCTATCTTCAAAACTTATCAAACCAGCCTTGATGAGATCCCTGACCTTGTACTTCAAAGCGGGGCAATTCTCTGTTGAGTGACCTTGATTGCTAGAATGATAACCACAACACTCATTAGCATCATATTAGCTCGGATAAGGGGGCTCCAGAGGCTCTAATTGCATGGGTGTCACAAGGTGATTCTGGATGAGTTGAGGTAGTAGCTCACTGTATGACACAGAAATTGGGTCAACCTGATTTTTTCCTCTTTTTATGCCCTCTTCGATTATTCCCATATGTTTTAGATTGATAGAAGATGTAAATACGAGTGCGGTTGCAGGTATTGGTTGGTAAGGATAAGAACCTTGAGGGACGTTGTTCAGGGTAGGTAAAATGGCTGATACGAGGAGAATTGGAGAGGTGGGGCAAAGTCTTCCATGACTTGGGTATCTTCCTCTTTCTTTTCAGATGCCCCATTTCTCTCGGTATTGAATGTTCTTTCTCTTTAAAGTTTCCCATCCTTGATAGCATTCTCAATCATCTCCCCTGAAATTACCATATCCGCAAAATTCTTTGTGGCACTGTCGACGAGTCTATCATAATACGAGGCCCGTAGTGTATTCACAAAAAGGACGGTAATTTCCTTCTATGTCAAATATGGTTGTACTTGGGCAGCCATGTCAATCCACTGTTGAGCATATTCCTTGAAACTCTCAGTAGCTCTTTTCTCCATATTTTGTAAAGTGAGAAGGTCAGGCGCCATATAGGTCATATGCTTGTATTGGCTTAGGAAAGCCTTAGCCAGATCATTCAAAGAGCGAATTTGATCTTTGCTCAACTCACTATACCACCTAATTGCGGATCCGCTGAGGCTATCCTGAAAGCAGTGGATCAAAAGCTTATCATTATCTATATGACTCGTCATCTTTCGAGAAAATATAGTGATGTGGGCTGACGGATCGGTTGTCCCATCATATTTCTCAAAGTCGGTGACCTTGAATTTAGGAGGAATGACTAAATCGGGGACCAAGCAACGTTCTTTCGCATCTACTGATAAGTGCTTAAGTTCATGTATTTTCATATATTAATTCCTTATATTTTATGCTTAGTTCCTTGAAATCCTTGATAGTTTACTATGGTTTTGTGTTTTGTAGGTGTTTTGGAAGATAAGGATTGCTATGGAGTTGAAAAGACTGAATTTGGACAAAAAATAAAGCTTCAAGCACAAAGGAAAGCTGATTGCCCATCAAGGAGACACTATGTGGCTAAACCTAAGCTAAACCTTCCATAAATAAACTAGTGGTGTATTATATACTCTTTATCCATGAAAACCCTAGTTGAAAACACCATTCCCATACCCAAATTAGGGCTAGCGGCAGCTTTTATTCCACCAAGAAAAATGTCAGCTGCCACTTTCCTTTTGCATTATTATGGGTTGCCCTAATTCTTCCTTTAAATACCCTAGCTGATTACATGGATTCTTAGATAAATAAAAGGTGGCGGCATCTCCTAATATTATTGGCTGTCAGCTTTGTCAAACTTGCATTAATTGCATTAATTGCAAGTATCTTTCCTTAAAGCTAATCCTAGTCAAAGTAGGAGAGTTACATCAGCCAAGACTTTCCTTCCTTACACTTACTTTGGCTGCAAGTTTGTAATCTCTCCTCATTAAAAAGTGTTTTGATTAAGACTTTCATACTTTATTCAAACTTGACTGCCAAGGCTTATATCTTTCCTTAAAATACAAAAGTCAGCCACCTTTCCTTAACTTTAGCCACAAGTCAGCATTTATTGAAGGGAGAGAGCTGAAATTCACTTGTTTGATGCCCTAGCTATTGTCTATAAATAGAGAACAAAGGGGCAAACAAAATTTAAACTTCTCCAAGCATCAAAGTTCTGATTTCTTCTTTGTTTTAGAGTTTTTGAGAGAACAAGAGGCTGGATAATTAATATTATTCTTCTTTCTTTCTTTCTTTTATTTTCTTTTTAGATTCTCTTTAATTTTATGTTTATGTTTACAATGCCTATGCTAGGCTAAACTTTTATTTGGTTAAGGGTGATTTCAAAGCCCTAGACATGTTATGTAATTAATTTTCAGAATCTATCTATCATTGTTTTCTATCAAAGTTGCTTATGTTCTTCCATTAAAATTGTTCGTGATGATTTTTTGATTTGTTTAGGTGGCCAACTAGATAAATCTTGATAATTGTCTAATGCTAGTTTAGGAGTCCTGATCCGTGTAATTGTCTTGATTTCCTATTCATAAGTAGCAATTTGTGATTAATGATTATGGTCAAGTTTTCAATAATTGCAAAGTGGAACATAACCTAAGTTGAACAATCCGAGCTTATGTGTTTGTTGCTTAGATTAACCAATCTTTCTCTTCATAAAGCTACTATTAAATTGAACTTAGAGAGCTTATTCTAGGTTGTTTGATAGTTAGAGACTAAATAGAGAGCTTGTTATATTTAACGACAAACTAAGGAAAGATTGGGGTAACAGAGATTGTTGTTATCTACGGTTGTTAACTTTGATAGCTAATTAATGTTGATAGATATGAAATTGATTCTTAATGATGTTTAGTGGTGGAGAATGAACCTTTAGCCATATTTCTCATATTTGATTCTTCTTAATTACTTGTTTTCTCATTCTTATTATTAACTTTAATTTAAATCTGATCTCAAACCCTTTACTTTTGTTTACTTGTTTTTAAGTGATAAACTATTAACTTACAAACTAAAACCCAATCCCTTAGGACTTGACCCATGCTAATTACTATACTCTACAACTGATTCTTTTCAAGTGCAAGGTTAAATAAGATACACTCTTTTGGGTGCATCATCTACACTCCCAAATACATCTGTACTTTCTACTGCCCGAAGCCTTTTATCTAACAGCTGATACTTCCTTTGGGAATCTGTCAACTCAGCCCTTTTCGACTCAACCATTTTCAACTTCTCCTGCTCAGCTGGATTATCTAAGTTTAGAATATTGCTGGGGTTAACTGCGTTCTGGCCATTCAACATCATGACCTCAACCTGACCCTTTTGTGCCTCTGGCCCTTCTTTGGCGGTCAAATTTCCAGTGTATCCTTTTCCCTTGATTACTGCGAACATCAGCTCCATCAACTTAGTCATCTGATCTTTAGATTCTGCTTGAGATTTTTCCAACTTTTCTCACAATTTTTCCTGTGCCCTTTCCATTATTTCCATTCGGGCAGCTTGTTCATTCTCCATAGCTCTAGCCTGTATTGAAAAGGTACTCAGTATTTCTTATACCTTTGATTTGAAATAGAAATTCTTTCAAAGACTCCTAAAGCCAAGCCAACTTCCATTTTATCCCTTCAAATGCATATCATGATGAATGAGCCATGGATGCAATTTGATGCCCGTGAAGGATAAACAATGTGATTTACGGACATATAAAGTGGAGATATGCTGACCATGTATGCAATAAATGAAATCACGATGCCAACATGATGGAAGCAAAGAATAAACAAATCAATGCATGGATATATGCAAAGAATGACCATGTATATTTCAGATGTATTTCCCATTGAATGATCACATACACTATGAATGCAACGCGATGTCAACACGATACATGCAAAGAATAAATGAATTAATGAATGGGTATGTACAAAGAAATCATGCTGACTTGCTATGTATGTCATGAATACAGCCTGATGCCAATATGACAAATTAATGTATGAGCATATCATGATGATTATATATGCCACGAATGCAACCTGATGTTAAGATGATGCATGTGAAGAATAGACAAATCAATGCATGGATATATGCAACAAATGACTATGTATGTTATATATGCATTTTCCAATGAATGATCATAGATACTATGAATTCAACACGATATCAATATGATGCATGTAAAGAATAAATGCATTAACACACTAGTATATAAAAAGAAATCATGCTGACTAGCTATGCATGTCATGAATGCAACCTGATGCCAATATGGTACATGTAAAGAATAAATAAATTGATACATGGGTATATACAGATAATGACCATGCAAGTCATGAATGTATTCTACAATGAATGAGCATGCATGCTATAACTGTAACATGATGTCCATATGATGCATGTAAAGAATTCATAAATTAACACAAGGGTATATATAAAGAATGACCATGTTTATCACAAATGTATTCTAATTTGAATAACCATTCATGTTAGGACTGTAACATGATGTCAAAATGCTACATGTAAAGAATAAATGAATTAACACAAAGGTATATACAATGACCAATGATTTCACGAAATTGGTGGGACTTAATCTTGATTATTCAAAAATCTCATTATGCAAAATTTGCCTCCAAATTTAATCTATAATTTTTTTGAAACATGTTCTCTATGAAAAACCAGACATATTATTTTTCAAAAGAATTTTGGGGTAGTGGATCCTACTATGGTACAATTTCCAAATGTTCATTCAACACTACCGGTCTACAATTCTTATTCAATCAATGAATGTTTATGAAATCATCAAATGAGATTATTATTACCAACCGTTTATTGCAAAGAATGAGATAAAAATACAACCATGAATGTACATGCTCTATTCACATATGCATGAAATGTGCAAAATCCAAAATGTCTGAGAAAAAGAATTTTGTTTTCAATTTCTAAGAGTTATTGAACACTTTCCCCCACAGTATCTATTTATTTAGGCATCACAATGCCTTTAGGGCGGATTATCACATTTATTACAGGCAATGTACGTTCATCGTTGCCCGATACGATGCTTATTCAAAATGTAAAATAGGTAACAAAGGGTTAGAAATGTCCCTCCATGTGTTCCTATCTTCGGTATATCTATCAAAAATTCGGCAGGGCTTCGCCTATGTTGGCTCTATGCTTCACTATATTGGGTGAACTAAGTTCTAAAAGGCCCTGAATTGTTCCTCACTGTTGCCTATGAAGGCTAGTAAGGCACCCCGATAAAAGCGGGTCCAATTCGTTAGAGTATATTTTCCTAAGCCCATACGAAGAATCAATCACGAAGGCTTTAGGTACTTTATACTTCGAAGTGTTTCACTAGCCCATACGGAGGGGTCAATCATGAAGGCGTAGTTACTTTACTCCCACTTAAAAAGATGAAACCTGGGTAGAGAGTTCATGTTATGCAAATGCAAGTGCAATGTGTGTGGAGGAACAAAACAAACCTTTCACCACTTATTCTATAACCCTTATCCTAATACCCCAATAATTTATTAAAACAAAGATCAAGAATAGTGTAACGCATTAGCAAGAGAGCAATAATAGTATGAATGCAAAAGCATTTTGTTATTTTCGAAACTTGTGTGATGTGCGTTCATCATTGCCCGATTTGCAAAGGTAAACTTATTCGGAATGTAGAATAGAAAGTAAAAGGATTGGAAATATTTCTCCATGTGTTCCTAGCTTCGATGCATCTAACGAAAATCTGGCATGGCTTTGCCTAAGTTCAGTATATGAAGGTGAATCGGTTCTAAAGGCCCCGAATTGTTCATCACTGTCGCCGGTGAAGGCTAGTAAGGCACCCCGATAAAAGCGGGTTCAATTAGTTAGAGTTCATTTCCCGGGCTTATGCGGAGGCTATTGCCACACGAAGTGTAGGTAATCTGATACTGCGAAAGAATTTTGCTAGCTTATGGGGAGGATATTGCCACACGAAACGTAGGTACTTTGCTTTCACTTAAAAGGACGGAACCCGGGTATAGGGCTCATGATATGCAAATACACGTGTGGTGTGTGAGGAGGAACAACAAACCTTTCACCACCTATTCTACGCCCCTTATTCTAAAAGCCCCAACAAAATTAAACAATGTAAAGCATCAATTAAGCAAAGAATAAATATATGCAACAAAATAACCAGAGAACAATAGTAATATGTATGAACATGAATATGGACATGTTTAAAAATATTTTATTATTTTCAAAACTCTCTTTATTATTGAAAAATGTGGGAATTAAAATTAAATATCAAATAAAAACCAACAAAATCGAGACTTTGATAACACACGACTCATTCTAGGCCTGACTCTCTAAAAATGCCCAGTGGAGTCGCCAAGATGTTGCAACCTAAAAAATAACAAGTCTCATCGTGAGACTTTATACTCGTTAAGTGTGACATTAGACAGAGGAAAAGTCGATTTAATTCCTCTTGAAATAAAACGAGGGTTTGAAAGCAACTTCGAAAAAAGACATGGAGTCACCACCAATCTTTTTTAGCTAGGTGTGATCGGCCACCTATTAAAATCGGTTTTAGTAAAACATTTTAAAATTAATTAAAACATTTTAAAAATCAATTTCAAGTCTGCGTTTTTAAACCAGAGAAATCAAACAAGCGGGTTCGGGACTCGGTTACATGCGGGGAAGGATTCGCACCCCATAACGCCCGTATAAAACGGTACATTATTAATCGTGTGTTATCTCAAGTCTCGGTAAAAAGTTGGTTTTAGATTTGACATTTAAAATAATTCCCAATTTAAAGAAAAATAATTTCCTTTTTAATTGAAAATGATCCGGAATTTATTAATTCAAAATTTTTCTATATTCCCCGACAAGCGCGGCAAACTATAGAAATTTTTATTTATTTAGAAAAATTTCCGAATCATTCTCGTTTTAAAGAAAATATTCCATTATTAATGATAATTGATGATATCCTCCCCGGAACCCAGAAGAAAACTCATGAATTATTTTAACTCGGGAATAACTTTATTTTATTTGAAACCATTATCTTTTCAAAACATTTAAAACAAATATGAATATGTGTGACATAGTATAATCTAAATGACATGAAATAATCTATAGGAAATGATATAACCTAAGTGTCATAATATATTCTAAATGAAATGATATAACCTAAGTGTCATAAAATATTCTAAATGAAATGATATATCCTAAGTGTCATAATATATTCTAAATGAAATGATATAACCTAAGATAATTTAAATGACATGGCAAATCTAAATGACATAACATAATCTAAATGACATGGCAATATAATTTAAGTGATATGAAATGAATATGAAACATAAAATAATATTATCATGAAATATGCATGAAAATAAAAATAACAATGCATGAACATAGTAAATGCTAAATGATGTGACAAAAATAAATGACTAAAATAAAAAGCATAGGATAACATAGAATATTCACAACCAAATAACAATCAAATATAACACCATGCAATATAAATCAAAACAATAACATAGTTATATAAATATTCATAGAAAAAAAAACAAAAAAATCATATATTATACAATATGCATGAACATGGAAAATGCAATGCATGAAAGTGTATTTTTTCCTTTAAATAGGGAAACCTGTATACCTAAAAAGATATTTGAATACCTTAGGAATAGACATCAAATTAAAATTTCTAAAATAAAAAATACTTTGTGACTGATTTGAAAACAATTTTGAAAATTTTGGATAAAGAAAACACCATGGCCGAAACCCCTTTGAAAAATGCTCTATTTCTTAACTTTGAAAACCCGAACTTGAGCACGCTTGACCCGAGCTTTATAAAATCATTTTTTAGGATTAAAATGGCTTAGGTACCAACCTAAGACAGTAGCTAAGGTTCCTAATCAGCCCTCTCTTAATGCCTTAGCCAAAACAGGAATTTTTTTCTCTTGAATTCAAATCTGACTCTATTGTCCAGTTTAAAACGCAATTTTTTAACCTATTTAAAAAAATTCTAAAAAATTTGAAAACAATAGAGGAGACTGAGAAGATGTCTATCTCTATGGGAAAAAACTGGCTTAATTTTTTGACTAAGGATATCCTACCAGAAAAATCACGAAATTTAGAACACTGGGTGAAAAAACTGTTTTGCCAAAAATCATTTTTAAGCCTTTGATAAAATCATTCAAAGATCAAAGTAAAAATATTGGAGACTCTTCTAAGGACCTACAAACAGTATCTAAAATTTCTAAAAATTTGGACAAGAATTGCCTAAGTAAAAAAAATGACAAAGGTAGAATTTCCAATTTGACAATTTCTTAATTTTCCACAAGCATGCTCATGTGAGCTTGACTTTAAGCCATTGATTGGCTTAAGTCAAAAATCAAGTGGTATGATATGAGATGCACGAACAAACAACAAGTTTAATGTATGAAATGCATGACCTAAGGCCTAAATGACATAGAAAATGTATGGCAATTCAAAATGACCTAATGCCTAGCATGAACTTGCATGGCAATAAATGCAACCTAGACCTAAACATGCATGAAATACATGGCAATATAAATGTATCCTAGACCTAAAAAATGCATGGAAATAACACAAACACATGGCATACTAAATCAAAATACACAATATTATGGCATGGAAATGCAAGCCTACCAACTAAACAAGATAAAAATGCACACACAATGCAAGAAATGAAGGGGTAGTCGAATGGTCCCTTTCAAAATGGTGGAATCCTATCATGGCATTAACACAAACACATGGCATACTAAATCAAAATACACAATATTATGGCATGGAAATGCAAGCCTATCAACTAAACAAGATGAAAATGCACACACAATGCAAGAAATGAAGGGGTAGCTGAATGGTCCCTTTCAAAATGGTGGAATCCTATCATGGCATTAACACAAACACATGGCATACTAAATACAAGAATTAAGAGGAGACATGTTAGACTAAGCAAACATGATGCAAATGCATGAACATACTAGACAATATCACAAACACATGGCATGACAAAATACAAAGCATGAACAACTTAAACATGTTGAGAACAGAAAATTAGAAATGGCAAACAAAGCTAGTAGACATGAAAACAATATGATAAAATCAGGAAAATAATAGTAAATAAATGAAAAAGGTTGAAAACAAGCTCCATATCTTAACTATTTTTAAAAGTTAAAACATCAAAACATGTTAGAGCATCACAACCAACATGGAAAATGAAACAAACACCAAACACAAAGAATGCCATTCGGCCACCATGGAAAAACTAGAGGAAAAAAATGCTTTTGATTTTTCTTTGAAAGCATAATAAAGGAGCTTTAAGAACTTGTTTTGAAAAACAATTTTATTTCATGAAAAAAGATAAAATAACAGTGAAAAGAAAAAAATCATATCAACAAAGTAATGGAGGAGAGCATGAAAGAAAATAGCTACCTTGCTCGAGCTTTCCAAATCAAAGAGTATTAAGCAAGCTCTTCTTTTTTATTTCTCTTTTCTTTTTTCCCTTTCTATTTTTTGTCTTCTAAGCTACTTCCCTCCCTCTATTCAACCAAGAACCTCGAGCAAAAATGAAAATCCCCCTCCCTAAAACCTTGGCCAAATGCCTAGAATGGTCTAGAAGAATGTTGTTAGTTTTTCCTAACCAATTTTGATCCAAAGGCCCTTAATCCAAGATGCTTTTTATGTGAAATTACCACCCTTAGATTAAGGGATCAGCTCTCCAAAAATACAGCTTGTTTAAAATATGTTGACATCCTCCCTCTTCATGCATTGGTCCATGTGGCATAATTACAAAGGCTTGATCACAAAAAATAACTATTTCCTATCCACTCTTGGCCTTTGGATGCAATGGCTCAGCAAAAATCACTCTCCTCATGGGCTTGGCTAGCTGACCCTTCATATTCCAGCCCACTCTCTATTTTTTAATTGCATGAAAGGCCCTCTTCGATTTCTTCGGTAAAATAACCTTTTGGCCCCCAAACCTAATTAAATAGCAAACGACCTCCAAATCCATTTTTTTTTCAATACTTCCTAAACAATAAAAAATTGAATTTTGGATGTTTTCGTAATTTTTCGAGTCCATTTGCTATTTTTTTTTTCGGGATTTTCTTCCAAAATTGCCTCTTAGTGCACCTGAACTTTTACCATTTTTCAAACAAGCTCCGGATTCGGATTTTTCTTCGCCAATATTTTCCAAATAATTTAAAATTGAGATCTAGAAGTTTTCATAATTTTTCGAGCTCATTTGCAATTTTTTTGGGATTTATTTTCTTGAATTTCAGCTTAGTGGGCCCGAAATTTGCCATTTTGCAAACGAACTCCGAATTCAAATTTTTCTTCGCTAATCTCTTCCAAATGATTTACGATCAAATTCCCCTCCGTTTTGATTTTTCCTTTTTCCAGTATCGGGAGTTTCCTCATTTTTTCGTTATTCCTCCAATTGGCTCTTTTCTCAAAATTACTTCAAACTGAGCCTTGGGCTATCCTTGTTTACTCACTCCTCATCAATTAGGGGCTTTAGTTTTACTGAATTGGGCCTTTTTGCAATTTTTCCCAATTTCACAAAAATCCACCAAAAACCCTAATTCTCGATTTTCTTCCAAATTGACTTTTCCTTCAGTTTTGCTTCCAAATGGCCTCTCCATTACCCGTAGTCATTCCTTATCTTTTATTCAGAACCTCTAATTTAGACCAATTTGATTGTTTAAGCACTTTTCCCCAAATTTTCCGAACTAGGATTTCCTTTCCACTAAATCTCTGTAACCTATCTTCTGAACTCCATATCTTTCGTTGTAGACCTCAGATTATCAAAATTCTTTCACCATTGTTCAATTGAACTTTGAAGCTTGATTTTGAAAGTGGGTTGACTTTTTAGTGGTTGACTTTTTCGAGGTTGACTTTTTCCAGATTGACTTTTTATGTTTGCTTTCCTAAACTAAGTCTAGGAGTACCACCTACAGGATGAGAAAAGACTTTTTGCATTCTAAAACATCACTTTAGGAAGAAAAATACCTGATTTAGTGGTTCAGACAAAATTAGGTGTCTACAGCTGCCCCTCTTTGGCTATTACTGAGAATCAGGAATCAGGTAAAGATAGATAAACACTAATTTTGTCCGGTTACTGAAATCTCATGTGAAGGAAAATGAAGGGATTTTCATTTTTTTCTTTTTCATCATTTCATTTTTTTATTAAAAGCTGTAAATTGAAGATTTTGTCCTTAAATTGAGTTCACTGACTAATCAAGGCTCAACCCGTCTTAAGGAAATGGGTTCGATTTGCAAGAGAAGAAAATACCTCGACGGTGGTCTCGGGATCTTATTCTATCTTGTGCTCAGCTGTGTTTAAAATTTTGGGTATCTCCTCCAGAAGCTTCGGCTATCACCACCAAAGATTTGCTCACCTTTAAAATTGTAAAACTCTAGATATCCCTACCAGAGGCTTCAGCTATCGCCACCGAAGACTTGCTCACTATTTAAAATTTGTAAGTCAACACGATGCATGCAAAGAATAAATGAATTAATGCATGGGTATGTACAAAGAAATCATGCTGACTTGCTATGTATGTCATGAATACAACCTGATGCCAATATGACAAATTAATGTATGAGCATATCATGATGATTATATATGCCACGAATGTAGCCTGATGTTAACATGATGAAAGTGAAGAATTGACAAATCAATGCATGGATATATGCAACAAATGACTATGTATGTTCTATATGCATTTTCCAATGAATGATCATAGATACTATGAATACAACACGATATCAATATGATGTATGTAAAGAATAAATGCATTAACACACTGGTATATACAAAGAAATTATGTTGACTAGCTATGCATGTCATGAATGCAACCTGAAGCCAATATGGTGCATGTAAAGAATAAATAAATTGATACATGGGTATATACAGATAATGACCATGCATGTCAAGAATGTATTCTACAATGAATGAACATGCATGCTATGATTGTAACATGATGTCCATATGATGCATGTAAAGAATTCATAAATTAACACAAGGGTATATACAAAGAATGACCATGTATATCACAAATGTATTGTACAATGAATGACCATGCATGTTAGGACTGTAACATGATGTCAAAATGATACATGTAATGAATAAATGAATTAACACAAAGGTATATACAATGACCAATGATTTCACGAAATTGGTGGGACCAAATCTTGATAATTCAAAAATATCATTATGCAAAATTTTCCTCCAAATTTAATCTATGATTTTTTTTGAAACATGTTCTCCATGAAAAACCAAACATATTATTTTTCAAAAGAATTTTGGGGTAGTGGATCCTACTATGGTACAATTTGCAAATGTTCATTCAACACTACCGGTCTACAATTCTTATTCAATCAATGAATGTTTATGAAATCATCAAATGAGATTATTATTACCAACCGTTTATTGCAAAGAATGAGATAAAAAATACAACCATGAATATACATGCTCTATTCACATATACATGAAATGTGCAAAATGCGAAATGTCTGAAAAAAAAATTTATTTTCAATTTCTAAGATTTATTGAACACTTGCCCCAATAGTATCTCGACGGTGGTCTCGGGATCTAATCCTATCTTGTGCTCAGCTGTGTTTAAAATTCTGGGTATCTCTTCCAGAAGCTTCGGCTATCACCATCAAAGACTTTCTCACCTTTAAAATTGTAAAACTCTGGATATCCCCACCAGAGGCTTCAGCTATCGCCACCGAAGACTTGCTCACTGTTTAAAATTTGTAAAATTCTGGATATCTCCTCCAGAAGCTTCAGCTATCACCACGAAGACTTGTTTACTGTTTAAAAATTGTAAAATTTTGGATATCTCCTCTAGAAGCTTCAGCTATCACCACCAAAGACTTTTTCACGTTTAAAATTTGTAAAATTCTGGATGTCTCCTCCAGAAACTTCAACTATCACCACCAAATACTCTCTCGTTTTTAAAATTTGTAAAATTCTGGATATCTCCTTCAGAAGCTTCAGCTATCACCACCAAAGACTTTCACACTTTTAAAATTTGTAAAATTCTGGATATCTCCTCCAGAAGCTTCAGCTATCACTACCAAAGACTTTCTCACTTTTAAATTTTGTAAAATTCTGGATATCTCCTCCAGAAGCTTCAGTTACCACTACCGAAGACTTTCTCACTTTAAAAATTTGTAAAATTCTGGATATCTCCTCCAGAAGCTTCAGCTATCACTACCGAATACTTTTTCACTTTAAAAATTTGTAAAATTATGGATATCTCCTCCAGAAGCTTCAGTTATCACTACCGAAGACTTTCTTACTTTTAAAATTTGTAAAATTCTGGATATCTCCTCCAGAAGCTTCAACTATCACTATCGAAGACTTTATCACTTTTAAAATTTATGAAATTCTAGATATCTCCTCCAGAAGCTTCAGCTATCACTACCGAAGACTTTCTCACTTTTAAAATTTGTAAAATTCTAGATATCTCCACCAGAGGCTTCAACTATCACTACCGAAGACATGCTCACTTTTAAAAACATGTTGAAAATTATACCTGAAAGCTTTGAGAGAGGATGCAGATGCAAATGTTTTTAAAAAAATGCAGATGCAAATGTTTTTAAAAAAATGCACATGCTTCATGGTGCAAATATAATGGCTTGGATTGATGCAAATGCTTCTTGGATTAATGCAAATATCTTGGATTAATGCAAATGCTTCTTGGTGCGAATACATATGTTGAATAAGATGCAAATGCTTCATGATGCAAATGCTTCATGATGCAGATGCAGATGTCTTTGATTGATGCAGATGCAGATGTTGGAAATGCAAATGGCTTAAATTGATGCAAATGCTTCTTGATGCAGATGCAGATGTTGGAAATGCAAATGGCTTACATTGATGCAAATGCGAATGCTCCCAGATTGATGCAAATGCTTCTTGATGCAGATGCAGATGCTTCATGATGCAATTGCAAATGTTCTCAGATTGATGCAACTATTTCATGGAATGATGCAGATGCCCTACTAATCATGTTCCTGTAAGTGGTCTATGAATGGTGTAACTGCAGCTACCACACAATAATGAAAATGCAATGGTTCTAGAAATGATGCAGTTGCTTGAGATGACGCAAATGCGAATTTCATGAAAGATGTAAATGTAAAGGTAAAGTGTAGATGCTTATGGAATAGCGTCAATGCAAATACCCATGAATGATGCAAATGCTTGCTGACACTGTGTAGATGCAAAGCTCAGTAAAGAGATAAGTGCTCATGAATGATGCAAATGCCCCTGGTCGTTTTTCTAGACTTTGGTTTATCCTTTCCAATTCATTTTTCCTCTTCAAACCAGAGTATATCTTCGATCCATTTTCCAATCTTTGGCTATTCTCTTTGCCCCAACAGTTTTCAAACTCTTATTGACAGAAGTCTACTTGCCGAGTTCTATTTCTTCTTCTCATATTTGGAAGTCAAGGTTAACCCTAATAGTTCCACACCTTTGGGTTAGAAAAAACCCTTATCTCCTGTCAACATCAAAAATAGGTATTTCAAAAACATTTTTGTTTTCCATTCTTGAAAAACAATTTTGCTCATTTAATGAAAACTTTTGAGCCAAAAATATTAACCCCACAGTGTATGATGTACGAATCTTTTGAAGACTGATGATCGCTGTTAGAAATTTTCCTAAGTGTCAATATGAATTTTTCAATTTGAATTGGCAAGGCTTGGTATAACAAGATTTTGGTTGATCGAAGAAAACTTCACAACAAAAATGTATGTTCCTTCTAAGCTCACAAATGGAATCGGTTTTATAAATCATGAATTCATTGAGAATAAAACAAATTCAACATTCTTTTAGTTTTCATATCAAGGAATTTTGACAAGCGTCAAGATTGGCCGGGATGTTTAAACTAGAAAGTTTAATCTTGGAGGGAAAAAGTCTCAATTTTTGAAGTCAATCCTCCTAATAAGAGCTGACAATTTGGGGAGGTTCAGGAATTCCTAGATGTTCCTTGATGACCACTTCTTTTGTTATGGCATCGGTACTGACATAGATGGCATCAAAAATTTCTATTTTACTCTAGACCGCCTATTTTTGGGTCTTCACCCTAGAGTCCCATTCTTTCCATTTTTTCTTTCTCTTTTTTTGTTCTACTATGCACTTGAGATTCTAAATTCTTCCATAGTGAAATGATAATTCAATGAGATGGGATAAAATCTGAGGAAAAATCTTTCAAGCTGAATATTCATGCTTGATCAAAATGGGCTTTTAAAGCACGTAATGTAGGCCATGGTTCGGGGTTCAGAAAGAAAGGATAAATAGGCCCAAAATATGTGTTTGAAGGTGATCAGATCAAGGATCATTTCTTGAGGAGGATTCCCTTTGAAGCATTTGTCCTTTTTGGACTTTTCTTTCCTTTTTACTTTGCTCATTTTTCTCTTTACTTTTTTTTTCTTTGCTTTTGGCTTTCATTTGCCATACTTTTTCACATTTTGTCTTTTTCCTTTTTCTCTTGCATTTTCATTTCGACAGAGTGAGCCCGTATTTATTTGGGACTCGATTTGCTTTGTATCTATCTTTGTGTTAGGACTCATTTCTCAGTGATCTTTCCTCGCATTTGCCCCCAATGTAGAGGGTGATCATTGATCATGGTTCAAAGAAAATAGAATTCTTTCGGCTCAAAAGGAGTGGCTATGGAATAATTTCTTTTTTTGAAAGGGATATGGAAGATGGCCATTTCTCATATCAAGCACACATATTCTCATTGAAAAGCAATCCCAGGGGTAATAGATAATCAGAATTTCATTTTGTACTTCAGAATCATCCGAATTCTCATATGCATGATATCACATTTTTTTTTTCCGAACGCATGCCCCTAATGATTCAGGCATTAGTCCATCCTTATTCACCATGTATCCATCATTTTCTACATATGATGTCCCAATTTGATCAACTTTAGGAATTTGTATCATTACGAGGAACATCGCAAGTCTAGGTTTACAATAAAAATGCTGAGTTTCAATCTTATGTTTTGTTTGAAGTACCAAGGAAAAATATTACCCAAAAATAGGTTTTCTCTGAGACATGGGATAATCCGGTTTAGTCATTGTGCTCCGGGGTGTCAATCAAGAAGCGATGTTTGGGCAATTGGTGTTTTGTGGTTATTGGAAAGGATATGAATGGCTTTGGCATAACCTTGACACACATCGAATTACCAAGATCTAGATTTTTGAAACAATGTCTCATTTGTTTGAATTTCAAGGAGTTTGAAATTTTTTCAAAAAGTTCATTCCTTTGTTCATAGCCTAAACTAGGATTTACATCTTTGCTTATTCTGCAATTGCAATGGTTTATGAAATTTTATTATTCATAGTCCTTGAAGCATTAACTCTTTCAAGTAGTTTTCATTCAAGGGACTTAGGCATAGGAAAGCCCAAAAGAGAGGGGGAAGGGTATTAGGTTATTTCTCACAATGATCATCAATATTCTTGAGACTGTCCATTATTTCATGTGAAAACCCCTTATTATTGTTTACCAAAAAATTTTCAAATTTTCATTTTTTGCAAATTTAAATTATTATTAAAACATAAAGAACACAAAACATTTAAATTCAAAATTTATTTATTTCATGTAGATGTCAACATGAGACAAGTGCTTTCATCATCATAGTGTATAGAACTACATGCATCGGAACTCCTAATATGATTATGCACCATGTTTCTTATGACTCCAGGCTTTCCTATCTTCAAAACTTATCAAACCAGCCTTGATGAGATCCCTGACCTTGTACTTCAAAGCGGGGCAGTTCTCTGTTGAGTGACCTTGATTGCCAGAACGATAACCGCAACACCCATTAGCATCATACCAGCTCGGAGAAGGAGGCTCCAGAGGCTCTAATTGCATGGGTGTCACAAGGTGATTCTGGATGAGTTGAGGTAGTAGCTCACTGTATGACATAGGAATCGGGTCAACCTGATTTCTTCCTCACTTTTTATGCCCTCTTCGGTTACTCCCACGGGTGTTAGATTGATAGACAGATATAAATGATGGCGTGGTTACAGGTATTGGTTGGTAAGGATAAGAACCTTGAGGGACGTTGTTTAGGGTAGGGTAGAATGGTTGATACGAGGAGAATTGGAAAGGTGGGGCAAAGTCTTCCAGGACTTGGGTATCTTCCACTTTCTTTTCAGATGCCCCATTTCTCTCGGTATTGGATGTTCTTTCTCCTTCAAGTTTCCCATCCATGATAGCACTCTCAATAATCTCCCCTGAAATTACCATATCCGCAAAATTCTTTGTGGCACTGCTGACGAGTCTATCATAATACGGGGCCCGTAGTCTATTCACAAAAAGGACGATAATTTCCTTCTGTGTCAAAGGTGGTTGTACTTGGGCAGCCATGTCAATCCACCGCTAAGCATATTCCTTGAAACTCTCAGTAGCTCTTTTTCTTCGTATTTTGTAAGGTGAGACGGTCAGGCGCCATATCGATCGTATGCTTGTATTGGCTTAGAAAAGCCTTAGCCAAATCATTCCAACAGCGAATCTGATCTTTGCTCAACTGACTATACCACCTAATTGCGGATCTGCTGAGGCTATCCTGAAAGCAGTGGATCAAAAGCTTATCATTATCTATATGACCTGTCATCTTTCGACAAAATATAGTGATGTGGGCTGACGGATCGGTTGTCTCATCATATTTCTCAAAGTCGGGGACCTTGAATTTAGGAGGAATGACTAAATCGGGGACCAAGCAACGTTCTTTCGCATCTACACTCCCAAATACATCTGTACTTTCTACTGCTCGGAGCCTTTTATCTTATAGCTGATACTTGTTTTGGGAATCTGTCAACTCAGCCCTATTCAACTCAACCATTTTCAACTTCTCCTGCTCAGCTGGATTATCTAAGTTCAGAATGTTGCCGGGGTTAACTGCGTTCTGGCCATCCAACATCATGACCTCAACTTGACCCTTTTGTGCCTCTGGCCCTTCTTTGGTAGTCAAATTTTCAGTGTATCCTTTTCCCTTGATTATGGCGGACATCAGCTCCATCAACTTAGTCATCTGATCTTTAGATTCTGCTTGAGATTTTCCCAACTTTTCTCGCAATTCTGCTTGTGCCCTTTCCATTCTTTCCATTCGGGCAGCTTGTTCATTCTCTATAGATCTAGCCTGTATTAAAAAGGTACTCAGTATTTTTGATACCTCTGATTTGAAATGGAAATTCTTTCAAAGACTCCTAAGCCAAGCCAACTTCCATTTTATCCCTTCAAATGCTTATCGTGATGAATGAGCCATGGATGCAATTTGATGCCCGTGAAGCGTAAACAATGTGATGTACGGACATATACAGCGGAGACATGCTGACCATGTATGTAATAAATGCAATCACGATGCCAACATGATGCAAGCAAAGAATAAACAAATCAATTCATGGATATATGCAATGAATGACCATGTATATTTCAGATGTTTTTTCCCAAAGAATGATCATATACACTATGAATGCAACACGATTTCAACACGATGCATGCAAAGAATAAATGAATTAATGCATGGGTATGTACAAAGAAATCATGCTGACTTGCTATGTATGTCATGAATACAACCTGATGCCAATATGACAAATTAATGTATAAGCATATCATGATGATTATATATGCCACGAATGCAACCTGATGTTAACATGATGCAAGTGAAGAATAGACAAATCAATGCATGGATATATGCAACAAATGACTATGTATGTTCTATATGCATTTTCCAATGAATGTTCATAGATACTATGAATGCAACACAATATCAATATGATACATGTAAAGAATAAATGCATTAACACACTCGTATATACAAAGAAATCATGCTGACTAGCTATGCATGTCATGAATACAACCTGAAGCCAATATGGTGTATGTAAAGAATAAATAAATTCATACATGGGTATATACAGATAATGACCATTAATGTCATGAATGTATTCTACAATGAATGAGTGATGGAGACTCAATTAAGAGTTGTAAACCCAAGTGCAGGTTATGTTCAAGTAATAAATTCTCGGGTGTCCGAGGTCGAACCACAG
The DNA here is from genome assembly GCA_030761205.1 of Fremontodendron californicum. Lineage (NCBI taxonomy): Eukaryota > Viridiplantae > Streptophyta > Magnoliopsida > Malvales > Malvaceae > Fremontodendron > Fremontodendron californicum. The sequence continues at coordinate 18,856,012 of JAULJL010000020.1, read as the reverse complement.
GGAAGCGTACTAGTAAGTATAAGTTTATAAATATATATGAAAAAGAAAATAAACAAGATATTAGGGAATCAATAACAAAGAAAGTAAACAAGATATTAGAGAACAAAATAAACAAAATAACATAAAAACAATTAAACAAGATATAAAAAAACAATAAGAAAGGATGTTGAGGTTAGAGAATCCACTCTTGGTGTTATGCTAAGATTAATCTTGTTTTATTACACAATTGAAATCCACACATAAAGGAGGTTCCAATCGGAAGGTTTAGCAATTCAGTCCAAATTGTCCAACGTCTATAGCATATGATATTATGTTCATTTGGTGTCCTCAAAACTCATAAAAAGAGTCCAAGCATTCCTTATGCCAAGGTATATGTCTACAACAAATCAAGGTTATGAAACCAAGCATTTACTGTGCCATTTTCATTGTCAATAATGAATCAAGATCTCTACTTTGCAAGTATGATTTTAAACCAAAAGAAAATATTATCTATACTAGTGTTTATAAATGATGATTCATTTTAGCTCATGTTTAAGAGACTAACCTTAGCATTTACCAAGAGCTTCACCTCATCACCTCAACAATATGATTAGCAACACATACTAAAAATGAAAAGAAATGTAAGAAGCATAAGTAAATAAAGAAAAAGAAAACTAGAGAAAGGAAAAAAGAAGAAAACTTAGAGAATTTTATTACAATGGCTAATATCCTACCAATCTATAATATATCCCAATACTCATCCAAGACCCTCTATTTATACACATTTTGGAGGGCTAAATGACAAGAGACAAGCTTTACAAATTTCAAAGGTAGGTATAATAGGTGGGTGCATTTTTCTAACAATTTTCGTCATATTGTATGACAATTCTGATCAGCCAGCTTGATGGTTGATTTTGTCAATGTTAGAGGCTCGATCTGATAAAATTGTCTTCTAGAAAAATATACCCCTATCAGTTTCGGATCCATAGCCGTTGGAATCAGCTCATTTGCTGATGTGGATAAGAAGATATGGGCAAAATACGAAAACAGGTCAGCACAGACGTCATTGCACATCAGCCAACTTGATGGTCGATTTCGCTAGGGAAAACGACTCCGTTTAAAGAAGTGTAAAACCTGAAAAAGATAGATATGCCTCTTAGCTTTGCACGGCTACAAATTTCAGCCTTATTGCTTCAGTGAAACTCGAGATATAGCTGATATGGCAAACGGTGTCAGAACTGGAACTGAACTGGATTTGCCCTTAATTCAAGTAATCTGAAATCACTCAAAGAAACTTGTGAAAAACACCAAATTACATAAAAATATAAAAGATCATAAACACAAGTAGACTAAGCAATAATAACTCGTATTTGACACAAAAGAATAATAAAACATAACTAAAAACTATATAATTATACGAGTTATCACACCCCCACACTTAGATTGTTGCTAGTCCCTAGCAACGACTCAATAAAAATAAAATAAAAAAATCTAATCTAATCCATTTTCGTAGGAAATCACGGTGGCACTTAGCATGTGACACAAGCCTTTAAACCCCTAGGTGTCCCTAGTGGACGAGTTTAGTCTCGTGAGGGTTTACTAGGACGATACCCACAAACATTGAAAAACTAAAATATAAGTAAACTACATACACTAAAAATATTTACTCCTAATCCTTTCAATATAAATTAGAGACAATCTTTGAACAAGTCTTATAAACTAATCAATAGCTCAAAGAAATTCACAAAAAAATCTTGCTTGAATGTAAATAGTTTGAGTTAAGCCAATATTAACATAACATATTTCAATCAAAATAGTGCATATTCAAAGTTAATCTCAACTTCTCACATGGGATACTCTCTTGATTTTCACTCTTTAAAGTAGTGGTAAAGTGTTTACACTCAATCAATCTCATGAAAACACTTCTACCATATGCTTGCTTGTCCACCTATTCTCCACTATTTAGATCATACAACTTCATAAATCAAGAGGTCTTTATTCAAGGTTGTAATGGGGCCAAAGGGTTATAATGTGGTTAAAGAACAAAAGGATAAAGATATCACAAAGGTTCCAAAGAGTTCATAGATTTTAGAGACATAATAAGATCATACAAATAAAACTTCTCAAAACTCTTATAAAGCACATAATAACATAGGCTAAATATTCATGTTGAGCCTTTGCATCATTCTAACCAACTTTGTAACATCTTTTTCTTTACTTTAACTAGAAGTTCAAGAGAAGATTTTTTTTTTTTTATATGGGAATGTATTTGACAATGATCCCTTTTTTTTTCTCTTGACTTTTGCCTCTCTCCTCCCCCACACTTATCTTTCGTTCTAACCCAAATTTTCAAAAAGTATCCCTTGTTTTTGCAATATGTCTCAAAATATATAATCCATCTTTAGAACAAGGGTAAGGATATAAGTATATATAGGCTAGGTGTAAGTTCTGGTTACCAATAAAATAGCATATTTAATGTAGGCTCAAATTGGCTCACTAGTGGGGATGTTCTCTTAGAACATTAATAATGGATGGCTGTTTGGCTCTGGTTATGATCCTAATGCGTCTATCATATTCATGTTGTCACATGTATCAATATAGTCTCAAACAGTTTAAAGCAAGTTCTAGAGAATCATGTAATCATAAGAGCACTCAAGAAAGAAATTAGATTGATTTGTATAATGCATCAATCATTATAGGCTCAAAAACTCACAAGGATGATTATACAAGTCAGATTAAGTCTAAACATGCTTCTTTCTCAATCAACATGTCATATTAACATTGGCTCATAAAAAGGTTGACATCAAGCTCAATTCTCATGAAAATCTTCTCACTAATAAATCTGTTTTAGACTTATGCAATTCATATCTCATCATTGTATTAAAAAGGAACTAGAACACATTAAAAAAATAATAATAATAATAAAGACTCATAAAAAAAAATAGTAAACAAAAATAAAAGAAATCCTAAATCGTTCCCCCCACACTTAATTCTTACATTGTCCTCAATGTAAGTCTATTAACCCAAATGAAAGAATCATGTGTAAGAGAAAAGAACTAATAACATAAGAATAGGAATAACTAAGACTCAAAACAAAACAAACTCATGCAACCTAATTAATCCTAAAATACTAAACAAAAATTAACAAGTAAACATAAAAAGATTAAAATCAAACTGACAAGGTATGTCTCAAGTCTCCTTACTCAGACCTTGTTCAGAATGAATACTTCTAAATTGCTTAAAACACAACAAACTTTTTTTTTTTTGAAAGAAGAAATCAAACTGACAAGGTATGTCTCAAGTCTCCCTTACTCAGACCTTGTTCAGAATGAATACTTCTAAATGGCTTAAAACACATCAAATTTTTTTTTTTTTAAATTAGCAAAATATGTCCCTTACCCCCTACTAAAGGTAGAATTTAGGAGATATTACCTGCAGAGGTTGCTAACCACTTATTATAACTGAGACACAACAAACAAAATGTTAGATAATGTCACAAAGACAGAGTGCAATCCACTCCTTGCTCGTCCATATCTCTTTTTCTTTTTCCGAGCGTTTGCGAAACAACCGTAGCAGATAAATACTCATAAGCTTGGAGCTTTTTGAGTAAATCTTCAATGGTTGTAGCAGAAATTATGGTTCTCCTTGCCTCTGAAAACATGAATCCATTATCCACAGCATTATCTAAATATGAAAGCAAATTACTAAAATAACCATTAATATTAAGCAAACCAATGGGTTTCTTTTTTGTGACCAAAGATGACCAAGAAGCCACGCAAGCTATTTCTTCCAATGTACCCAGACCTCCTGGTAAAGCAATGAATGCATCGGCAGAATGGTACATGATTGTTATCCGTTCAGGGATACTCCAGACTTGTATTTCCTTACCCACGGTAGATCCACAAAAACCTGTGAATAGTTGTGGCACGATTCCTAGAACTGGACTTCCTCCGGCGTGTGCTGCTGTAGCGACTGCTCCCATTAAACCCGTACTACCACCTCCATAAATCAACTGGATCTTTTGTTGGGCAAGTATTACTCCAACTCTTATGGCTTCATCAGCGAATATGTTATTTTTCCCTGGATAAGCACCTCCAAAGACACAAATTTTTTTAATGCGCTGGGACGAAGTACTTTCCATTTTTTTTTTCAAGTGCCTGAAAGAGAATGAGTACATGGTGTAATATATAGAGGACTGAGTAGTGAATCAGACAAGAGTAATAATGTCGCCGAAAGTGTATCTGATCTGTCAGAAGAAAATGTTAACCTAACAAAAGATTTTTGCGTGATTTCAGGAAGAAAATCAAAAAGAGAAGAAAAAGCAACCGTAAAAGACCAATGCAAAAAAAAAAAAAAACGAGAATAATTACACAAATCGTAAATTAAACCGAAATGAAGTTATTGCAAATCAAACCAAAAGCTGAGAAGTCATTTATTGTAGTTGTGATTGTGGCTCACATCTTCCTCTGGTTTTACGTCCAGAAACGGCTTAAACGCCTTCTATGAGTCGAGGATATGCTTCCCATCCAGTTTTCTTACAAGCTGGCAAACAGGGTCTTTTAACATCAGATTCCCAAGATGTTGCCATTCCCTTTGGAATTGCGGCCATAAATCAAGAATTTCTCTTTGTACGTCTCCACTAGGATGCGTCTCAAGAGAAAGTTGGATATTACCCAAATTCTCCTTACTCAGTCCATCCTTAATGAATTCAATTTTATCATCTCGATTAGAGGACGAAATCCCAATAGAACGACATTTACCGTTACACGTCCATCATGCACATTTGTGGCAATTTGAACTCATGCGCTTTGCTCGTCGCTTCTTTGCAAAAGTGCTTCTACCTGTACCTGGTAAATGCAAAACAGGAAGATATTCATCTTCACGTACCTTGGCTTCAATTATCCAACGTATGTCTTCAAGAATCCCTTTGTGCATAAGCATTCTTAATCTTTCAAATCGAACTTGGTAAAGCTTCAGTAAAATATTTCGAGGAAAAGGAGGAAATCGTTTCTGCAATCTTGTGAGAATATCATCCATCTTGAAAAAAAATGAAAAAGAAATTGAAAGAGAAATTTATATACAATATCAGTTTTGTGGGTAGCTGATGGAACCGACTTAAATAATCACGGAGTACCGTTATCCGCCATTTAACCGGGGTTAAAAAAAAATGTATTTTTTTTTTTGGAAATTAGTAAAAATTATATTTACATCTAGTTATTTTCAAAACAAGGATCAGAAAGAAAAACAACCTCTTCTTGAGTAACATGATTTTCCAAAAAGAGTTTGAGTCTTTGTCCATTTACCTTGAATACGTTACCATTTCTAGGATTCTCAATGTCAACTGCTCCATAATGATACACATGCTTAACCACAAATAGGCCAGTCCATCTTGATCTCAACTTACCAGGAAATATGTGAAGTCTAGAATTATAAAGTAGAACTTTTTGCCCAACATCAAATGTTTTTCTTGAAATTAACTTGTCATGAAAGGTTTTAGTTCTTTCTTTATGAATTTTAGAATTCTCATATGCATCATTTCTGAGTTCCTCAAGTTCGTTTATGACTGGAAAAGTTTCATTCTCACCCAAAAAGGAATATTTTAGCTCGGATGGCAATGGTTTTAAATCCAGCTTGGGTGGTTCAATAGTTGATGGTACAGTGACATTTGTGAGTGATGGAAGTTCCTCAAACTTTTGTTTCCAACAATGCTTAACCTGAAAAGAATTTAACAAAGAATCAGTGTGTGAAATTTCTGAAGCATTATCAAACTCACATTCAATTAAATAAGCTTCTAAAGGATCATGGAATGTGGTAGTGGTGAGATGTTCATGAACAAGTTCTTCAATGAAATCCACTTCATGTACTTCTGAATCATCACCAGGTTGCTTGCAAGTGTTGAACACATTTAATTCTAAAGTCATATTTCCAAAAGAAATGTTCAAAATGCCATTCCTGCAATTTATCAGAGCATTAGAAGTTGCAAGAAATGGACGGCCTAATATAACAGGAATTTGAACATTTGGATTTGAAACAGGATGTGTGTCCAAAACAATAAAATCAACAGGAAAGTAAAAATTATCAATTTGAACCAAAACATCTTCAACTATCCCTCGAGGAATTTTTACAGAACGATCAGCTAGTTGAAGTGTAACAGGTGTTTCCTTGAGTTCACCTAAACCTAACTGTTGATAAACAGAAAAAGGCAAAAGATTAACACTAGCACCAAGATCAAGCAATGCATGTTCTATTCTAGTGTTTCCAATGATGCATGAGATTGTTGGACATCCAGGATCTTTGAATTTTGGTGGAGTAAGGTGCTGAATGATTGAGCTCACACTTTCCGTCAGAAATGCTTTCTTTTGTACATTATGTTTCCTTTTAACTGTGCACATGTCCTTCAAAAATTTAGCATAAGATGGAACTTGTTTGATTGCATCCAATAAAGGAATGTTAATCTTAACTTGTTTGAAAAGTTCATAAATTTCTGCATTTTGATTCAAATTCTTTATTGTTTGCAACCTTTGAGGAAAAGGAGCAGGATGCATACCTTTTTCTTTGTCCAAATTTTCAAGAAGTTCAGACTTACCATCATCCTTACCAATACTTTTCGGAGGGGAAGGAGGATCTTGGTCTTTTGATGGAATGTTTTTGTCAATTGCCTTTCCACTTCGAAGAGTTGTGATAGAACTGGCATTTTCCTGTTGAGTTTCATTGGAGCAAGAAACAAAACATTGAGTAGAAGGGTTAGGCTGAGGTTGAGCAGGAAACTTACCTTTTTCTTGAGTGCGTAATGAAGCTGTCAATGTGGACAAGGTGTTTTTGATCTCATTGATGTCCTGTGAAGTTTGGTTATTCACATTTGCTTGTGTTTGCATGAATGCTTGCAATGTCTCTTCCAAGGTTTGTACACGTGAAGGTTGATAGGAAAAAGTGTTGCCCGACTTTTGAGATTGTGGTACCTGGACATGATTATTATTCCGCCAACTGAAGTTTGGATGATTTCTCCATTCAGGGTTATACGTTTCAGAGTAAGGAGAAGGAAAAGGCTTTTTAAATGTGTTTATGAAATTTACTTGATCATGCAACGCTTCTTTAAGAATGGGAATGTTTGGACATTCAGAAGTAGGGTGTCCCATGATTTCACAAATTCCACAACTTTCTTCATTTTTAACCGTTTTGACTTCTTTTACTTCTCTAAGTTCCATGGCTTCAATCTTTCTAGCCAAATTAGCTACTTTAGCTTTTATCTCATCTTCTTGACTAAAATGATATTTACCTCTGTTATAAAAAAGATTAGATCTATTGGAACTTTCAGAGGAATTATCTGTGTGCCAGGCTTGAAAGTTATCTGCCAAATGGTCTAAGTAGTCAAAGGCTTCTTCAGGTTCTTTTTCTAGAAACTCACCGTTACACATTGTTTCAACAAATTGTTTAGTTTCGGGAGTTAAACTTTCATAAAAGAAACTAATAAGACGCCATTTTTCAAAACCATGATGTGGACAAGAACTTAACAAATCTTTAAAACGCTCACAGCACTGAAAAAATGCTTCATTTTGATTTTGATTGAAATTTTGAATCTGTCTTTTCAAAGCAGTAGTTTTATGTGCTGGGAAAAATTTCTTTAGAAACTCAGTTTGTAATTCTTGCCATGTGCCAATTGACCTTGGTTTTAAATTATGAAGCCAATTTTTTGCTTTATCTTTTAAAGAAAAAGGAAATAATTTTAGCTTGACAATTTCATTTGTACATTGTTGGTCATTAAAGGTGACACATACATCTTCGAAGTCTTTTAGAAACGAGTAAGCACTTTCCGATTCTAACCCATGGAAATTTGGAAGCAAAGCTATCATACCTGGTTTAAAACGAAAGTTGTTTGCATTGAGAGGAAAAATAAAACAAGAGGGTGATGAGCTTCGAGTTGGTTGCAAGTAGTCACGCATGGTGCGTACTTGTCTGTTCTCATCTTCAGCATGAACACTTTCATTGTCAGCCATGGTAGGAGTTGTATTAGAAAGATTACCTGAAAAAGTTTCACAATAAAATCTAACTAAACGACGAGATCTAAAATCACGTCGCCAAACAAGCATAAAACAAAGTTAATATACAGATTAGGCGGTATAACCAGCCAACAAACATAAAACAAAGTTAATTTACAATATAAATATAAATATATAAAAAATTAGGCGGTATAACCAGCCAATAAAAATAAATATAGGCGGTATAACCAGCCAATAAAAATAAATATACTTATAAACTTATATACTTAGTATTGCTTCCCCGGCAACGGCGCCAAAAACTTGATGGTAACTCAATTAAGAGTTGTAAACCCAAGTGCAGGTTATGTTCAAGTAATAAATTCTCGGGTGTCCGAGGTCGAACCACAGGGAAGCGTACTAGTAAGTATAAGTTTATAAATATATATGAAAAAGGAAATAAACAAGATATTAGGGAATCAATAACAAAGAAAGTAAACAAGATATTAGAGAACAAAATAAACAAAATAACATAAAAACAATTAAACAAGATATAAGAAAACAATAAGAAAGGATGTTGAGGTTAGAGAATCCACTCTTGGTGTTATGCTAAGATTAATCTTGTTTTATTACACAATTGAAATCCACACATAAAGGAGGTTCCAATCGGAAGGTTTAGCAATTCAGTCCAAATTGTCCAACGTCTATAGCATATGATATTATGTTCATTTGGTGTCCTCAAAACTCATAAAAAGAGTCCAAGCATTCCTTATGCCAAGGTATATGTCTACAACAAATCAGGGTTATGAAACCAAGCATTTACTGTGCCATTTTCATTGTCAATAATGAATCAAGATCTCTACTTTGCAAGTATGATTTTAAACCAAAAGAAAATATTATCTATACTAGTGTTTATAAATGATGATTCATTTTAGCTCATGTTTAAGAGACTAACCTTAGCATTTACCAAGAGCTTCACCTCATCACCTCAACAATATGATTAGCAACACATACTAAAAATGAAAAGAAATGTAAGAAGCATAAGTAAATAAAGAAAAAGAAAACTAGAGAAAGGAAAAAAGAAGAAAACTTAGAGAATTTTATTACAATGGCTAATATCCTACCAATCTATAATATATCCCAATACTCATCCAAGGCCCTCTATTTATACACATTTTGGAGGGCTAAATGACAAGAGACAAGCTTTACAAATTTCAAAGGTAGGTATAATAGGTGGGTGCATTTTTCTAACAATTTTCGTCATATTGTATGACAATTCTGATCATCCAGCTTGATGGTTGATTTTGTCAATGTTAGAGGCTCTATCTGATAAAATTGTCTTCTAGAAAAATATACCCCTATCCGTTACGGATCCATAGCCGTTGGAATCAGCTCATTTTCTGATGTGGATAAGAAGATATGGGCAAAATACGAAAACAGGTCAGCACAGACGTCATTGCACATCAGCCAACTTGATGGTCGATTTCGCTAGGGAAAACGACTCCGTTTAAAGAAGTGTAAAACATGAAAAAGATAGATATGCCTCTTAGCTTTGCACGGATACAAATTTCAGCCTTATTGCTTCAGTGAAACTCGAGATATAGCTGATATGACAAACGGTGTCAGAACTGGAACTGAACTGGATTTGCCCTTAATTCAAGTAATCTGAAATCACTCAAAGAAACTTGTGAAAAACACCAAATTACATAAAAATATAAAAGATCATAAACACAAGTAGACTAAGCAATAATAACTCGTATTTGACACAAAACAATAATAAAACATAACTAAAAACTATATAATTATACGAGTTATCAATGAGCATGCATGCTATGACTGTAACATGATGTCCATATGATGCATGTAAAAAATTCATAAATTAACACAAGGGTATATACAAAGAATGATCATGTATATCACAAATGTATTCTACAATGAATGACCATGCATGTTAGGACTGTAACATGGTGTCAAAATGATACATGTAAAGAATAAATGAATTAACCTAAAGGTATATACAATGACCAATGATTTGACGAAATTGGTGGGACCAAATCTTGATTATTCAAAAATCTCATTATGCAAAATTTTCCTCCAAATTTAATCAATGATTTTTCTAAAACACGTTCTCCATGAAAAACCAAACATATTATTTTTCAAAAGAATTTTGGGGTAGTGGATCCTACTGTGGTATAATTACCAAATGTTTATTCAACACTACCGGTCTATAATTCTTATTCAATCAATGAATGTTTATGAAATCATCAAATGAGATTATTATTGCCAACCGTTTATTGCAAAGAATGAGATCAAAAATACAACCATGAATGTACATGCTCTATTCACATTTGCATGAAATGTGCAAAATGCAAAATATCTGAAAAAAAGAATTTTTATTTTCAATTTCTAAAAGTAATTGAACACTTGCCCCAACAGTATCTATTTATTTAGGCATCACAATGCCTTTAGGGCGGATTATCACATTTATTACAGGCGATGTACGTTCATCGTTGCCCGATCTACGATGCTTATTCAAAATGTAAAATAGGTAACAAAGGGTTAGAAATGTCCCTCCATGTGTTCGTATCTTCGGTATATCTATCAAAAATTAGGTATGGCTTCGCCTATGCTGGCTCTATGGTTCACTATATGTGGGTGAACGAAGTTCTAAAAGGCCCGAATTGTTCCTCACTATCGCCTGTGAAGGCTAGTAAGGCACCCTGATAAAAGCGGGTTGAATTCGTTAGAGTATATTTTCCTAATCCTATACGGAGGATCAATCATGAAGGCTTTAGGTACTTTATACTTCAGAAGGGTTTCACTCGCCCATATGGAGGGGTCAATCATGAAGGCATAGTTACTTTTATCCCACTTAAAAGGACGAAAACCGGGTAGAGAGTTCATGTTATGCAAATACAAGTGCAATGTGTGTGTAGGAACAAAACAAACCTTTCCCCACCTATTCTATAACCCTTATCCTAATACCCCAATAATTTATTAAAACAAAGATCAAGAATAGTGTAACGCATTAGCAATAGAGCAATAATAATGTGCATGTAAAAACATTTTGTTATTTTCGAAACTTATTATGGGCAGTGTGATGTGCGTTCATCATTGCCCGATTTGCAAAGGTAAACTTATTCGGAATGTAGAATAGAAAGTAAAAGGATTGGAAATATTCCTAGCTTCAGTGCATCTAACGAAAATCCGGCATGGCTTCGCCTAAGTTCACTATATGAAGGTGAATCGGTTCTAAAGGCCCCGAATTGTTCCTCACTGTCGCTGGTGAAGTACCACTTGGGATACGGTGGTAACAAAGGTTTCAACGGGACGCAGGAAATCATGTGATCTTGTACCAATATAGGGAGAAGCTCTTGGTACTGATTGGAATAGTATCATACTGCTCTTGAGTCCTATTCTTGGATTGTTTCTGGGTCACGCATGGCCTAGGGGTTGGGGCTCTTGACGGTGGCACTAAGACTCGAACCGAAGTGTTTACATGGAGAGGTGGCAGAACAGTATGGTAAGGGTATGGATTTGGACACGGGACCCTTGGAGGTTGTACATAGTTCGAGGTTCCTATTCCGGATGCTTGATAAGGTGCTTGATGAAGGAAGGAGTACGAACTGCCAATTGGTGGTGATTGAGTATGACCTAGGAATCTCGTAGAAGTCATCCCTGTGGATGATTGGATCATAGCTGAGTGAGGATACTGGTTTGGACATAGGACCAATTGCAGGGACTGTTTGGGATCTAAGGTTTCTGTCTTTGGTATCAGGCTCTCAAGTTTAATCATTTTCACGATTTTGTCCACAATTCCATCAGGTTTGCAACCTTTGTGGCATTGACAAGTGCAAGACCCAACAAAGATTGTCTGTTCTAGACCTGATGGTTTTGGTTGATCCAAAAATGATGAAGAACCTTGAGAAAAATCCCTCTTACTCTTGCCCATATCCTCAACCATTTTCTTTAATTTGGCGAGTTGTTCATTCACTTCCCGGATTTCATGTCAAAATTACTCTTGATTGCATTCCAAAGCACCCAATCGTTCCTCCGATTCATTCCTCATATCTCAAACCCCTTTCATGCAAATGAAATTGACATTATTACCATGAGATCAGGAATACAATTATGAATGTACATGCTCTACTCCTATATGCATAAATATACTGATGATTAATGCATGAGCATATACAGAGAAATTATGATGACTATGTATGCCATAGATGCAATCTAATGCCAACATGATGATTTAAAGAATGAATAAATTTATACACAGGTATATACAGACAATACCATGTATGTCATAAATGTATTCTATAATGAATTACCATGCATACTATGACTGTAACATTATGTCAAAATGATACATGTAAAGAATAAATGAATTAACACAAAAATATATACAAAGAAATTAATCAATGAATACATGAAATTGTTGGGACCAAATCTTAATTATTCAAAAATCTCATTATGAAAGATTTGCCTCCAAATTTAATCTATGATTTTTTTGAAATATGTTTTCTCCATGAAAGACCAACATATTATTTTCAAAAGAATTTCGGGGTAGGGATCCTACTATGGTACAATATCCAAATATTCATTCAACACTACCAGTATACAATTCTTATTCAACCAATGAATGTTTATGAAATCATCAAATGAGATTATTATCAACATCCGTTTATTTGCAAAAAATGAGATAAAAAATACAACCATAAATGTACATGTTTTATTCATATATGCATGAAATATGCAAAATGCAAAATGTTTGAAAAAGAATTTTTATATTTTCAATTTCAAAAATAATATGAATGTTATGCAAAAATGCCCATGAAAATAAATTAAGGAAAAGAAGATCCTAATATCACTCTTTGTTCTCTTTTTCAAAGAAGAAACTTTTTAAACAAAAACTCTTTTTCTCTTTTCTTAGAAATACCTAAAAAGGTAAGGTATAAAAGAAGAATTTTCAAAACAACCTAAAAATACTAGGTTTCAGTATTATTACAAATGATGTGTGGAAAAAATAAACAAAGCAAGTAAAAGGGTAAAATTATCAATGCAAAGTAAAAAAGTTAATTTACATGTGCCCCAACAGTATTTAATTATTTAGACATCACGGTGCCTTTGGGGTGGATTATCATACTTGTTACGGGCGATGTACGTTCATCGTTGCCCGATCTACAATGCTTATTCAAAATGTAAAACAGGTAACAAAAGGTTAGAAATGTCCCTCCATGTGTTCCTATCTTTGGTATATCTATTAAAAATTCGGTAGTGCTTCGCCTATGTTGGCTCTATGGTTCACTATATATGGGTGAATGAAGTTCTAAAAGGCCCCGAATTGCTCCTCACTGTCGCTTGTGAAGGCTAGTAAGGCACCTTGATAAAAGTGGGTTCAATTTGTTAGAGTATATTTTACTAAGCCCATACGAAGGATCAATCACGAAGGCTTTAGGTACTTTATACTCCGAAAGTGTTTCACTAGACCATACGGAGGGTCAATCACGAAGGCGTAGTTACTTTGCTCCCAATTAAAAGGATGGAACCTGGGTAGAGAGTTCATGTTATGAAAATACAAGTGCAATGTGTGTGGAGGAACAAAACAAACCTTTCACCACCTATTCTATAACCCTTATCCTAAATACCCCAACAATTTATTAAAACAAAGATCAAGAATAGTGTAACGCATTAACCAGAGAGCAATACTAATATGCATGCAAAAAAAAATTTGTTATTTTTAAAACTTATTATGGGCGACGTGATGTGCGTTCATCATTGCCCGATTTGCAAAGGTAAAATTATTCGAAATGTAGAATAGAAAGTAAAAGGATTGGAAATATTCCTCCATATGTTCCTAGCTTCTGTGCATCTAACAAAAATCCAGTATGGCTTCGCCTAAGTTCACTATATGAAGGTGAATCGGTTCTAAAGGCCCCGAATTGTTCCTCACTGTCGCCGGTGAAGGCTAGTAAGGCACCCCGATAAAAGCGGGTTCAATTCGTTAGATTTCATTTCCCCGGCTTATGCAGAGGCTATTCCCACACGAAGCGTATGTAATCTGATACTCCGAAAGTGTTTCACTAGCTTATGCGAAGTCTATTGCCACACGAAGCTTAGGTACTTTGCTCCCACCTAAAAGGACGAAACTCGAGTATAGGGCTCATGATATGCAAATGCACATGTGGTGTGTGAGGAGGAACAACAAACCTTTCACCACCTATTTTACACCCCTTATTCTAAATGCCCCAAAAAGACATGGAGTCGCTACCAATATTTTTTAGCTAGGTGTGATCGGCCACCTATTAAAACCGATTTTTGTAAAATATTTTAAAATTAATTAAAATATTTTTTAAAAAACCAATTTGAAGTCTGCGTTTTTAAATCAGAGAAATCAAAGAAGTGGGTTCGGGACTCGGTTACTTGTGGGGAAGGATTAGCACCCCCACAACGCCCGTATAAAATGATACCTTATTAATCGTGTCTTATCTCAAGTCTCGATAAAAAAGTCGGTTTTAAATTCGGTATTTCAAATTAATTCCCAATTTAAAGAAAAATAATTGCATTTTTTTGATTGAAAATGATTCAGAATTTTCCTACATTCCCCGAAAATTCGGCAAAATATAGAAATTTTTATTTATTTAGAAAATTTTCCGAATCATTCTCGTTTTAAGAAAAATATTTTGTTATTAATGATAATTGATGATATCCTCCTCGGCATCCCGGAAGAGAACACATGAATTATTTTAACTCGGGAATAACTTTATTTCATTTAAAACCATTATCCTTTCAAAACATTTAAGAAAAATATGAATATGAATATGTGTGACATAGTATAATCTAAATGACATGATGTAATTTAAATGACATAGTATATTTTAAATGAAATGATATAACCTAAGTGACATACTATATTCTAAATGAAATGATATAACCTAGGTGTCATAATATATTCTAAAAATGAATAACCTAAGTGACATAATATATTCTAAATGAAATGAATAACCTATGTGACATAATATATTCTAAATGAAATGAATAACCTAGGTGTCATAATATATTCTAATTGAAATGAATAACCTAAGTGACATAATATATTCTAAATGAAATGAATAACCTATGTGACATGGCATATATAAATGACATGGCATATTCTACATGATAAAATATAATCTAAATGACATAGAATATAATCTAAGTGACATGAAATGAATATGAAACATAAAATAATATTATCATGAAATATGCATGAAAATAAAAATAATAATGCATGAACATAGTAAATGCTAAATGATGTGACAAAAATAAATAACTAAATAAAAAGCATAGGATAACATAGAATATTCGCAACCATATAACAAACAGTACAACATCATAAAATATAAATTAAAATCATAAATCATATAATATGCATGAACATGGAAAATGCAATGCATGAAAGTGTATTTTTTCCTTTAAATAAAGAAATCCGTATACCTAAAAAGATATCTGACTACCTTAGGAAAAGACATCAAATTAAATTTTCTCAAATCAAAATACTTTGTGATTGGTTTAAAAACAATTTTGAAAATCTTGGATAAAAAAATGACCATGGCCAAAATTCCCATTTAAAATGGCTCTATTTTCCTAACTTTGAAAACCCGGACTTAACCACCCTTGACCAGAGCTCTATAAAATCATTTTTTAAGTTTAAAATGGCTAAGAAATCATCCTAGGACAGTATCTAAGGTTCCTAATCAGCCCTATCTTAATGCCTTAGCCAAAACAGAAAATTATTTGTCCTTTGAATTCAAATCTGACTCTACTGACCAGTTTTAAAACGTGATTTTTTAACCTATTTTTAAAATTTCAAAAAAATATAAAAAAATATGGGAGACTATAACATGTTTAAATTATGGGAAAAAATTGGCTTAAGTTTTAGACTAAGGATAACCTCCCAGAAAAATCACGAAAGTCAAAAAATTGGGTAAAAAACTATTTTTCCAAAAATCATTTTTAAGCCTTCGATAAAATCATTCAAAAATCAAAGTAAAAATATTGGAGACTCTTCTAAGGACCTACAAATAGTAGCTAAAATTTCTAAAAATTTGGACAAGAATTGCCTAAGTAAAAAGAATCACAAAGGTAGAAAAATCAACTTGACAACTTCTCAATTTTCTACAAGTATGCTCATGTGAGCTTGACCTTAAGCCATTGATTGGCTTAAGTAAAAAATCAAGTGGTATGATATGAGATGCATGAACAAACAGCAAATTTGATATATGAAATGCAAGATCTAAAGCCTAAATGACATAGGAAATGCATGGCAATTCAAAATGACCTAATGCCTAGCATGAGCTTGCATGGCAATAAATTATACCTAAACCTAATATGCATGAAATGCATGGTAATGAAAATGTAACCTAAACCTAAAGTATCATGAAAATGCATGACAATACAAAGATGTCCTAATGCCTAGCATGAACTTGTATGGCAATAAATACTACCTAGACCTAATATGCATGAAATGCATGGTAATGCAAATGTAACCTAGACCTAAAGTATCATGAAAATGCATGGCAATACAAAGATGTCATAATGCCTAGCATGAACTTGCATGGCAATAAATACTACCTAGACCTAATATGCATGAAATGCATGGCAACACAAATATAACCTAGACCTAAAATGTCATAAAAATGTGCATGAAAAACAAATGAAGACCTAAAATGACCTGGACTTCCTATATGACCGATGTAGAGACCTAATTTTGTCCGGACCACTAAATCAGGTATTTTTCTTCCTAAAATGATGTTTTAGAATGCTAAAAGGCTTTTCTCATCCTGTAGTGGTACTCCGAGACTTAGTTTAAGAAAGCAGGCATAAAAAGTCAATTTGAAAAAAGTCAACTACTGAAAAAGGCAACCCAATTTCAAAATCAAGATTCAAAGTTCAATTGAACAATGGTGAAAGAATTTTGATAATCTGAGGTCTACAACGAAAGATATGGAGTCCGGAAGATGGGTTAAAGAGATTCAGTAGAAAGGAAACCCTAGTTTAGAAAATTTAGGGAAAAATGCTTAAACGATCAAATTGGTCGAAATTGGAGGTTCTAAATGAAATATAATCAATGAATACGGGTAAGGGAGAGGCTACTTGGAAGAAAAACTAAAGGAAAAGTCAATTTGGAAGAAAATTGAGAATTAGGGTTTTTGGTGGAATTGTGGAAAAATGCAGAAAAGGCCCTTTTTGGTAAAACTAAAGCCCCTAATTGATGAGGAGTGATTAAACAAGGATAGCCCAAGGCTCAGTTTAAAGTAATTATGAGAAAAGAGCTAATTGGAGGAAAAATAAAAAAACGAAGAAATTGTCGATAATGAAAAAAAAGGAAAAATCAAAGGGAATTTGATCATAAAAATTGAGTGTTTTCGGACCAACTCCAATTCAAAATATGAAAAAGGCACAGAAAAGAAAATCTAAAAATTAGACTTGTTTTGAGCAAAACTAAGCTTTAGAGACAAAAGGGCAAACTTGGAAAATACGGGAAAAATAGCAAACGAGCTCCAAAAATTACCAAAACTTCCAGATCTCATTCTTAAATCATTTGGAAAACATTGGCGAAGAAAAGTTCGGATTCATAGTTCATTTACAAAATGGCAAATCTCGGGCCCACTAGGCTGAAATTTAAGAAGATAAATCCCGAAAAAATAGCAAATGAGCTCCAAAAATTCTAAAAATTTCCATATCTCATTTTTAAATTATTTGGAAGATATTGGCAAAATAAAATTCGGATTCAAAGTTCGTTTGCAAAATGGCAAATTTTGGGCCCACTAAGCTGAAATTCAAGCAGATAAATCTTGAAAAAATAGCAAATGAGCTCCAAAAATTATGAAAACTTCCAGATCTCACTTTTAAATTATTTGGAAGAGATTGGTGAAGAAAAATATGGATTCGGAGCTCGTTTGAAAAATGGTAAAAGTTCGGGTGCACAAAGGGGCAATTTTGGAAGAAAAATTCGAAAAAATAAGCAAATGGGCTCGGAAAATTTTGAAAACTTCCAGAATTCAAATTTATATTATTTAGGAAGTTTTGAAAAAATACAATTTGGATTTGGAGTCCGTTTTCTATTTATTTAGTCATTTATTTTTGTCACATCATTTAGCATTTACTTTGTTCATGCATTATTATTTTTATTTTCATGCATA